>OX439461.1:7363213-8760713 GCA_949320045.1 Scotopteryx bipunctaria | reverse complement strand
TATCAACCTTATCAACCTTATAAACCTTATCAACCTTATCATCCTTATCATCCTTATCATCCTTTCTGTCTGTCTGTTTGTTTGTTTGTTTGTTTGTTTGTTTTTTAGGTAAAAAGGATCTGATTCATTAAAAAAAATAAACCACAGGCTTATCTTATATTATAAGAATCTTTGTCCTGACTGACTGACTGACAGACAACGCACAGCCTAAACCGCTGGACGTAGAGACTTGAAATTTTCAATGTAGGTAAACCTTGGTACGTAGGGGTGTACTAAGAAGGGATTTTTCAAAGTTCAACCTCTAAAGGGGTGAAAAGGGATGAAAACCTGGAATCAATTTTTGGTCTAAAACTGCGCATAACCTATATTTATATCAAATTAAAGAGCCGATTTTTCTCATTTAGTTGATGTCATAATTACCTGTAAATTATTTATTTTATGGTATGTTTTTCATGAAAAATAGAATACTTTTATTTTGACATATGACAGCGATGATACACACAGATTAGTAATAGAATAGATGATACAAAACTGAGTACAAAACATATGGAAAAGGAACTGTCAATGTCAAATTACCTGTGAAAGGAAGCATAAATTATTACTGGTCTAATAAGTTTCCAATTTTGATTATTCATGGAGTTCTGACGTAATTCTACGTCTGAAAACTAGATGTCGCTGCTAATTCTGATCAAATTTTGACGCGCTATCGTTGCGTTTTGAAAAGTTTACCTTAACTCTCAAAATTTTTACTAAATTCACCGAAATTTCTTAATTTTTAGATTTAGGTATGTTTGTTACTCTTTCACGCAAAAACTACGGAATATATTTACATACCATTATTAATATTCGTTCGCTAAAGTTAGCCATTGCTTAAAGTTAGCCCTGTCACTGTTTGTCAGTATGAAATGGTAAGAGATGGCAATACGTCAGTCATCGTTTAGCGTACACTATTATTATAATGAATAATGAGGATAGTAGGTACCTATGTGTGCTGGAATGGGACATAGGGTACATTTTATCTGGGTACCGCGTGAGCGAAGCCGCGGGCGGCTGCTAGTCTAAACATAAACAATCAATTTAATCAAAATTAAACAAAACTATTACAATCAGATTGGACCACACACATTGAAAATGATCTAAATTACACATGAAAATGACAAAACCAAAACACAATAATGGACTCACGCGTCTTTCACACCGAAATCACACAAAAACAATAAAACTCTACTGTCCATGAGATGTTGCACTGTCGAGCACCACGAGCGAAGTGAACGCAAGCCTCGGTTCGGCCCGCTATTTATAGGCGGTCGCCTCGTCGTTTGCCTCCTGGTGGGGAAGTTGCTAACATATTTATTTATTTATTAATTTATTCATTCATTTATTTATTTATTTATATTTATTTATTTATTTATTCATTTATTCGTCTGTCTGTCTGTCTGTCTGTCTGTCTATCATCCTTATCATCCTTATCAACCTTATCATCCTTATCATCCTTATCAACCTTATCATCCTTATCAACCTTATCAACCTTATCATCCTTATCAACCTTATCATCCTTATCATCCTTATCAACCTTATCATCCTCATCAACCTTATCAACCTTATCAACCTTATCATTCTTATCAACCTTATCAACCTTATCATCCTTATCAACCTTATCATCCTTATCAACCTTATCATCCTTATCAACCTTATCATCCTTATCATCCTTATCAACCTTATCATCCTTATCATCCTCATCAACCTTATCACCCTTATCATCCTTATCAACCTTATCATCCTTATCATCCTTATCAACCTTATAAACCTTATCATTCTTATCATCCTTATCATCCTTATCAACCTTATCATCCTTATCATCCTTATCATCCTTATCAACCTTATCAACCTTATCATCCTTATCATCCTTATCATCCTTATCAACCTTATCATCCTTATCATCCTTATCATCCTTATCAACCTTATCATCCTTATCATCCTTATCAACCTTATCAACCATATCAACCTTATCATCCTTATCAACCTTATCAACCTTATCATCCTTATCATCCTTATCATCCTTATCAACCTTATCAACCTTATCAACCTTATCATCCTTATCAACCTTATCAACCTTATCATTCTTATCATCCTTATCAACCTTATCATCCTTATCATCCTTATCAACCTTATCATCCTTATCAACCTTATCATCCTTATCAACCTTATCAACCTTATCAACCTTATCATTCTTATTATCCTTATCATCCTTATCATCCTTATCAACCTTATCAACCTTATCAACCTTATCATCCTTATCATACTTATCATCCTTTCTGTCTGTCTGTTTGTTTGTTTGTTTGTTTGTTTGTTTGTTTTTTAGGTAAAAAGGATCTGATTCATTAAAAAAAATAAACCACAGGCTTATCTTATATTATAAGAATCTTTGTCCTGACTGACTGACTGACAGACAACGCACAGCCTAAACCGCTGGACGTAGAGACTTGAAATTTTCAATGTAGGTAAACCTTGGTACGTAGGGGTGTACTAAGAAGGGATTTTTCAAAGTTCAACCTCTAAAGGGGTGAAAAGGGATGAAAACCTGGAATCAATTTTTGGTCTAAAACTGCGCATAACCTATATTTATATCAAATTAAAGAGCCGATTTTTCTCATTTAGTTGATGTCATAATTACCTGTAAATTATTTATTTTATGGTATGTTTTTCATGAAAAATAGAATACTTTTATTTTGACATATGACAGCGATGATACACACAGATTAGTAATAGAATAGATGATACAAAACTGAGTACAAAACATATGGAAAAGGAACTGTCAATGTCAAATTACCTGTGAAAGGAAGCATAAATTATTACTGGTCTAATAAGTTTCCAATTTTGATTATTCATGGAGTTCTGACGTAATTCTACGTCTGAAAACTAGATGTCGCTGCTAATTCTGATCAAATTTTGACGCGCTATCGTTGCGTTTTGAAAAGTTTACCTTAACTCTCAAAATTTTTACTAAATTCACCGAAATTTCTTAATTTTTAGATTTAGGTATGTTTGTTACTCTTTCACGCAAAAACTACGGAATATATTTACATACCATTATTAATATTCGTTCGCTAAAGTTAGCCATTGCTTAAAGTTAGCCCTGTCACTGTTTGTCAGTATGAAATGGTAAGAGATGGCAATACGTCAGTCATCGTTTAGCGTACACTATTATTATAATGAATAATGAGGATAGTAGGTACCTATGTGTGCTGGAATGGGACATAGGGTACATTTTATCTGGGTACCGCGTGAGCGAAGCCGCGGGCGGCTGCTAGTCTAAACATAAACAATCAATTTAATCAAAATTAAACAAAACTATTACAATCAGATTGGACCACACACATTGAAAATGATCTAAATTACACATGAAAATGACAAAACCAAAACACAATATGACTCACGCGTCTTTCACACCGAAATCACACAAAAACAATAAAACTCTACTGTCCATGAGATGTTGCACTGTCGAGCACCACGAGCGAAGTGAACGCAAGCCTCGGTTCGGCCCGCTATTTATAGGCGGTCGCCTCGTCGTTTGCCTCCTGGTGGGGAAGTTGCTAACATATTTATTTATTTATTAATTTATTCATTCATTTATTTATTTATTTATATTTATTTATTTATTTATTCATTTATTCGTCTGTCTGTCTGTCTGTCTGTCTGTCTATCATCCTTATCAACCTTATCAACCTTATCATTCTTATCATCCTTATCAACCTTATCATTCTTATCATCCTTATCAACCTTATCATCCTTATCATCCTTATCAACCTTATCATTCTTATCATCCTTATCAACCTTATCAACCTTATCATCCTTATCAACCTTATCATCCTTATCAACCTTATCATCCTTATCAACCTTATCATCCTTATCAACCTTATCATCCTTATCATCCTTATCATCCTCATCAACCTTATCACCCTTATCAACCTTATCATCCTTATCATCCTTATCAACCTTATAAACCTTATCATTCTTATCATCCTTATCATCCTTATCAACCTTATCATCCTTATCATCCTTATCAACCTTATCATCCTTATCATCCTCATCAACCTTATCACCCTTATCATCCTTATCAACCTTATCATCCTTATAAACCTTATCATCCTTATCATCCTTATCAACCTTATCATCCTTATCATCCTTATCAACCTTATCATCCTTATCATCCTTATCATCCTTATCATCCTTATCAACCTTATCAACCTTATCATCCTTATCATCCTTATCATCCTTATCAACCTTATCATCCTTATCAACCTTATCAACCTTATCATCCTTATCAACCTTATCAACCTTATCAACCTTATCATTCTTATCATCCTTATCAACCTTATCATCCTTATCATCCTTATCAACCTTATCATCCTTATCAACCTTATCATCCTTATCAACCTTATCAACCTTATCAACCTTATCATTCTTATTATCCTTATCATCCTTATCAACCTTATCAACCTTATCAACCTTATCATCCTTATCATCCTTTCTGTCTGTCTGTTTGTTTGTTTGTTTGTTTGTTTTTTAGGTAAAAAGGATCTGATTCATTAAAAAAAATAAACCACAGGCTTATCTTATATTATAAGAATCTTTGTCCTGACTGACTGACTGACAGATAACGCACAGCCTAAACCGCTGGACGTAGAGACTTGAAATTTTCAATGTAGGTAAACCTTGGTACGTAGGGGTGTACTAAGAAGGGATTTTTCAAAGTTCAACCTCTAAAGGGGTGAAAAGGGATGAAAACCTGGAATCAATTTTTGGTCTAAAACTGCGCATAACCTAAATTTATATCAAATTAAAGAGCCGATTTTTCTCATTTAGTTGATGTCATAATTACCTGTAAATTATTTATTTTATGGTATGTTTTTCATGAAAAATAGAATACTTTTATTTTGACATATGACAGCGATGATACACACAGATTAGTAATAGAATAGATGATACAAAACTGAGTACAAAACATATGGAAAAGGAACTGTCAATGTCAAATTACCTGTGAAAGGAAGCATAAATTATTACTGGTCTAATAAGTTTCCAATTTTGATTATTCATGGAGTTCTGACGTAATTCTACGTCTGAAAACTAGATGTCGCTGCTAATTCTGATCAAATTTTGACGCGCTATCGTTGCGTTTTGAAAAGTTTACCTTAACTCTCAAAATTTTTACTAAATTCACCGAAATTTCTTAATTTTTAGATTTAGGTATGTTTGTTACTCTTTCACGCAAAAACTACGGAATATATTTACATACCATTATTAATATTCGTTCGCTAAAGTTAGCCATTGCTTAAAGTTAGCCCTGTCACTGTTTGAGAAATGAAATGGTAAGAGATGGCAATACGTCAGTCATCGTTTAGCGTACACTATTATTATAATGAATAATGAGGATAGTAGGTACCTATGTGTGCTGGAATGGGACATAGGGTACATTTTATCTGGGTACCGCGTGAGCGAAGCCGCGGGCGGCTGCTAGTCTAAACATAAACAATCAATTTAATCAAAATTAAACAAAACTATTACAATCAGATTGGACCACACACATTGAAAATGATCTAAATTACACATGAAAATGACAAAACCAAAACACAATATGACTCACGCGTCTTTCACACCGAAATCACACAAAAACAATAAAACTCTACTGTCCATGAGATGTTGCACTGTCGAGCACCACGAGCGAAGTGAACGCAAGCCTCGGTTCGGCCCGCTATTTATAGGCGGTCGCCTCGTCGTTTGCCTCCCGGTGGGGAAGTTGCTAACATATTTATTTATTTATTCATTTATTTATTTATTTATTTATTTATTTATTCATTTATTCGTCTGTCTGTCTATCATCCTTATCAACCTTATCAACCTTATCATCCTTATCATCCTTATCATCCTTATCAACCTTATCATCCTTATCATCATTATCATCCTTATCAACCTTATCATCCTTATCAATCTTATCATCCTTATCAACCATATAAACCTTATCATCCTTATCATCCTCATCAACCTTATCACCCTTATCATCCTCATCAACCTTATCAACCTTATCATTCTTATCATCCTTATCATCCTTATCAACCTTATCAACCTTATCATCCTTATCATCCTTATCATCCTCATCAACCTTATCACCCTTATCATCCTTATTATCCTTATCAACCTTATCATCCTTATCAACCTTATCAACCTTATCAGCCTTATCATTCTTATCATCCTTATCAACCTTATCATCCTTATCAATCTTATTATCCTTATCAACCTTATCAACCTTATCATCCTTATCAACCTTATCATCCTTATCATCCTTATCATCCTTATCAACCATATCAACCTTATCATCCTTATCATCCTTATCAACCTTATCAACCTTATCATCCTTATCAACCTTATCATCCTTATCATCCTTATCATCCTTATCATCCTTATCAACCTTATCAACCTTATCATCCTTATCATCCTTATCAACCTTATCAACCTTATCATCCTTATCATCCTTATCAACCTTATCAACCTTATCATTCTTATCATCCTTATCAACCTTATCATCCTTATCAACCTTATCAAGCTTATCATCCTTATCATCCTTATCATCCTTTCTGTCTGTCTGTTTGTTTGTTTGTTTGTTTGTTTTTTAGGTAAAAAGGATCTGATTCATTAAAAAAAATAAACCACAGGCTTATCTTATATTATAAGAATCTTTGTCCTGACTGACTGACTGACAGACAACGCACAGCCTAAACCGCTGGACGTAGAGACTTGAAATTTTCAATGTAGGTAAACCTTGGTACGTAGGGGTGTACTAAGAAGGGATTTTTCAAAGTTCAACCTCTAAAGGGGTGAAAAGGGATGAAAACCTGGAATCAATTTTTGGTCTAAAACTGCGCATAACCTAAATTTATATCAAATTAAAGAGCCGATTTTTCTCATTTAGTTGATGTCATAATTACCTGTAAATTATTTATTTTATGGTATGTTTTTCATGAAAAATAGAATACTTTTATTTTGACATATGACAGCGATGATACACACAGATTAGTAATAGAATAGATGATACAAAACTGAGTACAAAACATATGGAAAAGGAACTGTCAATGTCAAATTACCTGTGAAAGGAAGCATAAATTATTACTGGTCTAATAAGTTTCCAATTTTGATTATTCATGGAGTTCTGACGTAATTCTACGTCTGAAAACTAGATGTCGCTGCTAATTCTGATCAAATTTTGACGCGCTATCGTTGCGTTTTGAAAAGTTTACCTTAACTCTCAAAATTTTTACTAAATTCACCGAAATTTCTTAATTTTTAGATTTAGGTATGTTTGTTACTCTTTCACGCAAAAACTACGGAATATATTTACATACCATTATTAATATTCGTTCGCTAAAGTTAGCCATTGCTTAAAGTTAGCCCTGTCACTGTTTGTCAGTATGAAATGGTAAGAGATGGCAATACGTCAGTCATCGTTTAGCGTACACTATTATTATAATGAATAATGAGGATAGTAGGTACCTATGTGTGCTGGAATGGGACATAGGGTACATTTTATCTGGGTACCGCGTGAGCGAAGCCGCGGGCGGCTGCTAGTCTAAACATAAACAATCAATTTAATCAAAATTAAACAAAACTATTACAATCAGATTGGACCACACACATTGAAAATGATCTAAATTACACATGAAAATGACAAAACCAAAACACAATATGACTCACGCGTCTTTCACACCGAAATCACACAAAAACAATAAAACTCTACTGTCCATGAGATGTTGCACTGTCGAGCACCACGAGCGAAGTGAACGCAAGCCTCGGTTCGGCCCGCTATTTATAGGCGGTCGCCTCGTCGTTTGCCTCCTGGTGGGGAAGTTGCTAACATATTTATTTATTTATTAATTTATTCATTCATTTATTTATTTATTTATTTATTTATTCATTTATTCGTCTGTCTGTCTGTCTGTCTGTCTATCATCCTTATCAACCTTATCATTCTTATCATCCTTATCAACCTTATCAACCATATCAACCATATCAACCATATCATCCTTATCAACCTTATCAACCTTATCATCCTTATCAATCTTATCAACCTTATCATCCTTATCATCCTTATCAATCTTATCAACCTTATCATCCTTATCAACCTTATCAACCTTATCATCCTTATCATCCTTATCAACCTTATCAACCTTATCATCCTTATCATTCTTATCATCCTTATCAACCTTATCATTCTTATCATCCTTATCAACCTTATCAACCTTATCGTCCTTATCATCCTTATCGTCCTTATCATCCTTATCGGCTTATCATCCTTATCGTCCTTATCATCCTTATCGTCCTTATCATCCTTATCGTCCTTATCGTGCTTATCATCCTTATCGTCCTTATCATCCTTATCGTGCTTATCATCCTTATCGTCCTTATCATCCTTATCGTCCTTATCATCCTTATCGTCCTTATCCTCCTTATCGTGCTTATCATCCTTATCGTCCTTATCATCCTTATCGGCTTATCGTCCTTATCATCCTTATCGTCCTTATCATCCTTATCGTCCTTATTCCTTATCGTCCTTATCATCCTTATCGTCCTTATCATCCTTATCGTGCTTATCATCCTTATCGTGCTTATCATCCTTATCGTCCTTATCATCCTTATCGTGCTTATCATCCTTATCATCCTTATCGTCCTTATCCTCCTTATCATCCTTATCGTCCTTATCGTGCTTATCGTCCTTATCATCCTTATCGTCCTTATCGTCCTTATCATCCTTATCATCCTTATCGTCCTTATCATCCTTATCTTCCTTATCATAATGCTAATTTCGATAAATATTAATATTACGATACATATTTAACGTAGTTTTTTTTTTTCTTCAGACGGTTTAATAATTATTTTGAACACAAAATCGGTTATTGTGATTAAACCATGATAGCTAGATATATGTTCTCGCGGACTTTTTTGTAGGTCTTTATGGGATCTACAAACCCGTAGTACATCATTTTGTTCTATTGTCAATAGTTTTTGCAGCGCACGCAAAAATAGGTTTTCGATTTTACACCTTGTGTTACAAAATAGCAATTTTATTACGGATCCCTAATTTTGAAAAAAATAAAACATAGCCTATAGCCTTCCTCGATAAATGGACTACCCAACACTGAAAGAATCATTCAAATCGGACCAGTAGTTCCAGAGATTAGCGCGTTCAAACAAACAAACAAACAAACAAACTCTGCAGCTTTATAATATTAGTATAGATTTATTTGCCGCAAGGTAGGTATTTGCGCGACGAGGCTACCTACTGTCATTTCGCAATACCGTGAACCTATATAATATGTGCAGAGCTACTGCTTGTGACGTGAGGCGAAGCGAGTAAAAACAGATAATGTAGTACCTACCAACTTGGATGCGGACATTTACGGTCACACGGACCAAATGGTCAACCCTGAACTAATTACCCTGGGGTTGCAAAGTCTAAATCTTAGTTGCCATAGCACCCCAAGGGGTATCTTGCTTTGCTATGTACCAAGCGAGATTCTCGTCGATACTTTCGTCTCGAGCATGCCAGCTACTTGCTTTACTAAGCAAAGCCTTATAAAATAGTCCTTTCATATAAAAATAGGGGATGTAGTATTGGAATAAAACAAAAATGGGTGGACTTTTTGAATTTTATTATTAGATTTACACTGTCATTTACAATAAATTTTATGTTGTTTGTAGGACATAAACCAATATTGCATCACACTAAGGCTAATTGCATTAGTATTTTTGGAGATAAATTAACAAAATATGCAATATTACAAATTCAAAATAAAAACAACGCTAATATGTATGTTAGGGGGGCCCAGGCGGGCGCCCCTGGCAGGGGTCCGGAGCGCGGCTGGAATGTGGGACACATCAGTGCGATACCTTAACCTACCACAACTTTACAACTACTGCTCGTCCTGTATCATCCTAACAGATGTAGTAGCGCTACAGCAATTTTCGAGAACTTGCGAAATTAAAAAAAATAAATTAAAATATACAAAATCTCTATCACAATACTCGTAAGTAATTAAAGCGATTCAAGTGTGAATACTCCAAATGTTGTAATACTTAGCGGCGCGCGCGGCGGCCGGCAACGGAGGCTGCACGTAGCTCGGTACTAACTCATCATTGCAATAAATACATTAACCAACTCGTAGACAGATACATACAGACAGGGTGACGCACTTAGCTAAATATTGCAAGTAACTACCATCATAATACCACCCTAATAATGTAATCATTTAAAATATGCCATAATAATAATAATGATTCAAATGTATACAAATGCACAACGGGCCGGGGCCGGCGATCGCCGAACATCCGCGCGAGGCGAAACTACGTAACGAGTCATTACGTAATACTCGGAACTTGTCCTAACGTCATGTGGCTACGGTGCTTCAACAAGACTCGACGGTTAAATACATTAATTTTACACACGGTATAAAATACTTAGAAAATTTACAATTCCACCTTATAGAATAGAAAGTGTCGAAGGGGAACGTAGAACCGGAGTGCAGACGACAGGCAAGCTTAGAACACACGAGAGATCAATCCGAGTAACCGTTCAGAAATACATCCATAAAGAACATACAGTTAAAATGTAATACCAAAGTACTTTTCTTAAACATTATTCATTTCGTATTCGAAAACAATATTATATCAAAAGAAGTACATACATTTATACTCATAGATAAATTTGACACGATATCAACGAAAAGTGATCATGGTTCCGGAGACATGTTAACTGACAATTTGTGTACTCATCGGGAGGCATCATTGATTACAGTGACAATTTACTTGCGTATGTACCTTTGCAACCGGTTGTCATCGGGGCTGGCTCTTATAAATGATACTATAGTTATTTTTATTATATTTAAATAGAATGTTTAAAAGTATTACGACACGTCCTGATCTTCCACATCTTGTGCTTGTTCCTTCTGCTCGGTCTCACCTGGAAACGAAAAGTTAATCTTAAACATTGTTAAACACGTTTTATTGAACACATCAAACCTGTTTCAGAATCCCTTCTAAAAATAGGGACACATGCCTGACCCAAATACATACTTCTCTACACGCCATTGCTAAAATTCAATAGCGCGAATGAACATTTAGATTTAGGGGAGCATCAAAGTATTTGGCAGAAAGAAAAGTGGCAAGTAAATGAGCTCAAGTACATACTTGAAGGATCCCTTTTTGAACATTCAACTCTATATTTAAACTTTAATATGAAGTGGTAAAGTTTGAGTTTGTTTCAATGAACTGATTTGGTAGAAATAAAGAAATGCTTTGTGAATGTATACAAATTTCTTGTGATCCAGATAGCACAAGAGCAAAGATCGATCGGATGGGATAAATTCTAATTAAGGCTGTTACGTGGTGTCTTGCGGGCGCTCGCGGAAGTGCTACGGCAAAACTCTGCTAATAAATGAAGGTCGAAAGAAGAGTAGTTGATACTCTCCCCATATTCAAAATTATTCAAGTATTATTCTTTGAAAACACTAGGATTTATTTGGACAAGTTGAAGTTAAGCCTGTTCGAAACGTAACCAAGCGTGGAAGATGCTTGAGGAACGAAGTCAATACGTACCCGACTCGGCGTCGCCCTGCATGTCGGAGGTCCACAGCGTGAGGTTGTCGCGCAGCAGCTGCATGATGAGCGTGGAGTCCTTGTAGCTCTCCTCCGACAGCGTGTCGAGCTCGGCGATGGCGTCGTCGAAGGCCGCCTTGGCCAGCCGGCACGCGCGGTCCGGGCTGTTCAGGATCTCGTAGTAAAATACCTGCAATACACAATCATTTATATCAGAACATACAATTAATATAGCAACAATCGTTTTGTAACCTTTGTAATTTCTCGTGTTCGTACGCGACCAAGCGTCCTAACCCTATGACAAGGCATACAAGGTGCCTCAAGGACTGTCCACTGTCCTTCAGTATACAATTTTATATTGTTACAGTCCAGAGTGGGACGAATGCGAGCCCAACATGGTTATCGAAACCAGATCCAAATATTATGTTTAGAGCATATTAATACTTACTACCTAGGCAATAACATAACAGTTTGTAAACTTATTAAGTTTCATTTGTGAAAAACTTTCATAAAGTATAATTGAATCCTTCGAAATATGCCAACCACAGACGTAACGATAAGTACGCAAATAGTACCCCGATGTAATGAACACACACAAAATGAATCGTAAGTTTTTGAGGGATTTACCCGTATTTGCGCAGGTTTATAGTTACTGTCTAGTGCTGCAAGGTTATGAATAAACTGTCTTTGAAGTCTATTATGCTGTATTAAGTGTATACATACGATACACACACAATGTTAAGTTTCTGCACGATCGTCATTTCAGTTGCTAATTTTATTTATTAAACCTCTGACAATGTTTCGATAGAACAAAGCACATCCTATAAACATATTTCTGCTCAATTACGCCTTGAATGCGTAAAACATGCGTCAAATTGTACAATGCCATTAGTAACTGGGTAATATTGACTTTCCCATCACACGTGACGTTTTAGACTTTAAACAAGATGTTTTACTTGGATCGGTTGTACTCCCGAGGCAACGGTCAGTGAGTCACGATGACGTAGTGTTTGCTTATGATTAGCTCGCTAAATATGCATTTTCAGTTTGCTCTTCAAACAATAACGTCACATATTCCAAGAACGTGACGATTTCAGGAGGTTTACTAAAGTTGTGAGTTTATTATCATGTGGAAACAATAATGATGGTTGTGTTCTTAAAGTAGACGGTTAAGTGCGATTCGAATTTGCACATGATGGGTTCTGTACCATAGTACATGTACATAAAATAAATATTTCTTGTATGGGGCCCCATTTTATTACTTTGTGAATATGTCAACTCTCTATCTATTACGGTTCATGAGATACAGCCCGCTGGCTGACAGGCTGACAGACGGACGGAAGGACAGCGGCGGCTTAGTAAAAGGGTCCCGTTACCACCCTAAAAACGTCCCATGGATGAAGTACCTATATGAATTCTGGTGACTAATAATGTGAAGTACTATTACTACTCGTGTCACATGCAGTTACAAAATCTATGAGGTAAGCCTGTGCCTTGTTGGGCGTTGGCTAAAACGTTGCCATATCTGACATTCAGGTCATCATTTCACCAGAATAATGATGCATATAAGCTACGTAACTAATTCCTAATGAAACATTCGTCCGCGTTTTCCTGTTGAGTATCAGAAATATTTGTAGCCCTGTGTTAGTATAAGCTAATAATCTATAACTCTCATCTCTAAAATAGATACAATTACAAATCAATCCGATTCTAAGTGGCGTTTCACTTTAAACTAATCTGTAATTTGCATCGCTAAGATAGCTCACAGATCAAAGCGATACGATTTCTACAACTGTTGACGCTTTTTACAACAGAATCGAAAAATTACGACCATTAACCCGAAGAAGCGATCACATTGTAAGGTGGTCGGTGGATAGAGGCAGCGCAAAATCATCCTGGAAATATATTGTGGAGACCTATGTCAAATGAACTTACTTCCTGCTTAAGTTTCATACAAACTTAGCCTTCACGCAGCGTCCTTTAGTTGTTGAATTTCGGAGATTCCATCTTAGTACAGCGCTATAGACGCCGTAAGAAGAATATAGGATGTACTAGCTGCCGCCCGCGGCTTCGCTCGCGTGGTACCCGGATAAAATAGCCTATATGTTAATCCAGCACATGTACTATGTATATTCCAAGTATCATTAAAATCCGTTCAGCCGTTTAGGCGTGAAAGAGTAACAAACATCCATACTTACAAACTTTCGCGTTTATAAATATTAGTAGGATTCTTCAAAGTACTTTTCTGCTGGATTGGGAGTAAAGAACAAAAATAATGTGTCTCTAGCTGCTTCTTTCCTCGAGCATGTCGTAAAAGTCGACTTTGGATAGACTGGATATTCACGCATATCCAGTCATAACAGAAAACCATACAAGAGAGGAAGAAGGCAAACAAATAGCAACAAACACAGAAAAAAAAGTACCTACAACTAACTATTAGCCCTTCCCGCGAACCAATCGACGATGTTGTGTGGCCAAGGTTGGAGCTCAGCATGTGCTACTTCCAGATATACTAGTACTTCGCCCCGAACTGATCTCGCGCTCTTATATTATATATTTTTTTGTTTGCCTTCTTCCTCTCTTTTGTATGATTTTTTGTTCCTTCCCCGTCTTTTATATAAATTGATTGTTTTGTGTGTGTGCCAAATAAATGTATTTATTTCTTTATATCTAGAAGATGGATGCGGTGTGGGTACTCACTGAGAAGTTGAGCGCGAGGCCGAGGCGGATGGGGTGCGTGGGCGGCAGCTCGGTCATGGCGATGTCGGAGGCGGCCTTGTACGCGACCAGCGAGTTCTCGGCCGCCTCCTTGCGGTCGTTGCCGGTCGCGAACTCCGCCAGGTATCGGTGGTAGTCGCCCTGCAACGCAACATCATACTCTCACTCCTCTCCTGCAACACCTTGCTAACACTACATTTTTTTTTATAAATAACACCCAACAGTCCCATAGTCCCATACATAGTCCTGACCCCACGCTAGGATTCCCTGTGTCGTGGGTATCAGAAACTACGAGTACCATGGTACCAAAACACCCAGACTCGTAAGAAATATTTACAGAACATGCAAACATTTCTTCCGCAGCGGGAATCGAGCCCGTGCCTCTTGCGTCTCGGCCGAGCAATCGCCCGCCACGCCACCGAGGCCGTCGTAACATAATAAAACAAATCGTTTTTATAGACAGACGCAAAGAGAGCCTGTAATCAAATCGTAACAACCTAACTAAGACGCTACGTGCAAAAATGTAGGGATGGGACTAACTCAAGCGATCGCCATGTAACCAAATGACTTGGGTCAATTCCATATTTTTTTCTACAGTAGAGTTAAACACACGCAATGTCTCAACTTAATTTTTCTGTGAAGAGAGTATTGATGACAAGTGCAGCGCGGACGTAGTAAGAGTGACTGCAGCAAGAATGAAAACCATTTTCATCGGAGTAAGAATGAAAACATTTCGTCACATTGTGTCACGTTTTGCACTGAAATTAAATATCTCGAAAACTGTGAGTTGTATAACATTAGCTCCATGCCGTACCAATGTATTTTTCAAATCAGCCTAAGGATTTTAAATACTGAAACTACTTGTAATGAGAACATCTTGTTGAAAAACCTACAACACTCGTGCAGTCATGAGTGTCGAACGAAATGTTTGCCAGACCGGTGACTCCTTCCTGTCTAGATTCTTCTCATTCTTTGGAAGCTAGACAACGCCTGACCTACTTTTCTGTGCGACTCAGTACAGAGTAACCTTTGAATAGCATAGACGTCACACATGTATCCTGTCACGCCCTGTCGTGTACGGAATTCACAGGTAATGTCGTCATTGCAGAGACATCAAAAGTTATCCCTTGAACATGAACGTAAACCATTCAAAATGTTTTATGGCCCTTTTTAAAGGCCCAGTTATCAGATTAGACTTTTTTATTTTGATATGGTGCAAGCAATAATTTTTATAGTTGTTTAATTTCGCTAGTTTTTAATTCTAAATAAATAAATGCGATGATCATAATTTATTTTGACGCTGACTGTAATATTAACTTAATCAAACTTATTTCAGTAACATCCTTGCGACACAAAGCTTTAGAATATTAATTTTAGTATTTATATGTAAAATGTCCATACCGTATCAACAAGCTATGGCAAGCAATAAAAGAATGATTATAACTGGGAATGTAGTTATAAAGCTCAGTCAGGGCTATCGAATAAGCAAGGGGCTAGTTCGCGACGTCCGTGACCCGATTTATCCGGGTCAAGGAATCGAATGGGCACACCGCCCGCCGCGGACAGATGGACAAATAATTGAGAACGCGGAATACTGTATTATTAATTTTACGTATAAGAAAAAGATAAGCACTTTCTGAATGGAAAGGCCATGACGGAGGCCTTTAGGCGGCCTAAAAACTTCGTCACTAGAGTTGGCCACTAGCTCATACGAACATACATACTTTCTGAATGTGATTTGTTTTCGTGGTGGAACTAAGAACGGGACTAACTGCTTCGCAGTGCTAAAGCTCCGTAACTGTTTGAATCAACTAGCTTTCGTCCGCGCATTCACTCCCCCCGAGACGGACTACAAGTGTTGAGTAAAACCTTGATTATGTATGTGTGACTGTTGGACGTTATTTATTAAGTTTTAAGTAACTTTTCAAGTTTTATGCAGTACTAATGTCATGTCACTAGTTCTTTTGAACCAGTGTGGTGAAAGGACTTAAAGAGCACCATAATGCACTGCCACAACTCCTTTCATGTACTTCAGACACATGTTTGTCAAACTTTTTAGGTTCTACGTACGACATGCCGGTTTCCTCACGATGTTTTCCTTGCACGTTTGAGATACTGGTATAGAGAGCATATAAAGTTTTCGTACAGAAAAATTCATTGATGCACGACCGGATTTGAACCCACGGCCTTAGGATGCTGCTACCGCTACACAGTCAAGGCACAAATAAGCTTCGGATTGACGCGAGTAGGATGCTAGCTGCCAGCTGCTTTTCGAAGATGGCAAGTATTTCTAAGAGAAGTGGAGGTGGACTGACCTTCATTTTATAATAGAAGACCTTGGACTCGCCGGTTTGCGAGCTGGGGATGAGGTGTTTGTCGAGCACGTTGAGGATGTCGGAGCAGATGTCCCGCAGCTCCTTCTCCACCTGACTGCGGTACGCTCGGATCATGTTCAGTTTGTCCTCAGCGCCCTGCAATACAACACATATCCTTGTCCACTATGTTCATCAATTTCACCGACTAAAACTAATTTGAGTCCTCAAATGTTATTGTCGCTTTCCTATAAATTCAGATAAGTAGGTATTGTTATTTATTAGTTTTCTTATGATAACTTGTGGTTCTGCCTACCTCGTTAGGGATACGAGCGTGATAATATGTGTGAATTATTGATTAACTTGGTTTCGTTAACTTGCGTTCGTTGGATGGTCGTTGGTATTTTTTTATTTAGCCATGAAACTTTTTGACACTAAGGTGAAAAAAAAATCTAATATGGCGGCTTCAAAACTGTACTCAGTCGGGGTTTTGTTCTTTTAAATAAATTACTTGTTAATTATTTATGTCAAATTATCAAATAAATACTAAACCACTCCTTAACTATTAGCAAAGTGAAAAATCTGATCGGAACCCTCAGTTTAAGAGTCGTATCGCGCTTAACCAGCCTTGTATAAGTCAGAAGATTAAGTGATTTGCAAGACAAAGATAACGGTTAATTCGATTGAAGCTTAATCAGCGCAACGAATCAAATTAAGATTTCAAATTCGACAACACAAATGAGTTGAATAAAATTCTTTGCTTTTATTCTCGTAATTTTAGGTTCACACAACATTTTTAATGGTTCTTTTTCGGGAAATTTTAATTAGCAATAAACATACGAACGAGTTTGTGCCTAGCCGGCGAGAGGCGGGCAGTGATGCAGACAGCATTGTAAGCTTACGCAACATTGCGATCGTATTTCACTTCACAAAGAGGATGGGAAAGAGAAAAGGCGGATCTAATTACCGAAATACAGTTTCCTATTCAAGTTTAAAACAATAAGTTTCATGATTCCAGGTGTGTGCGATGCAGGAAGTGTTTATCGTGCTCGGCAGCGAGGTACCATCCCATATTAGGACCATTTAGTATGGGTTCGGTAATCACGTCTGAATACGATTATTCCGTTGACATTCCGCACAAAGGTTTCGAATTCCGATGCCGAAGTGTGCAAAAATCTTATCCTTCAGTAGTTTATTCCTGTTTGAGTGTGTATCACGGCATTTTGCTCTTGGAGTAGACAGAGGGGAACATATTTTTAGTCTGAAGAGTATATCGATAAAAGCTATAAAACGCCAACGCAAAAGCGTGACAAGATTAAGATTATCATAAAAACTAGCTCTCGCCCGCGGCTTTGCTCGCGTGGTTTCCAGACAAAAAGTAGCCTATGTTATTCCAGCACACATACTACGTATACTCTGTATTCCAAGTTTCATTCAAATCCATACAGCCGTTACGGCGTGATTGAGGCACAAACATACATCGTCACATCCAGACATCCTCACTAACTTTCGCATTTATAAGATTAGTAGGATAGCGATCAGAGATTTGTCTATGTCTAGCCGCAGAAACGCATTCGTAGGCCGATGGTAATGACAATGACCACAAGACAGTACAACGGTACGGGAGACGTATCTAAAGATAGACGTGCGTACAGTACATGCGACTATGTTACGCAGCAAAGAAAGTACCACACCTAGCTTCATTAAATAATTTTAGTTTTATTAACAGCGTAATTAGGGGAGCGTGCGGTTTAATTTCATTCATGATGTCAGACGATGACTAATTCTATCGCATACCCTTCTAATTTATTGTTTTTTTTTGTATTATCAGACGCCGCCGTACTGTTTAGGACAACAATGTCGCCGAGTCTAAGATAACGAAATAATTAGTGCCAATTGACTCTATTTAGTATTGGTAAAGCAGTGTTGTGAAAAATCGATCAAGACGGATTCATTAAAATTTCTAGGAGGAATATTGGACCAGGCAGTGGTATGGAATAGCAATGATTCTGAAAAAAAAAAAGAACAATATTCTACAGGTTTTTATGAGTAAGTCTAACGGGCATGAACGTTTTTGCAAAGACACTTGAACTAAATAGAAGTCATTAGATAGACAGGTTTGCATAGAGTATAGAAGGATCGATAATATGTAGATTAACCTGGTAGTGACCTTTTCACCAGTCTAATCACGTTCACGATTGCATGAACTCTCTCGCATGAGTCACGGTGAATCAATCGCTATCATTTCAAGTAGCCAAGGTCGGCCTGACGTACACGTCCTATTGAATATAAAAAATGCCGTTACTTTGCAGTTTGCCCGCCTGTGGTTTAATACGCCATAACGGCCAAAGCTATTTGGACGTACAAGCGCTAAGACATTTCTGCCAGGAACACGCGACCACAACCCTGCCCTCAGTTTTGTTATCTACATTCTAATGCTTCTCATCATCATTTTAATTTCAAAATGAGTCTAGAGACATCGAGACATCCAGTTGCAATAACAATAACGTGCAATCCTAACGGTCATTTGCCATTTCGGCATGCACAAAAAGAATTGTGAAAGTTTTTTGTCTCTAACTAGGACAGTTTTCGTATTTCTTATTGTGTTTCTTGGTCCATCTGCGTCTTTCACGACATTGACATGCAGATTGAGGTGGACTTGTAATTGATATCGAAATATAAAGAAAATAACTTTTGCGAGGACAGAAACTGTAACAATATGTCAGAAAACCATATAACCACAGGCACGGTGGTCAATAGCTTTACTCATTGAAATCACAAGGATCATTTTGAAACCACTTAAATCTACGTTGAATTTCCGTCTATTCGTAACGCGTAAGGTAAGACTCATGCCGACTATTGGAACGGATACGACAAACTAATTAAATACGTATCTCCGCAGAAACGAATAGATAATGTTCATTAGTAGAGCTATCATGTCACGCTACAACCTGATAACAGTTTAACTGTTGGAGCCGACCTGATAATGATAACGAGAACAGCATTCGTGTTTCGGCAACGTCTTTTATTTGAATGAGCGGAATAATTAATGTGACCTTCAACAATAGATAATTCTACTATCGTTTATTCATAGTCGAAATTACACACGCCTCACGCCTACTTATTTTGGAATATGATTACAGTAAGCATGTAAATATTGTCAAGTGCACGAAAAGAGCCTATGAGCACTTTAAATCCTTTCACCACATTGGTTAGAAAGAACTAGTGACACGACAAGTTGTAGTCGGTATGTAAATATTGAATATAATCGATTGAGGAAATCACTCTTTCAATGTTGCTTATTGAAAACGGAGATTCTCACCTATTCCTGTACGTCACTTTCGTTATTTTACGTACCTACTTCTCGTTCAAATATAAATATATGTAGGTAGTATTGCGTGTCCTTATCTACTCTAGGTATCTCGTAGAATAAATGATGCGTCTCTCAGGAGACACTGGTCTACATAATCTAGCTCGTGATCGTCGGGTAACTTTTACTAGCACCTGCGACTTTCGAAGTAGGTACCTTACCTACCTAATCCCCAAGTTAGTTGAAGCTCATGCATTATTGGTTTCGTTATAACTTTCAGAGACAAGCTGATGGCAGCTATTGTCGAGAGAGCTGGAATCTGTTAGTGTTCATAACTTTGTACTAATTAATGCTTTGATCTTAGATAAGTATGATTGTTACATTTAATCTATAAATTGGAGCTCGTATTTTAACTTCGACTTTGCTGGAATGTTCAGAAACGAAGTCCGTAAAACAATTTTAGGAACGAAACCAAAGAAAAACCAAATTAATTACAAATATTAAAGTAAGACTCTTTCATAAAAGGCTACTATGAAAATACCCCACATTGAGAGTGACGTCAGACGACCTATAACAAAGCGTCTTTTGGAGCGTAAGGCCTTTGATAACTTTTTCTGAGCACTGCGGCCCAAGCTTCAAGTAAATTGACGTGAAATAGGCTCTCTATACAGAAATGGCGAGTCAATAGCAATGTACAATACAGCGTGCTACAGCGTGGCCTAGCTATGTATAGATAGAACGGCAGAGAATCCATTCGGTCCGTTTGTAGGTTATAACGCGGCGTGGTGACCGTTTATGGGACAAACACGCGCACAAATGAAAAGGCTCACAATATCTGCCCCATAAACTTTAACAAGCTTTGGAAAACCTCGATCGACAATGTTACGTCGAAAATAATTCGTTCCGACGTCATGCAAAATGAGGTTGGTAGAAAAATCGATGCTTCATAATGCCATGTCATTTGTACAGCTCGCCGGGCGACTAGCGAGGCTGAGAGGCAGGTTCCCCAGATGGGGTAATATTCTAGGGAGGTTACGCCCGCGTAAAATTATCTTTCCCAGCTGTGTGTGGCGTATCTCGAGTGCGTGTATCTAACATTTATGATGTAATTTTGAAATCGCTTCAGTTATCGACTATCTTGCAATAAAAACGTATCTGGCAGACGGGTAGCCATTTTGATAAAACATAGGACGGAGCAGTGTTTTCCGAATCCGAAAGAAATGGACTAATTCTATTTCCTGTTTTGTAATTCAAATAGGTATAGGGATATCGTTTTTCTTATCCGATACGTATCCCGACAACACTGTTAGCCGAGCACGAGATAGGTACAATACCTACATACTATGGATGATTCATTTTCCTATTACATACACTTATAATCAACGTTTCTTTCCACTTCTCGCATTCTGTAGTAAAAAATAAACTTCATTGGGTTAACTTGGCAATCCTGCCTGTCTTATCGTAGCAATTTGAAGTAAGGAATAATAGTGGAACTGCCTACCTGTTCAATGGAATTATTTACTTTGCATTACTTACAAAGTAGTTTATACAATACATAATGGTAGATTAGATACCTAGATACCTATACTTCTTCTCTGGACTGGAAGTAAAGAAAAACATAGAATGCGTCTAGCTGCTTCTCTCTCCGAGCATGTCGTAAAAGTCGACTAAGGGATAGTATCCTCTCCAACATAATGAGATACAATAAGCAAGTATTCCCAAGGAGGGTTGACGTCAGGCAGGCGGCCGGTCATAAAACACCTTAGCCAAAACTCTTACAGCATCATCTAAGGATCATGCTGTGCCGACCCCACAGAGTGGGATGAGGGCAGGAGGATGATGAGATTAGATACCTATTTTGTTAAATAACCATAGCATGCCATGGTTTTTGCCAGATTTTTGTTTGACACACCATAAACAAGCAGACATTATTGTCAAGGCAACGTCAGACCAAATCTATTTGATTGTAGATATGTGCATGTAGTATGTTTATCTGATAAGTAGTTGAGAACATAGATATTTTTATATCAATCTGGTTACTCATAAATTATTCAGTAATTTGAATGAATAATACAGTGAATCAAGTCAAGTAGAAAGAAGAACATAAGTATTCTGCTAAACCATATAACATTTGCAAAAATAATTATAGTGCAATTTAATTTTACGGGC
This sequence comes from Scotopteryx bipunctaria, assembly GCA_949320045.1. NCBI lineage: Eukaryota > Metazoa > Arthropoda > Insecta > Lepidoptera > Geometridae > Scotopteryx > Scotopteryx bipunctaria. The sequence goes on along the minus strand of OX439461.1, from coordinate 8,738,561 downwards.
AGCCTTTATTGACAGATAGGAGCTAAAACATTTTTTTTTTCAAGGACAATATCAGAATTGGAGTACATTATATTTGAAGAGTTGAATTTGTTGGGGAGATTACATATTCTTTCTATCCACACACACCAAATTTATTAGGAGTAATGTTTATAAAATTCAGAAAATCTTGATAGTATGATTGAATATGAATCTTGCTGTAATACTTTTTTCTTGACCTCGGTAAGGTTTAGGGTGCTAGAAATGAGAGAAAGAACTTACTTTTGTTTCTTCCTTCTGTTCGATTGAGGAGATGATCCGCCAGGAGGCGCGGCGTGCGCCTATCACGTTCTTGTAGGCCACTGATAGCAGGTTCCGCTCCTCCACTGTGAGCTCATTGTCGGATACATTTCGGGAGGCTACATTCTTCATGGCCTCCACCATTTCTGGAATATAAATATTACAATTCAAATCATAATAAAAATTATCTCCTAAATTCAGGTTTTTTGAGATAAAGAGTTTAAAGTGGGTTTGATATATTTTTATCAAGATGAGGTTTAATCTGAGCAAGATTTTTGTATACCATACTCGAGCAGAACACTATTTATTAATATATTTATTTGTACAGTCAACTACTTCAACTTTTGTCTCAGTTCATTGTAGCCACACAAATCATTTCAATCATCAATCAATCATGTCATGATAGCAGTCATCTTTCAGCATTCAATTAAATTCATTACTAAAGTTTAGATTTTCTATGCCTACTAGCATCCGCCCGCAACTTGTCCCATCTGGACAAAAAGTAGCCTATATTTTATTATAGGTCATGAACTATAATTATGTATTCCAAGATTGAGCAAAGTCCGTTCAACTGTTACTAAGATGAGTGGGTAGAAACACGAATACCCATTCACCCACTCACTCATTTTCTTCAAATTTATAATGTGTGATTGAGTAATGTAAAAAATGTGCAATTGCACGCTATTCACAACTATTACTGATCTATGAAATACAACCACAATGTACAGAGTTCAACAAATAAAGTTGAAGACAAACTTATTCTTTGACCTTTTATCAATTACCACGATATCAGCTTGTGTCAAGGTCACTACACTGAGGTCATTGACTTTGCTGTAATTACACAAAAATATGCCAGTCATCTTCTGCAATGTAGCATTCCTTTATTGACAAATCTACTTTTTTCTCAGTAGATTTTGTGCAGAAGAGATTATGTAAGCTTTGAGGATGAGAATTACAGAAATTGAGACTAATATTCGGCCAAAATGTGTTTCCATGACATAACCTCTGAAGGAATGCACATGTGCAAGAACATGCTTAGTATAGTCATGTATCTAATTGAAATCATTTGTGGATCAGCAAGTAGACATCAATCTTATCATCTGATGAAGGAATAAGCTGTTCAATAGAACACCTCAATGAAATCTAACAGTAAAATACTCATGGTGACTCATTTCAATCAGCATCATTTTCCTAGGAAATATGTGTACCTTATAAAAACTTGCTTTAGAAAATCCTCAAATAGCTACAAATATTGCATAATATAATAAAATTCACATCAAATTGATAAAATAGTCGATTCATCATAACTTTCAAAATTAACATAAGACTGCTCATGTAAAATATGTTTTGATTTTGAGGAACACTGCAAAAGGAAATATTAAAATTATTCTGAACATAGTGTTTGCATTTTCCAACAGTATTCAAATAGCTCCATATTATTCAATAACCTACTTTTAGCACAAAATATAATTTTAGTCAGCAAAGTGGAACTCTGCCCAAATATTTGTGACAGGTCATGACTGCATTGCATGCTATTGAGTTTAGCACAAAAATGTTTGATTTTATTAGTGTAACATGTTTCTTCATAAATTAATATTAGTGTCCATATGCTAATGATGTTAGCATTGTACTTTGATACAATGGCAGCCTTTTAAAAGGGTCTATAATGAAGTTTCAACACATAAGATTTACAAACCACAAGAATAAATTATTTAGGTTAGGCATCTTCAACTTGAACTTGGCAAAGAAATGTCAGACTGGGTGTGGTTTCAGTACTTCAAGAACAAAATCATGAATGTAGAATCAAAAACCTTGTTTGAGCAACCTACATATTGAATAAGCATTGTAATTATGTTGCATTCCATATAGATAACCTTTACAACTTATTGTTAAGGTGCTGAACAAATGAATGACATATTAGGTGCAGGCCATGAAATAAAACTAGTAATTAATAAATTAACCATTATAATACTAGTTAAAAGAAGGTATTTGATAGTTTTCAGTGATAATTCTCACTAAGGTCATTGAACTCCACACCTCGTAAATTCGTAGTTGGATAATCATCTCATCAACCGACAATGAAAGTTTACAGAAACTGTGAGAATGGCCAGATAACCTTTACAATGACCGCATTGCTAAAAGATATCGTTGAGCGCGAAGAGCACAGGTAGATTTCCCGTGGTGCTAAATCGTGAACAATAGGTGAAATCTGAAGCAAACTGCGTCGCCTAACATGACTAGACCGTTCCGCAGGCTCTACATCCAGTCACTTGTCCAAGGTGTGACATGCATGACCGATTCTAATGACATCGATCGCATTTCTACTTCTCTGGAATGGGACAAATGGGAGACAATTTTCGAATACTTTGAGGGGATTGCAAATCTTTACATAAGAGAATTAGAGTCCTACGACTTAAAACATTATCATTATTCATCCAGGAATGTTGTATCATTCGATAGAGACCTTCAGACCAATTTCTTGGTTGTAAAAAATGTAAAGGACAACCCACCGGCGGATGACGCATCGATCGCCGACCAAGCCTAACGAATGCCATTGATTCCTTAGTACGCCGCTAAAAAGACATTCTATGAATGTATTAGGCCACATTATCCCTGAAATTGCATATTTCATAAGCATATCGATTGATTTCATCTAGAATTTTCCCTAACTATCACCAAAACGTCTTTCAACTGTCGGCGAATTTACGACAGAATTTTTGTCTTAACGATGGAGAATATAACAAAAATATGTACTCACCATCATACCGCTCAGCCTGCTCGGCGAGCTTAGCTTTGTACACATTATCTTCCCTTTCGGACATTGTGGATGACAAATGATTTTTCACTAACTAAAACCGAATCGCCAGGTCACTAATTCACCAAGATGGCCGCGCCCGCCAACCGAATCCAAATTCGATCTTCAACTAAACTCCGCCCATGACGTCATAGAAATGGCAGCTTCCGTTATCTTAATTATTGCCATATTTAAAGAAAATTTTCTACTAATATCTAGTAAAAATACATATAGCAGGTATTTCGGTAAGCTTACAGCTTTGAGATTCTCGATTGTGATAGCTTATTTTTGCCTTATCTCATTTCAAGCTAATAGCATGTTGCTCATTCTGAGCCTGGAGGATGAAAACCGTTTCTCAACATGGATTCAGTTCTTTATGGTTCTTTTGAATGTTAAATTACACATCAAAGTAGAGCTCAAGTAGAGTAAGTACCTAAGTTTGTATGAGCTTAGTGGCCTACTTTTGTGAGGGAGTTTCGAACTGATTAACACGCAGGTAAAAAAATTGGGATATTTTAATTGATCGAAAACGTGAAGCGAGCGAATATCTCAGTGGCAACTTGGGTGATTTAGCGTTGTGTGTTAATAGGTATGTATGTATGTAGGTATATTTATGGATAATTATGTTTGCTATAGTATAACCTTCGAATCGTTAATCTAATCTGTATGAAACTTGGTAGGTCGATAGATTGAGCAATGAAGATTTGCTGAGAAGCATATGAGCTTGTATGGGATTGTAAAGATATTAGTTTCTCAAGCAAGATAAAAAAAATAAAGTTCTAAAAATATGTCGAGTGATGTAAAGTTTTTGATATCCAGCAAAAAAAGTTTAAATCAAAACCGATGTAACCTAAACTCCTTTTTGTTAAATTTTAGATGTCTTCGTAGTTCAGGTTAGACTGGAAATTAGTATGGGGAAATCCGAACCAGAAGAGAAGTGGCAGAAAAGTACAGGAAAGTTGCTCAGCTCTTTTTTGTGAAATTAATTATTTTGATGATTATCGACTCAGTTACTTCTAAGGAGTATTTCATTGCATCGAAAAAAAATCAGGATAGAAGAAGTTGGTACTTTTATAGTGTGTAAATGCGAATGCAAATCTTTCGGGTTGTGGACATTGGGCGCGAGATCTCAGCTTAGAGCGAAGCTTAGAAAGTTCGAAATCACTAATTAAAATCACGATATGCCCACAACTGTGACCTAAAACTTCTAAATTAGGAAGTTTTACTATAACTTGGCAATTTTACTCTAAACTGTCAGCTGTCAATAGTCTGATTGCAGTGATGGGATTTGAACCGAAAATGAATATTCGAATCAACTTAAAACATCCGGAAGAAAATCGAATCATGACTCGAATTAACCCTGGATTCGAATTGATTGATGATTTGAACAATAGATACTTATATATAAATAAAAAAACACTTAAATACATTTTTGAATCATCATCATCAGCCTCTAACAGTCCACTGCATGATGTAGGTCTTTCCAATTTACAACCATCGCTAGGCGTACTACTCGCGTAACAGATCAAAGAAAAAAATTGATTCGAATCAGATTGTGGATTCGAATCAACTCGACCATTCAAATAAATCAAGTGATGATTCGAATCAACATAAAACCGCATTCGAATTGAGTTTTATCTGTCATCATACGGATCATTCGAATCAAATGTGAATCGAGTACGGTGGGATTTCGATTTGATTTTAAAACCGGTAAACCATTTGGTGGATTGCGTCTGACTTAATCATCACTAAGTCAGACGGAATCCACTAAATGGTTTACCATCACTAAGTTCTGAGACTAAGTCAGACGGAGTCCACCAAATGGTTTACCGGTTTTGACATGCCCTAAACTCACTGGTTTATCCTAAAAAGATAAGGATCCTTCTCAAGGTGCACTTCAATCCTTATAACACACTGGTTCAAGTGGTTTGAACTAATTTTTAAAAATCGGTAAATGTTCCGAAATAAGAATACCATAGACCATACCTATCCATAGACATACCGATTATGCAACTAAAAAGTCAAAATTCTAAAATACTGTCAAATATTATCAAATACCAGCAAAATACAGTTTGTCTTTGTCTTTCTTATCTGTTGCAATATATTTTTGTCTAGTTCATTGTTCAAAAATTATGCTTCGTTTTCATGATTTCATGTGTCAAATAAAATATAACCCTGGAATGCAACCAGGGCCACCATTTTACTAAAAAGAAAGAAATATTTTGAAATTGTTTTGCTGGCTGGAAGGTGCAGACGAATTTGCATGTAAAAACGCGGTTTCTGTTTGAGTGTGATTATTGATTCTGGTGATTCTGAAGTTGTTTTCTAATACAACACATCAACACACAAGTTTGAAATCAATAATTTACTCAAAATCAAAAATGTACCTGCATATAATTAGGCTCGAGCGTGAGCTTTGGGCGGCGTGATCCCTCCAAAGTAGGATCTTTGTGAAATCTATTTTTTAATAAAAATTGTCAAAGTCGCAAGTGAAGTAGCATCCAAGATGTCCAACGTTACTTATGACATGGATACTTCGGGCGGGCTGATGCCGGTAAAATTTCTTCTTGATTACTATGGCGCCATTTTTAGTCAAGCAGCCGATAAAAGCCAGTTTTACTATTACTGCCATTGTTGTAAGTGGATTTGAATATGTTTTAGCTTATCCACGCGTTGATAAAGCCGCCGGACGAGGAGCCAATTATTCTGAAACCCAAGAAGTCCCAACATCCGTACTATAAGAGGCCTGGCAAGGGTCATAATCATGACTCTTGCGATGCGTGTGGCGAGGGTGGTGATCTGATATGCTGTGACCGGTGTCCTGCTAGTTTCCATCTTGGTTGTTAGTGAGTATCAAAATTATCTGAAGCTTACCTGATGATCTGGATCAGGTGAGCTATCTATAGACTGTTTGCGTCAGTCTCTAGGTACATGGACTATTTCTTTTGTATTTTGTAAATAAAGAGGTTCCAATAATTATTATCCAATCAAACTGAAATTATGTAAGTATTTAGGTTAAGAAATACAATGTTATACAAAAAATACATAGTCATCAACTTCCAGTGATCCACCGTTAGATGAGAATGACATCCCATCTGGCTTGTGGTTGTGCCGCGAGTGCCGGGCTTCAGATGCTGAGAAACCAACCAGCTCCCGAGGTAGCCGGGCCCAGTCACCCGCTGACAAGTCTGACACTGAGAAGAAAAGGTAAATTATAACTAAAAGTATCAAACTGTCTTTGTGCTATCTGCCTAGTATGTATATGGACAGCAGAATGCAGAAATGTCGTATCTCAAAAAATGGCTTATATGACTTAAAACTTCATTGTTGATAAGCAAAAAAAAGCCACGTCAAATGGTCTATGTCTCGTCTTTCTACGATGAAAAATTTTATGATACACCCCCTTGATTTTTTCCTAGTTTTTTACTGTTCACACGACTAATTTTATTGCTGTAAATAAAGGTTTTTTGGCTCTGGTGTAAAATTGAATACTTTCAAGATACGACAATATCGCTTTCTTCTGTCAATATTATCATGCCCACTTCCCTAATTCGGTGAGCAGAGCCACAAGTAGTCATAAGAAAACTTGCAGCCACTCCTGATTCCTAGTGTTCAAGTACCAATATGTGAAAGTTATATTAATCCATATCCATACTATAATTTTATTAATGTAAAATTGTATGCTATCTTTCACTTAAAACAGCTAAACAGATTTTGATGAAATTTGGTAAGCAGATAGATTGTTTCCTGGAGAAGGACATAGGCTACTTTTTCTAAAATACTGGTAAGTTAGTTTATGTTATAAATGCCATCATCATTTTCCTGCCCTCATTCCACAAAATGGAGACTGCAAATTGACATTCATACAGACAAAAATTTTAATAACATCTTACCCATTGACAATACAATAAATTGTGAACTGTTTTTTTATTAAGACAGTTATTTTATGGGTTCTTGCTTCAATTCAGTCAACTTTCTGCCTCTTTGTAAACAGGACTCTTCGTAGTCATGACAGTTCTAAAAAAACCAGTAAGGAAGACTCATCTGACTCGGAGAGAGAGAAAGAGAAGGAGAAGGAAGAAAAGGAGCTGACTCCGATGGAAATCCTGGTGAAGGCAGCCAGGATCATGAACCCCAAACAGTTCGAACTGCCGAGGGAGATGAGAATCCCTTGCAATTTTCCTGGGACTGATAAAGGTAAATACCATTATTACTTCTGGGGGGTGATTATGTAATTTTGTTGCAGTTAATTTATATTTGAAACTGTCAATTGATGACTATGCTGAGCGCTGAGCCCTTGTATTGCCCTGATACAAACTGATTGTAACAAGAATACAAAATGAACATACATATTGCCCCTTGTCTGGTCCACCCCTTGTTTGCATTGGAAGTAAAGAAAAAACATAGAATCTATCCAGCTGATTCTCTCCCCGAGCATGGCGAAAGGTGACTTAAAGCATAGTATCCTCTCCAATATGATGGACAGTCTTTATGGACAATGGTCTGATCACTGTCACCATCGTTCACCATACCCATCTTGGGACTGAATCAGGAGTGGCTGAAAGTTTTCTTATGATTACTTGTTGCCCACTACATTAGGGATACGGGTGTGGTAATATGTATGTATGCATAACAAACAGTCTTGCATAGATTCAGATTTTTAGTTAAAATCTATGTGACTGGTATTTTTTGCTACAATAATGCTTTTTTTTTCTGCTGCCGGGATATATGCTTCCAAAGCCAGGAGAGGTAAGACAAAACCCATCACCAAATGTTTTAATATGCTTTACTCCCCTCTTCCATCCTAGCCATCCAACCCATTGGATGTTGAGAATTTTATGTGCCACCTTCTGATTTAAGCGTCCCTCAAGGTTGGGAGATAGGAACAAAAATAGTTCAGTTAATGCATTCCTATTATCCAACCTGAGGTAGGTTGGAAGGTGGTATATAAAATTCAAAATATCCAACCTGGGGTGGATGGCTAGGGTGGAAGATGGAAATAAATCCTTTATTCTTCTTCACACCACCTTCAAAAATGGAGTTTTTTTGGGCTCCAATCACTGCCATCTGAGATGCAATTTTTGCAGACAACGATGCTACACTCTTTGATAAGTCTCCAAAAGCACTTTCCAAGTTGAATTTGGACATTTTTACCGATAAACGAGAATAAAACGGCGGCCTCGGTGGCGTGGCGGGCGATTGCACGGCAGAGACGCAAGAGGCGCGGGTTCGATTCCTGCTGCGGAAGAAATGTTTGGAAGTTCTGCAAATATTTCTTCCGGGTCACGGTGTTGTGGTACTATGGTACTCTTAGTTTCTGATACCTACGACACAGGGAATCCTATTGTGGGGTCAGAACTATGTATGTGACTGTTGGGTGTTATTATTATTATTATTATTAAAAACACAGACAAAATGTTCGCGTATCAATGACGTAACTTATGTTTTAACATTGTATTCTCTACAGAGGGGACCAAGAACGGCAACGCCGCCGTGATCACGGTGGACTCGTCTGGCTTTGTGCCGCTGCCGGCCAAGTCGTGTTTCGTCTGCTGCGAGACCTGCAAGATAGCGCCCCTAGTGCAATGTGACTATTGCCCTCTGCTTTTTCATCAGGTATTTCAAAGTTAATGCTCTGGTATAATCTGATATGATATGTGAATAAAATTATTCTAAATCTGAAAGTTTGAGAGGATGTCTGTGCCTCAATCATGCCATAACGGATGAACGTTTCACCACACTAGTTCTTTCGAATGTTTGCATGCTCTGCAAATTTTTCCGGGTCTGAGTGATGTAGTATTATGTATTAAAAGTATGTATTTACAAAAAAAAAAGTATATAAGTATTCTATCAGCCATCTGCTTCCCATAGTACAGCTTTGCTTAGTTTGGGGCTAGATGGCGCTGTGTGAAATGTCCACAAATATTTATTTATTGTTTTATTTAATGTTTTCGTCAGGATTGCCTGGACCCGCCGTTGACGGCGTTGCCGACGGGTCGCTGGATGTGTCCCAACCATGTAGAGCAGTTTATTGTAAGTAAATTGTACAGGAAACACGTAGTAGCAAATGTCTCAAGATTTGTACCACAGCAAGAAAATTGAAGAGAATAAAGGTACGAGTTGGCAGCGGACGACATGTGGCAGCAGCGGACGACGTGTCGCAGCGACACTACTGGTTTCTGGTTACTTTCACACAGAGTAACAGTAGCACAGGTAGAGTTTTGGCTAAGGTGTTTTATGACCGGCCGCCTGCCTGACGTCAACCCTCCTTGGGAATACTTGTTTAATTTGTTTGTTGTATCTCATTATGTTGGAGAGGATACTATCCCTTAGTCGACTTTTACGACATGCTCGGGGAGAGAAGCAGCTGGACGCATTCTATGTTTTTTCTTTTCTACCAGTCCAGCGAAGAAGCGTTTATTTATATACAGCCGTAAATTCAAATTTTAATTTTTATCAAGTAGTTAGTACCTCTCTATAGTAAGGGAATAAGGGATAGTATCCTCCAACATGATGAGATACAATAAGCAAGTATTCCCAAGGAGGGTTGACGTCAGGCAGGCGGCCGGTCATAAAACACCTTAGCCAAAACTGTTACAGCATGATCGGATCATGCTGTGCTGACCCCACATAGAGTGGGATATGGGCAGGAAGATGATGAGTTAGTACCTCCCTATGTTTAGTTTAAGGGTGTGTTTTCAGGACTGGAAGCTGGTGAATTCAATATCTGCGACGGAGCGCGCGGCGCTTTGGGACCGCTTCTCGGGGCCCGTCGACCAACACGCCATCAAGATAGACTTCATCCGCCAGGCGAGGAAGTACCGCCCTATGTTCCAGTAAATACCCTCTTTTATTTATTTTATTGAAAAGATTTTATACCTACCCTAATCTAATGAGATCTAAGGTTCGATTCCCGCTGCAGAAGAAATGTTTGCATGTTCTGTATATATTTCTTCCGGGTCTCGGTGTTGTGGTACCATGGTACTCGTAGTTTCTGATACCCACGACACAGGGAATCCTAGTGTGGAGTCAGGACTATGTATGTGACTGTCGGGTGTTATTCTTATTTATAAGGAGAGCACTGGAGGTCCCCGCCTCTCCATTCTAAAGTCGTGGGTTCGGCATCATGAATTTTTCTGTGCGAAAAATTGATGTGCCTATATCAGTACTCTCAAACGGTGAGGGAAAACGTCGTGAGGAAACCCGCGGCTTAGTCAACTCCGCACGTATTGACCATGTCTTTCCTGTGGACAAGGCCGACTAAGCTGAGAGGATGGAATAGGTGCTGGCCAAGCCTACTCCATCTTGATTCATCCCGGGCACTACAGCGTCCCGTATGTGTATAAATCATCTACTAATGGTAAAAGGCCTTAGTAGTAGGAAGGTACAGGAGTTACCACTCTTACTTTCTAATTCTTTATTTATTTTCCAGTCAGAGGATCCCAATATCGGTCCGTGGGAGAGTACACGTGCCTAAGATGGTGAAACTGCATTACGCCGACCCGCCGCCGCTGCTGCCCTCCAGGAGGGAACATGTGCGATGCAGGAATGGTAATAACAATAGTATAAATACCAATGGAAGGAATCTTAATGGCCTTGTATATTATAAATACGAAAGTTTGTGAGGATGTGACGATGTATGTTTGTGCCTATTGAGGAGGGGTACCATCGGGACTAGATGACACCCTTCGAGTATGGAACAGGCTGCTTTTTGTGTGTAAAATGATCCGTGACACTTTATGTAATCCCCAGTACTGAACAACTTGAAGCAAAGCGGCATCTACTCGGAGTCGGAAGATGAGGATTCTCCCAAACACGAGGTGTGCCTCAACCCGGCCTGTGAGACCAAACACAGGGTCCAGCCTATTAGACCGAAACATGACAGCGAAGATGATGACGATGACAAGCGCACTAAGGTGAACAACATTCCATTTAAGATGTTGGTGGCAGATGGTGTGGCAGGCGAGACGCAAGAGGCGCGGGTTTGATTCCCGCTGCGGCTGAGATGTTTGCATGTTCTGCAAATATTTATTTTGGCGTTTACTGGCGTGGGTGTCTGCTTCAACCCTATCTAAGATTTTATTCATTTAGGTCACTATTGGGATGGGTCACCGCAAGTGGCATTACGAGCTGAGCGCTTCCGTGCTTCGGAGGGCACGTTAAATTGTCGGTCCCGGCTTTTAAGTCGTTAAGCCATGACGGAGGCCTTTAGGCGGCCTAAAAACTTCCGTCACAAGAGTTGGCCACTAGCTCATACGAACTTGCTTACTTTTCATTTAAGTCGTTTAGGCATAGCGTGTTGATATTGTAGCCTGCCTTAAATTTAAACTTTACGTTTGAAATGGAACCTTCCCTGACTTGACGCCAATAAAATGCAAAAAAACATATCGAAGTCAGTTCAGTAGTTTTTGAGAAAAATTGTAATAGACAAACACATAAATAAAAAAACATAATCTCATAGGCCAAACGCATATACCTTCTCTGTTCCGTCTAGGGTAAAAACAAGTTGGATAACAAATGTATCAACACTCTTTCCAGATGGACAAGGACTCCGACTCGAGCGAACTATCAGACTCTGATTTTGAGTATCTAACTGCTTCAGTAAAGCGTCGGCGCGTGACCCCCGCCCCCTCGCCCCCCGCGCGCCGCGTCACCCTGGCGGCGGAGGGGAGAGAGGGGCTGTTAGCAGCTGTGGAGTCTCAGCTAGCCAACTACGACGAGCAACTGTTGAAGGTGCTAGCCTGGCAGAGGCTGAGACAGGTTAGTTGTTATGAAATCACTGGCGGAGGAGGGTTAGGGGGAAAGGGGAGGGAGCTGTCGGCGGTGTTAGACAGTTCATGAAATCAAGCAGCGCATTTTACCCGATTGCAAAGAAGGGTGTTGTTTCAGACTGTGTGTATGTGAGTTTGTTTCGTTGCCTCTGAAAAGGCTACACGGATTTTGCAAAGGTGTTGAGTTCGTCTGATGGCACGGGACGTTTACATAGGAAACATTTGATTAAACAAAGAATAAGAGGCCATTTAAAACGATGAATTAAAACGGTATCAAAGACTTTGATTGATTTTGACTAAAAGGCAGCTTTTAAATTTGTCTCGACCGATTAATCGAAAATACAATATATCGGCTTTATTTAGTAGTTATTTGTTTTCACAAAAAAAGAGAAAATTGTTTCTGAGACACTTTTCCTGTATCTCTTCTGGTTTGGCATTTCCCCATACTATTTAACTATAGTAAGTCGTTTGTTTGCTCAGATCCTGGCTGGCGAGCTATGTCAAGGCGCTTTCCGTCACACGTCTCTTTCGGAGGAAGCTGCGCGCGCTGTCCTAAAGTCTCTGCCTGCTTCCACCGGCCTGTCCCTCACGTTGCCTTCGGAACTGCTCTCCAGGTAAGATTATTCACCTCGCATTTCGTTTGCCGGTCAATCATTCGCTTCCTAAGTGTACTGAGACTAAAGTGGAATTACTTAGCCAAATGGCTTCAATTAAAATGACATACACCACCCTCGAACAGAACGCCACAAAAGCTGGTTAGTATATTTTACTTACGGTTTTCCTTGTGTTCCAGGGCGGACCGAGAACGTATAGCGACTGCTGTGTGGGGCAAGCCCCCCCTCCCGCCCGCCTCGCCCGCCTCCTCCCCTGGACACAGCCTCAGCGACGCCTGCGTCAGAGCCACGCTCTGTCCCACTAGGTAACTTTCATCTATCCTTGATAGCATTGCCATTAGTGTTTTAAGGCTTGCTATAGTGATGGCTACACTGATAGCAGGGACCTCTGTGTCTTTGACGACCTCAGTGGCGATACGCTCGGCTGAAACGCAAGAGGTGCGGGTTCGATTATGTATAATGTTTGTATGTTCTGCAAATATTTCTTCCGGGTCTGGATGTTGTAGTATTATGTATTATAAGTATGTATTTACAAAAAAAAAGTATATAAGTACTCTAACTAACACACACACTAACGCTCGCCGAACGCGCCGTGCTGAGCGCGGTGTGTACCCTATCAACGCACGCTCAACGCAGCGCTAAGCGCCCAATGTGTAACCGCTCTTAATTGAATAAATTGAATTGAATAATAATAATAATAACACCCAACAGTCACATACATAGTCCTGACCCCACACTAGGATTCCCTGTGTCGTGGGTATCAGAAACTACGAGTACCATGGTACCACAACACCCAGACCCAGAAGAAATATTTACAGAACATGCAAACATTTCTTCCGCAGCGGGAATCGAACCCGCGCCTCTTGCGTGTCTGCCGAGCAATCGCCCGCCACGCCACCAAGGCCGTCTGATGACGCATCGAGGCGCACGCGCACCGGATGAGGTCCGGGTGCAAGTGTTCCTGTGCTAAGTCGTTGCGGTGCAGGTGCGGCGCGGGCGGCGCCAGCGGGCTGGGGCGGCCCATCCCGATGCGGCTGGCGAGCCTGTCCGTGGGCACCGACAGCGGCTGCGACGTGCGCCTCGCCGCTGCGCTGTGCCGCCGCCTCAGCAGACACCACGCCGTCATATTCATGGACGAGGTACTAGTACTACACCGACACACAATAAATAATAATAATAATAAATAATAATAAATAACACCCAACAGTCACATACATAGTCTTGACCCCACACTAGGATTCCCTGTGTCGTGGGTATCAGAAACTACGAGTACCATGGTACCACAACACCCAGACCCGGAAGAAATATTTACAGATCATGCAAACATTTCTTCCGCAGCGGGAATCGAACCCGCGCCTCTTGCGTCTCTGCCGAGCAATCGCCCGCCACGCCACCGAGGCCGTCAATTATAATACAATTATTGTATTAAGGGGATAAATTATAATTGTTTATCTTGTATTATAAGAATCTTTGTCCTAACTGACTGACTGACTGACCAGACAACGCACAGCCTAAACCGCTGGACGTAGAGACTTGAAATGTTCAGTGTAGGTAAACCTTGGTACGTAGGGGTGTACTAAGAAGGGATTTTTCAAAATTCAACCTCTAAAGGGGTGAAAAGGGATGAAAACCTGGAATCAATTTTTGGTCTAAAACTGCACATAACCTATATCAAATTAAAGAGCCGATTTTTCTCATTTAGGTGATGTCATAATTACCTGTAAATTCTTTATGTTTGGCATGTTTTTCATGAAAAATAGAATACTTTTATTTTGACATATGAAAGCGATGATACCACAGATTAGTAATAGATGATACAAAACATATGGAAAAGGAACTGTCAATGTCAAATTACACTACATTCATTAGCGTCTAAAAAAAATTGTTGCGATAATATTTTGGACTGTTAACACTGCAGGTGGGTTACTATGTGGTCTTAGAGCAGGGCAGTAGTTGAACTGCTCGACTTTTTTGTGCTTAGTAGGTACCTACGTGTGCTGGAATGGGACATAGGGTACTTTTTATCTGGGTACCGCGTGAGCGAAGTCGCGGGCGGCTGCTAGTATTATATAAACAATTATAATTTATCCCCTTAACTTACACAATTGTAAATCGACCCTTAAGGTCGCCTTGCAAAGCATGTCCTACGAGGATACAGAGAAATTATTGATTGTGTTAGGATAAAATTTTGCTTAGCTTTATTCTTTAGCTTAGATCTTAAAAAATATTAACTTAATTATGTTATACTGATACTAAACCAATTGTGTAGATTCCTTGTATATTAACTATTTTTTGTTTTTTAGTGTGATTATTTGTTATTTATGATACTTTGTGCTCTGACCGCCTGAAACACAGGATAACCTAGTTCAGGTTCTCGTGTATCTTATATATGTACATTTAAGACACTGTAGTTGTAATTTCCTTAAACGTTTATAAATGATTATTATTATTATAGTAACATTTAAACGGTATATTTGAGAGCAACACTAGGGATGTCGTAGACGGCAACCTTTTGGCGGGCAAGGGCCACAAGGTGGCCAAATAAACTAAAGGCGGGCCGCACTTGTGATATTAACCCTAGTAGCCCAATATAACTAAGGCCTTTTACCATCTATAGTAGATGATTTATACAGCGTCAGGACTCAGGAGGCAACTTTTACCTTCACAGACGGGACGCTGTAGTGCCCGGGAGAATAAAGATGGAGTAGGCTTGCCCAGCCACCTATTCCATCCTCTCAGCTGAGTCGGCCTTGTCCACAGGAAAGACATAGTCAATACGTGCGGAGCTGGCTAAGCCGCGGGTTTCCTCACGATGTTTTCCTTCACCGTTTGAGAGTACTAGTATAGCGCACATAAATTTTTCGCACAGGGATGTTGGCAGCACTGTTCCAGTATCCTCGATTGTGTTAATGTAGATGCCGGGTAGTTCTCGATGACTGTCTGTCCCGGGTTGTCTTATTTCATTTATGGCAGTGCAGTGAGCTTGCTAGAGCGTGAATATCTCACGTCTCCGCTACCCGCCCCGCCCGCCGCTCACATCCTTGACGGCCTCGGTGGCGTGGCGGGCGATTGCTCGGCAGAGGCGCAAGAGGCGCGGATTCGATTCCCGCTGAGGAAGAAATGTTTGCATAATCTGTAAATATTTCTTCCGGGTCTGGGTGTTGCGGTACCATGGTACTCGTAGTTTTTGATACCCACGACACAGGGAATCCTAGTATGTGGTCAGGACTATGTATGTGACTGTTGGGTGTTATTTATTTATTTACATCCCAGCTTAGCAAGCCATCTCTTCGTTAAAAATATCAGTACTCCCTACCAAAACCATGTTTCCCTCAGGTGACTCGCCACTTCGAGCTCATCAACTACTCGGAGTTCGGCACCGTCGTGAACGGGGTGGTGTACGCGTGTGACGTCACTCTCCCGCGTGACGTCACGCGCGACGAGGCGGACATGCGCGCCGACGGACTGCGGGACATCGTCGCTAGGCGCATGCCCAACCCCTTGAAGTCAGTTGTAGACGTTTTAGATATAAAATATTATAAACATTGGAAATCAGCTGATTTTTAGGGTTATCACCACAAAATGGTTCAGGCCTAACGGAATTACGATGATTTTAGCAATTGAATTGTCTCAATTTTTAATCTTTACGTCATTTTTATGAGACATCCAGTGATTATTTTTCTTTTTGTCAATGCCATAATGAATCAGAGTAACAAACAATTGGTTACTTTTGTAAGGTTACCTTTTGAAAAGTGAGCCGTTCCGCCTGTCAGTGGCCGCAGCATAAAAGATAGACTACACTGAACGTTTTTCTAACAAACTTGACTTCACCCGTTTTTCTGACAGCATGTCTTTCCAACACCAATGTAAAACTTTATTTTACAGAATAAACGGAGACCTAACCGCCCCCCTCCCCAAAGAGCATCCCTGCCGCTGTCCCCCCAACCGCCCCGAGCACACGTTCGGCGCCTGGGAGGGCTCCGCCCTGGTCCCTCATGGAGCCCTGCTCGCCTTCGGCTGCCAGACCTTCGTGTTCAGCATCACTGGTACTCAGGAGACTGAAGATATTGATCCTGCCTTGTGACCCGAAGACTTTGACTTATCGAGTGCTTTGAATAGTGAGTGTACTATTTCGCAGCTTTAGAAGTACAAAGATGTAGGTAGTGAAATCGAGGATTATACGGCATCAACATTGACCTCGTCTACACCACCAACGGCCTCAATATCATCGAGGATACTGAAACGCTGCTGCCAACATCCCAAAGTCCTTCTCCCGTACTTCAAGGAGTTGGGCTGGCTGGGGAGGATTAGCAGGAGGATAATAGGAGAAGATGGAAGAGGAAAACATGTTGTGCCGACCCCACCTAGTGGGATAAGGGCAGGAAAATGATGATGAATGATGAATAATGCACAATACACCTCACTGCGGGACGTCAGTGCAGATATTTGTTCCCGTAACATTAACTAGATATAGAATTGGGTAGGTAGTGAAAATGGTCTCCTGCACCTGTACTTTTTAACATCTAAACAAATGATATGCAGAGAGATAGATAGTATATTGTAGTTGTAGTAAGTTGATGCAGATGTGTCTTCATTCTGATGTTGTAAATACGCAATTGTGTGAGTAGCGCGTATGATTGTTTACATTTATCTCCGTAACGGCTGAACGGATTTGAGTGAAAGTTAAAACACATGTCACTGTAAAATTTTAATTACCGTTAGATAATCTATCTCACTGTCGAAAGATTGTGAGCCGTAACATACTGCTTACAATTTAAAGCATTATTTTTCGGTAGATTATGATCTATCAAAGTGAAACTGGTATACAGGTTTTTAAGCTAAATGGTTGTGTCAGCATAGTGATTTGGCGTGGCGTATTAAACATTTGGTTCCTAGCTGCCCAATTCAAAAAAGCAATGTAAAGAACAGTCTGAAAGTTTTATTGTTTTTTCTGTCTGAAGTGACAATAACAATCCTGGTATAGAACGAAGTAATAGGCGAGGACCGTTAATTAGATCATAAGTATTGATAATATAATAGTTCTAATGTATGTTTGGTAATAAAATATTAAGATAAATGTATATCTTATTATTTCAGTCCATATGTCCTCTACTGGATATAGGACCTTCTCAATATACTTCTAGAATGAACAATTTTGTGCGGCTTTCCTCCGCCAACTACTGATTTTTCCAATAACAATCGGCCCATGGGCTGAGGTCCATCCTACTGTTTATAAGTGGCTGCTATTTGAGAACGTCTAAAGGTTCTTTTGTTGTTTTTCAAGCTATATGAGCTATCTATTGCCACTTCCAACTGGTTATATTCCAAGAGCTATATCAACACAGTGATTTGCTATTATATTTGTTTCTAGGTACTGGAAATCCTATTAATTTTAAAAATGCGAAAGTTTGTGAGGATGTGACGATGTTTGTGCCTCAATCACGACGTAACGGCTGAACAGATTTGAATGAAACTTGGAACATTCCTAGTATGTGTGCTGGAATAACATATAGGCTACTTTTTATCCGGATACCACGCGAGCGAAGCCGCGGGTGGAAGCTAGTAAATTATACTAGAAAGATTTAGGGCAAAAATAGAAATATAATAAATTCCTAGAAAACTTTAATCATCAACCACAATCAGCCGCTTCCGGATCCTCTTCATCAAAGTCCTTGATCTTAACATCAGCATCCTCCCCATACTGTATAATATTGTCTATTGTCAACAATATATTCTCAACACTTTCTTCATCCCTGATGTTCAGTGGGTAGAATCTGACGAGACTGAAGTTTTCCACCACCTCGCCGATAGCTTCCGTAAGCTTTGCGTATTTCTGGTGCCATTTTGATTGTGAGTTTCGCATGTCGGCTAGCAGGATGTGTGGGTCTGGGTCCAGGTAGCTGTGAAAATAAAAAAAAACAGTTCATAAATATCATAATCATTTATTCACAGGAATGTAGGTACACAAGAAGGATACAATACATTCTGCCTTGTCAAGGCATGCAAAATTTTAATGTTATTATAATTATCATACTAATAAACTATTACAGCATGATCCAAGGATCATGCTGTGCCAACCCCACATAGAGTGGGATGAGGGCAGGAAGATGATGACGACTAAGAAAATATTATTATCTAACATGGAATGATGAACAATGAACATACCTACAAATTACTTGTTGTTTAGTTATCCTGAAACATTCTCACTAAACAGTGCTTTACCATTTTTGATACTTAGTGGTTTGGACGTTAATCTACTTTTTCATTTCAATTTTAATTTCATTTTCATTTAACAATTTTAAGACCTACATTGTAACATATTCTTGCAAATAAACACATTTCATTTCATCATCTGAACCAGAAGCCCTTGCTCCTGCAATGCTGGTCTTTGTCTAGAGATTTTTTAAAGACTTGGAAACATACATAATAATGTAGGTGAGCATAATTTATCTCCTTTCACATTATAAAGATCTTTTCCAAATTCTATGCACTTGGTACATGTCACTAAATAATTCTCTAACCCCCCAATACTCAAACGCGACTCAGAGTTGAGCAGGTCTCAAGTAACGGTTTTTTGACAGTTTTGATAAAAAATCTGTCATAAACTCACTTGTCCAACTGTTTTCGTGCTCCTTTGCTGAGCAGGTCCATTTTCGTGAGGATATTCACATGAGGCAGCTCCAGATTCACCATCACACTGAGAGCTGCCATCGTTCCTGAAATGATACCAAACAACTTGATCTGTATGTTAAACATGTGTATATGTTGAACAAGTTTTTGGATTATAATAATGGGAAATACTGGATGCCACCCGCGGCTTCGCTCGCGTTGTACCCGGATAAAAAGTAGCCTATATGTTATTCCAGCACATGTATTATGTATATTCCAAGTTTCCATTCATTCAAATCCGATCAGCCGTTTGGGCGTGATTGAGGCACATACATACATCGTCACTTCCACACATCCTTACATCCTCACAAACATTCGCATTTATAATATTAATAGGATTGTTAAAAAAAACACCTTATGGCCTCCTAGATGGCGCTGGGATATATCCTGAATTCCTGATGTATCCTATAGGCACTGACTATTATAAGCCGGAAATCATCAGTGTAATCGGAACAATCAGATGATCATTTCCTCTCTATGGCTCCAGCATGGTGTTCCAGCAAAATTCTAGGGGAAAGTGCTGATGAAAATACAATAATTTAGTGTTTTTTGTTGCCTCACCTGATAAGAATTTTGCTCCATCAATCATAAACTGTGAGTCCATAAGGAACACCACACATACTCTGAAGTGCCATTTGTCAAGTAGATCCACCAGTTTCTTCATGACTGGAAGGTGTGTGTACAGTTCTATTTGTCCAGGACAGTCGAAGAGTAGGTAGTCATCATCCACATCTCCCAGTTGTTCCTCCAGCCAGTCACTGTTTTCTAGTAGGGTTCTGGAATTGGGAAATTCTACGTTGTTTCAAAATTGCTAAGGTTGATACTGAAAAAACCTTTCAGTTCTTTCAGTGCACTCATTCAAAAGTACTAGCATCTAATAAAGATAATATAGTCAAGAAGATTGTGAGCCATAAACCGACAAGACTAGCACAGCAGGACCAGGATGGATGGCACAAAGAAAGAGAAGCCTACTCCCAGCAGAGGGCAAAGTGAAGTTGTGGACAATAACAATGATGAAGAAACTGTAACTTTTGAACTTTTAAAATGTTTGAAAATACCTACTCAATACAGAACACAAGTCCCCCATTAGGGCCGAACTGCAACTCCTCATCTTCCATAGCATCGTCCAGGTGGATCAGCTCCCGGATGTCCACCAGTGGCTCATAGTCAAAGTGTTCTGCTGCCGGGTCCAAGTTGACCACCTCCACGATGCGTTTTGCATCGCTGGCATGTTTCACTATTGTTGAGCAGTAGGTTGACTGGAAAAAGTTGTTACAGGCTCACTGTATTGAAATAAAATAAACTAAACTCAATTTTTATGAATAGAGAGGTGACGTTTCAGACAATAGGACTTTATCTTTGATATTTAGAGGGACGGCAACAAGTTTAGGAGTTACATTAGGATTAAAACCACAACAGAATAGACACCAAATATATATGACGTCGTTGGATTATGAGCGTCTAATCTATAGAGGACAATCGGATACACCGGTTTTTGTTTGTGTGATGTATGGATAATGTGAACAAGGTTTACTTTGTTTTTGGTTGTTTTCTACAATAAGTGAGTTTAGCTTACCTTGCCACAGCCCGCTGGACCTACAACTAACTGAGCATACCTCATTTTTGTAGTAAACTTAGTGTTTTATTGCATAGAGTAAAATCAAGGTTATGTTTTACAAGAGAATGCTTTGAAGTTACCTATGGAAACAAACACCAAATTATGTATGTAGGATATTATGATGTTTACGGTCATAAGCCAGATTGTTCCCAAGAAACCTAAATTAAATACAAAACCAACTCTTCACGGTACATACGTCTAAGACCGCACGCAATTTTTTGTTTTGAAAATGTGAGTGACGTTTATTTTGTTTACAAAGTTATGAAAACGTCACCGTCAAGAGTGTTTGAAGTGTCGAAGTAGGGTTCGTATGATTTGTAGCATTAGCAGAGTTAACAGGCAAAATATCAAAAGTTAATCGAACTTTTTTTAAATCAAAATCCAAGACTTGGCTTTCGAGAAATTATTTTATTTGAATTCCACAGTGTCAGTTGGTTTATGTCAGTTTTTGTCATTTTTTCTTTTAATTGTCACGCGATACAACAAACTTTTAAAAACTTCGTCCTCCTTTTAATCCCAAAGATTCCTAACCATTAGCTGTTTATCTACTTTAATAGAGCGGTAGGTGAGTACTTTGTACTTACATAAGTATTAGGTACTTACCTATTCCTAGTAATGCCTGCTGTCGGTATAGACTTAGGCACCACTTACTCCTGCGTTGGAGTTTGGCAGCATGGTGGAGTGGAAATCATAGCCAACGACCAAGGCAACCGCACCACTCCTTCCTACGTCGCGTTCACAGACACTGAACGTCTTATCGGTGATGCTGCCAAAAACCAGGTAGCTCTGAACCCTAGCAACACCATATTCGATGCTAAACGACTGATCGGGCGCAAGTTCGATGATCCGAAGATCCAACAGGATATCAAACATTGGCCATTCAAGGTGGTAAACGAGGATGGAAAGCCGAAAATCCAAGTTAACTTTAAAGGAAAGTCTAAACGCTTTGCTCCAGAGGAAATCAGCAGTATGGTGCTAACTAAGATGAAGGAAACTGCTGAAGTGTACCTAGGCGGAGCGGTTACACAAGCTGTTATCACTGTGCCGGCTTATTTCAACGATTCCCAAAGACAAGCAACGAAGGATGCGGGTGCTATTGCTGGTCTAAACGTATTGAGAATCATTAATGAGCCCACTGCCGCAGCACTAGCTTATGGCTTGGATAAAGACTTAAAAGGTGAGAGGAATGTCTTGATTTTCGACCTTGGAGGTGGGACTTTCGACGTTTCCATCCTCTCAATCGACGAGGGGTCTCTGTTCGAGGTTAAGGCTACAGCTGGTGATACACATCTTGGCGGAGAAGACTTCGACAGCCGTCTTGTCAACTTTCTAGCTGATGAATTCAAACGAAAACACAAGAAGGATCTCCACTCAAATCCGAAATCCTTGCGTCGTCTGAGAATTGCAGCTGAAAGAGCCAAGCGCACATTGTCTTCAAGTACAGAAGCCAGTATCGAAATCGACGCTC
Source organism: Scotopteryx bipunctaria (assembly GCA_949320045.1). Classification (NCBI taxonomy): domain Eukaryota; kingdom Metazoa; phylum Arthropoda; class Insecta; order Lepidoptera; family Geometridae; genus Scotopteryx; species Scotopteryx bipunctaria. The sequence goes on along the minus strand of OX439461.1, from coordinate 8,716,351 downwards.
TTTTCGAAGGGATAGATTTCTTCTCTCGCATCTCACGAGCACGTTTCGAAGAGCTCAACGCAGATCTATTCCGAACCACTCTGGAGCCGGTTGAAAAGGCTTTGAAAGATGCAAAAATGGATAAGGCTGCAATCCATGACGTAGTTTTGGTGGGAGGCTCTACTCGTATTCCTAAGGTACAGAGTTTGCTGCAGAACCTTTTCAACGGCAAGAAGTTGAACTTATCGATAAACCCCGATGAAGCCGTTGCTTACGGAGCTGCTGTTCAAGCCGCTATTCTGAGCGGAGAGCGTCATTCTAAGATTCAAGACGTACTTCTAGTTGACGTCGCTCCTTTATCCCTTGGCATCGAAACGGCAGGTGGAGTCATGACTAAGATCGTCGAACGCAACGCTAAGATCCCCTGCAAGCATTCTCAGACTTTTACCACCTACTCCGACAACCAATCTGCAGTAACCATTCAAGTTTACGAAGGCGAAAGAGCGATGACAAAAGATAATAACCTTCTGGGAAACTTTGACTTAACTGGTATCCCGCCCGCTCCTAGGGGAGTGCCTCAAATAGACGTAACTTTTGATTTAGATGCCAATGGTATCCTCAATGCTTCTGCAAAAGAAAACAGTACTGGGAAAAGCAAGAATATTGTGATAAAGAACGATAAGGGAAGGCTTTCTCAGACTGAAATAGACCGTATGTTGGAAGAAGCTGATAAGTATAAAGTAGAAGATGACAGACAAAGGGAGCGAGTTGCTGCTAGAAACAAGCTAGAGTCCTATGTTTATGGAGTGAAGCAAGCTGTAGACGAAGCCGGTAGTAAGTTGTCTGAAACGGAGCGTTCCAAAACTCGCCGCAAATGCGAAGAAACTATTCGTTGGATCGAAGCGAACTCTTTAGCTGAACAGGACGAGTATGAAGACAAGTTTAAGGAGGTTACCAGGGAATGCAGTCCCGTGATGACCAAGCTCCATGGCGGTCGCCAGCAAGGAGGCAGCGATGGACCAGTCGTTGAAGAAGTTGATTAGATAACCTATTGATTTATTTAGATTGTCGTTTTGCTTCTCATTTCAATAAATTCTTGTTTTTTTTTACTCCTTTATTTTATTCAACAACATAAGAGACCTTCTCTAGGTATCCTAATTTCTAGTAAGTTAAGTTAAAGATTAGGAATTTTTCTTGTAAAAATATTTGTCTACCTACCTACCTTGCAGTCTTTGAACGTGAGCTCAGGACTACGTGCGTAGCAGTCCCTCTACGCATGTCTACATATAGCAAGCAAACAATTTTTAAGTTTCCTGTCTTTAGTTCAGAGGCTTTGTGTTCTTTAGTCGTTTCGTCATTCGAATAAGCTTTTTGCCTGTCGTTCCTCGGCGTTTCAAGTCTCGAGATTCTGATATACTTGCTCCCGAATACTCAAACGCGACTCAGTCGAGCACGTCTCAAGTCACGGTTTTTTGACAGTTTATGATGAAAATTTGTCAAAAACTCTAACTTGTAAGTACCTACTCGAAATTAAAGTTATTTTAACTCTTCAGTTTTTTTGACTTAACTAAATGTTATTTTGTTTCGAGTTTGCTTTTTCTGTACCCAGTCAGTAGATACAGCACAAGAAAATTAAACAAACATTTGATTAGCAATTTCTTTATTTTTTAATTTTAATAACTTTAGAAATTGTTCAGAAAGAAGACAATGGTTTCAGCATTCATTAGTTATTAATATTATGATATGAACAATAATAATTATAGCTATTATTAAATACTATCATTAATAATAATGGAGATAACGTATTATAATCGTCTATTTACTACGTTATGTACAATATGCTAACCACTGCAACATTTAACATAACAACTTTATAGATGGACCAAACTTGCTTCGAATATTTTTATACTGGCAATATCTATCGTTGTAAGAACCTTGGAAGAATATTGTTCCGAGGTAAGAATCTATGGAAGTATTTGGAAGACCCAGATAAAGACCAACTACTGAAATCGCTAGGTTTAACTAGACATCAAAACTTTTGGAAATCAACTAACTGAATACTCTAAACTACAATTGGTCAGTTAAATCTAAGCTTTTGTAATAAGAGACAAAGTAATGCTTCTCGAGATATTTCAGCAAAAATATTCGTCGCAACTTTCAACAACAACTATACATAAACGTACATAATATCATAAACTCCGGAAAGCAAATGCCTATATCAAAGATAAACATAGAAAAATGGAAGCTTAGAAAAGAAAATTATATCGAGTTCAAAGGAGATCGACAAATTAATTGATTGATAACTGTTTAACAGCCTAGTGGATTCAATATTGACTATTACACGCTATAGTACCTTACATCTAGCTTAATATATGTTTATATATAACATCGATATGTATGATTGTCTAACACTGGATTCATAGAAAGATTTTTATTCATTGTAAAATTGAAATTTTCAAACTGTTTCGAAATTTGGAGGCCTAAAGCTATTATTTACTCAAATTTTGTTACATATCCGATACAATAATTTTGATTATTCATGAATTTACCCTTTTACGAAGTTATCTTGGGTCTATTTCTCTACTTATGTAGGTACTTATTTAATTTAATTTTTGCCTAAAATGTGGTACCATCTATATACAATAAAAATGATTTCCCGAATATTTACACCGTGATGCAAGGAGTATGGTTCCTTTGAAATGTACATTATCACTTATATCTAGAGACTGAGGAAATAAGGATGAAAATAAATAAAATAAACAAAAAATAAAAAAAAGCAAGTTTATTGCTAAAATGATAATAAAAACTATAACCACAAGCACACTATCTTACTCGTAGATTGTATTGTGTTCAATTTGTACGTTCTCTACAAAATATAAAAAAATATGGAATTTTAAGTGGAGAGATAGAGCTCAGTCACAAACAGACACACATCACAATTCACAACTGATTGAGCGGTCCCACAGCTTTCGTATTAAATAATACAATAGAAAACATTACTCAGAATAAAATAAAACATTTATAATTTAAAGAAAACTTAAACCCAGTATAATATTTTAAACCCATCGGTTCATATAAACATAATAATACTTTAAAACTGGGCTCGTATTTAATAGCTTAATTTAACTCTGATTGCACTTTAACTTTTGTTCAAAAACAAATAAGAAATGTAAAATGTCTACCCTAACAATGTAACGATATCTTACAAGTTGAGACTACCTACCCTAGTATATACATTGTACAAGCGAGGCCGACAGCCACCACACGACATATTTGGTATGTTTATTTACAAATATAAAAGGAGCTATAACTTAGAATACTCAGATATTTTGTACCTTACCAGGGTACGGGTCTAAAAATTAAAGCAAAATGCATATTTTTGTATCGTAGGTTCTCTCGTCCCGCCGCGCCGGCGCCGGACGCATGCGTATGCCTGGCATATCACGTGAAGCTAACGGAGGTTATTTACAAAGTCTTTGGCCTTACATCGAATTACAATAACACATTACCTACTAATATTTGCACTGAATGTCGCACAGTCATCGGAACGTCCCGAGTACAATCCAACTGTGACATGAAACACTTTTCGAACATTCGGACCCGTTTCAACCGTATCACTCGAGTTCATCACTAGTACTCCCACCGGTCGTCGTCCGTCTCGGACTTGATCTTGTCCTCGGGGATGACGTCGTCGGGCGTGTGCGGCGGCCGCGGGGTGTGCGGGGTGTGCGGGGTGTGCGGGGTGTGCGGCGTGCGCGGGGGAGGGGAGCTCTCCCTCGGCACCGGCGAGGGCTCGATGCGCACGGTCTCCTCGGCCTCCCGCCTGAAGTCGTCGCTCCGCATGACGCACACGCCGTTGATGATGACCTCGTCCGGGTTGCGGGGCTTGTCCTCCTGCCAGTCCGGGTTCACCCACTGTGGCGCGGCGGGTTTCCGTCTGCTGGAGCGCCCCTGCGGAGTCGACGCCGCTTTGGGCTCAGTCTTTGACTCATCGTCCAACGAATCCTCGGACCCAAGATTACTTTCGACATCGTCGTCCTCGTAATCTTCGCCGTCAGGCTCTCGTTTCAGCGGCATGGATAAGTCCAGGCCGCCGCTCTGGTCTTTGGTCGCTTCTTCGGGGGGGATCAGTCCTCGACCAATCAACGCGGCGAGGTTGGAATTCGCCGCGAAGTATGGGGGGTAGGGGAGCGGGACTCCCGCGAGGCCCATCCTTTCTTTCTGCAGTTCCAGTAATCTCTGGTTAAGGAGGAGACGGAACTGCACCGGGTCGAAGGGCGCTGAGGACTGGTCTCGTGCTGGCGGCTCGGCTGGCAAGCCATGCGGCGCTTGCTGCTTTAATCTCATTCTATGGTTGTGAAACCAGTTGGTTATCGTTCGCGTGGATAATCCTAGTTCTGAAGCAAGGAATTCTATCGTCGGCATGTTGGGGTAGGGATCTAAAGCGAACGCCAGTCTCAATGCCTCTTTTTGCTCCTCAGAGAACAATACCCGTTGCTTCTTAGCGCAGGGAGCCCCGGTAGTGGGGCCAGGGGAGCTGGAGTGGTAGAACTCTGACGTGTCATTAGATGAAGTGTCCGAGGAGTTGTCCTGACCTGGTCCGCTAGAGCGTCGTCGCTTGTTGGCCTCACGTCTTTCGTTCTTCAACGCTTGGAGACGATCGATGTTATGCGCATCGCTCAGCCAAAGCTGCATTCGGATGAATGGTTCTCTACCTTTGATGCTCAACATGTGCCAAGGCTTAGGTTTGGATAGCAGCTCGCTGACCGACCCTTGTGATAGTCCAAGTACAGCTTCTCCAAATATTTTCTGGCCAATGTTATTTGCTAATAAAGCCTCTTTGATTTTCGTAGTAATTGTTTGCGTGTCCAGGTCTTGCGTGAGAGCTGCCATTTCATAGACACTGGGAGATATGTGTTGATGCAGGCTACGCATGATTGGGGGTTGGTGGTGTGGTTGTGGAGGTGGTTGAGGTTTCCTCTCCTTGTTGTTATTATCGTGGTGCTGAGGGGGTAGGGTCACGGCGTGGTGCGGCGGGAAACCTGGCGGAGTGAGCAATAGCGGAGGTGGCTGGTGACCCAAGTGGCTCAGGTGGCCAGGGCCCAGCAGTTGCTCATGCTGCATCTTGTTGAGAAGGGAAGTGGCGTCTGAAATCATCTTTTGCGTTGGAGGCATCGGCTTCGTCATTGGCGGACATACTATAACAAAAGAAAAGCTCTGTTAATTTTTATAAAATTTTATCTTTTTGTAGAATCACAGTGTGCAGAATTTTTATTGGTGTAGGTCAGGGAAAAAGTGCAAGTAGATTGAAGAGTATGTTAATTTTTTCGAAAACAATGTTGTATAACTTACTCGGTGCTCCGCTGTAGTTTCCTGTCCTCATCAGTTTCTCCGGTGCGATTTTGTACTGCGATGCGACTAGCTTGTGGACCGCGTTGTCGTCTTCCAAGAACATCTTCATTCTAATGAAGGGCTCGCGGCCCTTCTGCGTCAGCATGTGCCACGGCTTCGGCCGCGCCAGCAGGTCACTCACGGACCCTTGCGAGAGCCCCAGAACCGACTCCCCGAAGAGCCTTTGACTGATAGAATACTGGCTCAAAGCTTCCTTGACCCTCCGAACGATGTCTTCGGTGTTCAAGTTGTTGAAGAGGTCGAATTGCTGTTGCGTGATGGGTGGCAGCACCGCCTTCATTGACCTTTGGGCAGGCGTGTGGTGCGGAGGGTTGCTCGGCTGAGAGATTAGACTATTGGTGATCGACGCCATCCGTTGCAGCGGGCTCGCCGCGGCCGAGCTATTGAAGTCCTCGTTGGGGGTGATTGCTGGTGGTAGTATAGCATTACCTAGGGGGCTGGAGGCAGACGAGCCGGTGGACTGCTGGCCCGGCTCCAGCTTGGGCCGCACGAGGGAGAACGCGCTCCCCGCGTGCCGGATCGCCTCCTCGGCGTCCATCGATCTATCCTTATCGCTATCAGTCATTCCATTAATTTTGGCGTTTTTGTCCTTGGGAAGTGAGAGATCTTGGACCGCGCCAGAGCCGTTGATATGCTGGTTCTGGGCTTGTTGCATCGCTTGCTGCTGGAGCGCGAGGAGGTTGGGGAAGGGAGGCATTCCTGGCAAGTTGTGGAGGTTGGGAATGTTGCCACCAGGCTGGATCTTGGCGAGTTCTCTGTGGTACGCTTCCAAAGCCATACGGATGTCTTCGGGTGGCCTCTCCATGTGTGGGGGCATACCACCGCTGAAAAAAGGGGGAAACATACTTTTCGTTAGTTCTAGTTTACTGCTCTCGATACCATTAAGATTTTTCTATAGAATTTTGTCCATACACCTGATTTACAACTTTAACTTCGGAAAATTTGTCACTGAAGATAGGTACTTTTGAAAATATTTAAGAGTCGAATCAATCTAATACCTATGCAAGCAGCGATATATACTTACCCAGGGAAACCTTCGCGGTTGTGGCGTATGTCTTCCACCCGCCTGGTCATGATCTTGGCCAGCTCCTCCTGGTAGATGCGAACCACCTTCTCCTGAGGAATGTCATCGTTCTCGTACTTCTTCAGCCTCCTGTTTTGGCTCGAGTCCTGAAAGATAAACATTATAATTTTTTTGATTGATGCCTTACATACTACAAGTCAATTAAAAATATTATTACCTTAGAAAATGGTGATTGACATTGGGTTCTAGGCGAGCTGGAGTCTTCATTGCTTCTAGAGTCATCGTTGTGCGGGGGTCCCGTGGGCGTCTTCATCATATGCGAAGCCTCATTGAGGATGTGTGCCAGTCGGTCGTCTCCTTCACCATCAGACCTCCCGAAGCCTCCAGGACCAATGCTGCCATCTTTTGAGCCAACTGAAAAGACGAAAATAATCCGTAAAGAACCATGGTAGGTGGTTTATGGTGACAAAGATAAAAGTGATTGTACTTATAATAGCAAAATAAATCAAAGGCCAGTTCATCATGTTTATCCAGCATTAAATAAATAGGCCAGTTCTGGCAACGAAAGCATCAGAGCGATTAAGTCTTTCCTGGAATACTACAGTTTTATGATTCCTATAGCTCTTAATAGTAGGTAGGTATGCACGCACAAGTTATTTTAATTGCCGCTAAATTGTTACGCGCACCCAGCTAGGTACATGCCCGCAGCGACATCAACTCATGCCAAGTAATAAATACGAAAGTTATATTTGGTACAATTGAAATTAGGCGAGTCATTTAAACGATGCACCACAATGAATAGCACTTTAAACACAATCGGCTGAATGGGATCGTGCACTCATCGCCTAAGTCCGTAATCCTAAAACGGCGCCCGCGCACCCATAAACAAACGAAGTTACGCGAAAACCCGCCATGCTGCGGGCACTCGCCCTGTCAACATATTGTCTCCGCACGCACAATGAAACGACACTATTTAGATGGTGATATACGCAAGGAATTAGTTTAATTAAGACGCATAATTAGTTTGAGACGTTCGCGTCGAGATGCTTATAGAATAAAGCGCGGTTAATGTTCGGATACTCTCCCTGGCACGTAATAATTGCACCAGCATTATTTCCAGTTCAAAGAAGTGTTCATATTAAATTCACGTAAAATCATAAAATGTCGGGTAGTTGTGTTTATTTTGTTATGAATTATTATAATAATTGGGAGCAAGGCGCCTTGTTTCAGACGCGTAGTTATTCAGGTGCTCAAATCGGTCATCGGGGAAGTTTGCTCGGCGAGGCTTGAATGTAGGTATTATTTTGTTAGCGGCATTTTAACGACTCCAAAAACGGATCGTTCCCGAGTTAACATATTAATTCCCAGGATCACAAAGACTTAATTGCCTCCTTAATTTTATTTTAAACCGACAATATGCACCGCTGATTTCCTTGCTGAGTGAATCTCCGGTTATTTTGATATCGTGAAACGATACGCCTTGATTCATTGAACAATAAAAACATATAATGAAAAGTGACACGGCTGTTTTTCGAATTCTCATTTTATTGGAACGTAAAGTGAGTTTTTTGAGAATTCAAATGAATCAAAGTTTAGTGATTAAATTCGGGCGAGTAGGTATTTTGCAAGTTGTTATGTCAGTGTCGCCTTGAAGCATCTGCGTCTCACATCCAAATGAGTATCTTTCCTCTTACAAATCAACCTTCAACATACAGATACAACTACTTTCCATGGACTACCTGAATATTAACTTTTTATTACAAGTAGGTAAAGAGTGCCGAGGTACCTCGGTACTCGCATTATATTTATAACGGAACTTTCGTGAAATCTAAGTACTTTAAATTCAACTTTTCTACGGCCGAAGTAGTTCAAAGTTTAAAACAATAATTATTAAAACAATTTTATGAAACTATAAATTCAAAGTTAACGACTATGACAAAGGAAACGTGATACAAATAAATAAGTATCAAAATGGTCAAGATCATAATCACGCTTGGCCACATTATTTAACTTTTAATCATTTTAACAATAAACAAGACGTGCTTCGGGATTTAATTGACCAAATGTTATTTTGTGATATCCAGATTTACCTACTCACAAGTTTTTATGTAATACTAGCTTCCACCCGCGTCTTCGCTCACGTTGTACCCGTATAAAGCGTAGCTTATATGTTATTCCAGCACACGTACTACGTATATTTCAAGTTTCAGCCAAATCCGCTCAGCCGTTACGGAGTGATTAAGCACAAATATCGTCACATCCTCACAAACTTTCACATTTATAATATTAGTAGGATTTATAGCGCTGTTTTCATGTACAAGTGAAAATGGTGTAGGCCAGTTTTATTTATCAATTCATAGCTTTAGTTGTATAACTAGAAAAATGTACCTACTCGTTTTCCCCTTTCTCATATCTCAGAATGGCACTATTGCCATTCTGAGATATGAGAAAGGGGAAAATTTAACTTATAAACAAACAAATATTTCGAATGACTTAACCGATTTCCAACTAACTGACTCAGTCACCGAGATAATATTTGAATCACTGAAGCTGGAGTAGACAAAAGTTTTATTTTACGTTAAAATCAGTCGAAACAGCAATATCCAACTAATAAACGATAAGTAACAAATTAGAATGTAAGGCAGAGGCACCCGGGGCCAGGCAGGTAGGCTGATGTACCAATTATTAGTTTATTTTATCAACGCTCGGATTCAACTACGAGCTTATTAGTATGACAAAAATGTACAGTCATAAAAATGAGCCGCTAATTTTATCCTCTGTCGATCTGACAAACGAAGCCGCCTGGCAAAAACTGGCGATAACGATATCACACGCAGACACCGGCCATTTGTATGTATAGATCCATCCGTCAGACGACGGCTCGTCGATAAATTACAATAAATGTCTATGAATGCCTTTGATCTTGTTGAAAAGATATTTTGTTATTCCGTAAACGGCACGCGGACAATTACAGCGACGTGCCTCGAAATATTGCCAAAAAGGTTGTTTCTAGTTGCGCGGGCGCACGCCGCCGCCATCTTGAGCGCACGTCGCATCGACATGGCCGCCGTCCACTTTCAAATTATATTTTTTGCGTTTCTCATTTCTTATCTGGACGCCTATAAACTATGTAACGATATCAGTTTTTATTGTGGCCATTACGATGTGCATTTTTGATGGATATTTTTAAAAAACGCGGCGCTCAATTAACGTCGTCCGGTCACGGAAGTTTAAAATTTATCGGACGGGGTTTGATCGCTTCTGAGTGACCGCCCGCGCCCGCGCCCCGCACCCGCGCCCCCCATCGGCGACGGGGAGGGAATGGGGAATGTGTAAATTCAAGTGGCAATAACATAATTCAAGGATAACAATAAAAACGAAGAAATTATTTGTTTATGCGACATTATATAGCGTGCGTGCACGCGAAAACTATTTTCTTTGTGGCCGTTATTGATTGCTAGTCGTATGAATATTCAAAGGCTTTGGAAAGTAAAGGGGCGGTGCCCTAAATTATGGTGTCACTGTGACATAGTAAAAAACTGCTAGTAATTTAAGCGTATAGGTCGGATTCGAACGGGGAATGCGTATCCGGGATTGTAAATCAAGTTGGCGGGTAGTCGCAAGAAAGGGGTGAGAAGTGCGCGCTCTATACGTCACTCGCGCGATCGATGCTCATTTGCATTCTAGTCGCCGACAGAGGCGGACGTCAGCGCCGCTCGAAAGTGTTGCACAGCGCTCGAAAAAATACTGCATTTGAATTGTTAATTATATGCGAAAGAAATAGTCGCATAAACGGGCATCTAGTCGAAATTGGGTGCTAAGTGCTGCAACAATAAACTACATTGGTGTAGCACGTTACGAAGGAAAGTAAAAAGCGATTCGGCGATGAGGGATGGCTCCCGTCGCGTTTCCTGAATCGTTTTTTCTTTGCAATGAAGACGTAGAGCGGTGTAATGATACATTCTTCGATCGGCAAAGTTTCTTTTGTTCGACGTCGCGTGTTGGCTGGCTGATCGGGATGGCGTGACCGGCGGCAATCTGCAGAGCGGGCGGCGACCACAGTTGATTTCACACGAGAGGAGCGGAATGCTCCTATGAACTAGCTAACTAGTAATTTCGACGCAAGACCCTCTCGAACCTCCAAATTGAGGTAAATTGGCCACTTTCTCGAGACAAACATCGAATGACAATCAAACTGTATTTTTCCATCAAGCCACCTAAGTTATTTTATAGCAGCTATGAAAACGAAAATAAACACGATCTTTAATAAAACATTTTCATGATTTACTATTTGGTAAAGAGTTCAAACCTTTATTAGTTTAGGAAACGATTATGACAAGTGTGGGACTTGGAAAACATTTTATTTGATATCAAAAAGCATTTTTAAAATAGCAATTTGTCAATTTGTTAAAAAACGTCATCAGCTTGAAAAGCGGATGTTGGAAATTCACAAACGATTTTTTAGGGATTATAGTTATTACCCAACCTACATACATAATATTAGTTAGCCTAGCTTATATATCATTTAGCACTGTGTAAGATGTTATGAAATAAATTTATTCTTATTTTTATTATACTACATGCCTTTTAAATTAAAGCTAATATTTATATTCAATTTTACAAATTTCTTCGTAAGTAAAAATAGAGTTCTAAACGAATGTCATTACTTCATAACTAACGATTCAATAATCAATTTTGAGAGTCTGCGCCTTGAATGCACTGCAACTCCACCTATTTAATTCGGGGAAGTACTCGTACTAATAAAGAAGGCAAACAAATATTTTTATCATTTCAAAACGATAATTAAGTAGGTAGTTTACTTTCGTATTTGGCCAGCCAATTAACTGGAGATGTTTGTCTATAAATTACATTTTTTTATCAATCTTTAGAACCATGCTCAATAAATAATTAAAGCAAGAAATCGAATAAAATCTACGCAATACACGCATTTCTATGACTCCGCTCGATTACTGTTGGCAGTAAATATCGTAAGAAAGCAATAAAATGGCTGTAAAATAATTGATTTATGTAGTAGGAAGAAAAAAGTGAACACTATTGGTTCATAACGTGCAGAGTAGGTACTACAGCGGGAAGTTCTCGTTCCGGCTTCGCCCCACGGGAGCTTAAACGGAACTTTTAACGATAGCATAGCAAAGTTTTTTAACGAAATAACCAAATTCCCGCTAACCGGTAACTGTGTAATGTAGTTAGTCGCGCCGATCGTCTGAGCTCTGCGTCAGCGCTAATTTTAGGGTCTTAGTTGCGACTTACCAAAAAAAATACTTGACAATTTTGGCGGGGAAAACTAGAATACACCTAAGCGGTTTTTTACGTTGCTTATCGTTGATTGTTTTGTTTTGTGAAGTAGCATGGTTGTGTGAACTGTCATGGCGTGTCAAAAGCGGCAATTTTTCACCAGTGCCACGATACGGAGGTTATTAATGCATTGATTTGTGCACGGCTGTTTTATTGATTACAGCAGCGACTGATAGCCACTGAGCACGCGACTGACGACTCGTGTGCAAACGCCGTTAATGCGTAAAATTATAGCAAAAACGCAAATGTCACTTTGACGGCGTCAAAAATGGCGGACTCGTAAGGTCAGAATTGAAATTAATTGACGTCGTGAATGGACGAGACACAGGCATTGAACGTGTCGCTTAGTTCAAAATTTTCAGTACAGTTTAATAGGAAATTAAGTGCATCCTGACGTATTATTCTCTGTAATTAATTACATGTGTTTCCTCCGCGGCCGCGACGGTATATATCACAGATCTGTCTCGCAAGATGGGTTGTTTAACCTGTCAGTTCGGACGCGATTTGTGACCGGGCATTTTACATCTTTGCTCCTTGTCTTGCATAATTAGTAAGGATTAATGCGAGGCTATGAATGACTCGTTATTGTGCCGCGAAATAGTTCACTCTGCACACGAAGTGCCACCGCTGTACGTCATAATCATAAATATTAAGGGACTTTGTTGTTTCAACCCAAATCGATAGGGTACAGTCGAGCCGTATCATAGAAGATTGAAACGTTTCAATTATGGAATCGTTCCAAAAACAGACTCAAATTAGGCCGGCGGTCCGTCACGGCGGAAACAAAGATTCATAAACCGAGAGTGCGCTCTGTCAAAACTGACCGAACAAAAGCCCTTTGCGCGCGCCAAATATTGAGTTCTGCTGTTCTGCTGCGATATTTCAATCGGATTCGCGACAAAATCGAAACATTCGCATCGTGGGCGTTGATGCAGCGACGTGTTTACGAGCGGGCGACCGCTGGTTCATTAAAATAATTACCCTGGATCGGCCGCCGGTTGACGTATGAGAATGCCCTTTTTTTGGTCCCCGACGAATTATGTCGATGGTTTCTGTATTAAACGTCTTTATGATGTTTAGAAATTATTAGACGATACCGCCGTTCTTGGTATTACTTTTTACGGTCGCCATTCGTTACTTGATATTTGAAATGTCAGTGTCAATTTTGCGCGCGAATAATGCAATCCATCGGACGTGCCCTTCCTCAGTGTGGACGCGGGCTTAATCGTCCTTAACACAATTAGCTCTAAATAGCGACTGAAATAGCTGAAATAAGATGGTGGACTATCACAATCGGCCACCCTTGTTCTGAATGTTGCAATAATTTTGTAGCGTTTTACAACTGCGCGTGGAAATATCTTTTAGTGACCAGCTGTCAACGTCAGAGGGTAATAATATTAATTTGGTTGGAAGTCAGCTAGTCGACCTCACCTGTCGACTCTTTCGGGAAAGTCTTGAGTGGCTAAAGGCCAAAATAGTTCCTCATGTAATAAGTTAATCTATTTGACGGCCTCGGTGACGTAGCGATCGAGTGCTCGGATGATTGGACGAGTTCGATTCTGCAAACATTTACCCGGTCACGGTACCTACTAGTTTCTGATACCAACGACATAAGGAATCCTATTGCGTTAGAACTATGTGTGTTTATATCGTGATACATACTGTTAGGTACGAAACCTGTAGACATTAATTTTGTTAAAGAAATTGTCAACGAAAACCAGCAGGTACTTGAGTATTTCTTTCAAAAAATTTACAAAACATAATGTTTTTTTAATTAACGACATGCTTACATAATACCTACACCGCATGAACTTGTAAAGTAGGTCCTCGGGAAGTTCTGTTTGCACATTACCAGCTTCCCACTTAGATGGGGTTTAATTACAAGTCAGGTATAACTAACCCACTTTGAAGGAAAATACGAGAAAATTCAGGAAAACACGGTAGAATTTACTCGTTGGCATTAGAAAAGTCTACAAACTACTGGAGTTGGTTTAACGTTACGATAAAAAACATTTGACTTTGTTTATGTATTAAGAGTACCTTAATGTGTAAATTTTAGATTTGTTGTGGTCAGTCGCAGAAGTGGGATAGAATCGTTCGCCATTTACGCGACAATTACTTAGCCATTATTATCCAGCGAGGTATAAAATCATAAAGTATATAATGAGACACGGTATTATAATCGTAAATATGCCAGTAAGCAGGGTTGATTGCTTCGTCGGAAGCCGTCAAAGCGACCGCAGCGCGACAGGCATTCCTCAAGAAATAACTTCTGACCTCTCGCGGGTGCTTGCTACTCACCAACAGATGGCGTTACGTGTACATTGTTGATGCACACCCAACTTTTTCAGCACACTTCTTCGAATTACTTCTACTTAAACGCTCTTTAAACGGCTATTTAGTTTTTCAAAGGTGCTTTCTAAGTGGTCAGTGCGTATTTTTTGCTGGAAGTGTCCTTTGTAATAATGCTTTAGCGATAATTGCGTCGTAAATTAAATGTCTGTCTGGTTCGCGGTAATTTCAGGTTGTACAAGATTCGCTCCATGATGGAATTTGAAAAATCTACGCTGTGTTTACTCATTACCGACGAGGAGAACCCCAGAGTTCACTTTGCGCCGTTCGCCGGTAGATGGCGTTCCTCGGTCAAGACGTAGTTATTTGTTTATTTTATTCTAAAAACAGGCAAACGGAAAAAAAATATTTTTTAATATTTAATGTTCGTGTAAAATCACGGATTTAGGCTATTGGCTAGAAGGTAATTATTAAGTGATTAGGTATCAACGAATACGTTACAAAGTTTGTGATTTATGTGTATTAGTTTGACTCTATTTTCGACCCGCGTTCTAACGAGGGTAGAACACGTCAAACTAATATGCTTTTGATATTTAAAATGGATAAATCGTTTCAGAACTTTCAGTATTTAGGTAACAGAACGCTTGAACATGAGCTGAATTTTAAAAAATAAACATAAAAATGTGTAGTTTCAAAGCTTTGATACAATACTTGCGACATTTCAAGCGAAATTTAAATTCAGCATTCCGTTGGAGCGCGTTCAGAGACTGAAAACTAATGGGTAAGTTTGCCGGCCATCGTTCGATGTATAGCTACAACAGCATTAGTGCAGTACTTGCTAACTATACTACAGAGAGTTTTAAACGCTTCTGACAGTCCCCGCTGGAGTTCCGAACGTGACCCGCTATTGATAAAGGATACTTTATGAAAGGGATTTACAAAATGTAGCTAAGAGTAGTTTTGGTATTCGAAGTTTTGCTTTGTACTAGAACTACTTTAAAATTACGAATATTTGTGGTACTAATTGATAGAATACTTATATACTTTTATTTTGTAAATACATAATATACAACACCCAGACCCGGAAGAAATGTTTGCACATTTGTAAACATTTCTCCCGCAGCGATAATCGAACCCGCGCCTCTTACGTATCAGCCGAGCACTCGCCCGCCACCGTTGTCACCGGTATATTCGTTATAGTTGTGTATTTACTGTAAACGGAGTGTGATAACGATAACTTTGATTTGTTTACAGTGAAATTATTTACTCATGTGTCTAGTTCGAAAGTTGTCCCAGACATCTGAACCAAAACAGCGCACTCCACACGAGCGCACATCGCCAAACTAATCCGGCACAAAAGCACAATTGAATATTAAAATTTGCTTAGCATTAAACTAAGAGCTACAAGAGGAGTTCGCATCGAGTACGGTTAACTTCGGGCATAAACCCTTTGCGAGTGTCCTGGCCGATAGTGGCCCATTGAAAATAGATTTTCACGCTTCAGTACAAACGCTTTGAGGTCAACTTTGGCCAAATATTAGCGGCCACTCGACTACAGCTTTCGAAAGCTCTTAATGTTCTTTTATTTTGAGATTTTGAGAGCACTGGTGGTCTAGTTGGTAGTGACCCCGCCTTCCGATCGTGGGTTCGTACCCGGTCGTGTACCAATGGATTTTTGTGTGAAAAATTTATGTGCGCTATTATACCAGTACTCTCAAACGATAAAGGAAAACATCGTGGGGAAACCCTTAGTCAGCTCCACACGTATTGGCCATGTCTTTCCTGTGGACAAGGCCGACTAAGCTGAGAGGATGGAATAGGTGCTGGGCAAGCCTACTCCATCTTAATTCGTCCCGGGCAATACAGCGTCCCGTTTGTAAAGGTAAAAGTTACATCCTGATGCTGTATAAATCATCTACTATAGGTGGTAAAAGGCTTTAGTTTTTTTTCTTTATTGCCAGTTCTATGAAGCCACCAAACTGATTTCAATTAGGTAAGTAAATTTACCAACTTTTTGCAAGGAATTTATTAATGAGGCATTATTCTAGAGATTCAAGTTGAACTAAATCGGTTTGCAAAGTGAACTACAAATAATAAGACAGAATCGGTCGCACATTTCAGCAGTGAAGCGTGTTGCCTGTTATAACAACATCTTGGCAACTAGACTTAATTGGACTTGAGGATTACATCGGAGCTTAGCAGCCGAGACAAAAAATCGAGACGTACGATGATAGTTTAACGATTTATTTCTGGCATATCGCGTTCAAATCGCGCTCAGTCACGGCAGAAGGATCGGTAAAAACTTTACCCGAGCACATCACTATTTGACGTGCAATTAGGTCGTTAGACATTCGAGACCTATGTTTTTAAAATTCAGTGCTGGCTGAATCGTTGATGGAGAAAAAGATGAATTTTAATTTTCGAAATTCAACTTCAACTTTTTATTTTGTTTAAGCAGAGACATAGAGGAATATTCTACCAATATCTTCACGCATCGCTTATAGAATTATAATAACGAGTTAAAAGCTTACACACTTGATAGCGAATCCCTCCTTCTAATGAATACTCAGTTTTTGCCGCGCGCGGCGAGTAGTTGAACAAATTGTAAGGGCGGCAACACACTGTAATTGATTCAATTGTTTTTATCCGCAGCGTGTGCGTGGATTGTTTATAAATAATTGTTTAATGAGCCTTCGATAATGCGATGGTGTGACGGGTTATGGGCAATTATTTCTAGCAGGCATTTTACGATCTAGCTACTAGAAACTATGATTTTTGACGTTCTATGTTTTCTTGCTTCGTTTATATTTTTTCTTCGTTTGATTACTTAATTTATTCGTTTTTTGAATCAAAGCTAGCAAAAAAATAACCAAACAATCTATGATGGATCAACATTACGAAAAACTTGACAAAACCCTTACGAAACAAGCTGTCAACTATGTTTACTGCACGGATGATTACATGGCTGATACGCCGGTCCCATACAAACAAATCGCGGCGTGTCATTTAAAATGGCGATTTCCACAATTTCCCAGTTCCCACGATACAAATACACTCGTAATGTCTGTCCGTCTATCGTTGCGAAACCGATTGTTCTATCGACGTTCTCACGTGACATTTACGTACATGCAAATTATTATACAGGGTGTTGACGCATTGTGGTTATAAATGGTGTTTCGAAAAGTGTTTTTCTTTTCCTCGCTCGTGTATGCGGTCATTATCTATGCAAAGCGCTCTAAGTTGCATAATTACAAGATGTTAGAGGCTCCAAGTTGTACTATGGTATAACCCTTAGGTAAGATTATGTCAATGATTCTACAAAATTACCATAGGTTACATATTTTATGGTAGTTTAAATACGAATTTTCCTGATAAATACTTTTGGGTCAAAATATAGCAAATTATGAAACTATTATAACCAGGTGCTTAATTTATTGTTCGTTCTTTGTTTAAGAAAATTCAAATTTTTTACTTAGTTTACTTTCTAGCTAGGTACTATGAAAATTGTTTCTTAATAAAACTCATCGACCCCAATTTATTTTTCTCTCAATAAAGAAATAAACCAATTTCAGTTTTCTCCGAAGGTTATTTCTACGAATTGCTATTACGAATCTTGAGACAAGTGAAACCGACAGTAAGTAATATTCCCACGCGTAGCGTGACCACCTTGCACCACATACCATCATTACCACTTATTACATGCAACGGATGAGGTCTGCCATCGTTTAGTTAACTGTTCTACTGTTTGCTGCTCTATGCTTTCGCTAAAAAAAGTTTGTTTCACTAGTAAAATGTGTCAACTGTCATTCGCTTTTCAGTTGACAGAAGAAAGTACTGTTTTGTCGATGGTCCTGCACACAGATTTCAGAATCACATATTTTTTAATCTGTGGTTCCTTATTTAATCTTACTTATATTAAAAATGCGAAAATTTGTGAGGATGTTTCGATGTTTGTGCCTCAATCACGCCTAAACGGCTGAACGGATTTCATTCAAACTTGGAATATACATAGTACATGTGCTGGATTAACATATAGGCTATTTTTCATCTGGGTACCACGCGAGCGAAGCCGCGGGATAGGCAGTAGTATAAAAAAATAGCAACGTAAGTAAGTAAGAATTCATAAACGTCAATTTTGTTACAGTGCTGAGATCCGATCAGCCAATCACGAAAAGCACCGGAAACACCGCGACAAAAACTGTCATTACTCCCCGAAAACAAGAAAGAAAGTAAACCCTGCAGTATTATCTGAAATTCAATCTATTTGAGCTCATCCCCATCGATGTACAAAGGCTAATGCGAGCTTTTGTCTTTCAGATTTATACGTAGTGCATTGTCGCTAATGTGTGCACAGCCGTAAAATGAGAACGCTCCTTTTATTTCTGGAATTTTCCAAATTTTCCGGACAAGAGTCTGAATTGGGTATCTTCAAAGCAATTCCTTATAGCAAGTGGTAAATAAAGTAGTACCTATTTTGGCTCCGTCATAGAAAGCTATCAAGAAAAACAACAAATATGAAAATCAGGTAAACATCAGAAAAAAGTTATACAGCATCAAACTCAGTTATTTCTACACAGTGCATACGTAATAATGTGTACCTAAATTATGCACTCCTTTGCTTACCTATAAACTCTGTGTAAGATAAAAAAAAAATCCAACCCTGTCATTATTGTTCACTAACAGAACGGAATGATACTTCTTTAAACATAGTTAAACATCTTATGACAGATAAATTGAGAGGTGTTTCTCTAAGTACTAAGAAATAATTCGTAATTCCATCTAAATGTAACCATGTCGTATTATCTATGTCAATTCGACTAATAAACATTTGTTTATCATATTTCTAGCAATCTAAGTTTTGATTATCTGTATTGTATATGTAATACAGCCAGATTTAGCTGCTACTTGCTAGCGTGTCCGCTGCCTTTCCCATTGTTCGTCCGACGGACTTTAACTCAACACGAAAACACCGCGAGAACCGCCCTGCTGACACTTCAAATACAATGACAATTGACACTGACAGTGACAATTAGAGCTGTCAAATAAGACGTATACGTTAAGTTTAAAAACAGAAAAAATGTTGCAATCGGATTCTAATCTGGGTATAAAATTAATAATAATGAAAAAAGGCTTATTTTTGACATAGTCATTATGTAACCGGTTTCTCTATTTTTATTAAAAAACAAAAAATGGAATAAAATATTTAGCAAAGGGTAAGGATTGAAAACTTGATTGAGGTAACAATAGCCTTTTTTTTTAAAGTCGGTTGTAATGACAAACTGTGACGCCCTCGAAAGAAACTCGAATGTATCGTCCGCACGCAAGGATGGGAGTGTGAGGACAAGGTCGGGAAAGGATAAAACAAAAATAAAATGTGTTAAAAACAAAATAAAGTGCGGAGTCACTACAATGAGCGTTGCTGTTAGATGACAGGCTCGTTCGAGAAGCAGTACCCTTAGCACAAGTCACCCGCTACCGAGCCACTGGGACTTCCACGCAGTGACGGAAAAACGAGCAAGTTGTGCTAGCCCTGATCGGAAAATATCTTTTGTTAATAGTTTAATGGTGCTATCGCTATCTCGTTGATTGATGACTGCTATTGTCAGGTAGCAGATACGCAGCCGTTCGTGAGATCGGGCCAAAGGGTAATTGATGGCCTTAGACATGCTGGAGCGACTACCTTGTTTGTCAAGAAATTGATTTACAAATGGTGCGGAATTTAAAGCTGAAGACGCTCATTGGTTTACTCCGAACGAGGGGAATTCTCGTTTGGGGTGAGCCACGCGTAAAGTCCAGTATCCATCTTAGCTAAGCCATTTATTTGGCGTATTTAAGATGGAAACCAGACGTATCAAAGCAGAACTAAAGCGAAAGATGTATGTGGAGTTACCTTTTTTAGGGATCAGAGACTTTAGTAGCATGACCGCGGCCTCGTCGCACGCCCACGCGTGCATCTTCCTGTAGGAGTCCCTTCCCTTCTCCGTCAGCTTGTCCCACGGCTTCGGCTTCGACAGCAGCTCCGACACCGTCCCCTGCGATAGCCCCAGGACGTACTTGGCGAACAGCCTCTGCCCAATGTTGTGGACCGACAATAGCTCTCTCACTCTTCTGCTAATGTGCAGCGTGTCCAGGTTGCTGTTTGCGTATTTGTCCATGTTGTATCTGAGCATCTCCTGGAGCCGCGCCTCCATGGGGTCCCCCTTGGGGATGAGGGAGTCCCCCAGCCGGCCGACGAGCGCGCCGGGCGGCAGTGGGCCCATGTCGTCAGCGAAGCGGTAGGGGCGGTGGTCGTCGAAGCGGAAGGGGCTGGGCGGCGGCAACGGCAGCGGCGTCGGCCCGTTGTTGTTGTGGTGAGTGGTGTTGTTGTTGAGTGGGGGCGTGCTCGGCCATTCCTCGGGACCTGCGGTGAGAGCACGGTCAGGGGACGCGAGGAGGGGAGGGGAGGGGGGCATACGCAGAACGGCTCACGGATGCGTACGAATTTCAAATCGCGCGGCGTCTTTGTCCTCGCATGCTCCGAATTCTAACTCTGCCGTGACCGGCATACCGCGCGCTAGTGATGGGGCCGCGGGGGAAAAGGAAGCGAGCATCACTAGCTACGGACAAGCACGGTTACTTGACGATTAGTCCCAACCTCATCGGTAAGAGTCGAGAAGCGATTACTATAACTTGACTATTAATTCATTTAATGAAACTTTGTTTGACCCTACACGAATGACTAATGCATGTTTTTTAGTAAAATAGCAAGCGTTCTCAATTCATTTAAAGTTATAATTGCACTTACTTCACTATTAACAAACATTCTTGTAAACTCGTAATGTTTCGGTCTTACTATAATAAATCTCCGAAAGCTATCTCGTGTACAAATCTAGTGCGGCTTTGAAGAGTTTCCTGCTTTTAGCCGAGGAGGCGAACTGAAGGTCAGTCCTCGTGTCATCTCTAAAAGGTAAGCCCCGGTTTGTAAAGGTCGCGGTAAAAATCGCGAATGTAATCTTTTTGTAGATTTCACTGCACAAGACGAACATTTGATGCTGCTAAACCTGCCAAAACCCTTTTGTTTTTTGTACTCACTTCAGTACCTCAATCACGATGTTTAAGATATCAAGGATTCTAAATAACTAGTCTACAAAGCTGTTGGATTTTCCTATTCCTGTCATTATAAAATTATTAACAAATCTGAAACATATTTTTATTTAGTTAACCTATTTACGTTATGTGATGTTTTAGTCAAGTTATAGCTGATCGTACCTGGTTCTCTTCGTTCGGCGCTGCGCTCGCGCTCAACTGAGCTTCGCTCGGGCGCCACGCTCGGCGAGCGCTCAGGTTTGCGTTCGCTTCGCTCAAGCCGCTCCATGCGCTCGCTCGGCCCCAGGTCGAGGGAACGGAGCATGCTGCAACAAACATTCATAGGTTAAAAATGAAATTACGTTTTAAAAAACAAAAAAATATGTACGTTAAATACTCCTTGGAGTTTCTATAGCACGTAGTTCATATTGGTAATTCGGGATGTCACTGGCCACCTAAACTCGTAATCAAAAAACAAAAGTAAAATCGTCCGTAAGAACCACCTTGATAAAAGTGGCTGACTTAATGTGTCAAAGAAAACTAATATTTTATGTGATATGTTTTACATAAAAAGATCTAATTTTAGTGTTAGGACCACACATGTCCCGGAACGAGTTAATTGGTTAATAGTGTATGTATTGATTAGCTCTTAATTAGCATGTCATAATAGCCCATTAAATAACCCAAAACTGTCACATAATCAAAAGAAACCGTAATCTACCTTAGCCCGGTCCGATAGACCTTAATAAATTGAGCAAGTGAATTGATTAAAGCCATTTCAGGTGAATTAATTAAGATATTTTAATTAATAGGATATACTGTGCCCTTATTGGCAATATTCCTTTCATAAATTTATTGAGATCGGTCCCTTCAGGTAGGGTACCTCGGGGCGATAAGGCGCTACTGATAATGCTGTTTTATGTGTTCATTGATGCTATATTTATGAATAGAGCAATAAACTCCACGTTTTGGATCATGGTTTTATTGGATTATGGTATCACAGTGTAATACTTCTTTTAATTAATATTTTGTGCGTCTTTTGGGTTTCCGCAAGAAGTATGGTTCAAACCAAAGTCCTGTAAAAAGTTTGCTTGTTTTTTTATTTGGTTTGTTTGTGTTGTGACGTGGCGTCTGTTACTGGTAGTGAGCAGAAAACTTTTAAAAATGTCCGTAATTAAAAAGTTTTTTAGCCTCACTTTATTTCTTATGTTGAAAGTAACAGTAGATAGGGTTTTCACGATATATACAACCGATTTGCAATAATACATAAACACGATTGTAACCATGAACTTTGAGTAAACCCTATACAATTTTCCCGAACATTAATCGAGCGATTGATCGACTAATTCCTGAAGAAACTCTCGATCAATCGGCGGACTGGTCGGGTGATTAGTCGAAACACCCGAAGCACAAGATTTTCGCACCTCGAACAATAGGGTAGTACCTTAATTACGATTTAATACGCAGCCAATTAATCGAGTGGCGTGGAGGCGATAATTTGAATTCTATATGAGCTTTGATTGTGCTATTGTAGCCTAATGGAGGATTAGTTAGGGGCGAATCGATTTGTTTCGTAACATTCGGGACAAATCTACTTAATTATGATTTAACTTGCCTTAGCAGACTTCTCACATAAATTATGTTTTTATTGAAGATTTTTTCTATAACTTTTTATGTTTTGTAAAGGTTAGTAAAAACTAAACAACACTGTGAATAAATACATAAGTAGGTAGGTAGGTAAGTGAGAACTGGTGGTCTAGTTGGTAGTGACCCCGCCTACCAATCCAAAAGTCGTGGGTTCAAATCCAGTCGTGTACCAATGAATTTTTCTGTGAGAAAAGTTTATGAGCGCTATAACAGTATTTTCATACGGTGAAGGAAAACATCGTGAGGAAACCCGCGGCTTAGTCAGCTCCGCACGTATTGACAATGTCTTACCTGTGGACAAGGCCGACTAAGCCGAGAGAATGTAATAGGTGCTGGGCAAGCCTACTCCATTTTAATTGGTCCCGGACACTACAGCGTCCCGTTAAGGTAAAAGTTGCCTCCTGACGCTGTATAAATCATCTACTATAAAAGGCTTTAGTGTAGATAGGTAAATATAGGGATATTTCACGCAACGCCGTTTCAAAGTGTCTTTACAGATTCTACATTTAATTTTGATTTTAATACTCATGTCCTAAACCATTGCCCGTCCAATAAGGTATACCTTGGACAATTTTATTGTAACAACTTGCTGTTGTGCTCGCAGGTGCTCCCCTGGCGCTGATAACTTAGCGCTGACATCGATTTTACTCCCGATTTGTGCAAATTAAACGTTTCACGGGAATTTGGTGTGAACTGATGCATCTCCACATGGAATTCTCCCTATGAAGACAAGCTTTTTCCATGTACTTCAAATGACGACCTCGGTGGCGTGGCGGGCGAGTGCTTGGCTGAGACGCAAGAGGCGCGGGTTCGATTCCCGCTTCGGAAGAAATGTTTTTATGTTCTGCAAATATTTCTCCCGGGTCTGGGTGTTGTAGTATTATGTATGTATTTACAAAAAAAAGTATATAAGTATTCTATCAGCCTTCTGGTGCCCATAGTACAAGCTATGCTTAGTTTGGGGCTAGATGGTGCTGTGTGAGATGTCCACAAATATTTATTAATTTAAATTTCGAGATTCAGATATACGCTTCTGTCTACACTTCTATCTACCTCTCTGCTGGACTGAAAGTAAAGAAAAAGCATAGAATGGGTTCAGCTGTTCTCCTCGAGCATGTCGTAAAAGTCGACTAAGGGATTATCCTCTCCAACATGATGGACCATCTATATGGTCTATGGGCTGATCACCTGTCACCATGGTTCACCATATCCGTCTTAGGACTAAATCAGAAGTGGCTGCAAGTTTCCTTATGTTTACTTGTGGCTCTGCCCAACCCATTATGGATACGGGCGTGATAATATGTATGTAAGATATACATACGGATCCGTTGCAGTAACCTGTATAATGTTATTAAAACGCACGAAAAGAGCCTTTTTACGGCACACTTGAAATCCTTTCGCCAGACTGGTTCGAAAGAACTAGTGATACTAGTAGTAGCATAGTATATGTTATTGTAGGATACAATGTATATACCAGGTTTCATTTGCAATCAAGTCATTTTTAAGCTAGATTCTCTGAAAAATGTGCAGTACATAGTGAACTAGCCTGGCGAAAGTGAACTTACTCCCGAATACTCAAACGCATCTCAAAGTTGAGCACGTCTCAAATGACGATTTTTTTTTACAGATTTTCATAAGAAACTGTCAAATAACCGTGAGTTGAGACGTGCTCAACTCTGAGTCGCGTTTGAGTATTCGGGGGTTAGTCTGTAATAATTAGCAATATCATAAATTAAAACATTTGTGAAGATTTTCTGAATCAAATTCTATACACTTTTGGACCCCTGAAAAGTGCACAGTGACTCAAGTGTGAGGTGAATTCTTAGCATTATCAATATCGTAAAACATTTGTGTTTCCCTTAAAATTTACTAAATTTTCCACCACCTCTCAAGGTAAGTTTCCTCGGTGAAATCACTTACTTTTAATATTCAGAGCGTTTTAAAAGTGATACATTACAAGCACTCCACTTTAACTTAGTGACATAGTTATATACTTACCTCGGAAGTGGGTGAAATGACATCATAGCACGAGTTTTAATAGGAGATGCATAAGAGAGTGGAGACGGACATTATTGTAACATTTTATGGAGTTACTTTCACGGTCATTAGTCTGTGCGATCCGAACAACAAGAGATTCAAATTCCTTGATGATGTTCTGGATTTTCGTGTTATTCTATGTTTTTTTTTTTTAACAAAAACCGACTGGTGACAGTTAAATAAATAACACCCAACAGTCACATACATAGTCCTGACCCCACACTAGGATTCCCTGTGTCGTGGGTATCAGAAACTACGAATACCATGGTACCAATTCTTATTGTATTTGTGATATTTATTGTGCTGCTGGTGACTGTATTCTTGATGTTATTTTATTATTTCGTGTTTTTCTAAGTATTCGTTTCAATAAAGTAAGTTCGTATGAGCTTGTGGCCAACTCTTGTGACGGAATTTTTAGGCCGCCCAAAGGCCGTCATGACTTAGCGACATAAAAGCCGGACCGACAATTTAACGTGCCCTCCGAAGCACGGAAGCGCTCAGCTCGTAATGCCACTTGCGGTCACCCATCCAAATTGTGACCACGCACAACGTTGCTTAACTTCAACGTCTAAACAAGCTACGTCTAAAATTGTCTAATACATCTTCTGAACCATTTGGTAGAATGTAATTTTTAGCCTAAAACATTTGATAGCCTTCTCCACACCTTTCCTTGTTCTAAGCGAAAGCTTAAAAGCATCTTTGTCTTCGGCCAAAAGCCTTGAGTTTAAGGCATGTAACACACTGAATATTTTATCAGCCAAACTCTGTAACCGATGTGCGTCCCCCTAACGTTGGCTTGTTTTTGAATTAATTTGGTGGTTAAAATGTATGTGTTTCATTAAGAACACCTTCTGAGCACGCTAACTTTCATGTTACAGTTTATCTTTTGACTGTAAGATATTCTAGCACTCATCTAAAAGGAACATTTTTACTGGGAATAAATATTCAGTTACTTTTTCTTAAGGTCAGTTCATAGGATCGTTAAACCTTTGAAACAAAATATTGACAAGTCCTCTACTACCCACGTATTTTTAGTAAATCTGTCAGTTTTGACATAAGCTGTCATTCTTGATATTAGGTGTCAGTTTGACATAACTAATGTTCTCATACCTCAGTGAAGTCCTACTGAAAATAAAACCTCTTTCTTACTTGACTATACCATAAAATTCATAGTAGTACTACATTATATGGAATAAAATCTGCGTGTCCGAATTGTTAGATTAGGTTAGTCTCACTATTTGGATTTTTTTTGTCCAAACAGTTAGATCATCGAACTGTTAGTAGGACAGATTGGAATAAACCATCATAATGTCTAGAGGAGGGTTTTTCTTCTACATTTATCTGAATCATAAGTAGCACTGGAAATTGATCAAATTTTCCGTCGAAGTGGCTATAAATTATTCTAGTCAAATTTTGATTGACGCCGTTCCGTTTCAAATTAAGAAGGGTTTTCACCCTTAAAGAGAGCATTTCAAAGACATATTTCGATGGGGTTAGAAAGGATGCCTCGTATTGATTGCCGAATTATGAATTCCTCGCGAGTTCCTAGCGGTATCCGAATGACAATTAAAATATTGTGTTCGCATATCAAGGGACCTGTGATGTTGCAGACATTTAAATATAAATAATACAAGTACCCTGTCATCCTTTGTCAGAATATCGCCGCAAGCCTGTAAGTATTGCGTAATGATTTCTCACGATTCAAAGATATTGTTGAAAAGATACAATCAAATCCGTTTCAGGTTTTAATTGACATCAGCTCTGATAATTAGCATTTTATCTTTTGTAATATGACTATGAATTGTAATCTCTCGAACAATAGGTGACGTCAGTATCGGCATTATCAGCTGATCGGCGATAAGGCAGCCACGCCCATCCGCGCTGACCAATCGGATCGATCGCTCTGACCCGCCTTGATCCACATGCTCTAAACTTCAAACAAACTCCACTATTGACTTTACATTTTCTTAGTAACGTCAACATACTAAAAAGCTTAAAAAACGGCCGCCAGTAAATTAGTTGATAATTTGTGTGCGAGATGCGAGACTAAACTTTCGTTAAATGTAAGACAAACATGCCTAAGCAAATGGAGACAGGTGTCCACGACTCTATTGATATATAGGGTGTAAAACATGGAAATCAGTGTGTGCTCAGAACTTAATTACACAAGATAGCTTGATTCTCTATTTGGCTTTCTTCGTTGCATCGAGAATTTTTTCGGTAAACGAATGATAAAATTGGAATTAATTATCCTAGAGATAAGGGAGAAATTGAGGTTCTCGGGACAACGTCTTTATGGTCTTAGGAAATACTGTCTTCTTATCTAATCAGAAACAGGTGATTGTTTACTATCCAAGACATTTCGGAACACGACTACACTGCGTAGTCGGAATCTCTTCAACACGTAGTGGCATTATATCAGTCATCAGGCCCTTTTTAAGGCCATACCTGAAAAGGGTCATTGAACTAATTCAGGGTCTCCTTCCACCATACCATTTCATAACTTATTTATTATAACTACACCGTAACAATTAACAATAGTTTATCTATTTAGTCGTGTCACTATTTCTTTCGAACCAGTGTGGTGAAAGGATTTACGCCTCAAAGGCTTCTTTCGTGCATTTGACGCATATTTTTGAACTGTTTAGCTTCTACGACATGCCGATTTCCTCACGATGTTTTTCTTTCACCGTTTGAGAGCACCTACTGGTAATAGCACATTTTTTTCGTACAGAAAATTCGTTGGTGCACGACCGGATTTGATCCCAAGACCTTTGGATCGAACTCAGGGCCGCTACCACTAGACCACCAGTGCTCTCAAATAAATAATAGTGTAGGTACCGAAAGAAAAAAAAAAAGATTTTAAACAATCTGTGACCAGTATTGAAGATGAAATCAGATTCGAAATATCGACTGCAGGCCCTTTCAAGTGGGGGCTTGGGGGTCCCGTTCAGGAAAGGGTGGGGGTTGGTTCGTTCAGAAATCAATCCGAACCCCCATTAAGCTTTAATCTTCGAAGGCTGGCTATAACTTAATCCTGACTTGAGAACCGGAATAAATAACCAATAAACCGCTACAGGTGCGGCGACTATTTATGAAGGTATTACAGGATTACTTATCCTA
Source organism: Scotopteryx bipunctaria (assembly GCA_949320045.1). Taxonomy (NCBI): domain Eukaryota; kingdom Metazoa; phylum Arthropoda; class Insecta; order Lepidoptera; family Geometridae; genus Scotopteryx; species Scotopteryx bipunctaria. The sequence continues at coordinate 8,688,456 of OX439461.1, read as the reverse complement.
TAGATACTGAACACCCTGTCACAGGTATACAAGATTTTGTATATACAGGGTGTTTATCCTAACATTAGATGTATCAGAAAAATGACGCACCTTTTATGTCTTTGTTCATGTGATACAAATTCAATTAACTTTACCAAATTGAAATAATCTGGTATTCGAAGTGGAGCGTGTAACTCACGACATTTTTTGGTGAGAATGTTGAACATAAATACCTAGCTTTCACCCTGGGTTTCGCTTTCGTGGTACCTTGGATAAAAGTAGCCTATAGGCTGTTTCAGATTACGAACGTTTTTTTATGTTTTATTTATTTATTTAGGCACTCACTACACGCTACAAAGAATAAACATATAACTAAAACACAGTTTTGATCTGGTTTGTAACATAACACTTATGAGCGCACAGCTAAACAATGTGAATAGTGTTGAGCGAACGAAAGACAGTAAGAACTACCTATAATAAGTTTCAAAACGTGATTGAGGCACTTTCTGATTTATAATATTAGTAGGATGTGTGTGACCAACAAGGAACCAGCTTCATTAGGCTTATTTGACGGCCTCGGTGGCGTGGCGGGCGATTGCTCGGCAGAGACGCAAGAGGCGCGGGTTCGATTCCCGCTGCGGAAGAAACGTTTGCATGATCTGTAAATATTTCTTCCGGGTCTGGGTGTTGTGGTACCATGGTACTCGTAGTTTCTGATACCCACGACACAGGGAATCCTAGTGTGGGGTCAGGACTATGTATGTGACTGTTGGGTGTTATTTAGTTATTTATTTATTTTATTATTAGGAGATTAGTCCACCCTGTGTGTAGAAAAGGGTCTAAGCTCCAAAGATTCCCTTCAGCGTCTGCTGGGAACACACAACTGCGTCGCGTGTCGACAGCAATCATTGAAATACGATTTTTCTATTTTCCGTTTTTCGTGTGAGCCGATAATGTGTCATGTTTTGACAATTGTTGCGTTTTATGGTCGAGAATTATGGGCAATTGATAGTGAATTCTTGTATTCGGTTGTATAAATGTGTTTTCCTACAGCTGGTATTATTGCCCTTACATTTTTATAAAAAGGGATAAGGGCGATAAGAAAATGTCGAGATAAAGAAGAGATGTGAAATGTTTAGGTGTCAAAAAATAAAGTAATAAAGATATTATGACAAAAAAATAATAATCGTAATAATGAATATCATTTGACACGATAATAAGTGCTACTTTACACCATATCCTGTTTTAAAATCTATCGATTACAAGTTAAACTATTACCAAAATAGGTGTTTACTGTCACAGCTCGAGTTTATGTCTTCGGCGTCTTTGATGCCAACCTTTGATGAGATCAAAGTTGCCGCCATCGGTCTCCATATTGGTAAAAATAACACATTAACAGTTTAGAAAACATTGGTGTTGCTCGCGAGCTAATATTGCTGTTGTTACGACATGGCGTAACCAAACTTCTGATTGACGAGTGTTGATACGTTCACGAGAGAAGACTAGGTCAAATATAACAGAATCACGACTAAACCAAGTCAATAAGATTTGAAAAAATTGCATTTACTGCGTTCTTTCTCTTATCAGTCGACACGTTTTTAATAAAATATTTATATTTTTACATTAATAATTAAAGCGTAAAACTCTCACGACATATTTATCCAATGATTCTCTTACATCCGTCGATAACCTTATTTATTTTCCCACTCCCAAAAAACCATCCCTCTGGTTCTCAGGGAGCGATTCAAAAACCAATAACTAGTCCAAACATGGTGGTCTACTGCTAAATTCCATATCTCGAATCATTTAGCGGGTAGATGTCAAATCTGTGGGACTGTATTGTGACACAAGTGGTTCCGATTAGGAGGTGGAAAAAGGTCCAAAAAGGTGATGATTATTTGGGACCTCCTTCGTCGACATGTTAAGTTTTGAATGGTGGAATAATTTTAGACTGTTTCGGACATGGTCGATGCATTTAGTATCCAATGTTGATGCCATGAGTATTATCGATTTAAATAACGGTCTAACTAAATACCTATAGAAAAAAAAACGTCGATGTATATAAAATATCTTTAAATATCATAAAAAATATCTGGAAATTTCACACAGTGTCATCTAGACCTAAACTAAATAAAATTGTAATAAAAGAACCAGATGGCTGATAGAATACTTATATACATTTTTTCTTTGTAATTACGTACTTATGATAAATAATACGACAACACCCAGTCCCAGAAGAACATTTCGCTGCGGGAATCGAACCCGCGCCTCTTCCGTCTCAGCCGAGCACTCGCCCGCCACGCCACCGGGGTCGTCTATTGTTGATTGAAAGTTAAAAATATCCAACATATGTATATCAGAAAGATTTTTTTATTTTTGTATTTCCTCAAAGTCTTAAGCAATCTAACGCATATTCCCACGTGTCAGATTCCACTAATCAGTTGGTAGGAAGGCATCAGTCAACATCCTGAGATAAAGCGAGCCAAAATCAATTATCCTGCCTGTAACATTTTCCTGGTATTCCATATCAGATGATTACTTTACCAAATTAGTATTATTAAGATCTTCCATACCCGAAGATATCGTATGTGGAACATGGAGATTATAAAGATTTAATAAGATTAATTTTCCTGTGCTAAGATTTGAGATATCACTAGCTGTCGTTCGCGGCTTCGTTCGCGTGGAATCCGGACAAAAAGTAGCCTATATGTTATTCCAGCACACATACTATGTATATTAGACGACCTCGGTGGCGTGGCGGGCGAGTGCTCGGCTGAGACGCAAGAGGCGCGGGTTCGATTCCCGCTACGGGTAAAATGTTTGTATGTTCTGCAAATATTTCTTCCGGGTCTGGGTGTTGTAGTATTATGTATTATAAGTACGTATGTACAAAAAAAGAGAATACATATAAAGTATACATATAAGTATTGTATCAGCCATCTGGTGCCCATAGTACAAGCTTTGCTTAGTTTGGGGCTAGATGGCGCTGTGTGAAATGATCACAAATATTTATTATTAATTCTAAGTATCATTCTAATCCGTTCAGACGTTACGCCGTGATTGAGGCATAAACATACATCGTCACATCCACACATCAGCATATCCTTGCAAACTTTCGCATTTATAATATTAGTAGGATATTAGAGATACTAATTTCAGTTCGCGGCTTTGCTTGGTATCCGGATAAATAGTCCAATGTTTCTGCTCAAAGTTAAAGTCAAAATGTATTTATTCCTTAAAATCACGGGGATCATTTGGTCCCATCTTAAATCTACGTTAAATATAGGTACATAGTAACGCGACCAAGCATGGAAGATACAGGTAAGAAACCACGCTTGGCTATTTCTTTGGAAAATTATCCGTTGTTCACGTACTATGTAAAAAAAAATACTTCAAATGAATTTCAAGTAAAAATCTTATGGAATAAAGTTTATTACACTTTGAATTTTGTCAAGCAATCATTTGACAGGACTTTTTGTTCCTTATTTGTGCTCGAACTAATTTCGTGTCAATATAGTTATTTCGAGTTGTAGTGAGAGGTTTGAAGTACACCTCAAAAGGCAAATTTCGTGCGTTACTTATTGCAGGTCCGGGTTATGGAAAGGGATAACATTCGGAGACAATATTGCACAATACACCAAAAGGTTTTGTTGTTTTCTATTTTCCACTCCATTGCAGAATGCTCATGGTGAGGTACTAAACTGCTTCAAAGAGATTTAAACTGAGCCTATCTTTTAGCTCATGAAGCCATCAACTTAGGGTGGTCTTTACGACTGTCACACACCTTAGCACTGTTTTCTCAGTTGCGTTTTAATTACCTACCCGCTGACTGTCTCTTATTCTGTGTTGTTGTGTTTGGACACCGCGTCCCGAGGGAATCGTTTGACGTTCTCTTGTTTGTGTTTAGAACACTTAAAGATGTCCTGTGAAGAAGAGTCAATTGATGTTCTTTTTTCTTAGTACAGTCTCTTTGTCAGACTGGAAACATATGAACTTTGAATTTGGAGTTCTTTTTTCTCAGTACAGAGACTGTTTGAGAAACTGGTAAATAATTAATTTGGAATTTGTGAAGTTTTTTGTCGATCTGTCAAAGTAGCCGTATTGTCCAACTTATATAGGGTCTAATAAAGATCTGCTAAGAATATATTTTATGCTAATAGATTTTTATATAAGTAACTGGTTGAGTTTAAATTTGAATGGATAAAGGTACTACTGCAATCGATGAAATATTTTTTAACTTTAAAGGGACTCCGCCCATTACTAGTTCAAACCGGTTCGTCATAGTATCGTCATAGCACACGACACAGAGGGGACTAGTTTTGTGCTAATCACAAAATTTTACCAATTTATTTCTGTTTCTGTTCTTCTGTGTGACCCTATCTTTATTGTTATTTTTATTGTGTCTAATAATCGATTTATATTCTATTCATCAGCCCGGCCCAGAAAGTACATTCTAAAGTTTTACAAGCAATCTTTGCTTAGCTATCTTGTGCCGGTGTTCGGGTTAGTGGGCGGAGAGCCTAAATAGTCGAAGCTCAGGTTTTTTTATCATAGTTGATGACATGCATTTAATCGAGAGGCGCCGCCTTATCAGTCAAAGGTAGGGTCAGCAAACAAGCCGAGCACACAATGATGACATTACCAGGACTATCAACTATTTCTTGTTTGCACAACTATTTATTATTCTTATGTTTGTTGAATAAAGCTTATTGTGTAAAGTTTAACGCATTGTTTGATAGATAAGTAAGTTTGTAAGGCTCGTGATTCATCTAACTTGAACTTAGTAGGCTTAGGCTATGAGCTTTGTGTATGTGACATATGTCAAATTCAAAATTCGAGCCGTTCTGTTTTCAAATATACAGTGGAGTTGTTTAGACAGAGTAATAGTGTTCGATTGACTGAATTAATTAACGATCGCCTGATTACGCGAACAAAAATGATGGTTATATATTTAGCTGTACATGTATATATGCTCATTTGTTTCCTCGTAGTATATTCACAAACCGTTCACTCAAAACTACTTGTCAGATTTTGACAAATGGTGCGTTAAATGAGGCGTTTTGGCAGTTTTTACTCGATCCGGGTGACATAAGTAACCAGCTTCTATGTAGTCGAGTTTTAGATTTTATACAGAGTTTTGTGATACATGTCAACAATCACAATCTAATTAAAAGCCGATGTTTAAACTAAAATAAGTAAAAGTAAGTTCGTATGAGCTAGTGGCCATCTCTTGTGACGGAGTTTTTAGGCCGCCTAAATGCCTCCGTCATGCCTTAACGACTTAAAAGCCGGGACCGACTGTGCCCTCCGAAGCACGGAAGCGCTCAGCTCGCAATGCCACTTGCGGTCAGCCATCCCAATTGTGACCGCGCACAATCAACGATCAAGAACGTGTAAGCAAGCTACGCCACGAGCGCTTTAACGTTTAAACTAACCGGCCGTTATGTGGTGCACTTCGGTTGATACATCCTGCAGCCTTCGCAGAGAACATGCATCATGTTGCCCAAGTGCACAAACATTGGCGCACACACCGTAATCTACGGGTGAACGCCCTGATACAGCCTTATCAAGTTTATTAACGCACGCCAGTACATCCCAGTACTCTCAAACGGTGAAGGAAAAAATCGTGAGGATACCCGCGGCTTACCTCCGAATACTCAAACGCATCTCAAAGTTGAGCACGTCTCAAATGACGATTTTTTGACAGATTTTCATCAGAAACTGTCAAAAAACCGTGAGTTGAGACGTGCTCAACTTTGAGATGCGTTTGAGTATTCGGGGGTTAGTCAGTTCCGCACGTATTGACCATGTCTTTCCCGTGGACAAGGCCGACTAAGCTGAGAGGATGGAATAGGTGGGCAAGCCTACTCCATCTTAATTCGCCTCGGGCACTACAGCGTCCCGTTTGTGAAGGTAAAAGTTGCCTCCTGACGCTGTATCAATCATCTACTACAGATGGTAAAAGGCCTTAGTTTTTTTTTAGCGCACGCCTGATTTTTATGCGTTTTGTACTATGGTGCACTTTGTCAGTTACATACATTATTATCACTCCCGTATCCCTAATGGGGTGGGCAGAGCCACAAGTAAACATAAGAAAACCTGCAGCCACTTCTAATTTAAAGTCCTAAGATGGATGCAATGGATGGTAATACATATAAAAGTCGACTAAAGGATAGGATCCTCCAACATGATGAGATACAATAAGCAAGTATTCCCTAAGAGGGTTGACGTCAGGCAGGCGGCCGGTCATAAAACACCTTTGCCAAAACTCCGACCCCACATAGAGTGGGATAAGGGCAGGAAGATGACGATGATGATTTTTTGTCACGAAGTTTGCCGATGCGCACAATATTTGTGGCACTACTGTAAGTACAGATAGTTTACTTACTTGATCTCCCGCTTCACTTCATCGTAGTCCCGCTGGCCGTCGAGGCGCGCTTCAAGCCGCGCTATGTGCTGCTTCTTCTCATCCAGCCGCTCCTCCAGCCGCTGCAGCTGCTGCGCGTGCGCCTCCTGCAGCGCTGAAAGCGACGCCTGGAGCCTGCGCACGTCTTCTACTAGCTGGGCGATCTGGAACCAAGGAGAGACTGTTCTATTACAGATGCAAGGGAATCATAAAAGGAGCCTTCTACTAGCCTTGGTAGCGTGGCGGGCGATTGCTCGGCGGAGACGCAAGAGGCGTGGGTTCGATTCCCGCTTCGGAATAAATGTTTGCATGTTCTGCAAATATTTCTTCCGGGTCTGGGTGTTGTATTTACAAAAAAAGTATATAAAGTATTCTATCAGTCATCTTGTTCCCATAGTACAAGCTTTGCTTAGTTTGGGGCTAGATGGCGCTGTGTGAAATGTCCGCAAATATTTACAATAATTTCTAGAAAAAGTAACAGAACTTCTTTGTTGTATCTTTGTCATGTCGTTGTTACAAACTGTTTTTGATATTTTTGAAAACCGACAAGTTTATGGTCATTTTATCCAAGCTACTCGAGTGTAATACAAAGGTATTAAGAAGTACAAAGAAGCAGTGATGCGTGTCCGCGTGTCTCAGTACGCAGGCCCGTGATTTCCGTCCTATCTATCTTGGCCTGATACGTATCTTCACAGGCCAGCGCGCGCCGCCACCTTGATGCACCAACAATTGATATCTTCCGAAGGTCGACAAATAACACACTGGGAGCTCTCCATTAGACGCACACACGCTGTCGAACCGCGCGATTTGCGTCCAAAATCATCGAGATATGTACGGGCGAGTGACGCAAGCGAACTGCGCGGTTTCACGTTGCATGATACACGGTTCATTTAGAGCGGAGACGCCATGGAAAGTGACAGGCATAGTGCCAAGCGGCGTCGCAAAACCGCACGGAGCACTCTTTCGTGTGTGTGATTCAGGTAACAATCGAAACAATCGCTTCAATCCTATAGCTATAACAACAAAGTTCAATTTGCAATAACATATGCTGGTTAGTTATCATGGTGCTGATTTTATGAATAGATCGTCAATTGCGGGCGGAAGCGTGCGTTGTAAATTACTAGCTGTTTAGAGACACGATTGTAAATCCAATTGGGTTTTTATAGCGCTATTTTGGATTCACCTTAAGGCCTCTTTCTAAACAGAAGCGAGTATTTTGTAGACTAGATTAGATTATTCGGCTTTGCTCGATTGCAAACAGAATAAAAAGTAGTCTAGTATAAGGGTCACGAACAAATGAAAACCTTAGGGACAAAGATGTACAAACATACATAATATCACGGCCGTATCCCTAATTGGGTGGGCAGAGGCACAAGTCATAAGAAAACTTGCAGCCACTTCTGATGAAAGACGAATGAATATGATGAACCATGGTGACAGGTGATCAGCACATCGCCCATATAGATGGTCCATCATGTTGCAGAGGATAATCCCTTAGTCGACTTTTACGACATGCTCGGGGCGAGAAGCAGCTGGATGCAATCTATGTGTTTCCTTTAGTTCCATTCCAGCAGAGAAGTAAAATCATTTAAAAGAGTATACTACTCGTACTATTATTAAAATTTGTATTCAAATATTTTCAACCATCACAAACTTTCGGATTATGGCAGTAGGTTAGTTTTTCGGTGTGAAGTTGACATTGACAGCTAATTATGCACCTGTGCGCGAAAAATATGAGCACACGCCAAAATTAGCAAAACAAAGTGCAATGAAATAATGTGTTTTGGCAAACCATCAAAGAACAAGCAGAAAAATATCAAAACAGTGTTCCAGTTCTAAAATCAATCTTACACTTGGTACTTGTCACACGTTATCAGAAAATGCAAAATAAATATTTGAAAATCAGACTTCTTTTGTTACCAGAAAAGAAAAGGTGGATGAATTGTGTGAAAGAGAACATGGTTCAGAAAGAGATGAAGTACAGAGATAAGGGGTTACAGAAGGGAATGGAAGAAGAAACACGAGGTGCTGACCTAACATTGAGTGGAATAAAGGCAGAAAGATGACAATATTTCTTTTATTACTTAATTAACGAACGAATACTGCGGTAAACTCAAATAATAATTCTAGTCTTTTTATTCTTTTCGTAAGTTTTATTGTTTTAAAATAGGTTATAAAAATTGTCTGGGATCTAATACTTAAATACTATAAAGATTATTTTAATAAATTAAAATAATTTATGCGACTGTATAATAAGAAAAACCTGCATTCTAGAATAAGTTATCAATTATAAGACAATCGAGATTTGAAGCTAATATTAATATTAATGGTCTATTATAAATTATTTGGTTTATTCAAGGTTTTATAAAAAGTTATATTTATACCCAGTTCTTAATTAACGAATAAACAGTTTGACTTTGAGCTTAATGATCCGACAGTTCTATTCTATTTTGTTTCTTGTGTGCTGACGTCATCACATAATGACAAAAGATCTTTGATTTTTGATCTGCTCAAGGCAACTCTTTTCGTGACTTTATTACCTTAACGATTATAGTCTTAGTGCCAATAAAGGTATCAAATGCGACTCTATCTTTATCAACATAAGGTACATAATCGTTAGTTACATTAATACCTTGACATCGATATCTTTTGTACATAATATAAGGTAATTCTTTGGTAAATATTGTAGATTGTGACCTTGCGTTTGTCAACTAATGCCGTATCATTAAATCTGTTTTTCACAACTTTTATGGAACATTATTAAGTACTTTATGTTTGAAATAAAGCAGACTCAAAAGATTAATCAAATATCAACGTGCATATAGCATCTATCCAGAGCAATTTAAGCATGTGGCAAATGTACCTAATATTTGGTTGGACGAGTTTTGGAGTATCTTTAACATCATCAAATGAATTCGAATGGGTAGAGATTTGAGATTATGTATTATATCTAGATTTTACAGTCACATTATATACTAACTATTGCAAAACCTAACCCAAAGTGTACTATTTGGCAGTTTTATCTAAGATAAAGTTATGTCTACTCCCTGATAATCTTCCATGTATCACTTAAACACTAGTTTATTAAAAAGTACCATTAAAATCTAGAATGTACCTATCCTACAACAACGATCTAACAACAGTTTGTAACTTCATTAGCCAAATCTCATCTTAATAAAAGGGTTATTTTAAAACGAAATAAGAGGGTAGGGAGTCACGGAGGGCGAGCAGAGGTCCAGAGGTCCAAAAAGGTGTAATTAAACTAAAAATGCGGTGTGTGGACTTCAATAAAAAGCTTGGACTGTGACGTGGTCGAAAACATAATTGTCCATAGTAATGATTGTAGGTAATTGTTGAGGGTCACCCCTTAACCCTTCAGGAGGAACCCTTGGCTTGTGGGACAAGGAAAGAACTTTGCACCTAAAGATATTGACGAAGAAAGTACAGAGAGCACCAATAGATGGTCTTCAGAGGGGGCCACGGAATGCCTAAGGACAATTCGGCAGTTTTCGGATTGCTTCGGCAGCGTGGCCCGACGCCCACTATCAGCACGCTTTAGCATTCCTAAGGACGCCTCAGCATGCTTAAGGACGCCCAAAGGTCCCTTGGTATGCCGTGCCGATAGCGTGCGCCTTCTTCTCAAAACTTAAGGATGTCAAGTTTATGACGATTCTAGATTATTATGATAACTAAAATACTTTAAAATTTAGAATTTTTTAAAGTCGTGCCGGAGGCCATGCTTCGGTGTTGACAAACTAGAATAGTTGCCTTTTACGCCGCAGGTTGTGGGTTCGACTCTCGCCCACGACAATTTGAATAATTCTATTAGCGAGCTGGTTCCCTACCGCAAACATTGCTTAGGGGGTTTCGGGGTTAGATGGTGGCGCTAATTGTCCACCAATGTTTTAATGATTCTTCTTGATACGACGTCATCAGCCTATAGTAGCAGTTCACTGAATATAGGCCTCCACTAATGAGCTCCATTGTACTCTGTCTTTGGTTTGACGCATCCAGTCTCCCCCAGCAGCCTTTCGCAGGTCCGCCTAGCCGGGGGGCGTCCTACATTACGTTTGTCGAGCCGCTTAATCTTGGAGAAGTTTACTCGCTACCGCTTATGACTTGTACCCCCTATTCTAATAGCGGTCAGGGTAGAACAGAATTAAGACAATAATTACTCGTGGTCCAACGGGAGAATTCGTTTCGCCTAATACTTTTTATGGTGAGTGTACCATGTTCTACGGTTATGGGGATGTCGACAAATACTTTGAATAACTATGTACGGCTGTACCTTCATAAAAGGACGGGTAGTTTGGGCCAAATCAATGGGTTAATGAGCTCTAAAATCCAAGAACTACTTCGCTATGTTTCTTGTTTTTTTTTATGCTGTATCTTGTTTATCATACTGGTTATAATTGTCTCTCTGGAAGTAATATTTAGACCATATCCCTAATGAGGTGGGCAGAGCTATAAGTAAAAGAAAATTTGCAGCCACTCCTGGTTCAAAGTCTCAAGATGGTTATGGTGAACCATGGTGACAGGTGATCAGCCCATCGCCTAAATAACCGCATATAAATCATACTATTAAAGGAAATAAATCAAATTTAAAATTATCTTCAATATTGAGTGATTACTGTAACCAGCAATAATGAAAACAGACTGAGACATAGTTCAATGACCCTGAAAGAATGTCTCATCAAAACTCTAAGCTTTCAAAATACTTACATGAACTATTTCTAGAATTTAAAAACCCCAGCGGTATGCAATAACAACTTTACTCGACTTCACAAAGGAAGGCTGCTTGCATTCTTTGCTTCAGATAGGTCGATGCTATAAATCGGTGTCACCACTATCGGGTTTGAAACACTGTTTGTTTCACTTTTACCGACTTCTACAAAGCCTTAAGTCTTTCTAGGTGGCTATTTAGCAGCATTACGTAAAAACGTAGAACGCAACGTTGAAACATTACGCAAGAACACAGTCCCGTTGACTTTTCAGCTGGATAAAAAAATACTTACGAAAATATTACAGATGTTTGTTATAAATAATTGCAGAAGAAATTCTGTGATTATTGGTATTGGTCGCGTAGACAGTGCTACGCGATGCTACGGAATGCTACGCTTCGTAGAGATTGGATATCAATCGAACTTTGATCAGAATCTGTCGAATAGTATTGATTTAAACTGTTGATGCTACTTGATGTCGAATTCTGTATCCCTGATATTATTATCTACAATAATTCGTCAAATTACTTTTTCACCAGGTCTGCAATAATACAGTGAAACATAGTTACTTCATAAGACAATACCTAGGTAGTTTTCACGAGTAATATATGTTACCTCACGAAAAACGAACCAAACTTGAGTACTGTACGCCAGGCCTTCATTAAAAAATTCAGCTGTTTTTATTTGAACACGCGTTTATTGTTGTATGCTTCTCCGGCCATAGACAATACAGCGCTGACAACTGAGAAAAATTAACTTCCCCACCGTTTCAGAGGTTATGAAACGAAAACCGAAAACAATACACGAGAAAAGCCATCAATGGCGATATAAAACCCAAAATAAAGAAACGGGAACGAGCCAATTCCCTCTTTGACAATACATCGGCAGCGCAGAACTCAATCACAAAAGAAGTGGTGAAAGACAACTGGACGAATAAAAAATGCATAATACGCCATTTTGCCGTCAAAATGTAGGATTCATGTCGGCGATCTGTCAAACTGACCAAACATGAGGTCGGCGGGATCGCCCGTAAGAGGGAAATGCTCGTCCGGCCTCCGAATGCCGGACGAATAAAAAGACGTTCGCTAAAGCTTCGCAAACTTCCCACTTTTCCTTTTTGCGCCATCTACAACGCCGGCTAGTTCGACGCGGCGAGTTCCAAATAATGAATGACGTGCATGATTGAAGGACACTTTCTGTTCGAAAAGAGAATTCAGTTTCACATTAATCGGATATAAACGAAATGAAACTGTCATTTTAAAACGACACGCGTTATATAAATATTCACAAAATGCTTTTACAGGACGCGGTTTTGATTGACAATACACGGCGAGATCATCAATCAGGTGTCCAATCGAAAATGCGCCGCAAAATGGTAAAAATTAATAGAGCTGACAAATTATGTGTTTGTTATTGCAAGGGGGCAAGGTTGAGAATCGGATGTCGGTTTTTTATTGTGCAAATATAACAGAAGGCAAAAAGTTGTGGAAGTTGTCTATGCGCTGTTGATGTGCAGGATAAATGGCGTCACGACCCGAGGTGACTTTGATTATTGCCTTTTATATGTTGACAGCTGCATTAGGATATGATTGTTTCAAACAAAATGAAATACAGATGGATGGTGCCTATTATTTTTCATCATTATCATATGTCGAGGTTTTTATCTGCTCTAAAACACCGATAAAACAATCTATGAAACTATAGTTTATGCGTGTGTATATGTGTAGATGTATATTTCTTTTAAAGAGTTTTTCGTCTCACAAGTATTATGTGATAAAATAGTTTTTGACAAAATATGAGTCTAATCATCAATTTGACGACCTCGGTGGCGTGGCAGGTGAGTACTCGGCTGAGACGCAAGAGGCGCAGGTTCTTATAGTATGTTTCCTGATTTCATTGTATGTGTTTTATTTTTCAATTGACCTGTGTTTAAAATAAAGTTTTATTATTATTGTAGTAAAAAAGTACTGAGGTATGACAAATAGAAACACTAAATGCGACTTACAAACGAAATGCAAGAGAAAGGCAAAACTTCAATTTGTCATTTCGTAGTCAATACGTTAGCAGACATGCAGACCACGAAATGAAGCAATTATAAGTTCCGAAGCTCATTTATAGCCTGTCTATGGTTTCTGTTATAAAACAAATTGGAAAACTAAGTTCGTCGTTACACGATTCCTATTGGCAACTCTTTTGTTTTTGATTTGTTGGCGTTCGTAGGTTTGCAACTTTGTTATCGGGAAATTGTTTATTTTCAGATACTGATTGCGTGATACTTTACGTAAACTATTAGTTTATTTATATTCAAATGAAGATTTGTTAGCTCGATTTCATTAAACTTGAATGTTATCAAAACTAAGGCCTTTTACCATCTATAGTGGATGATTTATACAGCGTCAGAAGGCCACTTTTACCTTCACAAACGGGACGCTGTAGTGCCCGGGACGAATTAAGAAAGAGTAGGCTCGCTTAGCACCTATTCCATCCTCTCAGATTAGTCGGCAATGTGATCAAGCGAGGTGCTGTTTGGCAGTGCTGCCAACATAATTCAATTTATTCTAGCCAAGTCGAAAAAGACATTTATTACAATCCAAATTCAAATTTTCGCACTAGCCACTACCGCACGCTACCAATTACATTGCAGACATAATTCCCGATTAAAAGAAAGCAAATCGCATTTTAAAAGAAAATATCCTACCAATTTCTTTCACGTTGTTAGAGGGCATACATCATGGAGATATCCGAGCTAGATAATTTTGAGTAATGCCGCACGAAGCGGGCCGAAAAAAGCGCAGTGAAACAATAAAATATCGTTTCGTTGGTGTAATTAAAACTCGTCTATAGACTTGAATTGGTCTCGCGAACACTGAAAAAGAAAATTTGCATAATATCAGAGTTAGAATCGCTCTATGCAAAACTCTTTTAACATACAAGTAAAATAACTAGGTACGAAGACGAGTAAATATCACCTAATTTAGCATAATTTTTTAGAACTTCAGAACTTAATTTGTGTTAAAGCAAAAAGTCCGGCCTTGCATTCCCCTGCATTTAAGGTAATTATTGTGACTGCGATTCACAGCTAATTTCGTAGTTCCATCAAACTTATTGCCGTTTAGGCGCTCAATTCTTAACTTCAAAATTTGAAAACTTTCACATAATGTTTTTAAAGTTATTATTTTCTTTCTTAATTCGGTGTGAAGGAAATTCCTCGGACGAAATAAAATTAGTAATAAAATGACTATTCGCGCGTAAACCGATGACTTCCGGGTAGGGGGAGAGGAGTAGGAAACAGTTCAGTTCCATTCGTCAAACGCCGGAGATTGACGATATCAAGACGGCGCCAACGGTCGTCATTTTATAACGGGTAAGACGCTGCTATTTTCGGATCTGTCACGTTGACATCTGAATCAAGTTGAGTTTGTTACGTTGGCACTAGTTTGAATTAAACTAAAATTGGAATGGCTGTCTACGAGTATACACTCACTGGATAATATTCATCAAATCTCATTCACTAATTTCCAAAATATTGTTGAGTTGGTACTGAATTGTTGAAAAGTAGCCATTGTGTCAATTCCGGTGTTCCTAAATTTAACATAATTTGACAGTTCCTTTCGATTGAGATAACAATACTGCTACTAGACATGTTACTAATTTTTCTGAACCAGTTGTAAAAGGATTTAAAGTGCGCACCAAAGGCTTCTTTAGTGCTCTAGAATAACTAATTTGAGAGATGTCAAACTGTATACAGCAAAGTATGTATTATTCATAGTCACGACGACCTCGGCGGCGTGGGGGGCGAGTGCTCGGATGACGCAAGATGCGCGGGTTCGATTCCCGCTACGGGAGAAATGTTTGTATGTTCTGCGAATACTTCTTCCGGGTCTGGGTGTTGTAGTATTATTTATTTACAAAAAAAGTATACAAGTATTCTATCAGCCATCTGGTGCCCATAGTACAATCTCTGCTTAGTTTGGCGCTAGATGGCGCTGTGTGAAATGTCCACAAATATTTAATATTAATAATATATTCAGGAAAATTGACAACATTTTCGCCTATGATACTGACTAAGCATACAATGAAAAGATGTATAGATCCAAAAAGCGACACAATCATCAGTAGACAGAGTTTTCTAATTAGACAGAACAAACAAACGAAATAAAGCATTAAGGAGTTGTACAAATAGCACGGAAGAGGGGAATCGAATGGATATATATAATGGCCTAACAAGATACGACAAGCAAGGGTTTTATGCCCCTATACAATCTAAAATGAATTTCTAAATACCGTATCTATATATCTATCTAGTAGTGTCACTAGTTTTTGCGAACCAGTGTAGTGAAAGGTTTAAAGTTAAAGTTATTCGTACATACATACAAATTATCACGCCTGCATCCCTAATGGGGTGGGCAGAGCCACAAGTAAACATAAGAAAACTTGCAGCCACTGATTCTTCTGATTTAAAATCCTAAGATGGATATGGAGAACCATGGTGACAGGTGATCAGCCTATCGCCCATATAGATGACCCACAATGGACGGTCACCCATCCAAATTGTGACCGCGCACAACGTTGCTTAACTTCAACGATCAATCAAGAACGTCTAAGCAAGCTACGCCACGAGCGTTTCCTATTAGCTCTTATCCACTAAAGTAGATACGTTTTGCTAAGGTATGTTTGATTGGTATTGTCAAGTTGGTAGATACACCTTATTAGAGGCCATAGAGGAAGTGCAAAATGATGAAATCAACTCGAGATATCACCCACGCATTGTATGCAGCTCATTGTCTGCACTTTACCTCGCGATTATCCCTAATTGCACCTTTCGATCCTTACGTGTTCTGTCTACAACTGTACTAACAGTTTGTACTGGCAATCCTACTCTATACTAATATTATAGAGGAAAGATTTTTTTGTTTGTAACGAATAGGCTCCGAAACTACTGGACCGATATCAAAAATTCTTTAACCAATAGAAAGCTACATTATCAGGGTCCAGTATAGGCTATAATAATTTTCAAAAAAATTAGGGATCCGTAAGAAAATTGCAATATTGTAACGCGTCATAGAACAAAATAATGTACTACACGCGTACGAAGTCGCGGGCAACAGCTAGTATATTATAAAATGTGAAAGTTTGTGTGGATGTTTGTATGTTTGTGCCTCAATCACGCCTAAACAGCTGAACGGATTCGAATGAAACTTGGAATATACGTTAAAAAAATACGGTGAAAAATCTTGAAAAATCCATGTTTTGAGTATGTTTTGAGAGATATCTGGAACCTTACCATATTTTTAGATGAGTTTTATTTTGATAGGTAGGTAATAACTATTTCTTTAGTTATTGAAACCAGTGTTTTGATTCATTTTATAGTTTTCTTGTAATTAACAATTGTTTGATTTGGCGGGTTATTTGATTTCAATATTTTGCGCTGTCTCACTCTGTCTTTTACACACACGGAATCCGTAGCGCCCTTTCGAAAGCGGTCTAGATGGTATGGTAGCCTCTTAAATGGAGCAATACCTACCAATCGCCAGAGTACAGTCACGGAATGAAAAGGTTCGTCACCTTGAGGTCGGTTGTCGTTTGCACTAATGTAAGAATTAATTATTTTTAATTTATGTGCGCTATACCAGTACTCTCAAACGGTGAAAGAAAACATCGTGAGGAAACCCGCGGCTTAGTCAGCTCCGCACGTATTGACCATGTCTTTCCTGTGGACAAGGCCGATTAAGCTGAGAGGATGGAATAGGTGCTGGGCAAGCCTACTCCATCTTAATTCGTCCCGGGCACTACAGCGTCTGTGAAGGTAAAGTTGCCTCCTGACGCTGTATAAATCATCTACTATAGATGGTAAAAGGCTTTAGTTTTTTCTTGCGACACGTCAAACGAATCAATTTGAAAACTGACGAACCTTTTCATTCCGCAACTGTACATAAGCTCGTAAAAGAATTCTTCTACATATATGTCAATTGGAAAACGGAATGCAGTCAAAGATTTGCGCACAGATGTGCTAGTTCACTAGAAATATTTAAATTGCCTACGCAGCTCATATTGCTCACTAGTTTTTGCGGCTGCGCAATTATAAACAAAATTGACATTAATTGCAAGACTCCATGTTTTTATAAAGTGGGTTAGCAATTTCTAGAAATAACTCCTTTGAGAGAAGGTAGTAATGAAACGTGGTTATTAAATGTTGATGCAATTATTATAATTTAACTAAATAACGATTATTTACTTCATGAGCAGAAATGTCATCGGTAAGGACATTAATAAAATTGCGTGGCTTTGCCCACGTTGTGTACGTACCTACATAAAAAATCCCGCCTTAGTGGATCGTTTTGTTATACAAGGAAGCTCTCTTTAAAATTTCAGTTTTCTAGCTTCAGAAGTTTGGTCCATAGATTCCAGAAAAATATTTATTGTTTAATATAGTTTGTATTTATCTTCACCATAAAGTCTAAAATCTAGCCTGTCTTGTTAACATGTTCCTACCGATATATTATGTCATTCTATTTTAACTTTTAAAGCCCTAGCTATAAAAGTTAAAATAGAATGACATAATATATCACACAATTTTACTTTGCTTGTAACATTTTATTCAAGTTTTAAGGCGTTTTATCGGTTTTCCTGTCATGTAACATTTTGTTTACTTGTTCTATGACACATGAGGTAGATTTTAATGGACTCTTCTATTTAGCCGTATTTGTTGTATAATTAAGTACTAATGAGGAATAAGAGCTGTAATTAGTTGATTATCTAGTTATAAAGCTGAGTTCTCACTTTTTACTTAGGCCGTGTTCACATTAGGCGTACATTGAGCGGCTACCCGTCAGATGTTATTCTGTCTGACAGTTTGTTACAGACAGAACGCGTAGTGCAAATGCTCTATTCCAAATAGAATTTGTGAATGCTAACTGATGGCTCATAGCGAAGCGCTGTGAGTGTTACTGTTTTTTTTCGAATCAGTGGTTAAAAGGCTTCAAGTGGACCTTAGGCTTTTTTGTGCATATTGACGCAAACTTTATACGTCTTTATTATAGTATCTACTGTAAAGACTACAGCTGGACCTATTTTGACCGATGTTTACATCCGGATTTAGACCTGATTTCTATATACCAAAACAGATCGATATATATACCTAGGTATATTGTATCAGGAGCGGCTGCAAGTGTTCTTATAATTACTTGTGCCTCTGCCCACCCCGTTAGGGATACGAGCGTGATAATATGTATGTATGTAGATCGTTCATTACCTACTATAGCATTTTTTTATCTGACGAATAGCACCATAAATTCTTTGACAAGAAGTAACTTTGATTTGGTAATCTACCATCCGTTGTCTGATACAATATAGGAACCTGGCATTAGCCTTTCGTTTTGACACGTTTCTGACGAAGTCTGACGATGTGTAAGAGGGCAGTCAGTCATGTTTCTAAGTAGGTATCTATTCAACGGTCTTTTTGCGCGCCAGTTCCACCCCTGGTCCTAATTACCACCCCACATAAGACACATTTAAAAATCAATACACGCTCACAATTAAGAAAGAAGCATCCCTCAAATGTCACCCCTTTTTGATGAGGATACAACACAAAAACACGCCCTTAAAACAATGGAATAAGGTTGGATATTGCATTAAATATTTTACGGAAAAAAAGCTGGTAAAAAAATAAGATTCTTCACATTTCAATTTGATTTTATGCATGCTTTTTTAATAGTAAAATTTCTTAGAATTTCACATAGCATTTAAAACAAGATAAAATTATTAGTGTCTTTTGATTTTCTTGGAAAACAGTCCCCAAGAGATAGGTATACAAACAAACGGAAACAGCCTCCAAGCATTGACTAAGACGGCCTAAGAATTTTGTACATTTACCCCAATTCGGTCATTCACCTGTCGCAGTGGAAAGAACAACACAAATAAACAGATAAACTTAAAATATGGAACTAAAAATGCACAGTTTAAAGTCACGGGGCAATTTGGGCAATATGCAAAGTCGGGGGGAGAGTGGGGTGATTAGGCCGTGTGTGCCGATGCGCATCTTAGCCCGCATTACCCTTTCGTTTTCCTTCCGATAGATGCTTTTGTACCCATACATCCCCTTTGGCGACTCACGTCTCTGGCAATAAATTTTCAAAGGAAAACGAGCTGTATTGCCATGTCTTTTGATTTGAAATTGCTTGCTGAAATCTCGCGAACAATCGTCGCTGACAATTCAGATTTGTCAAATGGAACTGAGCTGTCATACTTCGATTTTAAGTGTGCTTTTTGCTTGTTTGTATGTCATGTCACTGGTAAGTTTCCGTTCGCGCGTGTTCATAACGAGGTATGCTGGTGAAAGTATTCGTGTGATATGTCTGTAGGTTTGTACTCCAAGTCAATCTGTGGCGGGCCCTTTAGTTATCTCTACGGAGATCACACGATACGGCTTCTTTTGAGTTTTTTTTTTCAGAGGGCCATCGATTAGGCATGGATATTGAGCCTTTGAGTTTGGCGAAATGAGCGGCTCGAAATATGGATGCCTTTTTCTTATTGGGGGCACTTTGAGCTGAGTGCTTGGAGTTTCGATGGAAACCAATATCTCTGTGAAATGCTCGAAAATTCCATGTCAATTGAAAACGGACAAAATTGTACAGAAACTTTTGAAGGAATCTTGTGGGCACGGGTGTCCATTGCGTTTTTAAAACTCTTTCAGGGCGTCTGGTCGGAGCGATGCCTGATCCAAGAGCTGGTTCTTAATTGGCTCAACGGGTCAGCGTCTTAGGTACCTACACTTCCACTGGTCTGATGATCTGGATCAGGTGAGCTATTTACCGTTTGCAACGTCTTAAGATAGCCCAACTGTATCTTTTGCATTTTGTAAATTATATTTGTATTAGTTGTAAGTAAATGTATTATTAAAAATTAATTAGCGTATTTGATTCTAATTTTATGTTGATACAACGTCATCTCTAAGTTATTTTAGTATAAATATACCCTTAGGTTTTTACTATCAAAGTTGTATGAAAGCCATTAGCGAAGTCGATTCCCAGCCTCGAACTTGTTAACACACTTTCGTAAGATTCCCATCGAGAACTACTCCGTTTAGAATGTAGAACGCCAAATACGGGGACAAACTAATAAATGTGAATGTTTAATATTCCACCACCCTCGCCCGAATTTCAATACGGGCTTAAGTAATATCGACACGTCGGGATACAACGGTGTAAAAGACGAAGCGTAAGTGGTTTATACTCCCTTCTGGACCCGGCATAAGTTCGCGAAGATTCAACCGTTATGGACGATTCAAAGAGTGATTTCCCATGAAACCAATGTAGCATATAAATACCATTATTCTGAAACAATTCACGCTCCAGCCAGAAGCTTGCTTCGGTTATAAACTTGCTTGAAGATATCAATATTTGTTGCAAAATACGCTCGTGAAATGCGATGGTTTGGAGGGAAATTTTCGTAATTTCGTAGCTTACGTTATCGCTGGTGCATAAAAATATTGCTCATAAACCATGCATGATAGAACTTTCTAGAGTTGTCTACGAAAAATAACTACGCAGCCGATATTGCCGAAATTTTTGGCCAAACTTTGGAGAGGGCACTCACACATGCGCCCCTCACACACACAGACGTAATGAAATCAGACATCCCGGCAATTGTAGATTCAATTAGTACGGAGTTGCCATTCTTATCGGAGGAGACGATTTTACGAACGAATTAATCCGAAAACATACGATCGTATCTTCCCCCTTTCTTATAAGTATACATCGATTTTGTCATTGTATTTGCCGAGAGTAATTAAATAGGTAGCTACGTACACGGCGCGAAGTAATGGAGTGAGTTTGCGAACTGGATCTGTTATTGGAGATACGACTTTCTCGATTGAAGACGCATTAGCACTTACGACTTTTAAGTGCGTAGAAGATGACAGTAACTTCATCCCAAATTTAATTCTGAAGAGTTCGACTTTTCATCAATGTACCGCGCCTCAAAATAATACTGAGAGTAACTCATAAATATATCTATTATAACAAAATGTCATTCAACGAGTATGGTTTTTTTTCTAATTCAATTCGTTCCAAATATAAAAGCAAATTAAATCAAATCCATAAAGCCACAAATCAATTCAGGGAATGCTTATAAATTCGATAGTCTGTAATTCAATAGACAACTCTATAAAATCAGGGTTCAATCAAAACAACTTACGGTCCCGATCGCCGATAATCTATTGAACGAGGGGACGAAAAAAATAGGGTATTTTTTATTGATCATTGATCACGCCTGAGTATTGATGAATTGATACTAATGCCCGTGGGGTGCGTTTTTTCATTATGGAGCTCGTTGACGGAACCACAATTGGATTTTGTGTAATACTTTTACCACAATGGACCATCGATTTTTTGTTCACACTCATTATTGGCGTTTTTATTTACATGTTTGTTTATTGAATTGTTTGCTTTCGCTCTCTTTTTGGACAATGAATTACAATTGGAATATTTGATTGAGTGTTGATTAGCTAACTTTGTTACATTTCGTGTAAGCATCTGTGCGTGTATAAAATGATTACGAAAACATTGAACGTAATAAAAGGATGCGAGAAGATTTGAAAGTACAAGATTTAAATTCAGAACATCCAATTTAACGGATAAGAACGGAACAATTCAAATTCATAGACAATATAGATTCGAACAATGGCTTCCATATTCGTGCTCACACTTCAATATGCGAAATTGACACCACAATATTACAAACAGAAATAAGATTGCCTCGAGCCACCCCCTGGGTGCGTGGGGAGGCACTTTATTATCCAGAATGTCTTCACGATTGAAACCAATTGTTAATTGAGCTATATCTATGAAAATTGCGTTCTGTGCTCGATTCTTATCGGAATTTGTCGTTGGATTTATTACAATAGCGGCTTGTCGGTTTCAACGTGGATTGAAACGTCTCAATTCCAAATTCCAATTTTACAATAAAATTTTAATCGTTCAATACCATCGACAAATAAACAAAAATGAATATTTGTCTATGATCAGACATTCTAATAAGAATTTGATATTGGAACAGCTATTCTAAAACAATTATTGTAATTCGCAACCAACGATGGTTGAACAAATGAATAAATCCAAATGGAAATTTCCCTATTCGTGAACAATAGTTAGATTTTAGAGGCTGTATCTCCCACAGACAGATTGATTGGGCCCCACCTCGGCTCGAAGGGGAGGAGAACACAATTTATAAACTATTTAAAGACGTATTCGGATTTTATGACATTTCGTAGTTTCATTAGTTACGCCAAAAATACAAATCTATCATAAACAATTAGAAGTTTCGTTCGAAAAAGTTAAAATTAAAGTCAAGGGTGGCAAAACAAACTTTGTAATACTTTTCCGAATAGTAAAGCCATCAATTAGGAATCCTTACGGCGCCAAACCTATCATCAACCCGAATCTCAAGTTACCGCATAAATAACATTGCGTTCGCATAAATCCTGATACTCTCTCCATATTTTGTTACCTGTGCCGTTTGTTACGATTTTATTATGAAAATGAATGGCAGGAACGGGTGGGCAGGGGGGGGGACGGGGACGATCAAAAGGGTTCCTAATTCGTACATTCGGAACGCACACTACTACTATGAGTTTTATGGGCCGAATCTTTTATGGGATAATCAAATTTTGTATTATTAATGCTCTTAATTCGCGTCTGGGAATTGATTTTGGTTGTACCGGGAGTAGTTTCTGCGGTCTACCTTTTGTTTTTGATGAGATATTCCGAGCTTTACCCTCCGCTCGCCAGCGCAGAACATTCTAAACCAATACAGAAAACCGACAATGTTGTTCGAGCAAAACGTAACACAGTCATTATTTTAATTGAATTCGTCGCGTTAAATTATTTTTGACATGTTACGTTTCTAAGAATCCATTTGAGGGTTGTGGCTACAAACGGTTCGCAAAAGCTTTTGGTTATTTAAATTCGAATGAGAATTAATTGGAATTTTCATTGTTCGAGAACACACGTGTAATTAGAAAACGCTTAAGTTTATCAAAGAACAATGACGCTCGAAACGAAAAAGGAGGCATGTGCCGTTTACGTAAGTCAACACCAGTCGAATGATTACATGCGCCGGCTCAGGAGCAGAGAGACGTAAACACCACTTGGAAAGACGCGTCGAGAAGAGGTGGTACGTCAAAAAGTAAACGTAAGCTAACGGCACACATCCCACATTAAAATGTAATCGTGGAAACCTGTGAAAATATGTAAATTGATCCTCTGAGATGCCGGACCGGCGGACTGAGTGAAATTTGAATATAAACTTTCCCGGTACCGTATAAGCGTCATTTATTCTGGCCCCGCTATAAAATATAATGATTTTTGACGTAGCTCAGGGTCGTATTAATTCTGCGGGCACCGGAGAGACGATATATCGACAGGTATCCGTGTACGTTTAATTATATCGTTAACCTTTTCAAACTGAGATATACGAGTCTATTAATGTCGGTCGTATGACGGGTGGCGATCGCAATTGGCATCATTCAAAACGAGCTGAAACATAATTGCAGGGAGTTTTTCATTCCGCGAATAGTCATAGAAATATTGGCCTTCCGCCAATCGCTCTAAGAATACCCTCATTAAAGCGACAACGGTGCGGTTCCACAAAAATAAAATGTAATGAATATGCAACACTCGAAAACCCATTATTAAAATATCCAAACGTCTAAATATCTGAAAAGGAAAAAGAACCGCAGGACGAACGGCACTCGCCTGAATAAGAGATCGCGGATATTTACATAAAAAACAAATAACACACAGAGACGGGTACGCGCATAAAATTAAAATCGATGAGAAATTCTACCCTACGAATTAGTTATCATGCCTGTCTCACGCACACAGACGAGATCTAGATTAAAGTTGAAGGGTCGCCGAGTCTCATGACTTCGCTCGGCCATCGATTCTCGCGATATGACAACCAACCATGCAACTCTTCTAAAACTTTCAGCCAAATTGCACATTAAAATCGCTCCAAACATTCTTCCGAACCATAAAGATCAGATATTTATAAAAAAAAACGGCACGACTCCAATGGGGTGTGCGTAGCTTAAAATCGGTCTGTGCTTATTTGCATACTAACTAAAATAATTTATTATTTTTTTCTCAGAGGGGCGACTGTATGGGGTGAGTTACAATAGAAGTAAACTATAGTGTATTGGCCCGACGCAACATTTCACAAACCGATCGGAAGAGAACTATGATAGAAATCAAATCAGTTTTAATCTAAACGAGACTAGTTCAACAAATATCAAAATAAACATACAGGGCAATGCAATATTCCACGTCAAAATGCTGCTTAAAAGTTTGATTCAAAGCTTCGGAAATCAACGTAGCGTCTGCAAAAGGATGAGTGGAGATCGCGGTTCGTCGCATCGCATCCTTACAATACACCGAGTGATTGTCGAAACAAAGCCTTGCAACTTTCTGAACGAAACGAGAGCGGAAAAAGTTTGTCTATGCCACTTCGTGTGTCATACGTTTTTGAACGCATATTGGCATAGTTCGGATTTCAAAGTTTTTGAAGCCTTTCACGTTCCAATTTTAAAATCGGTGAACGTACATCGTGCAGTACTCGTATGTACCTACTATATTGTAAATGTGAAAGTTTGTAAGGATGTTTGTATGTTTGTGCCTCAATCACGGCTTAAATACTAACGGATAATACGAACGAACTAATACACGGAATAAAACTAGGAATATACATAGTACATGTATTGGATTAACATATAGGATATTTTTTATTCGGGTACTACGCGAGCGAAGCCGCGGGATGCAGCTAGTAGATAATAAATTAACATTACTTTTCACGTGAAATGTTAATAACGTGCAAAAGCTTTGAGAATGTTCTAGTACCAAAACATGATAGTGAAATCAAATAGCTATCCTGTTTGTCTGTCGGTACAAAACTCTGAGCGGATTGCCAACAAAATTATCATTCGAATCAAAGGGAATAATTTTAAATATCTACACATAAACAGAGGTCCAGACGTCGCACACACCGCCCGCAAGATTTACACATACGTGTACAGTATTTATACGGAGTGATTCATTTTTAACTACTTGTACAGAAATTCAATTCAGTGTTTTAAAATGTGACCATTATGTTGCTTTTCAGATAAAGAACTTTAAATATAATGATTATTGCAGGCAAACATTGGTAGGTTAATTTTTTGTTAAACATCTAATTTTGTGCCTGTTTAAAACATTTTAATACGTCTGTGTTTTTAATGGAATTAAAAATAATAAATGGCAGATATAATACTTCTATACTTTTTTTTTGTAAACAACACCCTGATCCGGAAGAAATGTTTGCAGAACATACAAACATTTCTCCCGTAGAGGGAATCGAACCCGCACCTCGCCCACCACGCCACCGAGGTCACCCTGAGACACCCTGTACGGATATATGATATGAATTCTACGACTCACTGATGCATTATAATGTTTCTCCTTTTTATTTTGTCTGGACGCCTTTTGTTTTGGCTCGAACCGTGTTTGAGGGTTTAATTGTGGTTCCTTTATGATATATTGTAACGTAGATTGAGGTTACCATTTCTACCTTGTTTTTTTACTTGCACGTTTTTCTACGGGAAGTTTGCAATTTAGTAAGTTACCTATTAAATTATTTATTTCTTTGTAGGTATCACTTATACCATGGCTAGTCGTTTTATTTTTGTTACATAGCTGCAGCCCGCGGCTTTTTTTGCGTGGTACCCGGATAAAAATAGCCTATATGTTAATCCAGCACATGCACTATGCATATGCCAAGTTTCATTCAAATCCGTTCAGTCGTTTAGGCGTGATTGAGGCACAAACATACAAACATCCTCACAAACTTTCACATTTATAATATTTTTAAAGCCGAAGGTTCGCTATGATTTGAGCTTCCAAACTTTTGAGCGGATTCAACTTTGTAATTACCTAAAATGTGATTTCATGTCAGACATACAGGCGTATAACAAAACTAATTAGACACGCCATTAAAATCCGAATCTGATTTCTTAAGAGGTATTGATCGAACACACCCCACACCCACACATCCACAATGGTAAACACAAATTTTAAACTCATGCATATTTATATCAGTATTATTTAATATTTCTGTGTGTGCGTGAAGGGTCTTAATAGCAGATATTCAATCAAACTCAACCCTTCTGTCCGATATCTTTGATGCATCCCCCCCGTGCTCTTCCCCCTCGCCTCGCGTGTTGTTTTATGATATTTTGCCGATATGAATAATACAGCATCTTTGATTAGGAGGATCTATCTGCCAGATGATGCTTTGCAAAAGGGCTTTCATTATTGAAATAATCTTAAAATAGTGTCAATTCTTTATCACTGTGTGCATTATCTTAAGATTCATTTTGGTATCTATTCGTATCTTTACAATTTGATTGGATTCTTCGAATTAGTTTAATCTAACTAATAAACAAGTTTGTGAAGATGTTTGTAGCTCAATCGCAAGCAAAGCCACAAGCGGATGTTAAGAGCAGTTATTTTGGTGGAAAGAAAAAAATAAATGATTAGATAGCAAGATTTCTTATAAAGGCCCTGTATGTTTTTCGATTTAATTGTATTTTTCGTTTATAATTAATTTGTTTTGTTCTGCTATCACACACAGACGTTTATTGTATTTATTGTTGAGATAATTTACGATTTTCATTACAAAATACGACTAACCTTGTCGATGTTCGCGGTTTTGTGTTTTCTTCTGAAAAAGTCTAAATTCAGTCTGGCATGTTTCCATCAGATTTTGATGTCTATAAATCTGAACTGACCTGGGGCCTTATTCACTACGACCAAACAAAACGCACCGCGAGCAAACGCGGGCACGTTTGTGGCATCACCGTGTTATCATATTTTATATGACACTTTTGTAAAAACGCTACGGGGAGCGTTACAAACAAGTTACGAGGTGTCAAGTTTCGTTTGGTCTTAGAGAATAAAGGCCCTGTCTGAAACTTGAACATTTGTTTATCGTTGCATTTACAATCTTGTCCGTATAGGTAATCATCATCATCTCCCATCCTAACAATATATCAACTCGGTATATCTCGTTATAATAACCACTGCCTTAAGTCTTTGATTGACATCCGTGTCTGAGGCGCAGAGGGCGCCTCGGAAGACGTCAGATTTCATTAATAAGTTGTCAATGTCACTGTCATTCAGTGCACGCTTAATCAGATGTCTAATCATATTATGTTTCATCTATACATTATACAATTAAATAAATAAATATTGCTGGACATTTTACACAGCGCCATCTAGTCCCAAACTAAGCAAAGCTTGTACTATGGGAACAAGATGGCTGATAGAATACTTAAATAAGTTTTTATTAAATGATTTTTTATTTGAAGAATGCGATAAATCTAAATACTAACGAGAATGGTTTCAATTAGAAATGTGGTTTGTCAACACTAATAAAATAGCGCTACTTGGATCGCATCCAAATAATTTAGATGAGCATTTTATTAGGAAAAATATTGTACGTTACCTCATGTCACTCTGCGGATAAGGAAAGGCGTAAGTCAGAAAATAGCAGAGTATATTTTTGATAAATAATCAGAAATGGGACACACTTTGCACAAACAAAGCCCTTTAGCCAGGCCTTTAGCTTTGAATGACCGAGATCTACGACTAAGATGATCCTAACATAAAATTATGTTCCTAAAACTATGTAATAATGTAGAAAAGTATAAACGTTTTTGCTATTTCCTTAGGACTAAACGTTGTGTTTGCGTTTGAAAGCATGTATTAAAAATATCATTCAGAATTTTGATAGAAATCCAGATAGAAAATTCATTCAGTGAAACCAGGTTCCGAGGATATTAAATTTTAGATGTTTAAAAATCGCTTCAGTTCATAACTTAACCCTTCGGCTAAGGAGGTCCCTTTTTAACCAGGGTTGTTCACCTTGCTATATCGAAAGGGTTAATTCTGCAGGGTAACAGTCCACTGTACGTTTGTGTGTAGATATTCGATCGTTTGAGGTATTGCGTGCCAGAAATATTTCGGTTTCTGTTGTTTTTTGGGGATGGATGGTTTTTTAAATGGCGAATGGTATCTTGGATACGCTGTGAGTGCTATCTTGGTTACAAATATGGATTAGTAATTTAACTATAACTATTTCTATGAAACTATTAAGTATGTTCGTTCACCACATTGGTTCTTTTTGCGTCGGATATATATCCTGACCTCACTAAGCCTGATATGACCTGATATTTTAAATAGCACTAAAAATAATATAAAAAATCTCCGGTCTGTCAGTATGTATGTAAGAATCATAATGTGCATAGTGTGAAACGAGCTGTATGAAATAAAAGGGTTGGTACCTACCAATGTTATTATGTGTTATCGCCAATAATCTATACCCGATCGATACAGGATTAAAAAATTGACCCCTAAAGTGTCACCCTTCACTCACACTAAGATTCGATAGGGGTTGATGCTGATTTTTGAACCCCCTATTCTCAAAAGTCCCAAGAGGAGCCACCCTTACACGAATAGTACATTATATTAGATATTATGTAGGAATTAAAACTGCACCCGTGGGCTTATTGTTATTTTTCCAACATGTTGGTTTTAGTTATAATTAGTATTTGGAATCGTCTTTGTAAATCGAATGAGGTAGCTGTAAAAGGGTTAATGATACAACAGATTTTTAATAAGGCTAGCGTATTCTAGATGACCGCAAAGATCTAGAAAATAATCGCAAAATCGCACTAGTTCCATCATACTAGCCAATGGAACTACTGAGACTAAACCAACTGCCATAGCAATGCTTATTTGTCAAAAATCCTCGTCAGTAGATGCACTGAGGAAGGAAGCTATCTTCAAGATTTTTTATTTATTACAATCTACTTCTTAGTTTTCGTATTTATTTGTTTCTCCTTGTAATTCTCAGTTGTTATTATTTGTATTTAAATTTGTTATGTAAAGATACATCTGTAAATGATGAGGGTGGACAAAGCCCAATCGATTGATCCAAATCAAGGGGTGAATCAAAGGGGTAGCATTAAAATATTGCAAAGGGTAGAAGATACAGACGTGAGTAGAAAGTGTGTTTAATTCTAAGGGATGTGGCAAAAATAAAAAGTTGAAACGGCAATCGCTTTCATGAAGGTATTTCTACATATAAGTGATGGCACAGAATAAAATGTAAGTACCTACTGATGTTTCCAGCTTGGTGCGCATTGAAACTGCTAACTTCACGAATGCCTAGATCAGCTTACAGTATTGTACCTTTATTTTTCCCACCTCAATAGAAAAAGTAATGAGAAAACAAGGTACACCCGCTCTTTTGACGTTAAAATTACGTGAATGTAACGCTTCTAAGAATCGTAAGAAGAAAACTGTAAGAGTTCTACAAAAATCCAGTAAACATAAGGCTTTTTGTTACTATGTATTTACCAACACAGAAGTTTCCAGGCAATTATTTTGAGTTTTTTAATTTAAGTTTTATAATGAGAACATAAAACAATGAAAAAAAAAGCAACGCGAATGTAAAACGTTTCGAAAATTCAACCTTTTGATGCAAAGGTGTTCGATTCGCAAAACCGAAAACCGTTAATAACCGAAACGCGAAACAATGTTTTTACAGATATGCCTTTTATTAGCGAACGACATGCAATGATTATTTAGTAGATCCAAAATGGCAGACCATGAACATTTAAAGTTTTTCGAGGGCGCACTGGGCTGGCACAGAGCACGAGTGGTGAACTGCACAGACACAGTCGGAGGGGCTGAGCTTCGCGTGACCGCCCGCGTTGTATTTGACACGGAATCCTCTGTAGTTTTCACACTCAAATTTTCGCGTTTAACGTCTCGCTTTTGGGTGTGCAATTAATGATTGTTATCTAGTTTCGTTACTGTATATTTTGCGGTGTACTTATGTTTAATGGTTAATTTTTACTGCAGCTTTTTTGAATTTAAACTGGAAGGTCGCGTGCCCCTCGTATCTTACAGAAACAATTTATTATAAAGCACCGACTACTAACGAGTGAAGTCGATCGTTACGAAGCATTCTACCACGATCAATCCTGGTCGTTACGACACAATAACTTAGTATGCAAAATAAATATTAATGACACACACACACAGAAAGGAAGTGCTAAACTAACCCTTTCTTCTACCCCTATGTTAAAATCGGAGCAAATTTTACTTATAAATGTGTATAATTAATCAAATGTGGGTTGATGTGAGGAATTCAACATTCGAGGTGGAAAAAACGAGTTTTAGCTTCGAGACTTGTGAAATACTGGGTGATATTTTAACGCAAATACAAATTAATTTTTAGAACTTGCCTCATCATACCTTCGGCATAAGTACTGACTGTATTCTGATATTTAATTACGATCTACTCTCAGGCTGTACGCCTGAGAGTAGATTACATACACACATAATATTATCACGCCCGTATCCCTAACGGGATGGGCAGAGACACAAGTAGTCATAATCAAATTTGCAGCCGCTTCTGATTTAAAATCCCAAGATGGATATGGTGAACCATGGATGTGGTGACAGGTGATCAGATCAGCCCATCGCTCTAATAGATGTTCCATCATCTTGGAGTGGACACTATCCCGTATGAAACATTACCTACATCGTATTGCCCTAAAATGTTATCATTATATAGCGTTTCGAACAGTCATCAAAAATCAATGAGCCGTCTCACAGATACACATGGAACGCACTAAATAATCAAAAGACGTTTCGCATAAATCATCTGTTACAACGACAATAGGAAGCATCTATAAACGCACCCCACACGTTAATTAATTAAAATTATTAATGACAGTCACCGAATAACGAGAAATCGATATTCCAGTTATGAGATGACGTAAGATGGAAGCTGCGAAGGGTTAAGCGTAACATTCTGCGTGACGGTTTTTTGCGCAAAAAAGTAGTTCATTCGCGGTAGTACCATTGATGGTCCTATAGTCGGTTTTTCTGCAGCAGTACTATATTTCAAAGCCAATGATAAAAGTCAATAAGCTAGAAAGATATTAAAGGTTTGTTTTTCTATTCAAAAATGGCGGATCATTAAGTCGCTATTGGATCGTATCTCAAGCCATTCTCAGTTTCCAAACCATAAATTGACAATAAAAGAAAACGTTAAAACGTCCTATTTGCATATTTGTGCCATTAAAAATAAACAATAATTACTATTTAGAGCGAAAAGGAATTAATAACCCGTTCACTGCTTTATCGTTATTTTCAGACGTTATTGATCTCGCATTTCGCGACGATTGAATTTTACTGTTTTTTTATTAGTAAGAGTTCGTGCGTTTTTTTCTCTAGATACTTTTCTAATAATGTAACTGCCGTTCTTATATTTTTAAAGTTTTGACCTGTCCATCCAAAGGTTGCCTGGAATAGATCATTTTTTATAAGGCCGCCCATTGTATGACGCATAGTTAAATACTTATTTTGATTTAATCTATTTTCATGTTTCTCTTGTGTTTTTAACATAATTTGGTTTGTATTGAAGTTTATCACGAAGCATCGCCTTTTTAACGAATATCTTGACTTGAATAATAGTTAAATAGACAAGTACCTAATCGTAGTATAGCGAGTCAGTCTTGGTGTTGCTATCAGTCGACAGTCGATAAAACACCTTAAAAATGGAACCTTTTTATAGTCACGCGATTTGCTGTAATCATTTGACGTTTGAAGATTAACCTAATGGTTAGCGTTTAAACCATTGAGAGTATTGACAAATATCGTCCATTAATAGCTTAGATTAGTTTAAAGTTTCGATTGTGCACTTGTCATTTGTTAATGGTGTTTTGATTCGTTTTATATCGATAGATTTGTTAAGTGTTTATTTATCTGGGCATAACAAATGACGCATGGGTAAAAACAGTTTATTTTATGAATTTGTACAAACTTGCTTGTTTGTACGCTATTATAAACATTTTATGTTTCTTTTTTAATTATTTTTTTCCATAATATAACCGTAACGACTGAACCAAGACAGAAAATTAAAGATGAATAAACCAGCCATGCATGATTTGATTACAACTACTTACTCATGACACTAGTTCTTTCGAACCAGTGTGGTGAAAGTATTTAAAGTGCATCTCAAAGGGTCCTTTCGAATACTTCTTTTGTTGGTTTATCTAGTCAGCGAATGAAAAATATTTTTTAATGTTCCTCATAATCGATGATTCTGAATTATACCTCTCGTGCCTATCGATAAATCGATTTTGCGCCCATCACTCGATTCGACTCGCTTACCTGAAACAAAACAGAACCCTGATAAGTAAGTTTACTGTATTTCATCTGTATTTAAATGCTATTAAGAATCAGCGGCCATATTTAAACGTTGGAGGATCAAACCATCTGGAAAGTCGAGACGAGGGGGCGAGGGAGACAATTTATAAACCGAATTATTGAATGTAACCGATTTTAAACCTTGCAAATCGATCGATGGAGCTTGAGACCGGCCGAGACCGAGATTTATGGCTTAGCACCAGTTTTCACGTCATCAAATCATCCACGATTCTGTTCGAGACATATAAGATATGTTCCATACATGATTTTGTACCTAGTGTTTGTTTTCATTATTATTTCTGTTTCTTTTTCTTTATAATGTTAGTTAAGTTTTTCGTTTTACTTTTATACTTCGCGTGGTACTCGGATAATAATTAGCTTATATGTTATTCCAGCACACATACTATGTATATTCTAAGTTTCATCCAAATCCATTATACCAGATATACCTTAATATAAGATTTGATTAAAAAAATAGTTTTATCTTAAACTCTTGACATTTGTGAAGATTAATATTTTACAAAAAAAAAAACAAATCAATCGATACAATTTAAGTTGTATCATTAAGATAACGAAATTGCCAATCTAAAGGTCAGCTTTGATAAACATATTAATGACACACCGATAATTCATAACAATTTGATGGCAATTGTGTTTATAATTTTAAGGTTAAACTTACATTTTGAAATCGATTTCAACTGGTCCTTCGCGCCCGATTTTCTAAACTTCTGGTTCGAAGGATCAGTTGAAATGGAGTTTTTTCTCGAAGGATCATTGTGGCAGATCTTTAATATCATTTGATTTTGTCTTTGACATGCATTATCTATACAGACAACAGATCAACGCAAACAATTCAAACTCTACATAGGCATAACCGACAAAACCATCTTAACATGTTTTTGTTCAGGCGTTGAGTAGATAACAAAAGATACGGTTCGGATTGGGAAAGCAATTACTAACGACTCCAGTATCAAGAAAGGGTGAACACGACACATACAAAATGCTGTGGGGATTGCAGACTCCACTTTAAAACTGAGGATTCACGATTTAAGTTGCTTAAAATTACTTTTAGTTTCACAATCATTTTGACCTACATAGACCGTCTTTTTTGGTAGAATTTTAAAACAATAGGTGTATGTTATCAGTTTTCTATCTATTCATCAGTTTTTGTTTAATCATTTATTTGGGACTTTATATTTTTTTCAACTTTTTGCAACTAAGCCAAACAACAAAAACGACTTGGTCTCATTGATCCCTCAACAAGGAAAACAGACGCCAGACAGATCTTACACAGAATTATAAGTATCCCAATAAATCGGCATCATGTACAGGGCCCTCAATAGGGTATTTATAAGTAGGTTGGCATAAGGAATTAATTGTATTATTCCAAGGCTGGGGAACGCGGAAGAATTATCAATTAGAGAAAAGACTAGGGCTGCCACTGAGTATGAAGGCTTAGGGTTATGTGAATACGTAAGAGACAATCTTGAGATGCCAAGTAGATATGAAGTTGACATCAAAATTGACAGTACAATGAAACGTAGTAAAAGTTATCAGTGTAGAGAGCATAGCGATTCCATAGATTGTACAATTAAAGTACATTATGATGTACATAACAAGGTACATAATAATTAGTTGAAGCAAGGTACGGCTTGTGGTGGGATTCAAGACAAAAGTTATGATTTCAAATAATAAAGAATGAATCAGAGCGAGAGCTGTGCGTACCTAACGAAGAAAGGAAAGTTGAAGCAATACATTTTAATTACTTATCAAAGAAAGGAATCTTTAAAAACACAAAAACTTACTTCGCCATTAAAAAATAAAATTAAAAAACAAAAACCCCGTTCGGGGCTGTACAAATCGTAAATCAGCCGTCCCCGCAGACTGGGGAGAGAGGGGGTGGCTTCGATTTTCCGCAACATTCGTCTTAGCATTAGTACTTAGTCTCCTTGTTTTGCTCTTTAATTGTGTATCGGTTTGGGCGAGCCTCCCCTCGGGTAGCGGTTATGTGAAAGTTCGTGATACGTTTGTTGTAGAACATACTTAAACGCGAGTTCGTACGAGTTCTCGGGGAGTAGGAAACGAAGTTACTGTACTTAATAATTGAGATTTCTCCACAAATAAAACAACTCAGCATGTTACTACACCTTATTTTTACGAAACAAAACAAACACGTTGAAACTCATTTCTCAGACGCGAATTGAGAAGGATTATGACGTCCTGGCAATTAGCGCCGATAAATAAATAAATAAAAGATAAAAAGAAAGTATTCCAAACTGACCCATGTAGGTCAGATAAAAGAAACAAAATCACCCTAAAAGAAAACCACAGCTTAATCGCCTGTATCCACAAATTCCCATCTCCTTCCAACAAGCTTACAAAGACACGAGTGAATTTAGTCCCAATGCCGAACACTATAGAGTCGATTTCAAGTTGTACGTTTGTAAAGTAAAATAATTAGTCCGATTTTTTGTCATCACCGCAAAGCCTCAGGTGGCAAAAGTCTTAAATAAATAATCGAAGGTTATTAAAAGGATTTCCTTCTCAATTATCGGAAGGGGGACTCCTTTTGTTGGAGACAAATGCCTTTTCGGTTCAATTTAGATAAACAAAACAATACAAAGGCTTTGGCATTACAATCAATATAGATACATAGGAAGCAATGGGATTAGAAAATGAATTTTAGGTAGAAGTGACGTCAAAACGCACTATGTCGCGATAAGGAGGCGGTCTCAAACCAATTGTTTTATAGCTTTCAATTAACTATTTAATAACCATAATATTATTTTGTAGGAATAGATACTCGATATGTAAGTTAAATAACATCAATGTGAACAGAAGCATATTTCTTGATAAAGAATATATAATAGGTGTATTATAGAAAATTGCGGCGGAATCGAACCCATTATCCACGCTACGCCAGGCAGCACGGTGGGTTGACGTTGCTTTGAACTCAAAATCGCAAATTGACGGTGAAGTTTTTATAGATTGGCAAGCAAAAATATATGAAAGGTAATCATGAAATAAATAGACATGTATTGTATGCTAATCAATGACTTGAAAATTCGCGTAAGAACACTACTAATAACAGTATCATTTGTTTTTTCGAACCAGTGTAGTTGGGCCCTTTTCGTGCACTTGAAACGTTTCCTACTATTATATATTATGTCGATAAGAACAGTGAAATATAACCTCTCTAAAAGATTCAACCCTAAATGCCGTTCGATATTTAAATTCAATTAATACAACAACAATAAACAAGGCACAATCGAATAGTATCCTGAACAAAACATTTCCTCCGTCCTTAAGACATTAGGCAATTTGCTTAATGTCTCCCAAAACGGACATTTGATAACAGACTTTGACTATTAATTAATAAGATTGACATTCGATTGGAGAGCTGCCTCCGTCCTTGAAACTTCACTCGCCATCGGAAGAGCATAAACACCCGTTAGCATCAGAAAAAATTAGACTGTATACGATAGAAATAGAGTTGAATTTGTTTTGTGAATCGTTGGCGATAAAATCATTAATTAGGAAGACGTTTGTGACCAATCTATCGGAATAGTTGTAGGATAGTGAGGAGCTATCTAATGCATTGTCGTTAAATTAATGCGACAATTTATGACAGTAGGAATTAGCTCGGAAGTGGGACTAGCGATGGATCACTGTTTTGTTTCATTGATGGATGTTATAGATTTATTTGAATTTATATCGACAAGGATTGACTATTAGCTATTTGTCATTGATTTATTATTCGCTAAATGATCACACCGATATATTCAACCGTCACTAGAGTTGGCCACTAGCTCATACGAACATACATACATACATACCGATATATTTACTCGGTTTCACTCGCGCAGTTATGAAATATGGAACGCAGAAATAGTGTATTCTTCCAGTGTAAGAATTTACAAAATTAGTTCAGTAAGATCCAAGATTACAAACAAACATAAAAAACTTTACCATATATGAAATATCGATCACAGTATCGAATCTAAATTCAAAATTCTTGAGACCACTGGTGGTCTGCTGGTAGTTACCCCGATTTATATATTTGTATTTTATTTCCGATTCTAAGGTCGTGGGTTCAAAAGGATTTTTCTGTTAGAAAAATTTACTTGCGCTATACCAGTACTCTCAAACGGTACAGGAAAACATCGTGAGGGTACCAACATGTTGTAGAACTTAAAAAGTTAGAAAGTGTGTGTCAAGTGCACGAAAGGAGCCTTTGAGGCGCACTTTAAATCATTCACCGCCCTGGTTCGAATAAAATAGTGACACGACTAAATAGATAGATCGATTCAAAGTCATCATCATCATCTATAGCTTGCCTTTGGTGTTCGCATAGCTGACCTCACTTTTCTTGTGCCATCCAACATGGTCCTGTGATAGCCAGTAGCTAGTACGGTCTACGATCTTGACTATATTGTCTGACCATCTCGCTACCGGACCTACCACACTCCTATAGCCACAACTTGGCCACAATTCGATTAAATTGATCAGTAAAAAAGAAAATATTGGAATTTACATACATTACATATAATCACGCCCGTATCTCTAATAGGGTGGGCAGATACACAAGTAATCATAAGAAAACTTGCAGCCACTTTTGATCCAAGACTCCCAAGATGGATATGGTGAACCACGGTGACAGGTGATCAGCCCATCGCCCATATAGGTCAATCAAGTTGGAGAGGATACTAGGAATTTTTGAAAAAAAAAAAAATTAAGGTGAAGGGCAAACTGACCTGTTTGTGTCAATCCTATCGATACATCCCACATTTGAATCACACACTATCACTTATTTGCGGATGCAGACTATCGCTTACCACGTTAGCTTAGATAATAAATGTCAAAAATTACAATTCAAACCAAAATCACACTTCACACTGATACTAGGAATGACAAGGTTCGTGTGTGTGTCTTTGTTTAATTTCTCATTCATCTCCGTAACAGAACGGATTTGGCTGAAAGTTCACACATCGTTTATGACCTGGAATGACACAGGGTGTTTTTTATCAGCTTAGGTACTATGCGAGTGAGCCGCGGTTGGACGCTAGTATTTTATATAACACTTATCAACTAATATAAACGGTATGTCGGATCGATTGCCAATTATGTTATTCTCAAACTTTACTCAGTTTGCTCTCAAAGTTTTGCCGTTCTCATTAGATAAGTCTTCATTTACTCAAGACTTCAAAATAACATCTCTGATTCAGCCTCAATCAGAAAATGGTAATTTTTCCACATATACTAATGCCTCTTACCATCTATGGCAGATGATTTATACAGCGTCGCGTCAGGAGGCAACTTTTACCTTCACAAACGGGATGCTGTAGTGCCCGGGACGAATTAAGATGGAGTAGGCTTGCCCCGCACCTATTCCATCCTCTCAGCTTAGTCGGCCTTGTCCAAAGGAAAGACATGGTCAATACGTGCGGAGCTGACTAAGCCGCGGGTTTTCTCACGATGTTTGCCTTCACCGTTTGAGAGAACTGGTAAAGCATATATAATATGAAATATTTACTTTTAGAGTAGACAATTTAACATTTATTTTGCAATAGTTAAAACAAAATATCGCATCATCATCATCATTTCAGCCTGGTATCACATGTTTCTGGCTTCCTTTTAATTTTGTTTAGGTTTTCCCCTATTCAGATTGTGTCCACGACAATTTTTATGTCGTCGACCCAGAGCACAAAAAAACAAAAAACTCTATACTACGAAACATAGATTAAAAACACAAAAAAGAAGTCTTACTTTTTTGTTTCGTGCAGTGACAAGTAGAAGGGTTCTGACGACATGTAAACTTTGATAGCCAGTGTTCGCGTGTGAATAAAGATAATGATATGCGAGTTCGGTAAACTATATTATTAATAAGTATAAAATGTTAAAGGAACACCCAAAGCTGACCCCAGATAAGACAGGCCGTTGACTAGTTTCGGATATTACTATTGATTGGTTATCTATTCGAGTGATGCTGATATGTTGCGTCATCTGAAATCAATGAAACATAGAAACGTAATAAACTCAGAATGGAAGAATCTCTTACAAAATCGAATCATGGTAACTTCTCTTCTATACTGGGAGTAAAAGTCGTAAAAGTCGACTAAGGGATCGTATCTTTCCAACATGATGGACCATTTAAGGACGATGGACTGATCACCTGTCACCATGGTTCACCATATCCATCTTGGGACTTTGAATCAGGAGTGGTTGCAAGTTTTCTTATGACTACTTGTGGCTCTGCCCACACCATTAGGTATACGCGCGTGATTAAAATGCATGTGTAAGTGCTAATCTAGGGAAGATGTTGTTTAATAGATACTAAATGATTTCATATCAGTGTTAAAAATGCCAAGTAATATGATAAGCTTAGTGAATAGTCCAGGTATTGTGTTTGCGTTGATTTGTTTTTCTTTCGCGATCGATATGATTTTTTGCATAGAGTGACGGGTTACTTTAGAATGATGAATATCATGTGACGAGGAATGTTAGATATGAAAGTGGATGGGTACAAAGAGTAGAGGTAGACCAAAGAAGAGATGGATGGATTGCGTGAATGATGATATGAGTAAGAAAGGAGTGAATACTGAAATGACGGCTGATAGGGGTATGGAAGAAGAAAACATGTTGTGCCGACCCCACTTAAGTGGGATAAGGGCAGGGAGATGGTGAGTGAGGGGCTACTTTTTATCCAGGACCTAAGCCGCAGGCGAAAACTAGTTCAGTACTATAAAGACTGCAGTTTTATTGATCAATTTTTCGTTGAAAGTCGCTCTTTCAAATAATAAATTAGTTCCCGCTCGCCCGCATACCATCGCCCTCAAACAAAGGCGTCAAAGAAATCTCTTGCATAAATTATTATTTCATTTTTTCAACACTTCATTGTGTTGAAGATATCGTTAATATTAATTTTTTGGCGCGAAACAAACGGACCGTTTTTAATATTCGGTGTAATTCGAAGCTTTGTTATTGTAATGCGGGCCCGATACCTGCCCCTTGAGATCTGCTTCTATACGGATGTCTAAAGGGGGAATTGGATTAGTTACTATTGCAAGGAAAGAATTTGGATGCAAATAGCTTTTGGAAACAACGTTCTTGCTTGGATCAAGTTGGAAAAGTCAGAGTGCCAGTATTTACCTACTCAATTGAGTAAACGGTAACTACAATTTGTATGGACAAAAGATAATTTAGTATTACTGTTATTCTATGCTATAGAAACTTAACGTTATTTTGTGTAATACTTGTAATAAAAGTATTAAAACTAGATAAAAATTCAAAGTTGATTCAATATTCAGTCAATTATACATAGTTTGTGTTATATGGATACTATTGTCAATGCCAATGAAACTATCTCGAAATTCATAAAAAGCTCGCTATAAAACTCTAAAAAACTTATCAATAGATCTGGTTCGATCAGCAGCTGGACATTTGTATGGATCGCTTATGAATGGGCATAGTCCTACAGCATCTACAAATTCATCAATATTCATCATACCTCACATAGAAATGTCGACCTTATTACTCATTGGTAAGGATGAGTATAGCTTGGAGGAGACCTGTGATAATTTTGAATTAGTGGTGGACTGTACTGAATTCGATTGAATGGTTTTTATTAAAGACTGGTTTAACTGGTTCGGACCCTAAGACACGTGGTCAATTTTTGTCATTCGCTGTTAAAATTATTGGTTGCTTTGTCTCCTGATCTATTGTTACAGGATTTGATTTATATCTCTTATTTATTATACTGTATCAAATCGAATGTTAAATTTTACGCTAAATGCTTATAGAAGGCTAAATATACTAAAGCTCTATACAAGCGGGTTCGATTCTCGCTGCGGAAGAAATGTTTGCATGATCTGTAAATATTTCTTCCGGGTCTGGGTGTTGTGGTACCATGGTACTCGTAGTTTCTGATACCCACGACACAGGGAATCCTAGTGTGGGGTCAGGACTATGTATGTGACTGTTGGGTGTTATTTATTATTATTATTTTTTTTGATTTTGATATTTGTCCTAAGTATTGAACCAACACTTTTTTGAAATAATTACTACCATTAAGTTCAATATATATCAAACTATCGATGTAAACTCAACAATACAAAACTAATCCACTGGTCTCGGTTCAGGGGGAACACCCTATGAATCCTTAATGAGTAAATTAACAACACCTATTGTTTCGCAACGTTGTTTTTTAGAATATTAATATCCATTTTTCTATTGTCTCCCACCGAGGGGAACAAGGGGGGTGAAATAGGGGATGGAAAGTTTAAATTGATTGATTCTTGCATTAATTTCAATGAAGACAATAGTCAGGAGTGGTTTGGACACTTCGTAATTGCATTTCGAGTTGAGGAAGAATTCTGAGGTAGTGGAAATCCATTTGAATATTTAAAAGTTTAAATATTTTACGTTATTGATGAAAAACAAAATGGAAAAGTAAACATTGCCGTTCTCACCTAGTGAAATAAGAATAGAAAAATGATAACGTTGATGACGAATAAAGAAAACATGAATACAATGTAATTGAACAATAACTTAGATAACTGAAAGTAATTGGCTTGTAAGCATTTAAATTGCTTATAGACTAGAAAATGTTTATTGAGAGCTGCAAAAAGCCAATAACTCTAATTCAGAACCTGCCAAAGACCCAGGTATCAAAAGAACAGCAAAAAGTTCTCTACGAGCGTATAAAAACTGATCAGACTAGATTGCAATTATCTCCAATAGTAATAACAATCGACTTAGCAATATTACCCATACTTATACGAAACATCTACGGCGCTTCTTGAACTCCATTCGATTTTGAATCTTATACGAATTCTATACGAATCAATATTCAATACTATCGATCCTCATTTAACGCCAAGTTACAGTTTGAATTTTAATGTATGCCAATAGGGTTTGTTTTGGGTTGCAGCTGCTGGGACCACATGTCGGCGTTTACCGAGAAACACGTGTGGTGAATGTCAATTCATTATAAACTTTGTGTGATGATTTGTGACACATTATAGGAATAGAGCCCTATCTGTTCTTACATACATCCATTAAGGAGCGTATTGTATCGAATTCTAAGTAATTGTAGTATCTATGTGCTTCCGTTTGATTAATTTGGGTTTGTTGATTGTTTTTGTTGTCGATTCTTGGTAGTTTATCTCCGAAGCACTTAGTATTTTATGATCCTACTAGCTTCCGCCTGCGGCTCACCTTCATGGTACCCAGTAGTAGAACAGTAGTACCCATATCCGTTGCTCCGTTACTGCGTGAAAGAAGGACAATCAACCAACATACAAACACACCTTCACATTTTTAATATTAGTAAGGATATAAGCTTACTAAAGTTTTGTATAGTTATCGTTTTATATACCTATGTATGTCTATAGTTTTTTCATTCGAGAATATACGGGACAGCGTTGTACCAAAATTGAAAGTAAAGGTTACAATATCATAGGATACACTCAAATCTATTCAGTCATTACAGCGAGATTGATAACTAACAAACGACATAATAATGATCTATCAACTGCATAGAAAGTTAATAACATAGATTTGAAACAATACTTTGAATATAAAGAAAATAAAATAGTATCTTGAAGATTTTATTTAGTCCCTGATTCGTTGGTATGAAGGTTTCGATACCAACTTTGTATTTGTTATGGCGTTTTTAGCTATCAACGTTTCTATGGTAATGCACGATCCGTCGTCCGTTTGTTGAATAAAGGAACCAGGCATAAAACAGAAGCTAGCGTTAAAATTAAATTAAAAACCAATCATTCCCTCAATCGAGTTGAAGTAATCACCAATGTATTGTAATTTCTAATTAATATTGATGACTATGGCGAAGCGGGATCGAACTAATTACACATACATAAAACATTACTTATCAAAGCTGTTATTCAAGATGGTCCAATTTGAAGGTTTCTTTATCAGATATTACGTACTTATTCATAGTGGAACGCTCCAAGGCTTGGTCCGCGTTGCATTTTTTTAACTCAAAATTTATATTACTGCTGCGTCCTCTGAATTTCCAAAACTATAACAGGAATATAACCTCCAAGTTTCATGCGTCTGGGGCATATGGTTTAGGCTAAGCGTTGATTGTCAGCCACTCAGTTATGTAAGAGTTGTATATAATTTAGATTTTACTTTCAAAAATAGGTTTTTGTAGATTTTACCAAAAGCGGAACACAGGACGATAAAAATATCGTTACGCAACATTTAAATCATAATTTACGAAAACCAAAATCGCATTAGATTAATATATAAGTTACCTAGTGTGATCTTATCTCTAGAAACTTTACGACTCGAAGCTATTTTTAGATCTATTACAAAGTAAGAAAAATTGTAC
This sequence comes from Scotopteryx bipunctaria, assembly GCA_949320045.1. Taxonomy (NCBI): domain Eukaryota; kingdom Metazoa; phylum Arthropoda; class Insecta; order Lepidoptera; family Geometridae; genus Scotopteryx; species Scotopteryx bipunctaria. The sequence goes on along the minus strand of OX439461.1, from coordinate 8,645,679 downwards.
AAAACAAATGTGGTCTTGCAGTGAGATGGACAGACGATAATTATATTATATTCAAAACCGTGGGCCGTGGACGAACAAGACAGTACAAGACCGTAATGGATGACACCAACAGTGGGAAGCCTATGTTCAGCATGGGTTAAGTTGGACTATAGATGTAACAAGATGTTTTTAATTTTTTTTTTTAAATAACATCCAACAGTCACATACATAGTCCTGACCCCACACTAGGATTTCCGGTGTCGTGGGTATCAGAAACCACGAGTACCATGGTACCACAATACCCAGACCCAGAAGAAATATTTGCAGAACATGCAAACATTTCTTCCGCAGCGGGAATCGAACCCGCGCCTCTTGCGTCCCCGCCGAGCAATCGCCCACCACGCCACCGAGGCCGATAGTTGGTAGTGTTCAACTTTACTAAACCTGTGTACGTGAGATGCTATAAGTGGGTCATCAGATTCTTTATCAGTATCTAAGACAGCTGACAATATATTTTTGCCTGGCTCATTATCACGATGAATCTTAGTCAAATATATTGTTCAAACAACATTCCAGTGCAGATGATTAACTTGATTATGTTTCTCGTTATTGTATGACACATGTTTACATTATTCGTACATTATATACCTGTATGTACGTAACGTTCAATAAAAACACAGTTTGATTCATCGGCCTTTAAATATTTCAAGGAAATGAAGTCAATAAAAGAAACTCTAAAATCGTAACATTTTATACATGACTCGTCAGATAAAGGAAGAAGGTTCAAAATCCTTGTAAATAAACCTGCGATGAAACTGAACATCAACGCTTTTCCTCAATATGACATTCAAAGACCGAAAATATAGTTGAAACAGATGTATCATATTAACGAAACACTTAACACAAAGAGCTTTGAGAGAATAAGTTTACTTCTAAATTACAAACAGATTTCAAAGAGATCCTTGAAATGTGTTATTTACTTAAAATTGTCACAACATCTATCTACAAGTTTGATTTTCATGAGGTAGGTATTTCAAAATGAGTCAGTACCAAACCAAATAATATGAGTAAGTAGGTGGGGGCTATGTATACAATGATGTCAGTAGGTATAATATATAGGCACTTTTATTGAGTTTGCGTCTGTCGAAACTGTTATCTACAATGTAAACGCTATCTGTAGAATTATGATCCGATAGTACATTAAAGAGTATTATAAAAGAATACGCAGTTTGCCTAATAACACCAGTGACGTCGGTAAAGAGAAACAAAAGTTCGAAAATAAGCAAGTCTTTGATGATAAATAATTTATCGTGCCACTAAAACCCACATAAGAAAGAAATGTTGATAAACATCGAACATTAAATATGTAACTGTGATCGTAAAGCAATGGAAGCCAGACGTACATACATTCATACATAATTCAGAAAATATAGTTTTATTATTAGTTTGGCGCACCTACGGCAATTTAAAAGAGTATTCCACGCATAATTTGCATGGAGAGCCATTCGTTTGATCCGCTATCGTGACTCGCCGGCTTCCACTGAAGTGATCGCTACGATTTTTCTGCACGCATCGCGTACCTTGATATATGACACGTTAGTTCTTGAACAAAACCACGCACAGTACCGATTCTATCTGCCTTCCGCGCTCTGCTGTCCGTCTCGGGGGAACCGCTAATAGACTCAACAGGTGTACCGCAGGGTGGTCCGATCGGACCGCTATTCTTTTTATTTACATTTCATGAATTTATCGCAAACGTCGACGTCTCGAGGCGCACATTTGATTCATGTGCTTATACTGTCTCTTTTTAATACTGATTTACAATAAAAACAGAACTGTTTCACCGGCGATTGATGTATGTTATGATTAATGTTTCGTCTTTGATGTCGGCTGCTATGAATCTATCAAGTTGGCTTCTGAATATCGACGCGCGTCGCTTATAAATAAACCGGGACGAATTCGACGAGCGAAGTCTTCGTTTTACTTAATTATGAGGTTATTAAAGAAACATCTCCGAGTCGCATCCGATGGCTGATGGCCGAACGCTTCCTCGTCATTATCGACGTTGCGTCACGGAGTCACGCCATGATTGTCACGGCACCCACAAAATAAAAACTACCTATATATTTTTTGTGATAAAATTAGACTAATCAGCATCGTGTACAAAGCAGCAGATCGCTTTCATCATCGACACGATGATGTTTACAGCGCGTCTTCCGAGAAGCTCCGAGCCCCCAACATTCAATACTTGGAAATAAATATGTGAGTTTGACATTTGCTTTCATGTCGGTTCGCGTGTTTCGTCCGTAATTGCGTCGATCTCGGACGCCTTACCGCTGTGTACTTAAAGTTTATTTCGGTCCTTTTTCCTAATGCTGCTCTAGCTACTTTTTTGTTATTAAATTATCGTGCGTGCCGATTTCTGACAAGATGATAGGTTAGGTTTGATGGGGCATCTGATTGCTTCTCTTGTCGACATTTCTTATTTGATGCTTTCTCTTTGATTGACTGCGTTGGAAATCTACGTGTAAAGGTCGTGATGTCTGGCGAGCTGTCGGTTCTCTTCAACTCCACAACGTTGGCTTGTAATGCTATACTGGTTTCTTTCTGTTTTGTTAACCGAAGTTCAACAATCGCTTTCAACTGAATGAAATTCTAAATCATAAGCAGTAAAATCTAATTTCGCGTGCCAATAAATTTTGATATCTTGACCTTTTCGCTGTCCAAAGTTCTATTTAGATCGTCACGGACTACAAAATCTTCTATTGTAAATCAATCGATGGGTATATTACCGTCTTACGACGTCACACTAATGCGTTTTGGCATCGTTATACCCGAATAAATTATAGGACTACAGACACCGTTCTGGTGACAATAAGACGGTCCACTTGCAAACAGAATTTATCATCGAGCTCTTCCACTGCACCATTATCATCGATTAATGTCAATACGTTCTAAACTGGAGCATATTCTTCCTCTACATCATTACTCAAGTCCGCCCGAATATAATTCACTGTCGAACCACTAGTTTACGACGTCCGAGAGACTTAATAAGAGAAACGTGCGTGCGTCCCCCAAAAATAACAAAATTAAAATAAATCGAACGACAGACAGACGTCATAAACTAATTTCGAGTGTTTTCGTTTTGGAATATACAAAAATAGCGTCATCACTCTTTCATGTCTTGCGCGCGAGTGACATTAAAGTATAATTTACAGTTCGGTTTTAGTGCAGCGCCATCTATGTGCGCGAGATGAAAGTGAGCTTAGTGCAGTAAAAAGAAAGAATTTTATGATTTATGTTGGACTATTATTGCTTTTTGAAATTAAATAGTAGCACCCGTTTCGATACTAAATGAATGTTTTTGGTATTTTTATGATGTCTCGGCGTGGGATTTATGTTCTGTTTACATTTAGAATTCAGGTGTCCGTCTGTCTCTGTAGCGAGCGGCGGGCGAGTCATTACTAACGGCAGGTGTTTGACGTATCAAACAAATAAATAATGCGTTTCGGTTTCTTTCATTACATATTTAAAAATAATATTTATCTAAAACACCATAAAAGTTCAAAAAGGATGCTACACATCGTCGCAATCCAAATAAAGCAACAGAAGACATAAGTCATCTCAATCCAACTCAATAATTGATTTACAAAACAAAGATCGAGGGTCGTTCGTTGAAATGAAAGAAAACTTGGATGAAAAATTACTTTCGAATCAAAACCCAATTCTGTGAAGCTCTAATCAAAAAACTTTCCAAAATCCGATTCGTTTATCGAATGTCATCAAAAAGAAATAACATCTAACTTCACCCTTTACCTAACTTAATTAAAATTGAGGGCAAAAAAACCCAAAGGCGAAAAACCATTGAACAAGTTCGTCCCTCCAATGAGGTTAATAACTTTCGATGCTTTAGAGAAAAATTGTTTCTTTTGAGAGAATTTGTCGACGATCAGAAAGTCAATGGATTTTTTTATGTTTAACGCTTTTGTGGCAAAGTTTTCTTGGCTTTGAACTGGCTTATGGACACCGACAATTACGTTATTATTATGGTCAGTTTAGTGAAATACTCTTGACAAGTATTTAGTCTTTTCTTCACTTACAATTCGTTATCTTGAGAAAACAGTTGGCGTTTAACTAAATCAACAGACGTGCAGTATGGGAATGACTTATGTAATCGCATTAAGACGTGATAAAAAAGCGATGTGGAGTGAAAGAAGATGTAGTGATGAGGATTGAGAAAGGTATGTTAAGATGGTTGGGTCATGTAGAGAGGATGAATGAAATAAGATTAACGAAACAGGTGTATGAGGGAAGTGTTAATGGTGCCGTTGGAAGGGGAACACCTCGGCGCACGTAAATTGGCGGCGTTTTGGAAAAGGGCCAGGTCAAGAGTACCCTAAAAAACCGAATGAAGCGAAAGAAGTATGTCAGGATCGTAGCAAATGGAGATCCTTGATCTCTGCCTAACCCTATGGAAAACAGGCGTGATTTTATGTATGTAATAATACGTGACTTTGCGATACACGCAGCGTCTAGCGACTTTGTTAGACACTTAACTTAGCTACAGTCTCTGAACGCTACAATCGGATGTTCGCGTGATAGTGAAAACGTAGTATTTTAAAGAAAAAGAGTATTCGTAGCCAGTTGAATTTGGCGAAGTGACAGAAACCCCCGGCGTTTCAAGTCGAAGCAACAATCGAAGTTCCACCTCGATAGTTAGAATTTGCATAAAAAGCGGTTCGCCATCGAAAGTTCTCCATTCGACCTTTATCGAATTGTTTACGGGGGTGGCTTTGCCTTCGCTACTCTTCCATTGCTGGTTTACTTCGCGCTCTACAGCTGTGTGGCTGGGATAACCAGCGTTGTACATCGAAGTCTTGTAAAATGTCTTGGAGATAGTCGTGGAATTCGACAAAAGCATTCGTTACGCTAAATAACAGCTTTTATATACTGAATGGGGTCCCGACACCGGCTTGCCGTTTCTGTGTATTCTTTATTTTTAGCTTTGTCTATTTTCGCTTGTAAACATAGCTTGTGTGAATATTTTTGGCTACGACATTGTTGTCGTGTCTAATTTCAATACTTTTCGACGTCACTCTGGAAACTTTTTATTATTGTTACTTTTAAAACTATAAATATTACTTGTGGAATGTAGGTAACCGAACAGATTAAAACAAATCCGTCTGCAGTGTTTTGTGGTGCCTACTTTAGAGATAACAGACAAAGTTTTACATTTATAATGTAAGTATGGATTACTTACTCAATTAAAATATTGGTATAACTCGGCCTAGATAGATCAATTACAGGATGGTCTGGCGACCTTGATGGCGTGGCAGGCGAGTGCTCGGCTGAGATGCAAGAGGCGCGGGTTCGATTCTCGCTGCGGGAGAAATGTTTGTATGTTCGGCAAATATTTCTTCCGAGTGTTGTAGGGTCTGGGTGTTGTAGTTTTATGTATTATAAGTATGTATTTAAAAAAAAAATACGTATTCTATCAGCCATCTGGTGGCCATAGTACAGAGCGTTACTTAGTTTGGGGCTAGATGGCGCTGTGTGAAATGTCCACAAATATTTATTTATTTATATTTATTATGAGGACAATAGGAGAGCAGTCGATCCCTCTGGCGCATGCTGATAGAGTGATAGAGAAGAGGCTTTTACTCAGCAGTGAGTGTCATCTTCTTTTTAGATAGATAGATAGACAATTCACCTAAATATTTAAAGAGCAATTTTAAATATTTAGCATCCAATTACGAAGATACGGTCACAGAAAGACACCGTTTGCAATAATTAAAATGCACGAAAATGCCTTTGAAACAATTCCGGATTCTGCAGTATTCAATTTAATTATTTATTCCGCATTCAAATAGTCTAGGTACAAAGCCGTAGCTTTTTGGAGTTCCGTATTCTCTCGGAATTCGGTGATTCAATGGACTAATGATTTCAGCTTGAATGGATGCATAAAAGCGCACTCGTTACTAGCCTTATCTGCAGTCTTTCAAATATTTTGACTGGCGTTTTGATGTCGAGAACTCTTGAAACGAGGAGTTCTTTTAGATTGCCTTTATGTAAAGCCTTTTCAATGTCCGAAATGTTTTTGTATGTATATTTTTTGGGTTGCCAATTGCCAATGCCTACGTTTACTATTTTAACTTATTTATATTATTATGAGAATGTTACGATGGACGCGTCAATATTGATGCGGTTTTTAAAGTTTAAATGACAAAAATATTGACTGATTTGATGGTAGAGAAGAATAACTGCTTGAGTCACTGGCTTTGGCATGATTGCGATTTTAAAGCAAAATTAATATAAAAAAAATATTTGTGGACATTTCACACAGCGCCATCTAGCCCCAAACTAAGCAAAGCTTGTACTATGGACACCAGCTGGCTGATATAATACATAAATAAGTTTTTTACATATTACTACAACACCCAGACCCGGTAGAAAATGCAAATATTTCTCCCGTAGCGGGAATTGAACGCGCGCCTCTTGCGTCTCAGCCGAGTACTCGCCCGCCACGCCACCGAGGTCGTCTTGGCTAAAGGTAAATGAATATATTTATACTGGATACAGTAGAACAGTAAATAATGAATAGGTGGATAAAGTGGATGACTTCAAATAATAATAGCAGAATCTTGGGCGTTGTTTACTGGTCATGACTATCATAGAGACAGTCCAATATGCACCAATATATGTAGATAGATAGATAACACATGTTGTTTACCACACAACATTTAACTTACAAAATGACCAAAAAAAAGAAGGTAAAAACAATAGGCGGCCTTATCGCTAAAAGCGATCTCTGCCAGGCAACCTAGGATGGATTGGATGGAACAAAAACATAGAAGGGGCAAATTGGTGTGGTTATAATTGTAAACTTAAATACTTCGTTTAGAACAACTAAGTTTTTGGTTAACAATTTCGCATGAGTAGCTACGGTGACAAAATTTAAAGCCCGTTTTGGATAGAAAAACTCTTTTAGAAGAATATTAAAGCTTAAAACATGTGTCAAGTTCACGGAAGGAACCTATCTTTTTACCACATTGGTTCGAAAGAGCTAGTGATAGCTAATTCCAGATAACTAACTCCTGTTAGTAGTATAAAAATAAACAGTCGACTGAAACAGTGTTGAATAGCGTAAACCGTTATAAACGGCTGGTTAAATTATTGGTGAATGTTTTCGGAAGAAATATTAGTATTAACAGGGCCGATGCCGCATCATCCCATCGCTCTCAATTAGAGCTGCGCCCGCGCAATTGACCGTATCGATGAATTTAATTGAAGTATCGATAATATTGATTGATTGGGGGCGTCATTCTCACTTAAGATTAAAGTTATTGGTACATTCGAACCTCTTGAAATAGCCAATCATCGTCATCATCATCATTTGCAGCCAGTCCTATAAATAAATTAAATAAAAGTAGCTTTTGTTTCCTCTCACTGCACATATTTGAAATACCGACTATAACTAAACAATACATAGTTGTTTTAATAATCTATCTATTGAAAGACATAGGCCTTCATCACCATCATCTTCCTGCCCTTATCCCACTCTATGTGGGGTCGGCACAGGATGTTCCTTGGATCATGCTGTAAGAGTTTTGGCTAAGGTGTTTTATGACCGGCCGCCTGCCTGACGTCAACCCTCCTTGGGAATACTTGCTTATTGTATCTCATCATGTTGGAGGATACTATCCCTTAGTCGACTTTTACGACATGCTCGGGGAGAGAAGCAGCTGGACGCATTCTATGTATTTTCTTTACTCCCAGTCCAGCAGAGAAGAATATAGATATATGCCTTCATCCGTACCTATAAAAGTATTTTATTTAAAAACACACTTAACATGTCCATGATGTACTGATAACACTGGTGGTCTAGTTGCTAGTGATCCTGCCTTCCGATCCTAAGGTGGTGGGTTCAAATCCAGTCGTGTAGGACCAATGGTTTTTCTGTGCGAAAAAAGTATGTGCGCTATACCAGTACTCTCAACCGGTGAAGAAAAACGAACTAATATGATAAAAGGATTTAAAGTGCGCCTCAGAGGCTCCTTTGAGACACCTGTTGTGAGAGGACACATGTTTATCGAACTTTTTAGGTTCCACATGCCGATTTCCTCACGATGTTTTCCTTCGACGTTTGAGAGTACTTAACTAAATACTTAAATGTCCAGAAATATTTATTTAAATGACTGTAGTTTGCTGAAGGACAATAGCGTGTGCTGCAGAGAAGCTTTAATAAAAAATTCCTTTAGTGACATTTAAAAGTCAAACATCAGAAGTCAATTTGAACATCCCCTGTCATACAAGAGTCTCTACTTAAAAACCATGTCGTCGTGTCAGGATGTCGACATTCGTCTTGGCACAGCACTAATTGGGATTAGCATGTACTCTGATCGCTTGCCAATGGTAATTAAGATTGAAAATCACGAATTTTAAAAGTATTTCAGGATAGTGTCCGCTAAAACTTTAACCAACCGTTAGAGTTTAGACAGACGTTTTAATTGTCATACATAATTCGTGTTAGCTGTTCTACGGTAATTTTTATTTGTGATTATATAAGCGCTCGTGGCGTAGCTTGCTTAGGCGTTCTTGTGCGCGGTCACAATTGGGATGGGTGACCCCAAGTGGCATTACGGGCTGAGCGCTTCCACGCTTCGGAGGGCACGTGGAACAGTCGGTCCCGGCTTTTAAGTCGTAAAGCCATGACGGAGGCCTTTAGGCGGCCTAAAAATTCCGTCACTAGAGTTGGCCACTAGCTCATACGAACATACATTTGTAAGTGTAACTTTGTATTTTGTTATTTTTGCGTAGTAAATAGAAGGAGCTCCTAATCAAAGATCTTTTGACTGATCTATTTTAGAGATAATTTAAATTATAGAAGTGTTCATTTTGACATCTGATTTCACGAAATTGTTTACCATGAACCTTTTTTACTTGTTTGTGGGCTAGGCAAAAAGTGACACCAATTTTTTGAGTCTACTCCCTGAATTTATTCAAATCAATTGAGATCATCATTATATATGTCCTTTTCCCACTTTGTGTGGGATTATCTATCTAATCTCAACACACACTCCTTAGTTATTAAATTGAGGGAGTTATTTAAATGAACAAAATGTTACTATTTGATATCTAAACATACACACATTATCTTTCTCCAGATTTAGGCAGACCATGACTGCGTACTATATCTTCAGTAACCCTTTACTAAATTGCTCATAAACAATAGTCGAGTATCAGCTCGTAAAGATATTTATTTAGCTGGATTACCGTTCGCCGATCAATCATCCCATTGAACGTATCCTGTTTCCCCGCACTAGTGCTGGGCTTTCCGATCGGTGTCGATAACGGGTTATCGATAAATTCTCTTTGTTTTTCATCGATAAAAACTGCACTAAGCCTCTCATAATTTGAGACATTTACATGTTATTTGACGATTAGAAGACCTGAGAGCTCTTGTTAGAAAAATATTTACCCACTGAGGCTATATTTCAAAGCCAAATCGACTTGTAAAATGACAGAGTTTATTTGAGATTTGACTAATGAAATCACTTTCAGCTGTCATTAAATTTCGTACAGTAAAGTCGTAGACAATCTTCACGATGACCGCTTCAGACGAACTATCGACATGATGTCACATCACTAGATCTAGCCTGTCAAATCCAATTGGATCGTGCGGGGGTATTCGTAATTGATTTATTGATCGTACGTTACATTCGATACGATATGCAAGGCTGTTGCATCCTTTGCCCAGTTAACCGACTGACCTCTGATATAACTACGGTTGAATGGGTCATATAGATTTTTTTATCGATTTCTCTAACTGAAGACTCAAAAGGAGTACACGTGGGTCCTTATTTGAGACAAATGCTTATGGGTAAACTAACACCTGTAGATTTCCTGTTAAAGTTCTACTAAAAACTTAATATCATTTCATTTTAATAGTATGGTGCCTACCCCGATGATGATGATGAGTATGGTATACACAGGGATAGATGGAGCATACCCTCCATCACCAGCGCTACTAAATCCATAAGGGCAGAGCGGCGTTAAGCTGAGATGGTACCTATTTGGCCCACACGCACAGCTGACTGCAGCACCTTACCCATAACACAGGTAGGTAGTTGAATTGTACCTATTGTATTGTATCCTTGCCTGTTTGTCCCACTTTGTCCCTATGGGTCCTGTGTTAAGGGATTTAGCACTTGATTTCACTGAACCTACCTCTTTCTCCTTGGCTGCGAGCTCGTTCTCCAAGCCACTCGCCTGCACGGGGCTGCTCCGGCAGGAGTTGCTTCTGCCGGTGGCCAGCTCCATCTTATCCTCATCAATATCTCCCTTCTCCTCCTAAGAATAAATTACTAAATTTTACAAGATGTGGGGGATATGTCTTCAAGGATTTTTATCATCATACTAGCTGCCTTCCGCGGCTTTGCTCGCGTGTTATCCAGATGAAAAATAGCCTATATGTTATTCCAGCACATGTACTAGGTATTTTTCAAGTTTCATTAAAATCCGTTCAGTCGTTTAGGCGTGATTGAGACACAAACATGCAAACATCGTCACAAACTTTCACATTCATTATATAGAAGGATTTTATATTTTTGAGGATTTGTTTTAAGACGTAAGAATAAATTAGAAAGTGGTTGAGGGAGGAGAAAAAAAACTATATTTTTTTTAACTTTTCCATTGAATGTTTGGTAAAACTTGGATCCTTTCTTCACACTGGTTCCTTACCTTAATATCTGTGTATAAGTCTATCCGGGTGTCGGTGGCTTGCTCGCGGATGTCTATGCCATTGCTCTTGGGCGGCACGGACGCCTGCAGTGGGCTCGGGCTGGAGCTCGCCAGCTGTTCCTTGAGGGTGCTCACTTCTTTCTCCGCCAGTGTGGCTCGCTGCAACAATGACAAACGCAGTTTAGTAATGGCGGGCAAAAGGATAGAAGCATTTATTAGAAAAAAGGTGAACACATTATCAAAATACAAAAATACTAAATAACCTGCAGATATGTCATCATGAGTCGTCAATAAAGATTTTTATAATATAATTTGGTTGTTAACAGCTGTCATTTTATGTAACCTATGTCATTTTTCGTGATTCCAACGACATCTCATTCGCCAAAGATCGATCAGCATTTAGCCAATGGAACTTGCAATCGGACATACCCTCCAAAAACATTACTTTCGTAGCAATCGGGTACTACTAATACTCTTGTCATTAGTTCTTTCCGAACCAGTGTGGTGAAAGATTGGATTATCTTGACTCAATACTAGTTCAGGCTCTCGTGTGTTACTTATATAAGTACATTTAAACTTTATTGAAAACAAATATTTTTATTATATTATCCTATGTACTAATATTAAACGCGAAAGTTTGTGAGGATGTAAGGGTGTGGATGTGATGATGTATGTTTGTGAATCAATCACGCCGTAACGGCTGAACGGATTTGAATAAAACTTGGAATATACATAGTACCTATGTGTGCTGGAATAACATATAGGCTACTTTTTGTCCGGATACCACGCGAGCGAAGCTGCGGGCGAAAGCGAAAGTTATTTCAAAAAGATGATTATAAAGGGATACCTAATTTTCCTCAAAAAATAACCAAGCGTGGTTTCTTGCGACATCTTCCACGCTTCGACGCGTTACGGAAACTCAACGTAAGTTTGAGTAGTTTCAAAGTGATATCTACAGATTCTACAGAATTAACTATATTCTATTTTAATTTTTGACTTTGTAAGGATTTAAGTGGGCTTCAGAGAGGTGGTTGGGTAACTAAGTAAGTTCTTATGAGCTAGAGGCCAACTCTTGTGACGGAGATTTTAAGCCGCCTAAAGGTTTTTGACGGCCTCGGTGGCGTGGCGGGTGATTGCTTAGCAAAGACGCAGGAGGCGCGGTTTCAATTCCCGCTGCGGAAGAAATGTTTACATGTTCTGCAAATATTTCTTCCGGGTCTGGGTGTTGTGGTACCATGGTACTCGTAGTTTCTGATACCCACGACACAGGGAATCCTGGTGTGTGACTGCTGGGTGTTATTATTAAAGGTGGTTGGTTAAAAACCCATTTGATTTGAGCCAATAGCAATGATCACATCCGCCGATCTCTGGCGGAATGACCGCGCGCGCTCAATGCGGCGGAAGTGAGACAAAGCCACGGGCTATGGGAACTGATAATTAGATTAAAACTATAGAAATCACGATTGCGATGTTAAATCAATGGCAGAAACATCCTTTATTGCTGACGAGCAGTCTGTGGTTTCGCTCGCGTTGTACCCGGATAAAAAATAGCCTATATGATATTCCAGCACACGTATTATGTATACCTATTACAAGTTTCATTTAAATCCGTTCAGTCGTTTAGGCGTGATTGAGGCACAAACATACAAACATCCTGACAAACTTCCACATTTATGTTTTTTTTATCCAGGCGCACAGGCTACTTTTATCTGAATTACCTGAATTTATTATTAAAAAAATAGTCGTGTTCCTAGTTCTTTCGAACCAGTGTGGTGAAAGGATTTAAAGTGCGCCTCAAAGGCTCCTTTCGTGCACTTGACATGTTTTCGAATAACATGCTTACGATGTTTTTTTTTTCATTGTTTGAGCGCAAATAAATATTTCAAATAGAAAAATTCATTGGTGCACGACCGAATGTGAACCAACGCCCTTAGTACCGCTGAAAATTCATTTTTTTAACCTAACTTTTTTACTGCTCGTCAAAGACATCTCTTAATAAATCCTATTAATAATTATAAGGGCGAAAGTTTGTATGTATGGACGTATGAATGTTTGTTACTCTTTCACGCAAAAACTACTGAACGGATTTGAATGAAACTAGGAATATACATAGTACATATACTGGATTAACATATAGGCTATTTTTTATCCAGGTACCATGTGAGTGAAGCCGCGGGCGGCAGTTAGTTAACATTTTACGGGAACCTTTCTTAAAACTCATACTAAACTTTCGTCCGTAACTTTTCCCTATAAGATTCAAAGGCAAATTAGCTATTATCAATAAAATCTCTGAACCAGGAGGTTTCGAATCAGAACCCAGTGAATGTAAACAATAATAATTAGAAACTGCTATTAATCCAGATAGCAGATCGCAACTAAGTAGTCAGTTGGCTATTGTGGGTGCGCACACAATGCGTGCGATTAGGCCGCGCTCACACGCACTCTGGAATCGCTCATCGAACAGATCTTGGATGCATAGCTTAAAAAATACATGAACCGCGTTGCCCTCATAAAAAAACTGTGGACATTTCACACGGCGGACAGAAAAATCCATTGATACACGACCGGATTTTAACCCACGTAAGGATCGGAAGGCGGGGTCACTACCGACTAGACCACCAGTGCTCTTGCTGTACAAACTTTTGTAAAAAGTGCTCGTCTTTATAAGTAGTATCCTCTCCCAAATGACGGACCACCTATGGGCGATGGGCTGATCGCCTGCCACCATTGTTCACCATTTCCATCTTAGGATTTCAAATCAGAAGTGGCTGCAATTTTTGTTATGTTTACTTTGTGGCTCTGAATACCCCATTAGGGATATGGGCGTGATAATATGTGTGTATGTATGTGTGCCCGTCTTTGACAGATCGACGATCGCCTTTAGATGATATCTGCGCACGCGCAGGGGTGCGTGATGCACAGCGCACGCATCTTCACGCGTTTCTCAGAACTAATGACTCATTAGTGAATTCCGAAGATAATAGAGCTTTGAAAGTCTCAGATCATCTGAAAGATACGCGAAAATAACCCAATCTGGCGATCTGATTGCATTTCTATTGATGTTTGTAACGACTCAGCTTAATGGAATGACGTCGGCTTTGCTTGCCTTGTTTTTTATTTAATCTATGTACTGTACATCTTAGTAAATACATGAAAATTCATTACAGTGATTATTTACTAATGATAACATTTATAGTTAATAATAATAAATAACACCCAACAGTCACATACATAGTCCTGACCCCACACTAGGATTCCCTGTGTCGTGGGTATCAGAAACTACGAGTACCATGATACCAACATTAACAACTAGCGAGCAACTTTTTGCATTAGGTACTTGTATCGAAAACCAAATGATTTTCGGTCATGACAATCAATAACCAAGGGCAATATTCTCTAAACCTGACTCATAGACAATGAGCGGTGATCAATCTCGCCCAATTGTCTATGGCAATCATAGCTTTTGTTACGTAATCGCTAGATGACAAATTTTTACTGAGGTTACGTCCCACGACCTTTTGCTGCACGATTAATAAATTGGAGATCATGTCAGAAGGTAGCTCGATCCTCAAAAGCCGCAATAATAAATAATAATATTAAATATTTGTGGACATTTCACACAACGCCATCTAGCCCCAAACATCGAAGGAAAACATCGTGAGGAAACCCGCGGCTTAGTCAACTCCGCACGTATCGACCATGTCTTTCCTGTGGACAAGGCAGACTAAGCTGAGAGAGTGGAATAGGTGCTGGGCAAGCCTACTCCATCTTAATTCGTCCTGGGCACTACAGCGTCCCGTTTGTGAAGGTAAAAGTTGCCTCCTGACGCTGTATAAATCATTTACTATAGATGGTAAAAGGCCTTACCTTATAAAAGGGGGGAGTGGGCGGTGATCTAAGCCAACGAGGCTGGAAAGCAGGTAAATTGTCATTGCAGTAACAACTTCCGGCAGATACAAGCCCAATTCTTATGATCATTCAATGAATCATTAGCCAGTCCCCCGTTACTCTAATTGTAGACGTGAGAATCGAAATAAGTAACAATTACTAAAATTACTTTAAACTTAAGCCGCGGTTTTCGAAAACTCTCGATTGACAGTTGCCTGATGATTTTAGACGAGCAACTTAACTTTCAATATTGGAGTCATCATCTTCCTGCCTTATCTCACTCTATGTGGGGTCGGCACAGCATGATCCTTGGATCATGTAAGAGTTTTGGCTAAGATGTTTTATGACCGGCCGCCTGCCTGACGTCAACCCTCCTTGGGAATACTTGCTTATTGTATCTCATCATGTTGGAGTATAATATTAGAGTAGTTAGTAGCAATTTATTTGTCACTTTGACATTACTTTCTTGGTGTCATAAAACGTCACTAATATTGGGGAGGAGGAGTTACAAAAGGAAGGATATATGTTCGTATGAGCTAGTGGCCAACTCTGAGTTTTTAGGCTTAACAACTTAAAAGCCAGGACCGACAATTTAACGTGCTCTCCGAAGCACGGAAGCGGTCAGCTCGTAATGCCACTCCTTGCGGTCTTGCCACTTTTGAAACATCATCATCATTTTCTGCCACAACTTCTATCAGCCGAACGTCCAGTATAATACGCCCGTAAAAACGACTTCCGGCATATCAGAAACGAAGGCTTTAATCTATTGCACAAACAGATTGCGATGGCTTCTATAGATAAGGCTTTGTTTCGGAAAGAAGAACCTAATGTTTTAATTGAGTATCTGATTATGTACCTGCGCATTTTATTTGCTTTAGGAATCAGTTTACTGTGAGAGAGATGGGTAAAGTGATAAGCGATCGATTAAGAAAGAGATACAAGTATCACTGGTATTTTCTTAACCATTGGAACCTGTAACCAGGGCATAAATAAAAGGGAAGTGCACCATTTGAGCTAACAGTCTCGGCTGAATTTCAGTTTATGTATTTTTCATCAAAATTATAAAAAAATCTATGATGATGACCTCGGTGAGAAATGTTTGCATGTTTTGCAAATATTTCTTTCGGGTCTGGGTGTCATAATATTTATGTATTAAGTATGTATATAAGTATTATATCAGCCATCTAGTTTCCATAGTACAAGCTTTGCTTAGTTTGGGGCTAGATGGCGCTGTGTGAAATGTCCATGATTGAGTGCGTACACGCATGAGCTGTTTCTTGAGTCTTAGTCATATATGAATACCTAATTGGGATTGGATTAAATACATTTTGAGACTTCGATGGGAACTGTTTGAATCCCACGCGAGTCATTCGTCAATGTCACGTAAAAACCATTTTCTAAGTTTCCAAACTTTCACGCACAAAAATTCGTAATTACCAAAATATTTTTACCGTTTAAACATTATTCGACTATTTTAACGATCCAAATTTTTTCTGTTATACTTCTCACGTCCAAATACTTCTAATTGAATGGGTTTAATGAGATCATAATGCAACTTTCCCCTTTCTACTTGTAAAACATTGTATGAAGTTTTTCAACCTAAAATTTCATTGATAAAGATTACTGTTTTTGTGCTTGTTAATTATACATTTTGCTCTATTATGAGCACATCTAAATGTATGTATGTGAGAGCACTGGTGGTCTAGTTGGTAGTGACCCCGCCTTCCGATCCTAAGGTCGTGGGTTCAAACCCAGTCGTGTACCAATGGATTTTTCTGTGCGAAAAATTGATGTGCGCTATACCAGTACTCTCAAACGGCGAAGGAAAACATCGTGAGGAAACCCGCGGCACGTATTATTGACCATGTCTTTCCTGCGGACAAGGCCGACTAAGCTGAGAGGATGGAATAGGTGCTGGGCAAGCCTAATCCATCTTAATTCGTCCCGGGCACTACAGCGTCCCGTTTGTGAAGGTAAAACTTGCCTCCTGACGCTGTATAAATCACGAAACTGTCAACAAAACATGCTTGACTGTAATTTTAGGGTTTCCGCCCACTATTATTCATAACGGCAGAAGCAAAGCAAACTTTTGATACAACTTTGCTTTACTTTGTTGTGAATAAAACGGAGAAGTGGGCAGAGACAGATCATTGTACTCAAATAAGAGTCTCGATCTCCCACGGGTATATTCTAGATTATTTTGCACTACCTATTAATATTTATCTTAAATACATTCACAATTTCGTAAAATATATTTGACAAATCGTCTGGATATATTTCATTATGAATTCCTAGAGTTTTTTTTGAAGCGACACAATGACGTATTCTTTGTAGACTTTTAAATTGGCACTCTGTCAGTGATGATGAGTCAAGGCAAACATGTGCTCACCGGGAAAGACTGCGTAGACTAATGATTACGCGGAACAGACGATTCTACAAGAAAAAAATGGGTCATAGCAACGGATACTTGTAATCCTACTAATATTATAAATGCGAAAGTTTGTGAGGATGTGAAGATGTGACGATGTATGTTTGTCTCAATCACGCCGAAACGGCTGAACGGATTTGAATGAAACTTGGAATATACATAGTATGTGTGCTGGAGTAGCATATAAGCTGCTTTTAGTTCGGATACCACGCCGGGCGAAGCCGCGAAGTAAGTTCGTATGAGCTAGTGGCCAACTCTAGTGACGGAGTTTTTAGGCCGCCTTAAGGCCTCCGTCATGGCTTAACGACTTAAAAGCCGGGACCGACTGTTTAACGCGCCCTCCGAAGCACGGAAGCGCTCAGCTCGTAATGCCACTCGCGGCCACCCTCTCTCATAATCTCAGGTAGTATAGAATGCTAAATGGTGGATTCTTGCCAAAAGTAATGTTTGTACGTGTTTCTGACTACCCCTCGATGTCCACAGAAGTATTTACAAGAATTTAATGGGGTGAGTGTACGGTTCTTGGGGATCGGTCGCTGGGATTGTATATACATAGTGAAACATCTATAAAAAACCAGATCTGGAAATTATATTTCGATTCCCATGAGCACCTATGTTCCGATTACGAGAAAACATGAGCTTAACCACACGTGTATAAACCGTGAAAATCTCCGTTTTCACTCTAATTAGTGATAACTTTCGAAATGTTACGCCAAATTGATTAAAATAACCAAAACGTATATGTAGGCAGACTCTCACAATTTCTTATTGTTGTTAAACCATTTTAACGTCTTTTATAATCTCATTGAAATTCAAAAGTTATCAGATTGTGCTCATGTATCATATTAATTGGTCGTTTCACATTATTTCTAATTAAAATTTCGGCTTTACGATTTTTGAACAGTTAGATTTGAGTGTAATTATTGTGGCGGTACGAGTACCTACGTATTGTTCTAAACGGGTGGTTCAACAAAAAAATACTCATTTACATTTTGTTTTGTTTAAAACTGTTTGATTGCTTCTCACCATCGTCCATCATTTAATCCACCTGTTACTATTCAACCTATTTTCAGCTCTAATGATCATTGGATGTGGGTACAGTGGGTATTTCCATATTTCCAAGTTGGTACAGTAGTACCACAAATATTGTGCACCTGGGCAAATTTCGTACTTTACGTTACTAAAAATAACTGCACCAACCGTTTAAAAAAATAAGTGTCTACATAATTATCATCATCGCGTTAGTTCGTATTTCAGAAGCTAGACGAATATTGCCGAGGCACTCAATATTTGTGGTATTACTGTATATTCTTGTTCTTAATGCAAAGAACTTTTTGTCACGCGTCGTTGGGTAGGTGTACCAAATCCGACCCCGCCGTCGGCACTGAAGAAAAATTAACGCACACACACAAAAGGAGCGGACCCCGCATTAGGAGCGGTCACTAATTAATGGAAAAGGATTAAATTCGTACCGAATTGAAATAAAATAAATATGATAAAGGGCTCCTTGGGCGAGGTTGTTTTGTTTTTTACAGAGGGTCAGCTTGTCAATAGCATCGTTTGTTTTGGGTTCGCTAATCGGTAAAAGAAAATGGCGGAAAAAAAGAAAATTTAAAACGTTGAAAATGGTTGAAAGAATTGATCGAATATTTAAAATACAAAGACTTGAACCCGGGTTTTCATAAAACTGTTCTTCTTTATCTTTTTTTTTTGTGAGAAAAACGAAGATGTAAACAAAATGGAGAATCAATTTTGTCATCAAGGGCATTAGGAGGAAATCGGTGAAAATCGGTTTGCGGCTTACGGATTTTACGTGTCGGTCTACTGAACAATACAAAATTGTGTCCGGCGATTCTAAGTACATAAAATCGCCAGAAGGGGAGGCCAGTATTGAGATCAAATTATATTTCTTTATTTATTTATTTGGAAGACCAACAGCTTACATTAGTAATGGTATGGTAAACTAGACTGAGAAAAAGAGAAGCCAATTAAAGGTCCTCACGGATAGAAATAAAATAAAAAATAACAATGCGTAGGTAAGCAACACGCGCAATTACAAAGAAAGGTAGTAAGTAGTAGGTAGGCTAGTTGCTACCTGATGTGATGCCCACCAACAAATTGACAATGTACCTATTATACTTAAAGTATTGATATCGAGGTGGCTTTGATGTGGTAAAATTAACTATATTTTAAAGTAATATTTATATACTGTAGATGTATTCACGAATTGTAAAGAAGATTCTATCTGCCATGAGATTAAAAAAAATGAAATTATCCCATAGAATAGATCAATTTATTACGATATTATTTGTGCTGACGATGTTAAAATTTTCCAAAGTTTATTTACCTCTTTGGCCCCACCCTCCTCGTCTGACCGTTGTCTGATAATTCTCGCATTGATTTGTTCTCTAAGGGTTGAACGAGTCATGATTTTTATCTCTTTTTTATGATCCAAAATACTGTTTAAAATTTCTCCTGTTTCGAATCTGCTTAGTACTAAATATTTTCGCATATTGAGATTTCATCTCTACCCAATTCAGAGTATTCTTCTTCTTGAAAGATCAATTCTTCAAAGTATTCATCACCGGATTAACATATTTTTCACGTAGTCTGTCGAAACATATTTCCTCTAGCGTCGACTAAATAAACTTCGAAAATAAAACTCTTGGAAGTAATTCGAGCCCCGAGCAAATTAAAACTGACATTGAGAGATTAAGTGCGCCCACCTTGTGTGTTCTATCGGAGATAGGAGATAGGCAAACGTTTTTAATATCTCCCAATTGGTAATTTGATAAGGTAATTTCATTATTGGATAAATTCTGCTCAGGAAATTGCTTCTTTAGAGGACCAGTTTGAACTCGAGGAAACTAAATATTTAGTGCTCTCAAAAGAAGGTGCTAATATCGGACTAAATTGAAAAACTTTCCATTTGAATAGGTCGTCGGTAAAGTCCTCTCAAAGGCCCAAAATGACCATTCAGAGAATCAAAGATATATCCAAAAATGCCTACAGAATGTTTGCAAAGTAGTTAGAACCTCTATCAAAACTTTTGCGGTCACAAACCTATAGGCAAATATAAACGGCGCTCCGGAACGTATAGGCAAATATAAAGGGGACTATTGATACAAAACAGAAAGGAACTGAAAAGCCAGGTAGCCGAACATTTTCGACTCCATCCAATCGCTAAACTAAATAATCCAATTCCGAACAAAGTACGATTGACAAATACGAAAATTTGCTTTTGAAACTCTCGATCAGGTACCGAGTTGATCATTATTAGATATTGAATTTTCCCAACTTTGGGCTCATCCGCCTCTAATTTACTAATGAATCCGAGTGGTACTGCTATTACCCCCTTTCCCACCCCTGAGGGTGGTAAAAAGGGGTAAGAACTCGGGATATTTCGTCTTTTATACATGTAGCGATAATCCGATCGGCGAGTCGCTCCACATTTGAGTTTTCGTGTATTGTTCCATAATTTCCGTGTTACGTTTTGTGTGATTGAACGAACGATTGGGGGTATTTGAGTAATTAACCTATTATTACCCTATTACTGGGGTAATCTACTGTGAAAATCTTTATAATATTGCTCTTTGAACTACAATAATCGTGACCAGTGATAAAAATTAGACCTGTAATTAGGCAATTAATAACCTATTTAGAGCACTGGTGGTCTAGTTGGTAGTGACCCCGCCTTCCGATGCTAAGATGGTGGGTTCAAATCCAGTCGTGTACCAATGGATTTTTCCGTGCGAAAAAATTATGTGCGCTATACCAGTACTCTCAAACGGTCAAGGAAAACATCGTGAGGAAACCCGCGGCTTAGTCAGCTCCGCATGTATTGACTAAGTCTTTCCTGTGGACAAAGCCAACAAGCTGAGAGGATGGAATGGGTGCTGGGCAAGCCTATTCGTCTAGGGCACTACAGTGTCCCGTTAGTGAAGGTAAAAGTTGCCTCCTGACGCTGTATAAATCATGTAAGTACTATAGATATTAAAAGGCCTTATTATTTGACCTATTTATTAACTCTTAGATTTGAAAACTCCTTATTAAATAATTGGTCTTGAGACTAAGGACTTGTTTAGTCACAGCATGAAAACTATCTTCAAAGTAATAGTGGAATGCAAAATTTCCGACTCAAATGATTAACTTTTCGATATCTCTACAGATAAACTTATTCCAAACAGAGGGAGAAGACTCGAGGGGACAAAATCCATGAATGACGAAACTAAATTTTAAACTTATCGCAGAGCATTAATACTAATATTGAGTTAGTATGAGGGTGTGTGTCAATAATGAAGTTAGCACCTGCTGCGTCTGTGAAGATAACTCAGGCCTTTTATCATCTATAGTAGATGATTTATACAGCGTCAGGAGGCAACTTTTACCTTCACAAACGGGACGCTGTAGTGCCCGGGATGATTTAAGATGAAGTAGGCTTGCCCAGCACCTATTCCATCCTCTCAGCTTAGTCGGCCTCGTCCACAGTAAAGACATGGTCAATACGTGCGGAGCTGACTAAGCCGCGGGCTTCCTCACGATGATTTCCTTCACCGTTTGAGAGAACTAGTATAGTGCGTCTGTGAAGATAAGATGTGAATATTTTACCTACTGTCTATTGACTCTGTGAGTAATATTGGCTTTGTATATACATAGGTACCTGTTGAAGCGCTCGTGGTGTAGCTTGCTTAGACGTTCTTGATTGATCGTTAAAGTTAAGCAACGTAGTACGCGGTCGCAATTGGGATGGGTGGACGCAAGAGACAACTTTAGTGACGGAGTTTTTAGAAGGCCTCCCTCACGGATTAACGACTTAAAAGCCGGGACCGACAATTGAACGTGCCCTACCGCTCAGCTCGTAATGCCACTTGCGGTCACCCATCCAAATTGTGACCGCGCACAACGTTGCTCAACTTCAACTTCAAGAACGTCTAAGCAAGTTACGCCACGAGCTCTTAAAGCATATTGAACTTCTGTATGATTCCAAATCATAGGAAATCCCGAAAAACTGGATTTAATTTCGTACTGACTATTAAGTGTGTTGTGTTTTAACTATGTCCAACGTCTGAACTAGGTTTTTATTTGGAACTATTGACGTTGTCGTCGTTGTATATCACGCAGACAACGTAGCTACAGCTAGTAGGTAGTATATTGTTGAAGATCGCATCTGTTGTCGTGTCTGCTCTATGCAGAATCAAAAGTTGAGATTGTATGGCCTGCGATTGGCGGCAAAGTTTAGTTTTATTCGCTTGTTACGCCATAAAGTTTAAACAAACCAGCACCGAATGTATTGTTTATTTTATTGCCGACTTGTACTGTTGTACGAATTCGTATTGAGTGCGTGAGTTTTATAGGCATTGAGACTGGGGGGTGGGGGGTGGGGGGTGGAGGGGGTTAAGAGCGGAGTTACGTCACTGTCATGATGTTGTGGATAAAGCCACTGAGAGGACTGGTATGGAGAACACTGGTCTAGTTGGTAGTGACCCCGCCTTCCGATCCTAAGGACGTGGGTTCGAATCCGGTCGTGTAGCAATGGATTTTTTTGTGCGAAAAATTTATGTGCGCTATCCCAGTAGTCTCAAACGGTGAAGGAAAACATGTTAGATGGTTTTTAGTTCACTTGTATTTTTGTAAAGTAAGTTCGTATGAGCTAGTGGCCAACTCTTGTCGCTTAAAGGCCTCCGTCATGGCTTAACCAACCAGCCAACCAACCAACCCAGAATGTGACGTATTTGCGGATGAATGGAAGAGACTAACCCCCGAATACTCAAACGCGACTCAGACTCATTTTCATCAGAAACTGTCAAAAAAAAATCGTCATTTGAAACGTGCTCAACTCTGAGTCGCGTTTGAGTATTCGGGGGTTAGTTTACGTTGTAGTGCTTGAGGTATTGTGAGAATGACGGATAACAGCCAACAGTCACATACATAGTCCTGACCCCACACTAGGATTCCCTGTGTCGTGGGTATCAGAAACTACGAGTACCATGGTACCACAACACCCAGACCCGGAAGAAACATTTGCAGAACATGCAAACATTTCTTCCGCAGCGGGAATCGAACCCGATGAATGAATATTGACATTATAATAATTATTTTTTGACTTAATCTTGAATATTTGAAACCTGATCTATTATGAAATTTATTATGAATTTTGTTATTGTTACTTTGATTTTATTTTCTTAAGTTTTTGTGATTTAGTTAGTGTTGTGCCGTAGGTACTAATTAAATAAATAAATAATAATAATAATTAACGAGTTACAAGCCGAGCACTGACAATTTCACGCGCCCTCAGAAGCACGGAAGCGCTCAGCTCGTAATGCCACTTATGGTCACCCATCCCAATTGTGACCGCGCACAACGTTGCTTAACTTCAACGATCAATCAAGAACATCTATCTATAAGCAAGCTACGCCACGAGCGCTAACACGGTGTATTTTTGTAATTAGTATTGAGTGCATGACTTTTATCAGTCACTGAGGATTTTATGAGTGATAAGATCTCAGTATCATCACTATTAAGATGTTGAAGTAACTTGTACGAGAGAAAGAGATGGAGCTATCAAGCTTCCTCGTCTGTGACGTCATTTACGCTTCCGTAACCAATCTTCCACAAACTGGAGGATGGAATATTAATAATTCTTAATACTTTCTCCCTCAGTAATAATTATACATGTGAATGAAGCAAGATAACATGTCATGGAGTTCCATGGTCTCTGCCTATCCCTATGGGAAACAGGCGTGATATTATGTATGTATTTAATAATATACATGTGTATAACGACGACGATTGACGACCTCGATGGCGTGAGGTTTTTCGAAAACGACGATTGACGTCCTCAGTTAAGCAACGATATGCGCGGTCACAAATTGAGATGGGTGACCGCAAGTGGCATTACGAGCTGAGCGCTTCCGTGCTTCGCAGGTCACGTTGAACAGTCGGTCCCGGCTTTTAAGTCGTTAAGCCATGACGGAGGCCTTTAGGCGGCCTAAAAACTCCGTCACTAGAGTTGGCCACTACCTCATACGAACATACATACATACATAGGACCTCAGTGACGTCACATTTTTCTAAAGCTAAATCTATGTTGCATCTGCGGCATGCTCTTTGCTCTTTTCCAGCAAGCTCATTGAGCACATGTTAGAACATAAAAGCTTGACTAATAACCCAATAAACCTTCATTGAGCCCCAATTGAGAGCTGACGGAAATTGCCGAAGAGCTCCGAACTTTACCGACGTGCTTTTTGATGCGAGGCGCAAATTAATGAGGTTTTATTACAACTTATTGAATAATTGATTCGTAAGCATATTTGTCATAAAAATTACACAAAGATCTGTTGAATAATAATAATTTGACGGCCTCGGTGGCGTGGCGGGCGATTGCTCGGCTGAGACGCAGAAAGCACGGTTTCGATTCCCGCTGCGGAAGAAATGTTTGCATGTTCTGTAAATAATTCTTCCGGGTCTGGGTGTTGTGGTACCATGCTTCTCGTAGTTTCTGATACCCACGACACAGGGAACCCTAGTGTGGGGTCAGGACTATGTATGTGACTGTTGGGTGTTATTATTATTAATGGTTTTAAAAATACATATATCGGAATGTAAAATTGACCCTGAAATGCAAGCCATAGGGTTAAAATGTTCAAAGTCACGGTCAGCAGCTAGCACAGCTACAATCTGGTTAAAACAAACAGCTCAAAACCACTTCATCACCGCTCTTCTAACAAGACAATGCAAATCAAGTGTAATTTCCATCCAGTCCATAACAGTACCGAAACAATGCATGCGAAAAGATACAAATCTAAATGAGTCGAGTTAAATATTGTTTAAATGCGAGCTTTGGGTGTAATCATAGGTTTCGGTGAGAGTGAACTGTTCACCATCAAACGAGAACTAGGCGTGAAGTGGACTAGCTGAATTAATCGAATTGCCCGCGTGGGGTCATTCTTACCCTAAGCACTTTTTTTATTGCGAATTTTGGATGAAATGTTGATGTTCTTCCTTAAAATGATGGCTTATTATTCTACCCATGATTATTTAAATGATAAAAATATTGACTTGTAATTAAATAAAAAATGACATTATTATTAGGTATTATTATTATACTTCGTAAAATTTAAATAAATTTATATTATACAACGTGTAACATAATGTCCCTATAAGCCCGAAACGGGGGTGTTCTATACGTCATTGCGAACAACGTTTGTTCAACGACTTTTAAAATTTCAAAGGTTTTCATTCATGAAATGTCTCTTAAACTTTGCTCCAATACGTAACTTGACACAACGTGAGGCATCCCTATTTACAGCTGTTTTTTGACCTTTAAGTGTGAACTCTAGATGAAACAGGTAACAGAACAGACACCATTAGTAAAATGCCTACCTACTTACCTAATAACGAGGTGGCTTAATAAGTAATTTCTATTTTTTTTGAAGGCCTAGTGGTACCTTGGTATTTATTGGTAATTAAAATGTAAGGTCACATCACGACTAAAATCCCTAGGCACCGTAAACATCCTTTCAGATCTCTTTGTTAAGTACCTAGTATAGGAGATAGGTACCTTACCTACTCAATTTTGTATCTACCTACTCGGGCCTTAAAGGTATCCTCAGTGGGTGCCAAGGAGTATGAGAGGATGTCTACCGTGCCTGAGGATAAAGCCGTGATACCTACTCAATTTTGTACCTACCTACTTGGGCCTTAAAAGCATCTTGAGTAGGTAACAAGAAGTATGAGAAGAGGTCTACCGTGCCTGAGGATAAAGCCGTGACCCTATTCCACTTTAGTTTTTCCAACGATGTATTATTCCAATATTCATTGGAGCATTTTTCAATGCAATTTTGTACCTACCTACTTGGGCACTAAAGTCAAAGGTTGTGACTTATCTGTCTTACTAATCTTCATTTTCATCGTGAACAGCCTATTTGTCATTGGTTGCATTGAAACAACAACAACAACTAGTGGGATGGCACCTCGCCCTAATTGGCTGTCGGTGCCTTTGCTAAATTCAAAATCCGCAACCGTCAACCGACACCGCACCGCAAGCGTTTGTTTAATAAAATCAAATTGGTTCCGTAGGTTTATTTGTTTTTTACTTTTCTTGATTGAACTACGTAATTGTTGGTAGGTTATTATGTAAGTTTGTAAGCCTATTTTGTTTTATTTTAATTTTATCCGATGTGTTTTACAATAAAGTTGTATTGTATTGTATTGTATTGTAAGTAGGTAGGTACCTAGTAGCAAATGGGGATGGAGCACATGGTAGCATATTGGTATGAACCCCGCCTTCCCATCCTTAAGTCGTGAGTTCGAATCTATGGATTTTTCGATTCGAAATTTATGTGTGCAATATCAATGCTCTCAAACGGTGAAGGAAAACCTCGTGAGGAAACCAGGCATGTCATAGACGTGTGTCAAAGTGTACGAAAGGAACCTTCAAGGTGCACTCTAATCCTTCCACCACACTGGTTCAAAAGAGCTAGCGACACGGACACGACGACAGTAGTAGTAGTAGATGTATGGTGAAGTTTTTTCCTTTTTTTTCCCAATCGGTATTTAGTGGGTTACCCCAGACAAGGAACCCTAAAAATTCGGCTTTCGGCAATAGGTACCTACTTTTGGTGGCAAAACAGATCGGTTTTTATCAGTCGCAATTAGCATTCGTTCCTTGCAACAACTGCAACAAGCAATCTCTCGGTTCGCGTAACTAATTAACGATACGATGTCGGCTTTGTACTCAAACGGTGAGTATTATGATATGGTGTTGTGTGTGTGTGTTGGAGCAGCACCAAATAATTAATAGCTTAGTAGCGGCGCGTCAGCTCTACAGAGAGCGTTATCCAGGGCGGCCATTGCCATCTTACGGGCTATTTTCTGGGATTGGTGAACCGTCTTCTCTCGACGGGATCTTTCCACCGGCGCACCAGTGAGGGAAGACCGGGAATTCGGTGGTGTGTTGTACCTACTTCCCTTTGATGGATACCGAGTACCTACTGTGTGTGTCAACAGTGATAAAATTCAGTGATAGGTAGGTATGATGATAGGTACCCAACCTATCACCCTACCTAGTAGGTACCCCATTAGTACCTAGCTTACTAATAAAAAATGACAAAAATAATTTTGTGATTGTGAATGTGAATGTGTACCAGTAATACCAACCTAGGTACCTACATACCTACCTAATACCTACCATGTCAATTAGCCGTGTTCCGAGCCAACCAAGAAGAAGGGAGAAAAGGTATAACTTAACTTTTCCTGTACCTAGGTCCTTAGGTAACTACCTAGGTAGATGTAGGTAGGTAGTTGTTTTTTTATGTGTGAAAGATATCGTGATTTTAATCTTCGACTTTAATTTCTACGTAGAATTAAAAAAATTGCAAATTCTTACGAAAACTTTGGTGATTACACCTAGGTACTTTTTGAAACTTGCCGCGCGTTCAATTGTCTGCGTATGTGTGGGTCCGACGCGATAGGAGGGTGCGCGTGTGTTTGTTACCTACGCAAATGGTAAACAAACACATAGGGTTGTCACAAATTTCTCATGAAATAATTTGTTTTTAATTGTATTGGAATTTCAAATATGATGTATTGAACTTTTGCACACGTCAATGTATTCAAGTGCTCGGTCTGAATACACCCCTTTCGGGCTTATAGGGACATTATGTTACACGTTGTATAATGAATATTGCATGCGTACTACGCTGAATATGGCTGCTCTAATAGAGTATGGCAAAACATCTGTACAAACCTATATTACGCAATAAATGATTTATGATTATTATGATTATGAAAATATTTGATTTGTTCAACAAAAAAACGCTCCTTTTATTCAAACTATACGGCATCAAATTACACTTACTACAGGTAGTCTAGGGAATAATAGCCTGAGTTTTATGATATTTTATTGTATCAATCACATTGGAATTCCAAACATTCTGTGTGTATTTCTCTTAGCGCCCTATTCGTTCTAAAATAAAGTCACACATTATAACTTCTTTGAATTTTTCACACATAAAATTTTATATCCCGATTTTATCTATTTTGAATACACAAGGAAAACATTAAGAAGATTGATAGCAAAATGAACTGGGCCGAATGGACGCACATACTTACCAATAGATCGACGATACTACATTGACTTTTATTGGAAAACTAATCCTATTGCGCGCAAGGTAAAGTCCAAGACGACTCTAAGAAATCGTTAAATTTTTAAAATATGTCTCTGAGTTTATTTATTTGAAGGAAAAATGACCGATGTATGTTTGTGCCTGAATCACGCCGTAACGACTGAACGGATTTGAATAAAACTTGGAATACACATAGTATGTGTGCTGGAATAACATATAGGCTACTTTTTGACTGGATACCACGCGAGTGAAGCAGCGGGCGAAAGCTAGTAATTCATAATTTAAGCTCTAAAATAGCTTGCAGTTTCAAACTTCGTAGGTGGTGAAACTCCTCAGTAAGTACAATGTAATCTGTGATCAGTCACTGCTGACTCGAAGACATCGCCTCAATGATCCGTGTCGATATCACCACTTCGACACATCGGTATTAATAGGGATGTGCCCTGAATGAATGTGCCATTGGATGTCTGCCATCTTGTCGTTCGTTTTTGCATTTTGCCTGTCCTATTATATCGTGAACTATTGTTAAGTTGGATGCATTTGGAATTTATCTTATAGGGATTGGAAAATAAATTCTGTAACATACTATTTCGAGGTGAGATAAAGAGATAAAAAAAATCTCATATAAAAATAAATCATTCTGGGTGTTGTAGTATTATGTATTTTAAGAATGTATTTACAAAAAAAAGTATTTTATCAGCCATCTGGTGTCAATAGTACAAGCTTTGCTTAGTTTGGGGCTAGATGGCGCTGTGTGAAATGTCCACAATTATTATTTATTTATGATAAAAGTTCTTATCACGTTATTGGAAAGAATAAATGAAGATCCTCAGAAAACTTAATTACAACTTATAAGTGCCTATCAGTCAAATTCCGAACAAAATCAAAAGTGAAACTGTGAGGGGCCATCAAAGTCCCACCTGAAGGGTTAAGAAATAATTAAAAGGCCCGCAGAAAGACAGGAACTTAATTCCGATGCCTATTTGTAGCTCATCGAGTTTTGCCGAAGTTTGCCGAAGTTTGCCGAAGTTCCGCGAAGTTGCCAACTTGCTCTCGTATTTGCAATACACTCTTCGGGCGTTCCGTTAATTTATAATTATTGCTAATTGGTTAATTTTTCTGTTGGTATGTTTGATTTTATTTGTCTAGTTAGCGAATTAAATGTTTTCACACTTTTATTTGTGTTTCAAAATATTGAGCGTAGTAATTTAAATCAACTGGAGGACTAATGTTACGTACCAACGTGCCCATCAAATAATTTTCAATGTAGAGCTTTAAAGAAAAAAAATATAGAAGCATTATATAAATAAAATCATAATAGGTATTAGATAAAACTTTTTATAACAAATATATATTTTAAACAGTTTAAAATGAAATGTAGGAATGTAACGTATGCCATATTAGAATCACACACCTTAAATAAAACATTTAGTTGCAAAATAAAAAAAATATTTAAAGTGGAAACGGATTTAAAGTGCCCTTCAAAGGCTCCTTTCGTGCACTTGACACATGTTTGTAAACTTTTAGTTTCTACGACATGCCGGTTTCTTCATGATGTTTTCCTTCACCGTTTTACTGGTATAGCGCACATAATTTTTTCGAATGGAAAAATCTATTGGTGCTCGACCGGATTTGAACCAACGACTTTAAGATCGAATGGCAGGGCCGCTCCCACTAGTCCGCCAGTGCCCTGTTATGTTTACAGAAAATGTAAAATCAAACGTATTGTAAAATAATTTATATTTAACCCCATCACTAAGCACAAAAACGATGTGGGTTGTCATCGATTCGCATCTCATTTAGCGGCGATTCGATTCTAATTGGGATCGAATGGGTGAGCCGCGCTCACTCGCCACTCACCAGAATAGAACAACTCCTCTTGTTGCATTTCCAAATACGTGTTCATCTTGTGTCGATGTTGACAAATTTCATTGTAGGGAACGACATTTTAGGACATCTTACTTAAAAAAACTGGTCTCTTTATTCGTGTCGCTTGTTATTTCGAACCAGTGTGGTGAAAGGATTTAAAATGAGGAGTGCTTTCGCGCACTTTTTTCATTTTAGAAATATTTTAGTTACGTAGGTACTTACAAAAAAAATACTTTAACCCGTTGAGTTTTTTCGATTTATAATATTACGAAAAACATTTTGCATTTCGCAAAATTTCAAGCAAATAATCTCAAAATCCTTATTAGTTTAAATACAGACGTAGGTACAATGAATCGGAACAATGTGTCGGGGGTGAGTAATTAATTGATTAAAAAGGGTTCCGTGGACATTCGTTAGAAGTTTTTCTACCCCCTCCCTGAGAGGACGATTTTAAAACGGGCCTTAATTGATTTAACTCTAAGGGGATATATGCCACTTATGTACCTACCTATAGGCAAGGATGTACATACATACATAAAATCACGCCTGTCTCCCATAGGGGTAGGCAGAGATCATACTTCTTTCGCTTCATTCACTCTCATTACATTCCTCTTGCATGCTCGTCGGTTTAGGGTACTCTTGACCTGGCCCTTTTCCAAAACGTCACTGATTTGGTCCAGGTACGTGCGCCAAGGTCTTCCCCTTCCAACGGCACCATACACACTCGCCTCATACACCAAGTAAGGATGTATGTCACCTCGAAAGTAGGAAAAATAAAAAGTTTCACTTCTCTTTGACAAAAACAATACATAGGGTTCATCATCACCATTTTTTTAATATATATATTTGAGGAAATATCACACAGCGCCATCTAGCCCCAAACTAAGCAAAGCTTGTACTAAGGGAACCGGATGGCTGATAGAATACTTAATATATACTTTTTTTGTAAGTACATACTTATCTAACTACACTAATATTATAAAGAGGAAAGATTTTTTGTTTTTTTGTTTGTAACGAATAGGCTCCGAAACTACTGGACCGATTTCAAATTTTATTTCACCAATAGAAAGCTACATTATCAGGGTCTAGTAATACGTAATATTACAACACCCTGATCCGGAGGAAATATTTGCAGAGCATGCAAACATTTCTCCAGCAGCGGGAATCGAACCCGCATTACCGCACTATTTCAGCTACTGGGTAAAGCCCTGTTTTCGATTTTAACAAAAGCTTAATCAATTTGAACAAATGTCCACCTAAGTGTATTTATGTAGCAAAAAGTTTGCTGTAGCTCGAAGAATAACCAACAGTTTTGAGTGTCAATTCGAGGAGGAATTCCAATTTAATTGAAACAAAAGTGTCAAGTAAATTATTGAGTAGTTGCAACTTACTAAGTACGTCTAAACGCTTGTAAATCATTTAAAAGTTACCAAGAACTTCCAACAGCCGGTACCTATCGACATTGGATCTTCCAAAATCCCGAATTAATTATATTTTCGTTCTAAACTTTACTTCTAATCCTATCGATCCCTGCCCCTTTTAGGGAAAACAGAATATTATAATTCAGTTATAGTCTATTGATCTTGTTATGAAAGATTTGATTTTCTAACAATTTGTGTCACGGAATTATCGGGTTGACTTCCCCTGTTATTGTGTTAAAGCCACTGTTACCCCCTTTAGGCGTTACCTAATGCCTTTTCGAAGATATTTATGAGTCATCGTTTAACATTCGTTTAAATAACATAATCGTTTAATACAAAAACTATCTGATTAAATGTTTATGTAAGCTTTACCGATCATATTCTCGACAGTGTAGTAACATATAATAACAAGTCCTAAATTATAAATAACGGTCACTTTGATAACTTGCACCGAGGCAAATCTAGAACTCAAGAGTGTGCAAAACCTTTAAAGTTAATTAATATCATCCCTTTGAAGGCTTTTTTGGGAGATATCGGATCCATTTTGCTCACCGTACAAAGCGTCCGAGGTACATAAAAACCCCTTTAACTTATGATGAATTAGCGATCTCCTACGTTTTATGTCTCCCGTTATCTGCCACCCCTCCCCTCGCCCTCTCCCGATGTACATCAATATTAAGGAATTAATATGAGTGGCGAAAATTTTCGGACCGGTCATTACGGGTTTTTACTTACGAACGAAAGGAGTGAATAATTAGACGAGCGATTTGGGGCTGGTTTGTTTTGGTTTAATATTTTGAGAATGGAATTAAATCGATGCTGTACTGACTGCTGTAATATTGCGATTGCTTTGAGGTAATATGACTTTGAGGTACTGGAATAAATTGCATAGACAAAGGAAAAGGATGGGATGGGATGTTGTAGATTATGGTTTAAACTGATAGTCGCTGATGTCGAAATGTAAAGTTATGACGTTCGTGCATCGTGATGCAGAAAACCTCTATCGATATAACAATAAAACAAAATATTTTGTATCAGTTTTATATGGTGTACCGAATTATCTATTTTAATAAAGTAAAATGAAGGGAGTATGATTTTACATGTTATTGATGTGAAATACTTATCAGACCCCGAACAATATGAGCCCCTATGGGTCGAACTTTCCGCCAAGTCACGTCTAAGCCACATCAGACGTTCTAAAAGGTCTAGCTAATCCTTTTTCCAAAAACTTGGACCCCTTACACGGGTCCGTTTGATAAGGGAGATGTTTTGATATCCCCATCATTCACTTACGGGGGTGTTTCTATAGAAAAACATTGACGTAAAAAGTGGGTTGGAAATTAGGGGTGGGAGGAAAGGTCTGCCTGTCGAAGTGACCGCTGAGGAGGGTCGGCATTATGTGGACGTCGTTATGTGTTGATCAATTTTAATGCCAGTAGCGTTGGCAAGCAAGGAACTTTTTTGCGACCTACATACCAGTGCCGATGATGACATGAGGAACTGTGAAGTGGCCGAATACATAAGCTCAGATCATCATCATCTTCCTGCCAATCCCACATGAGTATGTACAAGCTAAAGTACAATAAGATTACTTATTGTGACACTAGGCGCGTGCTAGCCAGAGTCTCATGTAGGCCGAGCATGCATCCTCAACAACAACGGTTAGAAGGCTGTTGATTTAAGACGTGTCCAAGTGATCCCCGTGATTTTAAGGAATAAAAATTTTTGACTTTGATTTTTTTGGTACCACCATGTGACGGCGCACCAGGGACGCCGTTCTTTTTCCTATCATCGCAAAAAAAGTCACCGGTGCGCACCAAAGGGCTTTTGAAATGTCTGTGCTTGGATGGAACTAAGACGTAGCTTCATGCAAAACCT
Organism: Scotopteryx bipunctaria; assembly: GCA_949320045.1. Taxonomy (NCBI): domain Eukaryota; kingdom Metazoa; phylum Arthropoda; class Insecta; order Lepidoptera; family Geometridae; genus Scotopteryx; species Scotopteryx bipunctaria. The sequence goes on along the minus strand of OX439461.1, from coordinate 8,612,350 downwards.
CAAGTAACCTTCTATGCGCAAGCGAGCAGCGTCGCTGGTGGGTAGGTTGTAGACCATCTCCAACACCGTCTTGGCAATGACAGCCGCCAGGTTGGACTGTCCTTACACAAGGTACTGCTGAGAGCAACACCTTCCCAGCAATCCAATTATTTTTCAACTCTTTCATGTATTTCGTGTTCCTATGAGTTTTACTCGAAATAAATACATCCTGCTAATATATTTGACGGCCTCGGTGGCGTGGCGGGCGATTGCTGGGCAGAGACGCAAGAGGCGCGGGTTCTGCGGCTGCGGAAGAAATGTTTAATGTTCTGTAAATATTTCTTCCGGGTCTGAGTGTTGTGGTACCATGGTGCTCGTAGTTTCTGATACCCACGACACAGGGAATCCTAGTGTGGGGTCAGGACTATGTATGTGACTGTTGAGTGTTTAAAAAAAAAATTATAAACGCCTAAACTGCTGAACGGATTTGAATGAAACTTGGAATACAAATAATGCATGTGCTGGATTAACATATAGGCAATTTTTTTCCGGATACCACGCGAGCGAAGTTGCGGGCGGCAGCTAGTATTACATAAAAGTCCGAATATCAAGACATCGTAAAGTCGTACCTTTTAACCCGCATGGCGTGTAAAAAAGAGCCTTCTTGCTAATTTGCGCTTCTCTTAATTACCGAGAGATGTGGGGACTACTGGGACCCACGAGCTACGTGCCTTTTGATGTGGCATTCTGGAAACCTGTCCTAATTGTGAAAATATAGAGCAGAAATAAAATACTTTTTGTGCTGTTGCTTTGTTTAAAACTTAGTTACTTTAACTAGGATTTGTTTTTAAAATATAAACTACTAGCTGCCTCCCGCGGCTTCGCTCGCGTGGTATCCGGATAAAAAATAGCCTATATGTTAATCCAGTACATGTACTATGTATATTCCAAGTTTCATTCAAATCCGTGCAGCCGTTTAGGCGTGATTGAGGCACAAACATCCAAACATCCAAACTCACAAACTTTCGCATTTATAATATAAGTAAGATAAGAATTGGAAAAGTAATAGAAGAACGTTTTCTCAGCGGCGGCGGCGGGACACTATAAAAACTACAATGTAACTGTAAATCATTAATTAGTCTTGCCTGAATTAAAGATACTAAAATTTAATAAAAATGTTTCTTAAAAAAGATAAACAAAAGATTTTCCACTAAGTAAAAGCTGTCTTGAAAAATGACCAAGTTGGAATTGAACCTGTTAACGACTTCAGGTGTTATTGACCGATCTTTTTTCTAATTTCCAAAGTCCATTACGTATTTTATTTCCGATCGTAATAATAAAATTCTTTTAACTATGTGTGTACTTACATTTTTAATCGATTGTTATCGCAAATGGTACAAATTGCATCAACATTTCAGCTTATTTATTGCACTTCTAGCTTTAAAATCATAATTTTCTTTGCGATTTATGAATTTATGCATTTAAGCTCTTTAATTTTATCGATAAAATAAGAAAAAAAATGAGTTTCTATTTCCAATAAATTACTACATTCTAATTGTGCCTATTATCATACATACAGTTTCATAAAAAAAACGTTATTTAAATTTATCGTGCAATTTTTTTTTATTTTTAAATGCTATAATACTATTTTTCTAAATCTTTTGTAGATAAAGGCCATGACTAACTGATTGACTATAAAACTTTACAATATTATTTTTTAATTTGCCACATCGTTAGTTCGTACATTTTCCGTTGAGTGTCGTCCATTATAGATTCTCTTTTCATTAGCAGTGAGCGGGAGTTCTCAACAGGGTTAAATCTGAACTTTGTGATCAGAACACACGCCAACCTAATGTACTTAGGGGATTACGTAGCACAAATTGATAAGACATTTAAAGTACCTAATTGCTGGAAAAAAAAGAATAATTTTATAATAAATTATTATAAAATTAGGATTCTTGTTTTTTATATCCTCATTCGTTGGCTGGTATAAAATGCATTAAGCCCTTCATTTGAGCAAATTTTTCTGTTTTGTCCACTATTTTTTATTTGTAAAAAGTATTTATTTAAAACTTACTACTCTGCTGGACTGGAAGTAAAGAAAAAGCATAGAATGCATCCAGTTGCTTTTCTCCCCGAGCATGTCGTAAAAGTTGACTAAGGGATCCTCTCCAACATGATGGACCACCTATATGGGCGATGGGCTGATCACCTGTCACCATTGGTTCACCATATCCATCTTAGGACTAAATTAGAAGTGGCTAAAAGTTTTCTTATGTTTACTTGTTACTCTGTCCACCCCTTTTGAGATACGGGCGTGAATATGTTATGTTATGTATTTAAAACTACAGGGTAAGTACGATATACTAACTCACCTCATGATAGTAATTCCTTATTTTCATAATTTCGACATAGAGGCTGTTCAGCTTGTCACAATAACGTTCATTCATAAGCGCGGCTTTATTTAACTTTATGATAAAATCTCTACTACTACAAACTTAAATTAAAACAAATAATATAAAAAAAGAAAACTTATATTTACAATTTTTTGTCGAAGTTAAATTTTAGCCTAGTTTTGCGCACTTTGACGTCGACACTTCAAAAGCGCGCGAGCGACTGACTAGCTCAGATAACCGCGGGCATCCGCGCCTTATCTCCTCATTTCCATAAACAGCCAAAACAGTTCCCATACTATCTCATAAAAATCGTATCGAGCTATTAGCATACGCTAAGAAAACGTATGCAAATGCACATCTTACGCCTTTGTACGCGCACATTTTAATATCGGAATCGACCTATCAATCGGTAAAACAGGTTTAAATAATGCGTATCTTATGCCCTCTTTTGTACGAGCTCAAAGGATTAGGGGTTAGGATCTGTACCCTCGTGATGCCAGATGTCAATGTTGCATTTGAAGAATTGATATTTAGTTCATTGTGAGAGACATCGGAATTCGGAAATGTTTTTTTGAGTCGCGCATATTTTGGTGTTGAGTATTGATCGCTTTGTGGCGTTGACATAATCGGTAAGAGATAAATGACATAGATTCACTTGAGAACTTTGCTTTGGTCTTTATAATGGACATTTGACACAGCGCCATCTAGCCCCAAACTAAGCAAAGCTTGTACTATGGGAACCAGATGGCTGATAGAATACATAATATATACTTTTTTTGTAATTAATACATAATATTACAACACCCAGACCCGGAAGAAATATTTGCAGAACATACAAAAATTTCTCCCGTAGCGGGACTCGAACCCGCGTCTCAGCTGAGTACTGGCCCGCCACGCCACCGGAGTCGTCCTATTTTACATAATCGATGGATTTGGGATTCATAACGCGTATAGGTAAGAAACATGCCTCGCTACTTACCTATAACAAATTATATAAAACAAAAATATTTCAGCAGAATAAGTTGAAATGCAAATCAGGCACCTCGTAATTAGCACACTGAGTTCGATCAATCAACCCCTTTCGTGAGAAAACGGCTCAGGAAAATAAGGAAACACTAATTATTATTCGCATATTAAGCAGCCGAACGTCCTCGGGTATAATTTAATAATTATTTTTATTTGTAGGTCCGCATTTGCATACGGTAATATGCAGATCGATCGAGCAAGTATAAATCATAGAACAATCAAAGGGTTCAAATCGAATGGTTTCCAAACTGGTTTTTTAATATTTTATTTTTATTTTATCGACCTACATAGGTCGAAGGTTGGGGAGATCGACGATTATTTGCATATTAAAATGCCAGATAGTGCCTGTAACTGGTTTTTTGTGAGAAAGTTCATCCTGAGGGTCGATCAGATTTATTATTTTTACGCCTGATTGAACTTCTTTGCGTGAATTTAAATGTAGCGAGATTGATTTCTTAGGGGGCATTATTTATTTGAATTAATTACTCGAAACTGGTTCTGAAACTACCGTGTGAAGGTGATTCTACCAATAAATTTTCTGTGAAAAATTACAAGAATAGAGTAACAAGAATTATGTCGTCTAAAATATTTTTACCTACAATATCGACACAGGAAGAGCGAATTTAACGCTTTCCGTCGCGGAAAATAGAAAAATAAATGATTCATCCGCGGGTAATTGTAGCAATTTTGTAAACGATCGAATGGAGGACGTTTTAATTGGGGTTATAGAAACTATTTTAGTAACCGCCATGTTGGTAATTAACCGAACTGTTTTAGCTAAACAGTCACAACTTAAATAATGTACATTTTGAAAAAAAAAAAAAATAATAATAGCATGTCTTTGGTAGGTATTTTTTTTTATCTGAAATAGGTTCGCGCTTGGCCACACTCTACCTGATGCTAAAGCGCTCGTGGCCTAGCTTGCTTAGACGTTCTTGATTCATCGTTGAAGTTAAGTAACGTTGTGCGCGGTCACGATTAGGATGGGTGACCGCAAGTGGTATTACGAGCTGAGCGCTTCCGTGCTTCGGAGAGCACGTCAAATTGTCGGTTCCGGCTTTTAAATCGTTAAGCCATGACGGAGGCCTTTAGGCGGCCTAAAAACTCCGTCACTAGAGTTGGCCACTAGCTCATACGAACTTACTTACCTGATGTTAAGTAAAAGTGTGGTCTAGGATGGAGTAGGCTTATCTAGAAAACATGATATAAATATAATTTTGTCGTATGCCACATTAACTGATAGTGCAAAAGCAGACAATTTTATAATTTTGGAACGATACATTATAAATAACGGAATAAAAATTAAATAAAACCCGTTAAAAAGATCTCACGTATTCAATGCACGATTCGTTGACTCCGAAAAAATTTGGAAATGTTTTAGTGAATACATACTTTTAATTAATTATCATTACGATCATACATGAGAGTGATATACGAAATTAGCTTTTATTGCTTACACTATAAGGTTCATTATGTATGTGAACTATAATCGTTTCATTTTATGAGAAATTATATTGTTTTGGCCGCTGAATGAGCTCAGTGATCATTGTCCGGATTAATGCAATTTGAATTTAGAATTAGATGGAGTCATTTGAGTCATAAAACAATTGATTTTCTCTACATAGCAACTTTTTGCAAGATTATAAATAAAAAAAATCTTTTTGAGGTTAATTAATTTTAAATTGCTTTATTTCGATTTTCAAACGAGGAAGATTCCGTTTTTCGTGACGAAAACGTCCGTCGACCCCGTCACGGTACACTTACTGCCGTGTTTAATTAATATAAATAAAAATTATGAATAACGCGTTTTTATTACTCATTATCAGATTTGAAATCTAGCGGTCGGCTGCCCGCTGGTCTGTGGCCGAATGGTGAATTTAATATTTTATCTACCGTGTCCATTTATATTTGAAAATATGATAAATTTTCAACGCTCCGTTTGGCGTACGTTAACATTCGGGATGTGGAAGAAATTTGTATTATCGCATAAGTAACTGAGGAATTCTCAATCGCCTTGGCAAGGAATCCACTTTGGAACAGGTAAATACTGTTTATCCAAATAAATGTTTAAAAAATTGTTGGCGGACTTTCATTGATCTCGTGAGTCACTTTGGTGCTTCGTATTGAATTTTAAATTTGTCGCATATGCATTCCCTGAAAGTATTTCTTTGTCTGTCCATACATATTTTGCTTAACACTTAATTTTAACGACTTAGCGTCATCGTACGATCGTAATTTATTGGCACGTTCCGTTCCAAGCAGATCTTTTAAAGCCACGATTTAATCGTCCCACGCATGATTGAACGAGGAAAACGTTCGGAATCATTTTCAGGGGGAAAAATTTCCAAGTAAAGTGTAACCAATGAGTTCGCCCCATAACGACTCAATCTACGCACATTTAAATTGCCCTTTCCGAACGCAACCTCATTACTTCCCGAAATATAACCTCTATGGAGGCAATAAATATTGTAACGGCGCACATATTTCAAAACAAGAAAAAAAACATAAAATTTCTTAGCCCCACGCGTCTAATGCGGGTACGCGTTTCCGCTGTCTCATATCGACGTCAATAATGTAAGTAGGCACGATAATTTTAATATTAAAGAATATTATAAAAATACTGCAGAGGCTGAGATAATGTAGTTGAATCACTAGGAATAAATGTTTGCTTAGAACCATTTTTCACATTTATCTTAAAGAAACATTCAAATAGAAGCGTATAAAAATGTACTTATAGAATTCAGAAAGAAATTCAAACAAAACAATATTGAAACTTGTTGGCAGCACACCAAAATATCGCCAAGAAACGGCTCTATAAATCCCAGTATGACAATGGAAACGAATCCAGTGCGTTCCGCGCATAGATTTTTGCATTATTTTGGTATGCAAATGTTCGGAGCGATAGCGAGACAGTGTAAGAGCAATTTAAATTATTTTTTATGGCGCTCAAGTGTATTGAGAGTTCGCCAAGCCGCCGCGGGATTAAACCGCGCATCGGAATTGCCCTCATACAACGATATTGTTTGACTTCGTAAATTTTGAATGAACCTCGAAATTCGCAATTTAAGACTTGACTGTAGCGATACGCGAGCGATCGATACGGCCCCGTCGGTTGCTTGTTTATGCTTTCGTAGTTTACAATTTGATTTTAAAATTCGAATTTCGAATGATTTTTGTAATTTCTTTGTCTTTCTTGGAATTTGAAATTCGAATGATCTTTGAATTTTTTTTTCTATTTCGAAAATCGAATTGCGAATTCAAATTAGACTGATATTAGCGTTACCTACCTTAAATCTGGAACACCTGAACCGTAAACAATATTCGTTCGGAAACAGATAGCAAGGGAAGAAGCAATAACCATTAAAAGCTCGCGGAGGGCCGTTCACAAAGTTTTCTTTTCAATAACGCGTCTAATATTCAAATTAAGGCACTAAAGCGAGGAATTCGGCGATATATCATCGAAGCTAATCAGATTTTTCCTTGCTTCGTACATTTTGGGGATTAAATAGGGTAGGTGTATCGGTAATTTAGTAGTTTCTTTGCAGATTTTTTTGTTATTTATTATTGTTTTCCTTCCCCAAATGCTGCGTTTTGGAACAACTTAATTTCGGTACTTAGCTCTGATAAAGCAAACTGGAATCAAATTGTAACAAAACAAATGCATCGGTTGTTATCATTTAGAACGCGTTCTTTATTTGAACAGCGTCAATAATATCGAAACGGAAGCGGAAACCGTGGTGATTCTAATTTCGAACGAAATATCGCAATGTTGCTATTGATAAAAAATGTAACAGAATATTGTATTGACAGAATTTATTTTGTGATAATTATAGCGAGCTCTATATTATTGAGTGGGCAGAGAGTTATTTTCGATGCCCGTGTCATTTTAGAAATTACAGAGGCTTTATTCTCTATGACCAAACGAAACTTGACAAGTCGTAAGTAGTTTGTTTACGCACCGCGTCGCGTTTTTACAATACAAAACTGTCTCACAGAATACGATAACACGGTGATTCCACAAACGTGCCGGCGTTTGCCCGCGTTACGTTTTGTGTGGTCATAGTGAATAAGGCCCCAGCTTAGAATAGAGTGGTACTAAATGGAATTACTAGCTAAATAGTATTTGCTTCTTATGATATAAACGGCTTGTTAATGACAAATAGTGATCTTTAATATCTTACTAGAAAATCTTTACTAGAGGCGTTCGCCCGCGACTTTGTCCGCGTTGAGGTTTTAATGGTTCCGTACCTGAAGGGTGGCGACGGAATATTATTACTAAGCCTGCACTGTCCGTCTATCTGTCAGCGGGCTGTATCTCATGAACCGTAATAGGTAGAGCGTTGAAATTTTCACAGTGTGAATTTCTATTGCCGCTATAGCAACAATTAATAAAAATGAATAAAAAGAGGGCTCTTCGTGTACGAATTCGACTCGCACTTGACCGGTTTTTTATACAAACCTAATTTTCCCGCTGCGTCTTCTGATAATTGAATTCGGGAATCCCTTTATTAGTGCACTTCTATACCGAAAGAGGAATATACTATTCTAGATTTATGTTTTAGAATTTTTGCGTTGATTGTCAGTTATGTAAGAGTTTTATTATTACTAGATAGTAAAGTCGCAGCAATATCGCAGGCTGACAATGATTTGTAATTATGATGAATAAGATTTTTTGATACCATATTATTTTCTCCCAATAAACCTAAATAATGTTTTGTAACATGAAATAAAATAGCGCAACTTCAACAGCAATAACAATAATGAATACAAGCGTTAACGGAATATATCTCAATTTAACTTTTTACAAGTATACGTGGCGTGGGGGGGTATTGTGCGCGTATTTGGCGCGAAAACTCATAAAACATGATTACCAGTAATGTCGGATTCATTCGCTCGTGACGTTTCATATTGGTTCGGCGGTTCCGTCAAATGTCAACTTGGATGTTTTAATAAAAATGTGCTCTGCCATTTTTGCTGTTAAAGGTCTGATTTGTATTTGAATTGACATATAAAATGTACAAAAAACGCTTCTTCTGATCAGATGAGTTATAGGCTTGCAATGCTCTTTCAATAGCCCGTCTGTTTCTTTTGTATTTTATAAATAATTCTAGCTTTCCCCGTGGCTTCGCTCGCGTGGTATCCAGACATAAAGTACCTAATCTATTATGTTTTTCGAGCATACATAGTATGTATATTCCAAATTTCATTCAAATCCGTTTAGTCGTTTAGGCGTGATTGAGCCACAAACATACAAACATCCCACAAACTTTCGGATTCATAATATCAGTAGGAAGTAGGATATACGAAAATACAAGTAATTATTATACTAAACTTGTGTTAGTTGCAAGTTACTGTTAATAAAAAAAAAAGTTTTTTTAATGATGGTCTATTTTATTTGTGCAGTCTTACAAAGTATTTTGAATTGTCATTGTTGCACTTGACACATGACTAAGACAAACGTCAAAGTTGACGTTCCAAATACAATCGAGACGCATAATCGATCGATTATGCGCCGTGGAGGTCCAACGGAAGGATTACACGACACATTATCATACGTAATTCGAACATCTGTCCGTGGGCGAGCTTTCTTATTGTTCAAATATATCGTTTCGCGCCTTTGTTCTTCCGATTTCAGATAGCGTAAGCGAGGAAGCTGAACTGTCAATGTCAGATGGGAGATATTTTTGTCAACGAAATGATGACATTTTTATAAATTGTCTATTGTCTCTTTCGCAAACAAGTTTAGTTCTGACTTAAGGCTAGACGAACAAATCCTGTTAGCTGGCGTTTCTAAGGCGTTCGCTGTTCAAATAAGAATCACAAATCAATGACGTTCGATTCAAAATCAAAAATTCAAATCGTTGGGAACAAAGCGACATGTCGCCTAATGAGCCAATAACTCCCGAGACAATGGCCGGGCGTGGGCGTTCCGATTCAAATTATCACAAAAGAATATTAATGCAACACTTATTCAAATACAACGATCCATATTCAGAATTATCTTGTTCGAGTGAGCGACAAAGATTCTTGTTTTATTCTATTTTCGAACTATATAGGGCGCCCCTCGATGTCAATGCACAGCCGCATTCAGAGCATTCAGATCGGGAGTTTTTTTAATTAATAATTTTTGTTTATGATTTTCATGCGGCGTACATGCTTTATTACTATTTCCTGTGCTGTCAACACTAATGAATGCGATGCCGGTGACGTACAACATGTGCTTGTGTGTGTGTGTGTGTGTGTGTGTGTGTGTGTGTGTGTGTGTGTGTGCGCAATACTTTGTTACCGAGCCGACGCCATCTCTAAGCAATAGGTGGAGTAAAAAGCGTGCACTAATTCATAGTTCCGTCAAGGACTGATATCAAATTCTCAAGTTTAATATAACAAAAAAGGGAGCAGTAATCACGACCGAAATTCGTCTCGATCGAGAAACTCAAATTAGACGAATGGCGGTCGGAAGATTTCTTTGTCTTCGGCCCTAATGAGTTTTTAAGTCGATTATAGCAATTTTTCATAGAAAAACGCCTTTAGTGATGTATCGGTGGAATCAATCACTGTTGGGGCTAAATTGCTCTTTGTGGCTAGCGTGGCGAGCTGGCGTCCTATCGGATTGGAGGCGAGTGAACAAATGACCCGATAGCGATAGCCTGCCTTGCCTCGCTCTTGTATCATACTTTTTTATTTCTATTGTTTTTTGTTATAAATCAATCTGGCATAAAAGCATTGGAACATTATACATTTCAAGTTGTAAAAGTAGCTCGTACAAACCATGCAAAGTTAAGTTTTTTGTTTAAAAAAGGTACGAAACCAGAAGCAGGTATTCAGGTACCTTTTAAAATGTCATATTGACAGACACTTTGCCGACGATCCGTGTCAATCAATTTGCAGAAATAAATGAATCCTTAAAATAAACAGTTAAAAACGTAAACGGAGCGCGCCCTCTAGAACTGTCCATCACATTCCATATTCAAACGGGCCAGTAGAATAAAAAAAGTAAAAAAAAAAGAATGGCGGTATTGTTTTAAAATTCGAACGCATAATGAACGCGTTCAAAAAATCTGATTCGTTAATCGACCTCTTTTCACTTCATTTGTTCTGATTTATTTTTAAACTTATTTGAATTGGATTTGCTTATACGAATAAAGTTCCAATTGTTTTGAAATTGGAATAAAATTGTATAGAGCTTGGAGTAATTCAATATGAATTAACGGAACTATCGTTTGATTTGTTGTTTTTTTGTCGTTGATTTTTAACCAGTACCTAAGTCTGATTTCTTAGAGTAAGTAGGTAATGTTACTAGGTATTAGAGATGGAAGTGAATATTATTAATATTACTCAAAAATACATGCAACGCACTAGGTATCAATAATGAGTCCATATTTGTAAATGAATGCCTTTTTTTATCTTTACGATGTTCTTCCAAAATGAAATTCCTTATCGATGATAATGATTCCAACTACATAACATAAGCTAAAAAATAAGAGAAGTTTACCTGAAATATACACAGCATCTTAGCGTACCTGTAATAAAAAACAAATCTGTTACTCACTATGTAGTTGTAGAGATAACTCTATCAGTACAATAAAAAAATATATCGTACGCCTTATCGCAAGTATTGCGGGCGATCGAGAGAAATAAAAAAATGTCACTCCTCATTTTTCCACATAAGACATGGGCGTGTCTCAGAGTACCACGCCTCGTGATCTCAAACCTTCTTTCAGCACACATAGAGGTGATTTTCCAATAACGGCTGTATCGGTCTTCGATCGATTCCAAACGCCCTCACTATCTTACAAGATATCGAGAACGCCTTCTTAAAAACTCCACAAAAACGACTATAAGCCTTATTCCTGAGGAGTTAGAACTCTGAATCATTCGTGGCACGACCTCGTAAAACATATTGATGCCGTATCGGTTTTCCATTAATACCGCCGAGCGAAACGCAGCTCTATATCCAACGGCATAAGATTGACAATCGTATGTGGACGTTACAAGGAATGTATTGACGTGTTATCGGGATGGTTCTGTCTCGTTCTTTCTTGAGTTTTTCTCGTATGTGCGTCCCTCTCACCGGCGCAGGTCCTGAGAAGACCGGCTCTGCACAGAATGTCTGCGCATTCTTTCTTATCAAGCAAGCAATAATGAGTAAATAAAGTGTATTAAAATTGCTATACGTTTATGGTACCCTGGTACTTTGTGTAATTGAACACTGTTATTTTCATCTCTTCCATAACATGGAAAGTTTAAGCTAAATAAGGTGTGGCGAATATGATTTACTTGTAAATAAAGGGAAATTATTATGACTCGACCGACCGTGTAATATGGAAGACTGGAAATTGGCATTGAATTGAAACTTAATTGATTTTCGAAATTGGAATAGATTCGCTGTTTCGGAATTTAAAAATCTCAACTCGACGTCCCATAGTAAAACCATCATCACTGAAAAATAAACATTTTGGGTCAAGTTTCAATTTTATTATGTTATCTTTCTCATAGATATTTGTTTAAGATCTACTATTTGTATAACTGAAATAACCTTACAAAATGTAAATATGATGCATGTGGCGTCTCAATCGTGTGTTTATTGAATTGGAAATTTATTTATGTTATGTTATTTTATTACTGATCCTGTTTTTGGTAATTAACTAGCTACATTACGTCATTCTATCCTCCTGCGTCTATTTGTCCATTTATAAGTAAAATGGAGATCCGTGGCCTGCCTACCCCTATGGGAAAAAGGCGTGACTTTATGTATGTGCTAGCTGCCGCCCGCGGCTTCGCTCGCGTGGTACCCGAATGAAAAATAGCCTATATGTTAATCCAGCACATTTACTATGTATATTCCAAATTTCGTTCAAATCCGTTCACACGTATTGACCATGTCTTTCCTGTGGACAAGGCCGACTAAGCTGAGGGGATGGAATAGGTGCTGGGCAAGCCTACTCCATCTTAATTCGTCCCGGGCACTAGAGCGTCCCGTTAGAGAAGGTAAAAGTTGCCTCCTGACGCTGTAAAAATCATCTACTATAGATGGTAAAAAGCCTTTCCCCCGAATACTCAAACGAGACTCAGAGTTGAGCACGTCTCAACTCACGGTTTTTTGACACTTTCTGATGAAAATCTGTACGTCATTTGAGACGTGCTCAACTTTGAGATGCGCTTGAGTATTCGGGGGTTAGTTTTATGTAAAATGTAACAATTTGATTTTGCTCAGTAACTCCCTATAAAGTTGTTTAAAAATTACAAAGTAGTAGGAATGAAAGAACATATTTGTGTGTATGAGAATGGCATGACAAGCAAGCCATTCAAATCTTGTCAGTCAGCTCAATCATTGGCAATCGCCTGATGCAGTCATAACATTAATAGGCGATATCCGCTAACCTTTTGTAAACAGTTTGCACGTGTACATCGAGCTACATCGCAAAACAAACCTTATCACATCGCTTTAGAGTTCAAATTACGCATTTGAAGATCCGGCTCCTGGTCGTATCCAACCAGATTAGCAAAATAAGCTCTAAATACCAGTGTGTAGAGTTCATTTTCGTTTGGAGTTGACTTGTTCTTTGTATCTCGATCGATGGTCGAGATCAATACACGGAATGTAAGGATTAGTTCTATATTTTTATTGGCAGTTTTATTTGTGACTTACTTATCTAGCTTAACGACTACCCTCTTAATATTAATATTGACAGTTATTACAGGTTTGATTAAGTGTTTCCAACATTTACATTTAGATACTAAAGTAACCTTTAGAAGTTAATCTTCGATAACTTTACTACAATACTAGCTGTTGCCCGCGACTTTGTACGCGTGTAGTACATTTTGTTCTATAATCAATAGTTATCGCAGCGCACGCCAAATCTATTTTGGGTTTTCTACCTTGGGTTACAATATTGCAATTTTCTTACGGATCCCTATTTTTTTTTAAATTTTATTATGACCTATACTGGAACCTGATAATGTAGCTTTCTATTGGTGAAAGAATTTTTGAAATTGGTCCAGTAGTTTCGGAGCCCTATTCGTTACAAACAAAAAAACAAAAAAATCTTTCATCTTTATAATATTAGTATAGATTGTGTTAATTTAAAATAACTATTACAAAATCTACCCAAAATATTGAATGTCAAAGATATTTTGCAAGTCTTGCAGTATTTTATGTTCATATCATGTCAACAAAATTACATTTAATGTTTTGATGGCAAAATTTGAATTTCGCATCAGCATAATCCTTCGGTCAAGTCGAGATCATAAATAAAGTACCAGTTAAGGCAAACTATTGACCCCAATTAAGGCGATGGTCCGAGACAGAATAGAGTAATCCCAGATTATCCCAATATAACACCTCTTAACCCATCCTTACAAGCAATTAATAATGAACTAACTTTTCGCTTGTTTTAACACGTTTTTGCTGTTCAATATCTCCCCTTTAAGTTTATAGTAAGATCTTATATTCAAACTTAGTATTTTTTACTGTGTTCGGAATTTATCCTACTAATATTATAAACGCAAAAGTTTGTGAGGATGTGTGGATGTGAGGATGTATGTTTGTGCCTCAATCACGCTGTAACGGCTGAACGGATTTGAATGAAACTTGGAATTTTACATAGTATTTGTGCTGGAATAACATATAGGCTACTTTTTGTCGGGATATCGCGCGAGCGAAGCTGCGGGCGAAAGCTAGTTTATTCATAGGTAGTTATTTGGACTGGGTTTCTTATGGCATTTTTTAGGCAGAAAAAAGCATTTTCATTGTAATTTAAGATGTCTGTTGTTACGAGTAAGTATACTTTCTGTATCAAAAAACAAAACACAAAATTAGATCAATATTCTTTGAGTTTAGAAAAAAAAGAGTCTAATTTTTATTATCTAATTAATCTCCCTCACTAAAAGCAAGAAGTCATTATCCTAATTCGAAATTAATTCCAACTATAAATTAGGAAGACAGTGGAACACATGTAGGGTCCCTCAGGGCGAGAGATCGAAGGGCGGACGTCCGGTCAAGTCGCCCTCAACCGATACTATGAAGTATTTATTGAGTTGCGGCTCACCGAAAGTATTTTATTGTTCAGTTGTATCCTTTAGCCCCTTTGTGTCTGGAACATCTACCCTCCAATTTGCACTCTATACCTATAAAGGTTCGGTTCAAATTCGATTGGACATAAAAAGGTCAACGTCAGTTGCAGAAAGGTGTTACTTTCGTATTAATTGGACTTTCAAAATGTTTTCGTTTGCGGGTTGAATAAGTTAATTTATAGTATTTTAAGCTATGTTTGAGTTTGACCTTTGTTCTTTACTATTGCTCTATTAGAGGTTTTATTAAAAACTTTTACTGTCAGCAGTAAAATTATTATAAGTTCAAGTAATAATTCTTTAACTACATACCCATGAGCAATTGTAAGGGATATTGGATGTTCAGTTAGCAAAACGTTTCTCATAAATAAATAATTAAAAAAATGTTGGACATTTCAAATATAGTTAACTAGCTGCCACCCGCGGTTTCGCTCGCGTGGTGCCAAGGTAAAAAGTAGCCTAGGTATATGTTATTCCAGCATACGTAAGTACTATGTAGGTATATCCTACATCTACACTAATATTATAAAGAGAAAAGATTTTTTTGTTTCTAACGAATAGGCTCCGAAACTACTGAACCGATTTAAAAAATTCTTTAACCAATAGATAGCTACATTATTACGGAATAACATAGGCTATAATATATTTTCAAAAAAATTAGGGATCCTTACTAAAACTCCAATAATGTCCCGAGGTGTAAAAAATTGATCTAATTTGTTAAATACCCGTGCGAAGCCGGGCTGCTAGTATAATATAAATGTGAAAGTTTGTGAGGGTGTTTGTGCCTCAATCACGCCTAAACAGCTGAACGGATTTGAATGAAACTTGGAATATACATAACACGTGTGCTGGAATAACATATAGGCTACTTTTTATCCTGGTACCACGCGAGGGAAGCCGCGGGCGGTAACTAGTACTTTCATATAAATCTGTTCACCTGTTCAGGCGTAGGTAATTGAGACATAAATACATACAAACTTTCGCTTTTAAAATGCAAGTAAGATATATACCATCAAGGAAGATTCAGTTCATTTTGACTTCTCGCGTTTAATAGCTATTTTTACGTGTTTCTAATTCCGTAGGTACTTATTTTAAGTACTAAACTAAAGTCAATAGTATTAAATATCGAGTCGCTAATGGGTCGTAATCGAAGTTTGAGAACAACAGGTGTCTAAGATCAGATCTGACAGTTACTGAACGCATCTGTTCCTCTTCGATACATACTAACTATTTAATCGTCTGTGAGGCTATTTAGGGACGTTACTATTTCACTATTTCGATGGAACTCAATAAAATGAGATTAGTATATTAGTTAGTATATTTTGAAGTTCTCCGTGAGTTTTCTTAGACTAGATTTGCTGATTGACTAGATATGTAGCGTCACAAAATAGTAAGGCCTTTTACCATCTATAGTAGATGACATAAACAAAGTCAGGAGGCAACTTTTACCTTCACAAACGGGATGCTGTAGTGCCCGGGACGAATTAAGATGGGGTAGGCTTGCCCGGCACCTATTCCATCCTCTCAGCTTAGTCGGCCTTATCCACAGGAAAGACATGGTCAATACGTGCGGAGCTGACTAAGCCTCGGGTTTCCTCACGATGTTTTCGTTCACCGTTTGAGAGTACTGGTATAGCGCACATAATTTTTTCGCACAGAAAAATCCATTGGTACACGACCGGGTTTGAACTCATGATCGGAAGGAGGGGTCACTGCCAACTAGACCACCAGTGCTCTCAGCGCCACAAAATAGATAATAATAAAAAACCAGCCAAGTGCGAGTCGACTTCGCACATGAAGGGTTCCGTACATCGTACTAAGCCTCCGCTGTCCGTCCATTCGTCCCTCTGTCAGCGGACTGTATCTCTTGAACCGCAACAGAAATAATAAAACGGGGCTCCATACAACAACCTTTTTTTTTCAAATTACATATAGTAAAAGTCATATTAAAAAGTACATGTGCGATGGTACGGAACACTTCGGGTACGAATTCGACTCGCAGCTAACCGGTTTTATTTTTATCAATTGTTTTCACATGCCAGATATAGCTACCTATTATTGACGTTACTAAGGGAGCAGGTTATTGAAGTATTTATTTACTGCCTATTATATAAGCCGATATATTCAAGCCCTTTTAACCAGAACTGCAATCGAAACGCCGATTAGAGGAATACCGGGATCAACCACATAACTGAGGTCTCGGGGTGACCGCAAACCGACCGATTGTCAGCTCAAATCAATGGTTAAAGTTATGGCGCCCCTACAAATCGACATCTTGTTTGATCATTCAATTGCGACTTGTTTAACTAACTGCTCATTTTTTGTAGTTTTTCAGTTAGGATATTTTGTGTGTAAGTAGTCGATATGGTGAATTTTGTTAATTGATATCAAAAAGCTTACAAGAGTGTTTTCAAACTTCTTGTCAGTGAATTGCTTGACCTATAAAACCCGGCTTAAGAGTGCTATCTCGGGTCAAGTGTTCAGTAGTTTACGCTTTTTAAGCCTGTGGTCCGCTCGAACAGCCCATAAATAAATATTTGTAGGCATTTCACACAGGGCACAAGATGGCTGATATAAAACATACTTATAATACATAATACTACAACACCCGGACCCGAAATAAATATTTACAGAACATACAAACATTTCTCCCGTAGCGGGACTCGTACCCGTGCCTCTTGCGTCTCAGCCGAGCACTCGCCCGCCACGCCACCGAGGTCGTCATTATATATAGGCATAGTGCAAAAGTACTACTTTTCCAGACAAATTTTGATTAGGTAACATCATAGGCTCATCTTGAAATTAATATCATGCAAAGTAAAAATGACGATCGTAATAACCGACTTTTTATCTAATAAAAGGCTGTAACATACAAATAAATGTGGGTTGAAATTTTATTGTCAGTCAATAAAAGTATTCCATAGAAAGTATGAGTATTTTACAAGGAATCAATGGGGCGAGGGGTTGAGAATAGACGTATCTCTGTCGGTGAAACTCATCCGATTTCCGAACAGAACCGATAGCGGAAGCGGCGCCCCCTACCGGATGTGCGTTGAGCGGGAAAATAGGCGGAAGTTTCGCACCGGGGAGAAAAAATTCGGAAAAGAATCCCTCAGACAAATTTGCATGAAAAGGGCACTTTTGTGTGTTTTGCGCGGCGATCGGTTGTAAATTTGTCAGATTGACAATTCGCAAACACTTCTCGTCACTTGTTATGCTAATCCGTTTCTTTACGTTTTTTGTGCAATTGTGAGTTGCGGGGTTGGTGCGTCGCCGCGTCGATTGATTTAAGGGTCTGCCTGCCGTTCAAAAACGACGAGCCAAATTCTGGATTCCGGATTTCGGATCGAGCCGGATCGCGTAATTAGACAGGTGATTCGCTAATTCGCAAAAGGAATTCGTCTTAATTCCTTTGGTCCTATTCCGGTGATCGTCCCCGTGAGAAAATCACGTCGCGATCGGCATCCGAGCAAAAAGGCGGATTTCAGATCAACCTTTTTATAATTGCAGATGTCAGTTGATTGACAGTTGATTCTGAGCTCTGCCGCTTGTTAATACGCGTGGTTTCGGAGTGACAGGCGCGGAGAATTTATAATCGTACGTAAATGTGTCGTTGGAGAGTTGCTGGTTGGTTTACTTAAAGATTGGAGACTTTATGTTCTAGCTTCGAGAACAGTTGTAATTTGTAAACTCAAGATGATGAAACAGAGCCTTTGCTTTTTCAACTCCGAAGACAGTACAATTGCATTCAACTGCATAAACGCGTCAGGAGTGAGTACCACGAGTACGCTCGCAAACACAACGCACTAACACTTGTACTAACAAGTACAATCGCATCGATAAGCGTTCGCATTCGCAAGGCGCGCGACCCTGACCCCGCTGAGGAAGTGGGGCTTCGATCACGTAACGTCCTCTGTGCCCCACCGGCAATCTAAGATTGACGTATAAACCTGGACTAAATCATGCTCCTAAATTAAGAAATCTTGACCTAGATAGTTTTTGTACTAGGGTGCCAATTAACCGGAATGAGTAACGTCGAATTTGAATTTAAAAATATTCCCTGTTTACAATACAATACAATACAATACAACTTTTTTGTAAAACACATCGGATAAAATTAAAATAAAACAAAATAGGCACAAGAGAACAATGAGATTTACAATGGGCGGCCTTATCGCTAAGAGCGATCTCTTCCAGGCAACCTTTGGATGGACAGGACATAGCTTTGAAAGATAAGGACGGCAGTAACGAAACAATAGTAATAGTGTTTACGCTACTGGACTAACTTTCAAGGTCATGATGTCTCTTTGTATCTTCCCAATTTGATGTTCTAAGGTGGTGGGAGTCCAAATTGTTTTATCGAAAACCGATAAGTAGGTATATACATAAAATAAATGTCTTTGACAAGTATTTATGGTTTTAAAGAGTCATAAAATTTACAGTCCGAGATTAAAATCTTTTAATTAATATTTTTGGGAGAACTCGCCCAATATCGCCGCACTTAAAATCGATGTCCGAAGAATAGAGTCACCTACCTACGTTGGTCCTAAATTTTTACGACCCATAAAAAGTTGACTTATTCGTAGCCCGTTGGCACTCACCACGTATCGGACCAAAATTCACATTAAAAATTCGATATTACGACCGAAAGTTCAAATTTACGACGGTTTAAAACTAAACGATACGATTTTACTGTAATATCATAGATACAACAAATTGACGATTTTTATTGCGTACACGATTTGATGAAAACACTGATCATAAAATTTTACAGAGATTAGAAAATCTCGAACGCTATTGGTGGATAAATCCGTTTACTTTGCTGCAATAAAATGTAATGAGAAGCAAGGACGAACGGTGTATGTAAATCTGTCTTTATTTTCCTTAAAATTTATTGAAAAGAGACGGGTATACAAAGAGAACAAGACTGTAAATGAAATGAAAAATTATAAGCCAACACAAACAAGCGTCAGAAATTGTACGCGGCAAATCGAACCGGTTGCAGCGTAAAAAGAGGGTACGTTGAGATTCCAGCCAAGGACACGGCTGCTCTGAGAGACAATGTGCGCAATGCGTAGCGTTTTAATTGTCAAAATTACACCCTTTGATGTTGCCGACAGGCCGGCACGTCTGCATCGTTGACTTTACTTCAATGTATCGAACTTACCTTATTACCAACTATTTTTATAACCAGTAATAGTTGTAGAGTAGCATCGTACGTGAATGTTTTTTTTTGTTCGTTTGATCACTCTTACATTTTACTCAAACGAAAATGTTTTCTAAATTTGAAAATTGCATGTTCTTTTTAGGTCGATCTTCGAACTTGTGAAATGTTATTTCCCATCTGACTCTACCGATGTTGTCGATCCTTCGAATAAACTAGCTCACATCACATCACAGTTCAAAGCGATGCTAAATCGAGTTCAATTGGCTAACGATGATTATTCAATCAGGGCAGATTGATCGGCATTATCGGATAATAGGCCCACAATTGAGCACGGGGGCACTGTATGCAGGATGAGGACCTTGAAGACAAAATCACATGTTACGATTCACAAAGGCAAAATAAGAATGGCAGAAACTAAAGATCCCTTACCCACACCCTCTTATACAGTTTATCTTGAAATCTAACTCCAATTTAAATTTGGAACGCTTCCAAATTCTCTGTCAGTGAGCGTAGTGAAGCTGTCAACGTCAAAATTTACAAAAAACTCAACGTCATACTTGGAATACAAATCAAACCTTATTAGAATTTGGAACGCATCCGTGAGGAATCAATAACGCGTTCGGGTTCAATTTTTTCCAGCTTGAATCGCTCCGGAGGGGTCCTAAGATGTCTCACTTAAGGCAAACGTGATCTGCTTGCAAAAAATACTTTTAACCATTTACCTGTGTTCCCCTCCGGAACTTTCTTGTAAACAACGGGTGAAGGATGTTGCGAATCTTTGCGGTTGGAAGTTCGATTGCCTTTATTTGATTCTGTGTTTACAAGTTCTAACAAATTGAACCTTTTTCACTCTTCAAGATGGAAAATTCCACCGTTTCTTTTATAAGATTGTTTTCTTTTATAGACTTTCTCAGTAAAGAACAAGGTAAATAATTGAACAAAGCTAGGTACCTTTTTTTAAACAATCAAATTTTTCCTTTGAGCGTCACGTTTTTGAAAAATGTTTGAAAACAAGCCTTTTACAAAAAAAAAGTATTGGCGTCATTGATTGAGAGCTTATTGTAAAAATCGGTTAATGACGTCAATTTCAACGTGGGCCGATATATAAATCGAAAATAATCAAGACTGACAAAATAACAAGAATTACTTCTCCGCTGGACTGGGAATATAGAAAATATATAGAATGCGTTCAGCTACTTCTCTCCCCCAGCATGTCGTAAAAGTCGACTAAAGGTTATCATCCTCTCCAACATGATGGACCATCTATATGGGCGATAGACTGATCACCTGTCACCATGGTTCACCATATCCATCTTGGGACTTTGAATCAGGAGTGGCTGCAAGTTTTCTTATGATTACTTACTGCTCTGCCCACCACATTAGGGATACGGGCGTGGTAATAATGTATGTATGTAATAATCAAGACTTCAAATAATAACAGTGCGATGGTTCGTCACTTAATTGATCTTATTTTTTTCACTGAAACACTACAGATCCCATACATACTGTCGAAAAGCACAAAGAAATTCGAAATTGATCCAAAGTACAAAAGCGAAAACAAAAGATGAACAAAATCGACACAACGTATAGCGTCACGCACGATCCTCAGAGGAATTGTAAAAACATCAAAAGAGTAACGCAAGGAAGGAAAACCAAGGTTTTATTGAGTCAGCGTGTGTGACCCCTTAACAGGGTGATAACATAAACTGCTAAGAATAATAAAAATAAAAAAGCCTAAGGCAAAAATAGGCAAAAGGTCTCAACCATCGATTTATTTTCTAAAATTAATGGTTTAAAAAAAGCAAGCAGTTAATCAAATAATTTTATTTTAGAAAAACACTCCGAAACTCCAGTAAATTTGGCTAGGGTGAGCTCAAGAGTCATCAAAGACAAAGGATAAGGTAACTTGAGGGTAATATTGAGATTTGATGAATATTGAATAGAAATCTTTCAAAACACCCTGTATACGAGAGGGAGCACACAATTGTAAAATTGATTAGCGCCGACAGGAACGTCAAAACTTGTCAATATCGAACACCCCTACCCTCACATCACAATAAAACATCCAACTTACTAACCAACGATTTTAGCACTTCCAAAGTCAATATTCCGATTTTATAAATAATGGCAATAAAAAGAATTCGAATCATAATTCAAATTTCAAATTAACTGCCAGACCAGTGACCGATGTCAAAAAGAAAAAGAAAACAAAAACGCAATTGATACAAATTACCTTTGCCATCATTGGAGCGTTAAAAAGTAAATTGCAAAAAAAAACGGGCATAGACAAAACACACGTCTCGGAGGGAGAGGCAATGGCAAATTAATAATTAATTTTTCACGATTCACGCGGGAAGCACACGACAAAGTTAGGGACACTCGTTCGATCCCGTTTTGTTGAATTCGTTTTTAAACCGGAGTTTTAAAGTTGGGAATTTGTCTGTGTTGTCTTTTTTGGTTTCATCGATTGATTTCGGTTGGCAGGTGGCTTTCTGTTAGACGGAGGTCGGCCAACTTTGGCGGGTAAGTTCAACTTGTTTAGTCTGTTTTGTCACTGTGAATCAAGAATAACTCTGGAAATATGATTGAGTTTTGAGGTTGTCCATTTTGATGTCATCTTTCGATACGAATTGTATTTTTACTTACGAATTAAAGAAGCTTGCTACATATAGATTAATTTACCTGCAACAATGAGAAATGGAAATTAGTTACAAGCATTATTACAATAAAATTCAATTGGAAATAATGTTTCACAGTGAAACGAAGTAAGATTTAGGGACGATTTCACCTTTCAAACTGAACGGCGTTTAGACTTAATTAAACTGAGTTTAAGAGCAGCCAACTGTACAAAAATTGACAGTTGTGACACCTCTTAAACTCAGTTTAATACTAAACGCAGTTTAAATGGAGAAAAGCAATAAGGACCGTTTTGCTGCTTATACTGTGATTATTAAAACAATTCGCTTTTCAAATAAATCTGAGTCACATTGACCATAGAGCAGCATACTCTATAAGCAATACTTTACCACAGATTATGTAATCCCATAAAGGATTATGGTGCCATACATAGATGCGGGCATCGCTATAAAATTAAAACTGTTACATTAATTTTGCTTTACGATCTAAGAATCATTTTATCGCTAGTAAATGTTCAATTGTATTTTAGTTTAGTCTATTCTGTGTTCATCATCATCATCATCTATAACCCGACTACTGGGCATAGGCCCTCCGTTTCTGCCATCCATCACGCTCCCGTGCTTAAATTTAAATTTTCTTTTTTTTCTCTCATTGTCAATATTTTTCTTTCGTCTAAAATGATCCTGTCAGTCATTACGTAAAATGTGAGCACTGGTGGTCTAGTGGCCTTCCGATACAAAGGTCCTGGGTTGAAATCCTATCGTGCATCAATGGATATTTCTGTACAAAAAAATTATATGCGCTATACCAGTACTCTCAAACTGTGAAGAAACATCATGAGGAAACCGGCATGTCGTATAACCACGAAAGGAGCCTTTGAGGCGCACTTTAAATCCTTTCACCACACTGGTTCGAAAGAACTCGTGACACAAATAGTAGTAGTATTATGTAAAATGCTTTAGATTTGATAGAATCTTCGCAACCAGTTGGTCAGGTAAAATTTAAAGTAAAACCTACTCATAAAAACAGAAATAAGTAGAGTTGAGGACATAATTATAATCGGAGAACTAGACTATAACAAATTATGAACTCTTTTACGACTGTATGTTGATCAGTTCAATAAGAGCATGTGCAAATTGGACATTAAATTTACTTCGTTTTGGTAATAATGATTCTTGATCAATATAATAGGCTTCATTTTAAATAGAGCATTGGTGGTCTAGTGGTAGCTCCCTCGCCTTCTGATTCTAAGGTTGCAAGTCCGAACCCGGTCGCGCTCCAATGGATTTATAGGTTCAAAAAATGTATTTGCGCTGTACAAGTACTGGAAAACATCGTGAGGAAACCCGCGGCTTAGTCCGCTTCGCATATTCGCTTTGAAAGACATGAATCGCTATGTCTTTGCCTTTCCTGCAGATCATCATCATCTTCATCATCTTCCTGCCCTTATCCCATTCTTTGTGGGGTCGGCACAGCATGTTCCCTTCTTCTATTCCCCTCTGTCATTCCATTCCCCTCTGGCAACCTCTAAATCCAACTAAGAGGATGGTATAAGTGCTGGGCTAGCCTACTTCATCTAAATACGCCCCGGGCACTACAGCATCCCGTTCAAAAGAACTAGTGACTGTAGTAGACAAAATTTGCTTCCTGTACAAATAATCTAGTATAGATGGAAAGGCCTTGGTTTTAGTAATGTTAATAGATGCTATTCGGGACCCACCGGAGCGTCGTAATACAAACAAAACTTTAATTATCCACATAATCTCGCGGTCCTTATGAACCGATGACATTAATAAACCGATTTTATTCCACTATAAATAACAATAAAAACAACATAAAATAGTTTACTTGACCGTGATCAATACTCACCATTTTATCACTATTTTACGACTTGCTGATGGGAAGCCGAAAATCCCTAATTTGACTCCATTTTAAGTGCTCGGTAAACAATAAAATATAATTTTATACTTTTCCCATTAACTCTCATGGCGAGACAAATTCTTGGACAAATGGTTTCTATGTCATCATCAGTACCTACCTACTTTAAACATAACTTATGATTGCCTTTTCAACTATTCTCGTTCAATATAATTTCTCTCGAAAACAGCATTCTGTGAAATTGTTTTGTAATTGTGAGTTCGTATGAGCTAGTGGCCAACTCTAGTGACGGAGTTTTTAGGCCGCATTAAGGCCTCTGTCATGGCTTAACGACTTAAAAGCCAGGACCGACAATTTGTGCCCTCCGAATGCCACTCGTAGTGCTCATGAAAGCTCGTAATGCCACTTGCGGTCACCCATCCCGATTGTGACCGCGCACAACGTTGCTTAACTTCAACGATCAATCGTTTTGTAATAAGTATGCACAGAAATATCGCTGGCACACGCCAGCTTTGTCGACGCCTTTTGGATAAGTAGGGTCGGTTCCCACTGTGTCCCGTACTCAATGTAACCGGAGTATTTGGAGTTCCAGACGCATTTACGTCAATCCAAAGACAATGGACTCATTTCGTACGCGCAACATGTCAATACGCGAGCAGAAAAAGAAAAAATAACCCTTTCTTTCGAATCGATTCACACTTGGAACAAACGACCGCGACGGTTGATTTCCGTTCTTAATTCAGAAGCCTCTTTCATATAAGTTTTTCCTTTCATTCGAATGAATAAAACGGACCTCGATCGGTAATTTGAATACTGAATGAGATTCGAGTTTCGATTATAGATTCATTCGATAAGTGACCTCGTTTGGGAAGGATATCGCTTATTTATCGATTGAGCCATTGATCAGTATAAAAGGGGGATATTGAAAGACTAATTTGAGCAGCTGTAGTTTGTCTTCCTCGCGTATCATATTCATTTTATGATAAGTAGTATTAGAGACAGGTGCTTACTCACAGGCGTAGCCAGGGGGAGGGTTTTGGGGGTTCAACCCCCCCCCCCATGAAAAGTTCAGATATTATCATTCATAGAATGAAAATAAGAACAGGCGTGCGGCATATCTCATTGATGTCGCGGGCAACAGTTAGTCTTTAATATTTTTCTTATAGGGGTTATTTTATGTACTTTTAGTCGTTTTATTTTCTTGAATCCCCCCCCCCCCCCTCTATACTAAAACCTGGCTACACCCGTGTGCTTACTGTATTTTTATATTGTTTACAGCATTATTAAAGTTCTTGAATCCTGAACGCATCGCAAGAGTGTCGAAGAGTCGCGACAGTGTATTCGGATCGTAAATAACGCGTCAACAGCTTAGAGCAGTAAATATAGAACGGATCCGATCACGAGATGCGACTCATTGGATTAGAGTATAAAATCTATAAAAACTCATAAAGTGCTCATAAACAGTGTTGAGGCAATAAAAAACAGTGTCTACTCCCAGCTGCCGAGGGCTATTTCTAACTCTAAATCGAACTCCATCGAGTCGAGGGGTACCGATTTTAAAATTAGAAATGTCATTTTCTTTTTTCCGTTTCATCCGTTCTTATTAAAGTCGTATTTGACATTTCAGAACATGAAAAACGACCAAAGCAAGACATATTGCTGGAGTATGTTCGTGATTGGTGGTCAGTATGGACTTTCAATTTGAATCGTTTGATGAAATTGAATAAGTTTATTTTACTGTTTAGATTATCTGGAGCGCTTTCAATCTTCAGACATTCGTATGTTTGTTTTTTTTTAATCTATGCATCATGTACTGGCTGCCTATGTTGCCAGTAGGTCAGTAGCGAAATTTTCCTAGATATTTTCATAGAAAGTGGTCACATTTTTCACAGACTAACCCCCGAATACTCAAACACATCTCAAAGTTGAGCACGTCTCAAATGACGTTTTTTTTTTTTGGACAGATTTTCAGATTTTCCTCAGACACTGTCAAAAAACCGTGAGTTGAGACGTGCTCAACTTTGAGTCGCGTTTGAGTATTCGGGGGTTTGATTTGTTTTTTTTTAATTACAACTAATTTAATAACAGGAGTTAAATGGTTCCTAACAATGATGTTTTGGTATCGAAAGTATATTTAAAGTGGTATGTTACCAGGTGACCATCGTTCAATGTCAAAATAAATAAGCCGTAAGTCGTTAAAGAAAACACAAATAATTTTAAATAAAGTAATGTTTTTGTAAGTGAAAGTGTTATTCCAAAAACATGTGCCAAGTGGGTGAGTGTCACCGGAACACAACAATGTTTTATTATTCTTAGCTGTTTTTAAATTTTTATCTTTGTTATGTAGGAATGTGTATGAATATAAGATTGCCAATAGGGAAAGTAAAGTTTTACAAAAAGACTTATAGGTACTTGGCCTCGATGGCGTGGCGGGCGATTGCTCGGCAGAGACGCAAGAGGCGCGGGTTCGTTCTCGCTGCGGAAGAAATGTTTGCATGTTCTGTAAATATTTCTTCCGGGTCTGGGTGTTGTGGTGCCATGGTACTCGTAGTTTCTGATACCCACGACACAGGGAATCCTAGTGTGGGGTCAGGACTATGTATGGTGACTGTTGGGTGTTATTTATTCATTATTTATTTACTCTTATTAATTCTAATTTGAAACAGAAGTTTGCAAATTTTTATTTTGTGTAGTCCGTGAACAATGTTTTTTAAATACTAATGATAAAATTCAGTACCTACATCCCTACGACTGAATAGACGTGCTCTTAGCTTTCATTATTAAAAAAAAAATGGATTGTGACAGTGACACTTGACAAACCAAACGAGCGCAAAATATGGCGTATTATTGGTTTTTGTAAAACTTTACTTTCCCTGTGATTCATAACTTGTGTTTTTTTTTCTTTAAATATCATCTTATGCAAAACAGTAGCTCCGTTGTAAAACATTATAAAAACTCTTCGTTCGATTTTCGTGGGACTGTTTCAACATCGTCCTATTTCACTTTATTGTCTCCGGAATGAAGCTAAATATTATTTTTATAGCGTTACGCATGGTTTTGACCATCGCCAAGATATTGTATTCCTTTGATTGTTAAAAATGATCGTAATAAATAATATTTTTTTTTCAAAAACTGTCAGAGGTGATATTTTAATGTGACTCAGAATTGAATCGAACTCTTTTGAAACTATGAAATTTGAACGGTGAATTTGTTTTTAGATATAAAATATACAATAATTTAAAATCTGTTTGCTGGACGCATTCTACGTTTTTATTTACTGCTGGACTGAGAGTAAAGATAACATAAAATGCGTCCAGCACCTTCTCTCCACAAGCATGTCGTAGAAGTCGAATAATATCATAGTATCCTCTCCAACATGATGGACTAGCTATATGGGCGATGGGCTGATCACCTGTCACCATGGTTCACCATTATCCATCTTGGGACTTTGAATCAGGAGTGGCTGGCAGTTTTCTTATGATTACAAGTGGCTCTGCCCACCCCATTACGGACAATAGCATGACAATAAAAGTAAATAAAATTGTTATAGTTGGTAATGTGACGATAGAAAACTTAATTGTAATCTAATCTTTTCTGTTAGAACTCATTTGAAGCTCGCATATTTTTTAGTCATAAAAAACAATTGAACTTCAGCGCAAAAAATATCTAGGTATCTTGTGTATTATAACAATAATGTTTAAAATGTTTATAAGTAAATCATTTACAAGTTACAGAAAATATCGAGTCACCTAAACTGGATATTTTATTTGCTCACCTGAATTTTCCCCTACAGTACGTATTGTATATTAAGATACAAACTACTGGGACGTCTTACAAATCCCGCTGTTTTGAAATGTGTCAAAGTCATCTAGTTCGGTATTAAAACTGTCAACTGTGAGAGAATAGAGAAGTGAACGGTAGATAGTTAATCATCGGCTAGCTCTCTGACATTGATTTTGATAGATGTCACATGGTACATGATAATAATAGGGATATTAAGTAAACGTGATAAATAAATAAATATTTGTGGACATTTCACACAGCGCCATCTAGCCCCAAACTATGCAAAGCTTGTACTATGGGAACTTGATTGCTGATAATAATCCTCCTTCCTTCGGCCTATTGACGGCCTCGGTGGCGTGGTGGGCGATTGCTCTGCAGAGACGCAAGAGGCGCGCGTTCGATTCCCGCTACTGAAGAAATATTTGCATGTTCTGTATAATATATTTCTTCCGGGTCTGGGTGTTGTGGTACCATGGTACTCGTAGTTTCTGATACCCACGACACAAGGAATCCTAGTGTGGGGTCAGGACTATGTATGTGACTGTTGGGTGTTATTTGTTTACTTATTTATAATATTATAAATGCGAAAGTTTGTGAGGACGTAAGGGTGTGAGGATGTGTGGATGTGACGATGTACGTTTGAGCCTCAATCACACTGTCACTGCTGGAATAACATATAGGCTGCTTTTTGTCCGGATATCACGCGAGCGAAGCCGCGGGCGAAAGTTAGTACATTATAAATTCGAATGTTTATGAGGATGTTTGGATTTTTGTGCCTCAATCATGACTGAACGGATTTTAATGAAATTTGGAATATACATAATACGTGTGCTGGAATAATATATAGGCTACGTTTTATCCAGCTAGTACTGTATACATTTTTAAATACATACTTATAGTACATAATATTACAACATCCGGAAGAAATATTTGCGGAACATGCAAACATTTCTCCAGTAGCGGGAATTGAACCCGCGCCTCTTGCTTCTCAGCTGAGCAATCGCCCGCCACGACACGGTCGTCAATGTAGTCGTAGTGACGATCTACGTCGAGCCGAAGATAGTGCGCGATGAAGAAAAGGACTGCAATAAGCTGATGATGAAATTGATGTGAAAATGGATACTTATGCACAATTATTTTATCCAATCATTCCACAGACTATTATATATGATAATCGCCGTATTATAACGATAACATTAGTTATTTTATGAATAGTTTGTAATAGCCCACGCCTGCGAGGGCAATTTAATGCGCAAATAAATTCTATATTTCCAATGTCTGTTTCATAATATATAATGAACTAGTGTCCACTAGAGCGGTGGTCTATGTGAGGTTCAAATCGACTGACGTCAAGCCATGACGGAGGCCTTTAGGCGGCCTAAAACTCCGTCACTAGAGTTGGCCACTAGCTCATACGAACATATATAATGTGGACTCAAAGCGCTTAGGACAAACACTGAGAATATCGACCAGTGACACAAATTTACGAATTTAAAGTACTGCAAGAACACTTTGGTAGAAGCTGGACCCAAAATCATCATTAAACTGACAAAGTCGTAAACTGGAGGCGAAATAGAACTTCTCGTATGTACAGTGTAGTTAAAATTAAAACCGAACGACATATTTTTAAAGTTCGAACGTCTACGAAAACTAATCGCTGTTTTCGATTCCCGTTTCGAAAGAGTTCGAACACTGTTCTAAATTTGAAATGTTTTCGATTTTCGAACGGCTGGCGAGACATGTCAATGGCGGCTGAAAAATGGCGTATTATGAAATCCGTTTTTGTTTTTCTCATATTCTGTTTGATGTTTGGAATGCGTTTAAATTGTTTTTTACAGTTTGTCCACTTTTGTATAAACATTTTTTTAATAGGAAACGCGTGGGGTATTGATTCTCGAACACAATTGTTTAGGAATGTGCGAAATGGCTGTTAAACTGTTGATAGTAGGTACGTGACTTGGAAGACTTTCAAGATATTAAAGATATCTGTGGATACTGGATATGCAAGAATCCAATATGATTTCAATAAAGATTAATCTTATCAATTGTAAAGTCTAGAATAACATCAGTTTGGACTACCGGTGGTCTAGTGGAAGCAGTCCCACCTTCCGATCCTGAGGTCCTTGGTTCGGCGCTTATGTGCCCTAGGCAATGTGTCTAGTGCACGAAGAGCCTTCGATGCGCGTTTAAAATCCTTTCACCACACTGGTTCGAAATGAGTGCCTCGTCTAGTAGTCTAGGTATGTACAGGGTGTTACAAAGTGCGCGAACAGAGCTCGCAAGCGCGATGGCTATCACTAGAACAATGGGACACGAGTACAGACAACAAAAACGCGAAACTAAACGCAACTGGCGGCTGCACGCTTGTCAGATGCGTTTAGTTCGCTGCCGTTTTTTGAGCTAATCCCCATGACAGCTCGAAGTGCTTTTAATTAGATCTTTGTGGGTAAAAGTGCATTGAAAGGTGTGAAATTAGATGGAGCTTTTGTATTTTATTGCGTTAGTCTTTTTTAGACCAAAATTGATTTAATATTAATCATATTTACACCCAACCAATAAGCAAGTATTCCCAAGGAGGGTTGACGTCAGGCAGGCGGACGGTCATAAAACACCTTAGCCAAAACTCTTACAGCGTAATCCAAGGATCATGCTGTGCCGACCCCATATAGAGGATGAGGGCAGGAAGATGATGATGTGATGATTTACACCCAACCTTCTATAACGTAATCACATAATTACGTAAACTATTTACACGTAAAACACACAAACACCCACACACACATACTCACAGACATACACACAGGCATACTTATCATTCATTAATCAAAAATGCTTGGGACTAAATAATGCCAACTCCTTTTATAAACATGGGCGTGATAATATGTATGCATTATGATTATTATTATAACCTAACGGTATGTCTGAAATAACGGCTTATTTTACGACAAAATGATAGAAGCCTTCAGCGACCCCATGCACCTGTAATTTAATAGCTATTAGGTCTTTTTCAAGGTCATTAATCGCAAGGTGATTGAAACAGACGGGTCACCTGTGGCCATTGCAAACCGTACACCCGTCATTTTGATGACAATCATTCAAGCAATGGAAGACATTACAAAGCACCTGTCTTACTGACCTGGATGACCTCAGACCTCCTCAAACATCACGATTGACAGAGGTATGGTCTGCTTTATCTATGTACCCTCCCTTATAAAGTATTTTGTAACTATTATTTTTGATTATATCTGTGTTTTGTAATGCTGACTAACAAATATACGTATACTAGCTTTCGCCCGTGGCTTCGCTTGGGTGGTATCCAAACAAAAAGTAGCCTATATGTATTGTATGTTTCATTCAAATCCGTTCAGTCGTTACGGCGTGATTGAGGCACAAACATACATCGTCATATCCTCACAAACTTTCGCATTTATAATATTAGTAAGATTTAAATAGAGAATGAAGAGATTTGCCTCGCAGTGGACTCTACAGGTTTTCATACATACATACATAATATCACGCCTGTTTCTCATTGGGGTAGGCAGAGACATACTTCTGGTTCAACAACCAGGACAACTATAACAATATAATAATTAGTAAGGTAAATATTGTTTCAAAACAAAATTTGAATGGGAATAATCTTATTGACGACCTCGGTAGCGTGGCGGGCGATTGCTCTGCGGAGACGCAAGAGGCGCGGGTTCGATTCCCGCTGCGGAAGAAATGTTTGCATGATCTGTAAATATTTCTTCCGGGTCTGGGTGTTGTGGTACCATGGTACTCGTAGTTTCTGACACCCACGACACAGGGAATCCTAGTGTGGGGTCAGGACTATGTGTGTGACTGTTGGGTGTTATTTATTTATTTATGTTTGAGTGCAGATATTATGGTTTGTCATTAAAATGTCTAATCACTTTTATATGAAGAGCGGAAGGCATAAACCACACATCAAGCTTAGTCGTCTTTGACAGAATTAAGCCATTTTATGCTAATGAAATTTTTAAATCATCGTATATTAAATGAAACATTATATTTATTGCTCTCAATATCTGAAGTCACTTTGCATTAAAGTTTACGATTTGTTATTTTCGGTTCAGCCGTTCCCAATTAACCTTTTACTGTCGTTTAAGGTAATGTGATAGTAAATCTCTCACTTCACTCGGATCTTGTATCGATTGATAAGTTTATCGATACTTTGGTGACGTGAATAGATAATCGATGTTTTGGTTTTAATTAAAATGATTCGGAGATGCCTAATACGGTATGCTATGTATATTAGGCTCTTAACACTAGTTCCTAGCGTTATCGAATTGATATGGAGTTTCTTAAAATGTAGGTATGTCAAAATGCGGAACTTTCTTTAGAAAATATGTTTTCAATCTTTTATGGAGGCCGGTGAATTAAAAGCCCGCCAAATAGCTGAACACTTTTAATTTATTGATTTTCTGTATGGATTTTGTTCGGTTGTTTCGGCGACTTCTGCCATCTGCGATTTTTTTGAATGTAACCTTTTCTGTAATTCAACTCATTTATAAAACGAAAAGACCAAAGTTATTCAACTTTTTCAAAGATGAATTGTATATTATCTCTATCAGTATCATCCTTAACATGTCTTGAGCATCTTCTCAAATCAATAATGTTAATAAAGAAGATAAAATCTTAAAGTTGGACCGGACACAATTAATAATGTCTATAATATAAAGGAGAATGACCAATAATGACGCATAAAATTCGAATCAAATAATTCGATATTCATAAACCAATCAATTTATTGGCCTAATCGAATCCAATCGAATCGATGTCTTTAATAAGCATGGGTCATTTGACACTACTATCGATAACTTCAAATGCCTATGTATAAATTAACCTTTATTGCACCGGCATATGGTTCAAATTTCGATATATCGATAATCTTCTGTCAAACTTTGTCAAACAAAAAAGAACTATCACGCGATCTGTTTAAGTTTCAATATTGCGTGTGTTCAGGTTCAGTAGTGGAACTTGCGTATTTCTTGTGGGCCTTACTGCGTTTTAATATACAGTGGTCGTTCTGACCACTATTTACAAACAATAAACGCGTTTAGTCGACTATCGAGCTGCGATGTGGAAAATTAGAACATTGAAAGCACTTCGCAACGGTTAAGATTATGTTAATGAGCAAACTCTGCTCCCGGTATGTTCGCCTGCGGGACGCTTTGTGCTCCTCATACTAACCGTCTTTAAATAGGTGGTTCTTTGTTGGTCGCTTTGTAAATATTATAAAAAAACATTTGTTTTTGGGACCAAAAATTTTTTTGTATCATCTTTTTAGGAGGCAAAACTTTGATTGGTTCTCTTTGAGTCACATACGTTAAGCTAGATGCTTTAAGAAGTATTCTTACATAGTATATGTATGTATGTTTGTATGAGGTAGTGGCCAACTCTAGTGACGGAGTTTTTAGGCCGCCTAAAGGCCTCCGTCATGGCTTAACGACTTAAAAGCCGGGACCGACTGTTTAACGTGACCTGCGAAGCACGGAAGCGCTCAGCTCGAAATGCCACTTGCGGTCACCCATCCCAATTTGTGACCGCGCATATCGTTGCTTAACAAGAACGCCTAAGCAAGCTACGCCACGAGTGCTTCAACAGTAATTTTGTCACTTCGACAATCCATGCAGATTTACTCTCAAAGTTTAAACATAGAAATGGTTCCCACAAACCAAGCTACATTTCAACGACTGAGAAATTACTAGTAATAACGGATAATTTACAAAGGATAATGGGTCTTAGTCGCCCGTGATAAGATTAAGATTGGCTTGCCTCCCGAGTTGTCGAAGGCTTAACATTCATGTCTTGAGGCTCGCCTATACCTAATAACCATCAATGATCGGGCCGATTGTGAAAAATATCATTAAAAAACCATCAGCGCTTGATGATTTGACTGTACAGATGATTCGTGAGGCCGGCCATTACCTCAATCGATTCTTTTTTTTATTATTAAATTATTGACGTCGTGAAGTTTATTCCTTTACGGTTCGCGGTTTAAGCGATTTTGCTACTGCAATGCGCTCGATAGAAGCTAAAAACACGGTTTTATTAACCTCAGTTGGACTAGACAATAGATCACGCCCACTTATAGTAAAGTAGGAGTGGCACAAATCGAATTAGTGAGCAGATACAATCGATTAGCCTCAAATATTGACAAAAAACACGATTAGCTCCAAAACCATCGACAGCCGAAAAAAGGTAACAACCGAAGGTTAATGGCGGTTTTTGTTCGAAATTCGAAGATTTGAATTCGTAATTTCAACCGCAAGGCGTTCGAATCATTTGTCAGTGACAATTTTTTGGTTGGCAATCGATTTTTAAATACAGGTTAAAGTTTGAGGCCTCCTTTTGTGCGGCGCAATGAAAAGATTTCGGGAATTACAATTGATTGTCTGTTTTATGATTGTTTCTTACAGGCGATATTATGACAATACTTTTGCATTACGGTAGCATACGTATCTATAGGTTCATCAAGGTTCATCATGTAACTAAGGCCTTTTACCATCTATAGATACAGCGTCAGGAGGCAACTTTTACCTTCACTAACGGGACGCTGTAGTGCCCGGGACGAATTAAGATGGAGTAGGCTTGCGCAGCACCTATTCCATCCTCTCAGCTTAATCGTCAATACGTGCGGAGCTGACTAAGCTGTGGGTTTCCTCACGATGTTTTCCTTCACCGTTTGAGAGTACTGGTATGGCGCACATATATTTTTTCGCACAGAAAAATCCATTGGTACACGACCGGGTTCGAACCCACGACCTTAGAATCGGAAGGCGGGGTCACTACCAACTAGACCACCAGTGCTTTCGGTTCATCTCGGGTAATGCCATACGAACATATTGGTAAAAAAAAAGATAGGTTCATGGACTTGGTATTCCTTTTTTAGTTCATCGTCCTTGCGTTCGTCCTTTCTACTTTCGACACTGGCATAGGCATGGGAAAGCACGCCATTTTTTGTTTTCGGCACATTCTTCGTCATCAAGGCTGTGGGAACCGATCGCATTCCTCATCCGTAGGGAAATGTCCTTTTTTCGAGCGCCGATACGATCGAATGAATCGACTCGATTAATTATTGCGTCGATGCTGAATGTTTGCGGTAACCCTAATTAACTAAAAGTCTTTATTTTTCAAACAAATTGAGAAAAAATACTATTTGGTCTTTATCCTTTCAATTCTACCTACTAATCTTTCTGATATTAAAGAATCAGAATCAATATGTTTATGTGGGGATGTGTTTGTAACTGCTTAACGGATTTTGCTAAAACTTACCTAGGGTACTTTTTATTTGATTCAATGTCGAGCGAGTGGAGTCGCGGGCGACTACAAGCATGTCGAATTTTTATGAATTCCTTACAATCCCGATTCAAAAAATTCAAAAAAATTACCGTTCCATAATCGTATTTCCAAAAAAGTTTTTATGAATTATTTTATACGCAGATTACAACTTTATCCTCAGCTGCCGCGATCAGAAACCATTTTCAATTATAGGAACAATAAAATGTCGATCGCTGTATCGGCGTAAAGCTTTTATAGATGTTAATTGGCGGGAGCTCATTTAGCGGTTGCTAAATATGGTCTTAAACTTGCTCAAGATGGGTGGCTAATAATGCATTTACGACTTCTGGCACAGAATACGCACCACCTGCTCTCACTTAGATAAAAAGGGACACTATGTATAAACTAAGGCCTTTTACCATCTATAGTAGATGATTTATCCAGCGTCAGGAGGCAACTTTTACCTTCACAAACGGGACGCTGTAGCCCGGAACGAATTAAGATGGAGTAGGCTTGCCCAGCACCTATTCCATCCTCTCAGCTTAGTCGGCCTTGTCCACAGGAAAGACATGGTCAATACGTGCGGAACTGACTAAGCCGCGAGTACTGGTATGGCGCACAGAAAAATGCATTGGTACACGACCGGATTTGAACCCACGACTTTTGGATCGGAAGGCGGGGTCACTACTAACTAGACCACCAGTGCAACTGATATCGACATCTCGATTCCATTTTTAAAACTCTGAAGCCCCATAACTAGAGACGTCAGAGTCGTTCGCGGTTAAGCTATAGTAGACCTAAAATAATTGCAATAAGGTCAATTTTTCTCTGCCAAAGGTTTCCAGTGACTCTCGGATTTGCTAGGGCAGGCTCGTTTTACTGTCCTCGCGAATGACGATTGATTATAGAGAATGGCTGCGGATATGAAAAGAAAATTGTAATTGAAATGTTAATTGAATCTGTAAGAAAGTCGTAAAGTAGTTGGTTGAAGTTACCGGCGAACATAGCTACCTATTTCTCCATCATAATAAAGGGATCTTACAGTAGTACTACAAATATCGACAACCTGGGTGGTTTGAATGCAAATAATCTTATTGACGGCCTCGGTGGCGTGGCGGGCGAGTGCTCGACTGCGACGCAAGAGGCGCGGGTTCGATTCCCGCTGCGGAAGAAATTTTTGCATGCTCTGTAAATATTTCTTCCGGGTCTGGGTGTTGTGGTAGCATGGTACTCGTAGTTTCTGATACCCACGACACAGGAAATCCTAGTGTGGAGTCAGGAATGTGTATGACTATTGGGTGTTATTTTTTTTTTTTTAAATGAAATGAAATTTTATTGCATAAAATGTGGTCCAATGTAGATGTTATAGTCTTAAAAGAACTTAATAATAATGTCCAACACATTTCGCTAATATAGTCAGCATGCAATAATTATGCTTGTCAAAATTTATTATACTCAATACATTAATAAAATCAGTCAAATTAGGTTTAAATAAATGTCATACACTAATACAATAATCATAATTATAATTTAAATTTGAAAAAAAATCATTAAGTTTGTAAATTTTTTTTTCTTCTCTTCTTTTTGATTACTTTTTCTTTTTACTTAGCCTATTCTGCCCCACTGCTGGACAAAAGCCCCAAGAGCTTCCACTGGTCCCGGTCTTTCTGGATCTCCCACCACTCTTCGAAGCAGTCGACATAGTCGCGCCTTCTCGACCCCGTTGTCGCCTACCGTCTTCTACCATTGTTGCGGCCTCCACGGCAATACCCTCTTTCGAGCGGACCCGAAAGAAAAATAAATAAAAAAGAACTCAAAAGTTGGAAAAACATGTGAAAAAGGCAAAGAAAAGTAATAATAATATATTTCCCTACTGTGTTCGTGATCCCTGGTGGAAGAATTCGGAGTCCCCTGAGTCAAGGTAAGCTGTGAGACGTATATATTTCCTTCTTTGAGGACTTCTCACGCAGTGGAAATTTATTACACTTAACACAAACCCCAGTCCGGTGTCCAACCAACTATTATTTACTTATAAGAAATCAAATTGATAACCGGCAGGACCACAAAATTATATCAAAGTACATCATAACTAAAATTAACGTCACGAGAATTAACAAGATACCTAATATCCCACTTCAGATCAAGCGTATACTATTCAACTAATGAAGACTAAATGCTAAGATAATGAGTCGTGGCCTATGACATAAGTTCAGCTGTCAGTGTCACCTGTCATCGCTCAATTACACTAGTGCTAATGTAAATAATCGCATGGAGAGCAAGCCTAGTGCCTAGTGGATCAATCGTAAAGTAAGCGAATAATTTCGAACGGTGAAGAAAAATATCGAAGGATAACGGAAAAAGTAGAGTCTGAATTTCCTCGGAAGAAATACAACTAATACAAGTACCTATGTACGAAAAATATACTAAAGTAGGTAACTACTGCGCTATCTAAAGACCTTTGTAAACCATCTAAAGATAGCTTTATTGATCTGAATACATTTTACTCGAAGACAAGAAAATCAAGCACAAAAGAAGCCTTTCCGCGGTCAATACTTTCACCGCACTGATTTTGGTGATTCTGTTTTGGTCGCCATTACCTTAAGAAAAGTGAAGAGAAATAAACCAGTAACAAAGACTATCCAATGATAAGCAAGTAATAGCAGACCATACACAAACACTCTTTCCTTCTGACTTGTCTTGTCGCACATACAATCTATAGTTACAGAAACGCGACAATAAAATACATAGATGGCGTTCCTTAAAGATAAGATATCCGGTAGGAATGAACGTCAGTGAATAGTCAGCCCATGTAATAATCGCATCGATTCCAAATGACATACACGTAGGGTATTAGCATCAAATATGGCGCCTATATGAACTACACGTGTGTAACTGTCACTTGACAACAGACTAGAATTAATATTGCAATAATACAGACCGACAATACTGTCGTGCAAGTTAAATGATGAAAGATAAGTAAGTGATATTAAATTTGTAACGTGTTTTGCCATGAAAATATATTACTTATCGTTGGCGATCTAGGAAAGCAAAATTATAGATATGCCATTTTATTAGGTAGGCAAAACAAACATGGTGAAGTCACGCTGTGATGATGATAGTTATACCAGTTGAATGAATAAACTAGTAAATATAAAACTAAGGTCAGCTTGATAAAGATACAAATCGAAATAAAAAATGTATCGCTATTAGCTTGTCAAAATGTCAATGAAGTATTTTTGGTAGGTCTGTAGATGTTCTAGTAGTCTGTTTTACAAAAACTACTAGAAAACATAATATAGAGTTTATATTATGTTTACGATACTAAAAACTGTCTATATTATAGACATCTTGGGAGTCTTGGATCAGAAGTGGCTGCAAGTTTTCTTATGATTACTTGAGGTCCTGCCCACCCCGTTAGGGATACTGTTATGGACAGCTTTTAATATCGAGATTTGAGCATCTATATTTGAAACAGAGGTTGTGAAGTTCACTGTACCAACAACAAGAAGGAAAGATACAACTCCCAATACAATATTAGCGACAAATTACGAACAATAGAATATAATAAACAAGAATAAATATTCATCCCGGGCCCGATGAGTCCCACTGATACACTCCATTTGAATGCCTCCGATAGTATTGTTAAACTACCCACTAAGCCGTAAGCTAAACATTGATTAAAAACCGTATTTACATTTCAAATTTACATATGCCGTGCCTAGACTTGCACTTATCGATTCGAAGCAAGGACGTTTTGTTTTAATTTCATACTTTGTTTATGGCATTAGACTCTTGAGAAATTTCCGCTAAAGGGCGAAATTTGTAACTGAATGATTCGCTAGATGGCGTTAGTAAAATAAAACTATAAGTGTAGTGGAAGTCTGAAAGTGGTGCCAGTGACTGACAAGTTGAGGAGGTAAGCATTGTGTGGACATGTTATGAGAAGGAATGAATGACATGTGACGAGAATCAAATATGGGAAGGACATGTACGGTACAGATAGGTAAAATAAAAGATGGATAGACTGTACGAAAGGTGATATGAGTAAAAAGGAGTTAAGATAACCCACAAATACTTGAGACTTCTTAGCGATTCAAAACTAAAACTACTGCAGCTATCATCGTTTGCAATTAGGTCATAAGAACCATTGATCATGTTCCCAAATAAATATATTTGATTTGATTTGATTGATTGATTATTACTTCTTAGCAATTCGAAATTTGAACTGACTAATACTGCTCTGATCTACTCTGTCATAAGAATAAAAAAAGATATGCAAACATTCGAAGTAAAATGTAAATATAATCATATGTTTAATGGTCATATAGATGAAAATTACACGTATTTTATGAAGAAAAAATACTAGATCAACTCTTGATATTAGTTAGCACGCACGCGAAGCCACGGGATATCTGCACGAGCAAGATAAGATGTGTAGTACATAAGTAGGTATCCTACTTATATTATAAACTAGCGACCCGCCCCGGCTTCGCACGGGTGCAATACCATCGCGGACTTTTTTGTAGATCTTTTTAAGGTGTACAATACTGTAGTACATTATTTTGATCTATCTCGTAGGGTTCAGCCAGCGTTTGCAATGTAAGCGCAAAAAAATGTGTTTATTTAAGACATCACATTAGAAACCTCTAAAATTATCAGTGTTTCTCTACTATGCATGTATCATACACATAAATCTTTCTCTTGAATCACTCTATCCATTAAAAAAAACCGCATCAATATCCGTTGCGTAGTTTTGAAGTTCTGAGCATACACAGGGACAGACAGCGGGAAGCGACTTTGTTTTATACTATGTAGTGATGTAAAAGTTTGTAAGGATGTAACGATGTTTGTGCCTCAATCACGCCGTAATGGCGGAACGGATTTGGCTGACATTGAAAGTATACACAGAACGTCTGTTGAAATAACATATAAGCAAATCGTTATGCAGATACAACGCATGCAAAGCCGCAGGCGGTAACAGCAGCAGTAGTTCATAAAAGCCTTCTGTTAACTGATGAACTTTAAGCCCAAAACGTAACGAACAAAATAGTGAACACCCTTTTTCATACTTTGTTTTACGATCTGTGTTGCATGTCCGATACTTTCGTGTATTTTATAGTTTCGGCTGGAGTTCGCTTTTCGGGGTTTATCTAACACGGCAGGAAGTGAAGCCTACATAAATCAGTGTGATTAAAATTTCGTGAAGTCTTAAATAGGTTGGAAATACCTTGTTCCTAATTAGGTGAAAAGTACCATGCATTATGATATTTTCTATTTAGTTTTTTTAAACACCCAACAGTTACATACATAGTTCAGACCTCACACTAGGGTTCCCTGTGTCCGGAAGAAATATTTGCATTACTCCCGCAGCGGGAACGGAACCCGCGTCACTGGCGTCTTACGACCGCCGCGCCATCGAGGCCGTCAAGTTTTTGACACATATTATCTTCTTTATCTTCTCTAGAAGCGATGCTGTATACATGACTCATTTATCATTTATCTATTTGAAATGTCTTTTTTCAGTCGGATGTTTTACTTGTTACTACTAGCTTACTTGTCCAGTATGGCATCTGATTAAAACACCATCATCACCATCACAATGTTAGCAAATAATAACAAAGTAAACTCGTTTATACCTGCTCATTTCTTTTTAATCTGAAATTTCCTAATCAGCTTTAGAATTATGTGCTAACATTTCAGACAAAACACTAAGGTATGAGCAATTTTTAATATTCTTTTTGTTACTTTAATAACAATGTAAGGAGGTACCTTTTCTAACAATGTTCAAGAATGTGCGTACTTCCTACTTCACTGGTCTATTTATGGTCTATTCCGCAATATCCTCCGACCTTGTTCGATACAGATCAGAGGTCCGAGAACAATGTGTTTTGCGATTAGCTAGATACTATCGGCTAGAGTAATTATTGTCTTTGATTTACCACAGAGTAGAAATTCAGATGAGCAGTGATAAAAACCTAGAATCTTTTGTTTCACTTCATCATCATCATTGTCACCAGCCTGTTCTACAGCTGGATCCCTGTTGTCAATTTGTCCATCCATATGAATTTAACATCTAAAAATTAAGATGGTTAAAAAACTATTACTAGATCACACTGTGAAATGAGTCAATGAGAATACAATTTTGAACTCTCTTTCAATTTACGTTCAGCGAGGCATGGACTACAATGTTCAGCTATCAACGCTTGTTGCATGCAAAATTGATACCAATGGTATCATCAAATTCTGATCTTTGGTCCCAAACTTAATGACAGAGTCGATCAACATTATCATACCAAACAATAGTTGTTCAAACAATAGATATAATTGTTTTGTGGCCGATCGCGGTCCCATCGACCCCGTGGGTTAGATACAGGTTAATTGTACTCATAATGGGAACTATTAATTGATTTTGTTTGTTGTTCGTATAATGCAGTGTCGTTTATATGCTAATTTAAATGTGTTGCATGTTTGATTTAAACTACATATTTGTTTGTTCGATATATTTGCAATGCTCCTTTTTGTTTATTTTGCCTATTAAGAGATATAATTTTAAAGCATTTATTATCAGCATCCTCACCTGTTGCCAGAACTGTGCAAGCAGATATATTCTCTCTTTCTTGAAGAGCCAATCCATCGAGTGCATAGCTTGCACCTCCGCCTCCGGCGCCGGCAGGCTGGCCGCGCCCGTCGGGTGCATCCGGCCGATCGCGGCTCACGCCCGGCACATACTGACCCTCACCCACAACTCACACCGTCCCTATTCTTTCAAAATTCGAACACCACATTTCTTTTTCAGTTCTTTCCGGCCAGTTCGCTTTTTTCCAGCCAGTCCTTCGATTGTTCTTTTCGAATCGCGTGCTCAGTCTGAAACAGAAAAAGACGGTGTTGATATCGATTCTATTGTTTCAGTTTTCGTGTCGAAACTAATTTCGTCTGATGCATAGTGCGATAGCGATACGGAATTGACAGACAAAGAAGTCGTTTTGGATCTTATTGCTTTGCGGACAAATAGGGTTACAACTGGTATAATTTAAGCTCAAGTAAAGGCCGTCGAGATAAGGGACCTCTAAAATACTGCTGGAATTAAGTACTTTGAATTAAATTGCCCAGTCTGCAGGTCAAGTAGGTGCTAAATTAAATGTAATTTATTTGGTTTGCTGCACGATTTGTTGCGGCCGAAACACTAAATACAATATACAAAAACATGCAAAAACTAAGTTATTGCCGCCTAAAACAAAGCTCCTTGAATAGTAAATTAAAACGATGCAAGGCACACACGACAGCGGATGCAGGCGATCACTTGATTAGGGGTTTAAACTGGACATAATTATGTACCTACAGTGAGTATGTACCGTGTGATATTATTTTCAAATCAACCTATTGAATCAGGTGTAACTTAATATTGCTTAAGAAGTTTTTGGCTTTAGTTGTCTTATTTTGTTGTAAGATAAAGTTCCTACCAGAGATTACTAGCTAGTTATCTTTTTTTAACTTAAACTTTTGATATTTGTATTTAACTGCACGAAGCAAAGGGTTACGTGTACGTATAATTATCAATTTAAATGAACCCAAGAGTCGAGATGTCATAATAGGTATATAACACGTAACGTACACAACGTTACGTTCAGAGGCTCAGTTTATTTCTAGCTTTAATTCTAAGGGAAGGCTGTGGGTTCAAATACTGTCGTGCTAGTGGATTTTTCTGTTCGAATTTATGTACGTTATCAGTTATCTCAAACGGCGCAAGAGAACATCGCGAGGAAACTAGCATGCTTGTAGAACATAAAACGTTCGAAAATATATGTCAAGTGCACGAAAGGATCCTCTTCGAGGCTCACTGGTTCGAAAGAATAAGTGACACGACGATGAGAGCACTGGTAGTCTAGTAGCCACCTCGCCTTCCGATCCTAAGGCCATGGATTCAAACCCAGTCGTGCACCAATGGGTTTTTCTGTTTGG
This sequence comes from Scotopteryx bipunctaria, assembly GCA_949320045.1. Classification (NCBI taxonomy): domain Eukaryota; kingdom Metazoa; phylum Arthropoda; class Insecta; order Lepidoptera; family Geometridae; genus Scotopteryx; species Scotopteryx bipunctaria. Next base: position 8,569,153 of record OX439461.1, on the reverse strand, counting down.
ATTTATGAGCGTTGTACCACTACTTTCAACGTGTTGAAGGAAAGTTCAAAAATGTGTGTCAAATGCATGAAAGGAACCTTGGAGGCGCTCATCCTTTCACCACATTGACACGACAAGGTTCCCCGCCACCGTCTGCAACTTGTCCAGCACACCAGGACCGGAGCAGTGAATTACTGGCGTGTCAATCAATAAACATGATAAGTGCCGAGTTTCGTGCCGACTCCCGCCGATATGCAAACAGGATTACACGTCACGCTACCGTCCCGATTGCCGCTATCGATTGTATCGATTTGGCCTTTTTTTCTGTCGCGGTTAGGAAGTTTGCCTGTAGTTATTTCGATGTCAGTTAACTTGTCAACTGCAAGTTTTGAACAGGCTATTCTCATCCGCTATTATACTCTCCTCCGTCAGTCAGCTCTGTCAACTCCCAAGTGACCATAACCAGACCGTCACGATCCTGGCACCAAATGACAAATAAAATTCTCAAAAGTCCTGTCTAATTATGGGACTTCGTAGTTGGCAGATTTGCTCTTAGACTGTCTCTGTCGTATCTGTGATTCATTTTAATTCTCATGCATTTCTCGCTTTGATGGCACTTCTTTGCTGGAACAGGAGTGAAGAAAACAAGGAATACGTCCAGCTACTTTTCTCCCCGAGCATGTCGTAAAAGTCGACTAAGGAGTAGTATCTCCTCCAACATGATGAACCATCTATATGAGGGATGGGCTGATCACCTGTCACTGTGGTTCATATCCGTCTTGGCTTTCCTGGATCAGGCTGCAAGTTTTCTTATGATTACTTGTGGCTCTGCTCACTTTATTAGAGCGTGATAATATGTATGTATGTGTAGATGGCAAAGGCCTTAGTTTATCTCAACAAATTTCAAAAGATCTGATAAGTAAGTCACTATCAGACTTTCTATTAATGTTCCCAAGCATTTCTGTAGCATTCTATGTCCAAAATCATTCCTTGATAAATTGTCAGTAGCAGCAAAAGCAAAGTCCTGAGTCAGTAGTTTGACAGATTATGTGCGCTCATCGTCCATTCCGTCTTCAGCTACAAAGGTAAAGCCTCCAAGACTCTGATCTTCCGAGTCTGAACAATCAACCAAAGATGTACCACCCTAGCCAACAAGCCCTCAGTCGCACGAATTCACAAACATATACTGTGACGTCGCCTCAAAGTAGCCAGGTCATATCTTGCATAAATGTTACGTTGGGGGTTCTACCTACCCAATACATAGCAAGATCATGCTTTGACTGACTTTTGATTCGACATTTGACCATTTTACTTCTTTGTCCGGTTATAAAACGGGTTCACCAAATCCACCTTGGATGTGTCTGCAAGTTTTCTAATGATTACATAGTCAAAAATTATCACAGAAAATGTAATCATAATTTTCCAAAACTGAATTCAAAGGTTTTAACTTCAAACACAAAAAGTGTTTTTCCAACTACAAACAATGAGTCATAGCATAGACATAACGTGAAATACAACCACTCAAACTTAGTCACTTTTACGCAGCTTGATATTGGTTAATATTCATTAGGAGGGGAGGGTCGATGTAGATACGCCAGTACTTTATTTATTAGTGTATTGATACATTAATGTCTGGCTTATTACGGGACACCCTCTAGATTACATAATCAATAGTGCTCACTTCATCATTGTCTTTATTGATAACACCCACTATATCATTGTCATTGAACGTTTAAGGTGCTACTACACTAGCGTTGTTTAAAGGACCACCTTTAGGCGTAGCGCGTCGTTTTAAGAGTAGCTTTTTATGACATTCAATACATAAAATTACGAATTTTGCTTTATGTGCTAACTTTATTTTTCTATAGTTTAATTCACCTACTAGGACACTCACCAAGTCGAGGTACCCTTTGTCCAGGTCACTTTTAAAGCAACTATAACTTCGATACATATTTAAAAACTTAAATATGTATAGTTCGATTACTTAAAAGTATAGTTTTAAAATCCGCAGACAATTTTATCAAGAAATCTAATAGACCATAACTTCCATAGTTTACCTTTCCTTAAAATCAATAAATAGTAGTAAATCGAAACTAAGGGCAGTTCGAAATTTTAACGTCTTGACTTGTCTACAATCTTACTAGATTTACTGGCTGGATTGTTATCGGATTATGGTTCTTATGTCTGTAATATTAAGGATGGTTTTGATTGCTAGTGTGTTTGTCAATGGTAAAGCTATGGTGGTTCCAGATAGTGATCTTGAGGTAACCGTCGCGTGTCGCCTGCCGTTCGCTCCCTTTCAAATGTAGTCCTTAACAACTTTATTTTTCGACAAATTCAAAATATCAGATTTTGAATAATAATAAATAAATCGTTCTAATTAAGTTACTGCTTGAATTGTTGATATTTATGTTGTTGACGAATTTTATGTCCAGCAAGAAAGAAAGATTTAATGCCGAATGAAATAGGAAAGAAAACTTCGGACCATTATTAGATTATTAATTATAAGATCAAAACCATCTTGCTAATTTTATTTATGTTCAGAAATTTATTGAATAAAAAGAAACAAAATTGAAACCTTGATTACTCAGTTGGTAATCATTTATCGAAGCTCTGTGCTGAATTCAACTGGTTTATTTCTATTTTGACAAACGACAGCTAAAAATGTCATCCACATTCTTCGCTTGGAAAGGAAACCATCGCGTGCCATTATAATGATTTAAATACCCGCTAAAATATAAAGCAGTTTCGATGAACATAAACGACTATCGTTACGAAAAAGACAGGTGCTTCAAAAATATCCGAACGTTAAAATATCTGAACATTGAACAACACCGCAAACAGTTTTATATCGTCGTAAATATTACGAAACTAAGATCACCCTCACGCGTAAAAAGTTTTCAAACACATTAGTAAACATAAAATGCATCGGGAAAGCACCTAAAAACAACAACGTAGGGTTCAAAATCCAACGGTTTTTGAAAACAACGGTAAAGTAAAAGTTGTTGCAAAAGAATAGATAGTAAAATCTATCGTGATTCGAAAAGGAGTTTCGTGACACAGAACTTTTCAGTTCCCTTCGATCGATCTGTTTTGCTTTCTTTCTAACCTAATTATGCATTTACAGCGCATGCAATCTTACAGAATCAATATGATTGGTATTGCAATTCTCTATTTCGCCCGAAACGTTGAAATTCTTCGTTTGATTTTATTCATTGTCTTGCTTCTTTTGTTCATCGACACGAAGCTCTGTGCCAGATATTAGTCAAACTCCCTTTTTATTCATTCCAATTTGCCAAATCTGTTGCGGTTCTTCGTTTGCACTCTTTGAGTTGCACTCGACGTTCTGAAATTCGATTATTTCAATGCCTGTTCTTTGATTGATGGATTTTGTTTGCTGTTTTTGGGTTGCATTGAGTGGTTTGTGAATCCATTAAGTGCCTTTTTGTTTTCTATTGGAATCGTTGGCTTTTATCGGCTCCGTTTTGATACGATAACTGGCGGCGCGTCAACTGATGCGTTTTATTCGACGTTAAAATTAGCAAGCAGTGTAACGTTACTATTATTATTAACCGAGGCACTGGAGTCAACACTTTTAACCCTAAACGTGACTAACTGCAGTTTAGAATATTCTTTGAAATGATAATATTCAAGACAAAGCGTGCACTGCAATAGTCCATGACACTGATAAAGGTCAATATTCAATTCGTGACACAGTGGATAGTCCTTAAAAGCGTTATCAAACAAATAGCGACTAACTAAATGATCAATTTCAATTCGGTAGCGATAAGTGCTTAACGTGGTATTATCACGATAGCACTACCTCGATGTTCCTCGATGTCACTCGATATGAAAAGGCCGATTATCGATACAATTGAATCGAACATCGCGTGCGTATACAAATTTATGGAGGCAGGTGTGGTTGATTGTACTTTCTTGACGACTTTATGTTGTGTCACTGTTTCTATATTGTGATGGCATGATATACGAATAGTCTTAACTGTGTAACTAACGGTTTTGTTTTAAGTATTTTTCAAAAATGTATTAAATTTCGCTTTAACCTTTACGTCGTTTTATATATTATTTCTCTATTACTTTCATAATTATTGTCCATATTTTCGAACCATATTTTATAGACACCAATAAAATGAAAAGACTAACATAAAATCAATTAACGACCAAGAAAAAGTAATTAGTAGGAATTATTATAAATTACATTTTTAGAGAACATAAAAATGCCCAGGTTACAAGTATTCGATTACTTCACTTTATGCAAATTGATAATACGCCATTTATCTATTACAGGCAGTTTTATTCATAAAGAATTTTCACCGTATAATATGAGGTACTAATAATAATAATAATTTGTAATAAAGTTAGAGGAATTAAAAGTCCAATGAATACATTAATAGGTACTTATTGCGAAAGATGTTTGGAACAAGTTTCAAAATGCATAAATTTAGTTTTATGACAATCTATTGAATATTTCAAGGCCAAACAGCCATTGACATTTTTATCTTGTTTATAATATTTTTTTATGGTTTTTGAATTGATTGTATTATAACTTTAAAATTTATATCAATATTTTTAATTGGCAAATAAATTGAACGTCTTTTTACTTTGGTAAGTATAGTTAATTTATTGCTGTATAGTTTCTAGTAAATAGGTGATATTACATTATAAATTGTTATTTAGTATGACGCCAAGATCTAAAGTAAATCCTTTGAAAATACTAGTTCATCATTCATTATCAGCCTACGGCATTCCACAGCTGGACATAGCCTTCACCTAATGCGCGCCATCGTACCTTGTCTTTGGCTTCAGTCTTCACCAGTAGATTCTCGCAAATTGTCACTCCACCTAGCCGGAGGGCGATCTACGATAGTATATACTATCTAACATCTAATTTAATCATAAGATATCTGTTGATTTTATTGAAACTTTATTTTTAACCATACATGGACCGAATCTCACAATGTTTTTTTTTTTAACATAATTATGTCATCTCATACTATTCAAAATCCCAAGTGAGTTATAGTTCATTCAGTATCCCTTGAGCTTATTTGATTTATAACTGTTTGTTTTAAGAACGAATGGCGTCTTATTAATAATTATAACATTGTAAACATTGATAAAAATGTCTCAAAGAGCAGTTTAATCATCAGAATTATATTTTATTTTCATAAGCTTATCTATTTTAAGTAACAAATCCTTTTTTTTGTCAAAAAACCATACGTTACTCATAATTTTAATCATTACCATAATTGAATAATCAAATTATTTTGGTCTATCAGGACTAAGACAACTTACTCTTAAAAATCAAGAAGACCTGTCACATTGTATTTTGACACAAAAGATTACAAGTAAGAAGTTATCAAAAACATCAATAACATCTCACCAAACAATAAAAACGAAATAAAGTTGGTTTATGATATTGGTAAAGAAGTTCCGCCCGATTTGCTCTTATCTTAGGAAGGGGAGCTAAAAAAGACATCGGAAAACGAATATGACATTCAAATATTTTTTGTTGCTTATAGGCTAGGGTGTCCACGATTTTATTGATATTGGCACTGCCAACTGGGAAAGATAAAGGTTTTATGATGACTTGGCTTGGCTTCCTTGTCTAGTCACTGGTCCTAATATTTTTTTGTATTAAGTTATGATTAAGATAATTTGAAATCACTGCATAAATATGTGAACTTTAATTAATGTGTGTTGCTTTAACGTTTAATGGAATGTGTTTTCTGGCTACTCTAAATTCATCATCATCAGTCAGACAATATGTTTTAAAGTTTTGTAAAAACTGCGAATTATAATTAATCTTCAAGAAACTAGGTTAATTTTACATGTTACATTACTTTATGTATTATTAGTACATAGTGTTATGGGTGCGCAATTTGCTGCTGTAGCACACATCATAATTTTAAGCTGCAAAGTATAGGTAATTTGATTTGTTTAATAATTTTAATGATAAGTGTTTAATGTTTAAAATGTTTTTTTTTCTCAATTGCCCAGCTATTTTTAATTTTATATTCTTAAAATTCTATGTTTTGTGTTATGTGTGCTGTCTTAGCAAATAAATGTTATGTCTATGTCTATGTATATTTTTTCCATTGTACCAAAATCAATTGTTCAATAAGTGCTGACATTTACTCCACCTTAGTGGAGTAGCAATGGTTACTGGTAGTTACTGGAACAATGGGACAATATGGGCTAGCAGTAACAGTATTTTCACCAGCTGTCAAAATCAATAATCTTTCAATAACCAGAGGTGACAGTCACCCTAGCGCCACTATGTCATTACACCCTCGCGTGGGACGGTGTATTTCGGGAGCTGTCGATATTCATGTCTATTAGAGACTTTCACACGACTTTTTGGAGATCTTCGAGATCAAAGGTTTTGTTTTTATGCGTTTGTTCAAGATGTTCCTTCAAGCATCCAGTAAAAGTTTGCGTACGTTTAATGTAATGACATAATTATATTATGATAATGATGCTAACCATCTTCATCAAATTGTATTTGTCTTAGGGGTAGCTTAAGAAGTACTTCCATGACAATCTTTAAATAGTAAACGGATACAAAAAGAAGGATATTAAATAACAGCTCACGTGATACCCAGATAAAAAGCACCTATAATGTCTATGTTCTAAAACATAGAATGCGTCCAGCTGCTTCTCTCCCCGAGCATATCGTAAAACTTGACTAAGGTATAGTATCCTCTCCAACATGATGGACCATATTATATGGGCGATGGGCTGATCACCTGTCACCATGGTTCACCAAATCCATCTTGGGACTTTAAATCAGGAGTGGCTGCAAGTTTTCATAAGATTACTTGTGGCTTTGTCCACCCCATTATTACGAGCGTGATAATATGTATGTATGTATGTACTCTTGTGCCTTAAAAAAAATACGGAGCATAATCTTTAACATTTTTAACATTAGTGGGTATATTTTCTCGTTTATAATGTTGGTGGGAGCGTTTATAGAAAAAATAATATACTCGCAGGGGCTTCAGACATCAAAGTTGATGAACTGACCTAATGACTTACCCCACCCTACGCAAACGTCATCGCTTACCAACAGGTGTGTGCAGAACGCGAGCAAATTACTTACTGGCTTTTGATCTACTAAAGATATTACTGGTTTTTCAATACTGTCAATGAACTACCTGTGTTTACCTTAGGCATTTTTATGAACTACTAAGAATCTAAAAAGTTCGAAAATATGTGTCAAGTGCATGAAAGAATCCTTTGAGGCGCACTTTAAATCCTTTCACCACACTGGTTCGAAAGAACTAGTGACTAGTAGTATTGATTTATACTCGGTTCCTATATTCAACTAAAGGATTGTTTTCTGTCTAAAAATAATATTCTTTTTGACAGTTCCAAAATGATGCTTTCATAATCTACTTGATTATAAGAATCAGTATTATAAAAAATAACTCCTTTTCCTTCTAAAACACAATATTAATCTCAAATTTCAATTCACAGCAGTAAATCCATGACAGCTGAAGTTACTGAATCGAATGCCCTCCCAAAATAAAGACGCTCCCAAAATACAGCATCATTTATACCCAGTCACCTGTTCTTCGTTAGATCAACTCATATCTCTTGCATCCATCTATATTTATTTGTGTTATGATGTCTGTCCGTTTGTCATTGTCGTACGTACCCCGGCCAACTGAGAATGTCAATTCTACTAATGTTGAAGATGCGAAAGTTTGTCAGGATGGTTTGATGTTCGTTTGTTTTTCAATGGCGCTTGCAACGACGGTTGGGTATTGAATGAACTTGAGCAATGAGATCCTGATCTGAATGCCTTACTATTAGTATAAGCCTACCTATTTTAGGTTTATTTCTTCGACATAATAATTAACGTTAGACATAATGTACACCTGTTGACGTAGCGCAGAAAAAACTAATGACAAACTTAGATTAATTTCAAATTCTAGAAGTAACAATTTTGATGTAAGAAATCAGTGGCCTTTTTTGTCAATTAAATGACAAAAAGAGAAGTGTTCTTTGCTCAATAGACGTACGAAGTCACATGCAAAAGCTCTATACATATTTATGAGAGTTATTATTTTTGAAGACGTCATTGAGAAAAATATTTCATGATTTCAGTGAGATACAAATTGAATTGGACCTGTCACTTTTTATCTCGAATGAAATGACATTGACAGAAGGAAAACAAAATGTAGCCACCACTACATTTGTTCAAAATAAGAATAGGCAACTTATACAGTTACAGACTTTTTTCTGCTGCAAAACAAAATTATTTGCTATACTTGAAGAAAAATATAGTTGAGAGCAATGGTGATCAAGCGGTGGTGACCCTAAGATCATGGGTATGCGGATCTATGGACTTATTTGTGTAATATATTAAAATTACAATACAACAGAAAAACATCGGAATGTTGCAGAATCTAAAAAGTTTGATAACATTATATGTCAATGCGCGAAACCAAACATTTTAAATCATTTCCGATATGACATGCGGAATCCTAGCGTGTTCATTGTGTTACAAAGTATTTGAAGCTGACATTTGCAGTTTGGCAGACGTCACAGATCGAAGACAGGCCAAGGCATTGGCAGGTCAAATGCGTGATATATGCGATCGCAATTAGCCCTCGGTTGATCGGAGATCGAGCATTCGATTGCCAACTCATCTGTCAATGTTTAGTGACAGATCGTTGTAGCGTACGTTTGTAGTATGAAGGTGGACAGTTGAAAGGGTTCAGTACCCACTGGACCTTCATGGAAAGTAGTAGTTTTGGGTTAAATGACCTCAAATTAAATGACTACTTCGCTGCTGGACTGGAAGTAAAAAAAGTATATCACCTGTCACCATGGTTCACCATATTATCCATCTTAGGACTTTAAATCAGAAGTGGCTGCAAGTTTTCTTATGTTTACTTGTGGCTCTGCCCGCCCCATTACGGGCGTGATAATATGTATGTATGCAAATTAAATGAGTCATGTTATGAGAATTGAACTCAAATTTGGCTTAAATGACAATAAACTGTGATATGCTTTTTGTTCAGTTTATTGACTTTTATGTTAAAAATTTTGTGAAATATCAAACGTACTTTTTGAAGTTAAAGTTCGATCATTATTAATATGAATATTTTTATTCGAAGACTCTTCATGTTGGCTTAAGGCATTACTTTGGTTAGGTTCTGTCTGAAGTATTTTTAGGTATTATTATTTTTAAGCCATCATCTCCCTGCCCTTATCCCACTCAAGTGGGGTCGGCACAACATGTTTTCCTCTTCCATTCCCCTCTATCAGCCGTCATTTCAGTATTCACTCCTTTCTTACTCATATCATCATTCACGCAATCCATCCATCTCTTCTTTGGTCTACCTCTACCCTTGTATCCATCCACTTTCATATCTAACATTCTTCTCGTCACATGACATTCATCCCTCCGCATGACATGCCCATACCATGCTAATCTATTGCTCCTCAACTTTTCCGTCACAGGCGCTACTTTCAAACTTCCTCTAATAATATTATTTTTAAGTCTATAACAGGAATCATACTGATGGTTTAAAAAGTTGACATGTCAGTCGCCTGGATAAATACTCGGGTATGGTTTTAAATTCAATAATAGACCTATCGATAGGTTAAATCAATAGATTGAGCCAAAAGCAATTACAACGGATATCTATCAATACAAACATTTAGAACGTGCTAGGCAGGTACTTCTAGAAGTAAAAAAAAATCTAGTTTTTTCTTTAGTTTCTTCAGTTATGTCAATAGTTTAAATGGTCCTAAAGTCCGAAAGTCATAGAGGAATCAGTTTCACAAGTTTTATGACAGGAATCGAACTAACGACCGTATGCATATTACTAGATTAGTAGTTGTAGGTGCTTTTTTGTCGCTATTTGCTTGTCTTCTCTGTCTCTTTTTTGTATCTCATCTTTAGTCCTTTATCCGCTTTTAATTTGCTTGCTTTGTGTGTGCTAAATAAAATGTTATTTCCTTCTTTCATATCCATCAATATCTCGAACACTCCGTCGGCACATTACCCTTTCCTCGACTTAACAAAAGGGTTAAATTATCAACAAAAACAAAACGACAGTTTATTTACACAGAAGCGCTAGTAACCAATTTTATAATCATCAAAGCGAACATGTGGCGAAATCGGTGCCATCGATGTTGAAGAAAATAAAAAACTGCATTCATCCCCCTCTCTCGTACTGCTCTGTCTCCCTCTGGACACATGTGTTCCCCGCCTGTGATCAATGAACATTGTTTTATTTTTCGATAGTTTTTTTATACATTTTTTTCAAAGAGGTCGATGCTGGATTATTGGTAGGTAAGTCTATTCAAAGAACTACTTCTAGTCGTGTCACTAGTTATTTCGAACTAGTGTGGTGAAAGGATTTTAAGTGCGCCTCAAAGAGGCTCCTTTAGTGCACTTTTTTTTGTTCTACGACATGCCGGTTTAAAATTAATATCATTTTAAAATATCAGTCTAGAGTAGGCTCTAGACTTTTGACCTGTTATTATTGTTAATTAAATTAGGTACTATTTAAACAAGAGCAAGTTTTGTCGATGTAATGATGCAGTCCCCTCCACTTCATCCTCTCCAACGCAATCTCTTTACATCTCTATACGACAAGACAACGACTTTCTCCTTTATCTGGCTAATGTAACTTGATCTTCATCTAACTCACTTTCCTTCTAGGTACCTTTCCTTCTATTATGTTCTTTATGAAGCTGACATTTTACCTTAAAATATATAAAAGTAATTAAGTAGGTAGATCATCCAATGTGCGTCATAGGGATAACACCGCAGTAATTAAAAAAACTTAAATATTTACAAACAGCATAAAAATCGGATCGCATTTCACAAATCATTAGTTTACTAGGTATCAGTATCGAATTGAGAAGGATCGGCATTTTTCTCACGGTGATGATGAACTAAATTGATCTCTAAAATGAGGTCAGTAAGGTTCAAATTAGTTGTGGGCAAATGGATGAGGAAGTTTGCGCGGAGAAGTTTATAAGCGAAAGCGTTTTGCCGCTCAGCATAGACAATATTGTTTTTTTTTTTTTAAATATCGCAGACTCATCACCTTCCTGCCTTTATCCCACTCTATGTGGGGTCGGCACAGCAGCAGTAAGAGTTTTGGCTAAGGTGTTTTATGACCGGCCACCCGACTGACGTCAACCCTCCTTGGGAATACTTGCTTATTGTATCTCATCATGTTGGAGGATACTATCCCTTAGTCGACTTTTACGACATGTTCGGGGAAAGAAGTAGCTGACGCATTATATGTTTTTTCATTACTCCCAGTCCAGCGAAGAAGTAGGTAAATTATATAGTAAGTATATAAAAGAAAATATTAAATGAAAATAGATTATTAAAACTGTAAATATTCAGTTATTAATGAATAAATATTTGTGGACATTTCACACAGCGCCATCTAGCCCCAAACTAAGCAAAGCTTGTACTATGGACAACTTATACACTTTTTTGGTAAATACATACAAGGTACAAAGGTATTTTATGAGAGAATGAATCAAAGAATAAATTATTTATATGAAGTCATCTCCAAAACTATCGTGGACATTTTTGTGACGTGCATTAAAAATCGCCTCGCTCATGACTCAGCCTACACCCTTTGGTGTACTGTATCAAATATTGCCAAAGTAAACAATACCATACTTATCTATGAATGGTGTTTTATTTATATAATTTCTCAATGAGTTGTAATTGTTCAATGAAAAAAAAAAACTTTAAGCGATTACTTTGTACCTAAGTTTTGCAAACAATTATCTGAATGATTCTATATTAGTTCTTATAATGACGACCGCGGTGGCGGGTGAGTAATCGGCTGAGACGCAAGAGGCGCGGGTTCAATTCCCGCTGCGGAAGAAATGTTTGCGTGTTCTCCAAATGTTTCTTCCGGGTCTGGGTGTTGTGGTACCATGGTACTCGTAGTTTCCGATACCCGTGACACAGGGAATCCTAGTGTGGGGTCAGGACTATGTGTGTGACTGTTGGCTGTTACTTTCGACAACTTTGCTATTGCTATTGGTATCCCTCGTAAGTTAGCAGAATCTTGAGATGGTACAGGTGCTGGGCAAACCTTCTCCATCTATGTATAATCAAAATCCTTTTGTTGTCATTTGTTTTCCCTAAAATCCAAAGGGTGTTGTTGTCAATTAAGTAAATAAAACTTATTAAGTGCGAGTCGAATTCGCACACGAAGGGTTCCGTATCATCGTACATAAATATTTCTTGTATGGGGGCCCCTTTTAATATTTGTTGTTATAGCGGCAATAGAAATACACTAATAAAGTGCCCTCCGAAGCACGGAAACGCTCACGGTAATGCCACTTACGGTCACCCATCCGAATTGTGACCGCGCACAACGTTGCTTAACTTCGACGATCAAGAATGTCTAAGCAAGCTACCCCACTAGCGCTTCGGTTTACTAATAGGGTCCGGAACTCTTCGGGTACGGAACCCTAAAAACCTCCAAACTAGTAGTGTGTCTTGAACCGTTATCAGTGCCTACTGAGAGCAAATGCAAACGCTCTGTTCTCACAATAAATATTAATAATTAGCAACATAATCGATCACCATCCGGTGGATCGCCTTACCACTAGATAAGAGTAACGTAAACAATATACAGGGTGTCTGGTAAGAACTCGGAATGGTTTGAGTTGTGACAAATATCATCATCATCATCTCCTTGCCCTATCCCACTTAAGTGGGGTCGGCACAACACCCTTCTTCCATTCCTCTCTGTCAGCCGTCATCTCAGTATTCACTCCTTTCTTACTTATATTCTCTTATTCACGGAATCCATCTCTTCTTTTGTCTACCTCTACCCTTGTATCCATTCGTTTCATATCTAACACTCTTCTGGTCACGTGACATTGTTTTAAATTCGCCCTGTCACTACAACTAATATGGTTTAACTTTTAATAGAATATTAATTTACCTCTTAGTTAAGTAGTGCTGAGGGAATAATATCAAACTTTTATATTTATAATCGTTGCTAAACTTACAGACGTTTATTGCTCGTGGTCTTACCAGCTGTTCTACCAGAAGAGTCACTATCTGAAAGAACGAGATGGTACTACTTTAAATATTGTTTTACTTTTGCCGGATTTTGTAAAGCATTTTAGTGAACATCTTAGTAGGTAAGGGTGTTTGTCACGAAAAAGATGTGATATACCACAAAAACGATTTATAAATCATTTTTGTGACACAGACAACTGAGTTGTCAACTTCTCTGCTGGACCGGGAGTAAAGAAAAAACATAGAATGCGCCCAGCTGCTTCTCTCTCCGAGCATCTCGTAAAAGTCGACTAAGGGATAGTATCCTCAAACATGATGAGATACAATAAGCAAGTATTCCTAAGGAGGGTTGACGTCAGGCAGGTGGCTGGTCATAAAACACCTAACCAAAACTCACATAGAGTGCCGACCCCACATAGAGTGGGATGAGGGCAGGAAGATGATGAGACAACTGAGTTGTCCAAGGTTACAAAAACTTATTTTGCAAAGCACATATAGTTCTGACGTCATAAGCGTCGATCATGGTGGATTTTAACATGTGTCAAGTGAGCCGAGAGATCTTTTTTGAGGCGCGTAGTAAGAGAATCAGAGTCGTTTGACTCTTCTTGAAAGTTTTCTGTGATGTAGAGTGAGTTTTACAAAGAGATCAGATTGACAGAAAGTTTAAAACATTAACTTAACCCTTTTGATTGGAAGGTTGAATTAGTGTATTCATTTAATTTATAAATACATTTTATTGGCATATTTCAAAAGAAAATATCCTCGTTTAGTACTGGATACGTCTCTATTAGTAATTTCCGTTTCCTGTATTTAAAAGACGATAAAATTATTTATTTGTAAATGCGTATTCGTCGGTTAAAATTAGTTTTATTTGAAGTTTCAATTAAAATCTGAAACAGCTGTAATCCAACAAATCTACCAACATAACAAATTATTAATTTATTTAAAAAAATGTGCCTATAATAAAAAAATAACTATGTAGCTATCAGAAATTTGGTTCCGTTAGCTTTACTTAGTTTGGGGCTAGATGGAGCTGTGTGATATGTCCAGCAATATTTTTTATTTATTTACCTATATTTATAATTAACGTAGATCAAAGCTCTTCTCTGCTGGACTGGGAGTAAAGAAAAAACATAGAATGCGTCCAGCTGCTTCTCTCTCCGAGCATCTCGTAAAAGTCGACTAAGGGATAGTATCCTCCAACATGATGAGATACAATAAGCAAGTATTCCCAAGGAGGGTTGACGTCAGGCAGGCGGCCGGTCATAAAACACCTTAGCCAAAACTCTTACAGCATGATCCAAGGATCATGCTGTGCCGACCCCACATAGAGTGGGATAAGGGCAGGAAGATGATGTAGATCAAAGCTCTTAAATTTTTGACCCTGGCGCGAACTAACTGTGTTTCAATAGACACCACCCTGTATACGAAGCTTAGCTATAAATGACGTCAATAATTGAACAATATGGGAACCTACCGTTAGTCCTGTCCCACGGCTAATCTGCAAACAGCACCTACCTTATAATACTATAATAATTATAATAATAATAACAATATTTTTTTTTCAACAAAAAACTTATAGATACATGTAGGTACATAGTGCTTAAGCTATGGGTATAATTGGTTATAATACTATTGATGATAGGATACTTTTATACTTTTTTTTGTAAATATTATGCTTATATATAATACCACAACACCCGGACCCGGAAGAATAAATTGCAGGAATCGAACCCACGCCTCTTGCGTCTCAGCCGAGCACTCGCCCGCTACACCACCGAGGTCGTAATAGTACATATTAGAGTACATGTAACGAAGGCTTTTAATACTAGTCGTGTCACTAGTTGCTTCGAACCAGTGTGGTAAAAGGATTTAAAATGCGCTTCATAGGCTCCTTTCGTACACTTAACACATGTTTTTGAACATTAATTTAAGTTCTACGACATGACGATTTCAGATATATAATAAGTATCCTCTCCAAAATGACGGACCATCTCTAATTGAATGAATATCTAACATTTTACGAAGTCAAGTTACTTCTCTGCTGGACTGGAAGTAAAGAAAAAGCATGGGATGCGTCCAGCTGCTTCTCTCCCCGAGCATGTCGTAAAAGTCGACTAAGGAATAGATCTCTCCAAAATGATAGACCATCTAAGTATATGGGCGATGGGCTGATCACCTGTCACCATGGTTCACCATGTCCATCTTAGGACATTAAATCAGAAGTGGCTGTAAGTTTTCCTATGTTAACTTGTGGCTCTGCCCACCCCATTAGGGATACGGGCGTGATAATATGTTACGAAGTCAGTTAATAAATGTACCAGAAAAGTTCCAGTATCAATAACGGATATGATCCAGCACATGTTGTATTGAGATCATCGTCTGCGCCGCGCATGATCATCTGTGATCATTGCTGCTGCGACAGATTTATCGACCATTTTTATTTAAAGCCCGGTTTTATCAAATACGGCGACCGACTTATAACGTTACTACTTCACTAAAGACTTCGTTGGCAAGACACGAGAAGTACAGGATCGATTCCCGAGGTGACACAAATTTTACTGTACTATGTTATGTTTATGTTACTAGTAGGTACCATCAACGATGACCTCAGTAGTATGGCGAGAGGCGAGGTGCAGGTTCGATTCCGAAAGCCCCGATGACACAGGGAATCCTAGCGAATAACGACCTGCTTTTGCATGATTCTTATATCTGTTTAATATCCGCCAGCGGCTTCGGTCGAATGGTAGGTATTGTATAAAATAACCTACAGTTTTACTAAGATAAAGAAACTTACAACTAATACAAATACTTTTCAACATACAAGAGAAACAGTCTGGTTATCTAAGTAAGCCTACAGTATGTTATTTCAAGTTAAAAAGTATTTGTATTTCAAAATTCTAAGTTTTAGCCAAATACTTATGTTCTGCAAACTCTCACACATATTCGAAAACTTTAGCTTAAAATATCACTGTGATATAAATATTTATGGACATTTCACACAGCGCCATCTAACCCCAAACTAAACAAAGCTTGTACTATATGAGCAGGATGGCTGATAGAATACTTATATAGGTACTTTTTTTGTAATAATTACAACAGCCAGACCTGAAGAAATATTTGCAGAACATAAACATTTCTCCCGCTAAGTCGACTGAGGGATAGTATCCTCCAACATGATGAGATACAATAAGCAAATATTCCCAAGGAGGGTTGACGTCAGGCAGGCGGCCGGTCATAAAACACCTTAGCCAAAACTCTTACAGCGTGATCCAAGGATCATGCTGTGCCAACCCCACATAGAGTGGGATAAGGGCAGGAAGATGATGATGATGATATACATTTCTCCCGCTGCGGGAATCGAACCCGCGCCTCTTGCGTCTTAACCGAGCAATCGTCCGCCAAGCCATCGAGGTCGTGATTATTTAGTATTTAGGTACTTATTATTTAAACGGTTGTAGAAGTTAGATGTATTGTGTAAAAGATGATATGGTTAAGAAAAAAGTGCAGAGATGACGGCTGTCAGAAGGGAACGGAAGAGAAAATGCTGTGCTGATCGCTGATTTCTTTCGAACCAGTGTGGTGAAAGCATTTAAGGTGCGCCTCAAAGACACCTTTCGTGCACTTGTCACATGTTTTCGGACTAATTATGTTCTACGGCATTCCGGTTTGCTCACGATGTTTTCCTTCGCCGTTTGAGAGTGCTGGTATAGCGCATATTCATTTTTCGAACATAAAAATCCATTGGTGCACGACTGGATTTGAACCCATTTAGGATCGTAAGCCTACTAGACCACCAGTGCTCTCAGGAAGATGATGATGACGGCTGTAATCTTGCGGTCACAGTTTTCAAAGAAACCAGTTTGTAAAATGTTAATTTGTATATAAGGCATCTTGTAATGTCATTTTGGTATAGTTATTTATTTCCATAATTATTACAGCAGTAATTTAAAAAGATCTTATACGAGTATATACATATATAATAACTAATTATAAACCAGAAAGTTTGTTAAGATGTTTGTATGTGTGGAAGTCTAGGTCTAATCACGGCTGAACTAATATGGATGAAGCTTCCAGATCAGTTAAGCAGTCAAGTGCACGAAAGGAGCCTTTAAGGCGCACCTTAAATCCTTTCACCACACTGGTTCGAAAGAACTAGTGACACGATTAGTAGTGGTATTAGTATCAAGTACCTTAAATACTCATAAAGAATCTTTTGATACACAGTCGACAATTTCTTAAGAAAAAATGACAGTGATCATCTAACTAAACGGTATCTAATAATACATAAATAAATATTTGTGGACATTTCACACAGCGCCATCTAGCCCCAAACTAAGCAAATCTTGTACTATGTGCACCAGATGGCTAATAAAATACCTAAATACCTTTCTCTAAATACATGCTATAATACATAATACTACAATACCCAGACCTGGGAGAAATATTTGCAGAACATTCAAACATTTCTCCCGTAGCGGGAATCGAACCCGCGCCTCTTGCGTCTCAGCCGAGCATTCGCCCGCCACGCCACCAAGGTCGTCTATCTAGCTAGACTATAACAATGGAAAGTAGTGGAAAACTATTGACTGCAAATCGATACACGCAACCTTTATCCAAAATTCTACTACTACTAGGTCACTAGTTCGAACTAGTGTGGTGAAAGGTTTAAAAGTGCGTCTCAAAATCTCCACGCACTTGACATATTTTCGAACTTAGGTTCTACGACTTGACGGTTTAATTGCGATGTTTTCCTTCACCGTTTAAGAATATACAGCGCACATAATTATGTTTGAATAGAAATATCCATTGGTGCGCGACGGGATTTGAACCCGCGACCTTAGAATACTGATCCGCTAAACGGTATCTAGACTATAACAATAGAATTCCATCGACGGGAAATCAATACAAAAATTTATTTCTTAGATCCTACTTAGATTGCACTTTAATAGGGAAAATACCAATTACTGACAATATGTACCTACCTATTACAGATAATGCTCGCAGCGAGAAACTAACTTTGTTTTGTTTATAATACATAGGTAAGTAAATTTTTGTTCGGCTAAAATAATTTATTGACTTAGTTAAAACGCATTCTACGATTTTAAAAGATTTCTTAGAATTTTGATTCTTATAAGACACTGTTTCTAATAGAATTATGCATTTCGTTCTCAAAGTAAAAATCCTTAAAAGTCACTACCTACTATTTTAGAAATCATCAGAATGTTTTGCATTAATTGCTCCAAGTTTGGGAGTTCAACGACCCTACGTAACGCCATCTGTACAAATAACCCGGAACTAATTCTGTAATAATTAAAAGATACAATGACGACTAATAAGAAAAACTAGAATTTACAATCAAACAACCATATTTTAATAAATTAATTAATTTATGTGCCTAACTCGCTATTTTATGGCAGCCGAAATATTATGACTGTTTTAGTATCTAAGACATAATATTTTTTTCTGTAAAATAAGCAAATTTACACTGAGAGATTGGGATTTTGATTTTTACTACCTTCGATTTTAATAAATCGACATCTTTATGAAGAAAATATGGATTGATGACAATTTTAACGAATATTTTTATGCAAGGAACTTTTTCAATAGCAATATGAGATTCACAATATTTTTCGCTGTAGAACACTCTCGTAAGTAAGAAGGAACCTATTTATTTTGTAAATTTATTATTTTCTAAATATTATTTACGTACGAACTCTAAAACAGCTCACGTATAGACAAAATTAGGGTGAAAACACCAATAATTGACACAACAAAATCGTTAGCCACTCGCAAGCGGCGGATAAGATTCCACGGCGGCTACTTAAGTCTTGATCAACTTTCTTATTGGTTCTAATTGGTCGTTTGATCTATATAAGTATATCGATCAGTGCACTTTATAACCAATGTTTTTTTTATTTTTAATGAGCAAAGATTGTTGCATAGATTTCACAAGATACGAATTTGATTAGTGTTTATTTTCTAAATCTCTGTCTAAATTATTACAAGTTGAAAATCAAATCTGTTAACAGATTTTAAGCCCTGAAATGCTTTTTATACCGTTCTGTATTTTAATCTTGTAATTTTACTGCAATTATTAAACGCGTATTAAAGTCATTTATGCATTTTTTAAAGTATAAACATCTATCTACTACTAACGTTTTATAAGTATTTCGTCCATCCTCAATCAAAAATTCAACCATGGGTTGCATGTTGCATTCGAAGTTGATCTCTGAATTAATCTCGGCAAATTGAGTAAAACCATTTTTTAAGACAAGCACCTAAAATATTCCTAAGTAGGTATCTCAGCTATCTTACTTGTGGTCTCAGAAGAAAGTTGATATCACTTAAAATTTTTCAAACATGTCCACACACTATACTGTAAATAATGTCACAGTGACCAAGTCTCCAGAATTAATGTTCACATCAAGCACAACGGAACAAAAATGTCACAAAATCATAAAATCAAACAGTCAGTTACGCCCGACAATAATCTTTCAAGTCCGTTCAAAAACAAAACAAAACACAGCGTACACAAAACTCGAGTTGACACGCGCGAGAAGGAAATTCAATTAAAAAATTATAATTACGATTTTAATATTGACAGTTCACAATCACAATCGATTATCGGATGGTTCGGATCCGATTAATTATTATTACGTAAGGTGATCCTCGTGGTCCCGAGCGGGCGCGAGCGCGCGAGCTGTTCGCGGCACACGACTGCAGTGCGATCCTTCGCGCGGACGGGGCCCCACCAACACTACGCGCATCTGAGGCTCGCTCCTTGGCGCGGCCCCGCCCAGTGGGACGCTACTCGGTAGCTAAGATGACCGTCTGCCTCCTGCTCCCACTCCGGCCAAACTACGCTCGCCGTCCCGCTCCCGCACGGCGACAGTGGGGCGCGCCAATAGCATCGGTTCGGTGGATCGAGTTGAGACGATGAATCGAGATGTGTACTTAGGTATCACTGCACAAGTCCTTTTGTTGTAGTCGATAATAGGATGCGCTTTTTTTGCGGCGCGATCGACTGCCCGTTTCTTGGCCACTCTTCTCTTCTGTTCATTTGTTTCTA
This sequence comes from Scotopteryx bipunctaria, assembly GCA_949320045.1. NCBI lineage: Eukaryota > Metazoa > Arthropoda > Insecta > Lepidoptera > Geometridae > Scotopteryx > Scotopteryx bipunctaria. The sequence goes on along the minus strand of OX439461.1, from coordinate 8,549,054 downwards.
CCTATTGGGAACTGTCCTACCTTACTGGACCGCCTACCTTTTTTTTACCTAAAAACTTGCACATCAAATACAGCTTCAAACAAAATCTATTATTGACCCTGTAATCATTGTATCGCTTCTTAACTTTATCTACTTTTGTATAATATCTACTAGTTCCCATTAATTTTTTGAAATCACTGAGATGTAAATAAAAAAAAGCAATTTACAGGTTTTTTCCAGGATTGCAACTATCCTAGTCACCTTGAAAGTAATCGAAGGTGCAAGCAAAAGGGCAAGTCTTGTGGGGTGATCGTCTCAGGCGGCTGGGGTGGCTGAACCCGAGGGCGCAGATGTAGGTCAGTTTTTGTTTCGCGCCACCCGAAATTCGGTTACTAGGTGTTCGTACTTTGTTAGAAAATATCTTTGCTTTAGTCAATTATTTGTTGTGACGATTACGAGATAAGCAATTCATAAATTTATGAAACAAATTGAGGAAGGATTATTTAATTTATTCACTTGTATTTCCAGCATAAAGATGTTATGATCCACTCTGGCTTATAAAATCTACAAAGTAAGCAGGATTTCTATGTGAAACGTTCTCCTAGTTTCTAAAAAGTAATAAATCTGTATTCTAAACATGTTTTATGTATACAAATGTATAATATCATGAAAATATTAAGAATAACAAACACTGAACAAAAAATCTACATACGTAATAATACCTATTCAGCATTGAAATAAAATGTTATTTCAGCTAGACATTTTTAGTTTAAATATTCGTTGAAAAAAAATACTGAAAGAAGATAGACAGTCATTAAAGATATTTATCTACTTAACTTAGCACGAAGTTGCTACCTATTCCAAAATTATTACAAGAATCAAACTAAGAGCAAACTTCCAAATAGCCGTGAAATCGTTGGCCTCCCCTCGCCACTAGATGGCGGGCTATGTAGGTTTTCCACATTTTCATTATGTTTCCCGCGATGTGAAAATGAAATTAGAACCTTGAGTTACTTAGGGTTCGTAGAAAGGAAAGGTTTTTCAAGTGGTGTTGAATTAAAACGATACTTATTTAGTTTTACGTTATATAATCAAACTATTGTATTAATCATACCAGAAAATACATTTTTTTATGAGTTTTATAAGGCGAGTGCGAATAGCGTTGGAAAGGAAAGACCTAGGCGTACGTACCTGGACCAAATTGGCGATGTTTTGGAAAAGGGCCAGGTCAAGAGTACCCTAAACCGACGAGCATGTATGAGGAATGTAATGAGAGTGAATGAAGCGAAAGAAGTATGTCAGGATCGTAGCAAATGGAGATCCGTGATCTCTGCCTGCCCCTATGTGAAACAGCCGTGATATTATGTATGTATGGTTATAAGTGTTTCTGTATGAGAGTAGTCTAGTACGCGATAATAAAAAACTACTTATGGACGCAAGCCGAGAGCAATAACGAAATCTTCGACTTCGAATATAATGAATCTTATATTTCGGAAGCGATTAGCAATTATACCTAGCATTGTATGTGACAAAATAATCACCGATCGTGCGAATGCTATTAAATACAATGTTCACGCAACGGATTGTGTCGACATTGGACTTACTTTTTAAGGTATGAGCGACTTGAGATATTTTAGAGATCTAAAACTATATAAAACTATGTCCCATAGTAAAAAAAAAACACAAAATACTTATTATTATTATGTTCCTACCGAAAATTTGAAGAATAACAAAATATTGACACCTTGGTATACCAATATAGGATGCCTATAACTGAGACATTTACCCTACAGGGTTTGCTAGAGAATATTTTTTGCAAATTTGTCTTGAATACGGACGCAGTTTTAATTTGTATTTATAAGTAACAGGACATACTCATGCCAAGTTTAGAGGTACCTATCCTACTAATCCTGCTAATATTATAAATGCGAAAGTTTGTGAGGTAGTGAGGATGTGACGATGTATGTTTGTGCCTCAATCACGCCCAAACGGCTGAACGGATTTGAATGAAACTTGGAATATACATAGTTACATGTACTGGATTAACATAAAGGCTATATTTTTTATTCGGGTACCATGTGAGCCAAGCCGCGGGCGGCAGCTAGTACAATATAATGTATCCCGCTATATTCTTACACCACAAAACGCATGATTGTCGTGTGTCGGCTAAACTTGCAATATAACAGCAATTGTTATTACTATTGGGTAATTATACCTAGATTAAACTTTTCTTTTAGTTTCACAATGTTTTGTTTAAAGAATTACCTTATTATATAAAATCCAACTTAAATACAAATCTGAAAGTTTGTGAGAATGTAGTTACTTTGTGACTCACATCGTAAGCTAAACGGATTTGCATGAAACTTTGAAACCTGAAGTTAGTAACCTGAAATAATATATAACATTCATACAAGCTATCACGCCCGTATCCCTAACTGGGTGGGCAGAGCCACAAGTAATCATAAAAAACTTACAGCCATTTATGATCCAAGACTCCCAAGATGGATATGGTGAACCATGGTGACAGGTGATCAGCCCATCCCATAAATAATATATTGGCAACTATTATTCTGGTACCACGCAAGTGAAGTCGTGGACAAAAGCTACCTATCTATCCGTGTCCTAGTTCTTTCGAACCAGTGTGGTGAAAGGATTTAAAGCTAAAAAAACGAATATGTGCACGTAAGTTGATGACAAAATTTCCGACCAGTTTTATTTTCGAAGCATTTTCGAAGACTTGTCAATGAATGTGATTCAGTCTTCTTTCAGTGTAGGCAAAAGTTGCCTCCTGATACTATAAATTACCTACATTTAGATGATAAAGTTTTTCCAATCATCTCATCATCTCCCTGCCTTTATCCCACTCTGTGTGGGGTTGGCACAGCAGCAGTAAGAGTTTTGGCTAAGGTGTTTTATGACCGGCCGCCTGCCTGACGTCAACCCTCCTTGGGAATACTTGCTTATTGTATCTCATCATGTTGGAGGATACTATCCCTCAGTCGACTTTTACGACATGCTCGGGGAGAGAAGCAGCTGGACGCATTCTATGTTTTTTCTTTACTCCCAGTCCAGCAGAGAAGTTTTCACAGAGTATGTATTTCTATTACCGCTATAGCAACAAATAATAAAAAGATAAATAAGAAGGGGCAAGTAACATTTTTTAATGTACGATGGTACGGAATCCTTTGTGAGTGAATTCAACTCTCACTTGAGCGGTTTTAATTTAATTTTACGAGTAATCATGTCCACGAATCGTAAATGCCGATTCAAAACATTTGTGATTTAAATAAACAAAAAACAGTTCAAATTCATTGAATCTTATTCCGACAATCACATTTTTTTACAAACAGACAGTCTGCAGGAACAATGCGAAATGTAAACATTAGATGCAGGGGCGTCTTAGATATTAAAAACATCTGTTCATTTGCCCCTTCGATATCCGCCCGCGCGGAAGGGTTAAATTATTGGCTTAGTATGGATCTACCTACTATCGAAAAACCTTTTTTCTACTAAATGACTTAGGCGTTCTCGATTGATCGTTAAAGTTAAGCAAAGATATGCACGGTCACAAATCGGGATGGGTGACCGCAAGTGGCATTACGAACTGAGCGCTTCCGTGCTTCGGAGGGCACGTTAAACAGTCGGTCCCGGCTTTTAAGTCGTCAAGCCATGGCTCCGTCACTAGAGTTAGCTCATACGAACATACATACATACATACTAAATGAAGATGCAAGAGGCGTGAGTTCGATTCCCGGTGCGGAAGAAATGTTTAGATCTTAAACTGTGAAGGAAAACGTCGTGAGGAAACTCGTGGCTAAGTCATCTACGCACGTAAGTCTTTCATGTACATTTGATATCAAATTATGCCTCCACGCTTCTGTAAATATTGCGGGAGTAGTCTTACTTAAATATTTTACCAGTTCAAAGTTCAAACAAGCAAAAGTGGAGGCCCCATCCACCCTATTCTTTCACTTAAAAATCGGTAAGTGAATTTCTAAAAAGCAAAAAGAAAGTGTACAAAGTATCCCTTCTTATGCAAATAACTTTAAATTTACGTTTCGAATCGCCTGGCGTTATTAATTATTAATTTCCAAATGATTTATTAGCTTTTTTATCAGACTTATGAAAAATTCCAACTTGATTACGAAATAAAAACGTGCCATTGAAAGGGTTGATTTTGTCGCCTTCAATAGAGTTAATCAAGCAAAAGAAAAAAATTCGCTGGAAGTTTTTGATAAAGGAAAATTTATATTGCGACTTTGACTTTGTTCAATGGATAATAATACTTACGTCTGTAGGGCTGCGTAATGTTGCGTTATCTCTGCTATATCATCATCATCATCTCCCTGCCCTAACTTCCACTCCCTTCTATCAGCCGTCATCCCTGTATTCACTCTTTTCTTACTCATGTCATCTTTCACGCAATCCATCCATCTCTTTTTCAGTCTACCTTTTCCCTTTAATCCTACATTCATATTATCACTCTTCTCGTCACATGATATTCATCCCACATGACATGCCCATACCATACTAACCTATTACTCCTCAACTTCTCTGTCATACAACCTACCGAGGTTGTATGACAGTGAAGTTGCGGGCGGGGCGGGCGAGTGCTCAGCTGAAACGTAAGAGACGCGGGTTCGATTCCCGCTACGGGAGAAATGTTTGTATGTTCTGCAAATATTTCTTCCAGGTCTGGGTGTTGTGGTACCATGGTACTCGTAGTTTCTGATACCCACGACACAGGCAATCTTAGTGTGGGGTCAGGACTGTGTATGTGACTGTTGGGTGTTATTTTTTTTTATTTTATTTACTTAGTTTGGGGCTAGATGGCGCTGTGTCAAATGTCCATTTTTTTATTTTGTACAATTTTCTAGCCTTTTTTACAAAAACTCCACTACCATAAGAGATCAAATGCAAATTGTGAAAGTTTAAAAAACTTTATCTTATTGTGTCTCATAGAAAGCCACCTTAAGCCTAGACCAACCTATTCAATAAAGGCTAGGACAATAGTTAACGCGCAGACAGACAGACACCCACTACTGGTCATACATTTGAATAACTTATAGGGGCGTGAGGTGTGAGCGATTGATCATGTGGTGAAAGGATTTTAAATACGCCTCAAACCCCCGAATACTCAAACGCATCTCAAAGTTGAGCACGTCTCAGATGACGATTTTCATCAGAAACTGTCAAAAAACCGTGAGTGAGACGTGCTCAACTCTGAGTCGCGTTTGAGTATACCGGGGTTAGGCCCCTTTCGTGCATTTAACAATGATTTTGAACTTTCTACGTTTCTACAAAATGCCGGTTTGCTTTACCGTTTGAGAGTATTGGTTATCGCACATAATTCGAATAGAAAAACCTATTAAAATGTTTTAATCTTTATTAACAAAAAGACTTACAACTAATACAAATATAACTTACAAAATACAAAAGAAACAGTCGGGCTATCTAAAGGCACAAATATTTAAATCAAAATAAATGCATCTATTATAAATAAATAAATATATGAGGACATATCACACAGCGCCATCTAGCCCCAAACTAAGCAAAGCTTGTACTATGGGCACCAGATGGCTGATAGAATACTTTATTTTTTGTAAATACTTACATAATACTACAATACCCAGACCCGGAAGAAATATTTGCAGAGCATGCAAACATTTCTTCCGCAGCGGGGATCGAACCCGCGCCTCTTGCGTCTCAGCCGAGCACTCGCCCGCTATTCCACAGAGGTCGTCATCGATCTAATGTTTGTATGTTCTGCAAATTCTTCCAAGTCAGTGTGGGGTCAGAACTGGTCAATATTGGTTGTTTGTAACGTGTACTGGTTCATTTTCGGTCTCTGTCTTGGTCGCTCTGATGATTATTGACTTAGAGTTTTTATTGTAAACAAACAATGACTGCCCCTAATATTATTGGAACAGAAAGTTTTTGAAAAAGTTTTTAAATTGCAACAAAATTGATGAACGGATTTTAATAAAATTGGAATCCTACTAATATTATAAATGCGATTGTTTGTGTGTGTGAATGTTTGTTACCACGTATCTCCATAACTACTAAACCGATTTTGATGAAATTTATAATATAAATAGTTCTGGAATAATAGACAAATTTTATTTTCGAAAATTGCTGTAATACAGGGTGCTTAAATTTCTATGGAAATAATATTTCTTGGTTCGATTTGTGTACAACTCGGTACAAATAAACTTTTAAATAAATAATATTACACGTCCTTTTTTCGAAAAATTACCCCCGGGGTAGCTCCAAGGGAGTTCTAAAGTTTGTATGGAAACCTTTGAAAATTCGCCTGGAAATGTAGAGTATCTACGATAACCCTCAAAAAAGGGATAAAATGCAAAATTTACACCACACGAGCAAAACCGCGTGTAATACTTATACAATACTTACTTATTTTACTTATACATCTTCATACCTGGACCATTGGATAAGGATGAATAATGACAAAAACGCTATAATTTCATCAATTACAGCACAGCCGAGATCAAAGCGGCTTCTGTAGAAGTTTGCATTCATTATCTGAGATGAAGACTTTATCATGACGCATTTTTGTAATCCACTACATATTACGTCTTAATACTAACATCCAACAGCCAAATACATGTTTTATCTACTCATAGGATTAAAGTGCGCCTCAAAGTATCCTTTCGTGCACTTGACACATATTTTTGAACTATTAAGCTTCTACGACATGCCGGTTTCCTCACGATGTTTTCCTTCACCGTTCAGGAGGATTTTTATAGCGCACATACATTTTTGAAGAGAAAAATCCATCGGTGCACCGGATTTAAACCGACGACCTTAGAATCGGACAGCAGGGTCAGTACCACTAAATCACCAGTGCTGTACTAATGACTGCTACTACTACTAGTCGTGTCACTAGTTCTTTCGAACCAGTGTGGTGATAGGATACAAAGATCTCATGATTCTTATAGGTACCTAAGTAGCTGGTACTTATTTTTCCATTTTTCTTCACAGAACGGGTTGGTTCAATAATCCACAGCGGAACATCTTGAATCCTTCAGAATACGATACTGACGTAGAGTAGCCGAGTACAGAGAAAGCTTTTAAAAATACATGCAGTAGTACCACAAATATCGTGCGCCTCGGCAAACTTCGTGCTTAGTATGAAAACCGAATTTGCCCGAATGCAATTAAAATAATAACAGAACCAAACCTTTAAAAAAAGTATCTGCCTACATTATTTTATTGAATGCGTTGGTTCGTATTACAGAAGCTAGATGTAAATTGCCGAGGTGCACAATATGTGTGACTACTGTACATTATAAATAATAAATCTATACTAATATTATAAAGCTGCAGAGTTTGTTTGTTTGTTTGAACGCGCTAATCTCTGGAACTACTGGTCCGATTTGAATGATTCTTTCAGTGTTGGGTAGTCCATTTATCGAGGAAGGCTATAGGCTATGTTTTTTTTTAAATTAGGGATCCGTAATAAAATTGCTATTTTGTAACACAAGGTGTAAAATCGAAAACCTATTTTTACGTGCGCTGCAAAAACTATTGACAATAGAACAAAATGATGTACTACGGGTTTGTAGATCCCATTAAGACCTACAAAAAAGTCCGGGAGAACATATATCTAGCTATCATGGTTTAATCACAATAACCGATTTTGTGTTCAAAATAATTATTAAATCGTCTGAAGAAAAAAAACTACGTTAAATATGTATCGTAATATTAATCTTTATCGAAATTAAGCATTATGTTATCAAGAGTATTTATGTAGAAGTAAAATACTTTTTGTTTCATCTCAATCGGATATTTCGTTTAAAAGTTATCACGTGTGTAAGATGTTAAGAGTTGGTACCTACCTATTAATGAGTTATGGGCCATAGTCCATTTATTGAGGGAGCCTATAATATAGGCAATATTTTATCTCGGTATTTCCACGGAAACGAGAAAAACGCGGGTGAAACCGCGGAGCACAGCTAGTAATAAATAAACATTTGAGGACATACCACACAGCGCCATCTAGCCCCAAACTAAGCAAAGCTTGTATTATGGGAACCAGATGGCTGATAGAATACATAATATACTTTTTTTTTGTAAATACATACTTATAATACATAATACTACAACACCCAGACCCGGAAGAAATATTTGCAGAGCATGCAAACTTTTCTCCCGCAGCGGGAATCGAACCCGCGCCTCTTGCGTCTCAGCCGAGCACTCGCCCGCCTCGCTACACAGAGATCGTCGAACATTATCATGGATATTATACTCGTAGATGTAGAAGAAGACCAAAGAAAATGTGGATGAATAGTTTGAAAAAGGACATGCTTGAGAAAAGAAGGCAGTGGGAGAAGAGAACATGCTGTCCCGGCCCACATAGTGGGATAGAAAGAAAGAAAAAAATTACTGGCAACATAGGTACACATAAAAATACAGGAATTAAAAATTAAGTGACAGAAAATATGGCAAAAAGAGAGAGAATAAAATACATATACAGACCTAACCTACAAAAACATGTCCTAGTTGCTCTGTCAAGAAAAAAGTTACCAAAAGTTCCTAACTCAGCTTTGAGCTACTTCACTTAAGGAGAGGTGGGATAGGGGCAGGAAGATGATGATGATGGACCGTGACGGTGACTGTATGGAACGAAAGTAGTGCTTTGCCCACACGTAACATAGGGACAGCTGTAAAAGAAAAGGGAAAAGTGAACTTAAAAGTCTCTGTAACACAAATTACTCTGCGATCTATTATCGAAATGCACATCGCGGTATCATAAGGGTGGGTATTTCTGCCAAGGCCAAGCTTTCCTTTACCACAATAAACGCCCTTATCCCCTTAAAATAGAGTTCAAAATCGCACTCACTGTGTGTACAAAGCCTGGGTACTCCGATATTTACGACACTTTGCGATTCGCGATAGACATTACTGAAATTGTACATTTGTAACAATGGTATCCTTTAGACGATTCTTCTTCTGTATTTATCAATGTAGGGAAAGTAATAAATAAATAAATATTTGTGGACATTTCACACAGCGCCATCTAGCCCCAAACTAAGCAAAGCTTGTATGGGAACCAGAAGGAAAAATAACTATGTATCTACATATTTACACGCTGGTACCTATCCCTAATGGGGTGGGCAGAGCCACATGTAATTATAAGAAAGCAGCCACTCCTGATTCAAAGTCCCAAGATGACATTGTGACAGGTGATCAGCCCATCGCCCATATAGATGGTCCATCATGTTGGAGAGAATACTATCCCTTAGTCGACTTTGACGATATGCTCTGGGAGAAAAGCAGCTGTACGCATTCTGTTTTTTCTTTACTCCCAGTCCAGCAGAGAAGTATGAACTAAGCATTATGTATTATTTAGTTTTTAAACTTAATGAAATAAATACAAAAATGAATACAAAAAGGCGTCTCCCTACATACGATTTGGCTTAAGTCATTGTTTCAGCCACAATCATTAACTAATCAACAGTATTATATTCTTGGACAAGTCTCGATGATGTTAATACGGACCATAGAACTTGGTGAAGATTAGAATAGAACTGAACAAAACTTTTAATAGTAAAATTAATTTGCAGGATACTCATTATTCAATATTTGTAATTTTTTGATCTAGAAAACAAAATGATAACTTTTTTTGGAGACATTTATGAATGATAAAATGAAATATATTTTTTACGTTAGCTATTTTACAAATTAACACTTAATAAATAAAATAAATAAATAAAATGTTTTTATTTCAGAAAAATTAATCCATTATTAACTTAAAATAAATTAAAACTAAGAACTAAACTTAACTAAAACTAAAACTGATTTAAACTAAAAACTAACTAATAATAAACTAAAACTAAAGGAAAAACTCACCAAAAGGAATTCACTTAAGGCCTAAGCAAACAACATTGGTACTAATGTAACTTTAACTCTTTTATCACACTATTATTATACAAGCAAGCTATCTCGCTACCACCAAATCATCAGTGCTCTCCGTAGTCCGTTAAATATTAGAACCAGGCATTACTCTAATATCGCATTATGCTGAGTGGCGGTCTTTTTTGTTGTAAATGTAATGGTATTGTAAGTGTCGACTAGTGCCTTAAAATTGTATTTATTTTTATGTTTGGTAAGAAAATAAATATTTTTCTATCTTTCTCTCTCTCTCACTTTTATCCCATGGCCTTTCTATAACATCAAAACGCTACAACCACTCATGGCGTCCGTACAACAATTAAAATTTGATGATGCGGGCTCACTGTTTTGGTGCTCATTTCTACATGCACTTGCAACTCATGGAACACATGCACTGTTCACCAGAAACAGGAACTATTGAACGAATAACTATTGTTATGCATTTCACTTCGATGCATTTAGAAATTAGGAGTTATTTAAGAAGTTGCTTGATGTGACGAATGAGTAAAAGGATGGCGCTTACCTCGGACAGAAGTCAAAGAAGTTAGCTATCCAACGAGATAACGTCGCCAGCCTTTTGGGTACCTTACCTGCGATCGGTCAGCTCCGCACATTTTGACCAAGTCTCTCCTGTGGACAAGGCCGACTAAGCTGAGAGGATAGCATAATGTGCTTGGCAATCCTACTCCATCTTATTCCGTAATTTTCATCGTCCCGTTAATGTAGACAAAGTTGCCTCCTGACGCTTTATAAAAACATCTAATACATGCATAAGTTAAAAGGCCTTAGTCTTATTGATTGTTAATAAGTCAGTGAAGAAAATATTCTTTGTATTCAAAGCCTTATCGACATTAACTCTTGCTTCTAACTTTCTCCAGTCCAATGACACAATCGAAGCATATTAATTATACACCCTCATATGTTTTTTCATCATACTCGTCACTTCCTTCCATTGGATATCCAGATGTCCCTATTCAAATTCAAATCTCGATATTTATTATTTAGATCACCCTTTTTTCTCGCCACAAAAAGGTGCCACCGTCTTCGTGTTAGTGGTTACAAAAAGTGTTGAGATGGGTGTGGATTTGAATGGTGTCATCTGAGTTGTAATAGAAGATCTTTGAACCATATTTGTTGGATGTATGACATCACTAAGGCATTTGCCATCAATATTAGATGATTTCTGTGTAAATTGGGTGTATGATTAATATGCTTCGATTGTGTCGTTGAACTGGAGAAAGCTTGTAGAAGCAAATCTAATGTCGATAAGTCATCATCATCATCATCTTCCTGCCCTTATCCCACTCTATGTGGGGTCGGCATGAGTCTTGGCTAAGGTGTTTTATGACCGGCCGCCTGCCTGACGTCAACCCTCCTTGGGATTACCTTGCTTATTGTATCTCATCATGTTGGAGGATACTGTCCCTTAGTCGAATACAATGAATATTTTTGATTAATAAAACTAAAGGCATACACTGGATGTTTTTTTATAAAGGAAGACGTCAGGAAGCAACTTTGCCAACTAACGGTTCGCTTGCCCCGCACCTACCACTAGCATTCCAAGAGTTCCTTCACCATACTTTGAAATAACACCTTTACTTTTCAACTCTAAACCTAGTTCACGGTTGAAGATGGCTAGTTCAAATCATTTTTCATTAAGTAGAAAGCATCATATGTTAAGGTACCTACCTGTAGGGTCATTGAACTAGGACACACCGATCCTTTCCCAATAACAAAAAGGTCTGTTTTCACCCAAGTGCTCGTACTGGGTACTTCCTGCGTTGCACCTTTCCGTTTTTGTTGCGTGTTGACAATTCGCTTTCACGGATAAAAGCGAAAGTTCAACTGATAGGTCTTTACTTTCGGCAAATAAGATTCAGTGTGGATATTCATGGATATCAGAGTAAGTTTGAAAGTAGAGTCACAGTAAGATTGAGGAGTAATAGGCTAGCGTGGTATGGGCATGTCATGAGGGATGAAAGTCATGTTGCAAGGAAAGTTATGAATATGAATGTGGATGGGTTTAGAGGTAGAGGTAGGCCATAGGTGGATGGATTGTATGAAAGAGGAGTGGGTACAGAGATGACGACTGACAGAAGGAAATGGAAGAAGAGAACATGCTGTGCCGACCCCACATAGAGTGGGATAATGGCAAGAAAATGATGATGATGAATATCAGCCATTCACTCCTTTCTTACTGAATAACAGCTATTATTAAAGTCAGAGTACTGGTGGTCTATTGGTAGCAGTCCGGCCTTTCAATCCTAAGGTCGTGGGTTCTAATTCAGTCATGAACCAATGACTTTTTCTATTTGAAAAAAATATGTGCGCTACTTTCAAACGGTGAAGAAAAACATCGTGAGGAAGCAGGCATGTCGTAGAACCGTAGAAAGCTCGTAAACATGTTTGTGTCAAGTGCACGAAAGAAGCTTTGAGGCGCACTTTAAATCCTTTCACCACACTGGTCGAAAGAACTAGTGATACGACTAGATAGCTAAATTACTAAGGGCGATTTATTTGTTTTAGTTGGTCTAGACTAGATAAATATTTAATGTTCTAGATAATAACAATGAACTTCTGACGGTCATAAAAAAAAAACAATTGAATAGAATATATTTTTTTGTAACAACATGTTTCATTTCATACCATTTCCATTAATATTAAATCCACAATTCGCAAACACATCAGTAATTTATGATCTATCAAAAAATAATTGTTATAATTACTTATGCAAGAGCGATATCTCCCCTTGCAACGTTTTTTATTCAAATTTTCTAATGACTCGGGCTGTGGCCATTGTTGAAAGGGTTGGGTCTTGTTTGATACAACTATGCTGTCATGTTCTTCGATGTCGAGTTGGGGAACAATGTATTAGAAATAGAGGGAATTGAGAGCAAAGTCTGGATCAAATATATTTAATTCAGTAGGACCTGTCAGTCATCATCATCATCATCATCATCATCTTCCTGCTCGGTCGGCACAGCATAATCCTTGGATCATGCTGTAAGAGTTTTGGCTAAGGTGTTTTATGACCGGCCGCCTGCCTGACGTCAACCCTCCTTGGGAATACTTGTTTATTATATCTCATCATGTTGGACAGGATACTATCCCTTAGTGGACTTTTACGACATGCTCATGCAGAGAAGCAGAGAAGCAGCTGGACGCATTCTATGTTTTTTTTTTTTACTCCCAGTCCAGCAGAGAAGTAAAGTCTGGATCAAATATATTTAATTCAGTAGGACCTGTCAGTATTACTTGGAAATGTCTTAAATATATGTCGAATTTATGCCTGTTTGTGACGCGCCAAGCGTGGAAGTTACAGGCAAATTATGTTATTGGTTTGGCTATTATTTTGAGGGAAATGATCTCTTTATGATCACCTGTTACCATGGCTCACCATATCCATTTTGGAACTTTGAATCAAGAGTGGCTGCGAGCTTTCTTATGATTGTTTGTGGCTGTAGGCAGATTCCCTGAGGATTTCCCTGAAAGGGATTCAGGCGTGATAATTATGTATGTATGTATGATCTCTTTATTAATACAGATGATGATGATCATTTTATCTTAACAGGGTAAACCAATTCTACTGATATTATCTTGTTTAATACGACGTGCGATGTTTTTCGATGACGGGGTGTTGGGGAATGAGGTATGAGTAATAGAAGGAATAAAAAGTGTTATAGATACAGATGATAATGATCATGTAAAAGGAAAAAACAATGATATTAATGTTTGTGGACACAAAAAAATCAAGGTCAATGATAAATACGAAATAGATAAAGCTCTTGAACTTAAAATTAGTTCATTGACCAGAACTCGAAAACGTAACTAAATTAAAACATTAACAGAACAAAGTGTTTAAATACGTAGTCACAGAACATAAAATAGGTTGTTGATAGATATTCAGAGAATATATGAATACTTATATTATATACAGACACTATAAAGACAGCTCATACCAAGGTCAATGCAAGTTTTGAATTGTAAAATATCACCCAGACGTTTTTCCATCTGGTTCTGATGAGATGCGTGCTCTTTGCCAAATCCAATATACATAAAACACAATAGGATAGGAATATTCTTATACCCCATAGTACGATATAAGACAGCTATTGAAATAGATTTGAAATGTATTTGATATTTTGGAAAATAAACTTTTAAAAATAATATGCTAATAGATATTGGAATACCCAGATATTTGTATATCGAACTCAATAAACAATTTATGGACAAGTGGCGGAGACGTATCGTGAACGGGTGTCTGCGCTGTCGCCTATCATGTATAATTTGCCTATGGAGGAGACTTGCGTCAGCGCCACGTCTCCACCGCTAGCCACATCTGTATAAACCACGCCTAATGAAGATAAGCAATAGAAAAACTAGATTACATACAAACCGATCTAGATTGAGATGATCTAATGTAAATCTATCTAAGGCCTTTACCACCTATACTAGATGATTTATACAGCGTCAGGAGGCAACTCTTGCCTACACTAACTAGACGCTGTAGTGTATAGGATGATTTAGATGTACATCTATCTACGTTATTCTATTTCAGTAAGTTTTATCTATGCATTTTTATGGCGATCCAAATCTGTTCAACTAAACAAAGAATAACACAAAACGCCATTAGCCATACAAAAATCGAAATTCAAAATGCACAAGAATCGAATCCATTGTTTGATCTTTCAATGGATCTATTTTTATAATGCGATCCATCTTTATGGTTGTGTCAAAATTTTTAGCCCTGTTTTGCATATGAACGGGATCGATCCGGGCCTTATTGTTAAGTTGTTTGATTTCATTTGGCGTGGGGACATCGGCTTAGGCACGGTGGTCGATGTTGTGTGTTTCATGCTTATTATTAACGCTGTTTAGTGAAATAAGTGATCCTGTTTTGCTATCATCCTTTTTTGAATTTAAAATTAGTACAGTAGTATCACAAATATTGTGCGCCTCGGCAAACTTCGTATGAAAACCGAAATTGTCCGAATAAATAATTAAAATAATAACCAACCCTTAAAAATATACGTATCTAGTTCAGAAGCTAGACGAAAATTTACGAAAGTTTTACTCGAGACGATATTTTTAGAGGTATTGTATCGTGTTTTGTCTTTAGTAAATACGTTTAAAATTAGCTATATAGACCTGCTAGGAAAGAATATGTAGGGTGTAACATTTGGCATGTTTCGTGTATTGTAAGTTTGAATTATAGGACACAATTTACCCTGTCAGAACGAGGTGTGAAACCAGGTTAGATAACTAGTTAAAAATAATTGAAAAAGCAACACCATTTTGAGAGGACATACTCACGTCCGCCCACGGACAAACGAACACACAAACCGATCTCATTACTAACAATGCGCCATATATTACTCCGTTTCCGGTGATACCATTACAGCTGTCTCTTTCTAACACACTGCATTACATCATGCTGTCCTGCTCTACAATCATTCCAGACATCAAGATCATTAAGAGGCGATACAGTGATTTGTATTGTGTATTTTTTATCAAAAGTCTGCTCGCGATTTTGTTGGCACTTTGATTCGTTATAAATCTTAATTTAAAATCATGCACGGCCATTGACATTGAAATTTTGCATATAAAGTTATTAGTTTTGGTCCCAAGTTGATCCTCGTGGAACTCCACGTTTTGTTTAATCAATCTGTCGTTCTTACTAAATAATATACATATTTATGTTTGCGAGGATGTGATTATGTTTGTTTGTTTGTCCCTCAATCCTTAATCGAGTTACGAACAGGGGTCTTATTTACTATGACCAAACAATACGTAACGCGGGCTTGTTATGATACATGGAATCACCGTGTAATGACAATTTTGTATTGCAAAAACGCGACGTAGCGCGTTTCAAACCAGCCCCCCTTATTCACTATGACCAAACAAAACGTAACGCGTGCAAACGCGGGCATGTTTGTTCTTATGACAATTTTACTTTGCAAAAACGCGACGCGGCGCGTTACATACAAGTTATGAACTGTCAAGTTTCGTTTGGTCATAGCGAATAAAGCAAAACGGATTTGAACGAAACTTCGAATTTTTTTAATCGTACGAAATTTTCCTTCACCGTTTGAGAGTACTGATATAACGCACCTATTTTCGAACATAAAAACCCCTTAGTGCACGATCGGAATTGAATCCACGACCTTAGGCTCAGTAATATACATATAAAATAGGATAATATACATATAAGTGAATTTATATTTTTTTTATAGACCCATCCTACTAATATTATAAATGCAAAAGTTTGTGTGGATGTGACGATGTATGTTTGTGCCTCAATCACGCCGTAACGGCTGAACGGATTTGAATGAAACTTGGAATATACATGGTATATGTGCTGGAATAAAATATAGGCTACTTAATGTCCAGATACCACGCGAGCGAAGCCGCGGGCGAAAGCTAGTTTCACCATAAAACAATTGGAGTGCTATAGCTATGAACATGAATACATAAAGATTATTCGGTTGGCTCTTTGTTCTTCTAGGAAGTGTGTTATATTGTTCTTAGTAATGACATTAACACTTTAAGAGGTTATTTCTGACTTCTTGTTAAGAATTTTGACCTCGGTGGGGTGGTGAGTGCTTGGCTGAGACGCGAGAGGCGCGGCTTCGATACCCGCTACGGGAGAAATGTTTGTATGTTCTGCAAATATTTCTTCCGCGTCAGGGTGTTGTATTATGTATTATAAAAAAAGTAAGTTTATATGAGCTAGTGGCCAACTCTTATGACGGAGTTTTTAGGCCGCCTAAAGGCTTCCGTCATGGCTTGACGACTTAAAAGCCGGGACCGACAATTTAGCGTGCCCTCCGAAGGCATGGAGCCTTTGTGGTCCCGCCTTCCTATCTTAAGGTCGTGGGTTCAAATCCGGTGTTGCACCAATGGGTTTTTCTGATAGAAAACTACTTATGCTAAAAATGTGTATGTACGCTATACCAGTAGGTACTCAGAAAAGGTGAAGGAAAACATCGTGAGGAAACAGGCATGTCGTAGAACCTAAAAGTTCAAAAATATGTGTCAAGTGCACGGAAGGAGCCTTTGAGGCGCACTTTAAATCTTTTCACCGCACGGGTTCGAAATAATCACTGACACCCAATGGCCCGTTTCAAAGTTCAAAGTTCTGTCAAACAGCTTACCCATTTTTTTTCGTTATGTCGTAAGACGTAATGGGTTGCCAAAGATTGTAATAGCCTTATACTAAAAAACACAACTAATTACTCGAGTGAAACCATGCGGGAGTATAATGGTAGCGAAATGCATTCATCACAAATGATTAGAATAGGGCCCACCAAAAATCCCTGTTGCACACCGAAAAACTTCACGCGACTTTACTTGTCAACTAATGGTGCTTTAGATTTGCGTGTCATTTGTTAAAGGGTATCAGTTAAACCACGGTTGAACGATGTTCCGATCATTAGCAATGACAAATGACGGGAGCGTGCCGAATCTTCGCCGATACAAAGGTCACCAGGGGAGATGAGGAAAGAGTTGGATTCGAGTTTGATTTGACTGTGGAATAGAAAAACATTCACAAACTAGCTTCAGCAGCTGACGTCGCTTGCTTTATACTCGGATTTCTGAGTTTCATTCAAACCGATCAAAGGTTACACTGTGATTGAGGCATAACATTCAAAAGCAGACTAGATACATCCTTACTTTACTAGTTGTGTAACTAGTTCTTTTGAACCAGTGTGATGAAAGGATTTAAAGTGCACCTTATAGGCTCCTTACATGCACTTGACACATGCCGATGCCTTCACGAAATAACTGCATTTTTTTGTCTTTACAAAACCTAAAACAATCAAATACCTAGACTCAACTTTGCTGGATAATCAAGCTCTCTTACCAGTTGATCAAAGTGAAATGAACAGACAGACCTAGAAGAGGCAAATAAAAAGAGTGATGATTGAGTGGTGTTACAAAGTATTAAGTCAGAGCCCGTGACAAATCGCGCGTAGCTGAAACGAGCTACTTAATTGGCAAGAAGTAACAAAGAACAAAGACCGCTTGTATATCGAACGGTAGTATAGAAACTTGTGTGATATCGGACTTGAGACGCCAGAGGTGCGGTTTTGATTCCTCAGAATAAATGTTTGCATGTTCTGCTAAAATTTCTACCGAACCTGGTGTATCATGGTGCCCGTAGATTTTGATACTCACGACACAGAGAATCCTAGTTTGAGGTTGGAACTGATTATTATATGAAGGCCTCGGTGGCGTGGCGGGCGATTGCTCGGCAGAGACGCAAGAGGCGTGGGTTCAATTCCCGCTGCGGAAGAATATTTGCATGATCTGTAAATATTTCTTGCGAGTCTGGGTGTTGTGGTACCATGGTACTCGTAGTTTCTGATACCCACGACACAGGGAATCCAAGTGTGGGGTCAGACTATGTATGTGACTGTTGGGTGTTATTTATTATTTTTTATAAATGCAATTGTTTACCTTGGATACTGTTTTGTTCCGAATAACATTTCTCATTTTTATTTTGAGATTATCATGGTATGTAGATGTTTTTGAAATTAGATAGCAAATTATTTTTGGAAATCCAATCTTTCATCATATTATTTTTAATATATTAACACAGATTCTAATATATCTAAAGACTTAACTATTGTAGTCATCACTATCGGTTCTAATAATTAATCATAATTTGTGCAAAATGCACGCAATTACCTATATGATAGTTGTAATTAAAGGTGCAAAAAAGGTCGCTTCACGGTCCGCGGTCAAAGCATCGACATGTCTGATCGAATCCACCCGATAGATTTATGTTTCATTCCATTAATCATTGTAATTTCGCGAATATTTCCTCAGGAATTTCTTTGTTCGCAGGAATTTTCTGCGTATTGTTTTTTGGATAATATGAGCAATTTACAGTACTTTGAAGTGCGTTCTCACGCAAAGCCGGTAACTGCTTACTGGTTATTTTACAAAAAGATAGCTAAAAAAATTGTATCGTTTCCCATTTTTCAACCTAAAGATAGTCAAGGTGTTACGTTTTGTGTATTTATCAAAGTTATCTAGTATAAATTGCGCCTATACGAATAATAAAATAATATTTATGTACCTTGACTCTATAGTATTTGACATTAAAGACCATAGACCTTGCGAGTGGAAATGATAAAATTTTAGTTTTTATGTAATTATAATTTAAATTAGTTTATATTAGGCAATAAATTATTTTCTTTCTTTCTTTATTTCTTATACCGGCTTCGCAAGTAAATGCGTCCATAGTGGTTGAACCTTGGCGAATGACTGGACTATTCGTCTACAAGGTGCTGTCGGTAGCCAGCGTTGTAACTTCAAACAACTGACTTGCAGGTCCTGCTAAGT
This sequence comes from Scotopteryx bipunctaria, assembly GCA_949320045.1. Lineage (NCBI taxonomy): Eukaryota > Metazoa > Arthropoda > Insecta > Lepidoptera > Geometridae > Scotopteryx > Scotopteryx bipunctaria. The sequence continues at coordinate 8,529,809 of OX439461.1, read as the reverse complement.
ATCTGTCATCATTATCTTCGACTGCAGTTCAACGTATCACTTCTTGACTGTCACTGACGGCCTCGGTGGCGTGGCGGGCGATTGCTCGGCAGAGACGCAAGAGGCGCGGGTTCGATTCCCGCTGAGGAAGAAATGTTTGCATGTTCTGCAAATATTTCTTCCGGGTCTGGGTGTTGTGGTACCATGGTACTCGTAGTTTCTGATACCCACGACACAAGGGATCCTAGTGTGGGTTCAGGACTATGTATGTGACTGTTGGGCGTTATTTATTTATTTACTGTTTTATTTTTCGTCAAAGTTCCCGTCACACGACCAATTATAATGCCCGGTTCCAATATACTACAATTGGGCGACGAATCGTTCAACAATAGCAACGTTGTTTTAGCTTTTCCGTTTAGTACGAAATTTAATCTGAACTGTCGGGTTGTGACTGTGAACACCAATTATCACCACTAGCTTCCACCCGTGACTTCGCTCGCGTTGTACTCGAACAAAAGTACTTAGCTATATGTCGTTTTAAGTCATGAACTATACATATTTTAAATTCTGTTCTCAAATCCCCATTAACGTTTGGATTTCTCTTAAGATTTATAAAGCAACTCGCGATTTTTATAGTGTCTCATATTATATTGTCTCATGTTTTTCAAGTGTTATTGACTAGTCTTCAAAATTGGTGCTCCATTCAGTTCCAAGTGGATCAGCTTGTGGGCTCCAATGACCCTCGATCCATACATTTGTAATTCAAATTCGAGAATCCATTAGTGCTCGTCATTTTAATGTGACAGCGTATTGAGTTACTCTAATTGATGGGTGCTTTGAGCTTTTTTCGAACGTTCCAATTTCATGAATATGTATTCCGGTGCGTTTCTTTTGATAACTTCCGGATGAGTGTCGCTTCGAAACATTTCATGTCTATCGGTGTTCTGTGTATCAGAATTCAATTTGATATTTTGAATATTTTTGGCTGATTGTGATCAACTTGGTTCAGTAATACTACAAGGTGAAACTCCCGTATTTTTAATAATATGACTAAATAGGTCGAGAGCACTGGTTGTCTAGTTGGTAGTGACCCCGCCTTCCGATCTTAAGGCAGTGGGTTCAAATCCAGTCGTGTACCAATGGATTTTTCTGTGCGAAAAATTTATGTGCGCTATACCAGTACTCTCAAACGGTGAAGGAAAACATCGTGAGGAAACCCGCGGCTTAGTTAGCTCCGCACGTATTGACCATGTCTTTCCTGTGGACAAGGCTGACTAAGCTGATAGGATGGAATAGGTGCTGGGCAAACCTACTCCATCTTAATTCCTCCCGGGCACTACAGCGTCCCGTTTGTGAAGATAAAAGTTGCCTCCTGACGCTGCATACATCATATACTATAGATGGTAAAAGGCCTTAGTACTAGTGTACCAATAAATAGTAGTTAGTAGTAGTAGTATTGTACCATTATGATCGAGATCATTAGCCTCACGCATGTCTTACCAATTCACCGTATAATTCATATTGATGATAGAATCGATTCAGTATCGATTGCCACCGTTACGATTCGATCATTAATTTACATTCCACAATCGTTTGCTGAATCGACATGACAACTGTACTGTAATTGATACACAAATAAATCGATGCTTTTGATCTTCGACTTTTTTATCAACTAAAGAATTGATAAAATTGGTATCGTTGTACAAACCTAATCTATCTAGGTACTTGTCTCGCTGATCACCTGTCACCATGGTTCACCATGGACTTTAAATAAGGAGTGGCTGCAAGTTTTCTTATGGCTCTGCCTACCCCATTAGGGATATGGCCGTGATAATGTGTTTCAAGTAAAAAATTATATAAGTATTCCATCAGCTATCTGGTTCCCATATACAAGCTTTGCTTAGTTTGGGGCTAGATGGTGCTGCGTGATATAATCTGTATAAAAAAGTATGTTAAAAATGTTTTGGTATAACAAATCCTTTAGCTGGTTAAAATCCTTATGTCATCGGTCCATCAGGCAGTGGTCCGTTAGTGGGCACTAGCCTAATAGTGGGGTGAGTGTTTCGAAGCGATGCGTGGCTGGTTAACCGACTTCGCAGAGAGGCGGGTAATGAAGCGGCACCCGCACCTGCCGGCAATCTCGAACTGGGTGCCCGCTACGCCTGTGGAGACGGACTTTTTAATATTAAATAAATAAATATTTGAGGACATATCACACAGCAACATCTAGCCCCAAACTAAGCAAAGCTTGTATTATGGGAACCAGATGGCTGATAGAATACATAATATACTTTTTTTTTGTAAATACATACTTATAATACATAATACTACAACACCCAGCCCTGGAAGAAATATTTGCAGAGCATGCAAACATTTCTCCCGCAGCGGGAATCGAACCCGCGCCTCTTGCGTCTCGCCCGCTTCGCCACAGAGGTCGTCAAAATTATAACAATCTTCAAGTAAGTTCGTATGAGCTAGTGGCCAATTCTTGTGACGGCAATTTAACGTGCCCTCCGAAACACGGAAGCGCTCAGCTCGTAGTGCCACTTGCGGTCACCCATCCGAATTGTGACCGCGCACAACGTTGCTTAACTTCAACGATCAATCAAGAACGTCTAAGCAAGCTACGCCACGAGTGATTCTAATGACATATTAAAAAAATATTCGTTTTTTTTAAATACGTTAATTTTATATATCGCAGGAAGTGAGTCCGCCTCCACACTTTACTAGCCGGCAAATTAAAGAAAGTAAACGCCCGTTAATAATTGCGGATTATTATAGCTTTCCTTGCGAACGGTTTTTAGATCATCGATATGTATTTATCGATCGTCTGTCCGTCTGTTGTAACCGCTGCTTTTTATTCATGCTCTTTACTTATTTTAGTGGTTTGAAATTCTACTACTCGTTTTACTAGATCTTCTGGACTAAATGTATGGTATAAAGAATAAATATTTGTGGACATTTCACACAGCTCCATCTAGCCCTAAACTAAGCAAATCTTGTACTTTGGGAACCAGATGGCTGATAGAATACTTATATACTTTTTTTTAAATACATACTTATGACATAACATCCAACAGTCACATACAAAGTCCTGACCCCACACTAGGATTCCCTGTGTCGTGGGTATCAGAAACTACGAGTACCTACCATGGCACTACAACACCCAGACCCGGAAGAAATATTTGCAGAACATGCAAACATTTCTCCCGTAGCGGGAATAGAACCCGCGTCTTATGCGTCTCAGCTAAGCACTTGCCTGCCACACCAACGAGGTCGCCATCCACCACGCCACCATCATGGGAAATTCAAGAACGTCATAGCCAAAACATATTTTTGAAATCTGAGACGATTATTTTTCAAAATATCCTAGCATCTGTCAACGCGATATTGAATCAACCCCAAACGTGCACGCGCAACGCACTGACAATGTCAAGATTTGCATACGCCATTTAAGGGTTAGGAATTCATCCCGATTCCTTCACCATCCCTCCCTTCTATTTTGAACTCTATTAGTAAAGTCCTAAGATTTGAAATTGAGCTTGGTCAATTTGTTGATGAAAGATGATGCAAAATGTCAGATGCTCTTTTCATAGTCATCTGCATAATTACGTTTTCAAATATGTGTCTTATGGAATTGTGTTAAGTTTGATTTTGGGTTGTGTCAGCTTTTGACGGTATGGGAACTTCCGACCCCCAAATGGTTTATGATAATTTTTTAAAGAGAATTATTTTTGCTATCATTTTTCAATAGCTCATTAATGTGCCTAAAGCCAATCCGCGCGTAAGTGGCGGAGGTTATAAGCCAGCATTGTGTGTTTATTCTTGAATACATTTAGGTATTGTGTCAAGACCGATTTTATGGTCTTCATTTGAATTTCCGATGGCATTTGAAGGGTTTTCGCGTGATTGTGATTTAGGGTTTATTTGTGGAGATTTATGTTTTACGATCGGATGCACTTCGATGTCTGAATGGTCGTCATTACGGGTTTGCATACTTTGCATAATTTGAATGGTCCCATAGTTGGAAAGTTTGTATATCTTGGTTGGGGTTTAACAGTGTTATTGATTTTCATAGTCCAATTGGATTACAAATTATTCTGTTTCAGAAGGAACCTACTCATTTATTGTTTTAGGTTGATTCTAATATTACCAAAGGAATTGCCCCGATCATGGTCAGAATTAGGATTACTTTATCATAGATGGAAAAAGTCATCGGAACCGATAAGTAAGTTCGTATGAGCTAGTTGGCCAGCTCTTGTGACGGAATTTTTAGGAACATTTTTTTATCATCGGAACCGATGATACTTCTTTGCCCAATGTCCCTGATACCGGGATTCGAATGCACATAGTGTCTTCTGCCGGGGCTAGTGATAAGTTTTTGTCATAAACCCGGTATAGAACCGGGTCGGGTCAAATGACTATGGGACTAGTCCAGTCTTGTCCTATTAAATTTCCCATCACCTGTATTAATTTGAATTAGAGTTTCTCATTAAACTTCGAAATTTACGCAGGATGCGAACCGTAGACATTAAAATATCCAATTACAAAACTACACTATCGATACTATCAATAGATATCGTTAAAAACCACAATTAAGTTCCCAACCACATGTCATTCAACAAAGCTCCAGTACATGAGAAACTAATTACTGAACTAGACAGGGACAGATATATAATTGAACAACGAGTGAGAAGGAGAGGTCCGAGACTAAGATCGGAAATGGATTGCAACGCACCACTGCGTAGGCCGAATATGTTTTTTACTAATTAAAAATGCAGGCGAATGATGAATGTGTGGTCGATTTATTTAGTGAGGCGCGGGTGCAGACGGGTGATGGGGGCCAATTATTTGAATCATCATTTGGAAATGTAACTGACTTAGATCACTACAAAGATAGGAGCAGAAACTTAGGTTCAATGCGTCTGCCATGAGTTTTCTCAGACGTCTCTAGAGAAGTAATAAAAATATTTATAAAAACACATACAAAATACATATAAGATGCAAAACATCCTACAAAGTCATGGGCAAACTGATCGGCGAGAATCATCTCCTTAGTTTCGTCATCATCCAAGCTATACATATTGATCAAAGAAACTATTGTTAAAATTAATTTCTCTTTGCCCAAATAACTTTCTGTGTTCAAGTTATTGCTGTCTTTCTTGACACTAATTAATTCATCATCTTAAATAATGCCAAACTTACAACACGTTCTGTAATTTCAAATAGCACGCAAGCTCCTGCAAGGATGGGTGCTAGGTCCTGTTTTATGTCTTGTTTTTGCCAACGAACTTTTTGCTGAGATATTATGTTATTTTTGTGACGTATCGAACTTTTTATACTATAAGTCAAGAGATTACCTGCCCGATAGTAAGTCGACATTGTGAAGGTAAAAGGATCAGGCAGTGTATCCGGCTGGCACAAGATTGCCAGGACTGGCGTGATGGAAAAGAAGCTTTTATCCAGCAGTGGCTGTTAAGGTTGATAGATAGTAACTGTTCTTCCTCACAAACTCTAGTCCTGAGATAGACCCCAGCCAATTTCAGGGACAGCCTGGTCTTTCAACTCAAAGTGACCAAAAAGATACCGATATATTTAATGGAATAATGCCTCTGCCATTAAATACATCGGTCCTTTTATATATATCACAAAATGTCGTGACAAGTTTTATTACTTCGATAAACTTTTACGTTCGATTTTAACATTCAACATGATCGGTGTCATAAGATACCCATCAGAAAAGTATCCGTTGAAACAAGTCTAGTTCATGTTATAATAATTAACTATCAGTTTCAATTACAAACGTTGACCCACTGCTGTCTCAAAAAAGAGGTTCTAAGAAAGACTAGTTTTCTCCTAGATATTTTTTTACTGTCGGTATAATAATAGTCTATATGATATTTTCAGCTCAGTATGTATCTGTATACAAAGTTTAGCCCTTACGCCGTGGTTGAAAAGACAATGTCACAAATATCAAAACATCCAAACTTCCTCACGATGTAATTATGATAACTGGTAGAGCTGTTCGGAACTGTAGTCGTCATTCCTGATTCATGCTGAAAATGAGGGTTCAAATCTGGTTCGAAAAATTTTGGTTGCACTTTTAAACAATGCTTTGATACCACTATTTAGATTGTAACAACGCTTTCCATTCCATGACGTTACAAACATATCAACACTTACTAGAATAAGTATCTTTTTTTATATCCACCCTTTGATAGACACTAGACAGTGCACGCGTCAAGTTTCCTCTACAATCACACAATAGTTGGGTTCCTCAACAAAGGATCTTGGACAAAAGCCTCAATACTTGCTCAGGGTTCCGTATCCAGGACTTCCTCGACCAAACCACAGGTTTCTTGCCCCCGTGTTTTGAAAAACAGTTACGGTTTTGTTGTGACCGTAATAATAGGGACTATAATCAAACATGAGTCCAAGGCCAAGAGGCCAGGTCATGAGTACTTTAAACCGACGAGCATGCATAAAGAACTTGATAAGAACGAAAGAAGCGAGAGTATCTAAGTAATCAGGTCTCAAGCAAATGGACATCCGTTGTCTCTGCTTACCCTTATGGGAAAGAGTCGTGATATTATTACATCGATGTGAAAGTCGAAAGAAATGGGTGACCTGTACGTCTTTAAATCATGAGCAGTACTCAACTTTCTACGTAGGTCTATGTGATATCAGAAATTTAGACATCTCTCCATCATGGCTTAGAATCTGATAGAGGCTAGATAGCTAGCTAATACATACTATCTGCGTATCGAAATCGTGCTTAAACAAGGTTGAAATTCAGACAAAGGCCAAAAAAATTAGAGGCCTCAGAATTGGCACATTGGAAAAAAGGTCTATAAAATGGTACCATTATTGTATGAGAGCAAAAAGTCACACATACAAAAATGGAATTAGTTAGTAAATCTAATAAGAATAAAAATACAAGTTACTAGGTCCAAATTTTTATTTTTTGTTAAAACGTAACGGTACCCGCTCGAATCAGGTCGTAACTTGACGATTGTAAGTTCTTAAGAAACCGCATCTTTACATGTGTTCGTAATTACATTCATATTGGTGACCACCTAGCAGGTGCTCGAGTAGCCGTAACGGGCATCGGTGGAGCAGAACCTGAAAACAAAATGAACTCTATTCTCAACAATATTAAGCTTAAAATAGCTTGGGGTAATCTCAAGGATACCCACACGATTGCAGATCAATAAATAACCCCTATTGAGAAAGTAGTAAAGTCTATTATTGTTTGTTGAAGGAAAAATTTGGTGGAACAATAACATAAGGTCAATAGCTTGAGCAAATTCTGCTTTAATTACTGAACAATTTCGGTGGAAGTTTTTACGATTGTGTAATACGAATTCGATTGGATGGATAAAGGATTTTAGATTGATTGTACTTATTATTTGCATACATACATACATAATTAAAACGCCTGTATCCCTAATGGGGTGTATGTACAATATTAGAAACAGTGACGACCTCGGTGGCTTGGCGGGCGAGTGCTCGGCTGAGACGAGTTCGATTCTTGCAGCGTGAGAAATGTTTGTATGTTCTGCAAATATTTCTTCCGGGTCTGGGTGTTAAGTACAAATTATTATTATTATTATTATTTGCTTAGTTTGGGGTTAGATGGCGCTGTGTGAAATGTCCACAAATATTAGTTTCTTATTAGCGTAGCGCAAGGGACTATTTTGGGGCCACTGTTGTTTCCTACTTCCCTCAATGGTCAAGATCAGGATCTTGCATAATTCCTACCCTCGATACCACCATCTGCCCCGGCGCCGATAATAGTGACGCATCGGTGCCTCCCCCTATCGTCTGAATCAATTAACTGAGACATAATTTATATCAGTTAGATAAGTGACGGATCGGCCACCCTAATTAATGAGGTTATTGTACCGTCTTAAAAATAAGGCATTTCAATAAATATTAAGTAAGTTCAATAACCACAAATATTGTGCGCCTCGGCAATTTTCGTCTAGCTTCTGAAATACAAACTAACGCGATGATGATAATTATGTAATATAAAGATGTTGCAATGTAGATCCATTTTTAAAGGGTTGGTTCAGTGGCTATTCGGAAAAATTCAATTTTCATACAAAGCACGAAGTTTGCTAATGCGTACAATATTTGTGGTACTATTGCACATACCTATTTGCGCGCTCAGACCAAATAGGTAAAAAGGTGGCTTCACTTTTGTTCGCGGCGCGGCGTCTTCTCTTTTTATTTGGTCTGAGTTTGCGCGTAGTTATGTCTTCTACTACAATTGTCACTGGTTCTTTGTGTGTTTAAAGGATTATTGAACCTCAAATAGATTTCATTCATCGGATTAATATAAATAGTAAATATTAGTCATAGAGCGTTTCACTGGTGGGTTTATAAAGAAAGTAACTGAAATAGGGCCTTAGTTCCAAACACCCTTTTTTACAGGGGTTAATAAAATAGACCACATTTGACCCCGTGTCATTTGCCTATCGTGCAACAATACGATAAGGGACAGGTGGGAACAGGATTATTGGCACTAGTTACTAACCTTATCGACTCGCAGAGCGTGCCCAAAACGCTGGCCGCATTGCCACGCTGAATGGCAATTATACAGATCCGTTGAGCCAAATAAGATGTAATAAAAAGGTATATTTTTGACAAATATTATGGAAGTCAGATCAGTCGTCTGTTAAGGTACGAGTTGGCAGCGGACGACATGAGGCAGCAGCGGACGACGTGTCGCAGCGACACTACTGGTTTCTATGTATTTCTATGAAACGCTACGCTAGCTTCGTGTTGCTAACTACGGAGGGAATTTCATAGAAATACATAGCAACCAGTAATGTCGCTGCGACATGTCGTCTGCTGCTGCCTTATGTCGTCCGCTGCCAACTCGTACCTATAGTTGAAATTTCAAACGGTGAGGTAAAACCGGAAGAAACCGGCATGTTTTATAACCTAAACAGTTCGAACACACGAAACAGTGCAAGATAGAGGCCTTTGAGGCGCAATATAAATTTTATGACCACACATTTTCGAAAGAACGAGTGACCCAAGTACATAAGAGTAGTTAAATATAGAAACAGGGAATAAGTCATGGTGAAAAACGTGCACGAAAAGAGGCTTCGAGGCGCACTTTTAATCCTTTCACCACGAAAAGAAGATAAAAAAAACTTTATTTTTGAAGGTCATAGTCTCGCTAGTGATTTGAAGGTATCACAAACTAATGTTAATGGTACAAGAACTCCCTAAAGAAATGCCCCTGGTCGATCGAATGCACCGTAATCGGGCTGTATCGCGGCGATCGCAGGTTCGATTCCCGGGGGCGGTAATTAGATTGTTAGTCGCATGCAATATACGTGTCATGTGGTTGGAACTAGTTGTATTGATACTTGATAACGCTTGAAAATCTTGACTAAATCCAAAAGCCGTATAAAAATATAAAATTCATTGTTCGTTGCACGATTAATAGTCATATTTATATTAATATTACAATTAGTTTAGTAAAATGCAGATACATTGTTTATCGGCAGGGCAGAGTAGTACCACAAATATTGTGCGCTTCGGCAAACTTCGTGCGTTGTATGAAAACCGAATATGCGACTAATAGTCAACTAATAATAATAATAATATAATAAATATTTGTGGACATTTCACACAGCGCCATCTAGCCCCAAACTAAGCAAAGCTTGTACTATGGGAACCAGATGGCTGATAGAATACTTATATACTTTTTTTTCTAAATACATACTTATAATACATAATACTACAACACCCAGACCCGGAAGAAATATTTGCAGAACATACAAACATTTCTCCCGTAGCGGGAATCGAACCCGCGCCTCTTGCGTCTCAGCCAAGCACTCGCCCGCTACGCCACCGAGGTCGTCTATAACTAATAACTGAAGCAACTCTATAAAAAAAAGAAGTTACATAATTATTGTAACATCCCTATATTACATTATCACCATCGCGTTAATTCTTATTTCAGAAGCTGAAAATTGCCGAGGCACATAATATTTGTGGTACTGTAGTTGGTAGTAAAATGTAAAAATGGTGCAAGTATCAAAACGACGAGTCGCACTAACATATTAGATGCTGATAAGAAAGTCAGTTGTGAATTTAAATACATAATTTCTTTTAACGTATATTGGTGGTCATTTTGTACATGTGTATCCTTCGATCGATTGTTCTAACATTAGTTTCTCCAGTCTACCCGGCTGACAGGTCAGTTGGGTTATGTTTTTCGCACGTACGTACGTCTGAAAGAGGCTGCTCTTATGTATTTCCATTGCCGCTATAACAGTTAATTAAAAACTGGACAGCCCATAAAATAAACATTTATGCGGAAGAAATGTTTGCATGTTCTGTAAATATTTCTTCCGGGTCTGGGTGTTGTGGTACCATGGTACTCGTAGTTTCTGATACCCACGACACAGGGAATCCTAGCGTGGGGTCAGGACTATGTATGTGCCTGTTGGGTGTTATTTATTTATTTATGTGTACATGTACGATGGTACGGAACCCTTCTTGTGTGAACTCGACTCGCACTTGACAGGTTTTATAAAACATACCTTCATGGTTCATGCATTAATAGTTGATCAGCCCTACCCGTCATATTAAAACAACACAGACGGAAAAGTTCCCAAATTACAATCGCTAATTTCCATTAAGGATCTGTACGTACTATCGGTGGAGTTCCGATCGCAATGAGGGAACTTAGCGCGTAACACGATCGTAATGTAAAACGATTAAAAGGAAAGTTTTTCCAAAGGGTGTGGTACGGAGTTATGGAGTTTTTGGAGCTGTTAATACACCCTGGGATAATACAACTGTGCGGGAATTAGCCCAGCTTTTGATTCGATGAGCATTGGTTCAAATCTTAGCATTCCATGAATGTTTTATTCGTTTAAAAGAAATGTGCATGCAAAAGTTCTTAAAACGGAGAAGGAAAACATCGTGAGAAAACCTGAGGCTTAATTAGCTTTGCACGTATTGATCATATCTTTCCTATACTAAAGTAAATAAGTTAGTACATATTACGCAATAAATGAATTGAAGTTTGTATGAGCTAGTGTACAACTCTTGTGACGGAGTTTTTAGGCCGCCTAAAGGCCTCCGTCATGGCTTAACGACTTAAAAGCCGGGACCGACAATTTAACGTGGTCTCCGAAGCACGGAAGCGCTCGTCTCGTAATGTCACTTACGGTCACTCATCCAAATTGTGACCGCGCACAATGTTGCTTAACTTTAACGATCAATCAAGAATGTCTAAGCAAGCTACGCCACGAGTGCTTCATCCTGTGGTTATGGCAGATTAAGCTTTGAGGGGGTATCCGTGACTTTCCTGTGGGTAACGCTAATTTATTTTATTTTATTTATATTTGTATGCAACACTAAAATTTAGCCATAATCCAAATATCAGCTACCAACCTAAAAACCACGCTGTCCGCTAAGTTAGAATGATGAAATATTCATAACATTCTTTGACACACTAAAACCTGCATGAATCACACTCTTCCAGCTCTCTACACATGTACAATTAGACAATCGGCGCATCGGTGGGCCATGAGCCATTAGCGTTTTAATTGAAAATAGCGTAAAAGCTGTAAATTGTACAAGTGCAGTCCCCCCCCCCCCCCACCTCTCCCCCCGTAACTAACTATTGAGACAGCAATAATGGAAGGTCCAGAATTTCAGCTTACATTTTGTATTTGAGTATTGTGGAGTCGAGCTCACTTATGCCACGTTCCAATGTACTTACGGACGACGCGACGGTTCGTTCATGACCATAAATAAATAAATAAATGACACCCAACATTCACATACATAGTCCTGACCCCACACTAGGATTCCCTGTGTCGTGGGTATCAGAAACTACGAGTACCATGCTACCACAACACCCAGACCCGGAAGAAATATTTGCAGAACATGCAAACATTTCTTCCGCAGCGGGAATCGAACCCGCGCCCTGCGTCTCGGCCGAGCAATCGTCCGCCACGCCACCGAGGCCGTCAAAACCATAAAACTAAGGCCTTTTATTAAAATCAAGCAAAATATGAAAAATAAAACAAGTCTCTATGAGGACCTCTTCATTTTTGATTTTAATATTTTGTACAAATCATTTAATTTTAGATCGTTTGAAAAAGAAAGACTCAAAAATAACTTTGGTTTTACATTTTTGTTGGTAGTTTGACTTTGACTTTGACTAATCGTTTAGGCTTTGCGTTGATAGTCTGTCGGTCAGTGACGTAAGAGTTTATTATATTTAAATGATATTTACTTCCAAAAGAACGACAAATTTAAGCTAGTAAACGATATTTATTTATATGTATATATTTTTGTAGATATATGTATATTATTTGTATATATTTATATTGTGTGTAGTGTATGTATCTTATTAGTTCATCATATTTGTTAGTTTTGTCTATATGTTTTTTTTCCTGTCTCTGCACTGTACACATAACTTCCAACTATGTTAAAGCTTCTCCCTTGCCTCAAAGGTTTGCTGGTAGAAAACTCTTTAACAGTTAAGCTCGCATTTGTACATGTACTTTCTAATGTTTTGTTTGTAATTGTTTCGTGTACAATAAAGAATTTCAGAAATTTTCGTAAGACTTGCACCACGGTATAATGATAGCTATTTACTCATTCCTATTGTAATACAGAGACATAGATACCCATTACACACTTATGTCATACATAAGTGTCGTGTCAATTATTATATAACGAAATGTGCGCTGTAACATCAGATTTACTTACCAAGATCTCAAAAGTAGGTCTCTCATACATACATAAAAAATATCACGGCCGTATTCAAATTGGGTTACAGAGCCACAGTTTTATAAGAAAACTTGCAGCCACTCCTGATTCAAAGTCTCAAGATGGATATGGTCTCAGGTGTTCAGTTCAGCCCATCATCGCCCATTGACCAGGTCTTGCTAAATAGTCTGGTAATAAACACATTATTTCATAAAAAATATAGTTGCTTTGATTAGATTCAGGTAAAGGGAGTGTAGGCAAATTGGACCTCTTAGATTTTTGATCTGATGACTTTTATAGTAACTCGAATGCCTTTTAATTGTACAGTTAAGTAAATCTGAAAGTGGAAGCTTCTGGTTAGAACTTCAAAGTACTCATTCAATTACAGTTCATGTGTATGTTCAGGTAGGTAGATATTATTTATTTATGTATTTGTTGTCAAGCACTAAAATTCAGGAAACAGGTGGGCAGAGCCACAAGTAATCATAAGAAAACTTGCAGTGACTTCTGATCCAAGAATCCCTAGATAAGGTGAATCATGGTAACAGGTGATCAGCCCTTGGCCTATATAGATGGTGCATTATGTGGGATAGGGTAGATAATATCCCTTGGTCGACTTTTATGACATGCTCGGGAAGAGAATCAGCTGGACCAATTCAATGTTTTTTCTTTACTCCCAGTCCAGCAGGTAGTTAATTTATGCACACAACAATTAAAATCCAAAAATCCGCGCAACCATGTGACAGACTTTTCCGAATTACAAAAAGTCTAATTAACTTTAAGTCACTAAGCAATAATGAATTTTCTATCTATGTAGAACTAGTTTTTTTTTTGGTGTGTAGGATTCAGGTGTGTCTTGAAAAGGCTTCGTGAAGAATTATTTTTCTAAAGCGAGCCTGAAAGTGACAATTAGACAAAGAGAATTAAGTGTAAGAGGATCAGCACTACTTACGTTTGACATATTTTAGAGAATCCGTTCGCGCTCGCTATAATGAGTGTCATATTCGGTACGTACTGTCGGCAGCACAGTTTGGCTGCAAGTTTTCTTATGTCTACTTATGACTCTGTATTAGGAATACAAGGGTGATACTATGTATGTATGTAGAAATTCTTAGCTGAAAAATAATCTTAAAAATATTTATCTTTATTTAATTAAATAAAACTGATAAAAATACCTATGACCCAAACATGCCCAACCTACTCCTATTAATTTAAACAATAATTACTCATAAAAATAGCATTTTTTCTGTTAAAAATTATAGCATCTGTATTCCGTACTTCGCAGAGAGCGCTAGTGGTTTAGTGGTAGCGGCCCCGCCTTCTGATCCTAAGGTCGTGGGTTCAAATCCGGCCGTGCACCAAAATATTTTTTGTTCAAAAACTTATGTGCGCTAAACCAGCTCTCAAACAGTGAAGGAAAACATCGTGACGAAACCTACACTTTAAACCCTTTCACCACACTAGTTCGAAAGAACGACTAGATAGATAGAATTGTTTAATTATTCGATAAACGCTCTTCACCTTAAAGTTTTACTTGAAATTGGACATCAAAATATGAGTTGCAAAATTACCTTTCATCTAACTCTACATAGACACCTTTGTACTGACGCTACCTGTGACTACACGATACACCCGCCTTGGAGTAGCGACGTGTAAAATCTGCATTTCTTTGAGATGCACTTGTCCTCTCTCCCCCCGCCTCCCCCTCGACGCCTCTTAGATAAAGAGGGCTCTACTTTCGCACGCTTTGAGAACGAGCTCCAGGTTTTGTTAGGAGGATTGGTGTAGTGTAAAGTGGGCAGTAGATTCTTTGGCCTCAATTCTAATATCTTATTGTGTAGCTGAGGTACCAGTCTCCCCTAAAGTAGCCTATTCATTGACGACCTTGGTGGCGTGGCAGGCGATTGCTCGACTAAATAGATAAATAAATATTTGAGGACATATCACACAGCGCCATCTAGCCTCAAACTAAGCAAAGCTTGTACTATGGGAACCAGATGGCTGATAGAATACTTATATACTTCCGGGTTGTAATATTATGTATTTACAAAAAAAAGTCTGCATTAAATCAGCCATTTGGTTCCCATAGTACAAGCTTTGCTTAGTTTGGGGCTAGATGGCGCTGTGTGAAATGTCCGCAAATATTTATTTATTTATGTTATTCCATCACACGTATCTAGTAATCTTATATTTTTTTTTTATTGTGTCGCATTTTTTTATTTTCTAATACTTTATTAAACATCAATTTCACATTATAAATAAATTATTATATTGTTAGACGACACCAACAACGATCACTATGCAGACGACCGCCTGGATATAAATAGCGAGGCGCCGGTGGTGCGACTTCACTTCTTTCTGAGACTTCGTGCTGTGCGGACGTATTTTTAACATTGAAATAGTCTACCTCTCTGTTTTGTTATTATTTGACTAAGTTATTTACTTTGGATGTTATAAATTCCTTTTTAAAAAATCATGTTTCCTTTTGTAACCTAAAATCAGAACTGGGATAAAGGATTTTCACGCCACACCCATAAACAATTTTTCGATCAATTTCTTCAAACAAATGTTCAGTTTTATATTGCCTCAGAACGTCCGCAAAGCACTTGTCAAAGAAGTCTCTACCTACCTAACCTACCCACATTTTTGTTTTCTTATTCTAGACTGTGTTTTTGTCTTTTAACTTGTGTTTGCGTGGCGTTGGAGGAGCGTTCTGCAGCGCGATCTTCAAGGTCACGATCGCGGCATGCACCCCGAGTGTATGTGAGTACGCGCCGATCGTCGCCGAACAACGCGTACGCCGCCAACTCGGTGCTGTTACCTGCCCGGCGCCAGACTACAACCAAAACAGACTCACAGCCGGTTTTAGTACCTACTAGGGCCTTGCTTGTTTTTTATTTAAAAAAAAAAGACCGGTTCACGGAGTGGAAACATGCTTCGCAAAAACAAAGGTCCGAGTCAATTGAAATGATGTCAACTTTAGTCGGTTTGCAAGTACCCGCAATGATGATGTCGTCATTTACTTACTTAAGGACGCTAGTGAGTTAAGCAATACTTCACAAATGTCATCTCCTTATAGCCTAGAGCTTATAGCCACAAATTAGGCCCAACAAGGATACACTAAAAAGGAACAAGCCTACCCGCGTTTAGTGATTTCGATTTTTGTGTGAATTCACGTAAGTACATTTGATTGCTTTGTTTTGCGTTTGTACAATGCCACGAAGTGCATTGCGTGGTCGATCTAGAGGTCGCTTGAAAGATAGCTTTCGTGAGAAATTTGCGCCCTAGCCGTTCATAACATTGACACATGGTGTGTGTGTTTAGAACGTGCCAAAGATGCGAACGATTGGAGTGGCCATGAGTGCCTCTCACGCGTAGCTTCATGTCTCAAAGGGGATGCAAATGTTTGGTTGGCCGAGTTGGTCACAAATGATCGTACGTGGTCTAACTTTAAGCGTAACTTTAAACCACTTTGTTCTAGCAATTTTGACTTCGCTAATATTTAATTCGAGGCAATGAAAACAACGTCTGATAGGTACCCAACGTACGCCGAATATGCACGCCGTAATCTGCTACGTCTTAAGAGTAGTGACAGGACTGAGCGAGAAGCTGAGAATGCAAATCGTGATACGTGGTGTCGATAACGCTCAAATACGCGCAGCCGCTGCTAATGCAGAACTGACATCAGAAAAGCTTGTATCGTTTTTGTCAATTTATTCAACACCTAGTAAGTCCGAAACATCATCAATAACACGCTGCGTACCTTCATTAGTGAAGGTAGTGTTCTCGTTTATATCAATGACGACCTACTTCTTTTAAGTAACACTGTCACGGAAAGCATCGAACTACTACACCGAATCTTACTTGCTCTCACACAAGTGGGGTTTGTGCACTTTCTCGCTAGGGAAGTCGAATATCTTGGCAGAGTTGTGAGTCAGGGTCAGGTAAAGCCGAGCCCACGAAAGGTCTTTGGTGAGTATCTCTTTACCTAACAGCGTTAAACAGGTACCGAAGAGACGACGCCTGTTATTCGCGCGCTTTGACGTCGTCGCTGCTCAGAATACAAGGCCGAATAGTGAGGGTTTACGTGAGATCACGCGGAGCAGGGCTCGATGGCTGTTGAAGGATAACCAGGCCAGACAAGATGAGTATTTAAACCGACAAAGACGCTCACTCGTCGGATCTTGTTTTCGGGATAAAAGTATTCTCGGAGCACAGGGAAACTAGACTCCGGGATGCGTGGCCCCTACAAGGTCATGCGAGCATTCGATTAGTCAGCCGGAGTTGCTGTTGTTTTGATAATTATTGAGGTCCAGAACTCTTTCATTGGTAAAACAATTTGTGAGCTGCAGCTACTGACTGGTAATTGAAGGCACGACTCCAGTCCTCAGGTCCCTTGTTCGTGAAGTCACCCTTATTTTATCTGTAAATAGATACCGTTGTAAGTGGCTCACTCACATAAGGTGAGTCACTAACATGATCTATGTTACCCGTGAATGGCGTTAGCTATGTCACCAAATCTCATGAAACGTAAATACCGCTAGGTATGTTACTGAAGTTTCATGAAAGTGAATAACTCTAGTAGACTATGTCACGAATTTCACATTACAGTAGTTTTGTGAAATATTGATAGTCGATGAATGATGAATGCATTACCTTTATGTGTTACAAACTGAAGTCTCTTTAATAACATTTTGCTTAACTTATAAAGGCTGTTGTTTGTGGAAGCTTGAGTGCACGCTTGCTTTCATAACGTACAGGCCTATTTTAATCTTTGCTTTGCGTCCATGCTTAAAGACGTCAGATTGTAACATTAGGTATAGATCGTAACATAGATGATCTCAAGGCAGTTCATCTTTCAATGATGAACAAATGGTTAATGAAGCGTTCCCTGTAGAGGATGCGATCGAAGACGTATCGCTATCAGGAAAGGCTGTCTTAGCGAATTCCCCTACCTACGAGCCAGGTCCAAACGCTGTGGTTTTCCGAGAACGGAAAAAAAAAGAAGAAGAAAACGGGAATAGAATGCCATTGTGGACGAAGACAGATCTTCCTCGTGTCCTCGTGTGTTTCAAGTTATTAAATATGTTCGGTGACAAGGAAAGTTACTCTGGTATGCGGGGGCCTTAACGGTTTGTTAAGGTCCTGCCTTATGGACGGTACAAGATGAAGTTGCTTGCTGGAGCATATGAGAAGACCACCTATGCGGCTGCCCTGTTCATGGTACCTTAGAGAGGAGAACGGACCCCTAAAACTTTTCTTTTTAACATTAGTTGTGCAAATCACTTGTGCTGCCTTTTTTTGAAGTTGGGTCTCGTGTCTGTGGTATGCGAACTGGGAGCCTATGCCATTTGACCTTGTAGTGTACTCAGTACGCGATCTTGTTGTAGTGTACTCAGTACGCGAGTTTGTAACCTAAAAATATTATTATTAATATTATAATATTATTATCTTATATCTGTCTAGTTATGTCTATTCGCCTCCAGTGAGTTAAAATTAAGACAGCCTAATAGTTTATTATAGTAGGATCAAGTACAAGTGTTTTTTTTAAGCTGCTTCTCTCCCCGAGCATGTCGTAAAAGTCGACTAAGGGATAGTATCCTCCAACATGATGAGATACAATAAGCAAGTATTCCCAAGGAGGGTTGACGTCAGGCAGGCGGCCGGTCATAAAACACCTTAGCCAAAACTCTTACAGCATGATCCAAGATTTCTGCCGACCTCACATAGAGTGGGATAAGGGCAGGAAGATGATGATAATGATCAAGTACAAGTGGTCCTTCTAGGTTCTGCTGAGCTGTGTTCCGTACATCGCACGTATATGAGTCGGTTGTTAGGTGTTTTGTTTTGTTCGTATGACGGAGTATCTGCCAGGTTAGGGCGTCCTATTGTCCGGATAGAATATGGAGCTGGATTGGTGACTTCAATTGTCTAAGTCTTGATGTTTTAATGGCGCTAGTAACTCGTGAATAAAAAGTATAACAAAGTCGCAAAGTCTATTCGTGTCTCTAGTTCTCTCGAACCAGTGTGGTGAAAGGATTGAAGAGCGTCTCAAAGTGCACTTGACACATAATAATAATAATAATATATTTTTATTTTCTCTCACAACAAAATTAAGATTAACATAATATTATTAAAAAATATATAAACAGTAAAATATGGGGCGAAAAAAAAAAAAAAACAGAACACATAAATTTTAGGCGGTAATTAGTTAACCTGTTTTGTGAGAGACTGGTGCCTGAAATAGGTATTAAAAACCTGTGCTACAGGTCACCAGAGCCCTACTCCGCTGATTTACATAAAATACCTTGAAACTGAAATTTTGAATAAAGATGAAAAAAAAAGAAAAAAAAAAAGAAAAAAAACTATTAATGGGGAGAGAAAGGGAAGGACTTTTTTTAGGGACATTTCCTCACGATGTTTCGCTTCAATGATATAGCGCATTTGCTCGAACAGAAAAATCTTTTGGTGCGACGATAGGATTTGAACCCATGACCTTAGGATCGGAAGGCGAGGCCACTTCTACGACCAACAGTGCTCTTGAGTGACAGTAAACAGTGAGACTGTGGCTAAGTCAATTTTCGTCTAACGAAATTGCTAAACGCTTCGAGCAAAAATTGGATCGATCACGTCAATGTCAATGTCATACGTGACTTGGCATAAGGTCTGTGGTAAGATGTGGCCTGGGATGTGGTTCAACCAGAGTGACTAATGTTTTTTCCCTCAACTCACAGCGAATCATTCCAAGCCTAAATGCAATTTCTTATCAGGCTGTCGTGTATGCACGTGTGCTGAAGTGTCAAGTGAACGTGGCCTTGATGACACTCAGCGCGGCTGATGCTTGAGCTTGTATGTAGACGCGCCCTGTAATAGTAGAGAATATTTCACAATATGAAACAGAGTGTCTATTAAAAAAACTAAGGCCTTTCTATAGTAGATGATTTATACAGCAGGCAACTTATACCTTCACAGACGGGACGCTATAGTGCCTGGGACGAATCAAGATGGAGTAGGCTTGCAGCTATTCCATCCTCTCAGCTTAGTCGGCCCTATCCACAGGAAAGATATGGTCAATGCGTGCGGAGCTGACTAAGCCGCGGCTTTCCTCACAATGTTTTCCTTCATCGTTTGAGAGTACTGGTAGTGCACATAATTTTTTCGCACAGAAAAATCCATTGGTACACTACCGGATTTGAACCCACGACCTTAGGATCGGAAGGCGGGGTCACTACCAACTAGACCACCAGTGCTCTCTAGTCTAGTCTTGCTTTTAGTTTTTTTATAAATCCAGGACTTTTTATACGATCTCATCTTTTCACACAAGACATGTTTTATGATAATTAAATTCTCTCCCATATGTTTTACAAGTTGTTAAGTTTGCTTGTTTGTGTTTCTAACAGATTTTGAATTTTGACTCACTCGTATGACTTGTATTTTGACAACCTATAAAAATAATAAATAAATATTTGTAGACATTTTACACAGCACCATCTCGCTCCAAACTAAGCAAAGCTGCACTGTACTGACGCCTCGGGCATGCCTAAAGATGCCTCGGGCATGCCTAAGGACACCTCGGCATACCTAAGCACAGCTCGGCATGCCTAAGGACGCCTCGGACATGCCTAAGGACACCTCGGCATACCTAAGCACAGCTCGGCATGCCTAAGGACGCCTCGGGCATGCCTAAGGACGCCTCGGGCATGCCTAAGGACGCCTAAGGATCCCTTGGCAAGCCGTGTCGATAGTGTGCGCCGGGCCTAAGTCTCCCGATCGTACGTCTCACGTTCTGCATTTCAAAGTAATTACCATACAACGTAGTTACATACATGGGTATGAAATGAAGACGCAATGCACTGAAACTCTAAAAGGAAATCGTCAGTACGTTCTCGTCATTTCACGTAAGCACTTCTGCGCAAAAAGCATAGGAATTTACAATTATCATGTCTCCCTCCTAGGAATCGAGATGTATGAACCCCCCCCTCCCCTCCTCCCCTGCGGGGTGGGCGACCCATTTATACGGAATATAGTAATGGCGGACGCAGATGTATTAGAGTAAAAAATCGTATTGATTTATGTGGAAAAGAGAGTTTTTGAGTGAGATAGTAATATCGTTGGAGATGATAAATAACGAGCACGAAATGAGCCTCCGATGCGCACTTTAAATTCTTTCACATATACATAATAATGGGGTGGGCAGATCCACAAGTAATCACGAGAAAACTTACAGCCACACTTGATTCAAAGTCCCAAGATGGATGGTGATAGGTGATCAGCCCATTCCGTTAGGGATACGGACGTGATATGTCTGTAAATAAATGGAGGTTGTGTTATGGGGTGCTAATCGTTTGCTAGGTGATGAGTTAGCTAAGTGAGCCACGCCGATTACTATTCATACCCTGATGAGCGCTATTTGCATACTAACAATTTATTTTTCTCATTCTTCGTCTTTATTCTTATTCTGTCACCCTGGATAAGTACACTCGTCTGCAATAAGATGAATTTGTTTCGTCAAGATTCGCTTAAAATTCGATTTTGTTTTGGTGCTACGGCATTAAAAAAAATACAGGAAAACTAATAAAATTGGTCAAATAAAATATGAAATAAAACTAGCCTTTATTCTATTACATTTTCCAATTGAGAATTTTAAAATAATTTTATTATTAATTTGAAATAATTTTAAAGTAAAGTATAAATGTCATGAAGTAGGTATAATAAATGTCATAAATGTCAGTTAGTTATGAAAAAGTCGCTTCACTGGCGAAGGTGACGTGCCATCGTATATGATCATAAACGTTTATTGTATGGGGCCCCCTTTTATTTTTAAATACACAAAAAAATGTCGAAAAAGTCACTCGACCCATCCAATTACTGACCTCGCCTAGTGTTGCTTAACTTCAACGATCAATTAAAAACGCTAAACATCTTTTTCCCCCTTTTGTTTTATTTTTATTATTTGTTGTTATAGCGGCAATAGAAATACATATTGAAAATTTCAACTCTACGAGTACTTTTACAGTTCATGAGGTACCCTCTGACAGACGGACGGACGGACAGCGTTAGTGTAGGCAAAAGTTGCCTCCTGACATTGTAACTTCATCTACTATGTATCAAGGACTAGGCTACACTACAGGCACTGCCACACTCACATCGATGTCTACTTACAACTATCCCTACGTATATCTGAAGTAGAATAGTTCCCGAAGGACTTGAAGCTCGTCCAAACGAGAATTTTATTTCGTTTTATTACAATACTCTGCAGATAGTTTAGTTCTTTATTTCCAAATACTCGCGTCACTGGTACTTTCGAACTAAGTAAGTTCGTATGAGCTAGTGGCCAACTCTTGTGACGGAGTTTTTAGGCCGCCTTAAGGCCTCCGTCATGGCTCAAAAGCCGGGACCGACAATTTAACGTGCCCTCCGAAGCACGGAAGCGATCAGTTCGTAATGCCACTTGTGGTCACCCATCCCAGTTGTGACCGCGCACAACGTTGCTTAACATAAACGATCATTCAAGGACGTCTAAGTAAGTTACGCCACGATCGCTTCCACCCTTCCACCCATTTAAACCCTGAAAACAGCGTCTTGTAAAAGAATCAATAAGAATATTAAAAAAATATAATATATATTTTTTTTTTTATTAAAATTTTCATGCATCGTCTTAAACATTCATACTAATATTATAAATGCGAGAGAATTCTGTCCATCTGTTATTTTTTTCTCGTTGAAACCACTGCACGGATTTCAATGAAATTTGACAATTAGGTAGATTGCATCCTGAAAAAGGACATAGGCTAGTCTTAAACGAATTCAACGCGGTAGAAGTCGCGGGAAACTGTTAGTTTTATTATAAATTCATTCCCATACCCAGCAATTATAATAAACCAAAGCTATCCAGTTTGTAAAATTTCACACCGTTCTTTCATAGCAATAAATCGTAAGTACATGCAAATCTGTGTTAGTGTGCAGTAGTGTGCGTTAGTGTGCGTTAGTGTGTGTGAGTGCAGAATTAAAAGCTGGTGTTCATATTAGCCATGCAAATTCAGAAGACGCTTTTTTGGGGCAGCTTTTAAACGAGTTTACTAGGTCTTGTATTTATCCGGTGTTTCGCCTCGCTTTTATCTACGATTCGTTTGAATTAAAGGGAAAATGAGGACCAGATCCAAATAAAAGGAACCTACCTTTATAGAATACTGTGATATTTAAAAAATAAATACGCCATAAATCAATATAATTGCACAAAAACATTGATAATGTTTTTTTTTCATATGGACGTGTATCTGCTATAGCATTTGCATGACTAAGTGGAAGTCGGGCAATTACCTTACTATAAAACGAAATATTCATCAAAAGGCCACTTTTAAAAGTCCAGGCCCGGAATTTGTGGGATTAAAGAAAAGATTAAACTTTTCAATTCAGTTCAATTCATTTATTAAATCAGACACAAGTCCATTTAGTATATACGCAAGTCTTATTCTATGTTAATCCTATCCTACTAATAGTTTGTATATATGGATGTTTGTTACTCTTTCACGCAAGAACTACTGAATGGATTTTAATGAAACTTGGAATATATATAGTACGATTAACATATAGGCTATTTTTTATCCGGGTAGCACGCGAGCGAAGCCGTGGGCGGCAGCTAGTGTTACAATAACACCTAGTAAAAGACAATTAAAATAATTAGTATTGATCTTATACTCACGATCCAGTACAGCAGTGTCAGGTGACACTGCTAGAATGAAATTTTTGGGAAGGCACTCGAAAGTAGCTTGATATTTTCAGAAACTAGTGCTAAAGGATAGGAGCTCCGGTTCAGCGATATCGCTAATGAATGCTAACGGCAACCTAGAAACTCATTAAATTAGATATAATAATCTCACTCATAATCGTTAACTAGGGAGGGCAAAAAATTAACTCCTACTCCATTTTCCGATACCCTCATAACTTACAATACTGCTATAACACCACGTAGAGCTAATTTATATGATATTAACTTCCATCTATAGTAGATGATTTATACAGCGTCAGGAGGCAACTTTTACCTTCACAAACGGGACGCTGTTGTGCCCGGGACGAGTTGAAATGGAGTAGGCTCGCCCAGCACCTATTCCATCCTCTCAGCTTAGTCGGCCTTGTCCACAGGAAAGGCATGATCAATACGTGCGGAGCTGACTAAGTCGGCTATAAAATCACCAACAATACTTTTTATAGACTTATCTATTCACCAAGGAAAAATATAGAAGAGCGCGCAAGCAGCATCTGAACGCAGTTTCTGAAACGAATTAATTACACCCATTCAGTATTCCGCGAACATCGAAAGCTACCGCAAATAATTCTCGCACACACACAAACACTGTACACAAAACATCTAAATCGCGCACATAAAATTTCATGTATAAAAATGTCAATAAAGCGCACACATTGGCGCGCTGCACACACGCACAGAAACCTTTCGGAGTATGTATTGCCTCTACATAGGAGTAATCTTTCAGGACGCACACAGATGCAGGTACGTGTCGATTACGTTCAGTCGACGGGTTTTTTCCCGGTGGGTGTGTGGGTGCCCCCCCTGGGGAGGGAGGGGGGTACATTTTCAGGAAGGCTTCGGCGTCACAGGGCGTCTTTCAACATTCCGAAGCCGCACACATCGCAGGCTATCGGCGAGACGAAGAAGCAAAGAGTGGAGGTAGATTAGGGAAGCTGCAGAGGCTACTTATTTGCATAACAACATTTTGGGTCATTTTTATTTTGGACTAGCTGCCGCCTGCGGCTTCGCTAGCATGGTACCTGGATAAAAAATAGCCTATATGTTAATCCGGTACATGTAATATGTATATTCATAGTTTCATTCAAATCCGTTCAGCCGTTTAGGCGTGATTGAGGCACAAACATCCAAACATCCTCACAAACTTTCGCATTTACAATTTAAGTAAGATTACGTTTCAAAATGAACTGGCACTTATCCGTGATCTTCAGTAAAGGTTAACGGATCGTTCGAATTGATATTTGAGTTCATTTTCACATTCACACATTCACTATTTTTTTAATGGTTGTTTTGTCGCAAAAGAAAAACAAAAGACAGTAGAATTTTACTTTTCAAGGGGACTAAGGAGTAGGTACTTTATTTTTTAGCCGCATCAGATGTACCTAGTTTTCCAGGGAAGTATTTTTTGTCGTAGCACAGATCTTTGAACAGCTAAGCTTAAAAAACATAACCAATTTTAAATACACTAACCCCCGCACACTCAAACGCGACTCAGAGTTGAGCGCGTCTCAACTCACGGTTTTTTGACAGTTTCTGATGAAAATATGCCAAAAAAAAAAAATCGTCATTTGAGACGTGCTCAACTTTGAGATGCGTTTGAGTTTGCGGGGGATAGTTTACCAATTTCAAAATTCATCTCCAACAATTTAACAAAATTAAGAAGTCTCTGTTCAGTTTTCTCTCGGCTACTCTACACAATCGGGCGCCCAGATCACCGCGCCCCCCATCGGGGGTGGGGGTCTCTACGTGTGTGTTCGGAAAAATGCCTTATGAACCAGCCACCGGCTCCACGGTTTTAAGTTTTTATCCCACATTGTTGGCCGAAGATGCTGGATTATGGGATAATGGAATCACGAGGAGGTAATGATTGCTGTATTTATGACGGAACTGCCTGCGTATGGGTGTTTTATGGTTTTTTTGTTGGGTTGTGGCAAAAATTCAAACCATGGGAGTTTTTGAGATGATGGTGGAAATGGGGGAGGCCTTTACCTAACAATGGGACAACATTGGCTAATAGTAATAGTAATTAATCATCCAACCATCATGAGATGACTGTTGAAACATTAGAATTATACTTTTTTGTGAATTTAGAATTTTACTTTATACTCTGTTTTGTGATTTTCATAGACGCGTGACGAACAAATGTAAATTCAACGTACTTAGATTAGGACTTTTCAAATCCCACAAGTTTTACGAAAAAAGTTATTTTGAATTTTCATGTGGTTTTATTGTGAAAAATCAAATATATTTTGCTTGGGACGTACGCAACTTCAGATAGTTTTTGTATTGGTTGTTTCTGCTTTTGATAATCATCTTAAACTGAAATCCATCTCAAAAACTCCAAAACTTTTCAAGGAACCAATACAATCGAAGGCATACCTTGAAACTTATTACGGTTATTTACCCTCAATTATCCATTTTAGGGGAATTAATCTTGAGCCAGTCCCAGTGGCACAATTTAATATAGGAAACTAGAATAAAATTCTAATTCAAAACATGCACATATTAAATACACAAAAAATCGCTTGACACGTACCAAGCCCCGCTTGATCCCCAACCCCACCCCTAAAGGGGGGATGGGAGGGGGTGCCCCCAGGGCGACAAGAGCTGTACCGGACCAGGTGCAGTGTATTGGTGCAATCTGGTCTATTGTTGCATTATTAGTTTTAGTCGGTACTATTAGTTTGGAACCTGGGGGTAGTTTGATATTTAGCAATCAGGTCTAATAGGTCGATTTAGGATTTTCGGATGTGTTATTGTTGGGGCTCCAATTTTGCAACTTTGCCATAGCTATTATGAGAATTTGCTATGACCCTGGTGGCGTGGCGGTTGTGACTTAAGTTTTATCTATCACTGTAGATGAAAATTTGGTTTTCGTTGTGGGAGTTGTTTCGAAAATGTTCTGTGTTTCTTCCAAGTTTGGGGGTTGTGGTTGGTTTGTACCTGTAACTAATTCCTGTCTCTGATACCCTCAACGAAATCCATTTACGCCCACTGCTGGACATAAGCCTTTCAACTGTACTTATATTCCATCTCCATCTTTCCAAAATCTTTTAAACGCAGAAGCAGCCAAGAGGGTTTATTTCAAGGAAAATCATATTTCCTATCAAACTATAAGCACAGATAACATATTAGTTACAGTTTGGAAAATTTTCACTATCTGACATGCATTTCTTGATGTTGGAAAATTCCATATTATATCTTACTTTTTACGCTGTTTTGATTTTTGGACTGACCTCACGTAGAAACAAAAAAAGCCTCGAAATCAAGGTCAACTTGAAGTCAGAGCTGAGCTCATTTGTTTTCAAGCTGTTTCTGGTCCCAATCCTCAATCCTTCTGAAGCTAGGAGCCCTTCTAGAAAGTTATTGTAGTAGGGTCTAGTATACTTCGCGCTGTTCTGGAATGATCTGATCCTGCTGGAATTAATCATATTAAACCTTATGTCGTTGTAGTGAAGCTCATTTTTCCTTACTCAGTTCTTTAGTGACCCAATCTGCCTGGGAAAAGTTGAATCTTAAAAAATAAAGAGACTCTTAAGTCAGTATAGTAGAGTTCATTTTCCAATACCCAGTTCTGGAGTGATACAGTCCTGGAGAATAAATCGGAGCGGTCCGCTGGCTGCAAGCACAGATGTTCCTTTGGATACGGGTATTGCTTTCGAAAACTTGAATAAAGCGCTCTAAAATAACTCAAATATGCAATTTCAGTAATTTTAGAGTTTTACGGTATCAATAATTGTTTCTTTGGGTTTTACTGTTTCGGAGTTCATGAAGAATATTTTTACAAACTGTGTTTTTTGACTGCAGGTACATAATTTGTATGAATATAATAAATGTGAATAAAAATGTAAGAAAAAACTTTATAGTAATTAGCTAGGTCAGTTTTCAGAGGGATGTGTGTGCGATACCAAAAGTCATAACCTAAGTTAGGGAGCACTGGTGGTCTAGTGGTAGTGATCCCGCCGTTCTGATCCTAAGGTCATGGGTTCAAATCCGGTCGAGGACCAAAAGATTTTTCTATTCGAAAAATTGATGTGCACCATACAGAATAAATAAATAAATATTTGTGGACATTTCATATAGCGCTACCTAGCCCCAAACTAAGCAAAGCTTGTACTATAGGAACTAGATGGCTGATAGAATACTTTTTTTTTATAAATACATAATACTAAAACACCCAGACCCGGAAGAAATATTTGCAGAACATATTCTCTCGTAGCGGGGATCGAACCCGCGCCTCTTGCGTTTCAGCCGAGCACTCGCACGCCACGCCACAGAGGTCGAGAATAGAATGGATTTCTAGAAATGGATTCGCAAGGGGGTCAGTGCCACGATCTATCTAACTAACTGCAGTTCTCGGTAACCGGTGAACATTTAAGTTTCGTGTGTCCGTTATAAATTCCACACGGGCGTTCTATATTCAAATTGGCCGACGCTATTGGCTGCCTCTGGGTGGTATTTTACATCTGTGGAGTAGCTGAAGCAGGATTAGTGATTCTTCTGTTTTTTGTTGCGATTTTCGTGATGAAAAATTTACGTGGGAATAAATGAATATATAACTTAGTAGCTTGCTTAGACGTTCTTGATTGATCGTTGAAGTTAAGCAACGTTGTGCGCGGTCACAATTAGGATGGGTGAGCGCAAGTGGCATTACGAGCTGAGCGCTTCCGTGCTTCGGAGGGCACCTTAAATTGTCGGTCCTGGCTGAGTCGTTAAGCCATGACGGAGGCCTAAAAACTCCGTCACTAGAGTTGGCCAAACTTACTTGTTTACCTTCTTTAAGTACCTACATTTTATATCTATTTTGATTTTGACGAATGTGTGTGCCTACACAAACCCAATAAGGTTTCCAGGCACAATATTCTGGTGAAACAGTGTTTAATTTAAGATAAGTTAAATAAATAAATAAAAAACTTAACGAGTCCGAACTCGAAGAAGAAGATCAAAAGCACAAAACATGAAATGCTCCGCTTTTCCTAGCTTTTCCTATCCACAGTTGCCGGCTCCAAGCGCACATCAGATGAAATTTCTCCGTACAGAAGGCTTCTGTAATGTCTATGCATAAAGTATTTTAAACTTGTTAAAATGCAAGGTGTTCCGAACGCCGCTGGTACTACAGGTATTATTTACTCCCCTTTGTGAGGTGTTCAAGAATTTTGAGGAAATGCTCAGTCGAGAGGAAATAGGGTAAGATTATGTGACTTTAAAATCGAACGTAACTATGACGCTCGTTCTATGTTTATTTATTAGGAATTCCAATAATATTCAAATAGTATTTGCATAGATAAAAATATGTTTGTGGACATTTCACACAGCGCCATCTAGCCCCAAACTAAGCAAAGCTTGTACTATGGGAACCAGATGGCTGATAGAATACATAAATACAAAAATAGGTACCTACTTCAATGTGGTGGTTATTGTTTTGCAAAATGAAATAAAAACAACGAAAGTTTGATTGGTACATGAGAGATGTGGTACACGGTACACGTTGGTTGATGAAGCATGGTGCAATTTGTTGGACTATGTTCGTCTTCTGTGGCATGGTGGTGTGGTGGCTACCTTCTGATCTGATGGTCGAGAGTTCACTAGATTGCAGTGTGCGTATATCGTAAGGAAAGAGCCTCTAAAAATGACTGCACAAAAAAGGGCATAATGACATGGACGTGACTACCGACTACCCTGTTAGACATAGAATCGTAAATGTGTACATAGTTATTGCGAACCAGTGTGGTGAAAGGATTTAAGGTGCCTCATAGGCTGCTTTTGTGCATTTGACACATGTTTTCAAACTTTTACGATATGCCGGATTCCTCACGATATTTTTCTTAAACCGTTTGAGAGTACTGGTATCCATCACCGGATTCGAACTTACGTCCTTAGGATCGGAAGACGGGCAGCTACCACTTGACCACCAGTGCTCTATTGTGTACATAAAAACCAAGTGTGTGCTATGTTTTGTGTGTGTGTACTTTGTCTGCATTTTTTTTTCCATACAAACTTAATTTTGTCGCTGCGTCTTCTGGGATCTGAATTTCGGAATTACTTAGTACACACCACTACGTCATAAGAGGGATATACCCTCCAACTTTCACGTTTCTCGTACTTGAAGATTAGGCTGTGGGGCTTGGTCATCATCATCATCAGCCTATAGCGGTCATAGGCCTCCCCTAATGAGCGCCATCGGGATCTTCGGCTTGACGCATCCAGTCTGCCAGCAGCCTTTAGCAGATCGTCTCTCCAGCTAGCCGGAGGGCGTCCTACATTACGTTTGCCGAGTCGCGGTCTCCACTCAAGGACTTTACGGGGATGTTCGCAGACGCACGCACTGATGACTTTTTTGCGATCATGCAAAAGAGAACGGCGTCCCTGATGCGCCGGTTGCGTGGTGGTACCAACAGCCTTCTAACCGATGTTGTTGAGGATCTGTGCTCGGCCTACATGAGACCCTGGCTGGCAGTACTTCGGCCTATCACACGCCTAGTGTCTCAATAGGTAGGTCTTAATGTTATTTTTTGGTTTTATTTTAAGTAGTTTTTAGGTTTACTAATTTAGCTTGTAAGTTACTACTAACACAATATGGATCAATGGTCTGAAATAAACACATTTTATTTATTTATTTATTTTATTTTACCCCAGCGGTTGTCGGTTCTTCGGCAGATATGACCAGCCCACTGCCACTTCAGTTTGCTAATTCTCTGAGCTACCTATGTCTACCTATAGGACACTGAATGAGCCGTCACACAACACTTTAAGGGGTGCTGTCCCAGTAACGGATGTTCCCTCTACTTCCTATTTGTGTTTTTGACATTTATGTAATTTTAATTTTATTTTTGTTTCATTTGTAATTATTATTTTGTGTAAAACTTTTATGGACTATCATTTTGTATGAATTAAACAGTTTTTATTTATTTTGTTTTATTTATTTATGTCGATGACTTTGGCTCTCTGTCAGCTTAGTCAGCTCCACATGTTGACCATGTCTTTCCTGCGGATAAGTCCGACTAAGCTGAAAGGAAAGATGCTGACCAAACTTACTCCATTTAAAATCGTCGAACAAAGCGTTCCGTTTGTGTAGGCAAAGTTACCTCCTGACGCTGTATAAATCGTCTAGTACAGATGGTAAGTTCCAAAGTTGAGTATCAGTCAGTCAGTTACGTAAGAGGTTTATATATTTAGATTACGTAAACGCGTTTTATTTTCATAATAACATTTTTCACTCGGTCCCGTCAGTATTGCATCTAGTTGGATTTCTAGTTAACTTTGCACTGAAATTGAAATTCCATTAAGGAGATTGCTTTTTAACGTTCCCAGTCGTGGGGGGTGCCTAGGTAGGAGGGGGGAAATGACATTACTTCAGGGAGAGATTTTTTTATATTTTTTTTCCATGTAATGACTTTGATCAAAAACTGTTTAAGAGATTTTTGTATACAACGCGTGTAAGTTTATAATTAGGGTTCATTTCTAGCTTTCGTACACACATACATAATTAATATCATGCCCTTATCCCTAATGGGGTGAGCAGAGCCACAAGTAACAAAAGAAAACTTGCAGCCACTTCTTATTTGGTCCTAAGATAGATATGGTGAACCATAGTGACAGGTGATCAGCCCATCGCCCATATAAGTGGTTCATGTTGGAGAGGATACTATCCCTTAGACGACTTTTACGACATGCTCGGAAAGAGAAGCAGTTGGACCCATTCTATGCTTTTTCTTTACTTCCATTCTAGCTTTAATTATTTTTATTAATCTAGAAATGAATCCTTTGAACATAGAATGAAACAGAAGTGCCGACTGATCTCAATACAAAATAAAGTTTTCACTCGAGTGACCGTTATCCCCAGTGATACGTCTGATAGGATCTTAAATAAACGACGATTTCAAATAAGTTCAAATAAATTCATTTATCAATGTTCTAAGTTCTGAATGTTTTGTTTAAAGTTCGATAACATTGTGTCAGTGCACAAAAGGAGCCTCTTTGAGGCGAACTTAGAAAACCTTTCACCACACTGGTTCGAAAGAACTAGTACTAGTACTAGTAGTGGAATGTTTTGTACAAATTTTCTTTCTCTCTTCAATAAAAAGTTATAAAACCAATCAATCAAAAGGCCATACTTTCAGAACCAATCAACCATTCACTTCATCACATAACCCAGTACATAAACCTCATTCTCACACAATCCTTTACCGATATCGTAGTCACTCCCAACGAGAAAAAACCGTGAAAATCTACGTGACGTAAACCGATAGCCAATGGAGAATCGAACCTTCTACTGCCAACCCACCAGTCTAACTTCACCTCCCACACCTCGCTCACTGGGAACTAATAGGTGAAACGAGGGCGAAGTGTGTGGAGAATTGGAGGTCAAGTGAAACTGGTCGGTCGAGTTCGATGGTGCATCGTGATTGGTTGATCGGTTTCGCGCTATTGGGTACGTTCGGTACGAAACGCCTTCGACAGGCGTTCGATGGATAGGCAAAGCATTGATCAGGTTTATAGGCTGTTGCTGGTCGGATTGATAGCTTATTGGCTGGAGATGAGATTGATTTTATTGATAGTTATGATTTATTTCACCTAAGAAACTAATACTAAAAGATTGGAGAAGAAATTGTAATCAACTTTTCTTTATATTCTGAATAATTTTATAACCAACTTCTCCTAGCTCATATCTACTTATTGGAGACAAGTAACATAATCATTTAAGTTTGAAGATTTTGAAATTTTTTTAGTAAAAAAAATTCATTCCAACCATGTCCCTTTCAACCCGCACCCAATTAAACCTGTGTTCCACTCCATCTAGATACAAAAAAACTTTCACAAACAAAAACAGTGCTCATCAACTCTTTCCCTATTAATAGGGAAAAAATGCATTTCATTCCACCATTCAGAACAGAGTCATAAATAGCTATGCAACTAACTCTGAAATTAGGTGCACAAAATATCAAAGGGCATCGTTGGGAGTCAAAAACATAACATTCAATTAATTTCGAAACGGATTTCTGTTGATAAACCATTCAATTAGTTATTTTTCAGTTTAAAATAAGAATATTTGCGTGAATTAGTGTTCTAAATGAAAATTCAATACTTAATTAAACTTTCCCTTAAGATAAAATTTATAGTCAGCTGGGATGCAGCTATTCATTTATTATTTTTTTATCTGACAAGATAAAAAAATAATAAATGAATAGCTGCATAAGTTTATTCAAGCAAAGTAAAGAGACATCTTTACTTTGCTTGAATAAACTTAATTCCACCACGTATACGAGTACGTGTTAATTCATTATGATCGCAGCACGTAGGTATACACACTTAGTTGCTCAGCTACTTCTGGCAACCGTACTGCTAATATTTAACAAACAGATAACGGAAAATATATACGCTCTTCCGTTCACTTATTTAAAATGGAAAAATATTTTTCCTACGCCACGTCGACGCTTCCTGTTGATAGTGCGGGCTTGTACCTATTTGATCGCATTTTTATATTGCAGAGACGTACAAATAGATAGCCTTGTTTCTTTGCTTTAGAATACATAATTTGTATGTATTTAGCTGACCGCAATGGGCCGGTAGTTTGTAGTAAAGTTTAACAATTGCTATTTAGTTTAACAATTGAGATGGTGGTCTTAGTTGGTAGTGACCCCGCCCTCAGATCCCTAAGGTCGTGAGTTCAAATCCGATCGCGTACCAATGGATTTTTCTGTGCGAAAAATTTAATTGCGCTGTACTAAACGGTGAAGGAAAACATCTTGAGAAAACCCGCAGCTTAGTCAGCTTCGCACGTATTGACCATGTCTTTCCTGTGGACAAGACCGACTAAGCTGAGAGAATGGAATATGTGCTGGGCAAGCCTTCTCCATCTTAATTCGTCCCGGGCACTACAGCATCCCGTTTATGAAGGTAAAAAAGTTGTCTCCTGACGCTGTATAAATCATCTACTATAGGTAAAAGGCCTTAGTTTAGTTTTAACTATTGCTAGTACGCACATTGCTGTATAAGGTGCAAAGGCGTATAAATGCAGCTCACCTTTCACTACTGCTTTACTGTGTAGACACAGACTCCCTAAAATGACTTGGTACTACTAATTATTGAAACGCTCGTGGCGTAGCTTGCTTAGACGTTCTTGATTGATCGTTAAAGTTCAGCAACGATATGCGCGGTCACAAATTGGGATGGGTGACCGCAAGTGGCATTACGAGCTGAGCGCTTCCGTGATTCGGAGGGCACGTTAAACAGTCGGTCCCAGCTTTTAAGTCGTTAAGCCATGATGGAGGCCTTTAGGCGGCCTAAAAACTCCGTCACTAGAGTTGGCCACTAGCTCTTACGAATATACGTACATACTAATTATTGTGTCACTAGTTCATTCGAATCTAATCCAGCTACTTCTCTACCTATCGAACATAGGAGAACATCTATATGGCCGATGGGCTGATCACCTGTCACCATAGTTCACCATATCCATCTTGGGACTTTGAATCAGGAGTTTTCTTATGATTAATTTTGGTTCTGCCTGAATTTGGTTCTGAATTTTATAAATAAGAATTTGTAATTTTATTTATAAAATTTCGTATGTTTACTTTTTCTTTACATCTCTCTCTTCTCTTGTCGTGTCAATCTTCTATTCTCTGTTCCTCAGACTCAGTTTGCTTTGTATCTGCAAGCAAAGCCACGGGCAAAACCTTTCCATTCCTGTGAATAATATTTCAAAATGTTCAAGAGCTGCGTTATTATATCGAAATATCGTCGGGCGGGATTCATTCGGGTACGTAGCTCACAGACACAACGAGAGAAACCCACTGAAAGGAGATATATATTGAATTAAAAACACTGAGAGCATTGGTGGTCTAGTTGGTAGTGACCCCGCCTTCCGATCGTCGTGAGTTCAAATCCGATCGTATACCAGGGGAGTTTTCTGTGCGAAAAATTTACCTGCGCTGTACCAATATTCTCAAACGGTGAAGGAAAAAATCGTGAGGAAACCCGCGGCTTAGTCAGCTCCGCACGTATTGACCATGCCTTTCCTGTGGACAAGGCCGACTAAATGGAGAGGATGAAAAAGGTTCACCATATCCATCTTAGGACTTTAAATCAGAAGTGGCTGCAAGTTTTCTGATGTTTACTTGTGGCTCTGCCCACCCTATTAGGGATTAGGCAAAGAACCAATTGTCCCATAATCTTCCAGTGAAGAATTTACAAGGCATTCTCCAATCCATTTTTACTGCAAGTGAGCCTGCCTTCTGTCGCGGCTAACTGACCAAGAAAGGCCCAGTGTCCAATATCTCTCAGTGTGAAGCTTGCTCGTTATACGACGTTCGGAGCACTCCCAGTATGCACCGATATACGGCCCGTCTCTTCCACTCGATCCTAGTGAAGCATTGCCGGTACTAGAGCTGGGATGAACACTATCGATATCGATGTTTACATTTATTTTTATCGATATATTTTGTCTTCAAGAAAAAACATAGAATGCGTTCAGCTGCTTCTTTCCCGAGCATGTCGTAAAAGTCGACTAAG
Source organism: Scotopteryx bipunctaria (assembly GCA_949320045.1). Taxonomy (NCBI): domain Eukaryota; kingdom Metazoa; phylum Arthropoda; class Insecta; order Lepidoptera; family Geometridae; genus Scotopteryx; species Scotopteryx bipunctaria. The sequence goes on along the minus strand of OX439461.1, from coordinate 8,494,801 downwards.
GGATAGTATCCTCCAACATGATGAGATACAATAAGCAAGTATTCCCAAGGAGGGTTGACGTCAGGCAGGCGGCCGGTCTTAAAACACCTTAGCCAAAACTCTTACAGCATGATCCGAGGAACATGCTATGCCGACCCCACATAGAGTGGGATAGGGGCAGGAAAATGATGATGTCTTGTCTTCCAGTCGATGTTGGCGAAGTTGAACTTTGGATCTGGATTAATGACTATGTAGGTTTTGCCACTTCTCAATGATAAGATGAGGCATAATGCTGAGTCGAGGCCTTTTCGCTGCTGTGACGCAATCTCAATTAATTTTTTTATATGTATATTTCTTTGTTTTTTTTAAATGGTGATTTGTATTGTGTGTCAAATAGCGAATAAATGTCTGTCTATGTAGTAATAGAAATATTTAACACACAATACATAGAGAACACAAAACACCAGAAACAAAAATAACAATGAAGATACGGTCAATTGAAAACTATCGATAGGCATGTTCCCATCACTACACAGCACTTCCGATATAATATTTCATATTTAATAGTGATGCGCCACGAAAAATCCTCTCCAGATGACGCTCAGTTTATATTTTACAACTCAGTCTGTATTGGATGCCGTTAGATTTTAATGATGTCGGGCTTCGTTTGAATTTGACCAAAATTCATTACTGGAATGGAAAAGACTCAATTTTTCTCGAAAAATAGTGAAAACCCGTAAGTAAAGTAAAGACAGCCTCGGTGGCGTGGCGGGAGATTGCTCGGCATAGACGCAAGAAGCACGGGTTCGATTCCCGCTGCGGAAGAAATGTTTGCATGATCTGTAAATATTTCTTCCGGATCTGGGTGTTGTAATACAAATATGTATTAACAAAAATGTACAAAAAGTAAATAAGTACCCTATCAGCCATTTGGCATTACGAGCTGAGCGCTTCCGTGCTTCATTTCTCGGTAGCGGGAATCGAACCCGCACCTCTTACGTCTAAGCCAAGCACTCGCCCGCCACGCCACCGAGATAAGTGAATCCTCACAAAGTTCAATATTTAATTTGAAATTCAGCGTTCAATATAGAAAGTTTTAAATTAAAATTGTGAAACTAAATAGCGCATCGCTCAGAGAAACTCTTTAATATCGGTACGTAGTGGGGGTAAAAAGAAAAATCTATACAGGCGACAGGGGGTGGTTTACACCCTGCCACAGGGTAAGTGAACTAGTGGACTAACTATAAATGAATAAATAAATAACACCCAACAGTTTACATAGTCTTGACCCCACACTAGGATTCCCTGTGTCGTGGGTATCAGAAACTACGAGTACCATGGTACCACAACAAGACCCGGAAGAAACATTTGCAGAACATGCAAACATTTCTTCCGGAGCGGGAATCGAATCCGCGCCTCTTGCGTCTCTGCCGAGCAATCGCCCACCACGCCACCGAGGCCGTCTAGTTGACACTAGTTGAACTATTTAACAAAAGACTGTAATCGTGTCACTTGGAGACATTTTTTTTGTATAACACAAGTACCAACGTAGTAATTATCCAAATTTTATATTTTTTGTATTGCATACGTCTCGCGTAATTATTTTATAACTAGCTGCCGCCCGCGGCTTCGCTAGCGTAGTACTCGGATAAAAAATCATCAGCCTATATGTTAATCCAATGTACTATGTATATTTCAAGTTTCATTCAAATCCGTTCAGCCGTATAGGAGTGAGAGAGTAACAAACATCCATACATCCATAAATACAAACTTTCGCGTTTATTACATTAGTAGGATTACGCATTGCGTAATACGGGTTAGTAATTATTTAACGAAAATTGTTCATTTTGCCTTGATTTAAGGTAATTGCATAGGTAAGTGAAGTATGAATAATGTGGCAGTGAAGCTTTTAGGAGATTTAAAAGTTTTCTTACTGTTCTGTATCTTCTGTGTCCCGCAGATCCCGCCCCCTGTAGATCTTAGTGTACCTAGCTAGCTGTAGCTGACCTGTTAAATTTTTCATCGATTTTACTTCTTCGGAGGAATATGCAGCAGATTTTATGCTTTTTGTTTCAGCTTTAGTTTTATAGACTATTTTGAGGAGATTGTTTATATGGTAGACGCTTTGGCCTCTAAACTAGCTTATATAAGAGAAAGTCATGAACAATGTTTGACCTCTGTGGCGCGGGTTCGATTCCCGCTGCGGGAAAAGAAAAAAAGCTTTTTCATTCATACAAAAAAGTAACTTCAACTAACCATTAACCCTTTCCGCGACCCAATCACTGATGTTGTGTGGCCGAAATGGTTAGATCTTATTTATTTATATATTTAATTACATATACATCATTTATATTATTTATAACATAAAAAAAACACAATTATGTAAGGTACATTTTCGATACATAGGACAATTACGGTCTAAATTTTATGCTCATGAAAGTTCCATGAAAAATAAGGCTAACAAAAAGCAAAATAACTAAAATTAAAGTTAAAATCTCAGCATGTGCTACTTCCAGATTAAACTGAAATACATTTTGACATGAACTGAATTTTTTCCAAAACGTCACCAATTTTTTCCATCCTTTATTCATTTATTTTTTATCAAACTTAGATTTTATTAGATCCCTGAATAACTTTGCAACGGAAATGCGTCGGATTAATTCGTCTTACATTGATGCTGATATTTCGGGATCAGATGTAACGCTTCGATTCGAGATGTCGCGCGGATCCGTTAGTTATGACCACAGGGCAAGGATTTAGGACAATTTGCATCATTTTACTTACTTCTCTGCTGGACTGGAAGTAAATAAGCATATTAATAGCGCTCGTAGCGTAGCTTGCTTAGGCGTTCCTGATTTATCGTTAAAGTTAAGCAACGATATGCGCGGTCACAAATTGGGATGGGTGACCGCAAGTGGCCCTACGAGCTGAGCGCTTCCGTGCTTCGGAGGGCACGTTAAACAGTCGGTCCCGGCTTTTAAGTCGTTAAGCCATGACGGAGGCCTTTAGGCGGCCTAAAAACTGCGTCACTAGAGTTGGCCACTAGCTCATACGAACATACATACTTGTAGTAGTAAAATCATAATTACTGGTCATTGAGGTACCGTCCTGAATGAGTAGAGTTCGCCCCTGGCCCGTTCAGATCATGAAAGCATTCCAACGACTTTAGCATCGCATACATTTTCATAGATTTATCGACGGAATGGACTTATGACGCGCGGATGCTCAAACTGTTCGTTAAATTTTATTAAATTCATGATTTTTGTGATAAAATAAATAGTGATTTAGTTTTAAACTAAATCACTATGCTTCTCTCCCCGAGCATGTCGTAAAAGTCGACTAAGGGATAGTATCCTCCAACATGATGAGATACAATAAGCAAGTATGCCCAAGGAGGGTTGACGTCAGGCAGGCGGCCGGTCATAAAACAACTTAGCCAAAACTCTGACCTGACTGACTGACTCTGTGCTGACCCCACATAAAGTGGGATAAGGACAGAAGATGATTTAGTTTTACACTTATTGGATAAAGAGCCATATTTATTTAGTGGTATTTAAGTACCTTTAAGGTCGTGGTTTCCAATACTTGCCATGCACTAGTGGATCGCAAAAATGGTGTAAATATTGATTAATTATTTTTATAATTGTGCAAATTAAATGGTTAAACCACGCGAACCAACAAATAAGCGAAGAAAAACATCGTAAGAAACTCGATTCTTCCTTGACTCTGCATTGTCTTATTTGACGATAAGGGCGACTAATTTGAGACTGAATTGTGAATTCTGAACTGCCTCAAAACATCCCAAAAAAGGCTTAGGTATTCTGCTATCCGCCCTGAGAAATGCCCCTTAGGAGGGATATGTGGAACTTCAATTTAAAAAGTACAGAAATCACCTTCATCAATTTTTGTTATTCCACAAATCCCCTCTGAGAGGGGATTTGTGGAGCTCTAATGTATAAAAGTGTAGAAATCCCCCTCATCAACATCCTGATGTTGACTGACCTAAATTTTTCGAGCTACAATGTTGACACAAGTTTGACAGCCATAGACAAATGCCAATTGAGATGGCGAAACCGAACTGGGTTTATTTGCGTCCACACCTGCCGCGTTACAAATCATAGCGAGCAATATACTCAGTATATTGTACTACACATTGTACAAAGTATACTTTTGTAAGTATACATCGATCGAAGATGCACGTTTATTATTAGTACCTAAGATGAACTTGATATTTGATAATCTACAATGGTTTAACTAGCTTCCACCCATGGTTTTACTCGCGCGAAACCGGTTAAGTGCGAGTCGAATTATATATATCGTGAGTTGTACCCATGATACTTACGTTACCTCGACAATCCAACAACACCTAAATCGGTCCAGCCGTACTAGCGACAACGACAACCAAAGGAATACAAGTAAAATGGCTTCTTGTAGCCGCCATATTGGATTTTTTTCACTTTATATAGCCTACGACACGTGTTCACAGTTAGAGACCAGTTGATAACCATCATGACCAATGTAGGCATGTATGTTCGTATGAGCTAGTGGCAAACTCTAGTGACGGAGTTTTTAGGCCATCTGAAGGCCTCCGTCATGGCTTAACGACTTAAAAGCCGGGACCGACAATTTAACGTATCCTCCGAAGCACGGAAGCGCTCAGCTCGTAATGCCACTTGCGGTCACTAACAATCATGACCAACAAGGTGGCCGCATCCACGGCATATTTAAGCAGGATATTTAAGGTCTTTCAATGTGCAGATTTATGGACATGACATAAGCATATAAAACATAGAAACTTTGTCAAATCGTAACATCAAATCTTTCAATATCTCGATCTATGAGACAGATGTGATTATGTTTGTTTGTTGAGCTTGTGCCAGAACTACCTATGCACCTGCTCCATTCAAGAAATCGGAAATGCCTGCTCCCATTAACACGTCCAAGTTACGCCCTAACCGTGGTTTTAGACTGAATACATAAAATGGTTGTAATTATAGCTGACTGACTGTAGTAATCAAACCAGAAGAGCATCAAGAAAGGAGTTTCAAAAACATTTCGGATTGGGTATCTCCCAATCTGCTAAAGCAGTCCACTGCTGGACATAGGCCTCCCCTAATGAGCGTCATCGTATAAGTTTTTCTATACGGGCGATTAAAATTGCTCTATGTGAGGTAATCATCATCTTCCTGCCCTTATTCCACTCTATGTGGGGTCGGCACAGCATGATACTTGGATCACGCTGTAAGAGTTTTGGCTAAGGTGTTTTATGACCGGCCGCCTGCCTGACGTCAACCCTCCTTGGGAATACTTGCTTATTGTATCTCATCATGTTGGAGAGGATACTATCCCTTAGTCGACTTTTACGACATACTCTATGTAAGGTACCTAATCGCCAACATAATTGATGTTACGTGCGATTCTAGGATTTTAAGATTTACAAATGAACCTAATCTTATTTCCTTTTCTCGACTAAAAACCCACTGTAAGTGCACTGAGGTGGAACCTTTAACAATATTTTTCACCTCGACTGTCACTGAACATTGCCTGAAGTGGGAATATTTGACGGCCTCAACAGCATGGCGGGTCAACAACCCGGCCAAGACGCGAGAGGGACGGTTTCAATTCCCGTTGCGGAAGAAATACTTGGATGTTCTGCAAATACTTCTTCCGGGTCGGTGTTGTGTTATCACGGAATTCGTTGTTTTGATATCCACAAGTTCCGACAGGGAAAATCCTAAAGGTATTAGAACTATATTGAACGCTGAGTAGGTATTATTTAATGAATTTTGTTATTATCTAACTGAAGCACCTGCCTGATGCAGATATAACTCAACAAAGGCAATCCCAGAAAAAAATCAAATATCGGACAAACGGTAATTTCCCTACCCTGTGACTTTATGTGGAGTTCTTCTTCAATTTCCCTCTGTCAGAAGCCGATTTTCATCAGACAAACCGAAAGAGTCAATAAGAAACGAGCAATAACTGTTATTCAGTTCAAGGGAAGCCACGCCACACACACTAGATTTATCCCACACAACATTTATCCCACATCCCAGTATCGACAGTCCTCACACATCCACACAGACACACAGACGGACAGTTATTGATGGTAATGCACAGCTCTGGCACGATTCATTGCAGAAGCGGCAATAAGCTTTACATAGTTGATGCATCATTGATACTCTATATTTATATGACGGGTGACGTCGACGCGGACGTCTATTTGCGACAAGACATTTATCGTGGTTTGAGTTGCTGAATGGTGATGGATTGCTTGCAGCTACTGCATCCTTCTTGGCGTTGCTGTGTGTTGGGTAAAAGATAATCAAGAAACTAGGTCAGAATTCAGAATTATACACCCCAACCATCAAAATTTGTAGTTCTGATCCCATAGTGGGATTGCTTTTATCGTGAGTATCAAAAACTACGAATACCATTGGTATATACCACTATACTGAAATCCGGGATAAATATTTTATGGGACCCTACAATGGGATTTTCTGTATCATGGGTATCAGAAACTACGAGTACCATGCTGGTACCATAACTCCAAGATCCAGAAGAAATATTTATGAAAGATACAAACATTTCTGGCGTTTCGGGAATCGTTCCGTCATTTTCGCTTCTCAATCCCCTTAGAGGTCATTCAATTTGTATTTAGAGCAATTGATTCCAAAGTTAAACTATTGGGTATTATTTTATATTCATACTACCATCCACTTGGGGCTTCGCTTTTACACGGACAATATGTACCCTATATGTTAATCCCGATCATAAGCTATGTGTACTCGAAGTTTCAGTCAAATTCGTTCAGCCGTTGCGGAGATAAGTGGAATTAAACAAATTCACACACACAATTTTGGATTTATTATGTGTTGTAAAAGGAATTAGAAACCAACTTAAGAATTCGCGTAGCGTTTAGAAAAAGTTCAAACTATTGGTAATCCTTTGACCAATCTTCAATCGTCAGCTCTTCGCTCAGCTATACAAACAAATCTGAATAGTATAAACTTAGACGTAAATTATCAACATAACTGTTATAAAGTAATGTCATTTTAATACGACCATACCTACAGACCATGACGTCATTATCACCAACAAGAATTCCTAAACTACCCCCTTTTTCCCTCAAAAAAATATTTTAATCCTTACTACAGTGACTTAAGGTTTATTTTCCATTTTATGAACAGCAGAATTGAAAAGCAGTCTTCATAGAAAATTCTAAAAAATTACTGCAATTTATACCTTTTTGTTTCTTAAATAGAGTACAAAATGACGTAGCAATGATTTTTCGTAACGACAAAGATATTGCTGCTTTCAAAAAGATAGATGATGAACTTTAAGGTCATGAAAATAAAGTTCAAAATCGAAAAAAAGGTGTTGAGTAGACGGTAAATTTAATGTTGGTGATCACAGCAATCGCTCGATTGTTCCTGAATAGGTGACAATAAGTTTTTTGTTGTTTTTATCTAAGCGTGGGCGTTCATTTCCAGTAGCTTATGGTGAAATCAATGTGATGGGCTTTTAAACGATCCTGATTTTCCCTTTTGCGACGATTATGAATAAAGATGCAATTCTTGACTTGTTCATGTTATACTAGCTGTTGCCCTCAACTTTGTTTGCATTGTTTGTGACAAAACGTAACGTATTTCCTTATAAATAAGAAAGTCATTTAAAATGAATGTAGAAAGGTAATTATAGGAAGATATTTCTCTGCTGGATTGGACGTAAAGAAAGAGCATAGAATGCGTCCAGCTGCTTCTCTCCCTGAGCATGTCGTAAAAGTCGACTTAGGGATATTATCCTCCAACATGATGAGATACAATAAACAAGTATTCCCAAGGAGGGTTGACGTCAGGCAGGCGGCTTACAGCATGATCCAAGGATCGTCCAAGAATCATGCTGTGCCGACCCCACATAGAGTGGGATAAGGGCAGGAAGATGATGATGACTTTGTAAAGAACTCCGGAGTTCAGAGTTCGGTTCGGATATACCTATGACGCGTCTATTAGTAAAACGTAATACGTCTGGTTCCAACATTCTACTAACGGAGGTTCATGGCCATAACAACGATGATATTTGATAAAAGGAGCCAAACATTTTTTGAATAAAATACAACATTGCTTTAGTTCGTCTGTTTGTAGAATATTGGATCCGGAATCAAATTCAGTATTCGCAATATTATAAATACAATTATAGGTACTTACAGTTCATTGATCTTTTATGTACGGAATTCGTAGTTCTTCCTCATTAACAAGACCAATATATCTCGCTGAATGATTTAGAGTTCCACAAAAACCTAGGAATTATAGTCCATTCGCGGTAGACGAAGAAAGATGTGCGGGACACCGGAGGTTATATGTTACTCGTGCTTCGCTACTTTGATTTTAATTGAGATTTCTGGGCTATAAAAGTATCTAGTATTGCATTTTGTATATATTCCATTATACATCTGTAACATATACTAATGACACTCGTTATCTGAACGAATCCAACAACATAATAACTGTTAAAATTCGTCCAGCCGTTTCGGCTATAGAGTCAGCCAAAATAATAAATTGAAAATGGCTTCTTGCAGCCGCCATGTTGGATTTTTGAAACTTCATTATAGCCTATGACACTCTAGTCTAATCGTCCGAATACAACGACAGTCATTTTTCAAAATCCGTCCAGCCGTTTGGAGTACAGCTTCAGTCAAAGGAATGCACGTACCCATGCATACATACCCCTAAACACAATACCCTGCTTCTTCGCAGTTGGGTATAAAATTATCCAGCTATACCAACATACACCAGTATACTGGGGCTCATTTTATAAATACCTTTAATAAATTGAAGACCTCGGTGGCGTGGCGGGCGAGTGCTCGGCTGGGACGCAAGAGGCGCGGGTTCGATTCCCGCTACGGGGTGTTGTAGTATTATGTATATAAGTATTCTATCAGCCATCTGGTTCCCATACCTAGCACAAGCTTTGCTTAGTTTGGTGCTAGGTGGCGCTGTGTGAAATGTCCACAAATATTTATTTATTATTATTTATACATGTCTCTTCAAAGCTATCTTTGAAGTATTCAGAACTATGTAGATGATAAATCTGAAACGTAAATAAATTGATCTAAATTTCGAAAGTCGAATCACCGAAACGCAGAATTAATCTGAAATCGCAAATTGCGTAAAATCCTCAGCAATATATCAGCTGTGTGTCACAATTTATCGAAATACCCCTTACCGAAAACATACATAAGGTAATCTTGGTAATAAGAAGCGAAACTCATTTAGCCACCTTGTTCCAACTTATTTTATAAGCTTGTCGCTAGCTTTCCTTTACACACGTAAAGTACCAACTATTTTTTAGTATTTTATTTACTTGCGACTTTACTTAGGTTGTACCAGAATAAAAAGCACTGTTCGCTACATAACTAGCATGTAAAACGGGATTTTACGGTTTTTGAGTTTCTTATTATGTCTATAACCATGATATTTTAAACATTAAAGCCGTCACACATCATCATCGTCTTCCTGCCCTTATCCCACTCTAAGTGAGGTCGTCGTTATGACCGGCCGCCTGCCTAACGTCAACTCTCCTTGGGAATACTTGCTTATTGTATCTCATCATGTTGGAGGATACTATCCCTTAGTCGACTTAAAGCCTTCACACAAGTAGCTATAATATTATATTATAGCACACCATGCAAAAGCGCTGTATATTAATGTATATTATAGCTACGTCTGTAATGGCCTTTATTGTCTATAAGGATTTGCATAGTTGATAATGTCACAGGAAGATGCCGATGATGATAGCGAGGAGTTTCAGTTTGTTACATCATTAGTTCTGCAAAGATCTACATCTCTCAATCCCGGCTAATGTACGTCTTGTTAAAATAACAACTGTTTACCTATCTTATAAATCTCTATGCCGGTAGTGCGCTTGACACATGGCCGGCTGATATTCAGAATAATATATTTGCGTCTTTGGACTTTCAGGAATCCGTTGGTTACTAAGTGTTGGTACCTATGTTTATGGGGATGTGATTTGAGATCAGTATAAAAAAGCCGGTCAAGTGGGAGTCGAATAGCACACGAAGGGTTCCGTAGCATTGTAAAATACATAAATGTTTCTGGAATAGGGCTCCCTTGTTTACTTTATTTTATTTTAATATTTGTTGTTATAGCGGTAATATAAATTACACACTGAAAATTAAATTCCCTACTGTTACGAGATACAGCCCGCGGACGGACAGACGAACTGATGGACAGCGGAGGCTTAATAATAAGGTCCCATTGGCACCCTTTGGGCATGGAACTCTAAGAATAAATTTATAAAAGTAAATAAGGCATGTGCCAATATTAATGCAGATAAATCAATTGCTTATTGCAAGTAAACGTAAGTAATATGTCTATTTGTCTATGTCTCCCTACCATTCATAATTAGATGCCTTTGAGACGCACTTAAATTCCTTTCACCTCACTGGTTTGAAAGAACTAGCGACATTACTAGAACTAGTGATATCTATTCTAAATAATTTATTCAGTCAGCAGGCAACTTTTTGGCTACTTTCACGGGACTCTCGAGTATATGGACACTAAAAGAGCTATAGGTATTAGGTAATTCTAGCTAGAATGTGGAACGCTTTTTTTTATCACAGATATGATTTGTCACATTATAGAAACAAAATACATAGCGGAAGAGTAGAAGCGGGTATTGAATCCGCGCCCCTTGTACCGTGCCACTGCTCATCCACCGAGGCAGTCCATTATACATTTTTAAAACAATTTATTTCTCTGCTGGACTGGGAGTAAAGAAAAAACATAAAATACGTCGAGCTGCTTTACACCCCGAGTATGTCGTAAGAATCGACTAAGGGATAGTATCTTCTCCAACATGATGGACCATATGGGCGATGGGTTGATCACCTGTCACCATGGTTCACCATATCCATTTTCGGACTCTTGGATCAGGAGTGGCTGCAAGTGTTCTTATAATTACTTGCGGCCCACCCAGTTAGAGATACGAGCGTGATAATATCGTCGTAGTCGTAGAACAATGACGGATCTTAAGTTTAGTTTAATTTTACTACGTTTTTTCTTTTTTCTTTTTTATTCTCTATTCTAGGTTGCCTGTCAAAGATCGCTTCTAGCGATAAGGCCGCCAATTGAGTATACCATCATTCATTTTATTTTGTAACTTCCATGTTTTTTCTTGGTATATACAATAAAGTATTATCTTATCTTAATCTGCAATTTAGCTACTTTACAGTAAATCACTTTATGGCATATTTTGAACGGCTAGCTCTATCAACTTAAAAGGACATGTTGCTATATAAAAAAAAAATGTTATTATTTAACAATTTACGATATTATAAGGTTAGGTAATGCACATAATATTTCGTCACAGTAGCTAAATTGCAGATCCGTCATTGTTCTACGACTACGACGTTATGAATGTATGTGTGTTAAAACAATTTGATTGGAATACATAATAATCGTGATAGTGTAGTCGCTGGGTAACAAGATCCCTGATCGCCTATGGCACTGATTGATCTAGCCGCACGCACCAACGCCCTGTTCCCCCATTGTTCGTGCTAACTCTCTATACAAAACATCGAAGTCTTCTACGGTAACGTTTTAATTCACAGTATACATACATTGTTATTCATGATTGTTTTGTGCTTTGTTTTAGAAAATGTTCATTCGTTCAGTGAGCAATCAGATAGTTTCAACGACTGGTCATGTTACCATCCGTTTGAACACACCATAAAGGTTTAAGAAGATTTCTTTGTTAGATATTTGATACATGAAACATATCTAATTAGTAAACTTACAACTATTGCAAATATAATTTACAAAATACAAAAGAAACAGTCGGGCTATCTAAAGGCCGTTGCAAACGGTCTATAGATAGCTCACCTGATCCAGCTGTTTGAAGCAAAAAAAGTACCTATGTCAGGATTATAGCAAATGATGATCCGTGATCTCTGCCTACCCCTATGGGAAACAGGCGTGATATAATAAAACATTAAATAAGTAAGTGAAAGAGAGATTTCAAATCCCGTAAGTAAAACACAACTATTTAATATAATGGGTTATCTACAACAAAAGCAGGTCTTTAAAAAATGAGACTAACATAATGCATAGATCTGCATTGAAATCGGTTCAGTAGTTATTGAGTTTCAGAGGTGCAAAATACTTTTACATAATAAATGATACTAATGATAGGTTACTAAAATAAGACAAATTCTACTCTGTAAAAGTCTACTGTGATGGATGAAGTTTAAAGCACGAAATTTGTCAAAGCGCACAATACTAGTTGTACCACTGTTAGTGTATGGTAACCTTAACACTACATAGCACAATGACCCCTTATCTCTGTGCGATATTTCAACGATATCAATCGAGACCAGTCAGCTTACAAGTCAATGATCTTAGTCCGTTTAATTAGTGACAATGTATGTGTGAAACGAAGCCAGGCGGTAGAGATAAGCGTGCGTGTGAGTGCGTAAGCCTTTCTCCAATGTTCTGCTGCGTGCCTCCCTATTGTGGTTTAATGGACTTTGATGAGGTTTTAATCATTAAAACATGCTCCTTTAAATTTTTGTATGTTAGTTAGTTGACCTCGATGGCGTGGCGGGCGAGTTCGGCTGAGACGCAAGAAGCGCGGGCTCCATTCCCGCTACGGAAGAAATTTTCTGCGAATATTTCTGGGTCTGGGTGTTGTAGTAATATGTATTTTAAAGTATGCTTTAACAAAAAAAGTATTATAAGTATTCTATCAGCCATCTGGTGCCCATAGTACAAGCTTTGCTTAGTTTGAGGCTAGATGGCGCTGTGTGAAGTGTCCACAAATGTTTATTTATTGTGCACAATTAGGAGCCAGGTTTTAGGCAAACTTTAAATTCTTTCACCAAATATTCGAATAGTGACACGACTAGTAGATATGAACCTGCGAGCTATCTTCAGCCCTCAGTAGCCCACTAAAGTCTTAGGCAAGGTCCCAGGGTCTCAGAGATTCTGCGCGTCAAAAACAGAAGGCAATGTACAAACGGATAGCATCGTTTCCTGATTACACGTGGTTAAGAGCATTGTGGAAAAGCCTTGAGGCCCCCCCTTATCATTGGAACTAGATTGCAATTAGCTATTTCTCAGTAAGGCCTTTTACCACCTATAGTAGATGATTTATACAGCGTCAGGAGGCAACTTTTACCTTCACAAACGAAACGCTATAGTGCCCGGGACAAATTAAGATGGAGTAGGCTAGCCTCAACCTTCCTCTCAGCTTAGTCGGCCTTGTCCACAGGAAAGACATGGTCAATACGTGTGTAGCTGACTAAGCCGCGGGTTTTCCGATGTTTTCCTTCACCGTTAGAGAGTACTGCTATAGCGCACATAAATTTTTCGAACAGAAAAATCTATTGTTGCACGATCGAGTTTGAACCCACAAACTTAGGATCGAAAGGCAGGGCCGCTCCCAGACCACCAGTGCTCTTAAATAAACTTATTCTATTTCGTCGAGGTTAGTCTGGTAACGTCTCGTTCACCCGAGGTTCAAGTGAAACATTTAGTAGGGGCTGCTCATCATCCAGGTAATATCAAGATAGACACACACGGTGTCTTCGCTTCGTTAATTCACACTGCATTTATATAATCAGCACTGAAGAATACATAGTTTTGCCCTAAATATTAATTTTGAAGAACTTCTGTCTTGTCTTCGCCGACGATCTCTGTGGCATGGCGAGCGAGTGCTCGGCTGAGAAGCAAGAGGCGCGGGTACGATTCCCGCTGCGAAAGAAATGTTTGCATGTTCTGCAAATATTTGTTCCGGGTCTGGGTGTTGTGGTACCATGGTACTCGTAGTTTCTGATACCCACGACACAGGGAATCCAAGTGTGGGGTCAGGACTATGTATGTGACTGTTGGGTGTTATTTATTCATTATTTTACGAAAATCCCGCCTTTTGCTATAAAAGGAAGCTACCTTCCAGGTTTCAGCTTTCTATCTTCAGCGGTTTTGGCTCGGCGATGATGAATAGCTCTTATATAGGTATTTAAATCACGGGCACAACTAGCTCATAAGTGAGTTTTCTTAGTTATTTTCCATAAGTTTTCATTCGATACTAACAACGTAATTACGACCCTATTCGTACAGAGCACTAGACAATATTATCAGCAACCAAGATCAGTCAGCACACTTGGTTGATCCCTAATGTCATCAGTAATGCAAGTAATTTCGTTGTGTCATGTGTGCTTGTCACGATTTCTGTTTAATTGTGGGTGACTTGGAGGAAGTTGTACTGGAGGCCTCACGCTGCTATCTAAAAAAACCTTTGCCATCTATAGTAGATGATCTATACAGCGTCAGGTGGCAACTTTTACCCACACTAACAGGACGCTACGTGAGCGGTTATACTATAGAATAAAATGGACACCATTTTACACCCAACTGTTTGTTCTGACCCCAACAACACCCAGACCCGGAAGAAATACTTGCAGAACATGCAAATATTTCTTCCGAGAATCGAACGCTCCTTTTGCTTTTGGCGGGCGAGTTCTCAGCGTAAGCACCCACCCACCACGCCACCAAGGTCTTCAATCTTTGGACTTTTGACAGTTGTCTAAGTTAATTGGTACAATCTTTGACGAGAAAACAGATTAGACAAAAAAAATGATTTATAACTTTTTACCGTAAGATTATTTTGTCGAAATAGAGTGGTAATACCATTATTCTCAATGAAAAACTTCAAAAGAGGGTAGAACGATGCTATTTCCATCTGGTTTCTTGCCTGTATCTTCCATGGTCGCGTTACGAACAAGCGTAAATTCAAAGTAGATTTAATTTAAGACGATTTAAAGTGATTCCTACCGATCCTATTGAATAAAGTATGTTGAGTTTAATGTTTTGAATAATAAACGCCTATGTACTTCAGAAATATCGGGAAACTCAAATACCCAAAAAACTACGAATCTTGGTAAATATCCCGTTATAAGTGCTAACTTTTGTTTTGTTTCAAAAACAGCCAGTCATAAGGGTTATCCAGTAATACCCCCTCCAAGAACAGCTGTAGTCTTTATAATAGTTTCTATTTCAATGTTTCTTATAATTGGTAATTGCCGGATGTCGATAAGGATCACTTATTGTATGAGATTGTGATGTTATATTGAGAAATAATGATTCGCAAGACAATGATTGTCAATGACAACATCAGTGTAAAAACTGTTGGCAAAGACAGGCTGTGGGTGATGGTAATACTCTGTTCATTTCATTGTGATTCGAAAGGATTTATAATTTAAAATCGAAGCCGCACCTCTCTCGTTCAGCTGGCACACGCTACGCCACCGATGTCGCACACAAACTCAACAAAATTCAAGTAGCATAACAGTTCCACGTCATTGACTCCAACACATCACGGTTGGCTGGCCCGTCACCACCCGTCACCTCGCTCACTAACCAGATGGTCACGGACCATTAGGCGGCAAGGTGAGGGATTGATTGATTCCATCACCATTTACATGGTCAACCAGGCGTGGACCATAAAAAGCTTGGGTTCTAATGTGACAGCTTCATTGTCGTGTTGGAACTGATAGACCGTACGCTTCTGGTAGACTGGACATACTTGGTTCTAAAAATCTATCTAGTTTTTAAGAACATTAGAATCAGAAGAAGAAGTAGTGCAAAAAAGTCTTGGCTCTGATTTTAAGACCATTATAACATGGCCACTCCGTGATATTTAAAACTTTTGTTTGTAAAATGTCTAAAAGACTATTAAGGATGGAGATTTTTAGATTTCTATTAATTAATATGACCAAAACGAACCCCAGAAAAAAGAACTTTAAAATAAAAATCTAATGTTTCCCCATCTCAAAGTAATTCAAACAAACAAGAATACCCCAACCTATCAATGGTCTCGCTATTTAAACAGCAACATTTTTTTTGGCGACACTTGCAATAAAGCCGAAATACATCGAAGTGCCATTAGCAACACCGAGCACCCATCAGACACCAGAGCGTTCAAAAGGAGTAGACAGGAAGGAAGGCATTCGACGCGACGTACCTACTATCACACTTTACACTGTGGCTGGCAGCCCGTGACCCCCCATCGAATTTGCGGTCGAAGAATATTTTTCGATGTCAATAATAACATGCATTACAATAGCATGGGATTCTGCTGATTTGATGGATTTAAAATTACATGACAGGGAATTTGCAATGAATAATATGACTGTATGTATGTATTTATATATTACGCTCGTATTCCTAACGGGGTGGGCAAACCCACCAGTAATCATAAGAAAAGTTGCAGCCATGGTTCACCATATCCATCTTGAGACTTTGAATCAGGAGTACCTGCAAGTTTTCTTATGATTACTTGTGGCTCTGCCTACCCCGTTAGGAACGGTATGTACAGTTTTAATGGCCATAGTTCACACACCTTCAATCTCCAGGCTTTATAAGATTAGTTTATTCTAAGAGAAGTAGTCAAAGCAAAATAAACGAAACACCTGAAGAAAATAGTTCATCCCTTGTATAATTTGAACACAAAACACCTGGATTAGTTTCTTCTAGGCTATGTTTTAAGAGCGCTGGTGGTCTAGTTAGTAGTGACCCCGCCTTCCGATCCTAAGGTCGTGGGTTCAAACCCGGTCGTGTACCAATGGATTTTTGTGTGCGAAAAATTAATGTTCGCTATCAGTACTCTTAGAACGGTGAAGGAAAACATTGTGAGGAAACCCGCGGCTTAGTCAGCTCCGCACGTATTGACCATGTCTTTCCTGTGGACAAGGCCGACTAAACTGAGAGGATGGAATAGATGCTGGGCAAGCCTACTCCATCTAAATTCGTCGGGCACTACAGCGTCCCGTTTGTGATGGTAAAAGTTGCCCCCTGACGCTGTATAAATCATCTAGATGGTAAAAGGCCTTAGTTTATGTTTTGAGCAGGACCAAATAGCCTGATCTCTGGCTTCACCTCAAAAGAACCAGTAGCTTGCCCTCCATGTTCCCGTGACCCTGCCTTTCCTCCTCATTTGCCAGCACACAATGGCACTTGTTACGGCGTCCAACCGACCAGAACCATATGACGTGTATGACTGAGAGGTGCCCTGTAGAGGATGTTGAGTAATGGCCAAGGTCTGCTCTGCGGTTTGATTGATGGGTCAAACATTATTGTAACCGTCTTCAAAAAAAAAGGTCTTTAATTTGGCTACATACAATAGCAGAATCTGTGAAGTTTTTTTTTTCAAAAATCTCTATATCTAGAATGATCTAGTTTTGCCATAATAATTCTTTAGATGAAAGATTTTTTTTTCTACAAATTTCCTCTATGTCAATGTAATTATCTTACTTATATTATAAATGCGAAAGTTTGTGAGTTTGGATGTTTGTGCCTCAATCACGCCAAAACGGCTGAACGGATTCGAATGAAACTTGGAATATACATATTACATGTACTGGATTAACATATAGGCTATTTTTTATCCGTGTACCACGCGAGCGAAGCCGCGGGCGGCAGCTAGTAGTCAATAAATTAGTAGCTTGTATTATTTGTGTTCTGTCATTTAAGAAGTTGTACGTATATATACAGGATGCCCCACGGCTATGTCACATGGAAGGAAAGTACCTTAAATGCAGTAGATAGAAAATACTGAAAGACTTCATTTTTATTTAAAGTTAACTGTTTATTTAAACAGTTCTAACTGCAATCCAAGATATTTTAATAACCACCTATCTAAACAAATTTTATGGTCTCTTTATTTAAGATGCTATGTAATATAGAAGAAAAAATACTTATTATTGAGCCTTTTGATCTGTATAGTAAAAAAAAACTTTTTTCACATTAGTTCCCGGTTCAGTAGTGCGATTATTTAAAAATCTTTCAATGCAGTTCGAATTGTTTTTAAAATTGAAATGAGGTCTTCTTTCAGTAAAAAAATCTATCATCGGTATTTAAGGTACTTTACCTCAATGTAGTATAAGCGTGGCACACTCTGTATATTGTTATTATGTACTAGTTTCTGCTCGTGACTTTGTTCAGAAAAGGCACATAATGCCTACAGTTTTAATAACGTGATTCCCATATTTGTAGTAAAACACATAAAATTAATACTTGTATAAAATAACAGGTTTATTTACAACTATAATAAATTAAATATCATCAAAGGTGACGACTCGTTGGATTATAAAATTATGCGAAGTTTACAATATGCATATTTAATATCAATAAAATAAAAATAATAATTTTTTGGTTAAAATGTGTCGTATTTCTTTATAAATTTGTATTTTGGCGTATTCTCTAGGTATGTAATTAATTAGAATTTTATAGAGGGGATAATTAGATATTTAGATACCTGTTTATTTTTATCAATTGTTTTTCTTAGGAAATTATTTTATTTTAATGTAAAGTATAAATAACATTAGATTATTATGCAACTTAAACATGTTGTGTGAAAAAGTTAACCTATCCTTTAGTCGACTAAGGTATATACACCTCTCCAACATGATGGACCACCTATATGGGCGATGGGCTGATCACCTGTCACCATGGTTCACCATATCCATCTTGGGACTTGAAATCAGAAGTGGCTACAAGTTTTCTTGTGTTTACTTGAGGCTCTGCCCACCCCATTAGGGATATGTGCGTGATAATATGTATCTACATAATTAGAGAAGTAAGTTAAGAGAAATATCTTAAGTTAACACTCAATTTCTCAAAGTTCATCTGGAAATCAAATGTTTAGCATGTATCCAATGATTAGGGGAGTCTGACTAAATCCCAAGACATCAAATTTTGTAAGTCCTAGATTATGTCTATCGTGTTATACTCCTACGTTTTTACTTCTACTTCTTATTATATGACGAGTTATTGGACAAACCGCCGCGCCGGAAGTATCTGTCAAATCTGACTGAATTTTACTTTTAAATGTGCGAAGTTGCCAGTAGCATAAAAAAGATACAATGTTTTATAACTGAATAATAAAGCGACGGAATATGATTTTATATTTTACAAATGAAGCTGCAGCAACATACTAGTGAGCTGACTCTGAGTCATCTTGTTATTTAATATTCAATTAATTCATTGATAAACATCTTGTCACCATATTCCTTGAACTTTCCACTCTTAATCGCTCTTTTAAATCTTATAAAGGCGTAAAATTGACTTTTATCAACCGCGTCTTAAATCCACATGTATACATTTTAGTTAACCTTTATTTCCACATAGAGAGAGTTCAAAATAAGGCAGAATGCTGCGTTTGATACTGAATTTTGTTAATTTTATGTGTTTTTAGTAAATGTAGCACTTTTTAGAATCGTTATGTTCATTTAGTGCTCCCGTTCACACACTCAATTCCATTTCTAATTGCTTTGTTAAATTTTGACTTCTTTTCTTAAAATTATTTTATTGTATTATGCTGTTTAACAAATACATTATGCACGGCGAAGGAAAACATAGTGAGGAAACCCGCGGCTTAGTCAGCTCCGCACGTATTGATTATGTCTTTCCTGTGGACAAGGCTGACTAAGCTGAGAGGATGGAATTGCTGCTGGGAAGCCTACTCCATCTTAATTCGTCCCGGACACTACAGCATCGCGTTTGTTCCTGACGCTGTATTAATCATCTACTATACACGGTAACAGGCCTTAGTTTACTCCAACCTGTTTCTCATAAGTTAAAACAAGTCGTCCTGTCTTGGCCACAGTTTACCTAATTCAATTATCTACTTCACAGGATGGTAATCCACTTACAGCTAATGGTTTAACCTCAGAAGCAACATTATCAATGTGGTTTACTACCGCGGACAAGGAATATAGATGGACGCACAAATACCCCTTATGGGGGGTGTAAAGCGAAGTAGCAAGCGGAAACTATCAGTACCTTTAAAAAAAAACATGTCCCGCCTCGGGATCGAAATTTCTCATCTCTCAACTGAGCACTCGCCCGCTCCGCGAGGATGTGAGGATGTGACGATGTTTGTGCCTCAATCACGCCGTAACGGCTGAATGGATTGGAATAAAACTTGAAACATACAAAGTATGTGTGCTGGAATAACATGTAGGCTACTTTTTATCCTGGTATCATGCGAGCGAAGCCGCGGGCGGCAGCTAGTAAGTAATAATAGAGAGAAGGAAAACAACATAATTTTAAATACATAGTAAGGTAATACTGAGATGCTGATGGATGTGACCAATGACTAGAGAGAGAGAAAATTTATTTATGAATTACGGTGAAGGAAAACATTATGACGAAACCCGCGGCTTAGTCAGCTCCGCACGTATTGACCATGTCTTTCCTGTGGACAAGGCCGACTAAGCTGAGAGGATGGAATAGGTGCTGGGCAAGCCTACTCCATCTTAATTCATCCCAGGCACTACAGCGTCCCGTTATTGAAGGTAAAAGTTGTATAAATCATCTACTATAGATTGGTAAAAGGCCTTTTTTTATACAGATACAATTTTGATTAAACAAGTCCATTTTATTTCCTCTATCCATGTTGGCTCCATGCGTCAGACCGTGTGAACACCAGAACTGTTGCAAAAGGAAACAATTTCATATCATTTGCACTTGTGACTCAGTAGACAAAACATCTTCACATAAGAAGCGATGGGTCTTATTATCTACGCGATAGGAATGATTATCCCTTGGATTTCTAACGGTATGTTTTTGTAATTTGGAGTTTTCTAGTCTAGACGCGTTAGGCTCAGATTACATTGAAATTATTCTTTACTAGGTTAGTGGCTTTTTAGGGTTCCGTACCCGAAGGGTGCCAACGGGACCCTAATACCAAGCCTCCACTGTCCGTCCGTCCGTTCGTCCGTCCGTCTGTCTGCCAGCAGGCTGTATTTCATGAACCGTTATATCTAGAGATTTGAAATTTTCACAAAGTGTGTGTTTCTATTGACGCTATAACAACAAATAATA
Source organism: Scotopteryx bipunctaria (assembly GCA_949320045.1). Lineage (NCBI taxonomy): Eukaryota > Metazoa > Arthropoda > Insecta > Lepidoptera > Geometridae > Scotopteryx > Scotopteryx bipunctaria. The sequence goes on along the minus strand of OX439461.1, from coordinate 8,473,919 downwards.
AAAATAAAAAGAGAGTCCCATACAAGAAACTTTTATGTACATGTACGATGGTACGGAACTCTTCTTGTGGGAATTCGACTCGAACTTGACCAGTTTTTGTTTTAGGTTTATTCAAGGGGACTGTTAAATCCGAAATATATGTACCTAGACTGGAATTCTCTAGATTCGGATAGCGCCGGATAGGAAAGATAGGCGTAGGTATTAAAGAGAAGGGTTAGACCCAGCAGTGGACAGGACGTATGCTGATACGATGATGATGATGATGATGAATACTAGTTTCAAAAAAACCGGTCAAGTCCAAGTAAAATTCGCACACGAAGGATTCCGTACCATCGTACAATCACATAAATGTTTTTTGTATGGGCCCCCCTTTTATTTTTATTATTTGTTGTTACATCGGCAATAGAAATACACACTGTGATAATTTCAACTCTCTACCTATTACTTCAGGTAACCTTTCGGGTACGCAACTCTAAAAAGGTCCTACCAACTTTAATTTTGAACTATTTCAGTCAATAAAATCAGCAAACTTTATTAAATACTAGCTGCCGCCCGCGGCTTTGCTCGCGTAGTACCAGGATAAAAAATGCCCTATACGTTATTCCAGCACACATACTATGTATGTCCCAAGTTTCATCCAAATCCGTTCAGCCGTTTAGGCGTGATTGAGGCACAAACATACATCCACACATCCTAACAAACTTTCGCATTTATAATATTAGTGGGACTACGTACTTCTAAACCACTAATGTACTTCTACTAAGGCATAATATATTCAAATAAATTAAGTACATATGCCACGACATTTCCCATATTTCCACGAACAATCAGAAATCAATGCCGCGCAACAATAGTCCCTACAGACTTACAATAGGAAAGGAGAAATTATGTCAAATCGCGATTGTCAAAGTATAATGGCGGCTGGAATTATGTCAAACGTCAAATTAGACGTCCGCTTCCCTGTCGGTACAATAGGAGCAGTGGACGGGTTGAACTAACACTGAAATGTAACAAGCATTTATAAAAAAAAATACATAAGTACATACATAATATGACGCCTGTTTCCCATAGGGGTAGGTTCACGGATCTCCATTTGCTACGATCCTGACATACTTCTTTCGCTTCATTCTTTTTCATTACATTCTTAATATATGCTCGTCGATTTAGGGTACTCTTGATCTGTCCCTTTTCCAATAAAAAAATATATTCAGATATGTATTGGGAGTAAGGAAAAACATAGAATGCGTGTAGCTGCTTCTCTCCCCGAGCATGTCATAAAAGTCGATTGAGAGATGATGGACTATCTATATGGGCGATGGGCTGATCACCTGTCACCATGGTTCACCATACCCATCTTTTGACTTTGATTTAGGAGTAGCTACAAGTTTTCTTATGATGATGAAGAAACATTTGCATAACATACAAACATTTGTCTTGTAGCGGGAATCGAACCCTCGCCTCTTGCGTCGTCATTTAAGAAAGCCATAATTAATCTGACTCTATTTATAAATTTAGTAGGTAGGTACCTCATACAGTAATAAACGTTCAATCTTAATTGCTATTGGTGTAAAACGCAGTCAGAATTTTTTCTACAACAAAAGAACCTTATTGAATTAGTTATAGAGAATATAAGACAAAATTACTGTTAAAATAATAAATTGAGCGCCTAGTCCCCGGTTCCAATATTCCACTAATGGACGACGAATTGTTCATTGCCATAGTAAAATTTATCTATAGAAAAGCGTCATAATTTTTTTGACTGAAGACAATGTTGCTTCTCATAATGGGATCTACAATCTGCCGTCCGTTGGTAGAATATGGAACTTGTAATAAGTACAAGCCTACTCCCGTTTGTGAAGGTAAAAGTTGCCTCCTGACGCTGTATAAATAATCTACTATAGTCTATAGATGATAAGAGGACTTAGTTTTTAATAAGTACCTCGAAATTTTTGTACAATAAAGTAGATATTAATATTCAATGTTTGTAATGTATACTTTTTACTACCTGACTACAAAATGCGTTTTCAAAGAACTTATTAAATTGTCAATACAAGTCATCAATTTAAATTGGAATAACGGACACTCAATAAATAAGCGTAAATGTGTGGCTACAAACAGACAAACATTCATTTTGTGTATTGAATGCATACTAATGTCTATCGAATGGAAATATTCAAAATACTGTGGAATTTTAATACAATGTTGGGATACGCTCCAGTGGTTAGAAAGGGCCCAGTGATGGGACACACGGGTTTTTGTTTTACCACGAAATTTTCCATGTTTGAAAGTTTGCTTGTAAATTTTTTAGCTCTTTTGTGATCTATCTATCTAGTTGTGTAACTATTCTTTCGAACCAGTGTGGTGCGAGGACTAAAGTGCGCCTCAAAGACTCCTTTCATGCACTTGACACTCGAACTGTTTAGGTTCTACGACATGCCGGTTTCCTCACGATATTTTCCTTCACCGTTTGAGTACTGGTATAGCATTTTTCGAACAAAAAATTATATTGGTGCACGACCGGATTTGAACCCTCGTATAAACATAATTATTATGTTATCATAAGGAACCACATGTAATCATAAGAAAACCTGCAGTCACTTCTGTCACACCTGTCACCATGGTTCATCATATCCATCTTGGGACTTTAAATCAGAAGTGGCTGCAAGTTTTCTTATGTTTACTTGTGGCTCTGCCCATCCCATTAGGGATAAGGGCGTTATAATATGTATGTATAATATGTATGTAGATTATACCACTTTGTGTAATCTCAATTTACCTTATACTTCAAGCTCTAGATGTAATCAAAAAATCAGCAGTCCTTAGTTCTCACTGCTCCAATTTACTCGCCAACCTTTTCTTTAGTGTGTTCCAAGCCTCTCACATTATAGGCCACACATCGCCGGTCAATCAGCTGGACAATTATCGAGGGCAAGCGGAGCGTGGCTAACCACTGCACTATTCAAATCATTTCGTAACCGCTAAAATGTGTGTGTCAAATCATCAACATATTTCCGAACATACTTCCTTTTGTTGTTACAGCTTCGATCCAGTGAAGCGCTCGTGGCGTAGCTTGCTTAGACGTTCTTGATTGTTTGTTGAAGTTAAGCAACGTTGTGCGCGGTTACAATTGGGATGGGTGACTGCAAGTGGCATTACGAGCTGAGCTACTGAGCTGCCTGTATCTTCCACGCTTGGTCGCGTTACGAACAGGTGTAAATGCAACGTAGATTTAAGACGTGTTTAAGTGATCCCCGTGATTTCATGGAATAACATTTTTTGACTTAGACTTTGACTTTGAGTGCTTCCGTGCTTCGGAGGGCACGTTAAATTGTCGGTTGATTATTTGTGTATCTGCACACCTCATTTGGGATACGGGCGTGATAATATTTATGAATCCTTCTAGGCAATAAATACGTTTGCTTTGCATCCTCTCAGCTTATTTGACGTTATCCACAACAAAATTTGGTGAATCCAAACACCCTTAGGTTTGTTTGTTTCGAAGAATGCATTTTTTTCATCTAATCTGCTTCATCCCACGCAAAGGCCTCCTCCATGAATTCCGTTGGATGTGGTCATGTGGTCAATGAAAGTACCAGTGAGGTGAGTGAATTGAGCAAAATGTTCAACCACATCTGAGTCAATACATTCAACAGTCACGGTTCACGTCACATACCGACATCTGATGATAGGCTTCGACTGAATTGATTGATGTGTCCTTCCACAGTGCTTTGTTTGATGTTTGATACAAACGCTTTTATGCAGAATTTACATTCGGAATGAAGGCAGGCTAGGGTCAAGGGTTCTCATCATCATCATCCTCAACACGATGATTATATGACGATATGGCGATGGCTTTGGTTCTCTACCGAATAATATCGTTACGAATCCTATCCTTCAGAGAAACTCCGAGCATAGTTTCCTCTGCCTATGATACATTATATATGCGTGGTCAGTTACATAATATTCCTAAATAGGGTTTTTTAAAGCTTTCAATAGGTAACCGCGAGCTGGTTCGTCAAATCAGCTCAAAAGTATTATAACCATTAATCAGGACTTCATCATCAGAACAGCTTTCTCTCCAAACTTGCTTTCGTTAGTCAACAAAGTTCGCAAACAAAGTTCCCCAACAAGTTAGTCCTTTCACCACACTGGTTTGAAAAAACTGGTTCGAAAAATTGAGCCAACAAGAAGTCATAGAAATTGTTAACAATATTATTTTTAGTTTTCAATCCCATTTGAAGTAGATACTGAAATAATTCGTGATTATGTACAAAATAATGATTGCGGCAACTACTTTAAGTTCCGAACAATAGCTGTCATGCCTGTCTGTCTGTTTCGTAAGGTAAGCTTGTTCAATTTTATTGTACTTTGACAATGGGTTGCGATAAAATTGCTGTTAACCTTCGGATTTTACCTTTACTTCTTAGGACACTTATTATTGGGCTATATTAGAATTATTGCGTAAACAGACAGTAAAAATGGTTTAAATATATTTTTCCCAACTTATTTATATTGCTATTATATAAGATTTCTGTTAAACGTCTCTTAAATAGTTAATCAATATTTAAAAAACCCGTTCCGTTATATTAAATAATGACTTAGCAAATCTTAAACAGTATTATAATAAAGGTAAAAAGTTAACTTTAAAAAACTAACTAACTATTTCATTTATAACAGTAGGACAAGGTCCCATCTAGAAAAAAAAAACACTGTTTTTCGGAAAGTTATTTCTTTTTTATTGAGGTAAATTAATATCGTTACATAACATATGAAACATTAATTAAAGAATAAAACCAAATAAGTATTACACAACTGGGTAGTTATTTTAGAAATGGATACAATAAAGTAAATAAGAGTTGCAAGAGTTGGGACAATACTATGACGATTTAAATGTATTAGTTATCAAAAAATACTAGTAGATCAAAAGATACTAACAAAGACCTTATAAGACATTTTTGAAGCCTCAAGCAACTGACCACAGCCTTGGGCCTAGCGGTGCGTAAACTTAAATTTTTAATTACATTTGAAATTCCGGAATTGGCCCTCCGATACACTCCGTCGATACTAGCAGTCGTTTAGATGGTATCTACCCCCGTAGATCGGAGTAGCCATGCGTAAACGCACCAATTACAGACGGGTAGCGACATCTGTTGGCGATTGGATGAGGTTTATTTGAATTTTAAACATGATTTCGAGATTTGAGCAAGATCTGTTAGTAAATTATATGTAAGGGATAATTGGGAACAGTTCTACGCAAACTAATTGCGTTTTGAACATACCTATCTCAAGAAGTTTTAGTGTCCAGAGTTTAAAACCCCATTCACTGTCAATATAGTCTACTATATTGACAGTGAATGGGGTTTTGAACTCAAAATGGGTTGCAAAATGAGTTACAAAATGTTACTTCTAAGTAATATTTTGTAACAATTATCATCATTTTCAAGGACATCCACTTCATAATAGGTTTCTAGATTGATCAACTTTGTTACCTATCTAGGTGGAATGATTTCTATGCATTCTGCATATTAGATGCTAAATTCACCAAACATAAAATTCACTATAATTTTATTTGTAAGGCGACCACAAAATCCTTCCTCCTTGATTCAATCTCACGTTTCTTAATAGCTTTTGATAGATCATTTCAGGCAGTCCAGGAGCGTGGGTAAGCAAAGCCGCAGCGTTTAGCAATCAGCCAACAGTCGCAATCACGACGATACTATCACGCTGCCTGCCATTACGTAAAAATTACGATTACCGTAATGAAATAGTGCTCTATGATAATTCGGCGCTGGAAGTGACCCAAAAGGTATCAAACAAAATTGGAAAAACCCTTTGGGGTTACCAAAACTTTATTTACTTATACGATGTTACAATTTCTTGTACTACCCAAAGAGCCATTTAACCCATTTCATTAATTTTCAATAGTCATAATTTGATCGCCATCTATATGGTAAGACTACTACTTCCAAGCTACTGAAGAAAGAAAGAAATAATTTATTGGCAACATACACATAAAAAATACAGAATTGAAAAATTAAATGACAGAACATAGGGCAAAAAGAGAGAAGAAAATACATAATACAGACCTAACCTACATAACACATGTCCTGGTTGCTCTGTCAATCAGAAAAAAGTTGCCAAAAATAGTTAGTAGTACTGGTACTGCTCATGTTACTATTTCATCCAAACCAGTGTGGTGAAATGATTAATTTGAATCTCAATGATTCTCCTTTCATCCACTTGACAGTCATGTCTTCAAACTTATTCGCGAAAACAATACAGGCGTGCCTCTAAGGCCAAAACTGTCTTGCTATAACAAGCCATAACGGAAACTTTTGGTCAGTCTGCAAACTCAATCACCTCCTTCCGTTTACTCATAAGAAACTACCACATCTAGCGGTTCATATCGAAGTGGTAGACAGCTCGAAATAATTACGAAAAGCTACAATCATTACAGGCGACGATTAGTTCTCAGATAGCTTCGCTCCTCTGAACACATTCTTTAATAAAACTATATTAAATAATGCGTCCAATGTTTGTGCAACTGTTTTACTAAACTGCTATGCGAAATGCATCTCTATTTTAACTAGTTAGGGTAGAAATATGAATGGATTAGAGCATAGTGCAACGTTTACCTTTGCTTCCTTATTTCTACACTAATGTTGCAACGTGTACCGATTGACATTCTGGGAACTAATTTCATCGTACGCACTATATGACTATGTGAATTTCAAAACTGTTCAAAACTGTTTCAAAAAACTTGGTAGGTTTTTAGAAATTACTTAGGTATAGCTCAAAAATAAGGTAAATTCAAGGGTATATATAGGAAAGGATTTTGCCCAATTGTTGGACGAAAAAGTCTGAACTAAGATTGTCCTCATCATCTTATTTCAAATTCAAAATTGCACAACGATTTGGCACAAAGATTAAACAATTTAATATCAGGTCACCTTCATATAAAACAGGTTTACATCTGTCGAAAACCCCGAAGCAAATTAGACATGGTCAAAAGATCACATGAGAACATAAGGACCCCAATCATCTACTTGTGTTACTCATAGGTGTCGATTAAAGTGATCAAGATGGCCGATAATTTTTTACGAGGCATAAAATGGCGGCGCTGTCAAAATGTCACCGACCAGCCTTTATGGCTACCGGCTTCTTGCATAAATCACTCTGATATTCATATTTGATACCTAAAGCCGGAGATTTTATAAAAATTATTGCTGTTTCTCGGAAACTTTGAGTTGTGATGTGACGAGTTGTCGTGTGAAGCCGTGTGGACAAGTGGTTTTAAATTATATTCTAACCCAATATTTTATGTTTTAGAGTAATAATAATCTGGGATTTTATTTATTGTATCAAAATAATGAAGTATACCTATTTAAGTTCTCATGTTAGTTTTGGCAACAAATTTTTAGTTCGTTATTTCTTTAACATAATAACGTTGGAATCTTCAGATCACAATGCTCATTCTGTAACTGAATGGTAAAATTGATTATAATTTATAGGCAGATGCCTCGGCTACTAATTGTACTATGTATTTTGCTGATATAAAATTGATTCAAAAAACTGATAGACCAGAAATAACCAATATTGATTATCGATATGCAAATCCACAGGTGTTACCCAGGTAGAAAACCACAAAGACTTTTCCACCCGGCTGTACCACGTACACTCGCGTACACTTTCAAGATGCCGCAAGAGATAAGAGGCATGTATCGTGTTATGGCTGTTACTGTTAAATTGGTTGTCGACGATGACACAGCTAGCATAAGTCTTGACGTTACCAAAGAAACAAGTGACATGAAACAAAATTAATTTGTTGTTAAAATATTTGTTATTAACGAAGCCAAGGCTGATAGATTTTGTATATCCCATGCAATTTTGTAATATATATATTGTTTATTTTTGAACTTAATTATTTTCTAGTGTACAAATGAAGCAATAGACAGATTTGATTGATCGATTGATTAAGTGAAGAAGCCACTAGTGAGCTCGGCGGCTACATTATCAGCAAGATTATCAGGTTTCGGCAAAATTGTCGCGTAATGACAAGAGTAGCCATACGACTTGTCATAGGATAAACAAGGATGCAACCTTTGATTATGCCTGGGTATTGCAGGACATTCACCCAAAAGAAAAATCAAAGTCTCGGTATACCTTGGTAAACTATGACGAAGAAAATTATTGAAGTATCATGCAAATTCGTACTAAAATATAGTGAAATATAATGAGAAAGAACCTATTAATAGAACGTGTTGACGAATGTTTTTATAGTAAATAAATATACGAGATTTACACTCTATTTCACGGAATTTGAGATAGTTTTATATGAGTTATTCTCAAACACTCAGCTAGGTTTGGTCGTAAAATACAGTTTTCCACCTAAAAAGACAATTTCAAGTTGAATTGACTTACCTACTCTAGATTGTAGTCATAAGATCAACTATTCAGCTTCGAGGCCCATTAAAATCCTTTCAACACACTGGTTATTTCTTCAACAGTCAATAAAAACGTTCAGCTTCAAGATGTTGCACTTACACATCTTAATACGAAACTAATATTTGAATACAAAAGCTTGTGAGGATGTAAATATGTTTGTCTCGCACTCACGGCGTAACGGATGAACAAATTTGAATGTATCTTGTAATAATTCGTGACGACAGTGGACAGAAGGTTCCTTCTTGTCTCAGTACAACGCAAGCGAAGTCGCAGACTGAAGCTAGTTTTCTAAAAGAAAAGTGACTGAAGCTATTAATACTACTTACAAAAATACATGGCAAGGTCTCTTTATATATTTTCCCACAAATGTTTTACCTGACCAGTATTCATTTTGGCGTCAAAATGTCTGATTCTGACAACGAGATAAGATCTTGGACAAACATTATAATGTTTGGGAATTTCGAGAAGTCGCAACTTAAAACTGTTTAACGCTTTATTAGATGGTTAATTGCTAGACTAATGGAGATATTTGTGAAAATTAGCATTAACTTACTAACTTGTAGTTATTGTAGAGATTGACTTATTTAATTAAAATTTTCCACTTATCTCACTTTCTTCTCTACTGGACTGAGAGTAAGGAAAAAACATAGAATGCGCCCAGCTGCTTCTCTCCCCGAGCATGTCGGATTTGTCGTAAAATTAAACGAAGAGATAGTACTCCATCATGATGGACCATCTACATGGGCGATGGACTGATCACCTGTCACCATGGTTCACAATATCCATTTTGGGACGCTTGATCAGGAGGCTACAAGTTTACTCATGATTACTTGTGACTCTGCCTACCCCATCAGGAATAAGGGCGTGATAATATGTATGTATGTACTTAAAGAATAACACCATTTTGTAATGTGGTTCAGATGTCCGATATTCTTACAGCATTATAATAAATCGAGCTAGGTATTTGTAGATTGACTGTAACATTGTACAGATACTATAACTTTTATTTTCTATGTTGTTGGTTATTAAGTTGTTGCGTGATTGTAGAATTTCTGTAATTATAGTATTCATCTCTCTTGATATGAGATAATTTCATTGAATATACCTACATATATAATTCAAAGTAGTTACTTATTTAAGGTTCAATCAGATAAGTAAATTATTATTCTGGCCATTGACAACGTAAAATACATTTTACCTGCACCAATTTAAATTATTCCTTAAACGATAATGTCTCCGATTTGCATATGAATTTGCTCCTTCGCACTATTATAACCAAATGTTTATTTTACTCTCTTAATTAGTCCGTTTTGTGATATTTTATTTCGATAGCTCTTGCTGGGAATTCAGATACATATTATGTCAAATTTATGGGTTTTCTTGCCCATATTTCTAGATATAGAGAAAGTTTTAATGAGGTGTGATAATCGACTATTTTACTGGGGCCAAAATAAACCGAACTTTCAAATAAGTTGGAGCAAAACATTACCATATTGATTTACAAAATGAATTGAAAATATTTTTATGTAATTATTTTTAGTTTTGCACTAAATGACTACACGAAAGGAGTATTTAAGGCGCATTTTAAATCCTCTCACCACACTGGTTCAATAGATTTATAACACATAACTATTGTAGTAGTAGCCTAGATGACTGTCCCTATTCTTCTATCGAAGTTCTAAAAAAACTAGACCGTTTGCAACGGTCTTTAGACGTTTCTTTTGTATTTTGTAATTACATTTGTATTTTATTTCTGTTAATAAAAGTATTTTCGTTCTAAATAAATCGAAGTTCTAAGTAGGGTTTAAGTCCTGGAGGTTTGTTCTGCCAAGAAATTTCTCTCCAAAATGAGACATGAGTTTGTGTATATCTTGTATTGATAACAGAACCTTTCTCATCATTGTCTTCGATCAAGAGAGTACTCATAACTCCTGTTTTTATATAAAAACACCCAAATAACCTAATCCTCCAAAAATATTGAACAATTTTAATCGGCAATCACACGATCACAGATAGAGACATAAAATTTTATTGTTCTTCGAATTCGACGAGATTTTTAATGGTTTTTAGTGAAAAAACTTAGAAACTCGTTTCGATTTTTGATAAAATCGGTAAAAACGATGCACGTACGTGTCGGGTCGTTCTCGGAAAGCCGCCTCGGCCCACTGCTGAATATAAAGAGACATTAATATAAGTTGTTATTGCTTTAGCCACAGCGAACAATCATAGTAACTTTCAAACACACTTTTCACAGCTACATGACCAAACAAGAAGTGACAAAACTGTTTTATCTTTAGAAATCAGGTGTTCAAGTGCAACCGGACAGATTGTAAGAGCTTGTCATTATATTCATCAACTGCTTTGAAGCGCTCGTGGCGTAGCTTGCTTAGGCGTTCTTGATTGATCGTTAAAGTTAAGCAACGTTGTGCGAGGTCACAAATAGGATGGGTGACCGCAAGTAGCATTACGAGCTGAGCGCTTCCATGCTTCGGAGGACACGTTAAATTGGCAGTCCCGGCTTTTAAGTCGTTAAGCCATGACGGAGGCCTCTAGGCGGCCTGAAAACTCCGTCACTAGAGTTGGCCACTAGCTCATACAAACATACATAATCAACTGCTGACATTGTAGCCTATATTTATCAACTGTTGATAATTATGGCCTATATTTGGAGTTTTTGTTATGAGACCATGTGAAAATTAAAATCAGTTTGAGGCATTTTATGGAAAAAAGGTGTCTTTACGACTATATAGATACACAGACTATGTATTTCTTATGATTACTTGTTGCTCTGTCCACAAAGTTACGGGCGTGATAATATGTATGTAAAAAAAACTGTCCATTACCATAATTGTTACTGGCAGGTAAGAACAGATAATCGTTGAAGAATCAAGGTTCTTGAATGCCGCAGATTGCGAAACGAAGATAGTCCCCTACCCGATGGACCGATGATATTGAAAGGGTGGTAGACAGAGGCAGCAAAATCCTGGAAGTACCTATATTTGAGAGAATTTATCAAGCAGTCGATATTAATAGATTGATGATGAAGGTGATATATGGCTGCTATCCCAGTTAAAATAAATCTTTATTTCAGACTACATTTAAAAAAATTATAAGATGTAATTCAAACTTAATCTAAGGTCCATATATTTTTTACTCGCGATGTCACTTTGCAAGTGGCCCATGAATCGTCGAAACTCTTCATACATTAAAGTTTCTAAGTGATTTGTGGGAACTCTCACTATAGAGTTACGGAACCGTCATGATGGTCTCAGTCTTCTTCTTAAGGAATTCCAAAGCCTCTGCAACATCCTGCTTATCATGGCGAATTGATTTCTTTTCTTCCTAGAACAGAAAGAGCTATTTCTCTCTAAGTGAGCAAAAAGTTCGACACTGATGGGTTCGCCGTTGCTATGGAAAGGATTTGTCCATCTGGAAACTCTTTCTTCTTGTAACGCCATGTTCGGGGGTGTACAAAAGTTTATTTTGTCTACACCTCAGACCAAAAAAAAAGAAATGACGGCGCCGCGAACAACAAAACTGAAGCCACACAAAACCGTGCTCCTGCAAGTAAACATACCCGCCCACGCACACATCTACACTAAAACCATGCTAATCGCTCTTAGTACCTACGTCACGAGTCGTCTCGTCTAGTGAACTTAAAATTTAAAAATAGAATTATGCCTTCCTGTGTAGTGAAAACTTATAAAAACAGCAGCAAATCCCATAAAAAGTCTCACGGAATCACTTGTAAGTACTTCAAATAACATCGTTTATGAATTTTGTGTTACTTGGAACACAAAACCCACAAAACCGACACACACACATAGATAAAAAAGTGGCATCACTTTTGTTGTTCGCGGCGCGCCGTCTTTTCTTTATTTCTGGTCTGAGGTCTACACTCAAATGTCATTTTACTCTATTCTACCGTAGAGATAAGCGGTTTCTTGGTGCTTATGCTAACCAGGCAGGAGGCAGTCTATCTTGTACCGTATACCGCTATAATAAAGCTCAATTTACATAAAAAATCGACTTTAAGTCACACAGGCCGGCTGGAGTAATTGATTTGAAGTGATAGTCAGTGAATTACGACGATGTCGCAATGAGATCGGATCGACATCGTCTAATGATTCCGACAGGGTCTACTGGTTTTGGTGTTCGACAAATGAGATTATTTGATCTTTATTTTGATCCCTAATAACTTTCTTCTGCCCACGACCTTTTGACTGGCTACAATATTCTACTAACGATTCGGCGTCCGTTGGTGGAATATTGTAACCGGACATATGCCTGTTCATGGACTGGTCCTACTTCATATTTAAATACGCAACTTTGTGGAGATGTAAGGATATTCGTGGAACATCACGACGTAAGAGCTGAACTGATTGGAATATACATAGATTGTGACTTGAATTAGAAGACCTCTGTGGCGTGGCAGGCGAGTGCTCGGCTGAGACGCAAGAGGCGCAGGTTCGATTCCCGCTGCGGAAGAAAAGTTTCCATGTTCTGCAAAAACTTCTGCCGAGTCTGGGTGTTGTGGTATCATGGTACTCCTAGTTTCTGATACCCCCAAGTTTCTGGTACCCACGACACAGGGAATCCTAGTGTGGGGTCAGGACTATCTATGTATGTGACTGTTGGGTGTTATTCTATACATACATAATATCACGCCCGTATACCTAATGGGGTGGGCAGAGCCACAAGTCATAAGAAAACTTGGATGGATATGAACCATGGTGATAGGCGATCAGCCCATCGCTCATATAGATGGTTAATTATGTTGGAGGATGCTACCCCTTAGTCAACTTTTACGACATGCTCGGCGAGAGAAGCAGCTGGACGCATTCTATGTTTTTTCCTTACTCCCAGTCCAGCAGAGTACTAATCTATACTAATAATATTATAAAGCTGCAGAGTTTGTTTGTTTGTTTGTTTGTCTGTTTGTTTGTTTGTTTGAACGCGCTAATCTCTGGAACTACTGGTCCGATTTGAATGATTCTTTCAGTGTTGGGTAGTCCATTTATCGAGGAAGGCTATAGGCTATGTTTTTTTTCTTTCAAAATTAGGGATCCGTAATAAAATTGCTATTTTGTAACACAAGGTGTAAAATCGAAAACCTATTTTTGCGTGCGCTGCAAAAACTATTGACAATAGAACAAAATGATGTACTACGGGTTTGTAGATCCCATCAAGACCTACAAAAAAGTCCGCGAGAACATATATCTAGCTATCATGGTTTAATCACAATAACCGATTTTGTGTTCAAAATAATTATGAAATCGTCTGAAGAAAAAAAAACTACGTTAAATATGTATCGTAATATTAATCTTTACCGAAATTAAGCAATATGTTATCAAGAGTATTTATGTAGAAGTAAATAAAATACTTTTTGTTTCATCTCAATCGGATATTTCGTTTAAAAGTTATCACGTGTGTAAGATGTTAAGAGTTGGTACCTATTAATGAGTTATGGGCCATAGTCCATTTATTGAGGGAGGCTATAATATAGGCAATATTTTATCTCGGTATTTCCACAGAAACGAGAAAAACGCGGGTGAAACCGCGGAGCACAGCTAGTACCTACTATATAAGTTCACTATTTATCCGAGTATATAACACAAGAGTAAGTAATAATTTTTTGCCGAAAAGTATTAAAGCATAAAGCCGAAAAAGGTTAGGTACAATAGTACAAAATCGTTTCTTTATAAGTCTATAAGATGTTAGTTTTGGTCGAAGTAGAGGTTTGAAATTTGGGGAATTGGACAGTCAGACCCTCCCTCCTACCCTCTCCTACCCCTGTCAATGGTCGCATTAAAGTGTACTGCCTACCAAAGTAAAACAAACACATGCAAAATAAAATATCAAATGTCAAAAGTTTTAAAAATATGTCAAAGAATTAAAAATAATTATGATACTAATGATTTTTTGATGGATATATTTTGAATTCTTTAACATATTTTTAAAACTTTTGACTTTTGATTTTTTATTTTGACATGGTGTATTTTTAATTATTTTGATTTGTATAATATTATTTGAATTTTGACAATAGGCAAATTTTTAGTGAATACCTACTATGTTTAATATTCATACACTGCGTTTTTGTCGGGCTTCAATAAATCGTTTTATGTCGATATTGGCTAGATTAATTGTAGTGACAGAGCGAATCATAAACAGTAAAGGAACGTTTATAAGTAGAGTAAATGTCAGGAAGGTCGTCTCCGCAATACTTCAGTAGACAATAGCATTAAATGGTACCTACATATTCGAACACGTTTTATTGCGCTACGGTGAAAATTTAGTGCCAAAAGGGTTTACATAATTACTCTTTGGAATTTCAGATCGATCGGCTTAAGCAATTAAAATTAAGTGTTAAATGGGGTATTCCAAAATTATTGTCTTTGCCGGCATCCAAGTGTTTTTGGGATAATTTTCACATTAAGTGCATTAAGATCTGCGATGTACTGTTTCGGATTACCAATTACTCTGAAACAAAAAGCTTTTGACTCTAGTTGCTTTTTGGTCATAATAACATGACTTCTTTGACCACTCTTCATCCAAACCAGTCTTCATTCCTGGCTACAGATCTCATTTACTCGCTCGTTCTTTTATTTCTACCCTGCCTAATAAATACATCCTCTTATACATAGGTATACATTATATCAGTCAACATCACTGTTCACGTAGTCTTTAGTCTTCTAGATCAATCATGAAAATTAATATTTTGAACAATTTTCCACTTTATTAAACAGTATATACAACCAACATTCGAGAGCTCCAAGAACCGCTGCTCGGGGCATCGCCAAAACAACTAAATAACAAAAACACAATGAGCCATTACAAGGCATTACCATAAGGCTCCGTGGCGTGAAAGTTTGCTCTGCCGCGGCGATATTTCACCACTCTTGACTGTTAATAGCCGATAGGATTTTCTGTCGACTCCTGGGGGTAGAATTCGGGAACTCATTAGGGGTATAATTTTCGCAGTAATAAACACGACGCGATAAATATCAACCCCCTTTATTTATGTTGTAGGGTAGCGTCTGGGCCGTTAAAGGGTTTTTTGGAGACAAATTTAGATGCAGGCTGTATGGTTTGTTAAGATGTGGAACTCTTTTGGGTACTTTCTGGCCTACTCAGGTAATGCCGTCAATGCGACTATGTTTTGACGGACATACGTATCACCTTCAAGAACATAGGTTATAAGCATCTTCTGGGAGAGCTCGCTACATCGTAGGTCTCATCATTGCTTAGCCAAGCTTCGAGGTTAAGATTTTTCTCATTTTGGAAAAAAAAATCTTTCAATGCTATTTCGAAGATCAACTCAAACAATGTCGCCAATGCCTACGACTATCTGGCTTCAAGAGGCTGTCACAAGTTCACAGGAAAAGAAGGGCTTTTACTAAATAAATTTTATCAAGCTCTTTATATTATTATCTTAGACAGGAGTTTATTTATTTATTTAAACTTATATCTACCTTTACAGGCTAACAATACAATAGTGTAGCGTAATTATGTCAGAAATATAGAGATCATTATGATTATAGTAAATTATAAAAGTATTTTCATATACCTAGAAAGAGAATATCGGAAAGTATATATATTTTTGGTTAAATGCGCCGAGCCTACGGACTATGGATGGTTTGATATTCAAACGTAAAAACATACCAAAAATAAATCGCGGCTTCGATACCTAGATTACTTTCGCTGCATGAATTTAATAACAGTCGTATTTACGGAAAAAGCAGTCAAAGCTCAATATTTATAAATGTAAAAACAGAAATTACACGACATTCTTTAATTTCATAAATATTGTTTGTCTTCGAGAGCTTTTTATTGGCCATTTATAACGATATTCGCAGTCTCGATAATACTTTGCATTTTAAATAAAATGTAAGTATAAGCTTTTTGTCATACATGTGATTGTTTTGCACTTAAGTATTTATAAGTAACTAGCTGAACCGCGTGGTTTCACTCGCGTAATATGTTATGTTTTTCATACAAACGTTTTCACATATTTTGACCCCTATAGGGGTAGAATTTACAAAATATCATTCTTAGTAAGACATTCCCTACACTCCTCAACTGAAAAGCAAGTTCCTTCAAGTTTTATGCTTTAACTACTTATTGTTTAAGCTGTACATTGATTGTAGATCAGTCAGTTTCATACATACATAATTATAATGCCCGTATCCCTAAAGGGGTGGGCAGAATCACAATTAAACACTTGACCGGTGATCAGCCCATTGCCCATTTAGGTGGTCCATCATGTTGGAGAGGATACTACCCCTTAGTCGATTTTTACGACGTGCTCGGGAAAAGATGCAGCTGGACGCATTCTATGCTTTTTCTTTACTTCCAGTCTAGCAGAGAACTAAGTCAGTTTCATAAATAAGATTTATTTAAATCAATCGAATAAAAAAGAGTTCTATTTGTAGTACAATATTTACGTTCGTTCGATCAAGACGGTATTGGCACGGTAGCCCAGAAGGGGGCAATTACCCCTTCTGGGGTGCGGGGGTAGTCTGGGCTACAATTTATGTGCAAGGGTTACTGTTCTTCGATTTATGCCCATCTTATCTTAGTGACTTTTATTTGCATAAACAAAAGAGCAAGATGATGGGAGTTCTTCTTCAAATCGATAAAGAAATATTCAAGGTGTCTATAGCCTTTATAGCCTTCTGTCTATAACCTCTCTGTATAATTCCATAATGGGCGCAAAAAATAAATTTAAGTACCTAAGTAAGATTATCTTCTACACATTTTGTATTTGACTACACCTATATAAGAGAGACATTAAAAGACATTTCTAACATCGTCGGCTGCTTTAAACATACCCGTTGCCCATAAACAGGTGTATTAAATCCCATTTACGAGCGAGCGGCGTTTTTATCGATATTTATATCGATTTTACGATTCTATCGATTCGGAAAGTTTCACAAAATAAGTTATTGTTTAAAGATCACAGAGTAGTAATAAGTGGGATGTGGATAGCAAAGTATGAACTGATGGTTAGGTGAGTGAACAGCGATGACTAAATTACGAACCTTTATGCATCTTAGTGGTATATTTTTATAGGTACACTAGATAAAGATAAGGATAAAATAAGTTTATTTACTCAAAGCAGCATGAACCTTGGATCATATTATGTAATGGATATGGATGGTAAATTATTTCGCTGAAATATAGTTACGAAATAAAACGTCGCTATCGTGTAACGAAAAAAAAGCATTCCTTGGTAACTAAATTGAATTTTGCTTCTACCGTAACTGGTTACGAATCTACGGTTTCTTATGCGGCCGAAAGGGAAAATACTATTAAAAAGCTTGACTGTAAGAACAAGGCCTTGACTATTAATTTACTGATTACGATATCTTTTGCTCTATACTCAGGTCCGCATCACTCTCATCATGTCGATTTACTTTACGATTATTACGCTATTTATTCAAGTTTTTAAAATTAAAACGTCCATTTTCGGTTTTTATTATAATAAAATAAATTATTATTAACCGATACGGATGCTGTAATAATTATTATTGTAATAAAGAGTAATGATAATAAACCAATGCCCGTATCTTATGTACTGTAATCTTAGTGACTTTTGGATAATGTTATTGATATTGAATCGTAAAATGTTATATGTTACTAATTTGTAAAGTGAGGATCTGCTGCTGGCAGAGACTTAGGGTGGACTGCTTATCCCACTATGTGGGGTCGGTACAACATGTTTTCCTCTTCCATCTTCTCCTATCACTCGTCATCTCAGTACTCACTCCTTTCACACTCATGTCCTCTTTCACACAATCCATCCATCTTTTCTTAGGCTTTCCTCTGCCTGTGTTGCTGATGATGATGATGATGATGAATATAAATCCAAAAGTTTGTAAGGATCTTTGTAAGTTTGCGTCTCAATCGTCACTAGTTCTTTCGAACCAGTGCGGTGAAAGGATTTAAAGTGCGCCTCAAAGGCTTCTTTCATACACTTGTCACATTTTTTCAAACTTTTCGGGTTGCACAACCTGCCGGTTTCCTCACGATGATTTCCGATCGTGTGGTTCCTAATAAAAATGATTTTTACTTACAATTTGAATTGAATTTTTATGTTTTAACCAATCGAATATGCACTCTATCCCTTGTATAGAGCGGTGTCGTTATATTTATCGTTATCGTTATTATCGGTCGTTATAACGTTACAAACGGCCGGACAGACAGATATTTACACATTAATCGTATTTATTGCCTTTACCTGCGCGTTGAGACCTTATAGACCTCTAAATTAGACTTTGTATTGATATAAAACATAAGATAAAAATGTCCATAAAGTCATTGAAATCCAAGAAAATATTATGTGGAATTTTTAGACTTTTAGCACATTTTTATTTGTAGTTCTAACTTGCTGATGCCCGCGGTTTTGCACGCATGGTACTCTGATCCCTCTCCTTGTATCACTGGTTCGAAAGAACCAGCGTGGTGAGAGGATTAAAGTGATCCTCAATGGCTTTCAATGTTTTAAAACTTTTTGGGTGACATGTCGGTTTAGATTTTACTAATATTATAAATGCGAAAGTTTGTGAGGATGTTTGGATGTTTGTGCCTCAATCACGCCTAATCGGCTGAACGGATTTGAATGAACCTTGGAATATACATAATACGTGTGCTGGAATAACATATAGGCTATTTTTTATCCGGATATAACGCGAGGTTTGCCGCGGGCGGTAGTTAGTGTCTCCATGAAATGTTATTTTCGTCAATTCTCTCGTCATTACAACTCATCTCACAATAAATGAACAAGAAAAAAAATATATATTTGTGGACATTTGACACAGCGCCAGCTAGCCCCAAACTAAGCAAAGCTTTTACAATGAGAACCAGATGGGTGATAGAATACTTATAATACTTTTTTTGTAAACACATACTTATAATCCATATTACTACAACACCTAGACCCGGAAGAAATACTTGCAGAACATACAAACATTTCTCCCGTAGCGGGAATCGAAAATGCGCCTCTTGCGTGTCAGCCGAGCACTCGCCCACCACGCCACCGAAGTCGTCAAAGTCGAGAAGGCCAATGCACCAAACAAAATGTAAATTGTCGAAGGGACATCGACTCTCACATCCTTATTACGAACACGTCCTAATGGCGTGTTGATTATTAATTAAAAATAATTACGATTACGACCATATTCAATGACTCTGGTGTTACAGCTATTAACACTTTGGTGATGGGGCGAGTGTGGTAAGCGATTTATCGATGTCGATACTCCGATATCTATAAAACGCCTATTTATAAGTATTTGTGGACATTTGACACAGCGCCATCTAGCCCCAAACTAAGCAAAGCTTGTACCTACTGGGGGCACTAGATGGCTGATAGAATACTTATATACTTTTTTTTGTAAATAATACTAATAACATAAATACTACAACACCCAGATCCGGAAGAATTTTTACAGAATACAAAGAGTTCTCCCGTAGCGGGCATCGAACCCGCACGTCTTTCGTCTCAGCCGAGCACTCACCCGCCACGCGAGGTCACTACCAGTGCTCTCTTTGCAAAGATCCTGACATACAATCCTGGTTTCGTTCACTCTTATCACATTTTTTATTATTGCTCGTTGGTTTAGGGTCCTTTTGACCTTACCTTTCTCCAAAGCACCGAAGTTACAGACAAATCCGAATTGTCTTGGTGAACCTACTTTGCGTCTTTCAGTTGAACCTGGTGAAGATTATCTTAGGAGTGTAAAGTTTGTTGCGATCAACGAAGTAATTCTGTTTTCTTTTACTAGGATCCTGGCTTTGCTTGTATGACTAACCCGGATTAAACATAACTTAAGTCATTCATCGATCTATATACTACCACTATATAAAAAAACATGTCAATCCGTTATCCGTTGTTTGATGAAAAAAGAACTAATCAAAAAACGTTCAAACTTAGTTTTTCCGCGTTGAATTTTTCCAGAAAAAAAATAATTTTCCCGGCGCATCCTCTAGGAATTGAATTTCTTATTGTACTCCTATACCATAAAGAGGAATTTACTCTCCAAGTTCTAGGACTTTTAAAGTTGTGAGTTGATTGTAAATCAGTTAATTTGTGAGTGACGAAAGAGTTTTATAAAACAACTAGCTGCCGCCCGCGGCTTCGCTCGCTTAGTTCCCGGATAAAAAATAGCCTATATGTTAATTCAGTACATGTACTATGTATATTCCAAGTTTCATTCAAATCCGTTCAGCCGTTTAAGCGTGATTGAGGCACAAACATCCAAACATCCAAACTCACAAACTTTCGCATTTATAATATAAGTAAGAAGTAAGATACATAGGATTCAAATTATCGATAACAATCAATATATTCCTGTCCCATCCCTATTCCCAGTTCTAATTAAAGCATCGGCCGTGCACCGAATGTGTGTAATCAAGCTCTCAGCCGCCACTTGTTTGCTTTGTTGGCTGCGCGCGCGCACACACGGTATTGACTGTTTACATTAATTGAGATCATTCATGGATATTGATACTAATGTCTTGTTAGACTTGTTTTTGCATAAAAAAACTGTTGAGGACTGCTAAAAAATAGTCTTGTGATTATCTGATTCAGATTTATCATCATCATAGACGGCAGATAGTCCATTATGAGATTCTGATTGCCTAAAATAAATTGTACGAGCATAATGTTTCATTTTATCAACGTTAAATATTATTACTATAATATCACAATTCAAAATTAATTGGTATGTGAATGGGATGGGCAGAGCCACAAGTAACCATAAGAAAACTTGCAGCCACTCGTGATTCAAAGTCCCAAGATGGATATGGTGAACCACGGTGACAGGTGATCAGCCCATCGCCCATAAGATAGTCCATCATGTTGGAGAGGATACTATCCCTCAGTAGACTTTTACGATATGCTCGGGGAGAGAAGCAGCTGGACGCATTCTATGTTGTTTCTTTACTTCCAGTCCAGCAGAGAAGTAATGTCCAGTAGACAATTACTTGGATTGACGATTTTTCTAGTAGGTATTATTTTAGGTACCTATTAATTTTTTACTCCAATAAATTATATGGAGTAAAATAATCATAAAACCACTAACTACCACATTTACTCGCAGTGCTCAGAACCTCATCTTATAATCAAAACAAAAAATCCATAATACGGACAAATAGGAAGCAACAAAACAACTTAACGCTATAAATCTCAATAGTATCGGACATAATTTAATCGGACCTTTCGATTTTGAGCCCATAAATAACAGATTTTTACATTTTAAAAACGAAACAAAACTTTTAATACGCCGTATCGGGGATAAATCACTCTCAACTGGCGTATACGTCTTTGGTGGTATGCCATCGTATTCTCCGCGGCGCAAAAATCAACCCAAACAGCATCTAGTAAAATTCATATTCCCCTTTTTGTCTTCAGCAAAAAGCCTGCCAACTTTTTCAATTAAAATTGAACTATAGTGTCTTTGATTATGGTTGGGATTCGTTTGGGCCGGGACGATAATTTCTCATATAAATCAATGAGTTTCGGTTTATAGTTGATCTTTGATAACCAAGTATTGATACACGGGCGGAGGTGTTTTGAGATCTCGTCTGTCACGCTGAGTTACGGCATTTTTTCGATATTCTTAAACTGGACCAGATGGTTTAAGGTCTGACAGACCGTCAGAGATGCATGTGTATAAAACTGTTATTTTGTTGACTGTTAATCAACGAACTGGCTAAATGCTTTAATATAAACATTTTTTTTAAAGTAGTTCATTTACATTGAAATAATGTTTATTGCACAATCCGTAAGTGCTCGCGTTTTTGGGTTTCTAGAACAAATCTTCTGAGCAAAGCACCATTTACGCGAGCCCTTCGAATAATCAACAGCCTATGTGTAGTAGATGTTGATAATATTTAATATTACTGTGACGAAACTCACAGATATGGTCAATTGGTCATACATTTTTTTTTGTAAGACAGGTAATTAGGTAGATTTTTTCAGTGTCGCTTTGGTGCTCCGGTACTGTAATGGCATTGTAAAATTGATTGAAATAGATAAATAAATGAGTGCTCTCTGATAATTTCCACTAAAAAATATCCAGGTAAAGTCAAAACATTACTGAATTACGCTAATAACTTTGCATCAGCAGTGGGACTGGTATTTCAAGGTATGTAATGGCAACAGTGACCAGTCAAGTAGGCTTGGAACGCCTGTTCGCATTCAACAGCATCAATTGCATTATCCATTATCATTATCCTATTTGGCTCAAAGGAGCAGTATTGCCATTTGGCGTGGCATTACGGCCAGCATCTTGGGCACGCTTCTACTGTCTGATAATCTGGATCAGGTGAGTTATCTATAGACCATTTGCAACGGGCTTTAGATAGCCCGACTGTTTGTTTTGTATTTTGTAAATCATATTTGTATTAGTTGTAAGTTTATTTCTGTTAATAAAGATTATTACATTATGGTGTTGCAAAAATCTAAGACAATTCAAACATATCTCCGCTCAACGCGTCCGACAGCAGAATGATGGCGTATGGAAGTGGATTATCTTCGAATAAAAGTTGCTCAATCGGCCGACGAATTTGAAACTGAGTGTACGTGGGCGCAGGATGCTGTGTTTGTTCGCAATCAATTTTATTGCTCGCTGGTATTTGCTGCTTATCTGTGTACTAGGGGACATATAAATTGACTCGCGTATCTTTGTTACGAATCTTCATAAAATATAGCGATATTTTATGAAGATTCGTAAGCAGGTTCAAGGAAGCAGGTTCCATTGATTTGACTCAATACACCGGTATTGAGTCAAATCAATGGAACCTGCTTCTGATCTTACTCATCTTTACTAAATTGTATTTGGAATATTTTTACCCGACTACGGAAAAGGAGGGTAATGTTTTTAGGTGTGTGTAGGTGTGAGCATTCCTTTGGCTGAAGCTGTAGCCCAAATGGCTGAAGTATCTGAGGAACTACTGAACCAATAGTAATTTTTAAGAATTAATTGAATCTTAATAAATACATGGTATGGTGCAGAAGTAGAATTAGTTAGTAACTATTGAAATATAGATTAAATCGTATAAAAACTATCAATACATAATTATCACGCCTGTATCCCTAATGGGGTGGGCAGAGCCACAAGTAAAACATAAGAAAACTCATGTTGGGGAGGATACTATCCCTTAGTCGACTTTTACGACATGCTCGGGGAGAGAAGCAGCTGGACGCATTCTATGCTTTTTCTTTCCAGTCAGGCAAAGAAGACAATCTATCAATCTAAGTAATTAAAGATCATAATGCAGTGTCCTTTAAAGTCTTGACAGCACATCAAAGATCACACTAGCATCCAGTTTAAACCAGTTACAACTCGAAACATATCCTTTCCCACAATTCTCACGTCCTTGTCCCGAAGTGTAATCTACTAGGTAACCTCTAAAAGAGGTAAGTGATTCGGATTGATAGAGGAAGTGTCTAGTGCCAAATTGTAAGTGATATGATAGTTACTCGCGTGCCACTGTGACTCATGTAGAACTGTTATGTTTGTGGCTTGTAACTATCAAATGTCTAGGACATAATTTGTTAATTTAGAGGTGTGATGTTAGTGTTGACTGCTTTTTTTCACCTTTTGACTTGTTCTGTAGTCTAGTGGTAAAGTGATCCTGTCTTTCGATCCTAATATCATGAGTTCAAATGTCGATGGAACTGAGACTTACTCTTAAAAATTCTTAAACGCCGCAGAAAAGTCACGCTAGAATACCATTATGCCGTCCACATGCGTATACTTTAGTGTTCTGAATTTGGTCTTTTCGACTAGATTTATTTATATGGCGGTGAGATCAGCCTTTCGTTACCTCAATCCTCAGTCTTTTGTTACATAATATATTGACAGCCAGCACAGAAAATTAGGGCACTGAAAACAGAACATAATTAGGTACGCGTTGATACCCAACAAACTGTTCGTTTTGTCAATACCTCAACAATTCAAAACAACTGCCCACAACTCAATGTAAGCCGAGAATCGTGTACAGTAGATCTGGCATAGTACAAGATTAATTGCCAATACGCGCGGACCAACGGACAGACGTGCAAATAAAGGAACGAGCGACACGACGTTCCGATATACTGCAATAATTTTAGTGTTTTCTGCTACACCTACGTGTTGGGGACATAGGCACGGGGGTATTCTGGCATGTCCCTTTTGAAAAAGTCATTCTAGCTGGGAATGAACTGAGTCAACGTTATGACATGGACGCTTGAGTCCAGGCTTCAGACGTCCTTGTTCAAATTACCTTAATAATGTTTTTAAGTCATGATCTATGTCACGGCTCTGCTGTTACTTTTATACTTTTAAATCATTAACATAACATAAACATAATTTTACTTTTTACAATACAATGAAAACGACTGGAACACATTTAAGTCTCCTTACATCATTTTCACCTACCTTTTGGTCTACTCGTACTGTACAGTGGACCCAAAGATGATTCTAAAGATATTAGCAGAAGTTGTAATAGTTTGCTTTTGATGATTGTTAGTAAAAATGAGCTTGTTTTAGGAAAATTTAGTCTTTCTGACACCAAAATTTGTATCCAGATGTGAGTAACTTCAAAGGCTCTCAACGATCTCAGGGGGTCTAGCCAAGATCATTTCTATTCTCTTTCCATTGTAGAAAACGATAGCAGTGTTAATGTATAGGAATCCCATTTGTAAAACGCAAAGTCACCATACAAACGGTAGACAAGTCGCACTTTTGACAACCGCTGAAGAAACGAATTCTAAGTTTGTGATCGCTAGGCGAGCGATCGCCAAGACCCAATAGAAAACGATACAAAATGGCGCATTTGGCATCAGCTGTTTTGAAGTAAGAGTGTTTGTGACGGAGAAGTGTGTAAGAAAACTTGATTTTTTGGACTTGATAATACTTATTTCTCGTTTAGCATTTCAAAATGCATTCATTAAATATGTTGTGGTGTGCCCCCAGCATGAAGAAGTGTGGTTAAATCGCCGGAAAAGACACGTATATCGCGAGTGCTTAGAAGCAATAGGTACAAGAAATGTTGGACACTTTATTTGTGCAGTGATTTCGTTTAAATAAACTTACTTTCAAAGTTCTCATTGTAGAACTTCGACTTTGAACTCATTGAATTGATAAAAGTAAAGTATAATAAAAGTATAATTATATATCATTAGCTGCTGCCCGCGGCTTCACTAACGTGGTACTCGGATAACCTCGGACCCACTATGTATATTCCAAGTTTCATTTAGATCCGTTCAGCCATTTAGGCGCGAAAGTACCTAACAAACATCCATACGTACAAACTTTCGCGTTTATTATATTAGTAGGATAGGATTATAATGTAGTAGGGATAATATAAGTAGGTAGTCTGATAAGTAGGTACTCTAGGTACCTAGTCTGTTTAGTTTAATAAATACATTTGAATAAAAGTATTTTAAGTTTTGTTTGTTTTTATTTAGTCTGAAAATGTCTGCAAAAAAACAAAATATTTGTATAGCTATAAGTACCTACTACTAAACCACAGTTAATACCATAGGTAGGTAACGATGATGGCCTAAACCATCAACAGACCTTCAAAAAATTAACTTGATAATGTATCGATATGTTGAAGGTAGCGATGACAATCTTAACTGCAGCAAAATTTCTGATAATGGTTTAGAACCTCCACCAAACGACATAAAGTTTGGTTCCGATTCTCTTCCAATCAAATTCACCGAGGTTCTAATCTAAGCCTTTCCATCTCTCTATGGTGGTTATTTCGTTCTCGGTCTTCCTCAAGTTACAGCCGACCGTTTTCGACGGCCACGAACTTGTTCTTGGCTTGTTCAAACGGAGTCTGTCTGTACCCTTCGTGTGCGCGGTCAAAATAACATATGCCGTCGCGGCGAAGATGTGGCCGACGCAACAGGCGAAGAGGTTGCTCGTTCTCGTCGTCGTGGGTCCCTTCGCGATGTGGTTACCACAGGAGACGTCACTGACGGCATCTGCGTGGATACAGGATCTGGCGGTGGCGGTGGCGGTGACTCTTGAAGAAGTCCAAATAAAGATGGGGTAGTCGACGCTGAGGAAGTAAAAACACCAATGTATCGTATTACACTTAGATAATGTATCGTACATTATTATAAATATATCTAAATTACAAATGCAAAGTATTAGTCGGTTTGTATGTTATAATTTCGTAATGCTTGAGGTAGGTACATTAGAATGCTTGTACTATATTGCGGATAAGTCACAATTTCAGTGGGAAACTGGTGAAACTGTGAAGCTAAGCTAATATTATGTTATAGTCTCACCTCCTTTTTATTGCAAATCATAAAAAAATCTAAAAGTATATATACCTTCGATTTGAGCAAGTTCCAACTCAATGTATTATAATTTATTATTATTAATCACATCTATGGCTGGTAATTGGAAGGGTAGCTCAAGGATGGAACCCGGTGGTGGTAGAGAGCTTCTTTGAGATGGTGCTTCCTGAAAAATGTGTGATATAGGTATTACTTACTAAACTTAAATTAGAAGAAAAAACACTAACATCAAATCCTCTTTCTTTTAGCTTTAGGTTCGATTAGCTAGAAATATTGGAATTGATAATATTTAATAACTGTTTTGGTCCTGGGTGTTAGGATCTCACTTTTTTCCATTTGTCCGTTGATCTTAAGACTCTTCCACCAATGGAGTTCAGCAATTTTGCCAGCTCTTGCCATAGACGATCAGCCTTTAGTCTGCATTGTGCCCACCTCGGCTAAAACAACGATTTAAACTATTTTAGAAAGACAAAAAGACTAGGCACTTCATAAACAAAGTGTTAGTAGACACAATCAATATGTTTATTTGATTCATAAGTACCTACGTAGGCAGTTCAAGTTGCATACCGCGTCATTGTTTATGTTTCGAGTTCCTGAGTATTAGGAAGATTCACAACAAAGGATGATTTTGGTATTATAACTTGTAATTTACGTACCTCTCCATGAATTCTAATAAAGCCGCGAACTGTTCTGGGCCAGCTCGGGATCTAGATTCGATCCTGTGAAATGGATGGATTGGTTAGCAAGATACGATACATTTTCATGCTACAATAATTCTTTAATGACGTTTATAATTAAATTCCATTTAATGTATTATCACAAATCGGTAAAAAAGATAACTTTTACCTTATTTCATCCACTTTGTAGCACAAAATAAAATTCAAAACTCTTATTTCACCCGCGCACCGCGTACTTTTACAAAACAAACCTGTGACTTTGACATTAGAGGTGGGTGGTAAATAACGTAACGGTGAAAAAATCACAGTGACCTGCAGTCAGATAGTATCACTGTTACTTGTCGCAAAGGAACAACGTTACGTTATGTCGTTCCTTCCTGTTCTCGCGCGCTAGATATTAACGTTCCTTCTAGTGCGCGACAAACGACAACGAAGCAAGCGCCCCGGCGCCGGCGCCGGCGCCGCCGCCGTCGCGCTGTATCTTCGGTCAGTATCGCGCTTCCTCGGCGTGTGTTCTTGTACATTCTATTTCACACTCTCTCTTTACAAAGAGTTAAAGAGGGTACCTGTTTTCTAGAAATGGCAGATTAGAACAATCTAAATCCAACGATTTTACGATATGCATTCATTATCTTTATTTGTTATTAGTTGGGATTACTTGGGATAAGGGACTTGGAGGTATGTGTATTTTAATATTAATAGGTACTTTGGTATTTACTATTTATTAAAATACATCGGTTTCACTGGTCTAGCTAGAATGCCGTACTTAGTTAGTACTGAGTAAGTGTACTTGATACTACTTAATTGTGCAACTCAGTCCTGCCTGAGCCTGTTATTTCAATAAACACATCTCGTTTCTCGTGACGTAAGTGACGAGAGTGATCGACGTGACAAAGTAACGGTGATTTTTCACTGTGATTTTTTTGGAACTGGAACAACAGTTACGGTGATACGAAAATACCGTTTTTCCCAACCTCTATTTGACATTAGAGAACGCTCACCATAGACAAATACAATAATTGTCTTCTATCTGAGCTTCTATCCGAATGAATGAGCGATACTCAGTCGCGTCAACTCGGAATGTTGCCACCTTCGTGGTTTTCCAACCAAAACTGATGCTTTTTCAAGGCTTCTAGTAGTTTTTTTTACTGTATAGCGTTTTTATTTTTTTAGTGGTATTTAGCGGTTTTTCAACGTTTAATCTAGCAACACATTTTTGAAAGGGAAAGCCAATGGATTTTTCTGTGCGAAAAATTTATGTGCGTTATACCAGTACTCTCAAACGGTGAAGGAAAACATCGTGAGGGTACCCGCGGCTTAGTCAGCTCCGCACGGATTGACCATGTCTTTCCTATGGACAAGGCCGACTAAACTGAGAGGATGGAATAGGTGCTGGGCAAACCTACTGCATCTTCATTCGTCCCGGGCACTACAGCGTCCCGTTTGTGAAGGTAAAAGTTTGACTCCTAACGCTGTATAAATCATCTACTATAGAATTGTAGAAATTGTGAACTTAGTAAAAACTTTTTATTGCTCTCTGGTAAAATTAAACTTTAAAAATACCTACGTAAAATTGTATAATTAATAAGATACTAAGTACTATTTTTTCTGCATCTCATACATACTTATTCGTTCGTTTTTAATTTAAACTAGGGTTTCTTTCATCTTAAATAATTTAGCGGAATTTGGTGTTTTTTTAATCCAAATTTCTGAAATCTGATGACATTTTATATTTGACCTAGCGCTTTAAAAAAATGCAAGGTGGCAACACTGCTATCGTTTTCTACAATGGAAAGAGAATAGAAATGATCTTGGCTAAACCCCCAGATTCTCTCGATCTTACACAGAATCAAATACGATGTAGCAGAATATCTCCACCGATCGCGCACATATCGACTTGAGGGATTGGCCTGCGCACGCGCAGTATATCAAACAGTCGATAAAAAGCTAAATGTTGTCCGATTGCAAGGCGAGAAATGTTGAGCATAAATTTATGCGGTACTGATAAATTAGGCAGCTCGCGCCCCGTGAGTTATGGGCATGGTTTCCTGGTCGTGTGAGCCTGAGCATTGGTGTTTCTATATTGAATGTTTAAGGCACTGTTTCCTGGTTGGTAAACTTTGACCGTGCTTGTTTGTTGTTTGGTCTTCCGATGACGGCTAGGTCATGTTACTGGCAAATATTACGAAGAAGGTTATCTATTTGAGACAACAATGTGGCACAACATGAATGTTTTATGTTATGAAACTAACTGTTGTCACAGATCTACAATAGATACATACATTTTATCATGCCCGTATCCCTAATGAGGTGGACAGAGCCAAAAGTTATTGTAAGAAACTTGCAGCCACTCCTGATTCAAAGTCCTAAGATGGATATGGTGAACCATGGCGACAGGTGATCAGCCAATCGCCCATATAGATGGTCTAACATGTTGGGGAGGATATTATACGACAAGCTCAGGGAGAGAAGCAGCTTCCAGTCCAGCAGAAAAGTAAGTCCAATAAATATATACACATAAAAATGCTTCTAATATGCACTACTGTAAACTTTTTTGAAATTTATGAAGGGCATTGTATATTTCAAAATGGTCCAACTTATTTCAATAAATAAAGCATTTTAAGTATTGAATATTTGAGAATATTGCACACCGTGATTATACAAAACTCAATTTTGTTTATTTCATACAAAATTGGACCACAAGCAACCGGAAATTCGGTCTCAATAAAATAACACTTTAGCACACAGATGCGATCTCGACATACCGATTCGCTCCGTATTCAAAGTATTTAAAAGCCTAATAAAATGCGTTAAAACGGTAGTCACTTGCAATTGCAGATTAAAGATAATATCCACTTTTGGACATAATGAGTTGAATCCATCAGAATCGGAAGAATAAATGGCGTGTGCTTAATTCGTATATTTATTGGATTGAGGTTCCGATATTTCACGAATAATGTTGTGGAATTTGTCTTGGTCAGATGGAAGGATTTCGAAAGGTGACATATACAAAGCAAAAGCCTTCAAGATAATTCCTGTGATATTTTGACTTGATTATAGTCATTGATAAAGCTAGAAAAAAATGTTCACAGTAATCTAAGGGCCAACGTAGACAATCCTAAGGACGTCTCGGGCATGCCTAAGGATGCCATAGCAGTATTCGGCCCACTGCCTCTATTCGCGCCTTCTATCTCCAGCACACCTCGGCATGCTGGAGGACGCCTCGGCATGCTGGAGATCGCCTCGGCATGCCTAAGGATCCCTTGGAATGCTGTACTGATAGATAGTGTGCGCCGGGCCTTAAAGAATAATCAAAACTTTTACCATTTCTTCTACGCCAACATCTCTTCGTGATTTAAAATTAAGTGGTTGACATGATAATAAGGGACAATATAAAAATAAAGAATACGACAAATTAATTCATCATCATCATCGTCCACAGTCCGTCATTGCCCAATGCTAGGTATAGGCCTCCTAAAAATTCAGTCAGATAATAAGGACCCTGATTGACAAGTTGACATGGATGTGTGGGGTAATAAGAATTGATAAGGAAAGGGATTAGTATGCAAGAGGAAGTCTGAAAGTAGCGCCTGTGACGGATAAGTTGAGGAGCAAATAGGTTAGCGTGGTATGAACATGTCATGAGAAGGGAAGAATGTCATGTGACGAGAAGAGTGTTAGATATGAATGTGGAAGGATATGTGGGTTGAGGAAGGCCAAAGAAAAGATGGATGGACTGTGTGAAAGATGATATGAGTAAGAAAGGAGTGAGTGTTGAAATGACTTCTGATATGGGAAAATGGAAGAAGAACACATGTTGTGCAAGCCCCACATAAAGTTGGAAAAGGCAGGGAAATGATGAATAAGGACACGTAGATACCATTATATTCCAGTAACTAAATATTACTTAAAGCTTTATCAACTCCATCTATTTATACAAACAGTAAAAGAAAACTGGACAAATATAAATGAGTTCTAGATTATCAGTACTATGTGAAAGTAAGTCAGTAATAAAGTGACCTACAAAGAACCGTCAAACAAACTAATCGATACGTTCGTAATCGATTTTTAATCGAATTAACATAATCGCCAACTCGGATACACCTGCCGAGTTTGTGATCAAAGATGTGAGTACAGAAGAGAATGAAGAAAAGTAAATAAATTTACCTACTACGTACTTGTAACTTGTGAGTTGTCTGACTTAGTATTTTTATTATTCTATTTAATAAGAAAGGCAAACAACAAATGAGTTTTTGTATCTATTGTGAAGAATTGAGTAGGTAAGCTATCTGGATAAAATATTTCAGCGGTATTTTAACATTTAAAGATATACAAGATAAAATATGTCGAAATAATACGATATTTTTTCATATTTGCTTTCTTAAAAAAATTTTTTTGTTTGGCTACATAGATGGCGGTAGGATCATCCTGGAACGAACAAGTTAAGCCATGACGGAGGCCTAAAAACTCCGTCAAAAGAGTTGGCAACTAGCTCATACGAACTTACTTAGCAAATGACTGATGTAGACTGATGATGATGCTACCCTTCTGCCCCTCCACAATCTTTGGTCGATACCTTATCGGCAATCGTGGAGTCATTAAAACATGTCACGTGATAAATCTAGAAGGTTCTTATAATCATTCACATTGACAGGCCGAGCTGTGCAGTGAATTTATAGCTCTTTCGATACTGCCTTACGAATAGAACCTTGTAAGTTGTATTATAATAAAATTAATATTATTAGTTTATTTATTTAAATAAATAATAAATAAATAAACAACACCCAACAGTCACATACATAGTCCTGACCCCACACTAGGATTCCCTGTGTCGTGGGTATCAGAAACTACGAGTACCATGGCACTACAACACCCAGACCCGGAAGAAATATTTTGCAGAACGTGCAAACATTTCTTTCGCAGCGGGAATCGAACCCGCGCCTCTTGCGTCTCTGCCGAGCAATCGCCCGCCACGCCACCGAGGCCGTCGAATTAAACGGCCGCCGGCCGTATTTACTAGTATCTAACCGAAAGAAGTTAAACACAATTGATCAATGAGAAAGGTGGAATCATCCAATAATTAATGAAGAATTCACTTTTTACGGACGTAAATGTCGGTCCGCGTTTTGTAAGAAATCAAAGATTAATACCTTGAAAAGAATTACACCTACTTATAACCGAATAAATAAATATCGGTTCAGAAAGAAACATAACTCACGCTATTTTAGGGTTCCGTAATGTATCCGTAAAATAATGTTACTAACTGGTAACTGCTCTGATAGACTGGGAGTAAAGAAAAACGTAGAGTGTGTCCAGCTGCTTCTCTCCCCGAGAGTGTCGTAAAAGTCGACTAAGGGATAGTATCCTCTCCAACATCATGGACCAATCTATATGGGCGATGGGCTGATCACCTGTCACCAATGGTTCATATCCATCTTGGGACTTTGAATCAGAAGTGGCTGCAAGTTTTCTTATGATTACTTGTGGCTCTGCCCATCCCGTTAGGGATACGGGTGTGCTAATTATGTATGTATATACGTAAAAAAAATTGTGCAAAAACGGTGGAAGGCATTTTTTTTATGAAGCCTAGTTTAAAAACAGAACTTTAGAATAGAAAATTGGTTTATATCAGTGACGGCCTCGGTGGCGTGGCGGGTCAGTGCTCGGCTTAGACGCAAGAAACGCGAGTTTGATTCCCGCTGCGGGAGAAAAGTTTACATTTTCAAATGTGCAATTATTTCTTCCGGGTCTGG
The DNA here is from genome assembly GCA_949320045.1 of Scotopteryx bipunctaria. Taxonomy (NCBI): domain Eukaryota; kingdom Metazoa; phylum Arthropoda; class Insecta; order Lepidoptera; family Geometridae; genus Scotopteryx; species Scotopteryx bipunctaria. Next base: position 8,440,743 of record OX439461.1, on the reverse strand, counting down.
GTGTTGTAATATTAAGTATTTTAAGTGTGTATTTACAAAAAAAAGGATATAAGTATTCTATCAGTCATCTGGTTCCCATAGTACAAGCTTTGCTTATTTTGGGGCTAGATGGTGCTGTGTAAAATGTCCACAAATATTTTTTTATGTCGCTAACCAGAATACGGAACTCTGTCAAGAAGCCCGACTCGCACTTGACCCCCGCATTATGATAAGCACAGCGCATATTAATCAGTCGCATGCGCTTTAGAATCGATTCAATTATTATTTAAAATGTTTCCATACAATGTATGAATGGATCGCCTTATTTGTTACTTCTACTTTACTTATTATATGGTGATATCAACTGCTGCGAGATTAGTATAGAGATGGACTTTTAAATTATGCGTAGTCCATTTGGTTAGTAACCAAATTGAGAGCACTGGTGGTCTAGGTGGTAGTGACCCCGCCTTCCGATCCTAAGGTTCAAACTCGGTCGTGTACCAATGGATTTTCAGGGCGAAAAATGTATGTGCGCTATCCCAGTACTCTCAAACGGTGAAGGAAAACAGCGTGAGGAAACCCGCGGCTTAGTCAGCTCCTCACGTATAGACCATGTCTTTCCTGTGGACAAGGCCGACTAAGCTGAGTGGATGAAATAGGTGCTAGGCACTACAGCCAGCGTCCCGTTTGTGAAGGTAAAAGTTGCCTCCTGACGCTTTATAACTCATCTATTAAAGATCGTAAAAGACCTTAGGCCCAAAATCCATTGCTACACGACCGGGTTTGAACTACGACCTTAGGATCGGAAGGCGGAGTCAACTAGACCACCAGTGCTATCAAATAACACACAGTCGTACACAGTAAGACTTATAATATTTTTGGAAATGTTGTACAAGTGGAGCACAAAAAGCCCCGTTCACTCTATGTGAGCCGGCTGCGCGGGCGAGCCGGGCGGGCCGATCTCCCCGTGGGTCGCTACCGTGGGCGGCGCACAATGCGACGTGCGCGTGCCTTAAATCATCCCGTCTCCCCGCAACTATGACTTACTCCACAGATTAACTAGCACTTTTTTTGGCAATATAGGTATACTAGCTTTGAAGACTTTTGACGACCTCGGTGGCGTGGCGGGCGAGTGCTCGGCTGAGACGTAAGAGGCGCGGATTCGAATTCCGCTACGGGAGTAATGTTTGTATGTTCTGCAAATATTTCTTCCGGGTCTGGGTGTTCACCTGTTCATAACGCGACCAAGTGTCGAAGATACAGATAAGAAACCACGCTTGGCTAAAAGTAATGAACTGGATGTACATAGGGAATAATTACAAGCAATTATCGATATCCCATTAACATTAAACTATGTTTCAATAATAACGGTTGTTAATTAAACATGGCGGTCCCATTACTTATATACGTGTGAGGGATTTATCAGAACTCTTAGCACTGGTTTTAAAGATTTATCTATCATACTAGCTGCTGCAAGCGGCTTCGCTCTCGTGGGATAAAAAGTAGCCTTTATGTTATTCCAACACACATACCATGGATACTCCAAGTTTCATTCAAATCTGTTCAGCTGTTTAGGCGTGATTGAGGCACAAACATACAAACATCCTCACAAACTTTCACGTAGGATTATAAAACACTGGTGGTCTAGTGGTATCAGGGCCGCCTTCACATCCTAAGGTGGGTTCAAATCCGGTGCACCAATGGATTTTTCTGTTAGGAAGAAATTATGTGCGCTATACCAGTACTCTCGAACGGTGAAGGAAAACATCGCGTCGACACCAGCCAATGTAGTCAGAAAAAAATTCATGGTAAAGCTATGTTGGACAGAATAAACATAAACATTTGTATATACACTTCCCGGATATGGGATTCGTGATATTTAAACAGTATGTAATTACTAATTAGCTGGTCAATTAGTTGTACTCATTGATCCGCAAATAGCTGGCGACATGTAGAGTTAAAACTATCTAGAGTTGCCACCGACAGTCTATATATAGAGAACTGTATGAAATTACTTCTCTGGACTACTAAGGCCTTTCTACCATCTATAGTAGATGATTTATACAGCGTCTGGAGGCAACTAACATAATGCAAAATTCTTTCAGTAGTTATTGAACTGTACTAGCTGCTGTTACGCCCACTGGTGGGATATGGCCCTAAAATATACCTAAGAACCTTTACATAAATTACACTAATAGTATGCAAAGAACCACATCAAAATCGGTTCAGTAATTTTTGAGAAAAATGGTAACAGACAAACACAAATATACAACCTCTTAGGCCAAACCAATACCTTTTCCGTTCCGTCGTGGGTAAAAACAATTGTTGGTTTATCTTTTAATTGGCCGACAATTCTACACTACCACCATGCTGTCCCAGACAATTACCCATGGAGCCACGCGCCGCGCATGGAATCCAGGGCATCCGATCACCTGGCTAATGAGCGGCATTTGGATTGCTCGTGCTTTGTCGGAAATCCACTGATTGATGACCTGCTCTTATTATTGGCTATACTTGAAAGCTCCTCAACTATTTTCTGGCAGTGGCAAGGAACTCAATAATGACAGTTGACGTTTAATAAATATAATAATAAATAACACCCAACAGTCACATACATAGTCCTGACCCCACACTAGGATTCCCTGTGTCGTGGGTATCAGAAACTACGAGTACCATGGTACCACAACACCCAGACCAGGAAAAAATATTTACAGATCATGCAAACATTTTTTCCGCAGCGGGAATCGAACTCGCCACTTGCGTCTCTGCCGAGCAATCGCCCGCCACGCCACTGAGGCCGTCATTTTCGCCGACTGTGGCACAATTTGGACGCTAGTGTGCATCGCAACGGCGATTCTGAGGCCTACATTACAAATCGTATCGGACGGCAATCGGTTCGCATCGCGGAGGTACCTTACGTATTCCGTGTGTCTCCATTTTGAGTTGTAATAGACTATCATTTCTTTGATTGGAGCAGTATTTCTATCATCATCATTTTCCTGCCCTTATCCCACTAGGTGGGGTCGGCACACCATGTTTCCCTCTTCCATTTTCTCCTATCACTCGTCATCTCCGCACTCACTCCTTTCACACGCATATCCTCTTTCACACAATCCATCCATCTTTTCCTTGGCCTTCCTCTAGCAGTATATCCATCCACATTCATATTCATCACTCGCCTTGTAACATGACTTACTTCTCAGTATTTCTATAAGCGATTGTAAAACTAACCATTACAATATAAACATGACAAGATCTGTTATTATATTCTTCTCACTCAATATACCTACGTCTGCCCTTATCGTAAGAAGAATAATGGAGAAGCATCCTGATAACAACAATATCGGCTCAGTGCCTTCATACTTAAAAGTGGACCTCGTTCTATGTTGAGATGAGCTTTTCACTAAATAAAAAACCGGCCAAGATCGAGTCGAATTTGCACACGCAGGGTTCCATGTAGATTAATGTTTGTTGTTTTGGGTAGAAAACCCAAAATAGTTTTTGGCGTGCGCTGCGAAAACTATTGATTATAGAACAAAATAATGTACCTACTATACGCGTACGGAGTCGCGGGCAACAGTTAGTAACTTATAAATTTGACAGGAGCGTATTGCCGGAACGGCTTTACCTAAGGTTGGTACTTATAGGAGTAGGTAGATTAGTTTTAAGCTTACTTTTATGTTAGTATACCTACATCGTAAAATAACAGTGTAATGTATTTCTTAGTTTACAATAAAATTACTATTATATTTTGTATCCTTTACTTTGCTTTACTTTATTTTGCGGGCGAATATGGTTGCCCGAAGGTTTGCGCGTAGCTCAGAGGGGGTGAAGCTAACATTGTTTCGAGCATACTGTACCTCTCTGTACACGTGCAGCCTGTGGGCGAAGTATACGCTTGCGACGTACAGCGCCATCCGCGTCCAGTATAACAATGCGCTCAGAGCGGTGTTGGGGCTGCCCCGCTACTGCAGCGCATCAGGGATGTTCGCGGCGGCGCGGGTTGACTGTTTTCACACTACTATGCGCAAGCGAGCCGCGTCCCTGGTGCGCAGGTTGCGGGCCAGCTCCAACACCGTCCTGGCAATGATAGCCGCCAGGGTGGATTGCCCTTATACAAGGCACTGCTGGGAGCAACACCTTCCCAGCAAACCTATTATTTATTAAGTCTTTTTTTGTATGTGTTCGGTTTTTATGAGTGTAACTTCTCGAAATAAATGCATTTTATTTTTATTTTATTTTTATTTTTATTATTTATTTATTATTTAATGGGGGATAATCTAACGGTATTTACAATTTTACTGTGACATAGACATCTTCAAATTCAACTCAAATAATGATGACAATCTAAAGTATATTCCAGATTATTATTACGATATCCCATTGTGAATGCTATCATTATATCATTACATTCGTAATACAGTTGCCACCTACTGTCCCAATGATTGAAATCAATCCCGAAGCACTGGTCATCGATTGTCCTCATAATCTCACAAAAACTATTACAGATTAAAATAAACCTTACCCTTAAGATGATAAGGTTAAAAATCGCGTTTCGAAAAATCGAATAAACCTTACGGATACAACAACAAATTTTCTGATAAACAAGAGTAGAACAAACAAAAACGACTCGTAATGCGTTGAAATAAGGTGGATTTTAGTGATACAGTTTTTTGGAGTCGGAAAATTTATTTTTGTCGAAGTTTTCTATTAAAGTTCGGTATAAAAAGCTCGATGAATCGTAGTTTTGATTTGAGAGGTTCCCATCGATGAGGTTTAAGGCTGTTGACCAATTGATGTGCGATGGAAAAAAGCTTAAGATAATACTTAATACGTTTCGGCTACAGAGGCAGCCAAAATAATAAATTAAAAATGACTTCTTACAGCCACCATGTTGGATTTTTTGACACTTCATTTATAGTCTATGACGCTCTCGTCGTCCAGTCGAATTCAATGACACCTTCTTTGTCAAAATCCGTCTAACCGTTTGGACTACAGCTTCAGTCAAAAGAATGCACACACATAATTTTATTACATACACCTAAAACACATTACACAAAAAAAAACTAAATTCTCTATACAAAACTCCTTTTACTCATCAAAATATTGTAGAAAAACGATTGATTGCTATCCTCCTATATTATAAATGTGAAAGTTTGTGAGTTTGGATGTTTGTGCCTCAATCACGCCTAAACGGCCGGGCGGATTTGAATGAAACTTGGGATATACATAGTAACATGTGCTGGATTAACATATAGGCTATTTTTTGTTCGGGTACCACGCGAGCGAAGCCGCGGGCGGCAGCTAGTAAATTAATAATTGATTGTAGTTATTTGTTAAATATACAAAGCCATACATAGCTTGCCTTTAGCTGGGTCTCAATCATTATTACGTCGATTTCCAAGTGTGATTTGGATTAAGTTTTTGTACAGTGCGATGATCCGTTCGATAGAAATTAAATAAGTGTGTCGACAACAAATTTATAAAAAGCGGCAAAAAGCAGGCGCCTCACTTCAAAGACAGAAATCAATTGCAGCTCTTAAACATTCATCTGCAAGAGAAGAGCTATCATACTATTCATAACAAAATTCTAATGCCAAGTAGGTTCGTATGAGCTAGTGGCCAACTCTTGTGACGGAGTTTTTAGGCCGCCTAAAGGCCTCAGTCATGGCTTAACGACTTAAAAGCCGGGACCGAAAATTTAAAGTGTCCTCCAAAGCACGGAAGCGCTCAGCTTGTAATGCCACTTGCGGTCACCCATCCCAATTGTGACTGCGCACAACCGTGCTTAACTTCAACGATCAATCAAGAACTTCTAAGCAAGCTACGCCACGAGCGCTTCGCATTCTAATGCTAATTAGCATAATTATGTACATGTTTATTTATAGAACACTGGTGGTCTAGTTGGTACTAAACCCGCCTTTCGATCCTAAGGTCGTGGGTTCAAGTTCGTGTACCAATGGATTTTTCTGAGCGAAAAATTTATATGCGCTATACCAGTACTCTCAAATGGTGAAGGAAATCGTAAGGAAACCCGCGGCTTAGTCAGCTCCGCACGTATTGACCATGTCTTTTTTGTGGACAAGGCCGACTAAGCTGAGAGGATGGAATAGGTGCTGGGCAAGTCTATTCAATCTTAATTCGTCCCGGGCACTACGGCATCCCGATTGTGAAGGTATGTTTTTCTTATGTGTAACAAATACTTTTCTGCCTATTTATCTATCAATCTATTGTTTTGTAAACCCATGATCTATAGGAAAACATCGGAACGAAAGTCTACCTCCTACTAGGCCAACAGAGCTTTTAATTTTAGCTAATGGCGTTAATAAACTGGCGTAGAATGCAAAGCGGGCACACGCCATCAATGACAAAGTAACGCGGATTCCTTATCCCTTTGAATATAAAAAGGTTTTACAGGAAAACTTTTAATCAGGGTCCATCTAGGCACAACTACTGGTTCTCGAAGCCTACCGATATCCAACTTCTTATTTACATACATATTATCACGCCCATATCCCTTGTAGCCACTCCTAATTTAAAGTCCTGTTGTGAACCATGGTGACAGGTGATCAGCCCATTGCACATTATAGGTCCATCATGTTGTCCAAATATTAACAGTCTTCTACTTCTCTGCTGGATTGGGAGTAAAGAAAAAACATAGAATGCATCCAGCTGCTTCTCCCCCCGAGCATGTCGTAAAAGTCGACTAAGGGATAGTATCCTCTCCAACATGATGGACCATCTACATTATGGGCGATATAAGATGGGCTGATCACCTGTCACCATGGTTCACCATATCCATCTTGGGACTTTGAATCAGGAGTGACTGCAATTTCTTATGATTACCATTTTCGTTATTCCGCACATTCATCTTAACATCATCTTCCTGTCCTTATCCCACTCTATGTGGGGTCGGGACAACATGATACTTGGATTATGCTGTAAGAGTTTTGGCTAAGGTGTTTTATGACCGGCCGCCTGCCTGACATCAACCCTATTGAAACATTAATCGTAACATTCTCATTATATCATAATACACAAATTAACTTTCTCACTCTAAATAAAAAAAGTTTTGCTCGAAAATAAGTCGAGTTACAGTTAGTAGGGGTCCTCGGAGACATCGAGCTTAAAAATGGAAGCATAAATCTCGATCTTTGGTCCTAATTAATTCCTCGGCCTTCGTTAGGGGTACTCTTTCGCTGCTTCCATTATCTTTGGCTAGTCACCTGTGGTACTGTTTACTTAGTGCTTCTTTTGTGGTGATATTTCCATTGTTACCAGCATGAACGTTTTCTTACATTTAGGTGCAACTAAGAAGTATTGTACTTACTGGCTAACAAAAAGTAAGTTCAAAAACCCGACTTATTAAAAATCACGTACTTTTACTAACAAGTGTGGGAGACGAGAGCACTGGTGGGTGGTCTAGTTGGTAGTGACCCCGCCAATGGATTTTTCTGTGCAAAAAATTAGAAGCAAGCCTACTCCATCTTAATTCGTCCTGGGCACTACAGCGTCACGTTTGTGAAGGTAAAAGTTGCCTCCTGACGCTGTATAAATCAGTTTCTTGTAAATTGTAGAGCCTGAAGGCCTCCGACATGGCTTTACGACTTAAAAGCCGGGACCGACAATTTAACGTGCCCTCCGAGGTACGGAAGCGCTCAGCTCATAATGCCACCTACGGTCATCCATCCAAATTGTGACCGCGCACAACGTTGCTTAACTTCAACGATCAATCAAGAACGTCTAAGCAAGCTACGCCACGAGCGCTTCATTTTAAATAAATGATAACCAACGATTGCTATTCTTACTACATTCACATTTGCGAGACAAAACTTAGTATCACCGGAGCGGCATATCTTCATACCACACTTAAAGGGCATTTTTTATCGTCAACATCATATATCCATCCCTTTTTAACTCCACCATTTTAAAGAGAGAGAAAGAGACGGCAAATCTCGCCAGAAACCCTTTTGATGTCGCCGCCGCGGTCAACGCATCACATAAGTAATCTCTTAGCTTTTTTTTATATCGAAAACTAAAAAAGCCGTAATGATTGTATGTTGGTATTTTCGTTTGGTAGCAATTTTCGGTAATCTGAAACGTCTGTGTACATCCTACGATTAAACATAACAAATTTTGTTGTACAACTCCGAAAACATCCATCGACCTTATTTCTTAAGTGATAAGAATCAATTTGCAGTGATTTTGTGTGTTAAGCGATATGTTCCTACATGTTTTCCCGATTACAAGGGTCTAATTGATTTTGGCAGAAGCAGAGATCGAAACGTCTCGAAATTGGCTTTGATTTAACGTTTGTTTGTTTGTTTATTTCAGCATTTTATTGGATATGAATTTCAATAATGCTTAATGTAAGCTACCTACAAAAAGAATGCGAAAGTTAATATAGGTAGTGGCTGCAAGTTTTGTTATGATTATTGTACTAAGGCCTTTTTTAATATCTATAGTAGATGATTTATACAGCGTCAGGAGGCTTACCTTCACAATCGGGACGCTGTAGTGCCCGGGACGAATTAAGATGGAGTAGGCTTGCCCAGCACCTATTCCATCCTCTCAGCTTAGTCGGCCTTGTCCACAGGAAAAACATGGTCAATACGTGCGGAGCTGATTAAGCCACGGGTTTCCTCACGATGTTTGAGAGTACTTGTATAGCGCACAAAAAACCCGATACACGACCGGGTTTTAACCCACGACCTTAGGATCAAAAGACGGGGTCACTACCAACTAGACCACCAGTGCTCTCATCAATACTAAAACCTTGGACAAAATTCAGTAAATTTCCAAAATAGAAAGAATATAACAAGATACAGAAGGTACTTGTAAGTACGTGGTTCGTTGTAAGTAGCCCCCGAGAGACCGCATTTGGCGTTTGGAAAAATTACAAAAAAAACAAAATGGAATACAGCTAATCTAAATTAGTACGGTTTGCAGAATAAGCTACGATTGTATTTGTCAATTTTTAGGGGAAAAATTGACAAATCAGCTTTCTTTTATAGCAAAAGCACCCACTAAGGCAGGATTTTTCGAAGTACAACCCCTAAAGTATGTTGTATGGAACTTTTAAACGCGTAATGCGATTTGCTTGAAACTTGGTTTGGATACTATAAATGCAAAATAAATGGACATGTGTTTTAGGATGTGTATGAAATGGGGTAGCAATTAAAGCTTGTACTGGAACTTTTTAAAGGTCGGGCTGTGCGATACTTATAAAAGTAATCTTATAAGTCGCGGGCAAAAGCTAGTACATGATATTACAACACCCAGACCCGGAAGAAATATTTGCAGAACATGCAAACATTTCTCCCGCAGCGAGAATCTAACCCGCGCCTCTCGCGTCTCAGCCGAGCACTTACCACGCCACCGAGGTCGTCAAAATAGTGTTAGTAAAACAATTTCGAAAGCTAATTTCTTTGCAGACGGTACTCCAATCAAAACCAATATCCTGAGCTTGTAATTAGTATTAAAAACAAACCATTAAGATTACTCGGGATCAAATTTTTGATTTGGAATTGACTGTAAAGCTTAAAAAAATTTAAAGCTACGAATCCACTGCGGCGCAGGGGTATAAGTAAATTACTACTACTAACAAGCCATGTTACCAGTTCTCTCGAAACAGCGTGATGAAAGGATTTAAAATGCGCCTCAAAGGCTCCTCTAGTGCACTCCACACCATTTTCGATATTTTAGGTTCTCCGGTTTCCGTCGACCTTTCGAGAGTACTGTTTTTTACTTAGCCTCTTCTATCCCACTGCTGGGCAAAGGCCTCCTTGTCGAAGCAGTCGAGATCGTGGCACAGCGCACATAATTTTTTCGAACAGTAAAATTAATTTGTGCACGACCGGATTTGAACAGACGACCTTAAGATCGGAAGTCGGGGTCACTAGACCACCAGTGCTTGCCTTTGATAGTTGACAGAATGATCAACAAAGCGTCTCTGCTATTCATTATCCGATGTATACCTATTTCTGGCAAAAATAAACTCGACTTGATAGACCAATAATATTCGAAAGCATCATCATCAACATCTTCCTGCCCTTATCCCACTCTATGTGGGGTCGGCACAGCATGATCCAAGGATCATGCTGTAAGAGTTTTGGCTAAGGTTTTTTATGACCGGCCGCCTGCCTGACGTCAACCCTCCTTGAATGTTCGAAAGCATTCAACATTTTTTCTTGAAAATGTTTTCCAATACTACGTCAAGTCTCCACTGTCAGATATCAAAGCCCTCGAGTTGATCAGGTGCGGAGTTCAGAGAGATTCAAGTGCCATCGGAACCCTCCGGCAAACTGCTGGAAAAACAAACCTTTGTCACGATCACAATCGTGGAGCAATTACATGTCGGATGGCTAGGTGTCTATTGTTTTCAATGTGTTTGATCGTCGGTGCCTATTTCTATAACTAAGGCCTTTTACCATCTATAGTATATGATATATACAGCGTCAGGAGGCAACTTTTGCCTTCACTAACGGGACGCTGTAGTGTCCGGGACGAATTAAGATGGATTAGGCTTGCCCAGCACCTATTCCATCCTCTCAGCTTAGTCGGCCTTGTCCACAGGAAAGACATGGTCAATATTTCTATATGGACTTTAGTTATTGTATTCCGATTTTATATTGCACGCCAGCCTCTAGATAATACCCTCATTGCTATACATGTTCCTATGAGCCAACTCTAGTGACGGAGTTTTTAGGCCGCTTAAAAGCCTTCGTCATGGCTTAACGACTTAAAAGTCGGGACCGACTGTTTAACGTGCCCTCCGAAGCACGGAAGCGCTCTGCTCGTAATGCCACTTGCGGTCACCCATCTTCACCCAATTGGGTTCGAATACGTTATAGTAATAGACAAAATCAATAGACACGTATTTTTAAAATAACCCTCAAAAAGGGATAAAATGGGTAAAATTGGGTGTCAAATTAATGACGGTCTTCCTATAAATAATTCTCTCTTAGCCATTTCTACGGGTGCCAATTGTTTATCACGGCTGTGGATAGCAATAGCCATCGATAGCCATGACAGAATCTCACACGGAATAGGACCCTCTCGTGCCAATTGGAAAATTCTACAAATCAACTGTTTGAAAAGCAGAGACCAGACAGTAACAACCCTTTGCTGAGGGCCCTCAAGTGTCCCGCCGCTTCGAGGGCGCCGCGATTATACATTGATGTTGTGAAGACATTTCGGATTTGATTTTCCATTAGAAGTTTCATCTCTCTTGATCAATGAGGTTGAGGAATTATAAAAAAAAAACTTATTAAATCTGCCCTCCTAGTGAAGAACGCAGTAAACTAGCATTTTAGGCAGAAATTAGTTTGATACATTCGGAATCGCCTTACAAAATATAATATTCTGTTCTCACGCACGTATCAAAACAGGTTTGACATAGTTAGTCTGTGTTCTTTTGATTGTATGTTTACTTTAAACCACCTTGTATGAGCCAAAGATGCTTGAAATAAAGTGATTTTATTTATTTATTTGATTTTTAGTTACTGCGTTCTTCACTAGGATGTATTATCATGTCCTCATGGAATGTGTCAAGACCGAAAGTCTTCGTTTTTCTAGCAGATAGGAGGTTGTAACAGTATTCTAGCTTATCCTCAATCAGAGGAGGCTGGAAAACTGTACCAACTTTATTACCAAGCCGTTTCATAATTTATCCTTTTGTTAATAATTTTTCATTGTTAAGGTTTTGTTTATGTTTTTTTCTGTATAAGTTGCTTGTTTCTTTGTTGATTGTATACATTGTGTACTTTTAAGGGTGGCATGTTCTGCTAAGAACAAACCCTTTCAATATAAAGAATAAAAAAAGGGCAGAAATATGTAAAGTATATAATATTCCCTTCAGTTTCGAATTTTCCCGTAAAATGGTGGAATTTTTATGTGGTCGTGCGTGACAAATCGTATTTTGAAGAAATATAAACCTGCGGGTATTAGAAAACACTTGTTCCGTACCGGAATTGATTTTTTTTCACATTTTTGTTTTATTTATTGTGATGATGATAATGAGTGCATTCTTAAATTGTTGGTGTGGGTAGCAATACATTTCCTGTGCAAGCAGACACAATTTGGAGGGTAGGTCGAGAAATCTTTTTTGACCTATCTGTTTTCTTATTGGCTGGTTGGTTTGACGACGCCTCTCACGCGCTCTCGTGAAGGAATCGGCCAACGAACATTCCTCGCTCCACCGTCATCGGAGACGAACGTTTACGCACCCTGACTGCCGTTTGCCCCGATTTTCCCACGCGCCCGCGCCGGTATTCTATCGCGTTGTGTGTGCGTGTCTACGGTCCTTCTTTTCGAACAGACGACACGATCTGTGAGACCCTTTCACCAGTCCTGTGGATTTCTACAAGTGCGGACAATATCGGTGCTATCTTGGAAGGCCCCCGGACTCGAGTCAGCCGTGAACCCAGGTACGTCTTTCCAATACCAGCCACTGAATTTCCCGTACATACTTTTTGATCCGTTCGAACCGGATATATTTCTTGATTCCTCCAGATTGTGTCATCTTTCATTGGTTTCATTGCTACACTACGTGTACATTTTGTAATTTTCCGTTGGTCGTTTTTGCTCATCTTTGCTACGCAAAATGGCGGACGACGCGGGAATTGAACAAGATATTTTCGAGCGAGATATTATTCTAGAAGACATTAAAAGAACGTTATTATTTGCTACTACTGATCAAGTTCAATTCAAATCAAGATCTACTGATCTAAATGCTCAACAAAGAAAGTTTAGTAAACTTCAATCTAAAATTGAAAAAGCGTTGATGAAGTCGAAGTTGTTTAACAAAGACGAACAGTTAAAAATTCGTAACGATTTTAATGATTGTTATTATGCTATTTTAGTTCATGTAAATAATTTGAAAGAAGCCAGTCAGGAATTTAGGCGCATGAGTCGCACTACCATTAATTCAATGCCTCATGCACATAATCATAGTTTACATTTACATAAATTGCCAACGTTACCGTTGCCGTCATTTAGCGGTGAATCTACTGATTGGCCCTCATACTTTGATTTATATCAAGCGTTGATTCACAACAATGATGCCTACACGCCAGCGGAGAAGTTTCGTTATCTGTTGTTAACTTTAAAAAACGAACCTCATAATTTGATAAAATCGATTCCCATTACAGACGAAAACTATTTAGTTGCGTTAGATATTCTTAAAAATAGGTACGAAAACCGCCGAATTATTGCTTCGAAACATTTGGATCGCATTCTGGACTGTAACACCTGTACCAATGAGTCATATTCCAATCTACGAAATTTGCTAAATGTATACATGGAAAACATTAAGGCTCTTGAAACGATGCGTTTCCCAGTGAATGAATGGAGTTTCATTTTGTTGAACGTTTTGTTGCGAAAAATTCCTAATACCATTCGTAAGCGTTTTGAATTATCTCTTTCAAAACCGTCCGAAATACCTAACGTAGATGTGCTCATTAGGTTCTTAGAACAGGAAATTTCCACATTTGAAATTATGACCGGTGGTGAATTGAAGGAATCAAAGCGGATAGATAGCAGTTCTCGTTCCCGCGCAAACAGCGTGGATCCATATCGATCGAATGCGCCCTCCGGGTCGGGTCCGCGTCGCTCGTTTGCAGCTACCGAATCATCCGACGTACAAAGCGAGAAGCAATGCATTTTGTGCGATGCGCAGCACATCCTACCGAGGTGTTCTAAGTTTTTGAATATGTCTCCCGGTGATAGGTATAATTTCATAAAAAACAAAAATGTTTGCTACAATTGTTTGAATGTTGGTCATAGTCTCGTAAACTGTAATTCCAAATATACATGTCGATCGTGCAATAAACGACATCATTCATTATTGCACTTTGAGAATCAGGTAAACAAGCCTATTCATTCAAATCAGGCCGTCTCTTTCCCTCCTTCGGAGAAACATATGGTTGTCGCGTCTGAACCCGGCCCTCCTGCCGTGCTACCTCAAACGACCGCCGTGAACCACGCGATAAGCGCGAACTGCGAGTCGTCCATTGCGCCCTCTACGAGGAAATGGACCGTAATGCTTTCTACCGCGCTCGTCAATATACACGTTGGTACGGTGAAACATCAATTACGTTGCTTAGTTGATTCGGGAAGTCAAGCTAGTTTTATTACGGAGGCTTGTTCTAGACGCATAGGCTTGAGCTCTAGGAATATTAATATTCCGATTTTTGGTATCGGTGAAGAAAAACCGATTTATCCTAAAGGTATAGTTACGTGCGTTATCAGTCCTCGAAATCAGGATATACCAGCTATTTCAGTGGAGGCTTTAATTTTACCAAAACTAGTTTCGACCCTGCCTAGAATACCGGTACCTATAGATGCGTGGCCGCACATCAAAAATTTGTATTTAGCTGATCCTGATTTTAATGCTCACAGCTCTCAACCCATTGAAATGCTTTTAGGTGCAGATATTCTATCTCACATTTTGCTAGGAAACATTGTCAAAGGTCACCCCGATGCACCGATTGCAATGAATAGTATTTTCGGTTATTTGTTGATGGGAAAGGTTTCTTTCGATGTAGCGAACCCGCCGCCACTCCAGGTGTGTCATAGCTCCTTTTTCGAGGACAACGACCTTCAAAGGTTCTGGGAGCTGGAGGCAGTTCCAGAAGAAAAAACCCTTTCTGCTGATGAAAGATTGTGCGAATCTTTTTTCGAAGGATCGCACACACGTGACGAATCCGGTCGCTATGTAGTGGCCCTTCCATTCAAAAGTGCACCTATACTAGGTCAATCCCGTGACATCGCTCTCTCGCGTTTTCGAAAATTAGAATATCGTTTAGAACGTAATTCTGCCCTGAAAAGGGAATACCACTCGTGCTTACAAGAGTATTTAGATTTGAACCAAATGGAACTTTGTGATCCCCCCTCCAAAGATGATACTTCTCATTATTATATTCCGCACCACTGCGTGGTCAAAGAGTCTAGCGAAACTACTAAGGTTCGGGTAGTGTTCGATGCTGGTTGTAAAACCACAAATGGTCACTCATTAAATGATCTTTTGCTTACCGGTCCGAAGCTTCATTCGGACATTGTTGATATTTTGTTAAAATTTCGAATTCATAATGTCGTGTTTACAGCTGATATCAAGGCTATGTACCGTAATATTGCGGTTAGAACTTCAGATTGGGACTATCAACGCATACTTTGGCGATCCTCTCCTGACGCACCCATTCGGGATTATAAAATAAAAGTTGTTGTTTTCGGCGTGAGCTCATCTCCTTATCTTGCTTTACGTGTGATGCGCCAACTCGCACAGGATGAGGCTGAGAAATTTCCGCTCGCGTCAGCAGTTTTGATGGACTCCGTCTTTGTCGATGATATTATTACAGGAGAGGCCGACGAGGCCAAGGCACTCGCTCTGCAAAAACAATTAGTAGATGTCTGTGCAAGCGCAGGGTTCGAACTTCGAAAATGGCATAGTAACTCGCCGGCGATTCTCGCCGCAGCGCCCTCACCTCACGGTGAGCGGCCGGATAATGTTTCGTTCGCACTAGTGGAGAATGATACTTCAATAAAAGTACTCGGACTCCAATGGAACCCTTGTTCGGATGGTTTCTCATTCAATGTTCAATCTTCTGACTCGACATGTACTAAAAGATCCATTTTGTCGGAAATCGCAAAAATCTACGATCCCCTAGGTTTATTATCGCCTGTGATTTTGTATGCAAAACATATTATGCAATTACTGTGGATCGCTGGGACCGGGTGGGATGAGTCACCGCCCATTGATATAGTCAACGCGTGGTCAAGCTTCACCAGTGAGCTTCCGCTCTTAGCTGAATGTTTTTTCCCTCGTCACATTTTCGACAAGGCTACATCGATCGAGTTGCATGGCTTTTCAGATGCTAGTGAACGAGCTTATTCTGGATGTGTTTATGTTAGGTGTAAATGCAGCGACAACAAGATTCGTGTTTTTCTTGTGTTGGCAAAGACGCGTGTTGCGCCGTTGAAGCGTTTATCTATCCCGCGACTTGAACTTATGGCAGCCCAACTGTTATCTAAACTAATAAGAAAAGTAATGCTCGCTTACGGCGACCGAATTCATTTCGATCATGTCTACGCATGGTCAGATTCCACGATTGTGTTAGCATGGCTACGCTCATCACCACATGAATGGAAAACTTTTGTGTCCAATCGTACCAGTGACATACTGTCACGAGTACCAGCCGGTTGTTGGCGACATGTGCCATCGTACGACAACCCGGCCGATTCAGCCTCCCGAGGCATGCTGCCCTCGGTGTTTGTCAAACACGTTTTATGGTTCTGTGGCCCTAGTTGGTTAGTTGAAGAACCAAAATTGTGGCCTATGCTCATTCAAGGTCCTGTTACACAGGAAGAAAAACGCAATCCTCCTCTTCTCGCAACACCATCTTCTGTAGGCGAGCTCGAGGTATTTTCAAAATTTTCATCGTTAGGAAAACTGGTTCGTGTCATATCGTACATTTTTCGATTTTATCATAAATGTAGAAAAACTCAAACTTCTTTCCCTGCGCACATTACTGTGCCCGAATATAACTCTAACCTAAAGTTAATAATAGGTAGAATTCAACAGTCCGTTTTCGCGGACGATATAAAAAACATAACACTGGGGAAACAATCCTCAAGTCAATTGAAACGCTTATCTCCGTTTTTAGATAAGGACAACTTATTACGTGTGGGCGGGCGATTGCATAAATCTCTTCTTTCGTTTGAATCTAGACATCAATTGATACTTCCTAAAAAACATCATTTAACTACGTTAATTATTGATGATGCACACGTCACCCATTTACATGCTGGTCCCCAGTCTACGCAATATTTGTTGATGCAAAAATATTGGATTTTATCGGCACGAAACATAATCAGACAGCGTATACATAAATGCATTTCTTGTTTTCGAGCGCGGCCGACTCACACACAGCCACGCATGGCTCCTTTACCTAGCGTACGTATACAATCAGCGCGTCCATTCTTAAAAACAGCTGTTGATTACGCCGGACCATTTTATGTGCGCGCTAATAAGGTTAGGAACGCTAAAATAATAAAATCCTACGTTGCAGTTTTCGTTTGCATGAGTGTAAAAGCGATACATCTCGAATTAGTTTCAGATCTTACTACTGAATCGTTCTTAGCTGCGTTACGACGTTTCACGTCTCGTCGGGGTTTATGTACGGACATCTACTCTGACAACGGCAAAAACTTTGTTGGGTGTAATAACTACTTACAAGAGTTATATGCATTTCTAAATTCAGATTCAGTTCAAAAGGCGTTTCATGAAAAGGTATTAGGTCAAAACCTTACTTTTCATTTTCAACCCGTTACCGGGTCACATTTTTGTGGATTGGTAGAAGCTGGTGTAAAAAGTTTCAAACATCATTTGTATCGTGTTCTTGGTACTCGCACACAAACCTACGATGAAATGCATACTCTTCTTTGTCAGGTTGAGGCAGTGTTGAACTCGCGCCCTCTTTGCGTCTTGAGTACTGATTCCCAAGACCCCTTACCGCTGACTCCAGCACATTTTTTGATAGGCAGTCCTATCACGGCCCTACCGGACGTTTCGTTGACGGACTTTAATCCTGATAGGCTTACTCGATGGCGATGGATCCAACAAAGCGTTCAACACTTTTGGAAACGTTGGAGTTGCGAGTATTTACATGAATTACAACAATCTCAAAAATGGTTTCATAGTCGTGGACCTCCAATCCGTGAAGGCATGATTGTTGTTGTGCGTGATGACAACCTACCCCCTTTACAGTGGAGGTTAGCCAGAGTACACGCTCTGCACCCGGGCAGTGATAACATTACCCGTGCTGTCACTCTTAAAATGGGAAACTCTTTTACGAGGAGACCCGTCGTTAAGATTTGTCCGCTTCCTTTAGATTAATAAATCTACTTTACTAGTTGAGCATTTAGTTAGTACCTAAGCAAATATTATATATTTTTGTTTTTCCTTTTCCTTTCATATTTCTTACTTTTTTTTGTGTATATTTCGTTAAAACAACCACGTTCTTTTAAGGTGAGCGGCTATGTTCCGTACCGGAATTGATTTTTTTTCACATTTTTGTTTTATTTATTGTGATGATGATAATGAGTGCATTCTTAAATTGTTGGTGTGGGTAGCAATACATTTCCTGTGCAAGCAGACACAATTTGGAGGGTAGGTCGAGAAATCTTTTTTGACCTATCTGTTTTCTTATTGGCTGGTTGGTTTGACGACGCCTCTCACGCGCTCTCGTGAAGGAATCGGCCAACGAACATTCCTCGCTCCACCGTCATCGGAGACGAACGTTTACGCACCCTGACTGCCGTTTGCCCCGATTTTCCCACGCGCCCGCGCCGGTATTCTATCGCGTTGTGTGTGCGTGTCTACGGTCCTTCTTTTCGAACAGACGACACGATCTGTGAGACCCTTTCACCAGTCCTGTGGATTTCTACAAGTGCGGACAATATCGGTGCTATCTTGGAAGGCCCCCGGACTCGAGTCAGCCGTGAACCCAGGTACGTCTTTCCAATACCAGCCACTGAATTTCCCGTACAACACTATAAAATAAACTTAAATGTCGTTTCCTTGTTCTTCAGAGCAACACAAGTTCATTTAGTTTACTAGATTACGATTATAAATATACAAATTCTGACTTTTTGGATCAATTGTATAAGTTTAGTTTTTACCCCACTGCGAACAAGGAGGGTGGGTAATTTGTTTGGGGTGTATATATGTATGTGAGTATGTATGTATGTGAATTCCTTTGGCTCAAGCTGTAGACCAAACGACTAGACGATAAATGAGGTGTCGTTGGATTGACCTTCATAGAGGTGTGCTATTTAAAGCCATTAATACGACCTGTTCCTTTGGTTAAGAAAAGAAAAAGTACAGAGATGGTGACAGAAGGATTGGAAGAAGAGAACATGCTGTGCCGACCCCACATAGAGTGGGATATGGGCAAGAAGATGATGATGAATTATAACCTATTCCTATGTACCCACACAAGTTCAAAACAGGTTCTCTGTTTATTTTATCTTCTTCTTCTTCCCGCCCTTATCCCACTCCATATGGGGTCGGCACAGCATGATACTTGGATCATGCTGTAAGAGTTTTGACTAAGGTGTTTTATGATGGGCCGTTTGTTTATTTGTATCAACATAATATAAAGTATTACCACAAATATTTTCGTCTAGTTTCTGAAATACGAACTAACGCGATGATGATTATGTAATAATAGAGACGTTAAAATGATTATATAGATACTTGTTTGTTTTGACTAATTAGTTGCATATTCGGGCAAATTCGGTTTTCATACAAAGCACAAAGTTTGCCGAGACGTATAATATTTGTGGTATTATAGTACTTTATCTGGCTTATTCAGAGGATAGGTACCTAGCGTAGAAGGGGTGGTGATGAAATTAAAATACTTTACATACCATTCAATACCAAACAATAAAATAATTATCAAACTCAAACAAAGCAGCAGAACATCATTTCAAACAAATAATTTAAAAAATATTTTATTACATAAAACTTTTGAATAATTTGCCCGTCCGATCAAAGGGGAAACAATTATGAAACATTTTAAAAAATTAAACAAAAAGTAGATGCCTACACAAACGTAGGAATTCTTCTCCATTCAGGTTGAATTTTTTCTTAGGGTGGCTTTCAACACAGTAAGTAAGCTTAGTATTTAACCGGTAGTATACTGTCATCGTGGTCGTAATTTGGATTAGACTTGCACAGGACCGTATTCGACGGCACAAGCAAAGGGAAGCCCA
Source organism: Scotopteryx bipunctaria (assembly GCA_949320045.1). Classification (NCBI taxonomy): domain Eukaryota; kingdom Metazoa; phylum Arthropoda; class Insecta; order Lepidoptera; family Geometridae; genus Scotopteryx; species Scotopteryx bipunctaria. The sequence continues at coordinate 8,420,991 of OX439461.1, read as the reverse complement.
TGCCCAGCTGTGGACAAAACAGGCTGTGAGTGATGATAATGATGATACCTTCATCATCCCGTTATTTGTGGTGGATGGCACAAACTGAGTAATATGTCCAGTCGTGGGTGAAGTCGGCCTGTGGCTGATGATGATGATAATTTTTTTTAAATCAATAACACCAAACAGTCACATACCTTCATAAACCTGACCCCACACTTGGATTCCCTGTGTCGTGGGTATCAGAAACTACGAGTACCATGGTACCACAACACCCAGACCCGGCAGAAATATTTTGCAGAACGTGCAAACATTTCTTTCGCAGCGGGAATCGAACCCTTCTTGCGACTCAGCCGAGCACTCGTCCGCCATGCCACCAAGGTCGATAGTGTAGATACTGTCTGCAATATACTGTGCCCAACCCTTTATGCTAAAGGAAAAGTAGCTGTAACAATACATAGGTTTTTTTCAATGCCGTATTTAGACGGAGAGCTAAATGAAGGTGATTTGTTAGAATAAAATTCTGGATTATAAAGAAGGTGTCATAAATCTGTAGAGACGCCTGTGACGGATAGGTATGGTCAAATTGTTAGCTACTCGAGAGCACTGGTATAGTGGTAGCAGCCTCACCTTTCGATCCTAAAGTGGTGAGTTCAAACAAATTCAATCGTGCATAAATGGATTTTTCTCTGCGAACAATTTATACGCGCTGTCGTTGTTTTGATTGATCGTTAAAGTTAAGCAACGTTGTGCGCGGTCACAATGTGGATAGGTGACCGCAGGTGGCATTACGAACTGAGCGCTTTCGTGCTTTGAAGGGTACGTTAAATTGTCGGTCCCGGCTTTTAAGTCGTTAAGCCATGACGGAGGCCTTTAGGCGGCCTAAAAACTTTGTCACAAGAGTTGGGCACAGTACTCTCAAACGGTGAAGGAAAACATCGTGAGGAAATTCGCATGTCTTAGAAAAAAAAAATAAAAAAAAATGTCTCAAGTGCACGAAAGAAGCTTTGAGGCGCACTTTAAATCTGAGAATGTTGTCGACCCATCGTGCTGCTGGAGACAGTAATTAGCAATATGGCCTAATAAATAGAAACTAATTTTGATTGTTTTTTTAGTTCCGCCGAATAGTCTGTTCCATAACTGGCACATCACCCGCTACGGAAAAGCAAAGTCTTTTTTTGTGTGGTGAAAAGATTTTTAATGTCCTACGCCATGCCAGTTTCTTCACGATGTTTTCCTTAACCATTTGAGAGTACTTGTACAGGTCATCATCATCAGGTAAATAAGTTCCATCGGGCTCTCTGACTAGCCAACGCCGAGCTCTGTCGTGTGTTAATTGTTTGTTCTCCATTATTTTCGCCTTCAATTGCCCTTTTGTCTCGGCCATTCTTTTCAAGGCATTATTTTGAAGGCTTTCTTCGCAACGAGCGATTCCGTTAATATTTCAGTTCTTTTCAATGGCGTACCGAATTGTTTTTCCTGCGTCATCATTAACTTGAATATTCGCTTTTTTTTGTGTCTCGTTTTTGTGCGGAAAATTTGGACGTTTCGGCCCATATTTTTCTTTTGTTTTCATTTTACCATCTATACTAGTTGTTTTTCATAATAGTGATTGCTATTATGTACCTACAAATGGTCAGACAGTATGCCAAAGCATTGTTATTATATGATAAGAAGACGAAGCATGAAGTATTTCATCAATAGGATAAAAAAATGTCGTGCCCGCTGTTTTAACGCGGCTATAAATAGTATGTCGTGTCGCTGGTAGGTAACTCCAACATAAGGCCAATGACCAAGGACTTCATTCTCATGAAATAGACAAATTAATGCTGTTTTTTTGTAAAGATAAATTGTACCAAATCAACGTTTTGGAAAAGGGCCTGGTCAAGAGTACCCTAAACCGACAAGCTTGCTTGAGGAATGTAATGAATGAAGCGAAAGAAGTATGTCAGGATCGTAGCAAATGGCGATCCGTGATCTCTGCCTACCCCTACGAGAAACAAGCGTGATTTTTTGTACGTACGTATGTATGTATGTACTTTTGAAAAAAAAATGAAAAAATTAATCCAAACTCTATTGGATCATCTTATCTTTTATTTTTTACTAGCTGCCGCCCCCAGCTTCGCTCGCGTGGTACCCGGATAAAAAGTAGCCTATATGTTATTCCAGCTCACATACTATGTTTATAATCAAGTTTAATCTAAATTCGTGCCGTTACGGCGTGATTGAGGCACAAACATACTTCCACACATCCTCACAAACTTTCGCATTTATTAAGATTTAAAATATATTCATTTTTACTGCTCTGCCGGACTAAAGAAAAAATATTAAATGTGTCCAGCTGCTTCTCTCCCCGCACTTGTCGAAAAAATCGACTAAGTTTAGTATCCTCTTCAACATGATGGACCATTTATATAGGCGATGGGCTGATCACCTGTCACCATGGTTCACCATATCCATCTTGGGATTTGAATCAGGAGTATGCAAGTTTTCTTGTGATTACTTGTGGCTTTGCCCACCCCATTATTATACGGAAGTTTTTTGAATACAACAAAACATATACTAAAACCACATGTTCAAAATCAACAAACTATCAGCAGTTAATAGCGTGTTAACTTACAATACGACCAGAGTAAAGACACTAGGATCACTTTCGTGACATACAATTTTAGTTATAACCACCTTGCCAATACGTCTATGAAACATATCACAACGAAATTCGAACTCTATGCCTACGGAGATAAGGATACGTATTGATCGAATGTTGATAAAGCATCGGTAGATGGTAAGTTTGTAAATTAGAATGATAAGATCAAGCACGTTTAAGCAAGTCTGATTGTTGATAAAAAATATACATTTATAGGAGATTTTTGGAAACACCGCTCCTGTACCGTAATTGGCTGTTTTTTATCTTTTCAAAGAAAATATGGCCGTTTCGTCGTTTCGGTAGCAAGAAGTGACCAGCAAGTTATGGGTTCGTAGCCGTGTGTGTAAATATAATTATATTATTATGGGAATTGTGTAATTACTGAGTCAGGCGCTGTGATGTTTGTCGACCTGCAGAGCCAGGTTTCGACAGATAGTGATTCGTCATCGAAAATTTTAAAAATTTAGACAATGTGTTATTGTATTTTAAAACCTTTATCGTACAAAAGGAAACCCGCGGCTTAGTCAGCTCCGCACGTATTGTCCAATTTCCTGTGGACAAGGCCGACTAAGCTGAGAGGATGGAATAGGTTCTGGGCAAGCCTACATATGTAATACATACTTACATAATATGTGATAATAAGTATATCTGATAGACTTATATTTTAAAAATACATATCTTCTTACCTTCGTCTTCAAAAATCATAACTCTGTCATCTTAAACAACTAAATCAACTTATCCAAATATCGATTTCCTTGAATCCAAAACCGCCATACGATATTTTAACACGTACAAACAATAAAACTGTACGTCGCGTCTGTCCGTTTGTTGAAACTCATAATTTCTATATTTATGTCTTACTCAGCTCCCGAAGACCTTAGGATCGGGTTGCATCAAGTTGCATCTTGGTTTATGATCTCGATGCTCTGATATATTATTGAAGGTGAAACCAATCTGAATATATAAAACTCGTTATGTTACTGACTGACTGACTGACTGACTGACTGACTGACTGACTGACTGACTGACCATCAACCAACTTACAGCCTAAACTATAAGCCCTTGAAGCATGAAACTCAGAGGTAATTCCTTATATACAACACAATACAATACAATAATATCTTTATTGTAAAAATAACAAGAAAAACATGTTGTGTCGTAAAATATTTTTAGACGTGAAAATATGTTATTGGCTTTTTGTTTGTGTAAGTGTATTTAATTTGTTACTGAAGCTGTTGGTTTTCCTATAAATAAATAAATGAAAGAAAAGTTTAATCAAAATAGGTAGGTATATCAATTTAGGCGTCATACAATGGGCGGCCTTATCGCTAAAAGAAATCTCTTCCAGGCAACCATTGGATGCAACCTCTTATGGTGGTGGGGGAATTCTTCTTGTTGTCTAGTTGTGCACTAATGGGGGAATTCCCGAAATTCAACTTAGGGGACGGAGCGGGAAGACGAGGTTTGTATCTATCTATCTAGTCGTGTCACTAGTGTGGTGAAAGGGTTTTTAAGTGCGCCTTAAAGGCTCCTTTCGTGCACTTGACACATTTTTTTCAAACTTTCTAGGGTTATATGACGTGCTGCTTTCCTCGTCATGTTTTCCTTCACCGTTTGAGAGTACATAGTTTTTTCGAACAAAAATACTTATTAGTAGATTAGTGCGCGACTGGATTTGAACCCACGATATTAGCATCGGAAGGCGGGGCATTACAAGACCACCAGTGCTTTTAATGTGTGAAGTTTGTATGTAAAACTCAAAGCGGACAAAGTCACGGGGCATTTAAATAGTAAGTTGATGTTTTTATGATGTGTTGATACTCTTATAATTTTGTGAAGATTTTTTATAATTGATCTATCTAGCTGGATGTAAAATTATATACTATCTTCTCTTTAAGAGAAAAAGAAATTTTTTTAACCCGCCGCGTTTTCAAAATTCTTTCAGGCAGGGCGTCTGGTCGAAACGATGCGCGCTCCAAGGGCTGGTTCTTATTTGGCTCAACGGATCAGTATTGCCATTCAGCGTGGCAATGTAGCCAGCGTTTTGGGCACGCTTCCATCGTCTGATGAGCTGGATCAGGTGAGCTATCCATAGACCGTCTGCAACGGCCTTTAGATAGCCCGACTGTTTCTTTTGTATTTTGTAAATTATATTTGTAATAGTTGTAAGTTTCTATCTGTTAATTAAAAAAAATATATAGTACATAAAAGACATGTCCTGGTTGCTCTGTCAATCAGATAAAAGTTGCCAAGAGGTCCTAACTCAGCTTTGAGCTAACTTCACTTGGGTACCAGGTGAAGTAGCGCTGGTTTTCAGTCAGGACCTTAAGAAGGGTGACGTCACTATTAAAAATTAAATAAAACAAGTAGAGAGAGAGATAGAAAGACAAATAGAAGCCGGATTAAAATTCTGAACAGCGCCACGCCGCTTCGCATCGGCCACCTTTCATCTTGTTGATACAAATCACTGCATGCGTGCTGTGTTAATGCAAGATATCGCGGGAAAAATTGTTTTTAGATGCAATGAAGTTGAGGAGATATTGCGCCGTGCACTTGCTGGAATCTGATTATCTATCAAGATTTAAGGTTTAAGTTTGTGATTTATTTCAATTTTGTTTGTGTAAGCCCTTGCTCAAATCTTACTTCTTACTTATATTATGAATGCGAAAGTTTGTGAATTTTGATGTTTGGATGTTTGTGCCTCAATCACGCCTAAATGGCTAAACGGATTTGAATGAAACTTGGAATAGACATAGAACATGTACTGGATTAACATATAGGCTATTTTTTATCCGGGTGCTACGCGAGTGAAGCCGCGGGCGGCAGCTAGTCATAAATAAAATATTAATTTTATTAATATTTATGGTCATTTCACACAGTGCCATTTAACCCCAAACCAAGCATAGCTTGCACTATGGGAACCAGATGGCTCATAGAATACTTAGGTATATACTTTGTTTTTGTAAATACATACTTACAATACATAATACTATAACACCCAAACCCGGAAGAAATATTAAGCAGAACATACAAACCTTTCTCACGTAGCGGCAATCGAACCCGCGCTTCTTGCGTCTCAGCCGAGCAGACCCGCCACGCCACCGAGGTCGTCAATCAGGTCGTCAGATCGTCGGTAGCAATCAAAAATGTACCACTACACGAACTATGTATGTATGTTCGTATGAGCTAGTGGCTAACTCTAGTGACGGAGTTTTTAGGCCGCCTAAAGGCCTGCGTCACGGCTTGACCACTTAAAAGCCGGGACCGACTGTTTAACATGTCCTCCGAAGCACGGAATGCCACTTGCGGTCACCCATCCCAATAACAATACTAAATGAACTCGAAGTGGTACATTTTTGATCATTTATCCCAATAGGACTAGGTATTTCGGTTCATAAAATAAATAAGATTCCCCTGCAATAAAGCTTCATTCTCGGACAGGTGCGCTGTAAGAGGCATTAAAATGCGCAAGGCAATCGCAACTCGATACCGCGCGGTGCTTTACGATTTTAGATTTTTCTGTTAGTGTCAAAGTTGCCGCTGCGCGTGCGCATAGAGTTACGAAGCTATAGACATTGCATTGTAAAATACAAATACAAATACAAATAGTTAATTATGGAAAAAATACAGTCATATATAACATAATAAGTACACGATGATATTTGCAGTAGTTACTGTGTCGCAACTATTAACTCTCACCTCCAAAAATAAGTTTAATGTGACTGGAAGTACTGTATAATATAAATATCCGTGATCTCCGCCTGCTCCTGTGAGCACTGGTGATCTAGTTGGTAGTGATCCCGCCTTCCGATCCGAAGGTTGTGAGTTCAAACCCGGTCGTGTACCAATGGATTTTTCTGTGTGAAAAATTTATGTGCGCTATACCAGTACTTTCAAACGGTGAAGGAAAACATCGTGAGGAAACCCGCGGCTTAGTCAGCTCCGCACGTATTGACCATGTCTTTCCTGTGGACAAGGCCGACTAAGCTGAAAGGATGGAATAGGTGCTGGGCAAGCCTACTCCACCTTAATTCGTCCCGGGCACTACAGCGTCCCGTTTGTGAAGGTAAAAAGTTGCCTCCTGACGCTGTATAAATCATCTAATAGATGGTTAAAAGCATTAGTTAGCTATTTATTTTGCCACTTCTGTACTGCGTTCTATCTTCTATCTTATCTCTACCCACGACTTGCAATACGGTTGTCAGTACAGTACCTACCTACACACTTATTGTTTAACATTATATTGTAAATTATTTATATGGTGGCCACTGACATATACAAATTAAGACATGATATAAACACGGTACCTTGTATTGGTACTGACGGCATTTCTTTGGTAACTTGCTTAATTCATTGTATTTTATAATGAAAAATATTTGTTTCAGTTAGTCTGAGGGCAAACGAGCGTAGTTTCAATTACATTTGGTGGAAAAAAATAGTTTCTTTCACCTGAAAACGCCGCGTCAAAACGACGAATGTGAAGATGAATGTGGGTCGTGGATGGACATAACGCAAAACCCTGCGAGGTCATTGCCCAGCAGTAGGTAAGTCAGGCTGTGGATGATGATGATGACAAAAAAAATAACTGGAATAGATCCAACCTAAGCTTTACAGTAAAATAATCTGATGCGATTGATTACGATTATGATCTTTGCTTTTGTATTAAATATCTATACTAATATTATAAAGCTGCAGAGTTTGTTTGTTTGTTTGTTTGTTTGTTTGAACGCGCTAATCTCTGGAACTACTGGTCCGATTTGAATGATTCTTTCAGTGTTGGGTAGTCCATTTATCGAGGAAGGCTATAGGCTATGTTTTATTTTTTTCAAAATTAGGGATCCGTAATAAAATTGCTATTTTGTAACACAAGGTGTAAAATCGAAAACTTATTTTTGCGTGCGCTGCAAAAACTATTGACAATAGAACAAAATGATGTACTACGTGTTTGTAGATCCCATTAAGACCTACAAAAAAGTCCGCGAGAACATATATCTAGCTATCATGGTTTAATCACAATAACCGATTTTGTGTTCAAAATAATTATTAAATCGTCTGAAGAAAAAAAAAACTACGTTAAATATGTATCGTAATATTAATATTTATCGAAATTAAGCATTATGTTATCAAGAGTATTTATGTAGAAGTAAAATACTTTTTGTTTCATCTCAATCGGATATTTCGTTTAAAAGTTATCACGTGTGTAAGATGTTAAGAGTTGGTACATATTAATGAGTTATGGGCCATAGAGTTTTTTATCAACATAAAATCCTGTAATAATCTTTTTCGAAATATATTTGTTGATGATTGTAAGTATAAGATCTTTGAAGAGTATAATAAATACATTTCTAAAATAACTCTGCTAAGGAAATCCACGCGCGCTTGATGCAAGCAAGACGAGACGCTGGCGGCGCGGCGGCGGGCGAGACGAGGAGGCCGCGCTTGCTGGCCGCCTGTGAGAAAACGCGGGTGAAACCGCGGGGCACAGCTAGTGTTAAACATAATCAGACCATATCCATCTTGAGGCCTTGAAGTGGCTGCAAGTTTTCTTATGATTACTTTTGGCTCTGCCCACACCATTAGGGATGTAGTATTTATGAGTAAGTATGTAAGTATTTGTGGACATTTCACACAGCGCCATCTAGCCCTAAACTAAGCAAACCTTGTACTATGGACACCAGATAGCTGATAGAATACTTATAAACTTTTTTTTTGTAAACACATATATATTTCTACAATACCCAGACCCAGAAGAAATATTTGCAGAACATCATCATCATCATCATTTTCCTGCCATTATCCCACTCTATGTGGGGTCGGCACAACAATTTTATGACCGGCCGCCTGCCTGGCGTCAACCCTCCTTGGGAATACTTGCTTAATGTATCTCATCATGTTTGAGGATACTATCCCTTAGTTGACTTTTACGACATGCTCGGGGAGAGAAGCAGCTGGACGCATTCTATGTTACTTCTTTACTCCCTGTCCAGCAGAGAAGTTACAAATATTTCTCCCGTAGCGGGAATCGAACCCGCGCCTCTTGCGTCTCAGCCGAGCACTCGCCCGCCACGCCACCGAGGTCGTCAATGTATGTAATAGGTAGAATCAGACGCACGGGTGGCAAGATCAAAGACGATGTCTTCTTTCACGTTATCAACGTAAACAACGAATATGACACTGCGAAGTGATAGAATAGGTTTGAAATCTGCTACTATTGGTTTGAATACTCGTGTAATTGGTGCTTATTTTAAAAGGTTTTCATCATCATCTTCTTCCTGCTCTTATCCCACTCTATGTGTAAGAGTTTTGGCTAAGGTGTTTTATGACCGGCCGCCTGCCTGACGTCAACCCTCCTTGGGAATACTTGCTTATTGTATCTCATCATGTTGGAGGATACTATCCCTTAGTCGACTTTTACGACATGCTCGGGGAGAGAAACAGCTGGACACATTCTATGTTTTTAATTTTAAAAGGTTTTATCAATGCCAAAACATAGAGGCATTACGAGCTGAGCGCTTCCGTGCTTCGGAGGGCACGTTAAGTTCTCGGTCCCGGCTTTAAGCCATGACGGAGGCCTTTAGGCGGGCTAAAAACTCAGTCACAAGAGTTGGCCACTAGCTCATACAAACTTACTTTTAATGGCAAAATGCAATCGTTTACATTGCGCGCTATTTTTAACGGTTGGGTAATGGTTAGCTGTTCCATTCGGAACGTACTTACCTATTACAAACTGTCATACATTAATGTTAGAGGGCACTGGTGATCTAGTTGGTAGTAACCCCACCTTCCGATCCTAAGGTCGTGAGTTCAAATCCGGTCGTGTACCAATGGATTTTTCTGTGTGAAAAATTTATGTGCGCTATACCACTACTCTCAAACGGTGAAGGAAAACATCGTGAGGAAATCCGCGGCTTAGTCAGCTCCGCACGTATTGACCATGTCTTTCCTGTGGACAAGGCCGACTAAGCTGAGAGGATGGAATAGGTGCTGGGCAAGCCTATTCCGTCTTAATTTTTCCCGGGCACTACAGTGTCCCGTTAGTGAAGGTAAAAGTTGCCACCTGACGCTGTATAAATCATCTACTAGATGGTAAAATCCCTTTTTTTTCTTACTTTCATCATCCCAGTCACTGCAGCGTCACGTTAGTGTAAGCAAAAGTTTCCTTCTGACGCTGTAGAAATTATCTAGTAAATTAATATATTAGTTATTTTTATTTTGAAAGTTATAGCATCAATTCTTGCCTCTTAAATTCGAAACTTTATCGAAAACCACTGGTAGCATTGTTGGACGCCATCCAAAGCACGCAACAGCATTCTTAAAGGGTGTTCTATTATTAGGCGCTGAATGGACATTTAATAGGCTAATTATCTGGCCTGCTCACGACCACAGATAATAAAGTAATCGGCGAGTACGACTTACTTGATGACGAACAGGATTTAGTGCCCAATATGTAAATATAGGAAGTTAAATAGGTAAATTAGGTGGTTAAATACGGCAAAAGCTAAATGTGATCCAAGAATTTGTATGATTGTCCGCTAGCAATAGGAACACGATTTTTAAGGTCATAATCGTCATGTGGATATGTAATTTGGATTAAATATATTTTTAAGCAATTATTATGAATCTGCATATTTTTATATGATTTTATTAAAAAAATCCTCCGTCACAAGATTTGGCCTCTAGCTTATACAAACTTAATTGTACCTACTTAACGACTTACTTTTATTAAAAAAATATTTAACAAATTTTAGTGAAACTTTGTATGTAGACAGAAATACATATAATATAGTTCGTGGCCTCGAATGACATAATTAAATATTCACATCTACCACATTTTATTCTGGGACTACGCAAGCAAAGTCGCAGGCGAAAGCTATCTATACTAATATCAAGTCCGTAACTATTACATTTTCACTCCTAAACCGACGAGATTTCGATAAGATTTGACTAGGAGATAGAATTAATACCGATAAAGGACTTAGGTACTTTTGTTTTGAAATACAGGCGAAGACGCGGGCAACAGCGAGCTTGTTGTAATAACAAAAGCAGCGATATTCATATTTCTTAGCGCTATCTAAATCAAATCTGTTATTTTCGAATAATATCGCCAGAACGGCTACCTCCCACGTATCGTCGCTTGCAAAAGTTTTGTGCCAATAAAAATGAAAATAAAAATCATTCAATAGAGGTGACTAAAATGACGACTTGCGTCACAAACACTAAGAAATATTTTTTTATAATAAATGTTCGGTTGACAACGGCAGCATATAATTCAGAAAATGTATTAAGGAGGCATAATAATTCCAGCAAAGGAATTCATAGTTTGATGATAATCTTGATGAATTCCTACTAATATTATAAATGCAAAAGTTTGTTACTCTTTCACGCCTATACGGCTGAACGGATTTGAATGAAACTTGGAATACACATAGTACATTGTAGGCTATTTTTTTATCCGGGTACCACGCAAGCGTAGCCGTGGGTGGCAGCTAGTTGTTTATAAAAATAATAATTATTAAAATGGCCAGTAAAACTCAAAACTTAAAACGCCCGCCCGGTCCTTGAACCGGGTTGCTTGAGCTTGTTGTTTAAAAAATTGCTATTGTAACTTTTTGAGGAATCTTTAAGCGCAATTTTAGCTACATTGTCATCGATAAAATATAGCATCCGAAGCCAAAGGCCGATCGGTCGTGAATGGCGGATGGATTACGAATCGGCACCCGCTGACGGGCTCCTGCTAATTATGATTTATTGAACTGGTAACGTTGTGGAGACTCGCTTTTAAGGCTTTTGAGGCTTCGTGCTGGGTACATTACAATATGGTTTCTGGTATACATAAAATATAAATAATAAATAAATAGTTGGCGGGACGATCTCGACTCCTTCGAGAGAGAATAGTGGGAGGCTTCGAAGAACAGAGATGGTTGGCGGAGTTTGGGGGAGACCTTTGCCCAGCAGTGGGACGATATAGGTTAATTTTGAGTTGTATGAGATGTTGTAGAGTTACCTCAATTGGTTATAATTTAATTTTTTTATACTATTTGTACCTAGCTGTAAGTTCCCCAAAAACTCTGAAAATAAAATAAAATAAAATAAATAAAATAATAAAAAAAATTGTGAACATTTCACACAGCGCCATCTAGTCCCGAACTAAGCAAAACTTGTACTATGGGAACCAGATGGCTGATACAATACTTAAATACTTTTTTTTGTGAATACATACTTATTAATACATAATACTACAACACCCAGACCCGGAAGAAATATTTGCAGAACATACAAACATTTCTCCTGTAGCGGGAATCGAATCCGCGCCTCTTGCGTATCAGCCGAGCAAACGCCCGCCACGCCACCGAGGTCGTCAAATCTGTGTTTCTGTGTTTTGAACCATCTAAAAATTTATATATGAATTGCTTTATTAAGAACAGTTTATCTCATGACTGTACTTACAGAAATGGGCGTCAAATCACGTGGGTGGTTGTCGATTGCCCTCGACGTGTGTCACGTTCAATCGTCAATTTGTATGACAATATTGCAAATGTTAGTCATTGCATTTATTATTTAGCTATAGACTTTAATGAAGTCTAATGATTTGAACGTTTTCTGATTTTTGTCTTGCTATATTTTGCTACAAATATTAATATCCTGCTAATATTATAAATTCTAAAGTTTGTGAGGATGTGACGATGTTTGTGCCTCAATCACGCCATAACGGCTGATCGGATTTGAATGAATCTTGGAACATAATATAGTATGTGTGCTGGAATAACATATAAGCTACTTTTTATTCGGATTCCACGCGAGCGAACCCGCAGGCGGCTGCAAGCGATATTAATTTTTTTTACTTTTCTGCTGGACTGAGAGTAAAGTAAAAACACAGAATGCGTCCAGCTGCTTCTCTCCCCGAGCATGTCGCAAAAGGGTCGATTTTGTCGACTTTTGCGACTCCAAAATAATGAACCACCTATATGTATAGGCGATGGGCTGATCACAAATTGCTTAGCCACAAATTCTGAAAGCATGATGAGACTTACCAAAATTCAACTCCTATTTATCTATGAAGCGCTCGTGGCGTAGCTTGCTTAGGCGTTCTTGATTGATCGTTAAAGCTCAGGAACGTTGTGCGCGGTCACAATTGGGATGGGTGACCGCAAGTGGCATTACGAGCTGAGCGCTTCCGTGGGCACGTTAAACAGTCGGTCCCGGCTTTTAATTCGTTAAGCCACGACGGAGGCCTTTAGGCGGCCCTAAAAACTAAGTCACTAGAGTTGGCCACTAGCTCATACGACGAGAAGAGATTTACAGTTACCTAATAAGTGTAGAGCGAAGATTTATTGATAAAATTGATGGGATTGAACACACCAGAGTAAACAGACACCTAAGAGCCCAATTACGGTTAAAAAACACGGTCAGTGAGTAATATTGTCCTCGGATGCGATCCATCAATGTTGTACTTCCGAGGGAGATAATAATGATTAGCCTCGCCTACCAGATCAAGATTACGTATTGGGTATAGATAGATCGGTATAAGCTGATTTGTGTAGCCACTGGCTTAGAGATACAGGGTGCTTCTCTGGAGCTGCGTTTGCCTGAAGTTGTTCTGGACTGGAAGTAAAGAAAAAGCAAAGAATGCGTCCAGCTCCTTCTCTTCCCGAGCGTGTCGTAAAAGTCGACTAAGGGATAGTATCCTCTCCAAAATTATGGACCACCTATATGGGCGATGGGCTGATCACCTGTCACCATGGTTCACCATATCCATCTCAGGACTTTAAATCAGAGGTGGCTGCAAGTTTTCTTTTGTTTACTTGTGGTTCTGCCCACGCCATTAGGGATACGGGCGTGATGATTATGTATGTATGTAGAACTCAAAAGAAGGCTACTCCTTCTTCAAATGAATTTAGCTTCAGCTGTCCGTCTTCAAAGACCAGCTTAAAACAAAACTGGAAGACTTTGTATACAATACTCAGACCAAATAAAAAGAAAAGACGGCGCGCCGCGAATAATAAAATTGAAGCCACCATTTTACAACCGTTTTGTGTTCCAAGTAACCTAAAATTCATAGTATAATAATTAAGAAACTATGTTATTTGAAGTACTTACCTACAAGTGAAAAGAGATTCCGTGAGACTTTTTATGTGATTTGCTGCTGTTTTTACAAGTGGAAGGCATAATTCTATTTTTAAGACTCGTGACGTACTAAGAGCGATGAGCATGATTTTAATGTAGGTGTGTGCAGGAGCACGGTTTTGTGTGGCTTCACTTTTGTTGTTCGCGGCGCGCCGTCTTTTCTTTTATTTGGTCTGAGTACACAATAGAAGCGCTTTCCAGCACCCTGTACACACTCGGCGAGATCGACCTCTCGATACTGTCCACTTGATAGATAATCTTCGGGATCGAACAGCGTTCGACGGTTCCCGCCACTCATTTATAAGGAGCCGCATCGACACGTCATACCTACCTACCTCCTCTGTTACGACAGAGTTTAGAAATATCACCAAATGTCATCGACCCACGTGGGTAGTTCCCATTTGTTCTATGGAACATGACATCGTCGAACAAAACACATTTCCTTTCCAATTTAGACGGCTTCGGTGGCGTGGCGGGCGATTGCTTGGCAGAGACGCAAGAGGCGCGGGTTCGATTCGGAAAGAAATGTTTGCATGGATCTGTAAATATTTCTTCCGGGTCTGGGTGTTGTGGTACCATGGTACTCGTAGTTTCTGATACCCACGACACAGTGAATCCTAGTGTGGGGTCAGGACTATGTATGTGACTATTGGGTGTTATTTATTTTTTTCATTCATACTAGCTTTTCACCCGAGTTTCATGCCATAGAACAAAATAGGAATCAGATTTTCCTAAAATGTTCCATGAGAAGCTAAATGACACTGACAATGTCAATTATTCTATTTTAACCATAACCATGAATATAACATAGGCAATCGTATAGTAGCGAACTATCATTACTGCCAATCTTAAGTTAGAGGCCAATAATTCTCATAATGCGACAATTAAGTCAATCAAATTAGTCACTTTGACAAGAAGTACCAAAATAAATTATGATTATTTTTAGAGCCAGTATGATAAGATAATCGTAAAGAGGTCTTATTTATCTCCTATGGAACAATTTGAGAAATAAAAGTATTACATGTTTCAATAGTGCAAAGTAAGAAAAAAATATCTTATTCTGTCCGATGACGTCATTTTCCATAGAACATATGGGAACTACCCACCCACATGATGATTCCCTTGCAATATGACACTCTTTAAAACGCACTCTATTGCTTTCACCATGCTTTCGACAGAACTAGTGACACGACTAGTGGAGGTTTGATTCCCTTGCCGGGGTTACCAGTCGACATTAACTTTGCCTTTGATAAACAGTCTGTCGCCATCACCAAGATGCGTCTTCCATAACTTTCAGAGTACTACAGTGTTTTTTTTTTTTTATTTAATGGTTTTGTCGCTTTGTGACCACATCACCCATATAAAAACAAAAATGAATTAAAAAACCAAGAAAAACTTAATCTTTACTTATAACAAAACTTAACAACTTACATAAACCTAACTTAAGTAACAAAACTAAAAACTCAATCTCTTTACACGATGGGTCGGATAATACACTATTTACATAACCTATTATAACAAGCGAATTTGTACAAAACATAATGATCTGAATGAGGCATTACGGACAAACTAACAGTGTTACAATTTACATACATACATTACAACGCCCGTATCCCTAATGGGTTAGGTAGAGCCAAAAGTAAACATAAGAAAACTTGCAGCCACTTCTGACTTAGATCCTAAGATGAATATGGTGAACCAGAAGAACAACAGAAAAATTCATTAGCGCATGACCGGAATAGAACCCGTCTTAAAAACTGAATGCTGGAGCTCTTCCACTATGCGACCAGTGTAATCAAGTACTCAAGTCAAACATACTTAATTACCAATGAATGGTGAATAAATGTTGGAAATTGCATCAAAATGTAGGCGCAATATCTTAAAATAGTCCTCGTTCTGACAATACCATTAATTTCTCCATTCATAATATTGACTCACAGACGCTAACTCATATTAATTTTACCCTGACACTAAATAACGAAAACAAAGTCTGTCTTAAACGCTTGCATAGACAATTAATTGAGGATTTGTTTGACTGTCTGTGTTATGTATTTTAAGTGTAAGTGTGTATTGATAATGAAAAAAAAAACAGAATGCGTCCAGCTTTAAGCATCTTATATGGGCGATGGGCTGATCACCTGTCACCATGGTTCATCATATCCATCTTGGGATTTCAATCAGTAGTGGCTGCAAGTTTTCTTATGATTACTTGTGGCTCTGCCTACCCCATTAGGGATACGGGGGTGATAATTATGTACGTATGTGTGTAATATTGATAATGCTAAATAAAACGACAGTATCTTTATAATCTGAATCTCAAAGCTTGAAATAAATACCTACCACAAATATTGTGGGCCTCGGCAATTTTCGTCTAGCTCCTGA
Source organism: Scotopteryx bipunctaria (assembly GCA_949320045.1). Taxonomy (NCBI): domain Eukaryota; kingdom Metazoa; phylum Arthropoda; class Insecta; order Lepidoptera; family Geometridae; genus Scotopteryx; species Scotopteryx bipunctaria. The sequence goes on along the minus strand of OX439461.1, from coordinate 8,404,859 downwards.
AATACGAACTAACGTGATGATGATGATGTAATATAGAGATGTTACAATAATTATGGAGACTTATTTTTTTAAGTGTTGGTTCAGTTATTATTAGTTGCATATTCGGACAAATTCGATTTTCATACAAAGCACGAAGTTTGCCGAATATACCTATCTTATATTATAAGAATCTTTGTCCTGACTGACTGACTGACTGACTGACTGACAGACAACGCACAGCCTAAACCGCTGGACGTAGAGACTTGAAATTTTCAGTGTAGGTAAACCTTGGTACGTAGAGGTGTACTAAGAAGGGATTTTTTTAAATTCAACCTCTAAAGGGGTGAAAAGGAATGAAAACCTGGAATTAATTTTTGGTCTAAAACTGCACATAACCTATATCAAATTAAAGAGCCGATTTTTCTCATTTAGTTGATGTCATAATTACCTGTAAATTCTTTATTTTTGGCATGTTTTTCATGAAAAATAGAATAGGTACTTTTATTTTGACATTATGACAGCGATGATACCACAGATTAGTAATAGATGATACAAAACATATGGAAAAGGAACTGTCAATGTCAAATTACCTGTGAAAGGAAGCATAAATTATTACTGGTCTAATAAGTTTCCAATCTTGATTATTCATGGAGTTCTGACGTAATTCTACGTCTGATAACTAGATGTCGCTGCTAATTCTGATCAAATCCTAGAACGCGCTGTCGTTGCGTTTTGAAAAGTTTACATTAATCTCAAAATTTTTACTAAATTCACGGAAATTTCTTAATTTTTAGATTTAGGTATGTTTGTTACTATTTCACGCAAAAACTACGGAATTTACTTACATACCCTATTATTCATATTCGTTCGCTAAAGTTAGCCATTGCTTAAAGTTAGCCCTGTCACTGTTTGTCATTATGAAATGGTAAGAGATGGCAATACTTTAGTCATCGTTTAGCGTACACTATATTATAATGAATAATGAGGATAGTAGGTACCTACGTGTGCTGGAATGGGACATAGGGTACTCTTTATCTGGGTACCGCGTGAGCGAAGCCGCGGGCGGCTGCTAGTATAATATATACAGAATGCCTTCCAAACTTAACGAGCGCTATCTCGAAAGTATGTAAATCAGTGTGGTGAATGTACCCTATTTAAAGTGTGCCTCAAAGGCTCCTTTTGTTCACTTGACACAAGTTTTCGGACTTTTTAATTTCCTCGATATGTTTTCCTTCATCGCTTGAGAGTTGCATGGCGCACATACATTCAAACAGAAAAATATTTTTTCTGTGCGATCGGATATGAATCCACGATAGACGAGGCCACTACCACTAGGCCAGCAGTGCTCTCTATTTCCATGCAAAGCGGAGTAAATGTAGCCTCTGAGTGTGCCGCTGTGGACAGGCAAGTCGGCAGGACAACGCTATGCTGATCGTTATAAGCAATTTGCGCAAGATTGCATCCATTGATTTATTGCACTCAATTTTATTTATTCGTTACAGGTCCTAATTTATGTCTCTTGCAGGGATTTCAGGAATCGATGTATTTTCAAAACGCACGATTTAGTAGCTGTTAGATTAATGTACGGCTGTAGAATATACTAGCTTCTGCAAGCGTCTTTATACCAGGATAATGTTGTTCTAAATCACGAGCTACGTACTAGAATAAAAAATACTTGCGGACATTTCACACAGCACCATCTAGCCCCAAACTAAGCAAAGCTTGTACTATGGGCACCAGATGGCTGATAGAATGCTTATATACCTACTTTTTTTTGTTAATACACACTTATAATACATAATACTACAAGAGACCCGGAATAAATATTTGCAGGACGTACAAACATTTCACCCGTAGCGAGAATCAAACCCGCGCCTCTTGTGCCTCAGCCGAGCACTCGCCCGCCACGCCACCGAGGTCATCAAATATATTTGCTTGCAACTTATTTTTAATTTTGATTCTTATTGATTGCAACTTTATTATGTTACTAGTATTTTCGCTTGCGGGCGCGAGCTGCACGCAGCTCGCGAGGGACGTAATCGCTGCTGTTGAAAAAAAAAAAAAAAAAAAACAACTGTCACCTTCGGCATTTGCATCGCGCCATCTTCTATGACATTTCTTCGAGCACTCCATACCTATCGATTATAGTTATCGAGATATCGTCGGTCAAAGTTTGTATGGCGGCCATCTTGTTTTCCGCCATTTTGAATTTTTTTCACCGCACATCGGATTCGACCAGGGTGCATGTCCACATTCCGCAAGCAGGAGAGATCTTGGTCTTGTCGTTTCGTCTGGCAGTAGGTGAGGTCCCTGATGAGGAGCAGTTTTCGAAGATTTCGGATTTTTCCCATACTCGAATTGACTTCCTGAACACTTTCTCCATACATCATTTTGACCCATCTCCACTCCTTCTGGGAGAACAATGATGTCAGTGAGTGAGTCAGTGAGTGGGTTTGCAGCTATATATAATATAATGAGTGAGTGAGTGAGTGGTAATCGAGCTTTATATAGTATAACTAGTATTTTCGCTTGCGGGCGCGAGCTGCACGCAGCTCGCGAGGGACGTAATCGCTGCTGTTGAAAAAAAAAAAAAAAAAAAAAAACCTGTCACCTTTGGCATTTGCATCGCGCCATCCTCTATGACATTTGTTCGAGCACTCCATACCTATCGATTATAGTTATCGAGATATCGTCGGTCAAAGTTTGTATGGCGGCCATCTTGTTTTCCGCCATTTTGGATTTTTTTCACCGCACATCGAATTCGACCAGGGTGCATGTCCACATTCCGCAAGCAGGAGAGATCTTGGTCTTGTCGTTTCGTCTGGCAGTAGGTGAGGTCCCTGATGAGGAGCAGTTTTCGAAGATTTCGGATTTTTCCCCTACTCGAATCGACTTCCTGAACACTTTCCCCATACATCATTTTGACCCATCTCTACTCCTTCTGGGAGAACAATGATGTCAGTGAGTGAGTCAGTGAGTGGGTTTGCAGCTATATATAGTATAATACCTACTATATTAATACATTATGTTTCATTAAAACACATCTTATGGTAAAGAGGTTCACAGAAAAGGGGATTTTGGAAATTCTTCATGTTGAAGGCTTATATTAAAATCGTATAACGTGAGTGAAATCGCGGTGATGGGCTAGTTAAAAAGAATGGCTTTCAGACTGGTAAATGGTGATAAACTTGTAAAAAAATAACGATAATACTAATGAATGACTGTACCATTCGAATAACCAAAAATATCGTTCTCAAAAGAATTGATTAATCGTTCAGCCAGACAGTAGCAGCGTTTTATTATTAAGTTTTTTAGAACGTCCGGTGTAAAGTCCATTTATCAAAGTTTAATTCGATTGTAACGAATTATCGATACTGAGGTGTCAGAATCGATACTTTTATTTTGCTACCGGTCCTGATGTATAATCTTGATGGAATGTGATGCTGACAGCTTATGAGGCTTTGATGGTTTCTTTTCTGTTTATATTTTAAATCAAAGGCATGAAGAAGTTAAAAAAAAACGGTATAAGTACCATCATGCATGCACATACACATGTCTTTTGTACGGGGCCCTCTTTTTAGGGTTCTGTACCCGAAAGGTGCCAACGGAACTCTATTACTAAGCCTCCTCTGCCCGTCCGTCCGTCCGTCCGTCTGTCAGCGGGCTGTATCTCATGAACCGTAATAAGTAGAGAGTTAACATTTTCACAGAATGTGTAATTTTAATTGCCGTTATAATAACAAATATTAAAAATAAAATAAAGTAAATAAATTCAAGGGGGGCTCCCTTGAATTTATTTACTTTATTTTAATATTTAATATATTGTATGAAATATTTAATAATATTTCATACAAGAAACTTTTTGTTTTTTTCAAGAAGTACATCATAGTAAAAGTCTTTATTAACAAGTACATATTAATTCGAATTGAAGTTTCTCGCATTGAAGTATCTTGCTCAACATAATGTACGAAATTTTCAAGTTTAGTCTGCCATCTGGTCAAGAAGACGGTAGGTAATCCCGATTCGATCCATCCATAAAACATTGACTTGTACAAATTATTTTGAATATTTCACGTCAAAACCTTACAACGCCAAACATCTCTCAATTTGTATGATCCTATGCAATTTTGAACGGCTATTTCTCAATATTAGGCAAAAACTTAGAACTATTTTTCATGCGAATTTGAACTCTATGCGAATGATGGAAGGGTGATGTCTCAATAAGGTGTCCAGCAATCGATTTTGAACGAGTTTGGAACGACAAAAAATACACGATACCATCGCTCAATCAAAATAATGACTTATTTAACACTGACAATAAAATATTGCTGCTTCTATTGTGTTCAAGCCGTATAAGTAGGATGAGATTTGGGATGGATTGGGGAAGAGCGGGAAAATTGACCTTCTTATTAATTTTACAGCTGGTAAATTATTAGAATCTCAGATACAACAGATACCATAGCATAACGGTCCGCGGCTAGGCTACAAAAAAGCTCTATTTATTAAAATAATTTTTACTTGTCTATCATGTAGGTACTACACCAACGTAATCCAGAATTTCCTCTCTGACTTCTTTTTTAAATTATTATTTTAATATTTTAGACATTACTGCTACTTCCTATCTTGCTATGCCCTTTATACTCTTGTCACTTGTTCCTGTCAAATAGCGTGGTAAAAGGTAAAAGTGTGTAGTAGCGGATTTTCTCACCAAAATCGATGTAGAACTCTGCTGTTAGTTATGGAAATATGTTAATCCAAAAATAAAACAAAATTTTATTTAATTTCTTTGGTTTCTCAAAGTGAAAAAAGGATAAGAGAAAAAATATACAATTAAAAAAACTTGAAAAATCCATGTTTTGAGTATGTTTTGATCTAGATTACGGGAATCCTACCATATTTTCAGATGATTTTAACTTTGATAAGTCAGTAATAACTGTTTCCTTAACTGTTGAAACCAGTTGTTTTAATAATTTTGTAATTTTCTTTTAATTAACAATTATTTGATTTCAATATTTTGCGCGGTCTCTGTCTTTCTTTTATAAACCCCAATCTCTTTCGAATATAATTCGGTCTAGACGCGATGGTATTGTAGCCTCTTAAAATGCAACTCATAGAGGTTTAGTGGTCTAACCTTACCCATTCTCCCATTAATATAATCCATTGAATTCCCAATCCAGCACAAAGCTGACAATACTGATTGGATCCCATAAAGCATCGTATTGAGAGATATGTCACTGACGAAACAATAGCGGGTTCGATTCCCGGCCAGATGACAGGATTAGTCGCGGCTCGAATGCGATTTGATGTACGTGATTGATTGATGACGAATGGATTTGGTTGACTCAAACTCTGTCAAACATCAATGGATGAAGTATTGAGTGAAATAGATCATTTTGTGTGTGTGTGTATGTGCATGTGTGTGTGTAACAGACTGACTAGTCCTCTTTAGGGTTCCATAACCGAAGGGTGCAAACGGGACCCTATTATTAATATAAGGAAACACCGTACTAATAATTCAAGGGTATAATAGAGGTTTATTAAATCATATATATCAACATACTCCACATAATATCAATATTCGAATCAACACAATCTACACTATGTAATTAATTATTGCACATACGTTCTACACCTATCATTGCAACGAGTATATCTGACAAGTAAGGTACCTAAAACTCACAAGCTTTGGCACTGTTTTCCTCGACATTGGAGTAAAAGCAAAAATCCATTCGCTTGATATAGCAAAAACAAGAAACAATACCTTTTTTCTCACCCCACAGTCGGTTCATTGCGAAACAATCGGCAAATGATCCACCCGGCTAAATAGGTAGGCACAAATGACGATTGGTAAAGATAAAGAAACAGATGAGACATAGGATAAATCCCTAAAGGGGTGGGCAGAGCCACAAACTTGTAACTCCTGATTCAAAGTTTGAACCATGATGACAGGTGATCAGCTCATCGCCCATACAGATGGTCCCTTAGTCGACTTTATCGATATGCTCGGTGGCGACGACCTCGGTGGCGTGGTGGGCGAGTGTTAGGATGAGACGCAAGAGGCGCGGGTTCGATTTTGTATGTTCTGCAAATATATCTTCCGGGTCTGGGTATTGTAATATTATGTGTTATAATCAGTGTGTATTTACAAAAAAAAGTATATAAATATTTATTTGTTTATCATTTATTTTATGCTCGGGGAGAGAAGCAGCTGGACACATTTTATGTTTTTTACTCCAAGTTTAGCAGAGAATTAAAAAAATACCTTCATCAAATCAGTCAAAACAATTATCGTAATTTCTTTAGCTTTTTTTGTTTGTGTCCAATAAACATCTGTACATAATTGATTTTAATTAACGGTGGAAATTCAAAGAATTTGGTGCAAAAACTCAAGAAATATTGTCAGCTTTAAATGTCAAATATTCTAGAAGCATTTATACCTATCATAGTTGGTTACCGCGTAAATGGTTTGATGATCTATTAATTTCAACTTAAGAACTATAAAATAAATATATAAATGAGTCTTTATTAATATTATTAAGCTTGCTTTTCGACAAATGCGTCCAGAACTACTCTTTGTTATTGAGTATTTAAGACCACTATGGACCAAAAACCTTCAATTTATTCAATATCCTTCCAGGATGCTTTAATGCTGCCTCTAACCTTTATCCGATTTTATCGATGGGGTTAAATAGGTGATAACTATGTGTATTTAACTTCTCTGACTTGGAGTTAAGAAAAAACACAGAATGCGTCCAGCTGCTTCTCTCCCCGAGCAGGTCGTAGAAGTAGTATCCTCTAAGGACAAACTAAGGAAGTCGACTAAGGAGTAGTATCCTCTCCATCATGATGGACCATCTGTATGGGCGATGGGCTGATCACCTGTCACCATGGTTCACTACATTCATCTTTGGACTTTGAATCAGGAGTGGTTGCTTGTTTTGTTACGATTACTTGTGGCTCTGCCCACTTCATTAGGGATACAGGCGTCATAATAAGTATCTGCTGAAAATCTTCTTTATTAGGGTCTCCACTCACTACTCCGTTCCATTACAAGACGTGTTTTCAACTACTCATAACTAATAAAAACTTTTAGCGTAAATCGTCAAATTATCAAAAGGTCGTCAAAGTAACGGTGTGAATATTATGAAACGGGGTTAGTGGGCAGACACCCTTATTTATAATATCTTTTGTAATGTTTCATCTCTTGCTGCTTCTTTGACGCTTTCCCTGGTGATGGTCTCTACCACGTCATTAACGTAAGTGACTCTCAGATCGATGTGCAGAATTTTTTTGTCTGTCTACTTGATTGATAAAGAAATGCTAGGGATACGACACTGTTTCTCTCAACCACACTTATTATACAAATGGATATTCCAATTTCAACCTAACGACGATGAGAATAAGGCTGAAGTTGAGAGCAAAGATAAGTTAGACAGGATCCAATCCGCCCTTACAATCTTTTCAATGACAAACTTTGACGAGTCGTCATCTGTCGACTGTTGTATCAATTTGGACTCTATGCCCCTGGTTTAAGAGCGTTTTTGAGTCGAGAGGAGAATGTGGTAAGTTGGTTGATGAATAAAATCGCTCTATAGGTTTGTACCGAATTGGTTTGCAAGTGTTTTCATCGTCATAATGGTAGGAATGGATAAACAATGGATTGGTTTCATGGGGACATTTAAAAAAATCATATTTTTAAGTATAAAACCAATTTGTTTTGAATTAGAATATTTTCAAATGGGACCTAATGAAAATAAAGACTCTCTAAAAATTGTATAAAACAGCTGGAATTGGCTAGATATTTAGGGTCGATTATCTTACAACTAGCTTTCGCCCGCGGCGTCACTCGCATGATATCCAGATAAAAAGTAACCTGTATATTAGCCCAGCATACTATGTAGGTATATTCCAAGTTTCATTCAATCCTATCAGCCGTTACGGTGTAATTGAGGAACAAACATAGGTACATCCACATAATTATCCTCACAAACTTTCGCATTTGTAATTAGGTATGTACCTATAAGTAAGATTATCAAAATCCTAAATCACATACTTTGCCACAATATTCACTCAACGGTATCGAAGATTTCCTCTCAAATAAACATCAATAACAGCCAATCCCAACATAATCCTCTTAGAACGAGATCCCAAACATAAAAGAAATAATACAATAAGTTTTTTCAATATTTTTGAAAAAGGTTGACACTGCCATTGATACCGTAAATAACGTGGGAGTATTAACCGTAGGTCAATATCGACTGGTGCAAGTGGATTGTCGCATCTGATCTGTTCTTTATTCTTTGACAAAGGTCACAAATTTGACATTGGCAGGTGTGAGGAATCCCAAAAATGTTATAGCTTTTTTTTGTGGGATTTCTTCTGCGAAAAGTTACAAGTCCTTTCGCCACACTGGTTCTGCAAAATCTAGAAAGTACTTTCTCATTTTTCGTCCTTTTAATCTCAGTACCGATTTGTATCAGAGTCCAAACATTATTAGATCCATAATTATCAAAGTAAAAATAAATAAATATTTGTGAACATTTGACAAAGCGCCATCTAGCCTCAAACTAAGCAAAGCTTGTACTATGGGCACCAGATGGCTGATAGAATACTTACATGATTTTTTTTTGTAAATACATACTTATAATACTGCAACATACAACACCCCGGAACAAATATTTGCAAAACATTTATCCAGTAGCAGGAATCGAACCCGCACCTCTTACGTCTCAGCCGAGCACTGGCCCGCCATGCCACCGAGGTCATCGAGGTATCCATAACATCCAAAGTTTTTGGAAGATGTAAATAATGTTCAAAACTAGATTCAACATATAATTTTTCATACAAAAATAACGTTCCAAGTCATACATTTTCGTATGCAGAGCAAAAGCAAGTAATAAATTATAATGTAGACAGTACCCGGAATTAGAGGGAATACAAGCGTAATGCGATTCTTTCTTTGATGAATTCACCCGAATTTCTTTTGATAATATGAGTGTTTGATTTTACTTCGTGTGGGGTTTGATTCCTAGAGAATATTTATGTTTTTCATGAAGTTCATTTGCAGGTCATACTTCTTCGCTGGACTGGGAGTAAAGGAAAAACATAGAATGCGTCCAGCTGTTTCTCTCCCAGAGCATGTCGTAAAAATCGACTAAGGGATAGTATCCTCCAACATGTTGAGATACAACAAGCAAGTATTCCCAAGGAGGGTTGACGTCAGGCAGGCGGCCGGTCATAAAACACCTTAGCCAAAACTCTTTCAGCATGATTCAAGGATCATGCTGTGCCGACCCATCATAGAGTGGGATAAGGCCAGAAAGATGATGTATGACTGTCATTATCATCATAATTTCAGCCGGGTATGTCGAGCGACTTGTGGATAGCTGGACTCATCTTGGCACATGGCCTGTTTCAGCATTAAGTCACGGAGAGTGGACATTTTACACAGCGTCATCTAGCCCCAAACTAAGTTTGTACTATGGGAACTAAATGGCTGATAGAATGGTAGGTGTTATAACAACACCCAGACCCGGAAAAATATTTGTAGAACATGCAAAATTTTCTTCCGCAGCGGAAATCGAACCCACGCCTCTTGCGTCTCAGCCAAGCGCTCGCCACGCCACAGAGGCCATCAAAAAATTGGTCATTAAGTTTTTTTTTCCATTGTACATTGTACAAGCTTTGCTTAGTTTGGAGCTAAATGGTGCTGTTTAAAATGTGCACAAATATTTATTTATTTATATTTATAATAATAAAAGTCATACTGCTAATAATGATGATGGTGGCACTGCTCCTCCTACAGTGTAAATACCATTAACAAGTCCTCAATTTATTAACAATTAGAGATAAATTATAATCAATCAACCGTGCATTAATAAAGAATTCATTTTGTCGGGAGTCTGTAAAATCAATATTGTATGCAATCCTCGTAATGATGGAGTCGGCAACCGTAAAAGTTCAATCTTGATGAAGCCTTATTCTGGTTATAAACTGTCTCGATGAGATTATAGTCTTCTTTAAGATACTGGCGCACGTACCTGGACCAAATCAGCGACGTTTTGGAAAAGGGCCAGGTCAAGAGTACCCTAAACCGACGAGCATGCATGATGAATGTGATGAGAGTGAAGGAAGCAAAAGAAGTATGTCAGGATCGTAGCAAATGGCGATCCGTGATCTCTGCCTACCCCTATGGGAAACAGGCGTGATTTATGTATGTATGTTTAAGACACTTTTTACCTTTTGAGGCAATTTTTACCTTCACTAACTGCGAAAGAAATGTTTGCATGATCTGTAAATATTTCTTCCGGGTCTGGGTGTTGTGGTACCATGGTACTCGTAGTTTTTGATACCCGCGACACAGGGAATCCTAGTTTGGGTTCAAACCTATGTATGTGATTGTTGGGTGTTATTTATTTATTTACTAACGCTGTAGTGCCCGGGACGAATTAAGATGGAGTAGGCTTGCCCAGAAAATATGCGAAATTTTATGAGGATATGAAGAGGTTTGTGCCTCAATTACGCCGTAACAACTGAACGGATTTGAATGAAACTTGGAATATAGGCTACTTTTTGTCCGAATACCACGCGAGCAAAAGCACGGGCGAAAATAGCCTATTTTGATCATTGTCAACATCTACTGCCCGTTTACTCACTGCTGTGCTTAGGCCCTCCTCTGCTTGTGCCATCCATCACGGTCATAGTCTCGTCCAACAGAGTCAAGTTTCAACTTCAAGTAACCACATAGTTAGTAATTGTAAGGCAAGCTACTACCCAAGACTACATAGATGCCCTAAACTCTACTGCAAAAAAATATGCAACTGACTCAGACCTGGAAGATATATTTATAGATAGGGCACAAAGTCCCACTGCGGGAATTAAACCTGCACGCCAATGAGGATGCACCACCAACAGCCTCAACACCATCGAAGATTTTGGAACACAGCTGCCAACATCCCGAAGCCCTTCTCCGGTACTTCAAGGAGTTGTGCTGGCTGTGGGAGAGTTAGCAGGGGGATGATGCACAATACACCCCACCGACGTCAGTGCAGATATTTGTTCCCCTAACATCAATTAGAATTAGAAACAGAGGTCACCTCATACGTTTTTGCAAAGCTCACAGATGCTCGTAAAGTTGATACCACTTGTATCGTCCATGTTCCAGAATAGGGAAGCTGCGCCGGCGCCGCGCGCACTCTTTGATTTGTGCATTATGCCGACTAACGCCATCTATACGTGGTAGCTACCACCCTTACTTGCTACTGTATCATTTTACGATCACAAGATAAAGTAAGTTCGTATGAGCTAATCGCCAACTCTTGTGACGGAGTTTTTAGACTCAGTTATGGCTTGACGACTTAAAAGCCGGCACCGACAATTTAACGTGCCCCCGGAAGCACGGAAGTGCTCAGCTCGTAATGCCACTTGCGGTCACCCATCCACATTGTGACCGCGCACAACGTTGCTTAACTTCAACGATCAATCAAGAACGTATAAGTAAGCTACCCCACGAGCGAAGCCGCGAGCAGCAGCAAGTAAATAATAAAATTCTTAGTAAGAAAACATCAGGTTTAAGATAATTATGTTTATTTCTCATTACAATTTACAAACTCACCTATATAGAGAACTTAATTAAACTAAATCAAAAATATTTTATTAAGCTAATAATTGTGAGTCCTACTTGTACAATCGATTAATTATCGACAAAAACGATCGATTAATTTTATGTTGGATTCATACTAATAAATTCATACCTTTTTTTACACCTTCAGAGCAATCCATAAAAATTTGGTAATACAGGTTAGTGGGTACCTAGTCACTTTATCGTTACTATTATAACATCTAATATTATAAATGCGAAAGTAACTCTGTCTGTCTGTCCGCCTGTTTGTCTGTCTGTTACCTTTTCACGCATAAACTGCTGAACAAATTTTGGTGATATTTGGCAAGGAGATAGATTCGGGGAAGGACATAGGTTACTTTTTACCTTGTAAAAGGATCCCAAAATGGAATAACAGATATAAAAGGATAAACAAGATAACGCATAAGTCCTTCTTAGACATTAGTTTATGACAAGACAGTTAATTTTATCAATCAGGTCGTAACTTATTTATGATTATTATTATTATTATTATTTATGATTCAGTAGTTGCATTTATGACGTTGAGAATGATTGTAAAATAAAGTGATGTAGCAAAACCAATAAACAGTAACACTTCACTTTAATCGATTCTCGAAACGAATCGAATGACTCTATAACGATGTAATTACAATCGAGTCGGCAATCGATTGCGGCACCTTTGATGTGAGACCGATGACCAATCAGATGGATGGAAAGGTTGTGTTTTTTGTACGCAATTTTGCTGTTATTTACCTTACTTTTGAAATCATTAAGGGCCAATTTCGCTTGGCTTTATTAAATACTGATAGCATAACTGTTGAAAAGAAACAAGAATGTATTTTAAGAAATATTCCAATGAGCTAAACTCGTTCTATTCAACGGTGTTTTTCTATATTAGTGAATTCGATGTTTCTTATTTACCAGAATCAAGCAAAAATTATACTCGTAATGTATATTAATTGTGAAAGTTTGTATGTTTGTGCCTCAATCACGCCTAAACAGCTGAACGGATTTGAATGAAACTTAGAATATACGTAGTACATGGTGCTGGAATAACATAATAGGCTATTTTTATCCGGATACCACGCGAGCAAAGCCGCTGATGGCAGCTAGTAAAATCATAACAAAAAATCAACATAACCAATAAGGTATTGTAATTCAGTAAAGGTTCGATTTTAAATTGAAACAATCTTAACATTTGTACATATTTGATTGATTTCAAAAATTGCATCACTATTAGTTTACAAGATTACATTTTTGCAATTGATGCACTTCATCTACAATCAAATTTGAATCTTCCACCTTCGCAAAAGGATACAATTTCAAATGTCAATGTAGAATCTCCTGGGATGATAGTCGAGGATTTGAAAAATATAAATCTATGTCTAGAAAGAGACGGGTATAGGGATCCAGATGAAAGTGAAAGGGATGGAGATGACGCCATTGGAATGAGTAAGACCAGTAGCGCAATTACAGTGATTTCGGCGTTGGGGCAATCTTCTTGCCGCATATAATTAGATAGTCTTAGTAATCGAATGCGGTGTGGTCTGTTTGTCATTATTTTCATTATAGTGCGCAATTCGCTAATCGTGATTTTGATTGCTACTGATGTTTTGATTGGTTTTTTGGTTTTGCATCTTATTTGATTTTAGTTTTGGTGTGGGATCATCATTTTTTAAAGGCTTTCAGATGTTAATAAATAAATAAGAATTACGCCGGTCCGAAATTGAACTTACCAAAATCTTATTATTCTACTTACATTGTTATTTACAAAGCTCTTTCTTATAATAATATAAATATTTATAAATATTTGAGAGCATATCACACAGCGCCAGAATGATAATTATGCAGAACATACAAAAATTTCTTCCGTTGCGGGAATCGAACCCGCCCCTCTTGCTTCTCAGCCTAGCACTCGCCCGCCACCAATAAACGTGTACTTTTTGTCTAGTGGGATGTACCTATCCCGGTTTTCGATCCGAAGGTTTTTGGTTTGTATCTCTCACTAATCCATTTTTGTTCACAAAACGGTGACGGAAACCATTGTGAAAAAACAGTTTGTATTCTAATAGGAACGATGGACTTGCAACATGTGCTAAATGTTAATGTCTGGACGTGCCTCTGACTACATCAAAAATCTGAAAAGCCTGAGATGTCTATCGCCTAAGTTTTAACCTGTTCATGCGACTACTTTACAAAAGGTACACAGCTACTTACAAAAACGTGTCGTTAAAACTGAACCCTCTCATTTCCTTGTAAAAGCCAAACATCATCACATCGAGACCAAACATCACGAAAATGGAATCTCTAAATCTAAAACAATGTACACGACCACACTTTAGATCAAGGATAATACATTATGGTGCATTTTATTAAAATTTATGTCTTATTCCTTCTTCTGAGAATATATTAATAGGCTAATATGAATTCTGTTGTGGTTCTGTACATTTTTTGTTGTTGAATCGATATAGTTAAGGGGTTAAATGATTATACCAAATTTTATAAACAAAAAATTACTTGTTATTAAGATATCGTTTAAATAATTAGGCGTTCAGTTGTAAAAGTATCAGTTGTTATTATTAAAATATGTTGTATGGGTGACCGCAAGTGGCATTACGAGCTGAGCGCTTCCGTGCTTCGGAGGGCACGTTAAAGTTTTTTTTAGGCTTTTAAGTCGTTAAGCCATGACGGAGGCCTTTATGCAGCCTAAAACACCGTCACTAGAGTTGGCCACTAGCTCATACGAACTTACTTTATTAAAATTATGTTGTTGTTACAATTATGTTTCTCATTTTCATTTAATTTTATCTATCAACCCTTTCTTATCGCGTTTATTTCAAACAGTTTCACTTATCATCAGTCTATTTATTCTTTTTTAATTTTATACGACAACAAAACGCTACAAGTTCCAAGTACTGCTTTATAGGAGCCGCAACACAAAGATAGTGTTCACTCATTTGTCAAACTGTGTGCATATTTATTTATTGCGGACCCTCCACGCGTAAGGAATACCTGAGTATTTTTTACCAAACGCACACAATTCGTAAAGATGTTATAATACTTATTAACAAGACATTAGAGTTGAATTTCGAATGTTCGAAACTTTTAAAAACGCATAAAAGTGTCAATTCGGTTTTCTAGACAATATTACGATGAACTGACAAATCTTCGTGTGTTCTAGTTGACAAGGTTCAGAATTCCGTGGCAGTGAAGAGTTCGATGTTGCTTTCGATAAATAGTTATAAATTTAAAATCTATACGCGGTCGTTTGGACCCAAGCCACCGGTCTGAGTGTTAATAGATTATACGACCTTACGGGGAGTTTTATTGCTTAATTTCTATAATAAGTCATTAATTTATTCTTTGGAGTACGAACAATCTTTTAAAATATACCTACGTAAGATTGTCCCTCAGTATTTACGACTATATTATTGTGTCTCTCATCTATATAGATAAACTAGCTGCCGCCCGTAGATTTGTACCCGGATAAAAAATAGCCTATTATATTAATTCAGCACTACTATTTGAATTCCAAGTTTCATTCAAATACGTTTAACCGTTTAGGCGTGATTGAGCCACAAACATACAAACATCCTCACAAACTTTCACATTTATAATGTAGTAGGATGTGATGTTCAGTTCTATTATAGATGAATGATGAAGTTTTTATGATTTCTGTCTTTGAATAAAAAGTTAAAAAAAGCGACTTTTCAATAAAAGTTTAGTTGCTTATTTTAGTTAGTATTAGTTACGTTCAACGTAACTTGACATTCGTGAAGTTTGCTGTTTAGATGCGTAGTAGACAATTTAATATGAAAAAACTATACTGCGCATGTCCAACAGCTGCTAACTTCACGCATGTCAATGACATTTCAAATTGATATGTCAAGATGTCAGTGGCCATTGACACTTTCGAATAGAAAATACAGTAGCCACTAATAAGAACTGAACTGAACTGAATAAAAAATAAAGTAATAAACGTACTTCTAAGTTGTCATTTCAAAATTTTACGTAATACGACTGATGGTAGGACTGTGTTTGAAAATAAGTATTTAATCAAACCTTTGCCTCAATATAAAATATCCTACAGCTGTTTTGTTATAATAAATAAATAACACCCAACAGTCACATACATAGTCCTGACCCCACACTAGGATTCCCTGTGTCGTGGGTATCAGAAACTACGAGTACCATGGTACCACAACACCCAGACCCGGAAGAAATATTTACAGATCATGCAAACATTTCTTCCGCAGCGGGAATCGAACCCGCGCCTCTTGCGTCTCTGCCGAGCAATCGCCCGCCAGGCCGTCATCGGCCGTCGTCGTGTTATCATTCTAAATGTCTTTTTGTTATTTGATGAATGCAGTTATTTGTCGTTTGAATAGATTTATGTTATATTGAGGTATTTATACTTAGTTAATAGGTTCGTATATCAAGAATGTCGTTTATTATGTTTAACAACATATTCCTTACAAGAGCTTTTAATTCGTTCTTGTGTTTATATTAATGAAACAGAGTCTAGTGGCGAGATGACTTAGGCGACTTAAAAAACCAGACAAGTGCGAGTCGAATTCGCACACGAAGGGTTCCGTAACCTAGTATATAAATAAATTAAATACTATGATATCTTTTCTTGTCTAGCAAATGAATAGTACACTGGTTTTGAATGTTATAATTTATTATACTAAACATAATATTATTTGTATTTGTTGTAACCAAAACATGGTCAATTCCTCACATATTACCATAAAACTTTGAATCACTTTCCAGCTCTTCATCAATCCACTAGGTAACACGCGCGGCTTTCCTCGCATGGTGTAAATTATGACAACCCTTTTTACCCCTTTTTGGGGATTATTTTGAAAACCCCTGAAACTCGTGTCTAATAATATTTAAAGTATCCTAACTAAGTTTCAAGCCAATCGCACTACCCGTTAAAAAGTTCCCATACAAACTTTGACACCCCATTACACCCCCTTTTAGGGGTTCTTTTGAAAAATCCCGAAACACGTGTAAATTTATTCCGCATTTATAGTATTCAGACCGAGTTTCAAGCAAATCGTACACACGTTTTCACCCCTTTAGGGGTTTAATTTCAAATAACCGGCCTTACCCCCGAATACTCAAATGCATCTCAGAGTTGAGCACGTCTCAAGTTAGGGGTTTTTGACAGATTTTCATCAAAAACTGCCAAAAAACCGTGACTTGAGACGTGCTCAACTCTGAGTCGCGTTTAAGTATTCGGGGGTCAGTGGGTGGTTTTGCTATAAAAGAAATAAACCTTCCAAATTTCAGATTTCTAGCTTGATTGCACAAAAATACTTACTGTTTTATATATAGATAGATTAAGATACATGTTATTCGTGCGAGGAGTTATTGCTGGCGCGCGACTTCGTCTGCGATTTCCGAGAAACACCCACGCCGAGCTCTGTAGAGAAGTTACATATTAATATTGCAACTGAGGTAGTGGTCATGGATGTGACATACATTCTAAGAAACTAAAAGTAAAGTTGACTGAACCCTAATCCTACTAATATTATAACGAGGAAAGATTTTTTGTTTATTTGTTTTTTTGTTTATAACGGATAGGCTCCGAAACTACTGGACCGATTTCAAAAATTCGAGAGGGAGGAAGGAAGGAAGGATATCCATTTGTAGGAATATCATTCTACAGATCAAGTCCATGATGGCATATGTCTATCCCCGTGCGAAGCCGGGGCGGGTCGCTAGTATTGTATAAGCGAAAGTTTGTAAGTACGGATGTATGGATGTTTGTTACTCTTTCACGCCTAAACGGCTGAACGGATTTGAATGAAACTTGGAATATACATAGTACATGTGCTGGATTAAAATACAGGCTACTTTTTATCCTGGTACCACGCGAGAGAAGCTGCGGGTGGAAGCTAGTATATTACAAATGCTAAAGTTTTTGAGGATGTCATATAGGCTACTTTTAGCTAGGTAAAAAGTGAGCGAAACCACGGGCGGCAACTAGTAGTTTATATTTGGAAGATAGCTTAAACACATCATCATTATCATCCTGCCCTTATTCCACTCATGATCGGCACAACATGATCCAAGGATCATGCTGTAAGAGTTTTGGCTAAGGTGTTTTATGACCGGCCGCCTGCCTGACGTCAACCCTCCTTGGGAATACTTGCTTATTGTATCTCATCATTTTGGAGGATACTATCCCTTAGTCGACTTTTACGACATGTTCGGAGAGAGAAGTAGCTGGACGCATTCTATGTTTTTCCTTTACTTCCAGTCCAGCAGAGAAGTAAGTAAGATAGCTTAGTTACATTACACATTAGCCGATTCCATTGAAGCCAGATCCTAGTTCTGACTCTGTGGTCCAAGCCTGCATCTTCATTCTTTGTCTATGCATTGTCCACTATTAGTTTGTGTGCATTGTATATTTTCTGAATTGATTAGGACTTGATATACAGTTGATTGTAAACACGACTAGTGGCTGTTGTATTTTAACTTGGTTTGTATTTCCATTCCTTGTTTCATTCAATAATGAAACAAGGAATAGAAATAGGTACAAACAAACCAAGGATTAAGGAAAGAAGGAACCCTAGTCTCAATAGACTAGGGTCTTTATCCTTAAATGACGTATCATACATAAATAAATAACAATAAATATTTGTGGACATATCACACAGCGCCATCTATCTGAAAACTAAGCAAAACTTGTACTATGGCCACCTTGACCTCAGCGGCATGGTGGGCGAGTGCTCGGCTGAGACGCAAAAGGCGCGGGTTCGATTCCCGCTACGGGGAAATGTTTCTGCAAATATTTCTCCCGGGTCTGGGTGTTGCAGTATTATATTTACAAAAAAAAGTTTTACTTAAGTATCCTATCAACCATCTGGTGCCCATAGTACAAGCATTACTTAGTTTGGGGCTAGATGGCGCTGTGTGAAATGTCCACAAATATTTATTAATATTATCCTCTAACTTTAAGAGCTTTAGTATTACTCATGCACTTTTTCATAAAGAAAATCCACAGCTGTAAAGTTCAAATGCTCAACCCTCAAGTGATCATCTCTGAAAGATGCTCTCAACTTCTTTAGTGATTAGAGGACTATAAAATGCAACATTACCATGCACCCCATAAAACCCTTCTCCGAAAACAATATTGATAAGCCACGCTTTCGATCTTCAACGTAAGGTCAACCTTCTCAGAAGTCAACGAACCGGCCGTACTAACTGTGTATCTATCTGTGACCATCGCCTACTAACTTAATTCTATTCCATGACTGGGTCTGCCGTAAACTAAGGCCTTCTACCATCTATAGTAGATGATTTATACAGCGTCAGGAGGCAACTTTTACCTTCACAGACGGGACGCTGTAGTGCCCGGGACGAATTAAGATGGAGTAGGCTTGCCCAGCACCTATTCCATCCTCTCAGCTTAGTCGGCCTTGTTCACAGGAAAGACATGGTCAATACGTGCGGAGCTGACTAAGCCGCGGGTTTCCTCACGATGTTTTCCTTCACTGTTTGAGAGTGCTGGTATAGCGACATAAATTTTTCACATAGAAAAATGCATTGGTACACGACCGGATTTGAACCCACGACCTTAGGATCGGAAGGCGGGGTCACTACCGACTAGACCACCAGTGCTCTCGCCAATACTCTGCCGTACTCACTGTATAAAAGCGCTCGTGGCGTAGCTTGATTAGACGTTCTTGATTGATCGTTGAAGTTAAGCAACGTTGTGCGCGGTCACAATTGGGATGGGTGACCGCAAGTGGCATTACGAGCTGAGTGCTTTGTTGCTTCGGAGGGCGCGTTAAATTGTCGGTGCCATGACGGAGGCCTTTAGGCGGCCTAAAAACTCCGTCACAAGAGTTGGCCACTAGCTCATACAAACATACATACATACATGTCGTAAAAATCGACTAAAGGATAGACTTACTTTTACGATATGCTCGGGGAGAGAAGCAGCTGGACGCATTCTATGTTTTTTCTTTACTCCCAGTCCAGCAAAGAACCACAACCCGGAAGAAATATTTGATGAACATGCAAATATTTATCCCGAAATCGAAACCGCACCTCTCCTGTCTCAGCCGGGTTGTTCGCTACGTCACTGAGGTCGACAAACTTGGTTCTTGTCTATCCAGCCCTCAAACCAAATAAAAGGAAAGACGCCGCGCCGCGAACAACAAAAGTGAAGCCACCTTTTATCTATGTGTGTGTGTGTGTGTCGGTTTTGAGGTTTTGTGTTCCAAGTAACCTAAAATTCATAGTATGATAATAAAAAACGATGTTATTTGAAGTACTTACAAGAGAAAAGTGATTCCGTGAGACTTTTTATGTGATTTGTTGCTGTGTTTACAAGTTTTCACTATACAAAGGAAGGCATAATTCTACTTTTAAATTTTAATTTTACTAGACGACGACTCGAGAGCGATGAGGATGGTTTTAGTGTAGGCGTGTGCGTGAGCGTGTGTTTACTTGCAGGAGCACGGTTTTGTGTGGCTTCACTTTTGTTGTTCGTGGCGCGGCGTCTTTTCTTTTTATTTAGTCTGGGATCCAACCGTACTAACAAGATATTAATCTGTGCTCTTCATTTACCTTTATACTAACTGGCATCGATTCTGTCGTTTGTTATACAAACTGTTGGCGGGTCTGCGGTCCAGCAGATGCTAAGGAATTGATAGCACATCTCGATGTCGTCGTCACGTAGATCTAGCACGACGTGCTGAGGCGTGCTTTTATTGTGATGTCGGGTCTGGGAAATAATGAGGCCTGTAAGGTTATGGTCATATTCAAATGTTATTTGATTCATGACTATCTTCCGTCCGCGGCTTTGTCTCATATTCATACACATTCATACATATTTCCGAGCTCGTATCCATAATGGGGTGGATAGAGACAAAAGTATCCTACTAATATTATAAATGCGAAAGTTTGTGAGGATTTGACGATGCTTGTGCCTCGATCAAGCTGTAAAAATCAAACTCAGTTTGAATACTGTAAATGCAAAATAAATGGACAGGTCGTGTTTCAGAATTTTTCAATACAACCCTTAAGCCTGCAGCCACTTTCGATTCAAAGTTCAAATCGTAACAAAATGTCGGCTTAACGAAAGCTTTTCAAAATATACGATAGATACGAAATCCTTCGAATTTATTCATTCTAAACAGCGTTCAGCAGCTGTCACTGCTTTCATACATTTGACAGCTCTTAAACTTAGAGTTAAACGCCGTTCAGTTGAACGGTGAAACGGCTTTTAACACCCGTAGTTCATAGTTCAGTTTCTATCCTCAGAGCTCAGATCAAATAAATTATTTGATCTGAGCCTCAGAGTTAGTGGGGGGTCAACTTCCCACTAAGCCAGCACATCATTTATCACTCTTAAAATAGCTTTATCCTTATCTCCCCAAAGATTGACCAATAATCGTTGTTTTTGCTTGTCCTAAACATTTGTTACTTGTTTCGTCGGAATGCTTCAAAGATTCGATCTTTCCGATCGACTGGGTATTGCTACTGACTCGATTTTCAAAACCTTACTTGCACCAAATAAACAATTTGCCAAGCAACTATAGCATCTATTCCGTTGGGATATAGTTCTCGCATTATTTATGAATGCATGAAAGAAGTTGGCGGTTATTTTTGAATATTTTTTTCTGGTCGAACGCGGATTGTGTATTCGGCCATGATCGGCCGTCAATCGGATTCCAATTTCAAATTCAAACGTGTCAATTTGACATTCCGCTTTTGTTTTGTTTAATCTTCAATCAGTTGTTCTTAATTCGAATTTAGAAACAAATATAAAATAGTTCTCCTTTCAGGCAGCGATAGTTTTAATCGTCTTTTGTTATAATATTTCTTTCCATCTTGCCATCTTGGTCTTGAAGAGGTGTCATCAAAATTTCGATTTTACGTAAGTACTTAAATGTTCTAAGATCATGGTCATTTAGATTTGCTTTGATGGATTGCTTAAAATCCGACTCAAAGGACCATTTAATTGTGCTATAAACAATCTTCCTTTAAGAAAAAGTTGGCTATAACAAGCTCATGTAAAAAACACTTACCAACAACAAACCAACAAGAATTGGAAACGCATCGCGACCCTGCAGCAATAATATATTTTTTTCCAATAACATCTCAGCGGGTCGGCCATTTGTAAAGCCGTTTGACAACTAAAAATAGGGACACCCAATGCTTAACCGAAGAAGACATACATTAAACAAGCAATAATTATAATTCAAGGTGGACATTACCTTTATAGCGGGCTTTAAATTACAAGCGGAAGCGGAATTTATAAATAAATGAAAATATTTGTGGACATTTCACCCAGCGCCATCTAGCGTAAAACTAAGCAAAGCGAGTAACAAACATCCATACATCCAAAATACAAACTTTCGCGTTTAAAATATTAGTAGGGTTAGTTGTATGTTTCTATTAATAAATTGTACAATCTTTATAACTTAATATTTGTTATTTTATCTATTTATGTTGATAGTTAGCGAAGCCTTGGACGAAAGCTGTAAAAAAATAAATGATTTGTTTTGATTTTATTATCGTCGCCCATCTTTTGTGACTTGCAAACCCTCATAAGGCCATTTAGGCTACAAACTGACGATTATTGCCAAAATGCAATATTGATGTTGGATTCGGTAATTTGTATTTTGCAATTTATTTTTAAACGGCTTTAAAAGTAAAGTTATAGCGCACTTTTGAAATGGTAAGGGTTTACTGTTTATTTACATAAATCATGGTTTTGTTGTTACAAACTTGTACTGTACTTTCCATTTTGTAATTTTACATTGGTTATTGATATTCAAATATATAAAACTCTTCGACAATCACTGACAATCAAAGCACAGCCTAAAACATCCAAGTCCTAGAACCAAACCTTTGGGTTTATTTTTCTTATGGTGTAGGACAGCAGTATGAAAGGAATGTCCGAAATTAATATGTCCTAGAAATGCAGCGGGAAAACTTTTTGGCATTTTTTTAGGTTGGCTTGGAGAGCACTGGTGGTCTAGTGGTAGTGACTTCGCCTTATAATCCAAAAGTCGTGGGTTCAAATCCACTCGTGCACCAATGGATTTTTCTGTTCGTTAGTGCTCTATACCAGTACTCTCAAACGGTGAAGGAAAACATCGTGAGGAAACCTAAAAGTTCGAATGTGGCAAATGCTTCTTCGAACAAACAAATTTTTGGTGAGCAAAATAGCACAATTTTAAGTTGCATCAAAAGTATGTTGTGACTTTTAGGTTTTATTATTGTTATTCTAATTATCAAACATTGAGATAAAATTCAGTTTATTTCTTCAACCAATCAAACTTTTTCACGAGCATAATAATACCTTACGAATTTATAACAAAAACGATAGAAAAACGGAATTATTACCTCCCCTAGGGGAGGGGGAGATGTGACATTTGGCTGGGGAGGGTAACATTTAAAAAAGTTGGATTGAGCCGAACCGAAAGTTTTGATTGTATCTCGAAGATGAAAACAACAGAGTATAAATATAAGATGAGATACCTACTCATCCGACTTGGTAGAAGGAGGTAGTCAATAAAATTCGTTTATTATAATTTTCTTTATGGAAGACTCTTTTTGCACTCTCTTTGCACTTTGAACTCGGTTTAAAGCTAAACTCTGTTTAGTTTGAACGGTGAAATCGGTCCTCATTTTGAACCTTAGGACCTTCTTGTATTCAAACATTTTTTGAGTCGAACTATTTCGTTATGATTGTTTTCCTGCCCTAGAGGGATAATGACAGGAAAAGCGCCCTCCGAAGCACGGAAGCGCTCAGCTCGTAATGCCACTTGCGGTCACCCATCCCAATTGTGACCGCGCACAACGTTGCTTAACTTCAACGATCAATCAATAACGTCTAAGCGAGCTACGCCACGAGCGCTTCAGTGGGATACTAATGTATTTTTGCGATACTTTCTACATTTTCCATTAATTTTACTTCGCCTGCAATTCTCGTTAAGTACTAAAATAAATGTAACCCGACAAAGTTAGATTGGCTGGCATCGAATGATGGCTCATCTAACAGGAACATCGTAAAAATACTGAAATTGGAGTTGTGTCGAGTCAACGGGTTAAATTAAATTGAATTTTTCCATATTATTTTATGATCTTTTTTATGGGTGGTGTAGGTACAAATACAAACGAATAGAGTACCCTTAAAAGCTACTACTTCTAGTCATTGTCACCAGTTCTTTTGAACCGGTATGGTGAAAGGAATTAAAGTGCGCCTCAAAGGCTCCTTTCATTCTACAACATGGCGGTTTCCTCATGATGTTTTCCTTCACCGTTTGAGAGTACACTAGTATAGCGCACATATTTTTTTCAGACTGAAAAGTCCATTTGATCCTACGACCTTAGGATCGGAAGGCGGAATTGCTACCACTAGACCACCACGGGGAACGGGGAATTGATCAGAATCCTTTGGTATCCTAACAAATGTCCTTACAAAATGGATGGCTTTTGTTTGAAATTCAACATGGAATGAAAATGAGGATTAAATAAAAACATTTCTTTGTATTGATAATCTTCAAATAATACAAACAAAAAATTGTGTATGATCGTCAGTGTCATCCTTTCATCCATTTCAAAAATCTAATTAATTTGATTCTTTAAATTCACGCGATAAATCATGTCATACAACTCATACAACAATGTAGTCAAAGCCTTAACTTCCTAAACAAGTGACCGGCAGAAACGAAAAACAAGCGGATCATGGATCGTTTTGTTTCTTTAAAGTGAACAATGAAAAAGTATTTTTTCAATTATATGAGTATGAGGCAGATCATGACAAAAAAACCGTTCAAGTGCGAGTCGAATTTTTACACGAAGGGTTCTGTATTATCGTGTAAGGCCCCCTTTTTTACTATTTGTTCTTATAGCAGCAATAGAAATAGCAGCCAACACTGTGAAAATTTGAACTTTCTACCTGTAACGGTTCATAAGATACAGCGCACTGACAGACGGACGGACGCACGGACTGATGGACAGCCGAAGTGAAGGGATACATTCGAAGGACGCAAAAAAACCTAGCGTTTCATTTTATTGAAAACCACTTGTCTATACAGTCTGCTGGGACAACATTTTCTTCAACCACAGTGGGCGTATCTTTAAACAAAAATCGGGTCCTACTATACATTCTCGATCGCAATTCGAAAATTAAGTAACTCGAATCTGGGAGGCAATTCTTGAATAAAAGTTACCGGTGATTATTTAGTCGAGTGATCACTTGTGTGATTTTGAAATCACCTAATGACTTTCAAGAATACGAACTTTAAAAAATCGGTGGAAATGATGCATTTTTCCGAATTTGAAATCACTGGTGACTTTCAGGAATTTAAATTGATGATAGGTATGTCGTAATGAGATGTTACAATAATGTAGATACTTAATATAATAATAATTGTCCGAATATAATATATTCGGACAAATTCGGTTTTCATACAAACTACTAATATTGACGAGGCGCACAATATTTGTGGTACTACCCACTGTACACTGAACTCAAACCCACAACTTATTGATCGGAAGACATGATCACTAGACCAACAGTGGGCTACAAAACTTCAAAAACAAAGTACCCACAGGGCATACGAAGTTCCTTTTTGTTCCATACAATTGTGAGTTTAATTCATACAGAATTGAATCACTGACACTCTTGAGATTGGGTATCGTGTGTGCATTGTCATTTAATTTATGATTTCTTTATGAGGCCTGCGGTGTGACGCGGTTCAATGAAGAGGAGACCTAAAGAGTGAAAAGCAACTTAGGAAGTAAGAGCTAGTGACCAACTCTCGTGACGGAGTTTTTAGCCCGCCTAAAGGCCTCCGTCGTGGCTTAAAGACTTCAAAGCCAGGACAGACAATTTAACGTGCCTTCCGAAGCACAGAAGCGCTCAGCTCGTAATGCCACTTGCTGTCACCCATCCTAATTGTGTCCGCGCACAACGTTCTACCTAAACCTAACACCTATTATGTACTCGTATATGTACCTAGGTTTATAGACAAATAAATGATTTATTATTTTTTTCTGGCTCTGTGACACGCTAACTGTACCAGTAGTGCTCGGCTAAGACGCAAGAGGTGCAGGTTCGATTTCCGCTACGGGAGAAAATGTTTGTATGTTCTGCAAATATTTTTTCCGGGTCTGGGTGTTGTAGTAATAAAAGTGTGTATTACAAAAAAAAGTATCGGCTCGTCTACCAGTAGTGTAGTTTGGTAGTGCAGTGGGGAATAGTCTCTTGAACTATTGTACCACAGAGCCGGCACCAAGTACATCGCTCCTTGGTCGTGTTGTCGCCTACGCTCTCAGGATTGCCGCTCGTCATACCAGATTAATCGTTTCATCAGACATTTCTCTAGCTTTACTCATTTTAGCTAGCATAATACGCAAACCTTATTATTGAGTTTAAAATAAGAAATTAGCGTAACATTTTAGAAATACAATGACGACCTCGGTGGCGTGGCGGGCGAGTGCTTGGCTGAGACGCAAGAGGCGCGTGTTCGATTCCCGCTACGTGAGAAATGTTTGTATGTTCTGCAAATATTTCTTCCGGGTCTGGGTATTGTAGTATTATGTATTATAAGTATGTATTTACAAAAAAAAAAGTATATAAGTATTCTATCAGCTATCTGGTTCCCATAGTACAAGCTTTGCTTAGTTTAGGGCTAGATGGCGCTGTGTGAAATGTCCACAAATATTTATTTATCATTTATTTATAATGTCGGAAAGAAAAACCGTCCGATCAGACGAAACAAACTTGTTCTACTATATAAATGTCGAAGAAGAGGCTTTATTCACTATGACCAGAACGTAACGCGTGCAAACGCGGGCTCGTTTGTGGAATTACCGTGTTATTATTGTTTACATTCGTGACAATTTCGTATTGCAAAAACGCGACGGGATTACAAAGGCCAGATTTAAATACTAGGCATCAAATAACATTGTTGAAATGGAACTGTTTCGCAGCCATTACTGGTCTTTACGCTCAGAATGAGGAGCTCAGAGGAGTAGGCTTGCTTTTTATCTACTCTGACGTCTAAGCTAAGCCGACCTTATACACTGGAAAAACTATGGTGTAGTTTTAGATTCTTACTGTATTTAAGCTTGTGGTGGCAATAAACTGGTTTTTGGTTTGGTTGATGACGATGACTTTTTAAGTATAATAAGTTACTCATAACGCAACAAGCACGAACTCCACATATCGTAACGTAACCTACATAGACATCTCCAAACGTATTGACCGTGGATAAGCCCTAAGAGGAGGGTGGGCTAGTCTATTGTCCAGTGGTATTTCGACGCTATTTAAATAATCTATAATATACGGCAAATTACTTAGTTTTAAATATATTAAATTAAGTAAGAGTTCACAGCCCTACCGCGTTAGTAAATCATTCTGCATTCGTGATATTTTTACCTGGTGCACAACTACATGCTTTGATTCAGGGTTCCATTGTGGTCCAGTTAACAATATGGTAGCGCTAATGCGCCCTTGTGTGAGTCTGTTTCAATGATGTGTGGTCGCAATTTTGATAAGTAAATATTGATAATTTATTCGGATAATAAACTTACAACTAATGGTCATCATTATCATTATCATGGGTGGTCGATTCTACACAGTAAGCCAGCGATCGAGGGGCTGGTCTAATCCCTCGGCTTATATGTTCCCTTAACACTATCTATGTTCTTTATTGCGTTCGAAACAACTCAAATCATATTCCTGCCCTTATCCTACTCTTTGTAGGGTTGGTACAGCATGTTATCTTCTTCCATTTCCTTCTATCAGCCGTCATCTCTACACTTACTTCTTTCTTAAACATGTCCTCTTTCACACAATCTATCCATCTTTTATTTAACCTTCCTCTGTCTGAGAAAGATGATAAGCCTCAAATCATAAGTCTTAGAAATGTGAAACTTGTAGGGTAAATTCCTTTTATACAACCCTTTTTCTTTAAAATGGTAGTTTATTCTATCTATCTATCTAGTCGTGTCACTAGTTCTTTCTAACCAGTGTGGTGAAAGGATTTAAAGTGCGCCTGAAAGGCTCCTTTCGTAGTTTGTTGTAAAGTATTTTTATACTGTTTTTTAATCCTTTTGTTAGTCTTTAGCCGGCCATTGACACTTTTTCCAATGTTCCAATGAAACAAAATTTGGAGTACCATGGTTACACGACCGACCGAAAATGATCCTCTTCAAAATAATGTTGACTTTGTCTTTGAATTATAAGTACCTCCTACAGAGCTATTGATACCAGGCTCTGCGGTTAAATTCAATACACCATGACTCTTTTCCTCTTTTCCCATACAAAGGCGATTACGGCTATTCGCATTACACCATAAATCAATGTGTGTGGACGTGAGACACCTTTGTGCGCATCGGATCTAATCCTTTGAGAGGTTTCTTATATATGTGGTAGGTACATGTCAAATGTACAGATAAATCAATTAGCATTTGGGTTTTTGGTCTGTGAATTAAAGTAAGTTTTAAGTGTGCATTAAGCAGCAGCTTAGACAAATCAAAAGTTAAGTTCTACATCTTGGATTGAATACGTATTATTTTTGTTGTAGTTTTTCTAAAAGGTTTCCATCTATTATAACCCATATGAGTAACATTGTGAAATGATTTGGTTTTTTTTCCAACCAGTCACATTGATGCTAGCTGTAACTTTTATCTTAAATCGTATTCCCAGCTAGTATTAGTTTCTATCTATCTCTCCTGGAGCTTTTTAACTTTCACTTAAGAACACGCTTTTAAACTTCAATTTTTGTCAGTAACCATATTATTTGGTTGTAAAAAATATGTGCTCAACCGACTTCAATACAAAATGCGAACAAATTCGTGTTCTCTTGACTACGGCTTTCGAATTTCAAAATTTATCTGTGACTCTACCATACACTACAATATACAAAGCCATCTCTGTGCAGCAGACAATTCGTCAACAACCCACTTCCATCCACAACTATTCATAATGCTTTCATTATTAATATCATTCGTCAACTGAATATCATTTTGTAAATGCGATGACATATCGTCCCTTTAAATTAGGATTTATAATTATAATATGTTTGTAATTAATTGTGGATAAGCACTTGGATATGAAAGGAATTATTAAAAAAAGTTCAGCTATTTGAATGGGATAAAGGAATGAAAGCTTGGTCAAATAATAAATACGAAGAGTGCTTAAGTAATAAAATAAAGTCAGTTTGAAAAAGACGCAAACATACAAGAAATAATAAATAGATCGATGTCAGATTTTGAACACAGTTAAAATAGCACCCAAAACTCACAGATAGTGACGGATTAACCCTTAATCAAATTAAGCAATTGCCTAGGGCATCAAGTCTGAGGGGGGCACCGGAAGAAGCACAAAAAAATCCATCCTTAGGGCATCACGTCTCACTCTCACGTCAACAAAAACCACACCAAAAAAAGCATGAATTGCTTAGGGCATCAAGTAGTCTTAATCCGTCACTGCTGACAGACCTGACTCCTGACACCATACTAGGATTCTCTATGTTGTGGGTACCAGAAACTACGAGTTTCTGTTGTAGGTAACACAACACCCAGACCTGGAAAAAAAAATTTACCAGCGTAAATGGAACCCGAACCTCTCGCGTGATAACCGGGCACTCGCTCGCCACGCCATCGAAATGATCAAATCCGTTACTTGTCATGTATGTGTACGGGGTCGATGTGTTTAAGCGAGCATCACGTGAATCCAATGTGACTGGATGTTAATAATCCCATAATCATTTGTAACAATTCACAATAACAAGTGTAACTCGTGACCCAATCGTGAGTCACTAATTACAATCGACGCCACGTCTCACACGCATTAAGAACAATCTAATCATGTTAATTTAATCCTATGACACCGTAGGGATGAGCTGGATGTGTAAAACGATAGTTCTTGCAGGGGTTTTATCGATAGATTGATCATCGATGTCGATAAGTATCGGGTTCGAATAAAATAATACACTTACAAGATTTATTTATTCCGCCACTTTCATAAAAGTCCGAAAATTAAGTATAAAAATAAAGATTTAAAGCATTAAAGTATATATAATTCGCTGATTTTTGAGACTTTTATGTGTACGTATTTCATTATTATATCACTCTGACATCATTTTCAAAGTTTTGAATTGCATACATTTTATTGCAGACATGACCTAAAGGTAATTTAGATTTCTTGTAAAAACTGATTTTTCTAATGACAATTATTTGCCACATTTTTTTGTAGATTTAATCTATTTCTCACCATTGTCAGATTTGCAAACATTTGGTTGGTCATTCCAGCTTCAATATTTTTATCGATACCTACACACAGCACATCACTAGATACTGCCCACGCTAGAGGAAGTCAATCATCAGTGTTTTAAAACGTATTGGATCTGGAATTAGGATGTTAAAATTTTATAGCTACTTTTAATAGTCATTTAGGTCTATGAGATGACTCATGTATACTATGGAACCAGTTTAGCACTTGTTAATCCATTTGAATAATGTTTTTCTCTGACTGCCGAAAGACGGGAGAGGGGAGGAGAGGGGGTTATGTTACTTTTGCCATCAGTTTAGCCGTCAAATTTGACGGCAATTCTGATAGCAAGACGGTCATTATGTGACAACAAAATGATAGACTCTTTGTAATAAAGATATTCAATCACCAAACTGGTCTCAGATACTTTATTTTAATTCTACTAACATATATTATTATTACGCCTGTATCCCTAAAGGGGTGGGCTGAGTTACAAGTTGAGAAAACTGGCAGCCACTCCTGATTAAAAGTTCCAAGATGGAAATGATGAACCATGATGGTCCATCATGATGGAGGATACTATTCCTTAGTCGACTTTTGCGAGATGTTCGGGGAGAGAAGCAGCTGGGCGCATTCGATTCTATTGTTTTAATTCTTCATTTTATTATTATCAATCTATTGTTTTTTTATCGTGTCAATGATTTTCATTCACCCTATGCAAATTAGTGGCTATAAATATTTGAAGTAAAATATAAGGTACTGAAATAACACTAGAATTCTTGAAAAGAATTTCATCACACTCAAAAGATACCTACTGATCTGTCTTAGCTCTGTGATAAAAACAGTAGGTTATCCCTCGAACAATTAGACCCAAATAATCTGATAACCCCCAAACTATGCAGCACCAACCCACCAAATTAACAAGTTAAGCCATATGCAAATGACCAATACATTTAAAGATAACACGACGTAAGATCAATTTGGGCATCATTGTATGATAATACGAGACCATTAGGGGTACAAAGGACGCACAAGGAGGAGGAAATTGGTCTAACCCTTTCCTGTTTTTTGTGAGCTTGGGGACAGATTTGATCTATCGAGGATTTAGCGAGAATGATTCAATTGTTGTGAATATTTCTAAACGAGATAGAATGTGATATTCTTAAAAATATAGCTGTACCTTTCGTGAGAAAAAAGAAAAGAGAACAATTAAATAGAGATAATAAAACAGTTTTCATTATTGTAAAGCTATCAAATTAAACTTACCCCCGAATAATCAAACGCGACTCAGAGTTGAGCACGTCTCAAGTCACGGTTTTTTGACAGTTTATGATGAAAATCTGTCAAAAATTCGTCACTTGAGACGTGCTCAACTCTGAGATGCGTTTGAGTATTCGGGGGTTAGTCTAGGAAAATGCATAACAAAATTGACAGAAGGATCTATTTCTTTTTTTAGGGCCTGTATCTGTTATATAACTACGGGTTTTTTCAGTCACAATAGCTCTTACCTAACCAATAGATTATGAAAAAATAATAATTGACTGTTATAGAAAAAATACTGAGCACTGTAAGTGTAGATCGATCGTTTTCAAACATGCTACGCTCGCCTGAGATAAGGCGTTTCAATAACTTTCAAAATATTGTTACATACCAACTAAGAGCAACAGAACAAAACCTTGGAAAATAGACGACGACGAAGACGACTTCGGTGGCGTGGCGGGCGAGTGCTCGGCTGAGACGCAAGAGGCGCGGGTTCGATTCCCGTCACGAGAGAAATGTTTGTATGTTCTGCAAATATTTTTTCCGGGTCTGGGTGTTGTAGTTGTTATATAAGTATGTATTTACGAAAAGGGCAGGTATATAACTATTCTATCAGCCATCTGGTGCCCATAATACAAGCTTTGCATTTGAGGCTAGATGGCGCTGTGTGAAATGTCCACAAATTATTTATTATTAGTTATATTACGATGACATCATTTTAATATATCTTAGTGCAGGAGATTGATCTACAGAATCCTAAAAAACAGAGTTCAATGAACTAAAATTTGTTTATAATAGTTGTAAGTAATATCGATTCCGTGACACGATATATCAGGGTACCTAATGGCTGTTATTTATAAATGGATAAGTAAGGGTATTATCCCGGGAGAGGACAAATTGGGTCCGTCTCAGGGTTGTACACGAATATCAATCAAGTGGCACTGTCAATCATACAGGTATTGACCCTAATGCAAAGTAATTATGTTAGTACTTGATTATTTTGATGTAATAAATGTCAGTACTGTAGAAAATGGAAATCCCTGGTCTCCTACTAAGGCCTTTAACCATCTATAGTAGATGATTTATACAGCGTCAGGAGGCAACTTTTTACCTTCACAAACGGGACGCTGTAGTGCCCGGGACGAATTAAGATGGAGTAGGCTTGCCCAGCAACTATTCCGTCCTCTCAGCTTAGTCGGCCTTGTCCACAGGAAAGACATGGTCAATACGTGCGGAGCTGACTAAGCCGTTTCCTCACGATGTTTTCCTTCACCGTTTTAGAGTACTGGTATAGCGTACATAAATTTTTCACACAGAAAAATCCATTGGTACACGACCGGATTTGAACCCACGTCCTTAGGATCGGAAGGCGGGGTCACTACCAACTAGACCACCAGTGCTCTGGTCTCCACCTACTGCTATATCAACTCATTTTGATAGTTCGTTACGGATTTGACGGCTATGGTGGCGTAGCGGGCGATTACTCAGCTGAGACGCAAGAGGCACGGGCTCGATTCCTGGTCGTCAAAATGTAGACAAAGTTAAACGTATACTCACTTGATCTTATAATGAGCGAGTTATCAACTCGATGTTTGAAGCGATTAGGCAGTGCCTTTAAGCCCTACAATGTTGAACAACATCAATCGTAATAAGATAATCACCAATCATTTGCCCTCGCCATCATCGAACTAGCAATCATTCGTTATAAAAGTAATTTTAACTCATATATCGTGAACAATCACGATATATCAAAGAAATGTGCTATTAAAATCGAATTATTAACGACCAAAATTACTAGACCTTTTTTTGAGTTCGAAACTTCGTGAAATGTACTAGTATTGAAGGTCTATTTATATTGGTATTGTGAGGTTTCAAAGTCTGGACGCTGAGAGCGGTGCGGTCGCGATGCGCAAGAGTGTTAATTTATATCGGGACGCGTAGCGACATCTGTTGATGAGTAGTGGGAAACTCGATAATTTTTAAGACATTTATTCGAATAAATATAATTTGAAGACAATCGAGTATTTAAAATATATACAGAATGGTTTTAAACTATTTACTCGACGAAACCTATAAGAAAAATATTTTAAAACTATGCAAATCTTCCATTCTACATTTGTATATTATGTTGAGAAACTTAGGCCTTTTACCATCGTAGATGATTATACAGCAACAGGAGGCAACTTTTATCTTCACAAACGGGACGCTGTAGTGCCTGGGACGAATTAAGATGGTATAGGCTTGCCCAACACCTATTCCATCCTCTCAGCTTAGTCGGCTTTGTCCACAGGAAAGGAAAACATCGTGAGGAAACCCGAGGCTTAGTCAGCTCCGCACGTATGGACCATGTCCCGGGCACCACAGCGTCCCGTTAGTGAAGGTAAAAGTTGCCTCCTGACGCTGTATAAATCATCTACTATAGATGGTAAAAGGCCTTTTATTATGTAAGTAGAAAAGTGTGTGTGTGTGCATACAACATCTACATAAAAATTTGCGTTGTTCACAGCGTGTTATTGCCACGAACTTATACTACAAGTATCATATACCTACATTTACGAAGTATATACATTCGTCGTTATGGCTGTCATTTCTCAAAAACATGTCATCAGGCAAGTCAACGGCCACCGTTGACCTTATCAAGTCTTATACAGGGTGTTTCCTGTATTCTGAAAATTCAATATTTTCTTGTTCTGTTCACACTTTTTAAACTTGCAATGTATGTATGTTTGTTCGGGCCAAATCTTGCAAATATTAAGCCACTATCCTCAACCAATTGAGCATAAATTTTGCGAACACGTTTAGTTTTGATGACAATGCATGATTAGCTAATTGACTAACCTTGCGACAAGCTTTTATCACAAATATAAGTTTTTATTTTCTTCTTTTTAGAGCATTTAAATAAAAGCTTGTTAATGAAAATATTTTTTACTTTAGATTAGATTTTCTAATTTATTTATCGTCGGTATTACATATTCTTTTATTTTTAATTCTTCTATCATAGTTATCTCAGCAAAACATCCTTGGATAAAAAGCTTATTTCAAAAAGGTTTTTTTGAAATAATAAGAGTAAATAGCACAATGGAAAAAACTATATTTTAATTAGTAAAATCTACAAGGATGTGAAATGTTTAAGATTAATTTACATACATACATAAAATTTTTATCATAGAATTATTTCGCTTCATTCACTCTCATTACATTCTTCATACATACTCGTCGGTTTAGGGTACTCTTGACCTGGCCCTTTTCCAAAACGCCTTTTGAATTTACGTATTTTCAAAACGCAAATATCTGCCGATTTTTTAGGCAAATATTACCTTTGATCCCCGTCAATTTACATCATCATCAAGGGATATGTTTTACGACAACATGTATAAAAATATTTTCAAAAACGTGGACAAATGAGTCATTCGCAATAAACATTTAAAATACTTACCTCTAAAGATTTAGTGCTCCCACGGATGGGGTAATAAAGATAATTTTACAAAACTCTGTACACGAAGCACATCGAAACAAGACGAGATTCAAATCTGTACCCATGATGGGGCTACCATCATTCAATTTTTTAGAACAGACCAATGCAAGTTTCAGAACAAAACTGACCACCTACATGATGGTCTGAAAACTTTGTAAAGGTAGGGGATCAGAGGATCTAAGAGTGGTGAGATAGAGAAGAAACCTTTACTTATCAGCGACTGAAGATATAGCTGTACGTTTTAGGGTTCCGTAACCGAAGGGTGCCAACGTCTAAGCCACCGCTGTCAGTCTATCCGTTCATCCGTCCGTCTGTCAGCGGACATTATCTCACGAACCGTAAAAGGTAGAAAGTTGAAACATTCACAGTGTTTATTTATAATGCAGCTATAACAAGAAAACAAAAGGATTCCCCATACAAAAAGCATTGATGTACATGTACGATGGCACGGAACCCTTCGTGTGCAAATTCAACTGGCGCTTGATTGATTTTTACTTTTTTGATCGTTTCTAAAATACAATAATACTAAGTTACATAAATAGTACTGACGAAGTATCACGTATCACGAAACACAAGAATTTCTACTCAACATGTGGAAATATTTATAGAACATGCAAAAATTTCTCCTGCAGCGATAATCGAACCGGCACCTCTCACTTTACCGAGGTATGCCTGATATTCTAACTTTATTACCCTATGCCGAAAATGTTGGTAGAAATTTTATTTCAGAGATGATGGTAGCCCCCCTTGCGCCCGCGCACAAACGTGTTCCTTATCAGATCGATCGAGTGGGCGGTGCCGATCTTTCTTTTAAATCTATACCTGTTCCTTTCACTCTTCAATCACGCGCGTCGACGCACACGTGACAGAGGGAGATAGCAATCTTTCCGCTCCATCGATTGTCGATTTTCCATCTTTCCTCGGAATATACAAGATTTTGTTATGTACCCTCTTATCGCTGGTTTATTTATAAAAATCTTGTAGCATCATGTTAGCACTGTATCCTTTTCTATTCTTAAATGACAAGCAAAGTATATTGTAGATACTAACTGGCATAATATGACTGCACTGAAAGCCAACCAAAGTTGAACAAAACCGGTCAAGTGCGTGTTAAATTTGCACACGAAGGATTCCGTACGATCGTATATGTACATACCTACATCAAAAGCGTTTCTTGTATGGGGCCCCTTTTTATTTTATTTTATTTTATGTTACATAGTTACATTATTTCTTGTTATAGCAGAAATGGAATTACGCGTTCAGTGAAAATTTCAACTGCACCTATTACGTTTCATGATATAGCCCGCTGACAGATGGACGAAGAAAACTTACAGCCACTTCCGATTCAAAATCCCAAGATGGATATGGTGAACCATGGTGACGGGTGATCAGGCCATCGCCCACTTATATGATTACATTTACCTATAGAATTAAAACGCTCTTAGGTACCTACGGGCCACATTAGCGCCTGAATTGTACCCGTGCGAAGCCGAGGCGGGTCACTAGACTAACTGTATAGTGTAGTCGGTTGTAAGATGGAAGCTTAAATTGTTGTGCCGAAGTTACTTTTTATCCGGACACCATGAGTGAAGCCGCGGGCGTCAGCCAGTTTATACTCAAGTTTTATTCTTAAAACTTTTTTCTTCGTCTCTGGCTCACCCTTCTCTGGCAGACGAAGACCTTTCAATCATTTGTTTTACGGTATAATTACTTAGATATGCACTCGATGGCTCAGTGGTGAGCCCGCAGGCGTCACGCTCCCCATTTTTTATTCAAAAACACCATTTTTAATTGCCATAGGACTTTTTAATCGATTTTTGGCGCAGATGCCGATTTTGTGCTGTCTCGACACAGTTTGAAGATGGAATGTGATTTTTTAAATATTGTGGTTTATAACAGCGTCTGCTGCTAAAACAGAAGACACAATGCTGAGTGGGACCAATTTTCTGCTGTTGAAGTTTGTGAGGATGTGAGGATGTTTGTGCCTCAATCACGCCGTAACATCTGAACGGATTTGAATGAAACTTGGAACATACGTAGTATGGCTGCTGGAATAACATATAACCTACTTTTTATCTCGGTACCACGCGAGCGAAGTCCCGTGACGATGAGTTTTTTAAGATCGTCTCCGGGTTTGCGAGTTATATGTCCAAAGAACTCAAGGATCCTGCGAAGGCACACAGTTGACAGACGTGGCCATTCTCTAACTTGAGTTCTTCGAGCACCGATTTGTTGGTTCTGTGCGCGGTCCATGGGATGCGCAGCCTTTTCCTCCAGCACCACATCTCGAAGGCGTCTATACGTTGGCGGTCTCTTGCTTTTAACGTCCAAGTCTCTGCTCCGTATAGGAATATGGAGAAGACTAACGTATTGACTAAGGTAAGATAGAATAAGATCATAGAGATATCATAACCCCAGTGCACCATAACTTCACAAATGCCATCCGTAAAACAAGCCATGCCGAAAATCCGCGCGTTCAAGAAATGATCCATAACTAGATAAAAACTTTTTAAAAATTCCAAAATTTCCGCCACCGATTCCGTGCCACGGCTCGGCGGTTCAAACGTAATTTTTATCGTCCTGCTCACATCTGAAACTTGGGGATTAATGGTGCGCCTCGTCTAGTCATACGGTTCCGCCGAACGCCGTAAAAACGCTATGCGCAATTCAGTTTTGGATGCGGATCTGGGAATGTTGGAGCTGGCAGTTTGAGATGAGAATATTTCTTGATTGAGTTTAAAATCAGAATCAGAATCATTTATTTGCAACAAAGACTAAAACTAAACTAAAGTTACGTAGTTCTAGCTTAGCGGCGTCGCTCGCGTGGTATCCAAACAAAAAGTGGCCTATATTGGACAGCACACATGCTATGTGTATTCCAAGTTTCATTTAAATCCGTTCAGTCGTTACGGCGTGATTGAGGCACAAACATACATCCACACATCCTTACGTAAAAAGTAGATGTACAATGTGTTCATGGTAAAAAGATACAAAGATGAGACATCAAAAGTTTTAGAACCGTCATCATCAACCTGTGGCGTGGTACCACGATAAAAAGTAGGCTGTATGTTATTCCAGTTCGCTTTCTATGTATATTTAAAGTTTCAATCCATTCCGTTCAGCCGTTAAGGCGTGATTTAAGAACATGAAAATGAACGAGTCAAGACAAAGTTCGACACACTTTCCATCCATTTGGACGTTTTGATGAAAGCGACTGAGTGTCTCTCAGTGACTCGGTTCGGTAATTCCATCAGCTGTACCACATCCAAATATTCCTGGCTCTCCATCATTCCAACCTTTAATTGCTCTCATCTTGATACGGCGGGTATATCGAGCGGCAAAATGGGTTTTTCGCCGCGGTAAACGACAGCAACTTTGTACAGAGCATTATCGGATTTGCTACCAGCATTTAACCGGATTCCAAAAATTGTAAGCAAACTTTGTAGTTTTTACCCGGTAAGTACGGTCACATTGCTGTGTATGATGTTTTGTAGATACTTCTACATTCTACATAATTGAAAACTACCCTCAAAGTTACAACATGACATAGTGTTCAAAGAAAAAATCATTATTTTTTTTAGCACTTAACCTAAATTTTTTTGAAGTTATTTTACAAATTTTATAAGTAGTAAATAGAAACAATAACTACTCAAAAAGTGAATGAAAGCGTCGTGAGGAAATCTGCATAGAACCTAAAAGTTGAAAAAACATATGACGAAAGAATCTTTCAAGGGCACGAAAGTCGAGACCCTAGGGTCTCGACCCCAAAAGGCTCAAATACATAAGCCCCGTCGAGGTTTGCATATTTACGCCTTTTGAGATCCTCGGCCGAGGATTTTAAACATCATCATTAGCATTTTCAAAAGATGATTTAATCATCTATTTTTACTTTTCTGCTGGACTGGGAGTAAAGAAAAAGCATAGAATGCGTGCAGCTGCTTCTCTTCCCGAGCATGTCGTAAAAGTCGACTAAGAGATTCAACATGATGTGATACAATAAGCAAGTATTCCCAAAGAGGGTTGACGTCAGGCGGCCGGTCATAAAACACCTTAGCTAAAACTCTTACAGCGTGATCCAAGGAACATGCTGTGCCGACCCCACATAGAGTGGGATAGAGGCAGGAAGATGATGATTTAATCAGCGTCCAAAGTCGATAGGTTCGTGACTTGTAAGACATATATGGGCTACAGCTACGACAAGCTAAATATCGTTCGTAAAACGAATTTCGAATGGTAAAACATATCCTTCATCCCTAAGTTCTCATCAAACCACGACCAGACCAAGTTTAAACTCAAACCAATACACTCTAATGGTAGGTAACTGTAGACACATTAGCGGCGAGAAATCAAAGAGCACTTCAACAAACTTGCGTTCCTGATCTAGGTATTCCCTAGGTGTATGATGTCTATCTTAGTGGCTTCACGCTGTGCGAGTAGCTAGCATCTGTTACTGGATAGAATCTGTTGCCTACACGTGAAATTCTAGATAGGTATTATGTAAGTAAATTGGCGTTTATTATGTTAGTCTATTATTTGTATAACAGTTGCAAAAAACAACTTTGTTTTAAATCTGAATTAGAACATAAAAGAGGTGAAAATAGTTTTAAAGCTTTTTACTTTGTGAAGTTTATAAATGAAAAGTTCTGATGAAGTTTAATTGATTTAACTTTAGCTTTTGTTATACCATTATAACCTTGGACATTC
The DNA here is from genome assembly GCA_949320045.1 of Scotopteryx bipunctaria. NCBI lineage: Eukaryota > Metazoa > Arthropoda > Insecta > Lepidoptera > Geometridae > Scotopteryx > Scotopteryx bipunctaria. The sequence continues at coordinate 8,365,562 of OX439461.1, read as the reverse complement.
TATAACAGGGATATTTCCTGTTGTAACTGCCTGGCATAAGGCCAGGCAGTTACAACAGGAAATATAAACTGATATAAACTGAGAGTAATTTATTTTGTATATGCTATGTAACGTTTGTTTTGAAATAAATTTTATTCTATTCTATTCTAAATTACTGCGAGCAACTTGCCTACTCAGAGTCACCCACGCGCTCAAACCATCTTCATCTCTTCTTCTTCATTCTCATCTCATCTTCATTCTCTTCATCTCAATGATAATTTCCGAAACAAATTGCTGCACACATGCACTGTCCCCATACAAATGACGATAACGAGTAACTTGCTCCCTCACCCTTGCTACTTGCTGGTACAATCACAGTGGTAATTCCAAAATTTCTTTGTGCTAGTAACTTGCCTACCTGCTTTGTCCACATACAAACATCTTACTGGTAATTTCCAAGCGGTCTCGCTATCTGCGAGTAACTTGCCTGATGCACTGTCTATTCAAACGCAGCTCCACAGCGCACCTGTTGCGACAAGTCGACACGTGCAACTCGCGCTGACTGTCCCCTGGTACAGTCGCACTCTGTTACAGCGATCATTTCAATGCTTAGATAATCGTCGAGATTAGTTTTAGCTGTGTGTGTTACCTTGTGGGTTCTCAAAATGAATTTAATTAGTTGTAATACTACCAATCGTGTTATTAGGTCTTTTGAAACAGGTGTATGAGACGAGTATGAATGGTACCGTTGGAAGGGGAAGACCTCGGCGCACGTATCTGGACCAAATTGATGACGTTTTGGAGAAGGGCCAGGTCAGGAGTACCCTAAACCAACGAACATGCATGAGCAATGTAATGAAAGTGAATGAAGCGAAAAAAAATATTGTTCATTTCGTGTCAACACTGTACTATTTAGAGCTGGGTTTTTAATTTAAATCTGTTTTTCAGAGTTTTTACGAAGGCATACTCTAGAGTACGCAACTTTTGTGTCACGTTTACCTCCCGAATGCCTTTGTCACCGATATGCGCATCAAAGCGCCGATGTGGCAGATAACATCAGAATTTTTTCATAAAAAATACACAAACAGTGGTACAAAAGCAGCCTTTTCTTACCGCAAAAAGTTACCCGCGGTTCAGGCGCGCATTTTTCCACGTTACCTTACAAACGGACCACAGTTCAAAAAAAGTTAGCGCCGCCGCCCACAGAAACGGATTTTTTATTTTATATTTTCAAATATTAAAGGACGTCGTTAGTGGTTAGCATTTGTTAAATATCTGAAATATTTTCGTACGCTTTCGGGAGGTATTTTTTTCGGAACGAGTTATCTTGTTTAAGGGGTTTAGACAAGTTTGTTTTTTTTTCGTATTGTTTTGAGTTGTTATAAAAGTTCTTGAAAGGAAAGTTTTATTTTTTTCCGACTAGGCATTTTGTGCTGCGGGATGGTATTTAGGTATCTGTCGTGGTTCTCATTAGGTTTTTAATGAAGTTGAAATCTGAAATTTCGAATTATATTATATTAGTACTAGCTGACCACGCGAATTTCGTACTGCCTTAGAATTAATAATGCAAATTTTCAATTGTTTTATTAGGTAGTTATTCTGCTATTCGGGGCGGAGACAAATGCAACAAATCCAAAATCATGAAATCGGTCCAGCTAGAGACCCTCACCTCCAACCCTGCAAGGAAAAGAGAGCTGCTGACGACCCGATTCATTGAATGTCAATGTCAATTGTAAAAAAATTATAAATGTCAAATTAACTGTCTTGTTATAAATTAAGGTCTAAGAAGTATTTATACGTTATCCTGGTTATCCATTTTCCATTTTGGGATTGTTTTACAGGATCATAATGCAGCCTATATCCGATGCCGGGGATGGCCCCGGGATGGTATCTATCTCCTTGCCAAATTTTATTAAAATCTGTTCAGTAAATTAGGCGTGAAGTGCTAATTATTACGTAACAGGAACTGGTACATTTTCAGTCTCTTCATCTTCATAGAGTACAAAGGCTTAAGTTTTCGTAGGTTGTCGGCAAATATATTACTCCAAAGATAAACGAGTCTTCTTGCCTACAGAGTCACTAGTTACCTAGCTAGTTAAGAAATGTACAACCAACTTGAATTAATATTATCTCCGTCAAAAAACAAATATTCCGCTGCTCAAATAGAGCTATCGTAACAATTCCTAATAGGATAATTATTCAAGAACTTGTAAAGGCGTATCTACATCATCAGCTTATAGAAGTTTTCGCACGAACAGCCTAAAAACCTATAAAGGGGGAAAGAAGAGATTAGCTGAATTCAGAAATCTCTGAGTAAAAAGTAAGTAAGTTCGTATGAGCTAGTGGCCAGCTCTTGTGACGGAGTTTTTAGGCCGCCTAAAGGCCTCCGCCATGGCTTAACGACTTAAAAGCCGGGACCGACAGTCGTGCCCTTCGAAGCACGGAAACGCTCAGCTCGTAAAGCCACTTGCGTTCACCCATCCACATTGTGGCCGCGCACAACGTTGCTTAGCTTCAAAGATCAATCAAGAACGCCTAAGCATGCCACGCCACGAGCGCTTTGATATCTCCGAATGATTTGTCTGACCCATTGATAGATACATAGAATATAATCTTATCTTACTTATATTATAAATGCGAAAGTTTGTGAGTTTGGATGTTTGGATGTTTGGATGTTTGGATGTTTGTGCCTCAATCACGCCTAAACGGCTGAACGGATTTGAATGAAACTTGGAATATACATAGTACATGTACTGGATTAACATATAGGCTATGTTTTATCCGGGTACCACGCGAGCGAAGCCGCAGGCGGCAGCTAGTAGAACATAATTATATAGATTGCAGGTGTTCGTGGGCGGCGGTAATCACTTACCACCAAGGCGCATGAGCGTTAGCTATCACTTCCATTAAAAAAAAATATCAAGTGTTAGTTTCTTAAGCACTATGAAATCCCCTTTACAACGGTCGGAACATCGCCCGCCGAAGGATATTTACATGGCTCCCGCACAATGGCCTCCTAATTTGAATACCATGCTTATGGGACAATCCAATGGATAAAAATATGAACAACAAACTTGTTCACGTCAAACTACTATGGTTGTCCATTTCAAATCTATATAATTATCTCCAAAATATAATAATATGGCCTTTTACCATCTATAGTAGATGATTTATACAGCGTCAGGAGGAATCTTTTACCTTCTCAAACGGGACGCTGTAGTGTCCGGGATAAATTAAGATGAAGTAGGCTTGCCCAGAACCTGTTACATCCTCTCATGAGGTTTTCCTGAACCGTTTAAGAGTACTGGTATAGCGTACATAAATTTTTCGCAAAAAATTCAATGGTCCGGATTTGAACCCGTCGCCTTGGGGTCGGAAGGCGGGGTCACTACCAACTAGACCACCAGTGCTCTGTGTGTGAAAGGAGTGAGTACTGAGATGACGAGTGATAGAAGATGGAAGAGGAAAACATAGTGTGCCGACCCCACCTAGTGGGATAGGTACAGGAAAATGATGATAAAGAAATAAATTAATTAAAAGTTTTCACACAGAAGTCGACTAGAAAATGTGTGAATATGAGAACGCCCTTGGGTTCAAAATGAGAACCGATTTCACCGTTCAAACTGAACAGAGTTTAGCTCAAAACTGAGATTAAATATTTCAAACCGCATGAAAAACTGTTAGCAATGTCAGTCCTAGAACTCAGAATGCCAGCATTCTAAACTGAGTTCAATAGGATACTATCGCTTAGACGACTTTTACGGTATGCTCGGGGAGAGAAGCAGCTAGAAGCATTCCATGCTTTCTTTACTTTCAGTCCAGCAGAGAAGTAATATGATCATAGCCAACAGATTCATCATATTCCTGCCCTTATCCCACTCTATGTGGGGTCGGCACAGCATCATGCTTGGATCACGCTGTAAAAGTTTCGGCTAAGGTGTTTTATGACCGGCCGCCTGCCCGACGTCAACCCTTCTTGGGAATACTTGCTTATTGTATCCCATCATGTCGGAGGATATACTATCCCTTAGTCGACTTTTACGACATGTTCGGGGAGAGAAGCTGGACGCATTCTATGGTTTTTCTTTACTCCCAGTCCAACAGATTACTTTGCTAAAAAGAACCAATATATAATATGAAGATGAGAGTCGTGAGCAGCCCTATATCAGATGCACAGAAATTGTGGAGTGGACAAATATGAAAATAAGGTATCTACCGCACAGGTATCGGCATGCACAAAACTCATTTGCCTACCGCTTCGCGTACAGTCGCGGATAGAAGTGATAAAGTTTAATTTTATTTAATTTTATGTTAGGGCACTGGTGGTCTAGTTGGTACCCCGCCTTCCGATCCTTCCGGTCGTGGCTTCAAACCCAGTCGAGTACCAATGTATTTTTCTGTGCGAAGAATTTATGAGCGCTATACCAGTACTCTCAAACGGTGAAGGAAAATTCTTGAGGAAACTTGCGGTGAGATAAATAAAGGTAGATGACGGCCTCGGTCGCGTGGCGGGCGATTGCTCGGCGGAGACGCAAGAGGCGCGGATTCGATTCCCGCTGCGGAAGAAATGTTTGCATGTTCTGCAAATATTTCTTCTACAGACAATATCACTTTACGATATCGAGCAAAAAAGCATTGCTGTCTAGCATTCTATTATGTCAGTTAAAAGATAAAGCAATGATTTATTTTAGAATTGAAAATAAAGATCCTTTCTAATATTACTTTTCTTATCACCTGTACATTAAACGATTCAATACAAACAATTATGTGCATTTTTTTGCTCTGAAGCTACCGAACGCAAATATCGGTCCGTAAGTCCGTGTCCACTCTCCTTTGCTTTCTAAAGCAAAATCGGCAACGGAATTTGTGGCCATTCCCTCTTATTGATTTTTAATAGCCCTATCTTTTAAGGCAACAGAATTATTGTGTTTTGGAAATAAAACGAGAGATTGGTAATGTGAACTGTTTTATTGCTCTTTGTTCCATTTTGGTTTATTGTTTGTTTGGGAATTGTTAAAGAAAATGATGATGATAATGAAATAACAAAATGTTGAGATGACTAAATAAATATAGTCCAAAAACGGTTTGTGTGACACGTCAACATTACATAGGTAGCCTAAAAACAAAACTTTGGTTTGAATAAAACCTCAATTTACTTAAACTTCGACGAAGAAATTGTAATAATTGGATAAGTACATAATTAATTAACAATACGAATGAAGGAATATTAGGTAAAACTCATATTATGTTACCTATCAAACACTTTTTTCGTAATAAGTTGATACATAGAATATTAGTAGGGTTTTAACAAAATATTTGGAAATTCAATAAACTAAATTCCAGTTAGGTAACTTTGAACTATAGTCAAAGTTCATTGACGACCTCTGAGGCGAGGCGGGCGAGTGCTCAGCTGAGACGCAACAGGCGCGGGTTCGATTCCCGCTGCGGGAGAAATGTTTGCATGCTCTACAAATATTTCTTCCGGGTCTGGGTGTTGTAGTATTATGTATAATATTACTAGCTGCCTCACGCGGCTTTGCTCGCTTGGTACCCGGATGAGAAATAGCCTATATGTTAATCCAGCACATGTACTATTTATATTCCAAGTTTCATTCAAATACATTCAGCCGTTTAGACGTGACTGAGACACAAAGATCCAAACATCCTCACAAACTTTCGCATTTATAATTATAAGGAACATAAGTATGTATTAACAAAAAAAATTATATTATGTATTCTATCAGCCACCTGGTTCCCATAATACAAGCTTTGCTTAGTTTGAGGCTAGATGGTGCTGTGTTATATGTCCTCAAATATTTATTTAAGTATATAACAATCTTTATTAACATAAAGAAACTTACAACTAATACAAATATAATTTACAAAATACAAAAGAAACAGTCGGGCTATCTGAAGGCCGTTGCAAACTTTAACTTTAACTTTTTACTTTGCTCTTCCTAAGTATATTTATATAAGTTCGTGCATATAAAAGTGTTCCATTATCATATTAAAAGTCCTTAATAATAAGTAAAACAATTTCACATATTGGCTCTAAGTTATTCAAAGCCGCTCCGGCCGGATCTTTCACGTTTTATTTGCCCATCGAGTTGCGATACTCTCTCGATTTGGTCCAAGTTAGAGAATCACTTGATAAAACAATATAAAAATACATAAAATAATAATTAAAAATGCTTTTTATACTTCTTCGCTGGGCTGGGAGTAAAGAAAAAACATAGAATGCATCCAGCTGCTTCTCTCTCCGAGCATGTCGTAAAAGTCGACTAAGGGATAGTATCTTCACCAACATGATGAAATACAATAAGCATGTATTTCCAAGGAAGATTGACTTCAATAAAACACCTAAGCCTAAACTCTTAGCCAAAACCCCACATAGAGCGGGATAAGGGCAGGAAGATGATGATGATGATGATGATGTTTTTTTTATCTTTCAGTACCTAACAGTCTCAGCCAGATTGCAACTTCTATTGTGTATATGCCATCTATTATAACGCCATTCTTTCCAATCCGTTTTCAGTATAGCTAATTGATTCAATTTTATAACAACAAATACTGATTAAATCACTATAGTTTTGAAGGCATAATGTATTTTAATTTACTTGGCGCAGCCGGATGGATGACACTGAAACATAATATTTTCTTTAACATTTCAAAAAGTAGAATAGTACTTAGGCGAAAATGCAAAATACAGATCGTAAAAAATGTTACCTACTAAGATGATTTTAAGATTCTTGAATAATATTGGAGTGGCTGCAAGTTTTCTTATGAGTACTTGTGGCTTTGCCTACCCCGTTAGGGATACGGGCGTGATAATATTTATGGTTTTTAAGAATAACGTTTTAAGCAAGCATCGTCGGGCAGGTTAAAAAAACGTTGACACAATGACTTGGTGGACTTTAAAGAGGATTGAAGGAAGCAGGTCTTAGCATAAGAAAGGGATGCGAGGAGATGAAAAGGGACACCACGCCGAACAGCTCAAAAAAATAACATATTAGTAGTTATTTGAGTACATTTCAGAGGTTTTGTTGAAATCTGCAGCATCATACAACTTGGACCAAGTAAAGGGGATGTCAGAATATACGTCAAACGTCATCGGTCTGGAAGACGGCTCTTCGGTTTGATACAGCCGTGTCTTATAAATATTATATGCTATTGTATGCGCCTTAAATCGAACTATTCTTTACACTGTTTTAAGCCTTATTACATAGTAACCATGGTTGATTTTTGATTGTCAAGTTTTTTCATTTAAGCGAAAGATATTTACGGATTGACAGGTTGAGCAGCAACCAATTATAAGTTGAGTTTGATATTACACTTTGGATTTTGATTTTTCGATTTGTATCGGTTTGATGTCAGGTATTTATAATTAAAATGGCGATTCCATTTCTGCTTGTCTGCTGAATGTTACTTTTTAGTTTTTTGTAATTTCGTTTAAAAGGATTAGTTTTGAAAGGTGATATATAAAATGTTTGATAAAATGCACCAATTGCCAAAAATTAGCTTACTGATTTTCTGGGTGGTCCGAATATTGCCGAAAAATTGCATAGTCCTCTCTGTGCATTGTTTTATTTAACTCAACTTTTTTTGACTTAAGATACTTGACTATGACTTAATAATGGTAACTTTGTTAATGCCTGTACTTAAACTACCGGTTCAGCCTTTTCTCAGTGCTTTTCATTCTACAATATTTGAAAGTGACAAGGAGCATTAGGTATATGTATCGATATCGGTCGTGGGTTCAAATCCGGTGAGGCATTTACGTGCACTATAACACCCGTACTCTCAAACAGCGAAGAAAACATTCTGAAGAAACTGGCATATCGTAAAGAAAAAGTTCAAAAACATTTGTCAAGTGCACGAAAGCCTCTTTGAGGCGCACTTAAAATCCTTTCACCGCACTGGTTCGAAGGAACTAGTGACACAACTAGTCTATCTATGGTACTGCATGAGTAAAAAATTCCTTAATCCATAAAGAAAATGACAATCGATTTTATAAAAAGTGTATTCAGGGGTTGTCAAGTGTAGTACCAGTGAGTTCCTTTGTGTATCGGATTATCACTGCCGATCTTCGCCATACCTCCGTCATTCACACTTCGGCAACCACGTTAACCTCGTTCCTATCCTACAGCAATATACTGCAGTCAAATTCATAATGGAAGGTTTCTTGACAAAAATAAAAATAAACATTGTGTAAAAATAATTTTCTCTACTGCTCGTGATAAAGACAGCGTTGCGTGACAACGTTTATTAGAAGCTTATGTCCAGCAGTAGACTTCTATGGGTTGACAATGATGATGCTTCAGAACAGGTCAACATCATGGTCAATATTTTAACCCTGTAGCCCGCAGGGTTAAAACAAAAAAATACTTTCTAATATATAAATAATAACTAAGTTATGATTAATTAGGCTAAAACCTCAAACAAAAAGATAAGTGTTCTGTTGATTACGAAAATTAATCAATAATATAACCAACAATTAAATATCTCCGAATGCATAACTTTGAATTTTGATTGATGATTTAATAATCGGTAATTATACATGTTTATGATATCGGTCTGTCCGTCATGGACCCGTATCATGTCAATGTTTGATGTTTGACTTTTTGTTGTAGTATTTTTTATTGCGTAGGTAAATACCTTCCTACATAAAGTGATTCACGAAAATGTCCACCTTTTTATTCTTTATTAGTACTATATCTTATTAAGTGTTTAATTAGGTTTTTTTTTAAAGATTTTTGAATTATACTTTGTTCAATATCATAACCTACAAACATTATTTTAATTAATTATTCAAACCTAAAATTAAAACTTGAAAGTTAATGAACACGAATACAATAACGAATAACAAAGTCAAAAATAAGTGAAATAATATGAGGTCAGGGGCTGTCAAACGCGGGGCCGGGCGTGGCGCGAACCGCTGATTGACAGGCCCTGACAGCGGTTGAACAGGTCGAATCGCGAAAGGCACTTTTTTTCTATTTTCAAACGTAGGATGCTGATTCGTTTAGTTTATATGTGTTCCGTACATTAAAAATTGCTACTGTCAAAGGTATTAATTATATTTCCAGTAGTTTATGCTTTCGTAATGGAGGACATAAACAGAGGAAGGCCCTGCATTGGGTAAAGTCTATGGGATGATGATGATGCTTTTAAAATGATTGATTAATTCAGTTTTTTTTGTGAGAGCACTGGTTGTCTAGAGGTAGTGACCCCGCCTTCCGATTCTAAGGTCGTGGGTTCAAATCTCGTCGTGCACCTAGGATTTTTCTGTTCGAAAAAATTACGAGCGCTATAGGTATCAGTACTCTCAAACGGTAAATGTAAACATCGTGAGGTAACCAGCACGTGCACCAAAGGAACCTTTGAGGTGCTTTTTAAATCCTTTCACCACACTGGTTCGAAAGAACTAGTTACACGACTAAATTACTTACATTTATTTTAAACTAGCTGTCGCCCGCGGCTTCGCTCGCGTGGTATCCGGATAAAAAAATAGCATATATGTTAATCCAGTACATGTACTATGTATATTCCAAGTTTCATTCAAATCCGTTCAGCCGTTTAGGCGTGATTGAGGCACAAACATCCAAACATCCAAACTCACAAACTTTCGCATTTATAATATACTAGCTGCCGCCCGCGGCTTCGCTCGCGTGCTACCCGGATAAAAAATAGCCTATATGTTAATCCAGTACATGTACTATGTATATTCCAAGTTAGGTTCAGATCCGTTCAGCTGTTTAGGCGTGATTGAGGCACAAACATCCAAACATCGTTACAAACTTTCGTACTAGATGGCAGCACAGGTAAAATTAGAACGCGCTATCGTTGCGTTTTGAGCTTTACGTCGGTAATTTCAAGCAAACTAAGACTTTTCAATTTTATAATATAAGTAAGAGTAAGAAGTAAGATATCTATTTTCCTTACTTACTCCTTAGAATATTCTTAACACCACTGAGATTATTATCAGTAATATTTATCAGCCTTGATGATTGACAACAATGATTAACTTACTTAAATAGTATTTTTTTCCAAAACGGATAAAAACAAACGAAATAGACAACGCTATTCAGAAGTATTACGGATCTCTAGAATTTGTCTCAAGTCTCACGTACATCAAAGCATTTCGATTTAGGATTTAGATCACAGCTGGACGCCAAATTCGGATTTGTAAACAATAATTCCACTTTTTTATAAGAAATAAGTAAAAAAGTGAACAGACAGTGACAGTATAAAAAGAGATTTTATTCTATAGATCCTTTTGATGCGCTCGAATTTTGGAAAAAAAGTTTAGTCAAGTGTAACATCTGATTCATTCAGTACCTGGTGATTTATCTTCACGCGGCTTAGTCAGCTCCGCACGTATTGACCATGTCTTTCCTGTGGACAAGGCCGACTAAGCTGAGAGGATGGAATAGGTGCTGGGCAAGCCTACTCCATCTTAATTCGTCCCGGGCACTAGCATCCCGTTAGTGAAGGTAAATGTTGCCTCCTGACGCTGTATAATTCATCTAAGTACTATAGATGGTAAAAGGCCTTTGTTTTTTTTTCACACAGTGTCATCTAGCTTTATACTGATTTTAATTAATGCCCGATTCCAATACTTAACCAACGAACGATGAATCGTTTGATTCTGTCAAATATATAGCGCTTCACAGTACACAGACAAACCCCCGAATACACAAACGCATCTCAGAGTTGAGCATGTCTCAAATGACGAGTTTTTGACAGATTTTCATCAAAAACTGTCAAAAAACCGTAACTTGAGACGTGCTCAACTCTGAGTCGCGTTTGAATATTCGAGGGTTAGACCTCCCACCAGGACATACTAAGTATTTGATTGTCTAAATGCATTGTTCAGCATTGATCACGAAATGGCCTAAACAATAAGACATTCAAATTGTAATGGAGACAGAAGTACGCTCCAAGTAAAGTGATATTCTTCGCAACGATGGAGCATTTTATTCATACGATTTTGGACCACATAGTCTCAAGAACACTTAATAAAAAAAGGCTCTAAGATTTCCTCACATTGATGCGACAATTCCGATCGGTGAAACCGACATTCGTTACGATATTCATTTTCAATAGACAGGCGACTTCTGCTAAAAAATCAGGTAGGTAGGTAGCTGTTGAACTGTACAATACAATACAATCTGTACAATACAATACAATACTTATTTTCTACTATAGCTAGTCGTGTCGTTAGTTCTTTTAAACCAGTGTGGTGAAAGGACTAAATTAGAAAAGAGGCTCCTTTTGTGAATTTGAATTATTATGAAATTTTATCGTATCGTGTCGTATAAAATCCAACCATTCTGATATTAAAATTTTCAATAATACCTAATGGATGTCTCGCGGATCGACTATTGAGTGCACCCTCAAATTCCTCTTTAGACCCTCTTTGTTCCTCCTTTGTCTTATTGCTATGTTTGATGTTCCCTGTAGTGTCATAATTATGTAATTTTTACGAGGAAGCAATATCACTTCTCGCTGATGCGTTTTGAATGGCTGTGACCGTCTTGAGTTGAGTATAGAATTTCAGAGAATTTCGATCCTTATTAAACTAAGGCCTTTTACCATATAGTAGATGATTTATCAGCGTCAGGAGACAACTTTTACCTTCACAAACGGGACGATGTAGTATCTGGGACAAATTAAGATGCAGTAAGCTTGCCCAGCACCTAATATCATCCTCTCAGCTTAGTCGGCCTTGTCCACAGGAAAGACATGGTCAATACGTGCGGAGCTAACTAAGCTGCGGGTTTCCTCACGATGTTTTTCTTCACCGTTTGAGAGAACTGGTATAGCGCACATAATTTTTTCGCACAGAAAAATCCATTGGTACACGACCGGATTTGAACCCACGTCCTTACGACAAGTTTTATTCAGGTAGTATGTACTTTTTAACCAACTTCAAAAAGGAGAAGGTTCTCAATTCGACTATATGTTTTTTATTTAACAGGTTTTGATGATTCTTTCACTGGTCATCGTTCTTTCACATTCTATAGTAGATACTATTTTTTGTGAATTATCCTTGACAATGTGAATTGTTCTGTTGGCATTGCCTAATAAATAAATAAACATGTAGGTACATTATCCACAGAAATGGAGCGCGACCATTTTAATATAATCCAGTCAATTTCATCAAGTACCTATAAAATGTAACTAACTAATAACGTTCAAACGAAAACTACAATAAAAACGAAGCACACCGCATTCGTCACAGATAAACGCTCTTTTATGAAAGAATGCGAACTCGAAACCAATATGACTGTCATAAACAAATTATTCGTAAAACCCGTATTTTGTACGTCAACCCCTCGAATGCCCTATAAAAATATATGCCGGAACATCGTTGGCCAAAAATGCCCGACCGTAATAAAGATGTGCGATAAACCGTGCAAAAAAACTGCGGACATGAATTCATTGGTATGACATTTGGGGTTTCGCCGAATGGTCACGGCGATCCTCCTCGACATATTTCCTGCTTATAGTTTTATCCCCCATCTTTTATTGGTAGGGATTCTTGTCAATCCTATTAGACGCGGTCGTTCCGGCCCACTGCTTTTTAGGGTTATGACAGATATTGAAAGTTCCAATTGTTTAATTTGTGTCCCTTTGATGGCTTTGGGAGTTTGATTAAAAATTCCTCACTTAACTACCCCGATTTCGATAAATATAAAAATCTTTTTTACGGGTCGTGGTTTATAGTTTTCCAATGAGAATTATCTTCTTATTGGACAATATATATTTTCTATGAGGTAGAAAAGAAGGCCTGAATGACTATTGATTAGTTACAAATTATTAAGGCATCATGTAACTCACCGAAAGAAAACAACTTGTGCCTACCTTAAATTTTGGTAGAGTATTTGCCCAGCACCTAGCATCCTTAACTAAGTCGACTTTAACCACAAAAAAGACATGAAGACCTCGGTGGCGTGGCGGGCGAGTGCTCGGCTGAGATGCAAGGCGCGGGTTCGATTCCCGCTACGAGAGAAATATAGTATGTTCTGCAAATATTTCTTCCGGGTCTGGGTGTTGTAGTAATAATATATTGTATTATGTATTGACAAAAAAGTATTCTTTCAGCCATCTGGTGTCCATCATAGTACAAACTTTGCTTAGTTTGGGGCAAGATGGCGCTGTGTGAAATGTAAAAAAATGTTAATAGTACGATACAGACCTAACCGCGGTTTTTTTTTAAAAACAGAATATATATTTTTAATTGTTTTAAACACGTCATGGTAGCAGTATTAAAGAATCAAAGAATAAATGTTTTAGAATAAAATATAATTATCTTGAAAGGATTAAAAAAATGACCTAGTTTTAATATAAACATTGAGTCTAATAAGATTTTTAATAAGAGGAAAGTATAAAATACTGCAATTGACCATTATTAAATTAAACACCAACCACAGCGGATGACGTCACGCCTAAGTAAATATCAATCACCGCTGAGCGAGCTTTTGTTTTGAACTCGTTGTGTACCTAGGCGTGACGTCACAGTGGACGCAATGATACCCACGAAATGTTATTCATAAAATGAAATATTTTGCGTTAAAACTACTAACATTATAAAATGCGATTCTTTCAATTCAAATGTCCAACTAAAATCATACCCAAGAAAATCAACATTAATTATTCCATTTGTGCAATCCCAAAGCTAAATTTATCTATCTAACAGTCACTGATGATGAATACGCAAATTACAAATACGTTCTGCGAAGATTTACGCGGCCATTAGGCTGTGTGCACACGGAAGAGCGTTTAAATCGCGGGCTATCTTCAATCTTGTACCACAGGCAGTGCGGCAGTAACAAACAACTAGTGCCAGTGCACATTAGGTAAGCGAAAGCTACACTTGTGACATCTAAATTTCGGGTAGCCGCACGCGAGGGGGAAATGTGGAGAAGGCATTGTGCTCACAGCTTTACAAAGTATCTGATTATTGTAGAAAAAAACTTGGAATTGTATAATGCTTCAAATTTTCTCTCACATGCTCGGAAATAACTTCATTATTTAAAAAAAAGTATGTCAATCGCATCTTTTCTGTACCCTATGAAATAACACCAGCAATTTGCAACACAACAGTATATAGAAATTGCTAGACAGTTTTTTTATATTTTTATAGTGCGAAGAGGTGATTTTAGTACATACGATACTCTGCTTCGCCTCGTCCTTCCAATATTACTCGGTCGTAAATTGCTTTATTTCTGGCCTGGGCAGTAATGTACAATGTACTAATTAAGCTATTCCAGAACACTAGTAACCTATTACTCTATCAATTAAAAGAATAATTGTTACAGCAAGACAAGATTCCAAATGGTGACGTTTTAGATTTTGACAATTGTTTTTACTTAGATCATTAGAAAAAAATAATCATACAGAAACCCACAATATTGAGACTCTTCTCCGCTTTTTCCGTCTGCGACAGTCCGTCATGGACTTGCATATCATCATCATCAGCCTATAGCAGTTCACTGCTGGACATAGGCCTCCCCTTAAGAGCGCCATCGCGCCCTATCTTCGACTTGACGCATCCAGTCTGCCAGCAGCCTTTCGCAGTTCGTCACTCCACCTTGCTGGCGTCCTACATTACGTTTGCCGAGTCGCGGTCTCCGATCGAGAACTTACCCCAACGGTTGTCAGTTCTTCGGCAGATATGACTTGTATATGCCTCCTCCAATAATGCTTCAAAGAAAGAAGAACCCTGTTAAGAAAGATTGAAAAGAGAAGAGGAAAGATGATTGGCCACCTTATAAGACACGACAGTTTTATCAACACCATCATAGAAGGTAAAGTAGAAGGAAAGAGAGGAAGAGGGAGGCCACGAATTAGCTACATGAGCCAAATAAAGAAGAAGGTAGCGTCTGGTCTTATAAGGAGATCAAGGAGGCTGCGCTGGATGGAGATCAGTGGAAAGAGCTGCATCATTCAAGAAGATGCCTCCTCCATATTTGTTTGATCCAGGTCTTCGCGTCCGAGAGCATGGCCACGCTGCGAGACGACAAAACGTATCGGTTGCCGGCGTACAGGCCTCCGGATAACTTACACCCCTACAATCACTGACTATCTGGATGTTTGAACAGTACGCAAATAGTTGTGGCTTTTACTGTACTTTGTATTGGTTTATTCACAGTGGTTCCCAATGGAGATTTACAACTTCTTTGCTGGACTGGGAGTAAAGAAAAAACATGCGTCCAGCTGCTTCTCTCCCCGAGCATGTCGTAAAAGTAGACTAAGGGATAGTATCCTCCAACATGATGAGATACAATAAGCAAGTATTCCCAAGGAGTGTTGACGTCAGGCAGGCGGCCGGTCATAAAACACCTTAGCCAAAACTCTTACAGCATGATCCAAGTATCATGCTGTGTCGACGCCGCATAGAGTGGGATAAGGGCAGGAAGATGATGATGATCCATCTTGGGACTTTAAATTAGAATTGGCTGCAAGTTCTCTTATGAATACTTGTGGCTCTACCCACTCCATTAGGGATACGGGCGTGATGATATGTATGTATGTCGAAAGGACTTTCTTGGTAATTGTTTTCCATCAACATGGAAGAATTGTTATAAAGGCATATTCTTTAGAAGTACCTAGTTTTCTAAGAATGGAGGCGACACGAAATCGTGCCGTGTCCTTTAAATACCTATGGAAGGTAAAAAAAGGCCAATGAGATGACAATGATTTTTAGAGTTTCGTACCCGAAGGGTGCCTACGGGACCCTATTACTAAGCCTCCGATGTCCGTCCGTCCGTCTGTAAGCGGGCTCTTAAGCGGTATCTTATGAACCATAATTGGTAAGAGTTAAAATTTTGACAGAGTATAAATTTCTATTTGCCGTTCTAACAACAAATAATAGAAAATTAATCCTCCATGCTAAAAATATTTACGTACATGTACGATGATACGGAACCCTTCGTTCGCGAATTCGACTCGCACTTGACTGGTTTTTTTGAAACTATTTGCTTATGCACCATCCATTCTTTATTGCTCTTTGATTATCCCCTAAGCTAAATTTCAATCTGAAATCTACCTATCACACAATCACAAATTCCAATTAAGTATTGATCATAAAGCATCCCACTCACGGCGCGACAATGCGGCCAAATGACGCGCGACATGCCACACTTGTTATTCAATAACCGCCTTGCCCCTGTACGTACCAATTTATCACAGATTCAATGAAGGTACTACTATATTTCATTGCTCTACAACCTGACATTGAACGTCATGATGATATCTTTGAATAGATTATGAATTATTTATCTCCAATCAACTTTGAACTGTATCAACCCCTTCTTACAGATCTAATTTGTCTGTGCTGATGAGTGGAGGTAGGTCCTTTGATTGGTCGCTAGAAGCTTGCATATTGACGTCATCTAAAAGGGAGTCGGGAGGCGAATGCAAAATGGTTGAACCATGGATTTGGCATATGTTATAGGGTGGAAACGATTGCTAGTTGAATACAGACGAGCGGTTTAAATTAAGATCACTTCAGTAGATCTTTAAAACAATATCAAATGAGGGCGTTTAAATAAATAAATTTATTGTTTACTGGTTTGAAAGAGAAACTTTGGGTATAGCTCTTTCCATAGTTCTCTGAGCGACTTTGAACTGGTGGACTGTCTGTGAGTTTCGACGTTTCGGCTCCATATGTCATGACAGATTAGACGCACTGATTTGACCCTTTGGTTTTCAGGCTTGGAGTAGAATGGGAATAAGGATAGGATCCGTAACGATGCTATCCGACAGAGAACCAAATTCACCGACATAGCTCAGAGAATTACCAAACTGAACTGGCACTGAGCTGGTCATATCTGCCGAAGAATCGACAACCGCTGGTCTAAACGAGTATTTGAGTAAGACGCCCTCCGGCTAGATGGAGTGACGATTTGCGAAAGGCTGCTAAGATGAAATCACTTTAGTTTTAGGCAAGTAAATAAACTTCGCAACATAAGTTTTCACACCTTAATTTAACTATTAATTAGTACTACTTAAAAATTCCATAAACATGTATTGAAAGAGTAAGTTTTAGATGAAGTATAGGCGCTTTTTTACACATAAAATTGTATCTCCAGTTTTGCTGAAGTGGTACTAAGTAACTGCTATCCACGTGGTAAGTAAATACAGTTGATTAAAAAATAGGTAATGAATTTGGTAATTACGGTGCACGAAAGGAGCATTTCTGAGCTCACTTTAAACCTTTCACCACACTGGTCCCGGTTGATTAAAAACCCGCCAGTCTGCATCACCCACACGTCTTGGACAATCCGTACGTCCATATTTCATATTGGAACTGCCGCCAAACTAATTGTAGGGGCTGGGGTGCGCTATTTGTATCTGCATGTCCGATACAGCGGCTAGGTGATCCGATGGGGTGTGTTCTACCTATATCATCATCATCATCAGCCTCTAGCAGTCCACTGCTGGACATAGGCCTCCCATCGCGCCCTATCTTTGGCTTGACGAAAAATCCTATTGTGGGGTAACTAGGTAGGTGCCTAGATAGGTATATATCGACGGCAGAAAACGGAAATGACGTATCTCAAAAAATGGCCTAAATGACTTAAAACTTGATTGTTGATAAAGCAAAAAAAGCCGCATCGAATGGTCTATGTCTCGTCTTTCTACGATGAAAAGTTTTATGATACGCCCTTGAAGACATGACTTCATAGGCTAATGATGATGATATACCAAGGACGAACATGTTACAATCGAATTGATGGCTTATTGATTGTGTTCAGGATGTTTGTGTAATTAATCAAAACTAGAATGGAGTTAGATTGAGTGAGCGCTAAGCGATACTATCTCCTAACGTAATATTGATATGTTTTGTAATTAAAAGGAATTAATGAAGCGCTCGTGGCGTAGCTTGCTTATGCGTTCTTGATTGATCGTTAAAGTTAAGCAACGATATGCGCGGTCACAAATTGGGATGGGTGACCGCAAGTGGCATTACGAGCTGAGCGCTTCCGTGCTTCGGAGGGCACGTTAAACAGTCGGTCCCGGCTTTTAAGTCGTTAAGTCATGACGGAGGCCTAAAAACTCCGTCACTAGAGTTGGCCACTAGCTCATACGAACATACATACATTAAAAGGACACAAGTGGTTTAAAGCACGCCTCAAAAGGTCCCTTTGTACTTTTTTTAGGTTCTACAACATGCCAGTTTTCTAATTTAAGTAACTTTATTAATAACTTGCAGCCACTTCTGATTCAAAGTCCCAAGATGGATATGGTGAACCATGGTGACAGGTAATCAGCTCATCGCTGATGGTCATGTTGGAGAGGATACTATACCTTAGTCGACTTTTACGACATGCTCGGGGAGAGAAGCAGCTGGACGCATTACGAATACTGTTCTGCCCTATTATTGTACTTGCAGTAATCGTCATTTTTGGGGTTTTCACTTTTTTGCAGAAATGGTATTCCAAGGGGCTAATCTATACCTACATAAAATATAATTTACATTAAGTATATAACATAGACATGCTGCATAGATATCTAAAAATATGATTACCTACCGCGTTTTTCTCGAAACCGCCATTTTGCAAGTACTGCATTTGCTATTACGAGGGCAGTGTTATCAAGGTGTCCATTTTATGCAAAGCCGGAATTAAACCCCCGACCTTAGGATCGAAAGTCACTAGGCCGACATCATCTCAATACTCTGTAGCGTAATTAATAGAGACAGTAACAAAGCAATCCATCACCCCATTACTAACGGCTAAACCGAATCTGATTAGATTTTGATGGTCGTACAAATCACGCGCGGCATTGTAAGCAAACAATACGTCCTCACCTGTGCCGATCCGATAATAACACAAGATTATTAGACATGAGTTATTGTTGCAATTAGACGTGACAGTGTGGAATGAGTAACAGTTAAACGTACTTAAGTTTCACTTGAAAGTTAGCAAAAGCCTTTCGAATCCCACTAATATTATAAACATATAAATACACAGTCTCGGTGGCGTGGCGGGCAATCGCTCGGCAGAGACGCAAGAGGCGCGGGTTCGTTTCCCGCTGCGGAAGAAATGTTTGCATGATCTGTAAATATTTGTTCCGGATCTGGGTGTTGTAGTAGCATGGTACTCGTAGTTTCTGATGCCCACGACACAGGGAATCCTAGTGTAGGGTCAGGACTATGTATGTGACTGTTGGGTGTTATTTTTTTTTTAATGCGAAAGTTTGTGAGGATGTGTAGATGTGAGGATGTATGTTTGTGCCTCAATCGCGCCGTAACGGCTGAACGAAAAAGATAGTTTGTTATAATCTTTCAGCGAATTAAATTCATAAATGAATAAGAATTATTTTGGACGACCATAAAGTCAGATCGCGTTATATATGGTTATTTCAAATTCAGTTATTTTCTTTAAATATTCCATCAAACCTACTTAGGCATTGTAAAAATAGCAGATAAATTCCATTTATTTTTTATTTTACATTTGATTTTTTTTATGTACTTAATAGAAAAAAAAAATTCTATTACTCTGTACATTGTACTTATACTCTCAAACATCTAGATTTCCTTAACATGTAGGCAAAATTACCAATTACTACGAATAAAGTATTCAGGACTAACCATCTAGTTACTGTCATTAGTTATTTCAAACCAGTAAAAGGATTTAATGTGCGGCTCCTATCGAAAACGCTATTATGAACAAAATAATCTTCTTATCATTATTTTGTTTAGCTATTTGTGCGCTTCGATTTTGAATTTAATCTCAAAGCGATAAGGTTCATTTCACATTGTTTACAATCGCAAGTGACAGACGCGGCGGGGTAACGCCGCGGAACGCACGCCGGAAAGCGGACAGCCCGTATAAATCAATCATGATAGGACGCGCCGTGTGGAGCGAGCCTATTTCGTTCGAGCCTTATCAATGAAGGTTGTTTGAGACAGTTTGTTCTGTCTTTTTGAACTCGAAATGTTGAGTCTAGTATGGCCTTATGCCCCGTTCCTATACTCTACTAAAACGGATCGTACATCACCATTATAAACGTTGATATCTGTCGACGCGCCATACTTTTTTTGACAGACAAACTAGGTCACTATTGTAATGAATTGTGTTTAATCCGTTAGTAGAATATTGGAACCGAAAAACCGGACAAAGATTAAAAATAATTTTAAAAATAATTGTGTACCAGAAACCAAAACAACCTTATATTGCATATAACTACACTATTCGTCTAGCTTCCTTAGACGTTCTTGATTGATCGTTTAAGTTAAGCAACATTGTGCGCGATCACTATTGGGATGGGTGACCGCAAGTGGCATTTCGAGCTGAGCGCTTCCGTACTTCGGAGGGCACGTTGTATTGTCGGTCCCGGCTTTTAAGTCGTTAAGCCATGACGGAGGCCTTTAGCGGCCTAAAAACTCCGTCACAAGAATTGGCCACTAGCTCATACATCATCATCATCATCATCTTCCTGCCCTTATCCCACTATATGTGGGGTCGGCATAGTTTTGGCTATGTTGTTTTATGACCGGCCGCCTGCCTGACGTCAGTCCTCCTTGCGAATTCTTGCTTATTGTATCTCATCATGTTGGAGGATACTATTCCTTAGTCGACTTTTACGACATGCTCGGGGAGAGAAGCAGCTGGACGCATTCTGTGTTTTTTCTTTACTACCAGTCCAGCAGAGAAGTTAGGCCACTAGCTCATACGAACTCACTTTATACCTTTTGTCCAACATAGGTAGCTTATGAAGCCTAATATCGCGCAATTACAAGACAGGCTGATATTGTGCCGCTAATATTGAAATAGTGATTTATGGGCCTATAAATCTGTCCGTCTGTCCGTCCGGCGGGCTTGGCGATAATCTCGTGACGGATCCTCCCGTATGATTAAGGTGTTAATCAGTAATTTTGGGTTAAAAGCCTCGCAAATTACATCTACACCTTTCAAAATTACAAAAAATACAGTAAAATAAATAAATAAATAACACCCAACAGTCACATACATAGTCCTAACCCCACACTAGGATTCCCTGTGTCGTGGGTATCAGAAACTACGAGTACCATGGTACCACAACACCCAGACCCGGAAGAAATATTTACAGAACATGCAAACATTTCTTCCGCAGCGGGAATCGAACCCGCGCCTTTTGCGTCTCTTCCGAGCAACCGCCCGCCACGCCACCGAGGCCGTCACAAGTCTTAACTTATTTTACTAGATGTTTTGTCAGAGATGATTTTTGCAAAATAAAAATTAGGTTATAGCCTAGTTTGTCTTTGCAAATAAATATATTATGAGTGAAATTTTAATATAGGTAATATTGACGAGCTCAATGGCGTCGCGGGCGAGTGCTTGGCTGAGACGCGAGAGGCGCGGGTTCGATTCCTGCTACGGGAGAAATGGTTGTATGTTCTGCAAATATTTCTTCCGGGTGTCGTTATGTATTGTAAGTATGTGTTTATGAAAAAAAAAAGTACAAGTTTTGCTTAGTTTGGGGCTAGATGGCGTTGTGTGAAATGTCCACACATATTTATTTGTTTATCTTTCCAGCCATCTACCATCTATCAATCTTACTTCATAGCCAAACCACACCCACAATCCAAGGCCAAAGTCCAGTACCGATTTTTACACCCCTATTGCATAGCCCACGATGAAACACCCCCCTTCTCTTGCCCCCCTCCCCGGCCAAGCTCCTAGGCGTTAGATTTAGCCGGTGACACGCAAACGTGGTGTACAGCCTTTGCATATTTTAAAGTGCTGGCTACGTTTGTGTGGAGACAGACTTTGTTATAACAGTATTTTTTTTTAGGTTTGAGATAAAATTTGTTGATCAATTTATATGGATCAGGTGAGCTATCTGTAGACCGTTTACAACGGCCTTTAGATAGCTGTTTCTTTTGTATGTTGTAAATTATATTTGTACTAGTTGAGTCTCCTTCTGTTAATAAATGTATAATATTTATTTAACTGTTATTGGTATTATTTTGTTCATTGTTAAATGGTCGAGTAAAAAAAATATTTTAATGGTATTGATGATAATATCATCAATACCATTTGAAATTGCGGGTCATTAATTCATATTATGAATTAATGACCCGCAATTTCACTCGCGTTCAATAGCAAGGATAAATGTCCTTCCATCAGTGAAATATTTTAGAATCGGTTGAGTAGTTTCTGTGATTACATCCTACAAAGAAACATACAAACTTACAAATTTTATCTCATAATAATAATAATAGTATATTTTGGAAACTTTTTAAATTTATTCATTTCAAATGTCTATCTTTTCTGATTCATTTCATTTTCATTTCACATTCAAAGCTCTAGTTTCTGTATTATCTTTAATTATTATTATGTCATACTTTGTAGTTATGACTGAGTTGTTCTTCACAACCTCAAACTCCCTTTCACAATATCGAAACATCGATTCATCACGCCAATATTCCATATTAGCCCGGCGTTTGTCACAGACCACACTATTTATATCAAAACCACGCGCGCCCTGACCAATCACCGTGCAGATAGCTGGCAGTTTGAATTTCGAATTGCTACATCTACAAATTTACAGCTACCCTCAAAATTTTCCATTACACCTTATCCCTTTACTTTAAGGTGTAGAATGGCGTGATTTCTATGACGATGTTGTTCGTTTATTTTGCAAGTGTGTATTGCTTTTGATTTATACATTCGTTCGATGAATTATTCCCAGTCGTGTCGTCGACTTACTCTCAGTGATAATATCATCTCATTGTGTGATGTGTGGAGGTGGATCATAGTTTGAGTGGAAATATTGATTTGGAGTGAGACTTTTCAAGTGGTTACTTACTCTAAATAGACTTTATTATTTATAGAATAGACTAGCTGTATTCAGTCCTGCTAATATTATAAATGCGAAAGTTTATGAGGATGTGTGGATCTGTGGATGTGACGATGTATGTTTGTGCCTCAATCACGCCGTAACGGCTGAACGGATTTGAATGAAACTCGGAATATACATAGTATGTCTGCTGGAATAACACATAGGCTACTTTTTGTCCGAATACCATGCGAGCGATGCCGCAGGCGACAGCTAATGTAGAATAAATGAAATTAGTTTTAACCCTTAACCACTGACATGTAATTTAGTAACACCAAACACTGACGTACGAATGTCATTCGTTTGTGTTTCTTCTCTGAGGTATAGTAATCAAGTATTATGAATATGTTTATGATAGGCTGATGATAATGATGATGAATCCTCTAATACTAACTATTATAACTCGTGTCACTAAAGAAAGTTTTGTACCCAAAAGTAACAGTACGTTTTCTAGTTACTATGCGTTGTTTCTAGGATTAATCGTTTGATTATTTTCTAGAGGAACGAATGTTTTTCACTCGTCTTTTCCCAGTTTAGTCTGAGTTCAGAGATAGCTGTGACTTTGAAATAATGTGGCAACACTAGGATTTAGTACCTATTTGTGAACTTTACAGGGCAGAAAACGAGCTTCTATTTGATGTTAATATTGACAAAAATAAATAAAATATAAATAACACCCAACAGTCACGTACATAGTCCTGACTCCACACTAGGATTTCTTGTGTCGTGGGTATCAGAAACTACGAGTACCATGGTACCACAACACCCAGACCCGGAAGAAATATTTGCAGATGCAAACATTTCTTCCGCAGCGGGAGTCGAACCCGCGCCTCTTGCGTTTCTGCCGAGCAATCGCCCGCCACGCCACAAAGGCCCTCAAAAAGTCATAATTATTGTCATATGCACTGTTGGAATGGGAGTAAAGAAAGATCATAGAATGCGTCCAGCTGCTTCTCTCCCCGAGCATGTCGTAAAAGTCGACTAAGGGATATCCTCCTCAACATTGTAGATCATCTAAATGGGCGATGGGCTGATCACCTGCCACCATGGTTCACCATATCCATCTTAGGATTTTAAATCAGAAGTGGCTGCAAGTTTCTGGCAAAATTGCGTCTCTGCTCACCCCATTACGGATATGGGCGTGATATGTATGTATGTATGTACTACCTGTTGCCCGTGACTTCGTCTAAAAAAAACTGAGTGCAAAAAGTCCACCACGTAGTGTTCCCAGGCGGTCACCCATCCAAGATCTGACCGCAGTTTTTATAATAATGTTTTTCGTTTTTAATATAAAACCTATTCTTTACCTAATTTTTGGATTTCCGAAGGGTGCCAATGGGACCCTATTACTAAATCTCCGCAGTCCGTCTGTCTGTTTGTCCGTCCGTCCATCTGTCAGCGGGCTGTATCTCAACCCTAAAAGGTGGAGAGTTGAAATTTTCAGTGTGTGTTTTTATTGCTGATATAACAACAAACAATAAAAATTTAATAAAAGGTAAGTAAAAATAATTTCCATACAGAAATACATTTATGTACATAATACTTGACCGGTTTTCAACAAATCTTCTTAAGAATTCAATTAATAAACTATCAAACGGTAAAGTTAACTCCAGTGACAACTTGAAACTACAAACATCTAAAACCCCTGTTCAAATTACCTCACTAATACTTAACACTACAGAATCGTTTTCAGCCTAAAGGCCTTACCACACCGGGATAACTGGCGACAATGGCAAAGTATGAAATAATGCAGAGCCTATGTAGATATAAACACCCCGGTGGTGTGGGCGAGTGCTCGGCTGAGACGCATGAGGTGCGGGTTCTATTCCCGCAGAACATACAAAATGTTTTGCAAATATTTTTGTACAAATTAATTTAAAGTTAATAAGCATATTTAAAATAGAGTTTTGGCAGATCGGTGTGATCACGTGACGTCGATGTCAATGTCAAAGTTTTCAATGTCATACGTTTTGGACTTCTGACGGCCAATGACCACCTCGCTTGAGCGTGTTTTCGACGTCATTATCGCGTCTCGATAAGAGAGCGCCCTTAAGTCTTAAGAGCGACATTACCGCGACAAATTCCTGTGATAAAAGTTCGACAACCTCGGTGGCTTGGCGGGTGAGTGCTCGACTGAGATGCAAGAAGGGCGGGTTCGATTCCCGCTGCGGGAGAAATGTTTGCTTGTTCTGCAAATATTTCTTCCGAGTCTGGATGTTTTAATACTATGTATTATAAGTATGTATTTACAAAAAAAGTATACAAGTATTCTATCAGCCATCTGGTTCCCATAGTACAAGCTTTGCTTAGTTTGAGGCTAGATGGCGCTGTGTGAAATGTCCATAAATATTTGTTTATTTATTTATTTTCAAAGGCTTCTTTCGATACCTGACTATCTTGCGACGTCGAAAACACGTGTTTTTGACGTCGTCATCGCATATCAGTAAGACAGCGCCCTAAGAGCGACATTACCGCGACAAATTCCAGTGTTAAAAGTTATCTTAAAGGCTCCTTTCGACACATGACTATCTTGCGACGTCGAAAACACGTGTTTTCGACGTCGTCATCGCATCTCGGTAAGATAGCGCCCTAAGAGCGATATTAACGCGGTATATTCCCGTGTTAAAAGTTAGTTACACACAAAATTGGATCTGCTAAGTATATAATTTCTTGTCAAAGTCAAACGGCACTTATAGCTACTTAGGGTGTGATGTTACGCGGGTCGTTATACGGTTGGAAATAGTGCGACTTGTGGTTGGTACTACTTACTAAGTGTTAGCTTACTTTTTAAATAATCACATTTAATTAAATGCAAAACTATTTGAATGGTTCAGACAAAGAATGGATTTTTTTTAATGGTTCATGATATGGAAGAATTTTTTAATGAATCACTGTAGTTCTTGTTTTGAGGTGCCAATTACTCAATTAAGTAGGTACTTTTGTTATTTTTTTTAAATACTTTCTGATTTGATTTTTACTTATTTGTCCGAAAAGGGCAAATTGTTTGTACTTTTTACTATACCTAACAACTTATACTTTCAACAGTTAACAATAAAAATTATTCTATTCTATAAAGAGCTAATTTGGAACAGTCATTTAAAATGACAATGTCAAAAGTATACGTATTTTTGATAGATAGAAAAAGTACCTAACTTCTCTGTTGGACTGGGAGTGAAGAAAAAACATAGAATGCGTCCAGCTGCTTTTCTCCCCGAGCATGTCGTAAAAGTCTACTAAGGGATAGTATCCTCCAACATGATGAGATACAATAAGCAAGTATTCCCAAGGAGGGTTGACGTCAGGCAGGCGGCTGGTCATAAAACACTTTAGCCAAAACTTTTACAGCATGATCCAAGGATCATGCTGTGCCGACCCCACATAGAATGGGATAAGGGCAGGAATATGATGAGAAAAAGTACCTAAAGTAGGTAATTATGGAAGCGAGAAAAAAGAGATATGGTTGCCGGTATTTTTGAGAATGTAAAAAAAAATGTGATAAGCATCCAAGTAAAAGTTAAGAGAAGTATCAGATTAGATTGAATGACTTTACCGTTGGTATATGTCTCGGCCCGCCACGACACCAAAAGATTTTAAGTAGGTAAGTTCCTTGTATCGCACTTGTGCCAAGCGCGTGATGCAGCGTCAGACAACCGATACCCCGTCTAAGCAAGTCGCGAACTTCCCTTATCGCAACAGCCACTTACACTAGTTTTAATTAGCGCCCGTATTTTGTACTCCAAATTAATCAAATTATGTTAGGTACGTCGCTGGAGGCAGTGGATGGCGTTCTGCAAAAGTCGCTATTGTAGAAATGTTTTAGGGTTCCGTACATAAAGGGTGCCAACGGGACCCTATTACTAAGCCTCTGCTGTCCGTCTGTCTTAGCGAGCTGCATTTTATGAACCCTAATAGGTAGAGATGAAATTTTCAGTATGTGTTTCTACTGCCGCCTTAACAACAAATAAATAATAATAAAATAAATATATAAAAGGGCCCCATATAAGAAACATTTATGTAAATTACGATGGTACTCCTTCGTGTGCGAATTATACTCGCACTTGACCAGTTATTTTTTGTAATGAACATTTTGTATTGTTCTATCTAGTCGTGTTACTATTGTATCGAACCAGTGTGGTGAAAGTATTTAAAGTGCACCTCAAAAGCCCCTTTCGTGCACTTGTTTTTTTTTCTTCGATTCTTTGCGATTAGTGGAATTCTTTCCTAATTGATCATGATCTATCCAGTTCTATGGCGCGTTGAATAATAAAGATTCTGTTTTTTGTAAAGTTTATTTTTACTTGTTCATTTATTGCATAACACTTTCCATTCAAACTAAAAGCCAGTATCATATTGGACGGGGTATTAAAGTAACAAAACTGAGTAGAATATGTCATAATGAATATCACAACTGAAATAATATTTACGTCAGGTGTTTACAGACCTTTGTAATATTGTTTTAACCGACATCATCATCCAGAACCCATAAGATATTACTACTACTAGTGTCACTAGTTCTTTCGAACCAGTGTGTTGAAAGGATTTAAAGTACGCCTCAAAGGTTACTCTAGTGCAATTGACGCATGTTTTCAAACTTATTATGTTCGACGCGCCGGTTTCCTCACGATGTTTTCCTTTGCCGTTTTAGAGCATATTTTTTTTCAAAACTAAAATCCATTTGTGTACGGCCGGATTTGAGTCAACGACCTTAGGATCAGAAGGCGAGGCCACTACCACTAGACCAGCAATGCTGTCTACTCTCATATGACAGAGAAAAAAAAACTGGTTTTGACAACCAAAGAAATAGTTATTACCTAGCTATCAAAGAATAACTCATCTGAAAATATGGTAGGGTTCTCAAGATCTAGATAAAACATACTCAAAACATGCATTTTTCACTATAAAAAAAAACAGAATGCGTCCAGCTGCTTCTCTCCCCGAGTACGTCGTAAAAGTCGACTAAGGGATAGTATCCTCTTTAATATGATGAACCATCTATATGGGCGATGGGCTGATCCCCTGGCACCATGGTTCACCATATCCATCATAGGACTTTGAATCAGGAGGAGCTGCATGTTTTCTTAACTACTTGTGGCTCTGCCCACTCCGTTAGGGATACGGGCGTGATAATATGTATGTACGTATTTATCATCATCATCATCTGCACCTTTACTTCAGCCACTGGTCCTCTCTTTGTGTACTATTTCCGGATCCGTTGCTATCCACGTCATTAGTATTTTCAAGTTTAGTCTCTACTGATTTCTACTACTACTATTCTTAGGGAGAACTGATCACAAACAAAACGAAGAAAACACACAAACCTATCACTACACAGAACACATCAAGTGCAGTACTTAACAAGAACTTAGCACCCCCCCCCCTTCACCCGCCCCTCCCTTCCCTGTCAAACGTATGACAAGTGCAGATTCGCTTTGTACTTGTCAAAAATATAGCAAACAAAAGATACGGCGCACGAAATGAAGTGAGCTGATATATCTCAGCTAGTAGGGTTGGGCTTAAGCATCTATCGATATTGAAAGGTTTGGGAAAAACATTTCACCTGGCCATAATCAACGTATACAGCCCAGCACTAGAATTTCCTGTGTCGTTGGTATCAGAAACTAAGGTTACCATGGAACCTCAACTCCCAGATCTGAAAGAACTGCAAACATTTCGAATCAAACCCACATCTCTTGCTATAATGATCTGTCACTGTCACTGGTGAAGCGCTCGTTGCGTAGCTTGCTTAGACGTTCTTGATTGATCGGTTAAGTCAAGCAACGTTGTGAGCGGTCACAATTGGGATAGGTGACCGCAAGTGGCATTACGAGCTGAGTGCTACCATGCTACGGAGGGTACGTTAAATTGTCGGTACCGGCTTTTAAGTCGTTAAGCCATGACGGAGGCCTTAAAGCCACCTAACTCCGTCACAAGAGTTGGCCACTAGCTCATACGAACTTACTTCTACTTACTGTCACTGCTGTTTTTATCTGTCATTTTTATCTAATTTCTTCGATGAATTAACACCTGTTCGCATTAAAATTTGCCACATTTTGTAATGAGGATGTTTAGGAAAGAAGCCTTTTAAATCCTTTCACCTCACTGGTATTAATAAAAAGAAACTTACAACTGATACAAGTATAAGGATTTGGTAGGATTCCTTTGCGCATTCTACTCATGAAATACAGCTTTTATCGACACTTCCATCCCATCACTAGCGCAATATGTAGGCAGACGATATAATAAGTGACGTATCGCACACTGACACCAGCGCGAAGTATGCAAAGAAGTTGCTTATACACCGACCGAGCCGTCTTGACACTTGCCGCCGGGCATAGCGGGCAATGTGACTTTTGACAGCTCATTTTGCGTGACGCTCAAAGTTTAGGGTGGTTTGAAAGCGACGTTTCTTTTGCTGTCTGATTTAGAAGCTTTGTCTTGATTAGAAAGAGTTGAGGTATATCTGAGGACATTGAAATTTTGATTTTTCTTTTATTTCTAACACACTTTTGTAAAGATTCTAATATATCTTTCATCGTCATTTTCTTGTCCCTCTCTATAAGATGTCGACGCAGCATTTTAATGTGATATGTACCATTTTTATTTTCATGTAAATCTCAATAGAATTATCATCATCATTTCATGACTTCTCTGCCCTTGTCCTACTTTATGTGGGGTCGGCACAACATGTATTATTCCTCCATTTCTCTCTGTCAGAAGTCATTTCAACACTCACTCCACTTGTTAATCATGTCATCTTTCACACCATCAGTCCATCCATCTCCTTGTCTACCTCTACCCACATATCCTTCCACGTTCATATCTAACACTCTTCTTGTCAATAGAATCATCAATTTGATAAAATTTTATAGTGAAACATATTAAAGTACCAAAAATAAACTAACTGAGTATAAACAAAGCGAGCGAAGGCTAGGCGATGCTAGCATTATAAAGTAGAAATCTAGTAAGAAAAAAGGACTTCGCTGGCATTCACTTTCCACTTTGACTTATTTGACAACCTCGACGGATTTTGGCGTGTGCTTGGCTGAGACGCAAGAGGCGTGGGTTCGATTCCCGCTAAGGGAGAAATGTTTGTATATTCTGCAAATATTTCTTCTGTGTCTGGGTGTTGTAGTATTATAAGTATGTATTTACAAAAAAAGTATATAAGTATTCTATCAGTCATCTGGTTCCCATAGTACAAGCTTTGCTTAGTTTAGGGCTAGATGGCGCTGTGTGAAATTTCGTATTTACTCGGTAACCTTCGCTCATATTTGTTCATTTAGCGTGTAGTGCCTTTGTTTTTAAATATTGCCTGTGAACATTAGTCGTGCGGATCACTGACAGTGACATTTTTAAACAATGACATTGTATTCCAAGTATCAAAACCGTCAAATCACAAACATATCGACAGTAGCTCCAACAATAATAGTTCCGTATCCCATTTGAATATTAGAACATCCATCCACTGAAGATTTCGCTCGAGCACCACAATATTCCTCCACACAAATCACTCACATCTTATCCATTCTCAACGCAGAATACACCTTATCACAGCTGCACAAGACTGAAATTCCCATCACTTTATTCTTAAAAAATTGAGACTACCAATTTGAGTCAAATAAAAATGAACTTTAATACAATGGGTTTAAGTTGGTTGTTCTTTGTTATCTCACTTGCTTAAGCTGAAGTTTCGTAGGAGTGAAACGTGGAATAGAGGTAGATTTATCTATTCTGTGTCACAGGGGGGCTCACACACACACATGCAAACGTAAGTGTGTATTGCTAGTTGTGATGAAAAATGATGCCTGGTTATAAGGTGGCTGTACAGAATATTTTTCATTGAAAATTGTTTTAATGTATTCAGGTTTCACAATTTATATTAGCTCGTCATTGAGCTAGGTGACAGGGTTCATTGACCTTCTGAAGGTCACATTATAATTATGTAGAAGCCCTACAAAATCATATACCTAGTGATAGCATGTTTCTTTGTTAGTTGGCACTGTATCGATTTTGAAATAGGTACTGCGAGCTTACTCCATCTAAAATAGTTTCTGGCACTATAGCCAGTCATTGCTTAGAAGAAAACCGGTAAAGTGCGAGTCGATGTCGCACACGAAGTGTTCCGTACCATCGTACAATGTACTTAAATGTTTTTTGCATGTGGCCCCCATTTTTTTTTTTTTTTTTTTTAGTTTGTTTTTATATCGAAAATAGAAATTACACACTCTGTAAAAATTTAAGTTACCTATCTATTACGGTTCATGAAATACAGCCCGCTGACAGACGGATGGACAGACATACAGCGGAGGCTTGGTAATAAGGTCTCGTTGGCAGGTTTTGGGTGCTTACGGAATCCTAAAAAAGTAGCCTACTAACAATGAAAATCACTTAAAATATCCACAGTGAATGTATTTTGTTGTTTTTCTACAGAACCCTGAAATGTTTTTCTTTTCTCAAAAACTAAGCTATTCAACACATCAATATCGAAAATCCCTCCGCAGAAAATATGGGGAATGAATACGAATGGCCTCAAATATGGCGTATGAGGCCATATCGGCTGAAATATGTTTACAATAACGTAACTCAAAGATATACAGCCACTTAGGGGATGAAAAGGGGTAGATTCAATGCTTGAAACGATTGTTTTGAAAGTTTATAGTCTGTGCAATAGAGAAAACAGTGAAAAATTTATTCTAAAGAAAGAACTTGCAAACGCATTCCAACAAAAGCAATTTTTTTATTTACACTACATAGACTAAAAAGGTTTGAAAACATGTGTGTCAAATGAACGAAAGAAGCCTTTGAGGTCCACTTTAAATCCTTTCACCACATTGATTCTAAAGAACCAGTGACACGACTAGTAGAAGAACTATGAAGGTTTTCCAAACACATTAAACACATTATGCAGGTGAAATGTTTTGTAATATATTTTCTAACATCCATCTGACCAGTGCTCTTAATGTGAAAAGAAGATAAAAGAAAAAAATACGAAAAAATAAATGTTGATAAATCCATGTTTCGCGTATGTTTTGAACTCAACACTATTTTCAGATAATTTTTACTTTGATGAGTAATAACCATTTCTTTAGTTGTTAAAACCAGTTTTTTTATTCATATTGTAGTTTTAATGTATACACTTATTTACATACATATTATCACGCCCGTATCTCCTATGGGGTAGGCAGAGCCACAAGTGAACATAAGAAAACTTGCAGCCACTTCTGTTTAAGTCCTAATATGGATATGGTGAACCATGGTGACAGGTGATCAGCCCATTGTCCATATAGGTGGTCCATCATGTTGGAGAGGATACTATCCCTTAGTCGACTTTTACGACATGCTCGGGGAGAGAAGCAGCTGGACGCATTCTATGCTTTTTCTTTACTTCCAGTCTAGCAGAGAAGTTATTATAATTATTTGACTAGGCGGATTATTTGATTTCAATATTTCACGCTGTCTCACGCTTTTTATTTTAAATACACAAAATCCTAAAGCCGAAGGTGCTATCTATTTCAACTCGATTCGAAATCGGTCTCGACGCTATCGTATGGTGGCCTCTTAAGGCCTCATGGCGTTATCACCCCATTACAATACCATAGTAAAATGCGCCATAAATCAAAGCAGATTTGAGTTCCTCCTCGGATGTGCAGCAACTTCCGGTCATTTGTCAAGACCGTCCGTCTGATACAAGGAAAGGTAAGCCGGTGTTTTTCAACATTGATTTAGAGCCTTGGATTCATTGTTGAACTAGTGTGATGGAAGAAATTATAGTGTGTCAGAGGCTGTGTGCGCTTGATAAATTTACAAACTTTTTAGGTTCTACGACATGTCCGTTTCCTAACGATGTTTTCTTTCACCATTTTGTTGATCAATGGACTTTTTTTAAGTCAGTTTGAAATACATAGTGGAAAACTTACGTTTTTGTAACAAAACTTTAAAATAAAATATATATAAAATGCATTAATATTTTGAAATGTTGATATTTCGCTTTTTTTTGACGCCAAAATTTGATAGTTTTCAATTACATATTAATAATATTATGCGGATAATTTTGAGTCTCATGAGTAAATTAGGCTATTTTTGTACAACACAAACGAAGCCGCGGGCGCAAACTAGTACAAAATAAAATGAATCAATTGAGCTATCTAAATAATAACCAACTATGCAAAGGTAACTCAACTGATACAATTATATTAGAAAGAAATTGAATTCCAAAAGCAATTGAAACCACAGAAGAAATAATATACTGCAAAGAGCAACGCCCTGATATCCATCGATTATAATATAAATCGGCGAATTTAAATTCATCCCTACCAGGCGACAAACGTCATAAAAAGTAATAACTGGTTCATAAAGTAAGGGAATGCGTCGATATGAAACGTCTTTGTGAATTGTGTGCCACAGTGGATGGGCTACGAATGCCTACAGCGTAGCGCTACGGACGTAGACAGGCTACGAAAAATACATAAATATAATATTCTATGTATATTTATCTAAATATATATATTTGATTAATGTTATTCTATTCATATTGTGTAGCTCGTATTCGTACACCCCCGGCCACCCTTACGTTCTGTTCTCTTTTTCCATGCATGGCTGTCTGGAAGAGATCGCTCTTAAACGATAAGACCGCCAATTGTAATCCTTTTTAACGTATTTAGTTATAATATAATTTTTTTATGTTAGTCTAAGGTGTACAATAAAATATTTTCATTCATTCACAAATAAATATTTGAGGACACATCACGCAGCGCCATCTAGCATCAAACAGCAAAAAAATATATATAGGTATTCTATCAGCCATCTGGTTCCCATAGTACAGGCTTTGCTTAGTTTGGTGCTAGATGGCGCTGTATGAAATGTTCACAATTTTTTTTAAACTAGCTTGGTGGCCTGGTGATATCCAACTCTCTTAGTTACATCACACTTCTCAACGTATAGGGAGAAGTCTGAGTTAAATAGTTTACAAGGTTTTTTACTGATGTAGCTGTTACAAACAGTCTGTGGTAAGGCTGGGAAAGTGTTTCCGGGATGGGAGCGGAAGACGAAAGGAAGGAGTAAACTTTTGAAAAATGTAATGGATGAGTTCATATTTCAAGTTTTTATGCAGTTATTATCATAGTGCTCTCTTTGTAAACTTGTAAACTTGTTATGTTGTTATAAAGTATCCTTTTTAAAGATAAATTTTAATAAGACAAGGGAGATAGCTTGTAAAAGCGTTAAGCATTGTATCTAGAAGATGCTTTACCCCCGTATACTCAAACGCATCTCAAAGTTGAGCACGTCTCAAATGACGATTTTTTGAAAGATTTTCATCAGAAACTGTCAAAAAACCGTGAGTTGAAACGTGTTCAACTTTGAGTCGCGTTTGAGTATTCGGGGGTTAGAATGTCAAATGAAAAGTTCCTATAGTCAATTTAAATACGACAAATGCTTTAAATGACAGTAGATGCAATAACAAGTTGTGTGTCACCATATTTTGTCACAAGCAGTGATATTCAAAACACAAACATTATCTACAAAAATATCAAAATTTCAAGTAAGTCACGTAAACAGACCAAAACGGGTACTTCTCCTTATCTCACAATGGCTCTACTTCTATAGAAATATGCCATAAAACATTACGGACCGACCAATGAGTTGTAACGAAACAGGTAATGATTTTAGGGTTCCGTAGAGCTTAAAAACCTTACCAAATTGAATACATAAGTGTATTCAAAAAAAATACAATATAAAGCAAATAAAAGTATAAGTAGGGACATATTATCACGTCCGTATTCATAATGGGGTGGGCAGAGCCACAAGTAATCATAAAAAACTTGTAGCCCCTCCTGATTACATAAAACATTGTATTTTTCAAGTGGTAAAAGAAAACATGATGAGGAAATGTTGAAGTACACTTGGAGAGTCCAAAAAGTTTGAAAGAATGTGTACAAAAAAGCCATTTACTCGTAAGGACACATTTTGACATCATGACCCTGAAAAAACTACAAGAATATCTAGAGAATATGCCTATTTTGATGATAAAAAACTGTCATCTTTAATAAAACTTGCCGACACCACCTAATGTGTTATGGACAGGAAAATGATAAATTTTGATAAAAATCTGTCAACTTCTAACATGATTTGTGTACAGAACCCATGTTCAAATAGACAAGCACACCCTTTAATCACATATTTCGAAACAAAAGACAATAAAACTGGTTCTTTTTAGTATGATCTTGATACCCCGATACTTGTAAATGGAGTTAGGCTTCGACGAGAAGTCGTAACGATGACAAACAGACATCTTGTGGGTAATAATTTTAATAATAAAGTGTTGAGATTTTATTTACGACTAGTGAAACAACCAGCTACTTTGTTTTTTTTTTTCATGCAAACTTCGGCTTCTCGCTATGTCCTCAAGGAGTTGAATTTCTGAAATTTCCTTCATAGTGCACCTTTACAGAATAAGCTATAAACATAGTTAGCTGTGACCCGCAACGTTGTATGCGGAACAAAAATGTATTATAGCGCCATCTAGATTTAAATATAAAAAAAAATTACATTGTTAATTGCTAAAATTTTATAAATTTTAAATTAACTGTCTTGTCATAAATTAATGTAAGAAATTAGATTAATTAATTAGGAATTAATATAAAGAAGGGTTTATGCATTATCTTGTTTATCTTTTTACGTACTTTTTCCATTTTGGGATCGTTTTACAGGATAAAAAGTAGCCTATGTCCTTCCCTGATCAAGCCCATCTTAATTCGTCCCGGGCACTACAGCGTCCCGTTTGTGAAGGTAAAAGTTGCCTCCTCACGCTGTATAAATCATCTAAGTACTTAAAGATGGTACAAGGCCTTTTTAATGTCCTTCCCGGGATGGAATCCATCTCCTTGCCAAATATCATTAAAATTTGTTCAGCAGTTTAGGCGTGAAAAGGTAACAGACAGACAGACAGATAGACAGACAGAGTTACTTTCGCATTTTAAATATTTGAAGACATTTCACACAGCACCATCTATCTAGCCCCAAAACTAAGCAAAGCCGCCATGCCACCGAGGTCATCAAAAGAGAGATAATGGCGGAAAAATGATGATGATGATCATTGTAAATATTTAAAAATAGTCAAAGCTAAAACTCGAAACAATCAAAATCCCTCTCTCAATCAAAACCTCAACAAAAAGGGTCCTCGCAAACAATGGAGGAAAGTCACTCACAGCCACTTTGAAGATCAAAGAGTATCGGCGATGAGGCTGTATGCATATGCATGGATTATGGATATGCATGCATGGGTTGAATATGGATGACTGACAGAAGGTTGTAGAGGAAAAATATTAGTTTCGCGTAGCCATCATCATAATCCATATCCGACATACAACAAGTGATGTTATGGAGCTACGTAACCGAAACTGAAATTATCGGATATTCGAAATAAAAAACTATCCGTAACCGTAATGGAATCCCATTTAAAAATTTCGAATAGGGGCGGAGTTTAAACGAGACGCGTTATGACAGGTTTTTGTTTTTGCCCGGCTGAGTCGATTACAAAACCTATCTAGTTTATTGTTTGGCCGATTTTGGTAAGTTTTTAGTGGTTTTTTCATTCTGTAATTCTTTTAAAATCCAATATCCGTAACCGAATCTATCCGAAACTACCGGATAATAGAAAATAACATTCATCCCCCCGCATGACATCCCCATACCATACTGATCTGCTCCTCAACTTTGCCTCAGAACTAATAGTCGTCTGAAAAAAAAATCGTTTTCACGTACAGCCTTATTAGCCTGAAGCGTGAATGCAACGAGCCTTTGATCCGACAATTACTAATGACAATACGTTGCGAGTTCACGGTTTGTTTGCATTTGTATTAATTAATGGGTTATAATCGTGTTATTGTATTAGGGGGGAGGGAAGTTTTTATAGACTTTAAGAGAAATTCAAGTGGGTTTGAAGCATTCCTTTATTTGAACTAGCATCCGAGCATAGCTTCGCTTGTGAGGAATCTGACGAGTAGAATCTGATAGAGTAACATAAACTGACCTCAGTGGCGTGGCGGACGAGTGCTCAGTTGAGACGCAAGTGGCGCGGGCGCGGGTTCGACTCCTGCTACGGGGGAAATGTTTGTATGTTCTGCAAATATTTCTTCCGGGTTTGGGTGTTGTGGTATTCTATAAGCATGTATTTACAAAAAAAAGTATAAAAGTATTATAATATCAGCCATCTGGTGGCCATCTGGTGGTCAGTGAAATATCCACAAATATTTATTTACTTATTTATTAAACTAGCTGTTACGGCGATAAGTGAGACAAACACACTTACAAACAAACTATTACGTTTAATATATATGTGATTTTAGACAATAAAGCTAAATTATTAATTATTATTAGGTATTATTTTATGTCGTAGAATAGTAGAAAGTTAGATGTACAAGAAAGGAGCTTTGAAGCGCACTTTATATCCTTCCACCACTTCCACTGGTTCGAAAGAACTAGTGGTACAACTTGATATATAGATATCGTTTTCTAAAAGATAATAATATACAAGCTTGTGTGTACTAATTATTTGAAATAGATGAAGAGCAATTATTACAATAAAATTGTAACAGAACTGAAACTCAAACGATCTGCCGTATTAACCGTGAAATGAACGATTACAATATATCACGACTGACTATCACACCGCAATGTAATGTTTGGTAAGCCATTCTTTATTGTAAAATAAATAAATAAATATTTGTGGACATTTCACACAGCGCCATCTAGCCCCAAACTAAGCAAAGTTTGTAGAGAACTGGATGGCTGATAGTTTTTTTTGTAAATCCATACTTATAATATTTAATTACAACACAGGCTTTTAAGTCGTTAAGCCATGACGGAGGCCTTTAGGTGACCTAAAAACTCCGTCACAAGAGTTGGCTACTAGCTCATACGAACTTACTTTTATGTTTAGAAAAAAATTCTACATTTGTTTGTTACCCTTTTCCGAGTCTATGAACGTCTCAGTTAGGCTTGTTTTACATGATCGTCGACTTCGGTGTGACGGTAGCCATGTTTGAACATCCCAAAAAAAGCTTCAAATGCTGTCCCTCAAGAAGCACAAAAAGCCGCCAACGAAAATTAAATAATGAAAAATATAGCCTCCTCTTCCCTTGAACAGATGAAATTTGATTAAAAAATCACGATTATTACAACCCCCTCTATGAAAAATTCCATATTCGAACCCACCAATCACCAAGGCGTTTACAAACGAAACCGACCCCTATTCCCATGAAGATAAAGGCTCGCCACAGGGAACGACTTGTGGAGTTATCGCGGTATTTTTAAAACAGTCGATGCCTCCCCACCCCCTCCCTATCCGAACCCCCTTTCAATAATTTTTCATCGTTTTGATCCAAGCTCTTTGTGGTCTACTCTTTATACTTAGATTAACAAAGTTTTAAATTAAAATCGGCGTAACAAATATCGGGCTTGTTTGAGGGCTCTCACATTTTTATTAATTTTCGGCATATTGATTTAGGTAGCGTTTTTATTGCCTCTTAATAATATTAAAACAGGAGGCACTTGTTATGAGAACTTCGAGCCCGATATAATGCCTAGTTCCAAGATTCTACTAGGATAGAACATTATGTATGTATGTATGAGCTAGTGGCCAACTCTAGTGACGGAGTTTTTAGGCCGCCTAAAGCCCTCTAAATACTAGATGTTTGTTACTCTTTCACGCCTAAAGGGCTGAACGGATTTGTATAAAACTTGGAATATACATAGTACATGTGCTGGATTAACATATAGGCTATTTTTTATACGGATACCACGCGAGCGAAGCCGCGGGCGGCAGCTAGTAGAAAATAAAAGAGACCCCATACAAGAAACATTTATGTAAGTACATGTACGATAGTACGGAACCCTTCGTGTGCGAAGTCGACTCGCACTTGACGTTTTTTACGAACGTCGTGAGTATGGTCTGGAAAAACTCCTATCGATTTACCACAGGTTTCTCACATTATAATTATCTGTAATATTCTGCTAGCCAAACATTATCTTCGCCAATAATACGAACATAACTATCCAACTACCCTCATAAATACAAAAGCAAGTGAATTATAGTTAATGGCATTCTGGACAATGTCCAAATGGCATTAGGTGCTGCGATCGGGGACATCATTTTTCTCTCGAAAATGGCTGTTATTGGTAATGGGGGTTATGGTGCTTGTTTGATGTTATACAGCTTTTATTATGAAGTTACTACCAACTATCTCGTCCTGAATGAAGTTAAAGTTAATCTCACCTTATTTAATTGATTCAGGCGTGACATTGTGTAAGCTCTTTTGAAGATACTACTAAAAAGAGGTAAAATCCTTGACGACCTCGGTGGCGTCGTGGGCGAGTGCTCGGCTGAGACGCAAGAGGCGGTTCGATTCCCACTGCGAAATAAAAGTTTGCGAGCTCTGCAAATATTTCTTCCGGGTCTGGGTGTTGTGGTACTATGGTACTCGTAATTTCTGATACCCACGGCACAGGGAATCCTGCTTGTTTTTTACATAGCCAAGCGTGTTTTCTTGTCTGTATCCTCTACGCTTGGTCGTGTTACGAACAGGCGTAGGTTTAAGACGATTCAGAATAATCCTTACAGATTCTACTGAATAAATTTCCACCAGCCAACTCAATCACTAGTACCTAAAACCAGCAAAAAGTTCTACTAAAAACGAATCTGAACTGAGTCCAATCATAAACCACTTTTCAAAAGCTGGAGCCAATTGAAAAGCACTTTACAAAAACTGCGATCATTTCAATCGGATCCATTTCCATTCAATTAAGAGTCCCGTCGGCTCAATTAGTCGGGTTTTAAAACGCCAATATGCAAATTAATCCGATGGCCGATAGCCTCCCGTGGTCGCAGGGATGAGACCGACTTAGCCGGACTATTTTCATCATCATGATCTCTAACAATCCACTGCTATATATAGGTCTCACCTAATGAGCGCCATTAATAATAACATATGTACATAATATTATCACGCCCGTATCCCTAATGGGGTGGGCAGAGCCACAAGTAAACGTAAGAAAACTTGCAGCCACTTCTGATTTCAGATTTGAAGTCCATCATTTTGGAGAGGTATATCCCTTAGTCGACTTTTACGACATGCTCGGGAAGAAAAGCAGCTGGACGCATTCTATGCTTTTTCTTTACTTCCAGTCCAGCAGAGAAGTAAATTAATAATAAATAAATAACAACCAACAGTCACATACATATTGTCCTGACCCCACACTAGGATACCCTGTGTCGTGGGTATCAGAAACTACGAGTACCATGGTACCACAACACCCAGATCCGGAAGAAATATTTGTAGAACATGCCAACATTTCTTCCGCAGCGGGAATCGAACCCGCGCCTCTTGCGTCTCAGCCGAGTATCCTTGGCTGTTCTACTAAAAAGTTATCTACATCCCAACTATCCGGCTTTTTTACTAAAAAGTCACCTGCCAAGTAATACAACCATCCTTATTTCTGTAAAAAAATCTGTAAAATTTAAAAGTCCCGTAAAAGTGTCGGCGTGGCGTGTAGACAAGTTCGCCTATTGATAGGTTCCGGCCAAAGATTCTTTTTTTACGGCGATGTTGGCTTTTACGGCTGAAGGGAAAGATGCTCCACTTAAAATATCTAACAGGGACCTTATGTCACTAGAATGGCTAATTGTCACACACAAATTGTCACTTTTTTGTATTCAAACGGTCGCCAACATCGCCTGAATGATTAGTTGCAATAGATAGCTAATTTTATCTTTAATCCTTATCCTTAAAATTTGTATTAATGGATGTTTGTTACTCTTTCACGCAAAAACTACTGAACGGATTTGGATGAAACTTGGAATATACATAGTACATGTGCTGGATTAACATATAGGCTATCTATCTATAATAATACACACAGTTTTTCCTCTCCTGTAAATATTTGACATTGACATAACATTCGTCATTTACTTGACATGAGTTTGTTTGAGTACAAGTTAAGTTTAAGTTGCATTATCAATTGTTCAAAATTAAACACGTTTCCTTCATTGGTTTCTCGAACACTGTGTACGTTTGTGGGTTTGTATTCTACCCAAGACAATGTTTTGTAATTGGAAAATTATACAAAGTTATTTACAAAAAAACAATACATACTCTTTTAACCTGGTATTTGCTTAATTTTTAGCTATAGCTAATAAATGTTTTTGGACATTTCACACAGCTCGTGGCGTGTTGTGAAATGTTGTATGTTAAACATTTATTTGTTTATCTAATTCTGTATTTTAGATGTTAAACTATAACAATTTAAAGTAGAGCACTATCCCACCCATATCAAAGCCAACCAAAGTTCGAACATATATTTATAGATTCAAACCATTGAAACGTGTGGGCTCAAGTGGGGCCCTCACACTCTCCCCTCTCGCTCACACACTAATTAGCATGTATAGTGTGTCCCACTCTCGCATCCCATTGAAGGATATCGAATGTTCGATGCAACAGGTATATTGGATTCGGGAATAGGGTTGGCAGTTTGATCGGTTTTGTTTTTTTAATTTGCATTACCTACTGTAATATTGTCCCTTGCTATTTACCATTGTAAGAGGGCAAATATACTAAAATGCTTTTTATTGAAGAAAATAATGCATTGCATATCATCAGCGTTTTAATAATTTTCATAATTTTACCTAGTATTTGTTTTTACTTTAAGATACCACAATTTAATGTAACAAAAGCTTTAGTTCTTGGGGCTTAAAGTACGCTGCGTCTTACAATTTTCATACGAGTTTCATTGTAAATAGTCCTTTTATCTTTTGTAATCAGTATTACCTTAAGACCACTATACCGAAATTCGAAGCACCAATAAAAAAAAATCGCATCAAACTAAAATTATTTGTGCGTGTCAACCTCCTTCGCTATCAACCATTCAGCTCCACCATGCCAAAACGAGCGAGAAACGCTAAGAGAACCAGTGAGGCTTCATGAAAAAAAAACTACATTAAATTTCGGGCAATTTTCTTTAGTGCCAACCCTACAGCAACTTATCGTTTTTCAGGCGCCATCGAAGCGTCGGGACGAGGGGCCCGTTCGGGAACATCCCGTTATCGATAGCCTTACAGGTGTTTACACCGCGTTTAAGGCTTTTGAGGAGAAATTTACGGGAAAAATTGACACTCAAAATTTACGGGAAAATTTATTGTCACTTAAAAAGTGAGGGAAAAATGTGATGGCCGACATTTGAAAATCATTTGGAGCTCAAATTGAACCTAATATGAAAATTTCGTATAGTAAGAGCACTGGTGGTCTAGTGGTAGCGGCTCCACCTTTTGATCCTAAGGTCGTGAGTTCAGTTACGGTCGCGCACTAGTGGATTATTCTGTTCGAAAAATTTATGTACACAATACCAGTACTCTCAAACAGTGAAGAAAAACATCGTGAGGAAACCGGTATATCTTAGAACGGTTTGAAAACATGTGCCAAATGCACGAAAGGAAACTTTGAGGCGCAACTTGAATCCTTTCACCGCGCTTGTTCGAAAAAAACTAGTGACACAAATGGTATAGTAGTAAGCAAACAGCTCATACAGATGTTAAAAAAATGGTGTTTTGACAGGAGGTCAGAGTTACAGAGATAGATAAGTCTTTTGTTTGGTAGAATCTTTGACCAAATAAA
Source organism: Scotopteryx bipunctaria (assembly GCA_949320045.1). Taxonomy (NCBI): domain Eukaryota; kingdom Metazoa; phylum Arthropoda; class Insecta; order Lepidoptera; family Geometridae; genus Scotopteryx; species Scotopteryx bipunctaria. The sequence continues at coordinate 8,323,083 of OX439461.1, read as the reverse complement.
TCAGTAAATAATAATAATAAATAATGTTTATTTGATCGAAGGGTAGAATGGACAATGGGCCAAAAATATTTTTATTATTGTAACAAAATCCTCTCCTTCTAAATATACTATAGGTCAATCAAATAACTGTTCTTATGTTGAACACAAACCATTAGCAGCCATCAATCACAACCCTTCAAAGATCAGAAAACTTTCCCGAAAGGTCTTTCCGACCCAAAGGTCAGATCGAAGTGGTAGGTCGATTGAGGCGGGTCAGGTGTTAATTTATGTGGGTTTATCGGGGGGTGTGAAACTATGAATTTATTAGTTCAATAGTTTGAGGGGTTTCAACACCTCTGAAGGATTGGGAAAATAATAGGTCAGTCCGACCGTGAAAAGCAGAAGAGCAATTCTCCTATTTTTCAATGTTTTGGCTTTGAATATTAGGTATGTCAGGACCGTAGCAAATGGATATCCGTGGTCTTTGCTTACATCTTGACGTATGTATGTTTTGGCAAATGTCAATGTCTCAACTTACACTGTGGAAAGTAACGATGTTTGTGGACGTTTACGAACGTGTTTTGACTTTGGTAAAAAGGTTTAAAATTGGCGCTATTGTCCTCCAGCTTTGTGATTGTGGTGGTCCGGTTTAGTGTTCTCACGTGAGTTTACAAGTGAATCATTATGATGACGTAAACATAATAAAAATATAAAATTTTCAAATTTTGACGCTAAAACTAGGACTTCTGGAAGTACCCTAGAGGTTTTGATAATCATCAGTGAGTCAGTGAGTCAGTCTCAAAAGCTAGTTAATTGATACTTGGTGTTTGATAAATCTGCTAAGGACCATTATCCCGAAAATTCAGCTTTCTAGGATCATTTTGACCGAAGCTATGACCGTTTGAAAATACGACGAAACGCTTCAAGAAAGGCGTAATTATGACACCCTGTTTTAACTTTTTTGAGGGTTATTTTGAGAAATCGTGTTTAGAACTTGGTAGTTGATTCTAAACCCCTGAAGGGACAATTCCTTTCAATTTCACAGAGCATCGGTACTATACCGATTACGTTTTATTAAATAACCGCTGAGTTCGATACCGCGGAACCAATCGGAAATTGGAAACTTTCTCTGTAGGGTACTTCGGTTTCTTAAAAAACAGTATCCGGTTATTTTGCGATCATTATTCCTACACTGAGCTGGATTTTTTTTCTGTATCACTTTAAATTACTTGAAGTGCTCGTGGCGTAGCTTGCTTAGACTTTCTTGATTGATCGTTGAAGTTAAGCAACGTTGTGCGCGGTCACAATTGGGATGGGTGACCGCAAGTGGCATTACGAACTGAGGGTACGTTAAATTGTCGGTCCCGGCTTAATTCGTTAAGCCATGACGGAAGCCTTTAGGCGGCCTATAAACTCCGTCACTAGAGTTGGCCACTAGCTCATACGAACTTGCTTACTTACCTTTCGTCACACTGGTTCGAAAGTGATATGACTAGCAGTGGTTGACATTTTGCTTGCATGTTATAACGGACGTCTTCTTATGTTCGTTGTTCCTAGAAGTCTGGCCAAAAGCTAGGGTACAAGGCAATTGCCAGTAATAATAGGTTTTATGGCCATACGGGATGTCTTAAGGGCATTTGCACGCAAATTGATAGCTTTAGCAGTTTGAGAGGAAACTATAACGATCGAGTATCAGATTTTGTCTACTAAGATTTTTTATATCATTACTTCTCTGCTGGACTGGGAGTAAAGAAAAAACATAGAATGCGTCTAGCTGCTTCTCTCCCCGAGCATGTCGTAAAAGTCGACTAAGGGATAGTATCCTCCAACATGATGAGATACAATAAGCAAGTATTCCCAAGGAGGGTTGACGTCAGGCAGGCGGCCGGTCATAAAACACCTTAGCCAAAACTCTTACAGCATGATCCAAGGTTCATGCTGTGCCGACCCCACATATAGTGGGATAAGGGCAGGAAGATGATGAAGATTTTTTATATCAGCAGTAAGTTCGTATGAGCAAGTATCAGAGGAGCTGCAAGTGTGTTGCTGGCCTTTGAGGAAGGAGTAGACTCGTTTCTTGAAGGTCCCTAAGTCATATCGGTTCGGAAATACTGGCGACGGCTGATTATCCCTTTAAAAATGAGCAGTAAACGTAGCTAAAATTATTAAGTACAAGTTAGGATCCTTTATACAAAGCTGAGCTATGCTGAACTTATCAAAGCAGTACCTTGGGCTAACATTTGGCGTGTGTGATCAACGCAAACTATTCCTTTGCGAACTTCAGTTCTTGGACACACGAGTAACCTGAGCAGAATACAAGGTAAATAGCTTGGATAATAAAACGGGTTTTTATCGCGTCAAAATACCTTGTTATTTCACTTGTCAAATTATGAATTTTGATGGCGAGAGTTTAAAAAAGACAAGGTTAATGTCCTGTTTGCATTACACATTTGTCGCGCGACATTGTCGCTTGACACAAATTCTACGTGTCGCGCGACATCGCAGTCGACATCTACGTTTTGCGGGACATGTCTCTGTCCGACAGGAGGACATAATGTTCCCCAAAATGGCAGTAGTGTGGTCTGTGGTATAACAAGCGACATTCTAATCACCACTGGCTAGTGTGAACAAGGCAAATGTCGAGCGACATTGTCCCGCAAAGTCGCAGTCACCACGTGACATGTCCCCTAATGAAAACGCAGCTTCAAAACTTTAAAACTGCTGCGATATTACATGTCATTTTGCGAAATATATTTTTATTCATAATAAAAAGTACCAGGTCTTGTGTCAAGTTCAAGGAGCCTTTGAGGAGCACTTTCAATCCTTTCACCACACTGGTTCGAAATAACTAGTGACAGGAGTAGTATTAATAATCACATAACAACGTTATACCCAACAGCCTTATGATTAGTTCTGAAAACTTGCAGTCTTCTGATCCAAGACTCCCAAAATAGATATGGTGAACCACGGTGACAGGAGATCAGCCCATCGCCCATATGCCCATATAGGTCCATCAAGTAAACAGTGTCTTTTCTGTTTGTCATAATACTCGTGTGCAAGTCCTTTGGTTAGCTGGTTGTTGGCGTGTTGGGGCCAATGTTTGGTATGTGAGCGACCTGGGGGCGTCTTTAGGTATTTGATAACACAGGTTACCTTTTGTTTATTCAGCACTTGGCCATTGTATTCAATACACTATCCTAGGTACTTTTTCATATATACTGTATCCCATATTGGTAGGTAGAGATCACGGATTTCCTTTTGCTACGATCCTGACATACTTCTTTCGATCGCATTATATTCTTCATGCACGCTCGTCGATTTAGGGCACTTTTGACCCTTTTCCGAAACGTCGTCGATTTGGTCCAGGTACGTACGCCGAGGTTTTACCCCTGGGTACTTTTTCTTAAGTGTTTAATAGCTAAGTTCGGGGCTAGATGGCGCTGTGTAAAATGTCCACAAATCTTTCCTGAGTACATAAATAACGACTGATGGAAGGGAATGAAAGAAAAGAACATGGTATACCAACTTTACACAACGAGGAAAAATGAAATGAAAATTTTATTTTTCCAGAAGCATGGTCATAGAGTATGTACATAAAATAAATAAATAGTTTCACACACTTCACCGTTAAATACAGCACGCAAAAAAATAAAGAAATAGGTTTAAATTGGAAAATAAAATTATCTTAGTATGTCAGCTAAAAATATCAACGCAATATAATTTACGGTTTAAGAACTTTATTCTCATAAAGAATTAATATTCTCTTACAATATGAGAACTTAAAAATATATACATATATATAATATTAATTACTTACGAGCGTACTACATACAAACTAGAACATAATTACTTATTTAACTTTTTTTATTTAATAATTTAACTAAATCATTAAAAAGGCAAGATGAGGCAATTAATAACGGAGTGTTGATGGAACAGTCAGCAACGAGAGTGTTTAGAAAGTTATGCGAACTATCGCCCGATGTCCGCGGCCACAAAGAAGTTAGACACACATCACTTACCATAATAGTGGGATCAAACGAGCGTAGACCTGAGAACATTTAGATCTGTCTTCAAAATATTAAGACTTTATTAACTGAAAGAAACTTACAACTATTACAAATATAATTTACAAAATACAAAAGAAACAGTCGGGCTATCTAAAGGCCGTTGCAAACGGTCTATAGATAGCTCACCTGATCCAGCTCATCAGACGGTGGAAGCGTGCCCAAGACGAAATATTAATAAGAACGAAGGGTTCCGCACCATCGTACATTTACATAAATGTTTCTTGTACGGGGTCCTCTTTTTTTATTTATTGCACGATCCACAGTCCTTTTAAAAATATAGTATCTACATAGTTCTAAACTTAAATTAACTTACGGCCAATATAGATTACAGTCATATTTTAGTTCGGCAGTCTTAAATAGTCTTAAATAAAATAACATAATACTTAAGTATACAATGTTGACAACAAAAAGAAAAATACATACATGGTTTAAAGAATATTACTACTATCAAAACTATACAGCAATATTATCCTCTAATAATTTTATAATTTCACTTCAAAGACTCCAATTGCTATGATGAAGTCATGTAAAAAAACATCTTTATTTTTATTATTAGTTTTTAGACCTGCAGTAAAAATACACACTGTGAAATTTTCAACTCTTCTATTACAGTTCATAAGATCCAACTCGCTGACGGACGGATAGACGGACAGACAGCGGAGGCATAGTAATGGGGTTTTGTTGGCACCCTTCGGGTAAGAAACCCTAAAACAGAGAAGAAAGATATTCGCACGTAAGTGTTCGTGCTAAGCTACGTGCAAATATGTCAAAAAATTGCGCGATACGGAACGTCGAAAGCAAAGCGCTCATACTTCTTCAAACGCTGTCAAGCTAATGTAGACTACCTCTAGCTTAATTTAATTAATTAAAACACAAATATACTCACATGTGCTTTTATTCAGCAAAATACATCAAAATAAAGAAAATTGTTATATTAGCATCTTTCCATTTTCATATATTTTCAAGAACTACTGACATTCTTTTGTTTTTTTAACAGTTTGAAATTGGAACAAGACCGAGGAGGCTTTAGTTAGGCATTCTACCAAAGAGGCGGCATGTGTGAGAATAATGAAGTAACTGTTACATAATCTATGACAATGCGTAAAAAAAATGTTACAATGCAATATTAGAACATCTTAGCTATTGGTATAACCTTATGTAGATAAATAAATAAATAACACCCAACAGTCATATATATAGTCCTGACCCCACACTAGGATTCCCTGTGTCGTGGGTATCAGAAACTACGAGTACCATGGTACCACAACACCCAGACCCGGAAGAAATATTTGCAGAACATGCAAACATTTCTTCCGCAGCGGGAATCGAACCCGCGCCTCTTGCGTCTCCGCCGAGCAATCGCCCGCCACGCCACCGAGGTGTCGTAGATAACACTAATGCGCGAAAAAAATAGTACAATTGCATTCATGTCTGGTTGTTTTAATATCTACATCGCCCGGAGGCCATCGCCGCTCAAAGGCGATACGTGGGCAAGTCCAAAGTTATCTATTCGTGGTTAATTACACAACACTTTATACTAACTTATGGACAACTTGCTCGGCCGATCAAAGTGGCTACTCGTCCGAAATATTCATTATTTAGTTTAATCCGAGGCTCAGTGCGTTGGCTTGTGGGTTAGATGTTTTATGCCTATTTTCATCTATTATCTTGAACCGTAAGATAGGGACGACCTAGACGTCCTTACCTGGACCAAACCGGTGAAGTTTTCAAGAAAGGCCATTGTATGAATAAATATTTATATATTTTTTTTAAATATTTTTATGGACTTTTCACACAGCACCATCTAGCCCCAAACTAAGCAAAGCTTGTACTAATGGGCACCAGATGACTGATAGAATACTTATATACTTTTTTTGTAAATACATACTTATAATATATATAACACCCAGACCCGGAAGAAATATTTGCATAACATACAAACATTTCTCCCGTAGCGGGAATCGAACCCGCGCCTCTTGCGTCTCAGCCGAGTGCACGCCCGCTACGCCACCGAGGTCGTCAAATGAAGAATGTAATGATAGTGAACTTAGCGAGAAGAGTGTGCCAGAACTATCCTACTAATATTATAAGCGCGAAAGGTTGTATGTATGAATGTTTGTTACTCTTTCACGCCTAAACGGCTGAAAGGATTTGAATGAAACTTGGAATATACATAGTACATGTACTGGATTAACAGATAGGCTGTTTTTTATCCAGGTACCACGCTAGCGAAGCCGCGGGCGGCAGCTAGTAGCAAATATAGCAGATGGAGATACATGGTCTCTTTTTTTTATATCTTGAGGACATCACACAGCACCATCTAGCCCCAAACTAAGCAAAGCTTGTACTATGGGAACCGGATGGCTGATAGAATATTTATAATTAAATGTTTTTTTTAATACATATATATAATACACTAGCTTTCGCTCGCGGCTTCGCTCGCGTGGTATTCGGACGAAAAGTAGTCTATATGTTATTCCAGCACACATACTATGTACATTACAAGTTTCATTCAAATCCATTCAGTCGTTACGGCGTGATTGAGGCACAAACATACATCGTCACATCCACACATCCTCACAAACTTTCGCATTTATAATATTAGTAGGATAAGCCATATATTATAACCAAAAATGTTTCTTTCCCAAATTCCACATTAGCTTCGTTGCGTCTAAAGTCTTTGGTTCACGAAAAACTTCCGCCGCTAATTTACAAACGTAATAAATACGTACGTACATTATCATCACGCCCGTATCCATAATCCACAGTAGATGATTTATACAGCGTCTGGAGCCAACTTTTACCTTCACAAACGGGACGCTGTAGTGCCCGGGACGAATTAAGATGGAGTAGGCTTGCCCAGCACCTATTCCATCCTCTCAGCATAGTCGGCCTTGTCCACAGGAAAGACATGATCTGACTAAGCCGCGGGTTTCCTCACGATGTTTTCCTTCACCGATTGGGAGTACCGGTATAGTGCACATAAATTTTTCGCATAGAAAAATCCATTGGTACACGACCGGATTTGAACTCCAACCTTAGGATCGGAAGGCGGGGTCACTGCCAACTAGCCCACCAGTGCTCTCATGACGGTCAGCGTTAGTCATAAACTCCAACCAACTAGGAGGCAGCACTGCACGAACAATTAGAGCGCTTTGTCCGATATTCAATAGTAGACCGAGTGCGGTACTAACAGCCTCGCCATTTTGAATACGGCTGCACTGCTAACATGGATAGTCCCCACTAAATTCTGCCGTCCGATTACTAAAAGGCCGTTAAGTGACATATGTTCTTTTCTTTTATGTACTAGGCGAAAGCGCTTTTTTTTCTCTATCGACCAGTATGCGTCATATTTTTCTATCATTTATAAGTACTGAGATTTGGAGCCGCACGTAAGCCGCTACATAAATTCGTTTTGGACTTTTTCAATTTTAAAATACGGTTAACTCATTTTTCATTACTGAAACACAAAAACTTAAATAAAAAATCATGAGATAAACTTGTATTCTAATGCAATATATACACTTCAAGCTTATAAAATACAAAACATTTTGGTATTTCAATAAAAACTTCAAAAAAGTCTTCAAAAAGTCTTGTAAACAAAATGTCTCACGTTTTTGCTCGTAGCCAAAATTTTGGGTTTGACACTTATCGGCTTTTTAGAAATCGGACGACAATATTGTAAATCTGGATGTTTGTGAGCATGATACTAAATTATACCACTCACTGTCTTACAACTTTAAGAAATAAATAAAAAAATTGTCACAGAATCTAGAACTTTAGGTACCTATATCTAACTTTTGATTGATCGTGCGCGGTCACAATTGGGATGGGTGATCGCAAGTGGCATTACGAGCTGAGCGCTTCCGTGCTTCGGAGGGCACGTCAAATTGTCGGTCCCGGCTTTTAAGTCCTTAGGCGGTCCAAAAACTCCGTCACAAGAGTTGGCCCTAGTTCATACCATCATATACATAGATACCTAGTATAAACGCACATACACAATTAGACATGTAGATAAGTATGATTATGATTTGTGACGTATCCATAGTATTATATCGCCAGAGGATTCTAGATGGGCAGTGGGCCACGGGTAGAATTTGCGCTCTCGCCCAATTTCCGCGCCGTACCAAACGCGTCAGTGCAATTGTGCCTTTTAGCTCGTTCATTCACTATCATTACTAAGGTTATATTTATTTAGATGAGGTTTTAGACTAGGTTATAGATACTTCTCTGCTGGACTGGAAGTAAAGAAAAAGCATAGAATGCGTCCAGCTACTTCTCTCCCCGAGCATGTCGTAAAAGGCGACCAAGGGTATCTTTTCCAGCGCTACTTTGCTAGCTTTATGCTAGCTTAGTAACATTACGCTGAGTCAATACCTTTTTGGCCGGCCTACACCACACAGAGCGGGATCAATGGGCACCTAGGTTTTCGTAATAAGTAGTGTACCAGATCTATGGTTCCTCGTATTTTCCTGTATTTTTGTTAAATATTTCTTGTTCGTTTTCTTTTACTTTGAATTTGTTACCTTTTACTCTGCTGTTCTCTGTTGTTTGTGTCTGTCAAATAAAATCATTTCTTACTTTCTTTCTTTCTTTTCCAAAATGATGGACCACCTATATGGGCGATGGACTGATCACCTGCCACCATGGTTCACCATATCCATCTTAGGAGTTTAAATCAGAAGTGGCTGCAAGTTTTCTTATGTTTGCTTGTGGCTCTGTCGACCCTATTGGGGATACGGGCGTGATAATATGTGTGTATGTATGTTATTAATGAACTGAGTTCTACATCGGTTTTGGTGAGCAAAATCCGCCATTGCACACTCTTAAGGTAGTGTAAAGAAATAGTGCGGAAACTAATACTGTGGCCTTATAGGTAGAGGTAAAAAAAGTAAGTTCGTATGAGCTAGTGGCCAGCTCTTGCGACGGAATTTTTAAGCCGCCTAAAGGCCTCCATCATGGCTTAACGACTTGAAAGCCCGGACCGACTCGTAATGCCACTTACGGTCACCCATACGAATTGTTGAATAGAGTTGTGTAGATAACTGTTCTAGCATTATGATTACACTTATTATCATGGAACTTACGAGGAGGTGTGACACTAGGGGGGTCTGGGGGGGTAAGGGGGTACCCGTAAGCCGCGTATCTGCGTCCGCCGACGATTCCCAGCGATTTATTCCAACACATTTTGTTTATAAATGATATAATGCGATACGCGAATGTTTCACCAGAGAATACGACGGTAACGAGTTCGGTAATGTACGGAGCTGTTGATACCACCAACGAAAATATATTACGAAACTGGCATCTGCCCGCGGTTCCACTCGCGTGGTGCCAAATTCAAAGGCAAGTTAAAGTCAAAGTCAAAAAAAATCTTACTTCTTACTTATATTATAAATGCGAAAGTTTGTGAGTTTGGATGTTTGTGCCTCAATCACGCCTAAACGGCTGAACCGATTTGAATGAAACTTGGAATATACATAGTACGCGTACTGAATTAACATAATATAGGCTATTTTTTATCCAGATACCACGCGAGCGAAGCCGCGGGCGGCAGCTAGTATTTCATAAAATCAACGGGATCACTTGGACACGTCTTAAATCTACGTTGCATTTAAACCTGTTCGTAACGCGACCAAGCGTGAAAGATACAGGTGAGAAACCACGCTTGGCTATTTATTTTGGAAAATGATCCCTTGGATACAAGTCTTAGTACCTACCTATTTGGATAAAAGTCAGTCATTGGCCTTTTATACATACATACATTCATATTAATAGGCCCGAACCGTATTTAAACCCCTTCACTACACCGACTAGTACAGTAGTACCACGAATATTATGCGCCTCGGCAAACTTCGTGCTTTGTATGTGAAACCTAATTTGTCCGAATATGAAACTAGTAGTATTAAAATAATTACTGAACCAACCCTTAAAAATAGTAAGTATCTACATAATTATTGTAACATCTCTATCACATTAGTTCGTATTTCAGGAGCTGGACGAAAATTGCCGAGGCACACAATATTTGTGGTACTGCTGTGTATTGAATTTGTATGTGAAAAAATCGTGAGGAAACCCCTTGGCTTAGTCAGCTCCGCACGTATTGACCATGTCTTTCCTGTGGACAAGGCCGACTAAGCTGGGAGATGGAATAGGTGCTGGGCAAGCCTACTCCATCGGGTACTACAGCGTCCAGTTTGTGAAGGTAAAAATTGCCTCCTGACACTGTATATATCATCTACTATCGATGGTAAAAGGCCATAGTTTACTGTATATTAGTTTGGTGGTATTAACAGCTCCAAATGAAATCCTACTTGGGTGTTAAGAGCGCTCACGTACATTTTCTAGCACTCCCGCCTTTATGTAGGGCATTTATTCTTAGAGCACCCCGCACCCTGTCGCGGGGTGACACCCCACCTATATGTTTTGTTTACGATGTGTGTTTTGTCATTGTTACGTATCGATGTGCCTATAAAGCTATTTTTCTCCAGCCGTGGGACTAGTTCATTCGAACAATTGTTCCGACTTAAAGTAAGAATTCGATAGAATAGAATAAACCTTATTGTAAACTGTTAAAAGTATAAGTTGTTAGGTATAATAAATATAGTACAAACAGTTTGCCCTTCTTTGTTTGAGAGTTTGATCGATTTCGAATCAAATTGAAAGAGATAATGCTAGATTTAGGGTATATAAACGAAAGCCAGAGCGAGATCGTGCAAAATATTGAAATTAATTATTTGGTAATTACAAGAAAATTACAAAATGAATCAAAATGCTTTCGAAAAGCAACGACCTTTAGATAGCCCGACTGTTTTTTTTTTTTGTATTTTGTAAATTATATTTTTATTAATTTAATTGTAAGATTCTTTCTATTTTAACAACTAAATAAATATTTATTACCTCTGAAAATATGGTTGGGTTCCCAAGATCTACGTCAAAACATACGAGAAACAGATTTTTTTTAGATTTAAGCGTGTTTTTTTCCTCTTATTGTGTTTTCACTTTGAGGAACCAAAAAAAAATGTAAAGATTATTTTCTTTTTAAATAAGCACATTTAATTAAACTAACAACAGAGTTCTAAATCTATTTTGTTGAGAGAAATCCGCTATTGCACACTCTTAGTAAGGACAGTGGGCGAAAACCTTAAAAGCACAGCCCAAAAACAAAGCAATTACATATCAGGATACTTATAAAACCCATTTAGAATAACATCTTCAATTACGTTTCTTCGAATTTCTATACCTCTAACCCTTACGGCGCTGGGGTACAATGTACCCCACTCGGAAGGCAACGATTTATCAAAGTATTTCTCACCCAATAAATAAGGCACACATTCGCTTTATATTCGCATGAAATAGGCAATATTTCAGCAGAAGCTTAGATTGCGATCGGGACGTCTCACAATTTTGAGGAATATATTTAAATGTAGCAAAAATAAAGTGTGCGCTTCTGATGGATCGTTTTTGTTGATGTTTTGCATTTGCCTAAATCCTTTGTGGTGATAAAATGTACTTTTTTTCATTTATGATAGAGGAGTATGGTCCTAAGAGTTATCACCTGCCCGAACAGGGGAAAATACATGCATACAATCACGCCTGTTTCTCATAGGAGTTGACAGAGATCACTGGTTGTCTAGTTGGTATTGACCCCGCCTTCTGATCCCAAGGTGGCGGGTTCAAATCCAGTCATGTACCAATGGATTTTTCTGTGCGAAAAATTTATGTGCGCTACTCAAACGGTGAAGGAAATTATCGTGAGGAAACCCGCGGCTTAATGAGCTCCGCACGTATTGATCATGTCTTTCCTGTGGACAAGGCCGACTAAGCGGAGAGGATTGAATAGGTGCTGGGCAAGCTTACTCTATCTTAATTCGTCCCGGGCACTACAGCCAGCGGCAGCGTCCCGTTAGTGAAGGTAAAAGGTGCCTGCTGACGCTGTATAAATCATCTACATATTATAGATGGTAAAAGGCCTTAGTTTAGTTGAAGTTTCAAATATACAATCTTACTTATATTATAAATGCGAAAGTTTGTGAGTTTGTATGTTTGTGCCTCAATCACGCCTAAACGGCTGAACGGATTTGAATGAAACTTGAAACATACATAGTATGTATGCTGGAATAACATATAGGCTACTTTTTATCCGGGTACCTACCACGCGAGCGAGGCCGCGGGTGGAAACTAGTAATTAATAATTTTTCTTTTTGGACATTGACCGTACAAATGATATTTTTCGTCTAAAATAGCCAAGACCAAAAGTAACTTCACAACCGCTGTACAATGCATTTATTCCAAAAATCCGATGGCACTTCACTGTATTACTATAGAAGATTTATACGAACAAAAACGACGCTAGCTATTTTAGTGTTATCCCGAATATAACATATCTCAGCGATATTTTTGCATACCTTAGGGGAGAAAAATACTTATCGGAAAACAAACCAGCATACTTAGATCCCTGAAGCTATCCGCAGCCGAGGATAAAAGTGAAAAACATCGGTGAACATAGAAAAGGTAGAATATCATTTACATCTTTAGTAAACTGACCAGAGTAACTTAAACATAAAATTTATAGAATTAAAATGGAAAAAACACCTCATATTTCTGTCATGCCATCTCTCATGCCTTCTAACTGGACTTATTAGACCACTATTATTTACTAGCTGCCGCCCGCGGCTTCGCTCGCATGCTACCCGGATAAAAAATACCCTAGATGTTAATATATTCCAAGTTTTATTAAAATCCATTCAGTAGTTTTTGCGTGAAAGAGTAACAAACTTCCATGTTTAAAATATTAGTAAGTATTTATTATTATTAATTCATCTGAACAAGTTACTCATAGGTACATATTATGAGTGAATTTGGATAATACCTAGTCGCACAGGACCGAAGAGGCTGGCCAAATTAAAAGTAGGTTTATAATAAGTGGCAGTGTGTAGTAATAGGCTGAAATTATGAAAATTATTATCTACCTATCATTAGAGGCTACCTTAGAGGCTTGATAAATAGTGATTTCAATGAATAAAACACCTTGACTTTTAAGTCAACACAGCTTTTAAGAATCATCATAAGAACATCAGACTCTGTATACCTTTTTCTGTGAGTATTATGGAGGTCTTGCAACAATGGTGGTGTAGAAAGTACCATGCCATTGAGTATTATGTCGTAAATCAAAATATTGAAATATTCCTCGCGGTATGGATATGAAGTCAGTTTAGGGTTGATATTGGAGCGGCTGACAAATGATGTGGTGCTATATTGGTTCTGATGTTATTGGATTTTTCTTCTATGAGCTTAAAGGTACCTTAAAGATTCATAGTAGCCCAAAATCGAGATGATTGGAGAGAAGGAAGAGAGGCCTATGACACCACAGGCAATTATAATCTATACTAATATTATAAAGAGGAAAGATTTTTTGTTTGTAACGAATAGGCTCCGAAACTACTGGACCGATTTTAAAAATTATTTTATCAATAGAAAGCTACATTATCAGGGTCCAGTATAAATTATAATATATTTTCAAAAAAAATTAGGGATCCGTAAGAAAATTGCAATATTGTAACCCAAGGTAGAAAACCCAAAATAGTTTTTGGCGTGCGTTGCGACACTATTGATTATAGAACAAAATAATGTACTACACGCATACGGAGTCGCGGGCAACAGCTAGTGAGCTTATAAAGGAAGCTTTACTGAATTCTGGAGTCCAAATTAGTGTAGCTTATGGATAGTCGACTATCGATAGACTATCGATTGACTAAGTATCAACATTTTAGGCAAAACCAATAGAATCGATAGTTTATCGACTGTTTATCGCCACGTGCTACTATTATCGATACTATTGATAGTATCGATAGTGCTATACGAGCAATACTATTGATAATGGCAATATGGCATACATTTTTCATAAAATAAAATCACTGGTAAAGAGGTCAGAGACCATCTTAGGATCATTCTCGAATTGAGAACCTCCTGTTTTGAAGTCGGTTAACAGTCTTTCTGTTATTCGGTTATCAATAAATCTTTCATCATCATCATCTTCCTGCCCTTATTCCACTCTATGTGGGGGTAAGAGTTTTGGCTAAAGTGTTTTATGACCGGCCGCCTGCCTGACGTCAACCCTCTTTGGGAATACTTGCTTATTGTATCTCATCATGTTGGAGAGGATACTATCCCTTATTCGACTTTTACGACAAATAAATCTTTAAAAGTACAAATAAATCTCCTCAAAATGTAGAATCAGCGGAGAGCTCGTTACCGATGTTTTGTTAAAGAAGTCGGTTGGTAAGACAAACGGTGGTAGGTGTGAAATCAAGTGTATAATTAGCTCAAATATTGGCCCGCCCGAACAAAGAACGTGGGGTTGCGATTCTTAGGGAATCTTAGTGAAATCGGGGTGATAAGATGCTGCTTTGGTATGTTTCTAACACAATATCTTATTTCTATTTATGTACCTAATGTTAAGTGTCAAATATAATATGGCAAATAATAATAAAAAACTTGTATTACCCAGAAAAATATTTACATTTTACTTCACCGCTATATTTTTGAATGGCCATCATCATTTTCCTGCCCTTATCCCAGCTCGTGAATGGCCGCAATGTAATTTTTATTTTATTTAAATGACGTGACGAATGATATCTAAGGGAGGAGGCCCCTAAGGGCTTCCTTACAAGCCTCTCCTTAGGAGCGTCTGCTAATGTCAGAAAAGAAATGTTGCCGCGGCGTAGCGGCAGTGTATATATACACGTCATTTCGAACTACTTTTGACATGTCTATAACACAAAACCTATAAAGCGTACATCATATTGACGGCCTCGGTGGCGTGGCGGGCGATTGCTCGGCAGAGACGCAAGAGGCGTGGGTTCGACTCCCGCTGCGGAAGAAATGCTTGCATGATCTGTAAATATTTCTCCCGGTTCTGGGTGTTGTGGCACCATGGTACTCGTAGTTCCTGATAACCACGGCACAGGAAATCCTAGTGTGGGGTCAGGACTATGTATGTATGTATGTATGTATGTATGTTGGGTGTTATTTATTATTATTATATTACTTAGTTATAAATTTTACTAAGTTTCAGTAAAATGCGTCATTTTAGAGCCCCTTAACAATAGGGTGTAGCAGAAGTCGAAGAATCCCCATGTTTGCGCGGATCCCTCTTGTTTTAACAAGACTCCATCGTTTGCCTAATGATTTGTGAGTTAACACGGATCGCAATCCGATATTGTACTGAATGCGACGAATATTGAAATTCTGAGAAACCGGGTTTGTAAAAGATTTATTGAGTCAATTTCACATAAGAAGATTATCACTAGTGGGTCCAAAAAGGCCACTTTCAACAATTCGTCTATAGCAATTCATTTTTAGATTTATGAAGCGCTCGTGGCATAACTTGCTTAGGCATTCTTGATTGATCGCAACGTTGTGCGCGGTCACAATTGGGACGGAGGCCTTTTAGGCGGCCTATAAACTCCGTCACTACAGGTTGGCCACTAGCTCATACATACATTAGATTTTATAGCAAATATCAAGCGATACCTGTAATTTTTATAATATGGTCAGAATCGAAAGAAATATTTGCAGTACATACAAACATTTTTCGAATCGAACTCGTGCCACCGAGTTCGTCAAAATGCTATACCTTCTCCGTTACGTCGTGGATAAAAAACAAAATAATCAGTCAAAGCCATAATCCTTAACATAACCCTTTCATGTCCATCGTATGTCATTTATAACGAAAATCCACATCTACTGGCTCCTTGATACCGTCTTATTTATTGTCAAAATGCCAGCGATGGGGCGAACACTATTTGTCATTGACAAAGCCTCATATCCTCGTGCCCTGGGGGTATTGGATGAATATGTTTTGCCGTATGCAAATTTGCTTGGATATTTTTCGGCAAATTGGGGTCATTTTGTATTGGCTTCAGTTTTCCTTGTGGCAATCTCTTATGTTTATGATGTTGAGGGATGGTTTCAGATGTTTTGAATTTGCTGATATTGGTGTTGGAGAAAGCGGTATTATTTCTCCATTTTTGATGAAGTTTTTAGGTGTCTTTTAAGGTTCCATTAACACCCTATCACTAAGCCACCGCTGTCCGTTCGTCCGTCCGTCTGTAAGCGGGCTGTATTTCATGAACCGTACTTATTAGGTAGAGTAGGTACGTTAAATTTTCAGAGTGTGTAATTTCTATTGCCATCTTAATAACAAATAATTAAAAATAAATAAAATTACAATATACAGGAAATTATTACTCTTACTTATATTAAAAATGCGAAAGTTTGTGAGTTTGGATGTTTGTGATGAAATGAAACTTGAAATATCCATTGTACATGTACTGGATTACCATATAGGCTATTTTTTATCCGGATACCACGCGAGCGAAGCCGCGGGCGGCAGCTAGTAAAGATATAAGATATAAGAGATATTTTTTAATGTACGATTAATGTACTTCGTGTGCGAATTCAACTCGCACTTGACTGGCTTTTTTGAGTACTCTATGTAACTAGATGCAGTTTATTAGTGACCAAGACGTGGCGTGGTCAGATCTATACAAATCGAATCATTTATTGTCTTCCAAGACTATTTTCTACAAACATTCTCTTAGAAATACTTCGGAAGTGTTTCAAAGTTCGAGTACCATTTCAAAACCGTGCCTAAAAGCCGAAATATCGCGATCTTTCCAAGGGTCCAATGAGAGATGGGACCAATAAGTCACACAGTATTAACACCCTATAGGCTAATGGGTCACACATGAATAATAGAACGAGGAAATTTTGGATATTTTAGAGAGGATTGCCGTTTTCGATGGGTATGTGGAGTGGGACATTTGAATAAGTATTCAATGTATTATGGGATATTGCATTTCATTACATAAAAATATAACACCCGACAGTCACTTATAATAGTCTTAATCCACGCTAAGGAAGTAAAATACATACATTATCACGCCCTTATCCCTAATGGGGTGGCAGAACCACAAATAATAATAAGAAAACTTGCAGACCCCCTTGATTCAAAGTCCCAAGTTGGATATGGTGAACCATGGTGACAGGTGATCAGCCCATCGCCCATATATGGTCCATCATGTTCGAAATGACACTATCCCTTAGTCAACTTTTACGATATGCCCGGAGAGAGAAGCAGTAAAAGTGTAGGGTTTTACTTCAGTTACATCAGAAATTACTAGAAAAACATATTTTTTAACCATTTTACATAGGTAAATAAATATTCCAAACTAAGCAAAGCTTTTACTATAGACACCAGATCGATGATAGAACACTTAAATACAATTTTTTTTTGTGAATACATATTTGTAGAACATACAAACATTTCTTCCATAGCGGGAATCGACCGCTACGCCAGGTCGTCTTATATATCTAAAAGAATAGAATAATCAATGACGACACACCGTTTATCAAACTGATTCAACTCTCAATGTTTTTGTGTATCGAAGATGCCCTTCTTAGCAACAATACAGTATCTAGGTATCTATAGAATGGCGAAGTTTCAAAGGATATTGAATGTCACACCTCGCTGTCCGGCCGCCGTCCGGTTTCGGACGATTGTCATCTGCTGATGACGTACCGGCAGGGCTGCTACCAACGAAACTGCTCCAAAGATGGAATTAAAAAAATATCATCATCATTGTCTATGACCTTATCCCGCTCAGCCCCGAATACTCAAACGCGACTCAGTTGAGCATGTCTCAAGTCACGGTTTTTTGGCAGTTTTTGGTGAAAAATTGTCAAAAATTCGTCACCTGAGACGTGCTCAACTCTAAGATGCGTTTGAGTATTCGGGGGTTAAACATCTGGGGTCAATAAAAATAAAGACTGACTTATGACTTTGTAAAGGCAATGGCAATTTCCTGGATTTGGTTAGAGTAGGATCGCAAAGAATGGCTTGCTAAATAGTAGCTCTAAACCTAACAGTGGGTAGATGTGGGCTGATATTGTGATGATGATGAAAAGAATGATAGTTAAAATGTCGTGTCACGTTTTTACAGTGTGGTAAAAGGATTTAAAGTGCGCCTCTAAGACTAGTTTCATGCGCTTGACACGTGATTTGAAACTATAGGTTCTACGACATGCCGGTTTCTTGAGGATGTTTTCCTTCACCGTTTGAGAATATCTACTGGCGCATAGAAAAATTTCGTACAGAAAAATCCATTTTATGCAAGACATAATCGTTAGGGCTCAATTTTTCCTACATGTATTTGGGATTGTAAACAATTTTTGCACATAACAGTATTTTTTATCCAACACTGCACCTACAAAGGTTTCCTAAAAAGAACAAGCATAATCATTACTTAATTGTACCCGCAAACCCTTTGAAACAATCCATCACCCTTCCGAAAAATCGGCAAAAAAGCGACATTTACCAGACATTTTTACCGTTTACCAGGCAAATATTTGGCGGTGTGGCAACCCTGACGTGTCATGTCCGAGCCCTTTTCAAAATGGCGTCTGTCGGTGAAGGGTGGTCAGTGACGTCACGTCTTTGTATGAAACGACGTTATTTATTTGATACGATTGTAAGAAGGAATGGTTAGCTTTGACAGAATTGGGTCCCTCTATCTCTTGGGTCTGAAAGGTTGAGCTTCAGGATTGGCCGAGGGACACTGGCTTTTCTTTTTTCAAATATTTTATACCACACATCTTTATCGTAAAAAAACATTCATAGAAGGTAAGTGGGTTCGTATGAGCTTGTGGCCAACTCTTGTGACGGAGCCTTTAAGCCGGGACCGACAATTTAACGTGCCCTCCGAAGTATGGAAGCGCTCAGCTCGTAATACCACTTGCCACCCATCGCAATTGTGACCGCGCACAACGTTGCTTAACTTCAACGATCAATCAAGAATGTCTAAGCAAGCTACGCTATGAGTGCTTCTGCTATATAGACGAGGCGGCATGTAACGAAGTACATTCTATGACCTCGATGGCGTAGCGGGCGTGTGCTCGGCTTATACGCAATAGGGTTCGTTTCCATGTTCGGTAAATATAATCTTCCATGTTAGTTTTGTAATCTTACTTATATTATAAAATTGAAAAGCTTTAGTTTGCTTGAAACATCGAGCATTTAACTGAATAGAGGGGTAATGTTATTCGTTTTGTTCGAAAAATAATTCCGCCAAAACAGATCAGAACAGTGGGCCCGCCCCTGCGCTCTGATTGGCCGACTCAATGTCAAGTATTGAACTAGAGCTGTGCAATAAAATATTCATATCGATATCTATTCTAATCGATTCTAAAAATAAAAAATAAAAAAATATCGATAGCAATGTTTGTTTAGTGGAATACAAATAAGTTTAAATGTATTATGTTTATGTGTGTGTTTGTGCGTGTGTGTACGAAATAATAACTAGAAACTTTATAAAATGGAACTTCCATACTTAAAAAAAATATAGTAATAAATGAAATAAATTCGATAATCAAAGGAATCTTAAATATATATAAATATTTGTGGACAATTCACACAGCGCCATCTAGCCCCCTAAATAATACTAACTTTATTTATTAAGGAAATATAAGGTATAGCCTATCTATACTTTCTATACTAATATTATAGAGGAACGATTTTTTGTTTTTTTGTTTGTAACGAATAGGCTCCGAAACTACTGGACCGATTTCAAAAATTCTTTCACCAGTACAAAGCTACATTATCAGGGTCCAGTATAGACTATAATAAATTTTCAAAAAAATTAGGGATCCGTAAGAAAATTGCAATATTGTAACCCAAGGTAGAAAACCAAAAATAGTTTTTGGCGTGTGGCTCCGAAACTACTGGACCGATTTCAAACATTCTTTCACCAATAGAAAGCTACATTATCAGGGTCCAGTAAAGGTTATAATAAATTTTCAAAAAAATTAGGGATCCGTAAGAAAATTGCAATATTGTAACCCAAGGTAGAAAACCAAAAATAGTTTTTAGCGTGTGGCTCCGAAACTACTGGACCGATTTCAAAAACTCTTTCATCAGTAGAAAGCTACATTATCAGGGTCCAGTATAGACTATAATAAATTTAAAAAAAAATTAGGGATCCGTAAGAAAATTGCAATATTGTAACCCAAGATAGAAAACCAAAAATAGTTTTTGGCGTGTGGCTCCGAAACTACTGGACCGATTTCAAAAATTCTTTCACCAGTAGAAAGCTACATTATCAGGGTCCAGAATAGGTTATAATAAATTTTCAAAAAAATTAGGGATCCGTAAGAAAATTGCAATATTGTAACCCAAGGTAGAAAACCAAAAATAGTTTGTGGCGTGTGGCTCCGAAACTACTAGACCGATTTCAAAAATTCTTTCACCAGTAGAAAGCTACATTATCAGGGTCCAGTATAGGCTATAATAAATTTTCAAAAAAATTAGGGATCCGTAAGAAAATTGCAATATTGTAACCCAAGGTAGAAAACCAAAAATAGTTTTTGGCGTGTGGCTCCGAAACTACTGGACCGATTTCAAAAATTCTTTCACCAATAGAAAGCTACATTATCAGGGTCCAGTATAGGTTATAATAAATTTTCAAAAAAATTAGGGATCTGTAAGAAAATTGCAATATTGTAACCCAAGGTAGAAAACCAAAAGTAGTTTTTGACGTGTGGCTCCGAAACTACTGGACCGATTTCAAAAATTCTTTCACCAATAGAAAGCTACATTATCAGGGTCCAGAATAGGTTATAATAAATTTTCAAAAAAATTAGGGATCCGTAAGAAAATTGCAATATTGTAACCCAAGGTAGAAAACCAAAAATAGTTATTGGCGTGTGGCTCCGAAACTACTGGACCGATTTCAAAAATTCTTTCACCAATAGAAAGCTACATTATCAGGGTCCAGAATAGGTTATAATAAATTTTCAAAAAAATTAGGGATCCGTAAGAAAATTGCAATATTGTAACCCAAGGTAGAAAACCAAAAATAGTTTTTGGCGTGTGGCTCCGAAACTACTGGACCGATTTCAAAAATTCTTTCACCAATAGAAAGCTACATTATCAGGGTCTAGAATAGGTTATAATAAATTTTCAAAAAATTAGGGATCCGTAAGAAAATTGCAATATTGTAACCCAAGGTAGAAAACCAAAAGTAGTTTTTGACGTGTGGCTCCGAAACTACTGGACCGATTTCAAAGGCAAAGGCTAGTGTGTTATAATTAATGAAATAAAGCTTTTTTATATTAAGGAAAATAAAGGAAAAACTTGCAAAAATTTTCTGGAAGTTTATTGTAAAACAGTTCAGTAATTCCCCATAATATCTTACTGTGTTACTGTTACTGGTTTTTAAAGTGAATTAATTTCGTATAAATTCTTCTCACTGCTTGTTTCTCGTCATATTCAATAAAAGGTGAAAAATAATTCAGGTTTCTTTATTACAAATATGTCTTCCGGGTCTGGGTGTTATAATATGGTGTATAAGTATAAGTACCTACCTAGTACCTACCTAGTATATAAGCATTCTATCAGCCACCTGATTCCCATAGTACAAGTTTTGCTTAGTTTGGGGCTAGATGGTTCTGTGTGATATATCCTCAAATATTTATTATTTATTTATTTAATTACAGTCATTAATAGAACAACCATTATAAATTTTAATTCAAGTAGCTGACTGAAATTATATTAATACTAGCTGTTGCCCGCGACTTCGTACGCGTGTAGTAGGTACATTATTTTGTTCTATAATCAATAGTTTTCACAGCGCACGCCGAAAACTATTTTGGATTTTCTACCTTGGGTTACAATATTGCAATTTTCTTACAGATCCCTAATTTTTTGAAAATATGTTATAGCCTATACTGGACCCTGATAATATAGCTTTCTATTGGTGAAAGAATTTTTGAAATCGGTCCAGTAGTTTCGGAGCCACACGCCAAAAACTATTTTTGGTTTTCTACCTTGGGTTACAATATTGCAATTTTCTTACGGATCCCTAACTTTTTGAAAATTTATTATAGCCTATACTGGACCCTGATAATGTAGCTTTCTATTGGTGGAAGAATTTTTGAAATCGGTCCAGTAGTTTCGGAGCCACACGCCAAAAACTATTTTGGATTTTCTACCTTGGGTTACAATATTGCAATTTTCTTACGGATCCCTAATTTTTTGAAAATATTTTATAGCCTATACTGGACCCTGATAATATAGCTTTCTATTGGTGAAAGAATTTTTGAAATCGGTCCAGCAGTTTCGGAGCCACACGCCAAAAACTATTTTTGGTTTTCTACCTTGGGTTACAATATTGCAATTTTCTTACGGATCCCTAACTTTTTGAAAATTTATTATAGCCTATACTGGACCCTGATAATGTAGCTTTCTATTGGTGGAAGAATTTTTGAAATCGGTCCAGTAGTTTCTGAGCCGCACGCCAAAGACTATTTTGGATTTTCTACCTTGGGTTACAATATTGCAATTTTCTTACGGATCCCTAATTTTTGGAAAATATTTTATAGCCTATACTGGACCCTGATAATGTAGCTTTCTACTGGTGAAAGAATTTTTGAAATCGGTCTAGTAGTTTCGGAGCCACACGCCACAAACTATTTTTGGTTTTCTACCTTGGGTTACAATATTGCAATTTTCTTACGGATCCCTAATTTTTTTGAAAATTTATTATAACCTATTCTGGACCCTGATAATGTAGCTTTCTACTGGTGAAAGAATTTTTGAAATCGGTCCAGTAGTTTCGGAGCCACACGCCAAAAACTATTTTTGGTTTTCTACCTTGGGTTACAATATTGCAATTTTCTTACGGATCCCTAATTTTTTTGAAAATTTATTATAACCTATTCTGGACCCTGATAATGTAGCTTTCTATTGGTGAAAGAATTTTTGAAATCGGTCCAGTAGTTTCGGAGCCACACGCCAATAACTATTTTTGGTTTTCTACCTTGGGTTACAATATTGCAATTTTCTTACGGATCCCTAACTTTTTGAAAATTTATTATAACCTATACTGGACCCTGATAATGTAGCTTTCCACTGGTGAAAGAATTTTTGAAATCGGTCCAGTAGTTTCGGAGCCACACGCCAAAAACTATTTTTCGTTTTATACCTTGGGTTACAATATTGCAATTTTCTTACGGATCCCTAATTTTTTGAAAATATATTATAGCCTATACTGGACCCTGATAATGTAGCTTTTTATTGGTGAAAGAATTTTTGAAATCGGTCCAGTAGTTTCGGAGCCACACGCCAAAAACTATTTTTGGTTTTCTACCTTGGGTTACAATATTGCAATTTTCTTACGGATCCCTAATTTTTTGAAGATATTTATTATAGTCTATACTAGACCTTGATAAAGGGGCTTTCTATTGTTGAAAGAATTTTTGAAATCGGTCCAGTAACTTCGGAGCCACACGCCAAAAACTGTTTTGGATTTTCTACCTTGGGTTACAATATTGCAATTTTCTTACGGATCCCGGATTTCGTTACAAACAAAAAAACAAAAAATCTTAATTCCTATTTATAATATTAGTATAGATATAAACTAGAGGACGCCCCGTTCTTCAAATGTACTTATTCAATTTATTATATCTGGGTACTTATTTGTTTGTCATAAATAACCTTTTCTGATAAATATCGATACTAATTTTGATTATGACAGTGCAGCATCACTAGTAACACGTGTAATGAATAAAAAGGATGGCATAATATAGGTTACACCTAGGTAAGAGCAGGACGCATAGACAAGCGTCCATTGTTTCGTTTTATTTGACCAGTTTAACTTGAGCCGTGATAAATGGTTGTAAATTGAAATAAAATTATAGTTTATTGATGCTTACCGATGAAACGTGATTCCGTCTGTTTTAAAATTCGATGTCCTGCTGTTTTTTCCACACCACCGAATAGAACAATACGGCATTATGGGTTATAAAACCAAACTTTGAATATTTTCGAGTATCGGGAGACGGACACACACACAGATCACTTGTTGGTTTGGTACTGATTCAGTGCGAGCGTGAATTGTTATTATACAGGTGCATATCATCATATCAGTTGTGCAATTGGATGGCTCATTTTACTACTCTATTAGTTAAATGCTCGATGGCTTGAAACTACCGGCGTAAAGTTCAAAACGCAACGACAGCGCGTGCTAACTTTACCTGTGCTGCCATCTAGTATTACATAATGTGATAAAAGTATGTATTTTGAAAAGCATTCTATCAACCATTAAATGGCTGATAAACTATACAACGTGTAACATAATGTCCCTATAAGCCCGAAAGGGGTGTATTCAGACCGAGCACTTGAATACATTGACGTGTGCAAAAGTTCAATACATCATATTTGAAATTCCAATACAATTAAAAACAAATTATTTCATGAGAAATTTGTGACAACCCTATGTGTTTGTTTACCATTTGCGTAGGTAACAAACACACGCGCACCCTCCTATCGCGTCGGACCCACACATACGCAGACAATTGAACGCGCGGCAAGTTTCAAAAAGTACCTAGGTGTAATCACCAAAGTTATCGTAAGAATTTGCAATTTTTTTAATTCTACGTAGAAATTAAAGTCGAAGATTAAAATCACGATATCTTTCACACATAAAAAAACAACTACCGTACCTACCTACACTACCTAGGTAGTTACCTAAGGACCTAGGTACAGGAAAAGTTAAGTTATACCTTTTCTCCCTTCTTCTTGGTTGGCTCGGAACACGGCTAATTGACATGGTAGGTATTAGGTAGGTATGTAGGTACCTAGGTTGGTATTACTGGTACCTACCGTACACATTCACATTCACAATCACAAAATTATTTTTGTCATTTTTTATTAGTAAGCTAGGTACTAATGGGGTACCTACTAGGTAGGGTGATAGGTTAGGTACCTATCATCATACCTACCTATCACTGAATTTTATCACTGTTGACACACACAGTAAGTACTCGGTATCCATCAAAGGGAAGTAGGTACAACACACCACTGAATTCCCGGTCTTCCCTCACTGGTGCGCCGGTGGAAAGATCCCGTCGAGAGAAGACGGTTCACCAATCCCAGAAAATAGCCCGTAAGATGGCAATGGCCGCCCTGGATAACGCTCTCTGCAGAGCTGACGCGCCGCTACTAAGCTATTAATTATTTGGTGCTGCTCCAACACACACACATAACACCATAATATCATAATACTCACCGTTTGAGTACAAAGCCGACATCGTATCGTACGTTAATTAGTTACGCGAACCGAGAGATTGCTTGTTGCAGTTGTTGCAAGGAACGAATGCTAATTGCGACTGATAAAAACCGATCTGTTTTGCGACCAAAAGTAGGTACCTATTGCCGAAAGCCGAATTTTTAGGGTTCCTTGTCTGGGGTAACCCACTAAATACCGATTGGGAAAAAAAAGGAAAAAAACTTCACCATACATCTACTACTACTACTACTACTACTACTACTACTACTGTCGTCGTGTCCGTGTCGCTAGCTCTTTTGAACCAGTGTGGTGGAAGGATTAGAGTGCACCTTGAAGGTTCCTTTCGTACACTTTGACACATGTCTATGACATGCCTGGTTTCCTCACGAGGTTTTCCTTCACCGTTTGAGAGCATTGATATTGCACACATAAATTTCGAATCGAAAAATCCATAGATTCGAACTCACGACTTAAGGATGGGAAGGCGGGGTTCATACCAATATGCTACCATGTGCTCCATCCCCATTTGCTACTAGGTACCTACCTACTTACATAATAACCTACCAACAATTACGTAGTTCAATCAAGAAAAGTAAAAAACAAATAAACCTACGGAACCAATTTGATTTTATTAAACAAACGCTTGCGGTGCGGTGTCGGTTGACGGTTGCGGATTTTGAATTTAGCAAAGGCACCGACAGCCAATTAGGGCGAGGTGCCATCCCACTAGTTGTTGTTGTTGTTTCAATGTAACCAATGACAAATAGGCTGTTCACGATGAAAATGAAGATTAGTAAGACAGATAAGTCACAACCTTTGACTTTAGTGCCCAAGTAGGTAGGTACAAAATTGCATTGAAAAATGCTCCAATGAATATTGGAATAATACATCGTTGGAAAAACTAAAGTGGAATAGGGTCACGGCTTTATCCTCAGGCACGGTAGACCTCTTCTCATACTTCTTGTTACCTACTCAAGATGCTTTTAAGGCCCGAGTAGGTAGGTACAAAATTGAGTAGGTATCACGGCTTTATCCTCAGGCACGGTAGACATCCTCTCATACTCCTTGGCACCCACTGAGGATACCTTTAAGGCCCGAGTAGGTAGGTACAAAATTGAGTAGGTAAGGTACCTATCTCCTATACTCGGTACTTAACAAAGAGATCTGAAAGGATGTTTACGGTGCCTAGGGATTTTAGTCGTGATGTGACCTTACATTTTAATTACCAATAAATACCAAGGTACCACTAGGCCTTCAAAAAAAATTGAAATTACTTATTAAGCCACCTCGTTATTAGGTAAGTAGGTAGGCATTTTACTGATGGTGTCTGTTCTGTTACCTGTTTCATCTAGAGTTCACATTAAAAGGTCAAAAAACAGCTGTAAATAGGGATGCCTCATGTTGTGTCAAGTTACGTATTGGAGCAAAGTTTAAGAGACATTTCATGAATGAAAACCTTTGAAATTTTAAAAGTCGTTGAACAAACGTTGTTCGCAATGACGTATAGAACACCCCCGTTTCGGGCTTATAGGGACATTATGTTACACGTTGTATAACTAGATAACGACGACCTCGGTGACGAGGGTTCGATTCCCGCTACGGGAAAAATGTTTGTATGTTCTGCAAATATTTCTTCCGGGTCTGGGTGCTGCAGTATTATGTATTATATATGTATGTGTTTACAAAAAAAGTATATGTGTTCTATCAGCCATTTTGTTCCCATAGTACAAGCTTTGCTTAGTTTGGGACTAGATGGCGCTGTGTGAAATGTCCACAAATATTTAAAAAAATACATAATCTATGACAATGCAATAAGAGTCACAAGTCAAAGTAAATGCATACACAACAGCCAATTATGCCACAAACCGAAGAGTTTGAATTATGTGCAGATGTACTACGGTATGTACATATTCATTAGCCAACTTGTTTGATTTTCCGTTTGAGCATCACATTGCCTATTTGACGGGTTTACCGAATCAGGTGCCAACAGCTCGCGTCGCCGATAATCCCTCGCGAATCGATCAAACAGCATAAATAATCGATGAACAGTGTTGGGTGTTGTCGATAAACACAGGGCCACATCGACATCGATGTTGCGGCCCTGTGTTAACTTTGCATTATTAATGATTCATTTAGTTCACACTAACCGAGAGGCCCTCGCGATCCCTTCGGGTCTGGTGTAGTGATGGGTGTGAATTCGATGGAAGTTATCGATAAGAGTATCATGTTTGTTGTGACTTGCGTAAACACTATTTAAATTTTATTTTTTATTTCCTAGGGAACAAACTGACTTAAAAACTAATAGTAATTATATTCTTACAGCTATTGATAATTTAAAAGTTTCTGATATTATAGCGTTATGAGTTATATTGAGTTGTATTGATATTACAATTCAGTTCAACTCAATGAATGAAATGCTATTTGGTCTGTTTTTTTGTTACTTACAAATGTGTATTACGAGTTCAGTAGGTAAGATTCAATTTATTTATTTAAATTTTATGCAGTTTTCCTGATTCATTTGACTCACGGGGAAATCAAAATAGAGGTAAAATGAATGATATTCAAGCGTATTTTAATGAAAACAACAATTTTCATTACCTTTTTGAAATACTTTTTTATAAACCTTCACCTACAATATTAGAATTCGGTGAACTTGTCTTAATAAAGTCAGCCACGTGATTTTTCACGTGAAGCTTAGCAGTATCGCGATAGCGTAGAGGGTAGAATAACGTCTATATTTTTTGAGAATCTCGATATCGATAAAAGTTCCATCTACTATTACCCCATCCCTAAACTGATGTTTAGTCAGTGCAATCGCCAATCTGATTAATAGTGCTCGCGTGAAATGTTTAATCTTTCCCGTAGTGATTCTCAGTCCCTCGGCCACAGCTCATATCCCAATAGTTTTATTTCTGAACAAGCTGAACTTCCAGCGAATCAATTCTTGAAATTCAACAATTGATAAAAAGTCACCAAAATGGTCCATATCCATTATTTTTTTTTCAATTACGTGATCTTAAAGTCCCCCTCCTCCACACACACACACACACACACACATCACACACCCCCTGATACGCACAAACCTTCACACACCGCACAAAGGGTCATTGCATTGTAAATGTTAATTTTAATTTAATATTTGCATGCTTATTTGTTACCTTTTATTAAAAATTTATTTAACAAAATATTTGTTTGTTTGAATGTCAATATCTCCACAGTCTTAAGGTGACATCTAAATTGGACCACATTTTATGCAATAAATTTCATTTCATTTCAAAGGCAAAATGTTGCAAAAAAAGAGCTATTATTTTCTTTCTATGTAAAAGTTTATTTATTTCAGTTACTGGCACGTGTGTAGCAAAGCAGCCCGGCTCACGTGGGACTGGGCGAGTCACGTTAGCCGGATGCCTTCGGACAGATGGGCGAATGCCGTAACATCCTGGCAGCCTGACGGAATCCCAAGTCGTGGTCGGCCAAACGTTGGCGGGACGATCTCAACTCCTTCGAGAGAGAATGGTGGGAGACCTCGAGGACCGAAATGGTTGGCGGAGTTTGAGTGAGATCTTTGCCCAGCATTGGGACGATATAGGTTAAAAAAAAACAGTGTAAAAGTTGGGATTTATAAGAGACCAGGATAATGTTATATCGCCCTTATCAAATGCTGAGCAGTCGTCTGTTAATGTTAATGTTTTTGTTGCCTTATTTTATCTGTAAGAATAAATAAATAAATAAATATTTGTGGACATTTCACACAGCGCCATCTAGCCCCAAACTAAGCAAAGCTTGTATTATGGGAACCAGATGGCTGATACAATACTTATATACTTTTTTTTGTAAAAACATACTTATAATACATAGAATTGAAAGACCCGGAAGATATATTAGCAGAACATGCAAACATTTCTCCCGCAGCGGGAATCGAACCCGCGCCTCTTGTTTCTCAGTCGAGCACTCGCTCGCCAAGCCACTGAGAATGATGTTCCTTTTCTTATACTGTAAAAAAGAGGTCCAACTTTTTGTATTGAACAATCTATTTCACGTTATAACTGATCGAGCTATCCTTTACAAGAGCTGGCGTTCGCCTCCGAACGAGCGATATATAATGCATAAACTATCGATTGTTTTAGCTAAAGCTCAACACTAAATTAATGAGTTAGAAGGCGCGCCTCGTTAGACAATCGAGTGAACAAATGATTCAAGATTCCCTGGGATTGTAGTATT
This sequence comes from Scotopteryx bipunctaria, assembly GCA_949320045.1. Classification (NCBI taxonomy): domain Eukaryota; kingdom Metazoa; phylum Arthropoda; class Insecta; order Lepidoptera; family Geometridae; genus Scotopteryx; species Scotopteryx bipunctaria. The sequence goes on along the minus strand of OX439461.1, from coordinate 8,293,688 downwards.
ACAACTAGTTGAACCCGCGACTTCGTTTGTGATGCCATTTACAACCCTTTTTTGAAGTTTTGCGTACGTTGTTTATTAGTTAGACTGCCTAGCTAGCAAGGTTAGCCTATTACCATCTATAGTTGATGATTTATACAGCGTCAGGAGGCAGCTTTTACCTTCACAAACGGGACGCTGTAGTGCCCGGGACGAATTAAGATGGAATAGACTTGTCCAGCACCCATTCCATCCTCTCAGCTTAGTCGGTCTTGTCCACAGGAAAGACATGGTCAATACGTGCGGAGCTGAATAAGCCGTGGGTTTCCTCACGATATTTTGTTTCACCGTTTGAGAGTACTGGTATAGTGCACATAAATTTTTCGCACTGAAAAATCCATTGGTACACGACTGGATTTGAATCCACGACCTTAGGATCGGAAGGCGGGGTCACTACCAACTAGACCACCAGTGCTCTCAGTTTAATATATAAACTACGCATAAATACCTACTAAAGAACAAAAGTAGCGTACGTAACATATACATAAGCGCACAATTTTTTACTTTATGATAAGTACAATAAATCGAAAAACTATGAGCAAAGATGTATTTTACCCCATCCTCAATTTGATAACATATTCAACGTCTCTCCAAGTGTCCTGAAGATCCATCAATTCAAACTATCTAACCTGCTCCGGCTGCGACCCGGTTATCCGGTCCGGCCGGTCATTTATCACCAGACGATTACCAACCCTTGCCTTGCCACGTCACGACGGTATCCGGGAAGAAAAATTATCTGTAAATTGGCGAGTGTAAAGTAAACAGTGCGCTTGTTATTCTGATTGGCAGAATTTGTTATTTTTATACGAACACAGCACTAAAAGGGATTTAATAGTCTAAAATAATCATAATAACACCCAACATTGACATACATAGTCCTGACCCCACATTAGGATTCCCTGTGTCGTGGGTATCAGAAACTACGAGTACCATGGTACCACAACACCCAGACACGGAAGAAATATTTGCAGAACATGCAAACATTTCTTCCACAGCGGGAATCGAACCCGCGTCTCTTGCGTCTCCGCCGAGCAATCGCCCGCCAAGCCACCGAGGCCGTTTAAAATGCTACTAATATCATAAATTTTAGGATATTTTTTGAAGATGTAAGGATGTTTGAGCCATTCATGCCGTAGAATCTGGATGGATTTGAATGAAACATAGGTACCCACTTGTACTGAGATACAATTAAGGCAATTTTTATCGGGATAGCTAGCCCGCTAGCGAAGCCCTTGAATATACCTTATTCAAGGGCTTCGCCAGGTTTTCTATGGTACAGAATAAAGAAAATTAATGAAGAAAGTCTGTTTGCCTGTATTTTAGTGTAATTTTTTAAGGTAGGTTCCGTATCCGAGGAGTACTAACCCTATTACTGAGCCTCCGCTGTCCGTTCGTCCGTCTGTCCATAAGCAGGCATCCTCTCATGAACCCGTAATATGTAGAGCTGAAATTTTTACAAAGTACATACGTACATAAAATCACGCCTGTTTCCCAGAGGGGTAGGCAGATATCACTGATCTCCATTTGCTAAGATCCTGACATACTTCTTTCGCTTCATTACTCTCATGACATTCCTCGTACAAGCTCGTCGGTTTAGGGTACTTTTGACCTGACCCTTTTCCAAAACGTCACCATTTCGTATGATTTTTTTTAAATAATAATAATAAAGTGAAATATTTTTTATGTACTATGGCATGAAACCCATGTAGTGCAAATTCAACTCGAACTTGATCTATTTTTTATTTTAGATTGTTATTTCTACGCGTCATTTGCATATTTACTAATATTAAAATACGAAATGTCACCCCTAAAGCAGTGACAAATGCTGCTAATAATATTTCATTAAATACCCTTCCCAAAAGTAATCATACATGACAAGATGCGAAATCACTACTCCTCAAACCGAATTACAAACACGAATATACCATTGAGGCATCATAAATTACAACCGCCCCGGGATGCAAAGTAGGGTGGTCGCGACTGATGTCTTTTGCTTTTGAGTTATGTTTCCACTATTTATTGTAAACTAAGGCCTTTTACCTTCTATAATAGATGATACAGCGTCAGGAGGCAACTTTTACATTCACTAACGGGACGTTGTAGTGCCCGGGACGAATTAAGATTGAGTAGGCTTGCCCAGCACCTATTCCATCCTCGTAGTTTTAACAGCCTTATCCACAGGCAAGACATGGTCAATACATGCGGAGCTGACTAAACCCTGGGTTTCCTCACGATGTTTTTCTTCACAATTTGAGTGTACTGATATAGAGCACATAAATATTTCGCACAGAAAAATCCATTGGTACACGACTGGATTTAAACTCATAACCTAAGGATCGGAAAGCAGGGTCACTAGCAACTAGACCACCAGTGATACTATCGACATTTTAATAATTATTTACTACTCTGCTGGACTGGGAGTAAACAGTAAGTTCGTATGAGCTAGTGGCCAACTCTTGTGACGGAGTTTTTAGGCCGCCTTAAGGCCTCCGTCATGGCTTAACGACTTAAAAGCCAATCAAGAACGTCAAGTACGCTACTCTATCGAACCTCTAATCTATCGATAGTGTGACCAATATAAACACGTTGCGTACAAAGGCACCATGTGTCCGGATTAACCCGGGTGACCGGCGCCGGACATCGGCCAGCGGCCGGTCAGCTGGACAATTACGAGGTAAAGAGGTTAATACACTACAGTTTAAACTATCCGTTTTTTAAGGCGTACCTAAATGGAAGGTAGATATTATAAGGTTTTAAAATTATTCTTGTGGTTTTATTGATATATTCAATGTTGTGAAAAAAGGGGGAAAAAGCCAAAGGATTTTCGTTTTTGATGCTAACGTGTATGGAATAAAATTTATCTGCGCTCTTGGGATAGTTTTTAAAACTCTTAAATAATAATTATAATATTTTGGTAATTCTTACTACCTACTTAATATTTTTCATCTAAAGTTACTCTAATGAAATTCAGTATAATCTCCTTGTACAACATTAAACAATTTACAAGCAATTATAGTTAACATCTACGCCCAATACTAATAATCGTGTCCCTAGTTACTTCGGACCAGTGTGGTGAAAGTTCCCATTAGTTCCCCCGTTCTATAACCGGACTGACACTACCTGTAACGTGACGTTAGCGGTCGTAAAACTTTTTAAATAAATGAAAACCAGCGAAATAAAATGAAGCTCTGTTAACTAGCTTGCTAGTACCTTAACCCATTCGAATCTGAACCGATGAACGAGCAATGCAATCCGCGTACTTTACCAAAGTAAAACCCCTCCAAACACGCAAATTTCAACCTTATTCCCTTGACATAAGGGATGTTTTGATGGTTCAGTGATGTTGGTGTAAGTCTACAATTGATATTGAGAGGTATCGGTGCGTGACGTCACATGTGTTGTGCCATTGGATGGATGTTGAATAATGGAAATATTGTTTGAGTGTGTCTGAATGGAAGCCTGAATTTAAAGGGAATATCAAATCTAGATACACATAGGTAAGCATTAGACTTATAAAGGTACGTGTCCATCATGGCTGAGGTCACCGTTTCCGATTCCGTTTTTTTACATAATTTTTTACATAATAATAAGTATTTTGCGATTATTAGGCAGTAAAATCTAAAAGTTCAGACTCATCCATATCCCAATTCAGCCCCAAATTTGAATATCCAAAGAAATTGGCATGAAAAACTCAAAAACTCACAACACTAGAACAAAAACAAAGAATTAGGGATACAGGAAGTGGCTTCTGTTGCCAACTAATAGTCGCTTGGCAAAGAGTAGCAGTCGATACGAAAACAATAAATTACGGACCGCGTAAATAAGTGCAAAGAATTTGGCAGCCGTTGTGTCCAGTTTCACAGATATAGGGATACTGGATGTGGTTACAAATTTTACAATCTTTTTATTATTATACTAGCTGCCGCCCGTGGCTTCGCTCGCGTGGTACCCGGATAAAAAATAGCCTATATGTTAATCCAGTACATATATTCCAAGTTTCATTCAAATCCGTTCAGCCGTTTAGGCTTGATTGACGCACAAATATCTAAACATTCAAACATCCTCATCAACTTTTGCATTTATAATATAAGTAAGATTTATTTGTTTATACACGGGGCTATGCCAGCCGCCGCATAGAAAAAAATGCCCGTCGGGGTATAAAAAATGCTCTAAAACCTTTATTTATGCTATGAAGTTATAACAAACTAATACCTCTGTCAAGTAGACAAACCATCTTACAGATCACTATCAATAATTTTACTATAGTTAGCGTAGATATTTTGTAATCAGCTATTCTAGATTTTTTTTCGAACTTTTTTTCTACATCCATAGTTTGATCCAGTCTCTTCTTCTAAACTTCTCTGCTGGACTGGGAGTAGAGAGAAAACAGAATGCGTCCAGCTGCTTCTCTCCCCGAGCATGTCGTAAAAATCGACTAAGGGATAGTATCCTCCAACATGATGAGATACAATAAGAAAATATTCCCAAGGAGGGTTGACGTCTGGCAGGCGGCCGGTCATAAAACACCTTAGCCAAAACTCTTACAGCATGATCCAAGGAACATGCTGTGCCGACCCCACATAGAGTGGGATAAGGGCAGGAAGATGATGAGTTTGATCCAGTCTCTCTATCTCTGTATCTGTGTCCAGTTTGTTAGCGCAAAACTTGGACAATAATCGCTAATGGAGCGATGCAGTGGCCACAACTCATACAGTCATACAGTCGGACTAAATGGGATAATTATATTGATGTTATTGCTGGTATTTCGAAATATAACTTTCAAAGTATTCAACTGAGTTGTTTAACCTTTTCCAGAAATGTATTCGAAAGTGGTGGCTTTAGTAAACCTTGGTAGTCTTAGCGTTACTTAAATTTTACGACTGAATGGATTTGGCTGGAACTTGAAAAACATAGTTTAAGACTTAGAAAAATACATCATAGGGAATCGATAAAGTTTTATCCATAGGTACCACGAGATACTTGTTTATAGAATTAATGAGATTCTAATGGTGACATAAGTAGATAAAATAAATTCGAAGTTCAGTTCAATATAACAGATTTTTATGATTATCTATTAATTATAATAATTGTCAAGTTAGTCTTCCGAGATAAGCTATTTATCCTTTATCTTCATAACATTCAAAATATTAATAAGTATTTATATTTCGCGTATTCACTGTATATATTATAGGAAAATATCCTCTAAAAACTTTATAGAAATAACTTTTATTGCACTCAATAACCCAAAAAAACACGAAATCTCAAAACCACAACACCCCTTAGCCCATTCAATTCAATCACCCGTGAAATTCTCTCTAAAAAATCACCTCCGCCCATCCCACAATCAATTTCCCCAGCAAAGAATTCGGGAGCTTATAAGTTTTCTTCTAATATTGTTAGTCCAGCCACGGCCGTCCCACGGGTGAAATTTGCCCATAAATTGGCTAGCTAAGTGATTCCACCCTTTCAATCTTTCAATGCCCCAGTGGATATTTTTTATGTGTACTGACCGCGGTTCCTTAGGTTAATAATTCAGGATGTCTTGTTTAGGAGATGGCTTTTGTATCATTAATTTGGTTGTAAAAGATGGGAGATTTTTTGGCTTTTTGCAAATTGAACGTCGAGGATATAAAACTTGAGGAAGGATAATAAAGGTACTCTGTGAAAATAAATTTTAAATGGTCTGCGAATACAATATAACGTTATCTATAGTAATTTATACAGCGTCAGGAGGCAAATTTTTTAGCTTCACAAACGGGACGCTGTAGTGCCCGGGACGAATTAAGATGGAGTAGGCTTGCCCAGCACCTATTCCATCCTCTCAGCTTAGTCGGCCTTGTTCAAAAGAAAGACATGGTCAATACGTGCGGAGTTGACTTAGCCGCGGTATTACTCACGATGTTTTCCTTCACCGTTTGAGAATACTGGTATAATGCACATATGCTTTATATTATAATTTTAGTGATGAGTGTTTAATGTTTAAAATGTCTTTTTTTTTTCTCAATTGCCTAGGTATTTTTTATTTTATATTCTTAAAATTCTATGTCATGTGTTATGTGTGCTATCTTACCAAATAAATGTTATATCTATGTCTGTCTATGTCCCAATTTTTCGCATAGAAAAATTAATTGGTACACGACCGGATTTGCACCCACGACCTTAGCATCCGAAGGCGGGGTCACTACCAACTAGACCACCAGTGCTCTCAGTTAATAAATAACTGACTTAGTAATGAGAGTGAACGAAGTGAAATATGTATACCAGAGTGATCCCTACTGTTTCCCATAGGGGTCTATCAGAAACAGCCGTGATTTAATGTATGTACCTATGTCGGAACTTGTATGTATGTAACTTTTGTTAAATGTTCCATGTATGTTACCGTTCATCATCATCTCATCATCTTCTCATCCATCTCATCTTATCCCACTATATGTGGAATTGTAAGAGTTTTAGCTAAGGTGTTTTATGACCGGCCGCCTGCCTAACGTCAACCCTCCTTGGAAATACTTGCTTGTTGACTTGTATCTCATCATGTTGGAGGTACTATCCCTTAGTCGACTTTTACGACATGCTCGGGGAGAGAAGCAGCTGGACCCATTCTATGTTTTTTCTTTACTCCCAGTCCAGCGAAGAAGTCATGTATGTATGTATGTTATCGTTGTTAATAATATTTTAGTTTCGTTTTTATTTTAATTTTTATTCACGCCAAAGGGGTTATAGCACCATTAGGTATACTGCTTTGAATTAGACAGAGTCTGTTGTGTCGACAGACTCCAAAGATCAAGGAGAAACTTTTGCCCAACAGTGGGACAGAAGTCACAATTTGGATGGACCGCAAGTGGCATTACGAGCTGAGCGCTTCTGTTCTTCGGAGGGCACGTTAAATTGTCGGTCTTTAATTTATTTATATTCAGCTTATAGCAGTCTACTGATGTACATAGACCTATCAATATAGGAAATACGAACACATATAACTTCACCGCTGTGGTGCCGACCAAAGTCAACTATTTTCGATTTTCAGGTGAAATATTTTGCGGATGTTGTGAACGACGAAAGATCTCTTACAAGTTGCTGAGCACAGAAGAGGAAAGATGATCGACCATCTTATACGACTTGAAGGCCTCGGTGGCGTGGCGGGCGATTGCTCGGCAGAGACACAAGAGGCGCGGTACATGATCTGTAAATATTTCTTCCGGGTCTGGGTGTTGTGGTACCATGGTACTTGTAGTTTCTGATACCCACGACAAAGGGAATCCTAGTGGGGTCAGGACTATGTATGTGACTGTTGGGTGTTATTTATTTATTATTCCCCTTTAACCAATAGCCTCTTAATTCCCAATAGGACTGAATAGTACGAATGGGAAAGCTTCACCAATGTCCATACAACACGTACAAGGCAATTTCTTCGCTAAATCGATAGCATTCTTCTTGTCGCTCTGTGCCGCCATTCGTCTTGTAGATCCATTTGTGGTCGTCAATTTCAGAAGCGTTATAGGGGTTGCGAGTGAAAGATACGAATAAGATAAGATATTTATACACACAACACAGACACAACAAAAAATGAAAAATAAATCAAGAAAAACTAACAAATCTCGGGATTTTCAATCAGGAGTGGCTGCAAGTTTTCTTAAGATTGCTTGTGGCTCTGACCACCCCATTAGGGTTACGGGCGTGATAATATAATAAATATGTATTTAGCAGTTTTGCCAGCACACGAAATTTACCTCTTTCATGCGCACTTTAATCCTTTCCTTACAATAATTTTAAAGAACTAGTATTATGTATGTTCGTATGAGCTAGTGGCCAACTCTCGTGACGGAGTTTTTAGGCCGCCTAAAGGCCTCCGTCATGGCTTAACGACTTAAACCGGCACCGACAATTTAACGTGTCCTCCGAAGCACGGAAGCGCTAAGCTCGTAATGCCACTTGCGGTCACCCATCCCAATTTGCGACCAAAGAACTAGTGATACGAGCAGTTTTACCGTAATTAAACTACAAACATTCAAACATCCACACAAAACAGTGAAATATAATTTAAATGACTTCAACATGTTCTGATCGACGTAAAAAATAGTCAAATAAACAAACAGATAAAAATAAAGTTATTTTGCCAAACATCGAATAAATTGGCACCTGTTACACCGAAGTATAAACCATACGTTTTCAACTCAAGTTAATCTTACGTTTGCAGAATGTATTCGTCTCAGAACAACGACATTAAAAAAAACGTCAATACGTTTTAAACGGTGTCTCATCATTTGGTGTATGTTTGTTTGGCTTTGTCATCTCCGAACCGGCTAAACCTATTTGGCTGGAACTTAAAATACACATAGTTCATGATCTGGAATAACACATAGCACACGCGACTTTTTATTTGGATAGGTACCACACAAGCAGAGCCGCGGGCAGATGCTAGTAGGTGTATATTTCGATCAATGATTCAAAGATATCTTGACTAGCCTCACATCGCAGTTAGTAGCTCTGCGATGTAGGTTGTCGGTTCGATTCTCACGCAAGACACGTATTTATGTTATTCAATGTTCAAAGTCAAATACTTCATTTCATAGGATTTTTATGATCGCATGAAATCGTCTTAAATTTACGTTGAATTTACACCTATTCATAAAGCAACCATGGAAGATACAGGCAAGAAACCACGCTTGGCTACTTTTTGGAAAATGATCCCATAAAATCATGTTATTAAAACGTGTTGGAGCATGATTTGGTCCCAAGTTTTTTTGTCTTCAATTAGCCATTTGGTTTCCATAATACAAACTTTGCTTATAGCGCTTTGTGAAATTTAGTTTTTTTTATTGAACATTTCAGACCTTGTTACACCACAGTGTAACTGGTCCCTCAAAGTGCGGATAGCCAGAGGCCGGGTTAAAGTGGATCGCAATAAACCACCCCTTCGCTCCATAAATATCCAGGTTCGGTCTGTTAGCGGTCGGATGTTGCCCACTTTTATTTATCGAAGTCTCCCGGCGGGGGGCGTGTGGGAAAAACAAAAGAAAAACAGTCGATTCTTCGTTGACCTGTTGGTGGACTTTGGTCGTGAACATTTTATGGGCTTGACTAGACAGATCTAAAGATCCCTGGGACAAACGTTGAACAAGGTAGGTTAGGTACCTATAGTGGGAGGATCCAGTTTTGGTTTCATTCTTCGACTTTCATTCTGATGACCTCGGTGGCGTGGCGGGCGAGTGCTCGACTGAGACGCAAGAGGCGCGGGTTCGATTCCCGCTACGGGAGAAATGTTTGCGTTCTGCAAATATTTCTTCCGGGTCTGGGTGTTGTAGTATTATGTATTATAAATATGTATTTACAAAAAGGTATGTATATTTAAGTATTCTATCAGCCATAAGCTTGCTTAGTTTGGGGCTAGATGGCGCTGTGTAAAATGCCCACAAATATTTATTGTTATTATTATTATTCAATATGAATTTCAAAAGTTCTTTATTGCATTAAATTAAGAGGTCAAAAAAGTCCATCACAAGAGCTGGCCATAGAAAAAAGAGCTCATACGAAAGATATTTTTTGCTACTAAAGACAAACAACGTTGAATTGAAATTCTCCTTTAATTATTTCAATTGCGTTTATAAAATGGTTGTTTCTCACGTGAAATGCCTTGTACAGAAAAACTACTTTCGTCACTGCATCAAAATGTCACTGATAAAATTCACTCTCAACTCTCTCACTTGAAACACTCTCAATGTACAGGAAGCAAATTGTACTGCAATATTATTCAGTCGTTTCTATAAATTGCAAGATGGAATCTAAGCATTTGTCATATTTTTCCAGCGTTTCTTTATCGCCGCCCATTGGGCTATTTTATGACTATTGTAAGATCACAATAAAGATATCAAAACACCATCTATAGCCCTTTGGCTCAGGGCATTGTGTAAATCTGTTGAGGAAACGGGGAAAAAATGGGCCTAACCCTCTCTCCCCTAACTTGCCCCAAATGTACCTTTTATTGCTCCGATATCCGGAAAAAATATCTTCGGACATTTTGTCTGTCTATAAATTGGAAAGTTTGCTCAACACTTTTAAAAGAACAGCCTTTTTACGAAAGGGGTGTTTGGTAAAATATGATATCCACAAAGTACAAGGGTCATTCAATTTCTTTTTTACGAAATACAGTTTCCTGGATAGCTTACTGAATTAAACAATGGACTATGAAATTGATAATCAAACATTAAGGCCCGACGCACAATATCGGTACGGCACGGCATGCCTAAGGAAGCCTCAGCATGACTAAGGATGCCTCAGCATGACTAAGGAAGCCTCAGCATGACTAAGGACGCCTCAGCATGACTAAGGAAGCCTCAGCCTGACTAAGGACGCCTCAGCATGACTAAGGAAGCCTCAGCATGACTAAGGACGCCTCACAGAAGGAAGAATAGTAGCGTGCGCTGGGCCTTAATGTGGGCGAAAGTCTTCTCCAAACTCGCTAACAATCTCGTCTGTTTCTCGTCGTTGTCAGATTAATTTGTACGGACGTAAAGTTAACTGACTGATTGACTGAAAAGTCTCACACAATCAAGCATTTTACGATCCAATAAGACCATAAGCGATCTAACTCCGGGCGACATTGCAGCGGAACTCATGTGCCTGTCGGAATCAAATATTTAAATTGCACAATCTCCCCGACTTTATTGAAGAGCGTTAGACGGTTTTATGTTGAAAACGTGAGCAAGTGAAGATATTGCCGAACTCATTTTGTTTGATGAATGTGACAAGCATTTGACTTGCCTCTCCATTCATTAAGTTACTCCTTATACGGGTGGTGCTCAGGTGTATATAATATATTATAATCAATTATATTATACTGAATGGCTTAGAAGCTTATTTTTTACTCCTGAGGGATCATTTTTAGGATTCTGTACCGGAAGGGTGCAAACGGGATCCGAAGAGCACTACTCTTTCTATATAATAATACTCTTTCTGTATGATATAATTTAAGTCCGTATCGTGCTTCGTCGGTCCCGGCTTTTAAGTCATCAAGCCATGACGGAGGCCTTTAGGCGGCCTAAAACCTCCGTCACAAGAGTTGGCCACTAGCTCATACGAACTTACTTAGTTATTACGAGCTCTATGAGCTGAGTACTTTTTGTTTATTATCACTTCTGTGGATTGACATCATGTTTCATCACGGGTTGTCAAAACGATGGTTTTTCAAAATAGCGGACAGTAGATTTGCCAGGCTCTATTCCATACAAAAATGTTCCATGCTATTTGAGCAAAAAGCAGAAAAAAACGTCGACTCCTCACAGTTACGAGTAAGTCTATAAAAATCCAAAAGACTGAGTCCAAGATAAGACAACCGTCTATTTTAAAGTCGGTACCAGTCTCGAACCTAGGTTCATTTGGGTCTGTTATCGTATAAAGACAATTTTTTCTTCTACCGTAACTGGTTACGAAGATCCGGTTTCGTATGCGGCCGAAGGGGTCCTAGTCCAAGCTGATGAGGATATAAGCATGTCCTCTATCACTACGCCGTGCAAAAACACCATCTCTACGCCAAATTATGAAATAATACGCGCAGGTGTAACCTTTCCCTGATGTCTTTTGTTTTTTCGCATAATTATGTTCTACGTGGAGATTTTTCGCTTCCTCGTTTGGTTAATATTTATTAAATAGGTACTCTAACTTGGATGTTTTAAGTACCAACCAATGATGGCTATAAACCTGCCTTTTCTCTACCACGATCGTTTAACCCATCTACGGTTATATTTGTATCTAGCCAGCTTGTAGTAGCTGGACGTGCACGAAAGGAGCTCTTCAGACGCACTTTAATCCCTTTCACCACATTGGTTCGAAAGAAGTGATACAACTAGTTAGTTTAGGAGAACGGGTGTCCACCGCGTTGTAAAAATTCTTTCAGGGCGTCTGGTTGAAGCGATGCGTGATCCAAGAATTGGTTCTTATTTGACTCAACGGATCAGTATTGCCATTCAGCGTAGCATTACAGCCAACGTCTTAGGCACACTTCCACTGTCTGATGATCTGGAGCAGATGAGCTATCTATAGACATTTACAAAAGTCTTTAAAGTTGCTATTGCATTTTGCAAATTATATTTGTATTAGTAGTAAGTTTCTTTCTGTTAATGAATATATAAGGCCCGTCGTTCACTATTGGCACGGCATGCCGGCATCCTTAGACATGCTGAGGCTTGCCGATAGTGGACGCCGAGCCTAATAATTTGAGTAAACTGTAGAAAAATAATATAAATAAATTTGAGTCTACCTTGAATTTTCTTACGAAAATATACACAGATCCAAAAAAAAAAACAATACACCTGAGCTTAAAGGTAGGTATGGCACAGAACTCTAATTAAATATAACTGGAAGTATTTTAATAAGTTTATGAGGGCACCGTAGCTTGCTTAAAACAAATATTATGTCCGCCAGCAAGCGTTGAATTTTAATATAATTACTGTACGTTTTTAATTTTATAAAGGACGCTTCTTTGTTCAACTCCGCTGGTTTTGTCCTGGTCATGTGCTTCCGGACAAATGTGTTTCACTAACGCTTAGACATTGTTTATTTCACTTGGAAAATCATATTCTGAACGTTCAATAGTTTTCCGTACCAAAGCACCTAGTATTTTTTTAGAATTCCCTGCTAAAAAGAAAAGCAGAATCCTTATAAGATCTGTTTTTGTTCGTCCATCTGCCTGTAGGCCTGTCTGTACGATTATAAAAAAATACCCAATACCCAAACACCTAAATCTGGGAGAAATATTAGCAGAACAAGCAAACATTTACCCGGAGCGGTAATTTAACCTATACCCCTTGCGTATTAGTCGAGCACTCGCCCGCTACGCCACCGAGGCCGGATAGGAAATTGTAGGTACTGTTTTTCAAGACTTTGCTGTCAATTATCTTCAGGGCAGTATATGAAATCCAATTACAGAGCTAGTTTTTATATAATAACGATTCTATTCATCCAGAGTTTTGTAGCAAGCACAAATATAAGTTTATAAAACACTATAATGGATAATCTACAAAAAAATTCGCTATTTGCAATAAAAAAATCAGAAAATTAAAACTTTTCCTTTTAAAAACGCATTATATTAAAATCACATCAAAGATTGCTCTGCAGATTGGCCGGGACATAAATAAATGCGCTTAAAATTTAAAATTATAATGGGATTGTATCCGGTGACACAAATGTGTGGAGTTTGTTACTAACGACTTCTGAGCTGAGAAGCTTCAGACAATGCACAGGAGTGATATGGAGGCGAATTTTGATAAAAAAATACCTGCTAAGATTGCTACACTATGCAGTTAGTGGATTTCTTCTTCTTAGTCGCTACACTCTTGACCAAGTGGTCGTGGTCGTCAGCAGAGGAGTATTGGCTCGCTGCACAATTTCGCGCCATTCGTCTCTACTGGTGGCCTTTCTAGAGCATTCGTGTAGTGGACTTTTCAACGCTGCCTTGACTTGGTCCGTCCATCTCATTGGAGATCTTCCTCGGGCTCTTGTACCCTCAATTTTCCCCTGAACCACAAGACGTTCAATGGACAGTTCTCCAAGCCGCGACCCGTGCCTGTGCACGTGGATTCATCAAAATTGTGGCCGATTGAACGTTGCTTTACTTCAACGATCAATAGAGATTGTCTAAAATACGCAACGAGCGCTTCTTAAATGTGATTCTGATGTTATTCAATGAAATACTTTGAAATAAAGATTGTTTAAATGGGTAAAATACGGGACAACTCCATTCGTACAACATACGGGTTAGAAGCCATGATCTTAGGATCTGAAGGCGGGGTTACAACCACCAATGCTAGGAGTTTTGTACACAGGAGAAGAAATAGTCTGTTGGCTCAGACCAAATAAAAAGAAAAGACGGCGCGCTACGAACAACAAAAGTGAAGCTCCTGCAAGTAAACATACACGCTCACGCACACACCCACAGTAAAACCATGCTCATCGCTCTTAGTACGTCACGAGTCTAAAAAATAGAATTATGCCTTCCTGTGTAGTGAAAACTTGTAAAAACAGCTGCAAAACACATGAAAAGTCTCACGGAATCACTTTTCACTTATAAGTACTTCAAATAACGTCGTTTCTTAATTATTATACTTGGAACACAAAATCTCAAAATCTTCGACACACACATACATAGATAAAAAGGAGGCTTCACTTTTGTTGTTCGCGGCGCGCCGTCTTTTCTTTTTATTTGGTCTGAGTCTGTTCGCGACTTGAAACGCTCGTGGCGTAGCTTGCTTAGGCGTTCTTGATTGATCGTTTAAGTTGAGCAACGATATGCGCGGTCACAAATTGGGATGGGTGACCGCAAGTGGCATTACGAGCTGAGCGCTTCCGTGCTTCGGAGGGCGCGTTAAACAGTCGGTCCCGGCTTTTAAGTCGTTAAGCCATGACGGAGGCCTTTAGGCGGCCTAAAAACTCCGTCACTAGAGTTGGCCACTAGCTCATACGAACATACATACATACATGTTGGCGACTCCACAGTTCCCCGGCTACTGTAGTTTCACCTGCCATCGCGGCAACTAATTGTGAGTGCGGATAAAGTATGGTGTCTGAGGTGGCCTTAGCACACCGATTGCATCACGGCCCGTGTGGAACTACCCTTATGCGTCGCGCGTTCACACTACGACACCTTGCTGATTAAAAAATTGAATTCACATTTTTTAAAATTTTCGAGTCTAGAATTCACATTATTTAGAATACTCGAGTTTATAATTCACATTTTTTAGAATATTTGAATTACGAATTCATATTCTTTCGAATATTTGAATTTAGATTAAACTGTTCTAATTGGATATGCTGCTGTGTGTTTCTATAATCAGACTATCACTGTTGCAAACTTACAAACATTATCCTGACGGAAGGGCAAATGAAGAGGTGCGGGTTTGGTTACTGCGACGGGATAAATATTTGAATGTTCTGGCCAGGAACTCATATTTCCTGATAATGTTCCGTGTTTCGTGACACAAAGTGAAAAGTTCTAAATTTTGACTCCTATTTTACCCCCTTTTAAGGGTGGTTTTGAAAAATTATGAAAAACCTGTTCATTTATTTAGAATTTAACTATTTTTTTTACTCGAAATAGGTTTGCGTTTGACCACACTCTGCCTGATGTTAAGTAACAGTGTGGTCTAAGATGAAGCACGCTTACCTAGAAGAAACCTATTGACTCTCGATTGTATTAATTGTATCCAGACCAGTTTCAACAAACGTTTTCAACACTTGCCACTCCTTTAGGGATTGAATTTTGAAAAATCCCGGCTTAGCAGGTAGATTTGCTATAAAAGAAAGCTTCTAAATTCCAGCTTTCTGACTTCAGAAGTTTTGCCTGTGCGTTGAAAGACACGAAAAACCAACTTGAAAATATTCCTTGTCTCGTTGTCTGAACGCGGCGCAGTCAATGGCATGTAGGCAACCGCTGAACTTATAAATCTGCGCATGACTTAAAAACACGCGCGATGCTAAGCAAGACGCATGGAACTGCTGTTTTACTGCGAGGCACCACAGTTCGGGACTTCAATCTTTCCGTAAGCACTGGAGTTTGATCTAGGTAACTTTACCTGGAAACTCTCATAAACAGCTTCAAAAAACCTTCCTACCGTCTGTAGCAGTCCACTGCTGGACATAAAAAAAACTAAGGCCTTTTACCATCTATATGATATAATAAAGCATAGATGTAGATGATTTATAAAGCGTTAGGAGGCAACATTCACCTTCACAAACGGGACGCTGTAGTGCCCGGGACGAATTAAAATGGAGTAGGCTTGCCCAGCACCTATTCTATCCTCGCAACTTAGTCGGTCTTGTCCACAGGAAAGACGTGGTCAATACGTGCGGAGCTAACTAAGCCGCGGGTTTCCTCACGATGTTTTCCTTCACCGTTTGAGAGTACTGGTATAGCGCACATAATTTTTTCGCACAGAAAAATCCATTGGTACACGACCGAATTTGACTTACGACCTTAGGATCGGAAGGCAGGGTCACTACCAACTAGACTACCAGTGCTGGACCAGTTACTTCTAATGAGCGTCATCGCGGCTAAATACTGGCAAGAGAAGTATTGGACCTCCAGCAGCACAATATAGAAAGTTTTTTCTCTGCTGGATTGGGAGTAAAGAAAAAACATAGAATGCGTCCAGCTGCTTTTCTCCCCGAGCATGTCGTAAAAGTCGACTAAGGAGTATTTAGTATCCTCTCCAACTTGATAGACCTATATGGGCGATGGGCTGATCACCTGTCACCATGGTTTAACATATCCATCTTGGGAGTCTTGGATCAGAAGTGGTTGCAAGTTTTCTTACAGGCATGATAATTATGTATGATAAAGTAAGTAAGTTCGTATGAGCTAGTGAACAACTCTTGTGACGGAGTTTCTAGGCCGCCTGAAAGCCTCCGTCATGGTTTAACGACTTAAGAGCCGAGACTGACAATTTAACGTGCCCTCCGAAGCACGGAAGCGCTCAGCTTATGCCACTTGCGGTCGCCCATCCAAATTGTGACCGCACACAACGTTGTTTAACTTCATCAGAACAGAACGTCTAAGCAAGCTACGTGTTCTTCGAAAACATACAAATCTATAGCCATTTGGTATTTTTCTTGAAGCGTCATAAAATTATTAAAAAGTTGAAACGCTCAATCAATATGGAAAGTGATTTAAATCACTCGTTGAGGAGAAACGCGCTAATAAGCGTCGGATTGCGCCGGACGGACGGAAAAAAATTAAATTTGCCAAGTCGATTTCATTTTTCATTAATTCATCGTCTGGGGTCGTCGGTAAGATGTAAAGTTTTGATGGAAGTGGTGAGAACATACAAGTTGTTTTCGTTTCTAAGTGATTTGTGTTTCTAATTCCATCATTGTTATTATTAGTAGCTATAGGTAAGGTAAGCAAATTTTCAAACCCAAATTTCTCGTTTTTGGCTAAATTGAGTTAAGTAAGTTCGTATGAGCTAGTGGTCAACCCCTGTGACAAAGTTTTTAGGCCGCACAGAAGTGCTCAGCTCGTAATGCCACTTGCGGTCACCCATCCAAATTGTGACCAAGCACAACGTTGCTAAACTTCAACGTCTAACGTCTAAGCAAGCTACGCCACGAGCGATTCAATGCCCTGTAATGGGTCTATTTTTTTATTTGTTAACATTTTACACAGCGACATCTAGCCCCAAACTAAGCAAAGCTTATACCTACTATGGGAACCAGATGGCTGATAGGATATAATATCCCATTACTAACACATAATATTACAACAACCAGACCAGGTAGAAATATTTGCAGAACATACAAACATTTTTCCAGCAACGAGAACCGAACCTGTGCCAAACTTAAACTAACCCTTTTTTTACTAACCTTCTGCTGGGCAAAGGTCTCCCCGTTTTTTTTCAAATATTTGTGTAAATATTGCAATGCATGCTTGTATATCACGCTCGTATCCCTAATGGGGTGGATAGAGTCACAATTAGTCATAAGACAGAGGTGATCAGCCCATCGCCTATATAGATGGCCAATCATATTGGGGAGGATCCCTTAGTCGACTTTTACTTATATGTAGGCTTGTAATAATAACAATTCTAAAAAGCTATGTTAACGACACTTCTAGTACTCTAACTCCTTTCCCAGTCGATAGCGAGTTCCTATATAAAATTTCCCTAAGGGTTCGCGTAAAAACACACTTTTTTCTTTGCACAAGACTCTGTTTAACCCCCAAATGGTGGCTAATTTCAAGAAGAGATGGCTGATTAATTATTGACGAGCCGTTCTGAATCGAGAACCGAATTTAACTGTTTGTCTTTCATGCTAATTTTCTTTTTTTTTAATCCCTCCTGGCGATGGTTATTTGATGAGGGATGATATTGCTTTACTTCGATGCTTTTGGGATTAACTCATGGCTTTGCCCTCAACAGACGATGTAATGTTTATATTTTAAAACTTGTCAAAAATTAATAATTTATTATTTTTATTGTCGGTGGATGGAGGCAGCACAAAATCTACCTATAAGGAATACCTATAAGGAATAAAAAATTGTGACTTTGACTTCTTGGCTCCACTTTTTCTCCAAACTACACAAAGGTTAGCTGGAAGAAAATGCTAATTAGCATTAAGTTCGCCTATGTACATGTATTCTTGTGTGCAATAAAGAATTTTCTATCTATCTATCATACTTCATACTAATATTATAAAGAGGAAATATTTTTTGTTTGTTTGTAACGAATAGGCTCCGAAACTACTGGACCGATTTCAAAAATTCTTTCACCAATATAAAGCTACATTATCAAGGACCAGTATAAGCTATAATATATTTTCAAAAAATTAGGGATCCGTAAGAAAATTGCAATATTGTAACCCATGGTAGAAAACCCAAAATAGTTTTTAGCGTGCGCTGCAAAAACTATTGATGATAGAACAAAATAATGTACTACACGCGTACGAAGTCGCGGGCAACAGCTAGTGATATATATGACTGTAATAAGGTATAATAGTTCAAACTCAGAGTGTAGTGTTTGACCAGTGACCCGAAAAGCTTAGAAACCCAATATCTCATTGTGGCTGCAATATGAACGGGTGCTGCGGTGTGACCGACACGCGCGCTGCCTTCTTCTTGTTTTATTGAATGGACGCTTATTGCTGTCGGCTCTAGACTAGATCCTGTGATACAGGGTGCAGTTTTAACAATTAACTCATCATCTTCCTACCCTTATTCCACTCTATGTGGGGACGGCACAGCATGATCCTTGGATCATCCTGTAAAAGTTTTGGCTAAAGTGTTTTATGACTGGCCGCCTGCCTGACGTCAACCCTCCTTGGAAATACTTGCTTATTGTATACTGAGTCGGTATTCCCAAGGAGGGTTGACGTCAGGCAGGCGGCCGGTCATAAAACACCTTAGCCAAAACTCTTACAGCATGATCCAAGAATCATGCTGTAAGAGTATATAAGTATCCCACATAGAGTGGGATAAGGGCAGGCTAAACCGACGGGCATGCATGAGGAATGTAATGAGAGTAAGTGATGAAGAAGTCAAAGTCAAAGTCAAAAATTTTTATTCCATAAAATCACGGGGATCACTTGGATGCATCTTAAATCTACGTTGCATATATACCTGTTCGTAATGCGACCAGGTATGTCAGGGTCGTAGCAAATGGCGATCCGTGATCTCTGCCTACCTCTATGGGAAACAGGCGTGATTTTGTGTATGTATGATGCCTCTGCATCATCCTGTGTGTGGTGCATGTTGATCTGACACCGCGACATCGGCACGCGTCATATTGTCGCGAGCATTGTCGCCGACACGCTCGGCTACTCCGCGCCGCTTCCATGCTTACTATTGTCACTGTAAGTATTGTACTCAGACCAAATAAAAAGAGAAGACGCCGCGCCGCGAACAACAAAAGTGAAGCCACACAAAACCGTGCTCCTGCAAGTAAACATACACGCTCACGCACACACCTACACTAAAACCATGTTCATCGCTTTTAGTACGTCACGAGTCTTAAAAATAGAATTATGCCTTCCTGTGTAGTCAAAACTTGTAAAAACAGCAGCAAATCACATAAAAAGTCTCACGGAATCACTTTTCACTTGTAAGTACTTCAAATAGCATCGTTTCTTAATTCTATGAATTTAGGTTACTTGGAACACACAACCTTAAAACCTTCGATACACACATAGATAAAAAGGTGGCTTCACTTTTGTTGTTTGCGGCGCGGGGTCTTTTCTTTTTATTTGGTCCGAGGCTTGCTATTGTCACTGTAAGTATTGTACAAATAGGTTTGAACTGTCTTGAGCTAGTCTCACATTTCATACATATTATCACGCTCGCATCCCTAACGGGGTGGGCAGAGCCACAAGTAATTATAAGAACATTTGCAGCCACTCCTGATCCAAGAGTCCCAAGATGGATATAGTGAACCATGGTGACAGGTGATCAGCCCATCGCCCATTATAGGTGGTCATTCATTTTGGAGAGGATACTATCCCTTAGTCGACTTTTACGACATGCTCGGGGTGAGAAGCAGCTGGACGCATTCTATGCTTTTTCTTTACTCCCAGTCCAGCAGAGTAGTTTAGTAAAAAAGATATAAAATTAATTATTTGTGGACATTTGACACATCGCCATCTAGCCCGAAACTAAGCAAAGCTTTTGTACTTTGTTGCCGTTAGGAGTAGGTACATTTAAGTAGGTAGACAGTCAAATGTGAGCTTAATTCTTTGCATTTATAAAATATACCCTGCTATCCCCCACCTACACTTTCGCAAATCTCAAAAATTATTTCCATTTCACAAATAAGGGCTAAAACTCAAAGCCCTTGAGCGCCAAAAAAATCTTCGTCAATCTGTTGATTAGCTGCTTTTTTATATTTTCGGGGCGACATTAAACACAGATTAATCGCCCCGGGATCCCACAGGATGCACCGAAGGGGGGGAAAGGGGGGAATTATACTTAGAATTAATGACAGCTTAAAAAATTCGCCCTCAGGGCATCGATGCGTTTCAAATGCCAGTTTGGGAAGACCTCCTCATTTGGAGCCGAGGCTAATTTTCTTGATTACATTTACAATTGAACTACAAATTTTGATTGATTTAAAAACAAATAAATTAAGTGGTAAATTATAAATTTACATTCAACGATTTCGCAAATGGGGTGGGTGACCGTTTAAAAGTAAGCCACGATGGAAATAATGCACTTGAATCAATTATTTTACGACAAAAAAACGTTTGACTGCATTCACGGCTTTGCTGGTGTTTTTAGATACCAGAAAAACCCATGGAGAAATCCATATCACTCTCCGCCCCATAAAATATCTCGATGCAAAAACCATGTCAATCCATCGTTCAGTTTCTGCGTGAAAAGATAAACTTATAAAAATACCATTATATTAGTAGATATTTTAGTTTATATTCCTATATCAAAGATGGAATTTGAATACCTAATGTGGTACAGATCTGACTATATTGGTTGACTCAACTAAAATTAGCCGAAGTGATTTTCGTTCGACTCAAATTCTTTGAAGCGACCCCGCTCCCTAGCGTCACTTATTTTGACGTTTTTATGCAATTTTTAATACGGAACCCTAAAAACGTACACTTGAAATGAATTTTCAGATGAATGGAGCGCAAAAAGGGCAAAAAGTAAGAATTTGGATACTGCAAAAATAAAATGCAATGTAGGAAACCATCATCGGACCAAGTAACAAAGCGCTTTAAAAAAGCTTATTTCCAATTATAATGTATTTGAACTATTTAGAGAATCGAATTACTTGTATTACGTGTAAGAATTACTTGAATTTCAACTTTTCCCATAAATCATATCCAATGAAAAAAATAGGATCACATATTACATTCTACAAGAATCTATCTAACAGCGCATCAGCTAACTAAAATGTTAACAAAAAATGTATCAATATTAATCTTACTTATATTATAAATGCGAAAGTTTGTGAGTTTGGATGTTTGTGCATCAATCACGCCTAAACGGCTGAACGGATTTGAATGAAACTTGGAATATACATAGTACATGTACTGGATTAACATATAGGCTATTTTTTTTCCGGGCACCACGCGAGCGAAGCCGCGGGCGGCAGCTAGTTTAACGTATAAAGACTCAGTTTTGCGTGACATTCGAATAATATGAATAAAATAGTATTTAAAACAGCTTAATGATGCTTAAAACATTATTCTTTAATGAACGAGTAGTTGGATTGGGAGGCACGACGGGGCTTCGCCATTTTATTTTTAATGTTTATCGCTTTTTACGTGTCCCGGGGGGGGATGAAAAGAAGAATCAATGTGGTCGACTTCCCTTACTCCCTTACTATTGTATCTTAAAGTGAGAATTCACTCCGAGAACAATAGTATGGGTCAAGTAAAGCGAGAAGGGAGAAGGTGCGAAATAAGTGGCAATTTATTTTTAACTGGTGCTAGATTGAGTGGGACATTTGAAAGAATTTAGTTTACACAAATTTTAGAACCAGTTCTCATTTGCATTTATGTAAGAGCACTGGTGGTCTAGAGGCAGCGGCCCCACCTTCCGATCCTAAGGCCGTGGGTTCAAATCCAGTAGTGCATCAATAGGTTTTTTTGTTTGAAAAATTTGTGTGCGCTATTTTGTGAGGAAACCGGCATGTCGTAGAACCATAGAAAGTTCAAATACATGACTGTGTCAAGTGCACGAAAGAAGCCTTCGAGGCGCTCTTTAAATCCTTTCACCACACTGGTACCAAAGAACTAGTGACACGACTAGATAGAGATTTGCATTTATGGACTAAAAGTTTTGAGTAATGATGGACCACCGATGTGGGAGATGGGCTGATCACCTGCCACCATGGTTTACTATATCTTAGGTATTCGGGCGTGATAATAATAATATGTATGTGTGTATGCATGTATGTACCTATGTCATTATTTTGACTACCTACTTCAGACAATATCAATGAAAAAATTCCAAAGATCATAATTTTGAACATAAAAAATTAAAGCATTATAGAGTACTTCTTGATAATTGAATCGAACTTTCCTAGTTTTGTTTTCCTTCGAGATTCGTTCGACTTTTCTAATCCGCCAATGGTAGCCGTCGGCAGTCATTTCCCTTCACAGATGTTTCCTATGTAAATTCAATTGTTTTTTTGTTAATTTTTATGTTTTTCTTCATGCTCGATTTATTCCTTAAGGCCGTTCGTTTCAGGACGCTAATGTACCGTCACTGCTCTTAATTTTAATAAAATCGTTTGTCCCGATGGCGATCAGAAAAAATAAGACGGAAATAATTTTCAGGTTTAGTAAAACATTTGGTAGGGGCGTGAGATCTCTTTTGTTCAAATCTTTGTTTTGTTCAAAGTATTCATGCAAATTGACATAGTTACTATAGGGAATATGCATGTATTTTTTTCCATTATAATCTCTTTTATAATAGTAAAATTATTCAACGCAAAAAAGTAATTTAAAATATTAAAAAAAAACATGTTAAAAATAGTCAACCGACACAGGTACTTTAAGCGCCTGCCATTTTGGCGCACGTGGTGTGACGTCATAGTCTATTACTCACAGGCAAAATACCAAACAACTACACACTCCGTGGTATTGACAATTTTGCTGTCATAGAACAGTATATGCTCTGACCAATGGCGTCGCATTTCAAATATTTTAATTGCTCACAATGTACCTTTGACTGTAACATAGCTATTTTACTAGAAATTCAAGGTCTTATTTTGTTGATTTACATTGTTTCGAAACACTAGTCGGTAGCTGTTGATACTTACTGCTTGAACTTCATTGTCTTAGGGGTATTAGTGTTCTCTCTAGGGAAGGTTCTGGAATACATTCCTCCCTGGTTCCCTGGTCTCTAAGGCGACAATTTTTTTACACATTTTAAAAATTATCCATCTTCTCCATCTCCTGATCCAGTTTTGGTTCAGGCGTGGCTGCAAGTTTACTTAAGGTTACTTGTGGTTTGGCCCACCCCGTTACGGATACGGTCGTGATAATATGTATGTATGTTTTCTTTCACCGTTTTAACGTATTTTAGCGTAGAATTAGAAATGACATACATACTTATAATTTTATTATTTTCCCCTGATGTCAGACATACCATTATCGTAGCGCGATTACGAACACGCATTACCGATGTGCGTACATCGATAGAATGGTATTCTTAAGGTGTGGTGACATGAGATAGCAAAGCAATAATAGACGTGGAGTATTCACAGAGCTAAAGACGCTGGAAATTATAATCCTAACAATAATATAAATGTGAATGTTTGCGAGGATGTGACAAAGTCAAAGTCAAATTCAAAATCAAAAATTTTTTTTCCATAAAATCACGGTGATCACTTGGACACGTCTTAAATTAACGTTGCATTTATGTACACCTATTCGTAACGCGACCAAGCGTGGAAGATCATGATGCTTACAACATAATCCTTGGATCATGCTGTAAGAGTTTTGGCTAAGGTGTTGTATGACCGGCCGCCTGCCTGACGTCAACCCTCCTTGGGAATACTTGCTTATTGTATCTCATCATGTTGGAGAGGATACTATCCCTTTGTCGACTTTTATGACATAAATAAAATAAATAAATAACACCCAACAGTCATATACATAGTCCTGACCCCACACTAGGATTCCCTGTGTCCTGGGTATCAGAAACTACGAGTACCATGGTACCACAACACCCAGACCCGGAAGAAATATTTACATGTTCGGGGAGAGAAGCAGCTGGACGTATTCTATGTTTTTTCTTTACTCCCAGTCCAGCAGAGAAGTATTAAGAACATACATTCCTAAATTATAAATGAGCAGAAGAAGAGATGAATATATCAAAAAATTACAACAATGTCTCATCCAGCTTCCAATCTTTACATCCGCCTCATCCCAATACGCGTAATAACAGCAGCATGGTACATAAACTCTACTCAACTTGTAATCCAGGCGATTTTCCCTCGAATCCCATAAAAGAATACGTCAATAAAGTTCAGTGTTCTCTGAGGAGGCAGTAATTTCTAATAAGATAATAAGACTCTTTTCCAATAGTGGGTGCGAGCTAATGACGTGGAGATATGGGGATGAATGACGTTTGGGGATGTTTTTGTGATGTTCTGTTGTGGATGTAGTCGAAGTAGTGTATTTATCTACAGAAAACTTTTGTTTCTTTATCCTAACGTAGTCTGGAGAAAATCGCTGTGATACCCAATAAGTCAGTTTGTGAATTTTTCTTTGGTTTATGTTAGTAGGTGTTTACGTTTGTGGTTATTTTATTATGATTTTTGTTTTATAGATGTTAAAAGCTAAACTCGTAAAATTCACATACATACGTAAAATCACGCCTGTTTCCCATAGGGGTAGGCAGAGATCACGGATCTCCATTTGCTACGATCTTAAAATACTTTCATGACAAAATTGATCAAGTTAAAATAGAAAAAAATGTTTTTATAAAAATACCACACACTCGGGCATCGAACCCCACACAAATAATCAACACAAACAGAAGAGCATCAATACTTACGAGACGGGCCCTTATTAACATTGCAAAGACACAGTGCAACAAACAGTAGACTAACTAAAAGATTCTTAAGAACACTTTGTACCTCTGCTTACATAAATCCTACCATTTAATATACACCTTTATTGAGAGAAATAAACTTACAACTAATACAAGTATTTACAAAAATCAAAAGAAACAGTCAAGCTATTTAAAAATCATTGCAATTGCAAACGATCTAAACGGCTGAACGGATTTGTATGAAACTTAGAATGTATACTGTATGTGTGTTGGAATTACATATACGCAATTTTTCGTCGGGATACCTCGCGAGCGAAGCTGCGGGCGAAAGCTAGTTTATAAAAGTCCTTTTAATTTCAGTCTTGTCTTAAAATAGAAATAAACGAAAATAATTCCTTGAATTATTATCGCATACTGTACTTCTCCACGCTATGAGCCCATTACCCCAAAACGGGGGCAAAACCAAGGAAACTCATATTAATTTATGTTAGCGCAAGACAGTAATGACGACCACGTCGATTATGGTGTGTTATTGGAAAATATTGCGCGGAACCCTATTATTGGAAGAACCCTTGGGACGGCGGCAGACTCAGCCCTGGCCGTAATGGATCTGCTGAAATTATCTGATTTATTGAAGGGTGTAATCGATTGAAGGCAAACTTCTAGTTTTCCGTGCCTTTTCTCAGTAATGTTTAAGGTATAAGTATACTAGCCAAAAATATACAAATAAAACATTTATTATAGTTTTAACCACACATAGGATTCCCTGTGTCGTGGGTATCAGAAACTACGAGTACCATGACACCACAACACCCAGACCCGGAAGAAGTATTTGCAGAACAATTTCTCCCGCAGCGGGGAATGGAACCCGCGCTTGCGTCTGACCATAGCACTCACCCGCCACTCCGCCGAGGTCATCGCCGTCGATATACCTACTAATAGGCCGAGACTTCGTCTGCATTGATGTTCATAAGTACAATTTTTAGGGTTCCTTAGCCGAAGGGTGCCTCAGCTGTCCGTCCGTCTGTCTGTCTGTGCATCCGTCTGTCCGTCCTTCTGTCTGTCTTTCAGCGGGCTGTATCTCATGAATCGTATTAGGTAAAGAGTTTATTTATTTAATACGCAACAACAAAGAGCTACATTATATGGCTTAAGTTAAGTCCTTATAGATATATTCTGGGAATGCAGGATAACTTATTAACAATGTAGCCAATAGCGTTATCCGTATAAAAAAAAGAGTTGAAATTTTTACAGAGTGTGTATTTCTATTGCCGCTATAACAAGAAATAATAAAGATAAAATAAAATAAAAGCGGGCCCCATACATTTATGAACATGTACGATGGTACGGAACCCTTCGTGTTTGAATTTGACTCGCACTTGACCGGTTATATTTAAACAACATGCACAAAGAAAATGTTCTACTTACTATAAAAGCTCTTCGTAGCATTAAGTCCGAAACTCAAAAATAATTTCAGAGTTATTCTACGCTCCAATCAAAATGAATGCGCGAAAACTAATGCAGCAAGTAATAAACAGAGCTAAAACATACTAATTCATTAGTGCAGAGAGCGGAGTGAAATATTTATATTTAGGAAGCATTCTGAACTGAGAATAATCCAAAAGCCATAAGCTTCAGAGGAAAAATGTACTCATACGGTCAGACTGGGTAAAGTTGAAGGCACACTGGCGTTTCGCATTCGGTTTCCTACAAATGATAGATAGATAGATAAAAACTTTATTTAACACAACAACAAAATTACACAGACACAAAAGATAAGTAGAAAAACAAACAAACAAAATGAAAAAAACTAATAACTGACCGCCTCGGTGGCGTGGCGGGCGATTGCTCGGCAGAGACGCAAGAGGCGCGGGTTCGATTCTCGCTGCGGAAGAAATGTTTGCATGATCTGTAAATATTTCTTCCGGGTCTGGGTGTTGTGGTACCATGGTACTGGTAGTTTCTGACACCCACGACACAGGGAATCCTAGTGTGGGGTCAGGACTATGTATATGACTGTTGGGTGTTATTATTATATCGATTTGTCTCCTGTCTGGACGAGCATCTGCCTCGCGCGGCGGCCTCACGAGGCTGCCTCAGTAAGCAGCTATTTGGAAATAAGTTTTCATCGACAGTGTGCACACGCCCCGAACTAAAACCAAACACTAATCCAACGTACACATTAATGGATCCTGTGCATCCGAACTGAATCCTCATTGCGGAGTATCCTTTGAATACTGCCTTTTAATTGAATGCGAGATGTTTCATTAATGTTTGTTTTTTATTAAGATAAAATAATACCGCTTCTAAATTATAATCATCATCATTTTTCTGGCCTTTTCCCACTTTATATGTGGTCGGCAAAACATGTATTCTTCTGTCATTTCCTTCTGTCAGAAGTCATTTCAACACTCACTCCTTTCTTACTCATATCATCTTTCACACAGTCCATCATCTCTATCCACATATCCTTCCACATTCATATCTAAAACTCTTCTCGTCACATGACATCCTTCTCTTCTCATGACATGTCCAAACCACGTTAATCTATTACTCCTTAACTTATCCGTCACTGGTGCTACCATCAGATCTCACCATATCTTAGAAGTGTATCAGAAGTGTCTGCAAGTTTTCTTATCTTTTGGCTCTGCCCACCCCATTAGGGATACGGGCCTGATGATTATGTATGTATGAATGTATAAGTATTTGAAAAAAATACAATGATTATAAGCATTAAAACTATAATAAGATTAAACTGGATATACAATTTATGTAAACAAACCGTCAGTACATAATCTAAAACATACTTTTTTATTACATGTTTATGGAAATTTTAAATAGTACTAATAGTTAAATTAAGATGTAAAAACTAGTGTTGCGAAGTTTATTTACCTAAAACAAAAGTGATTTCATCGTAATAACGGAAAATACACGAAGGTTTTTTTACACAAATCTCAGACCCAATAAAAATAATTCTTTTTATTTAGTCTGAGACATAAATTGTATCTATGTACAAATATAATATAAGGAGTGAAGAGTTTCTATGGCGTAGTTGTGCGTAAGTCTCATAAGAAATGAAAATGAACACAGTTTCCAAGTTCATCTACAGATAGAAAACAGAACTCGATCACGGATCGCAGGTAAGGTCCCCAAAAGGCTGGCGACGTTACCTCGTTGGATAGCTATTATATCCTTTGTCCGAGATAAGCATTAGCCAATTTAGATACCTACATTGGCTATTATAGTTACCTTTGTCTCAATAATCTATTTACTATTTACCAATGTCTGAGTAGCAAAGAAACCAGGACACAGAAAATAATCTTATTTATAGCCGGGGGATGTCCGGCGTAAATGGGATTCGATGAGTAAAAGAGCACTTAACGCTTTGATGTCCACCCCGGCCCGCCTCCCCTTTGGTTTAGACTGCGGTTTTAGTACGGAGACGAGGGAATTCCGTGTGCGAAAGTTTTGGATGGATTAAGTCACTAGATATACTATTGCAGTAGCAACCATACAATAGGTTTAGATTGTCGCATTTAGTTGGTAACCTTGTTAAATATAAATAGTAAAACATACATGCATATCACGCCTGTATCCCTGACGGGGTAGGCAGAGTCACAAGTAATCATAACTAAATTTGCAGCCATTCCTGATTTAAAACTCCCAAGATGGATATGGTGAACAGTCAATCTGGTGAGCAGCCCATCGCCCATAAATCAGCCCATCATATTGGAGAGCATACTATCCCTTAGCCGACTTTTACGACATGCTCGGGGAGAGAAGCAGCTGGACGCATTCTATGTTTTTCGTTATTCCCAGTCCAGCAGAGAAGTAATATTGGAGGTAAAATAGATCGTATTTTTTTTATAATCAACGATGAATTTTTTTGTCATATAATAAACAGTCATATAATAATAATAATAAATATGAATCATAAATCGCTTTGTCGTTCACTACATTCTCCCCACAAGATGTGGTTTGCCAGAAATATTCCTTCTTTGATTATAAGTCGCCATTAGACTTATTTTTCCGCTAATATATGATTTATATCCGGATAATACCCGTATGGTGGTATGGTTGTGAGGGCTTATTAGATTTAGAGGAGTATTACGACAATTTCTACTTTCTCTGGTCCTTTGATTATTTATCTTCGAATCTATACCTACTAATACTAATATTATAAATGCGAAAGTAACTATGTCTGTCTGTTATCTTTTCACACCTAAACCGCTGAACAGATTTCAATAAAATTAGGCTTTATGGAGTTAAATTGCATCATAAGGACTACGTTTTTGTATAAAAATATTAAATGTGACGACGAATTATTAGTTGACGGCTTCGGTGGCGTAGCGGGCGATTGCTCAGCTGAGACGCAAGAGGCTCGGGTTGGATTCCCACTGCAGAAGAAATGTTTGCATGTTCTGTAAATATTTCTTCTGGGTCTAGGTTCCACGAGACGGAGATTCCTAGTGTGAGGTCAGGCTGGTACCTGAATAAAAAGTTCTATTTGGTGTGCCAGATCTTATACGGTTTGATTAAGCCACATCATCAAAAATCTAAACATGCACAACTATTAAATCTAAACAGAACAAATTAGTGTAAGGAGATTGTAGATTAAATTGACATTTTTATATTTCTGGTAAATTCGGTAACTCAGAATTTATTTATCTATCGCGCGTGTAGGTACCTACTTAAAA
Organism: Scotopteryx bipunctaria; assembly: GCA_949320045.1. Lineage (NCBI taxonomy): Eukaryota > Metazoa > Arthropoda > Insecta > Lepidoptera > Geometridae > Scotopteryx > Scotopteryx bipunctaria. Next base: position 8,263,964 of record OX439461.1, on the reverse strand, counting down.
CACACAAAATGAGACGTTTTCGATAAGAAACTGTTACATAACGAAAATAATTACGATAAGGAAATGACTAACAGTATCGTGTATAAAACGATCTACAACATAATCTTATAAGCATTCGTTGCTTGTGTAGACAAGGAGCTTGTATTGGAAAAGAAGACAAGAACAATGAGTTTTGAGAATAAGGTAGTTATCGTAACTGGTGGAAGTTCTGGTATCGGAGCCGCCACAGCAGTCCTTTTCGCTAAAGAAGGAGCACGCGTAGTCATCGTCGGCAGAAACGAAGTAAAACTAAACAATGTAGCAAAAAAGTGCGCCGAATTCGGTAAGAAACCCCTACTTATCAAAGCTGATGTCAGCAAAGAAGAAGACGCAAAACAAATCATTGACAAAACGGTGCAAACCCACGGACAGATCGACGTTCTCGTCAACAACGCGGGGATTCTCGGAACAAGAAAAACAATTTTGGAAACAAATCTTATAGCCATCTACGATGAAGTGTTAAACACAAATCTACGTCCAGCGATTCTGCTGTCAAATCTAGCAGTCCCACACCTTGTGAAGACTAAAGGGAACATCGTGAATGTATCCAGCATTGCCGGGATCAGAGGCGTGCCAGGATACGGCATGTACGCGACTTCAAAGGCTGGATTGACACATTTCGGTACCGTAGCTGCGTTGGAGCTTGCTGAAGTGGGGGTAAGAGTGAACTCAGTGAGTCCTGGTCCAGTTGACACAGACATATTCGGAGACCGTAAAGACATAAACGTTGAGGTGCTGAAGGCTGGTACTGCTCAAAACAGGGTGAGCCAGCCTGAGGAGATTGCTGAGGTGGTGGCTTTCCTTGCTAGTGATAAGGCTGGGAGCATTACCGGTTCTAATTACGTCATTGATTGTGGTCGTCTTTTAGCAAAGAAGTGAAAAGAAGATTGAAATGTGCAACAAGTAAAGCTATTTCATGAAGTGAAGGTTATATAACTATTAATGTTATTTATCTATATGACATACTTTGTATTGATTGATACCCTACCTAAATTAAATAATAAATTGGAAAACTCTCAGTGATGTTTCAATTCAATTCATTTATTTTCAAATGGGCCTCCCTTTGCTTTATACCCAGCGGTAGGTGCGACCTGGTTTCTACAAGCTGATGATGATTAAAATGATAAATCCGCCAATATTTTGAATAACCCTACATCCTGCTTCTCCCAAGACCCACCTTCAATACACCCTGTCCAAAACTATTCCACCGCTTACGAAATTAGCATAACATCAAAACTTGGATCCAATCAAACAAACAAACAGCGGACCCCAATCACGAGGCATTCCGATAGTCGGCATCGATGCTAGTATTTAATTAAATTCGAATCAAATTATCTCTACGTCTACTGCTTCTTGTGGAATTTACAGAGCTGATTGTTTGATAGCAAACGTAACATTTATTTAAATGGCAATACTGTGTCTTACACTCTTGAAAGTGTTATTTAGTGCAAGTTGGGTGCAAGCAAAGATCGACCTTGAAGTCTGTACTTCCATATATATTAGGGCAGGCAGAGCTACTAGTTAAGTTCCTCCAGATTCAAAGTCCGAAGATGGGTATGGCGAACCATGGTGATTAGCCCATCGCCCATATAGGATAGTCCATCATGTTGCAGAGGTTATACATACAAATATTTATGTTTTATGGAATAAAATACTACTATATATACTGCTGTATAAGCATGCTACGCCACGAGCGTGATTGATCGCTAAGTAACGTTGTGCGCGGTCACAATTGGGATGGGTGACCGCAAGTGACATTACGAGCTGAGCGCTTCCGCGCTTCGGAGGGCACATTAAATTGTCAGTCCCGGCTTTTAACTTGTTAAGCCATGACGGAGGCCTTTAGGCGGCCTAAAAACTCCGTAACAAGAGTTGGCCACTAGCTCATAAGAACTTACTTTTTTTATTAGGTACTGCGGTGTTTAAACTTTTACCCAAATCTGCTCCTATTTTTACACAAAACTAAATTAAACTAATAATATAGGCAAATAAAAGACTAAAGTCGAGGTTCTATTTTATCACCTACCCATTTAATTAGCAAAGTCAAAGTTTCCAAAAGTATTATCAAACTCTGAAGACGTTGTATCAGCTCGCAGTGATTCCATCCGTAGTTTATTCCCATCGTTGCCCTTCAATCAGCGTGTCAGAGGTGACACCTACCAACCGTTTTGCATGTTCGATCCCGATACGGAACCCTAACTGTGCCCTTAATTTGTTCGTGCTGAATTTCATATCGGCTTCCATCCAATTAGGGGGCTCGTTTTTGATTAGACTTCTATCGATTTTGAGGAACGTTGACTGTCTTAAGTGACAGCTGAAATAGCAAAACTCATGTATCAAGAATTGCTATGCGAGCGATGCAGGAAGTAGTGGGTACTAATGCGATACTTTTTTCTATGTAAATTCTATCCTACTACCTACTATAAGAAGAAGACTACCTACTTCCTACTGACAACCTCGGTCGCTTGGCGGGCGAGTGCTCGACTGAGCCGCAAGAGGCGCGGGCTCGATTCCCGCTGCGGGAGAAATGTTTGCATGTTCTGCAAATATTTCGGATCTGGGTGTTTCAATACTATGTGTTATAAATATGTCATCATCATCATCATCATCATCTTCTTGCCCTTATCCCACTCTATGTGATCATGATCATGATCATGATCATGGTGTAACATGACAGGTTACAGCCCATCGCCCATAATAGATGGTCCAACATGTCAAAGTAATTACATCTACTTTTATTATTAGTATCGCCTCCTTTTCTCTGATTTATGTTTTTATGTTCAAAAAGTACTTAACTAATAATTTATTTCCGAGATAACTTTATATTTGTGCAACAGACGAGATGTTGTCTTCATCGGGAGTCGGGCGCATCAACTAGTGAAGCGGAATGATATGAATCTTTAATTTTCCAAATTTATTAAAACGCTAAGCGAACTCCTCGTTCAAACAGCAATATTTTTAACGACGGAGCTTCGGTGTAGTGATGGGACTATGAATTTATCGATATCAATAAAACTGTGAAAACAAACAAAATTGGTACTATTGAAATGTATAGATAGATATTGGATTAATGGATTTTAATTTACATACATACATATTATCACGCCCGTATCCCTAATGGAGTGGAATCATAAGGAAACATGAAAACTTGAAGACACTCCTGATTTAAAGTACCAAGATGGAGTATAGTGAACCATGATGGCAGGTGATCAGCCCATTGCTCTTATAGATGGTATATCACGTTGGAGAGGATACTATCCCTTAGTCGAATTTTTCGAGGAGAGGAGCAGGACGCATTCTATGATTTTTCCAGATGGGAAGTTGGATTTGGATTTGTACTATATGATGCCTTGTTAGTAGTTTGAATTTTTTGAGATATTAAAAATCTGGTTGTAATCATGATTGATAGCCGCAAGGAATCCTGTTGTGGGGTCCTCCCCACATAAATTCATACCTACAGAGTGTATTTTAATTATCAAAACATCGCACCGTCATCGATTCGCCAGCTACGTACAAAACCATCAATGATCTCAGTCTATAAACTAGCAATAAAAATACTTTTTGTAAATTAATTGAACGAGTGAATAACCAATAAAGCGATGACACTATCCGAGAGCAATGCACAAATTGATGCTTGCACAAATACAATTCAATCAATTCAGTGCCAATGTTCGACGTGATTGTATGACATCACTGCTACATACGATCGGCGACAAAAGTTATATAGTAATGAGAGAAAATGAAAACAGTTTTAGTTCCATAAGCCGTTCTAGATGGCGTTAGGATTCACCTTGACGGATCCTATGATGCACATGGTTTTGGGTTGATGAAAAATGTATTAGGAGCTATAGCAGTACTCTCAAACGATGAAAGAAAATATCGTGAGGAGACCGGTATGTCGTACAACCTAAAAAGTTCAAAAACGTCCTAAAAAGTGTCAAGGCTTTGAGGCGCATCCTTTGACCATACTGGTTCGTCGTGGTTCGTTATTCAGTATCAGATGAAAGATGAAAATAGTTTTAAAACTATGATCCACTTTATCGATGACTGTACAAACTTGTCCCATATTCGAGTGATTCAATTATTGTTTATTGATGGTAAATTGATTGGATGTTGATTCCATTCATGATTTTTGTAACCTATTTGTGGGTTCACAATCACTCGTAGAATCAACGAGATTAACATTTTAGACAGTCATTTTTTATTGATCCATTATCTTATCAACAAAAAATAATATGACGGCCTGGTAAACGACAGATCTTAAAAACGAAGAAAGAAAATAAATTAAAGAGAGATAGGACCTAAGATTTTAATACTATCGCCTGCCCGAAAGGAAAGCTATGAAATAATCTTTCACTATAAACTAGTGTCATAAAAAACAGTTTCTTATTTATGAAATAAATTAAAGTTTTGGTCTTGCACTTTCATCGATAAAACATAATTATTTTTCCCATCCCTAGCGTACGCGATAGGAAATTAAAATTTTCCTCTTCATTTAAAAGAAGCAGAGCCCGGGGCTACCTCCTTAATGCGGTCCTACATCTATCCACATCGAAGTCTAATGTTAAATTCAGAGCTAAAATTGTGTTTGCGTGGTCTGCTATTTTTACCGCGACAGTACATTTTAAGTAGATATGGGTCCCATGCTGAAAAAAAAAATGTCGTTATGCAACTATTATAAACATTGACGTTAGGTACCTATAATATTGAAAATGAGTCGTGAAAACCTTCGCACAATGGTGGACATCATCACAGGATACTGTGAGTGGAATTACTATCTATTCAAAATAGGAGTAACGAACCAGCCTCTGTCACGAATGCTTCCAAGAGGAAGAGACTGTAGAACTTGTAACACTACACTATTCCGCAATAAACGAAATGAGATATAACTCGGGACTGCAGACAGTCATCAAGAATTATACGGCATCACCATCGAATCTTCCCTCCGCATAACATGCCCATACCACGCTAACCCATACTCCTCAACCTCTCTGTCACATGCGCTACTGTCAAACTTCCTCAATACGATATGATTGGAACAAGGAAATGGTTGAAAATCTCCGGGATTGCAGTAATAACTTCGTCCATATTAAAGAACCCGCAAGTTGTTTTCAAAAAAGATTGTGTAAACCATTCCACAATAAACGCAAAAGAAAAAAAAACTCTTCGCGATTCAAACGCTCCCAATTTCCAAAGCTTCTTTTTAAAGTGCATTCAACACCTTTCATTCAATTTTGAGCTCTGTACCTGGAGGTTCAAAGTCGAAAGTTGAAAGTTTAGCGTGTTTCTTTGAAACGTAGTTTGGGCTCAATTAATTCCTTCCTTGCTATTTTCAATACGCCGTCAAAGACTTGCACATACGACTTTGTAATAACTTGAAAACTCGAATACGATTTGAGATACACATTGTTTCCTGAAACCTTACATAGATAGATAGAAAATTCTTTATTGCACACAAGAAAACATGTACATAGGTGAACTTAATGCTAATTAGCATTTTCTTCCAGCTAACCTTTGTGTAATTTGGAAAAAAAGTGGAGGCAGTGCATTGTAGAAAAAGTTATATGAAAAAATAATTATTATACATAAATAAATACAAATAATATCTACATAATTTATAACATATATACAAAAATATCTACCTTAATGAAAAATCGATGCAAAAGCCTTCGAATTTGAGCCCCCCTGCTATCGAATCCACTTGATTGTCCCTTCATTCTATATTTATTTTTAATTAGGAAAAAAGCAACAGTCTTAGATGGGTCTAATTATTTTCGGGCTTATCTTACAAATGATTTATTCAAGGCTTGCTTTTTTACGGGATCGAGACGTTTTCTCCTCCAATTTATGGACTGATAGCAGGGGGGTGGGCAGCGGTTGATTAATTAATTAATAAATCATTCGTTTGATAATATTCTTTGGGATCTGGCATCAAACACCATCCCTATAAAAAAAAATAACTTTTCTTCTTCTGGTTTACGATTTCTTTTATCGTTGGGATGAATTCATTAGTTTTAAGGCGAAGTTTTTACATGCTTACTTTTTATAATACGGATAACGTGACTTGTTGGTAAACTACATACATAACATTTGGGGCTAGATGGCGCTGTGTCAAATTCACAAATATTTATCTACCCTCCAAAATATATAAATGGTCTAGGTATCCAGGTACAAACAAATAACTACTAAATGACTAGATACATAGCCTACTTACGTACTTGCATCAAATTTTGATAAAAAATAACTTTATGTAGGTATATAATACTTACCTGCAATTGAAACTGTACCTAATAGATATCAAACAAATAGTCGCGGGTGACAAACGTGCGGCCCGCACCAATCGGCGGCGCGTAATTAAAACGACAAAACAAAATAACCGTTGACTTCAGTTGCAGTCAAAATTCACACTATTCCAATGCGAGAATTAATTAAATACTGCCTGGATATACGCTTTCATGGAACCACTGGAAGTGGCACGAATGTTGAATATTATTCTTTTTGGTACTTATATTGCCTTCGTTTTGGTTTGATTAGTTATAAGCAGATGATTTACCATCTAGAAGATGATTTATACAGAGTCAGGAGGCAGCTTTTACCTTCACTAACGGGACGCTGTAGTACCCAGGCTTGCCCAGCACCTATTCCATCCTCTCAGCTTTGTCGGCCTTGTTCACAGGAAAGACCAAATAAAAGGAGTATACGACCGGATTTGAACCCGCCACCGGATTAGGATCGGAAGGTGGGGTCACTATAGTTATAAGTATGATAGCAAAAAATCGAGCAGCGTTGGGTCGACGTCATCAAACGACGTCGTCAAAGTACCTACTTACCTACAATAGATTTTTGCACTTCTTGTGATAATTAGCAAGTTTAAGTAAGCATTGCTGCCATTAAACTAACAGGCACCTTGTGATACGCAATACCCGAACCCGTATCATGCGATTCGAATAAAATTACTATACCTACATAATGTAGGTAAAAATCAAATCAAATCAAATCAATGTAGGTACCAACTTAAGAATGCACTTACTTATGTCTACACTTCTCTGTATCATGCGATTCGAATAAAATCACTATACATTATGTACTTAAGTATGCATTTACTTACTTCTACATCGTTATTTTCACCGTTGGCCTCATCCAGAAAAGCTTACAGCCAGGTCACGCCACGGTAGACAGTGCGGGCCATAAATTGAGCGGCGCTGTCAATTGCATGCGCCCGCCAATAGTTGCGGTCGCGGGCCAACTGTGGGCGGCCCGGGTTCCGAAGCGCAAATATTTATTTTTGAATTGTTTTTATTTGTATTTTGCTGTAATTTCGCGGTCGCACGATAAATTATTTAAATTGGAACAGCATGATCAGACATTAAGTAGGTAGCGGCCTACTTGAAATATTAAAACCTAAAAAGTTAGAAAGCACATGCTTTGAACTTTGTGTTTTCTTGCATTCCTGTATCCTCGCGATGTTTTCCTTCATCGATTGAAAGTACTGGTATTATAGCGCACGTAATTTTTTCAAAAAGAAAAATCCATCGGTGCACGACCGGATTTGAACCCACGATCTTAGGATCGGAAAGCGGAGACACTCACTACCACTAAACCACCAGTGCTCTCTAAAATACTGATAAGGTATCCTTAACAAACGTTCAACCCACCTATCATTATGACGTCACGATCGACCTTGGATTTCCGCACTTCTTGGGCTTTACTTATGTTTATTTCGGCCTCAATATCATGGCCTCGGTGGCGCAGTAGGCAGCGCGTAAGTCTCATAATCTTAAGGTCGTGAGTTCGATCCTCACCCGGGGCATAGTTTTGCACTTTTATTTTCTTTTTTTAATTATTATCACCTTGTATGATTTTAATTTATCCATCTTGGGACTTTGACATATGAAAACATGAAGCCACTCCTGATGGAGTGGCTTCAAGTTTTCATATGATCACTTATTCCTCTGCCCACCCCATTGGACATACAGGCGTGGTAGTATGTATGGATTTTCATCTAGTTTAGATTGTATATACAATCTAAACTAGATGAAAATAATAACTACAGGCTTTTGTTAATGGCTGGTTCCAATATTCTAGTAACGAACGCTTCTAGTTTGAAACGCTCGTGGTTAGAAGCTTAGGCGTTCTTGATTGATCGTTAATGTTAAGCAACGCTAAGCGCGGTCACAATTGGGATGGGTGACCGCAAGTGGCATTACGAGCTGAACGCTTCCGTGCTTCGGAGGGCACGTTAAATAGTCGGTCCCGGCTTTTAAGTTAAGCCATGACGGAGTCCTTTGGGCGGCCTAAAAACTCCGTCACAAGAGTTGGCCACTAGCTCATACGAACATACATAATAGTAACGAACGACAGATTAGAGAGAGAATTAGATTACCACAGCAATTTTTTTTGTCAAAAATGTATGACTTGTCGAAAAGCGCCATAAAACACATACATTTGATCGAAGGCTGTTGGTAATGACCCGAACGATCCGTCGTCCGAGGTACCAGAGTATCGGAACAGGGCACAAAAGGCCTTGAAAAACTCCCGAATTCCCATAGCAAGTGCCGTTTTATTACTGGCAATCGAATTATTGCTGAATCAATTGGAGTGAGTCATACAATGGTATATGGCCATACAAGTCATACAAACTGTAAACTATCGCGATCATCGCTTCAATTGATGTGAGAAGCAGACTTTTCTATGGACCAAATTCTTTGATCTAAAAATAAAGTGAATTCTTGAAAATATAACTCAGATTTTGAGCTTTTTGACGACCGGATTCGAACCTGTGACTGCAATGGAGGTGGAGTGGTTTGGTACCTACCTACCACTAGAACGCAAGGCTGTCTTTATCAGTTAAGTACATTATCATCAATAGCCCTAAGCGATTTCTGTAATTTTCGTAAAATCGTCCGAATTGTAGGTGAATTGTACGCAATTCAGAAGCTGATTCATATTTGGCAATACAGTCGGAATTTAGGTAAATCATACACAGCAGATTAACATAATGTTGCCTTTTTAACCCTCTAGTACCCACTCTCAATGCTCAATCTAAAGAGTTCTAAAACATGTGTCAAGTTGTCAAAGAACATTGACTTAACTAGTAGGTACAAATTCAATGCTTGCCTGCCATGCTTTCAATATCTATGCCATCGTTTGACCCTCCAATCGAAGCTATTGAAGAGTGCCATCACCTCTATTCTTAGACTGGTCAGTGGTCCGTGATCAACTGATCAGTTGGCTAATAATAGAAAATGCATCAGTGTGACATGAGGAGGCCGCGTGAGAAGTCTCCTATTATTGTTACCTGAAAAAATATCGTCAAAAAGGCGCACGTACATTGGCCAAACCAAATTGGCGACGTTTTGGAAAAGGGCCAGGTCAAGAGTACCTTCAACCGACGAGCCTGTATGAAGAATGTTATGAGAGTGAATGAAAGTATGTCAGGATCGTAGCAAATGGAGATCCGTGATCTCTGCCTACCCCTATGGGAAACAGGTGTGATTTTATGTAATACATACATGTGTTATTATGTATGTATTACATAAATAATAAATAGGTACATTATGTAATACATAAAAAAATAGTCATAAGTAAGTCCAAATTTTAAACACAATTGGTCTTTCTTTTATGCTATGTTATTTAGAATAAATAAATCTTTATCGAGCCTTTCGATAGTATAGTAAAATTACAGGGTGTGTAATTCTTATCACATTTGCAAGACAAACACCACAACACAGTCATATAAAGTGGAATAAGGGTAGGTAGTTGATGATGATTATTTAAAAAAATCAGCTTAGGTACATCAATAAACCAAGCTGATCATAGACATCAATAATAAAACGCTATATAGAGCGTGAATAGGAGAACAGAAACTGTGATTTTATTGATGGTGGGACGTCCCTATTGGCATCATTGCCTTACCTAGCCCATCTATAAGACCTGTCTGAACTCATTAATGACTATTTCCTGACCTGGGTTTGCATAAAAACCTATGAGGATAGTTTATTACCATAGCAACGATTCTGACAAAATTTTGACAGAAATAGTAGAATTGGGATTTTGATTGAGACGAAAGAAACTATCCTCCCCCACCAAGATGGACCATCTATATGGGCGATGGGCTGATAACCATGGATATGGCACCTAGTACCTAATCTTACACAAGTTTTCCTAGGATTACTTGTTGCTCTGCCCACCCCATTAGGGATTCGGGGAGAGAAAAGAAGCAGCTAAAGCTATTTTCTTTACTGCCAGTCCACAAAGGAGTTAGTTTTTTTATATTCGGAAAAAATCTTAGGAATACTTACCCCAATAATAGTCCGTGTTTCAAAACTCAATAAATCGAGGTGGCTTTGATTATAAAGATCGAGGTAGGTATGTAGGTACTTCCCCGACATCAAAACCTACTTTTAATTAACGGTCCTTATCTTCTTTCAATATATTTCTTTCTCTTTTATTCATTAAGCCGTAACTCTCCCTGAGATAGGGTGGTTTTAATTTAAAATATCTTAAAAGTTATAGATTTATGGTTTGTCCTCTACTTTTAATTACAAGTTTCGTGTTTTTGAGATTGGTAAAGTTTTGACTGTAAATATTGGGATGGTTTTACAGGAATAGGAAACAGAACGGAGTTATAGCTAAAATTTTATGACGAATTGGTTACCTACATGCAACAAAAAATGCAAATGTGTGCTAGTATGACTTAGTTTTAAATGTTAGTCCTCCATCTCTGTAACAGTTGGACGGATTTTACTAAATAATTTGGAATAAAATAATCTATGATGTTTTGGCGTATCCGCTATTGTACCGACCTACTACTTAAACTATCGTCCTTGTAAATCTAACTAACATTGAAATAATGGACCAATTTGATCATAGAATCTATGATCAGTGCAATTTCAGTAGGTACTTATCCACATTGATGATAGAACTTTGAACAGTCAAAGTATCAAAAATCAACATGGGATTATTCTGCTACTTTATAAAAATTCTGTGTACCTAATTAAGATTTAAAAACCAATTGAAGTTTTAAACAGAGCCATCTATGCTAAGCATAATGTACTAAATCGCTGTTGATCGATTCTGTAGTTTTAAAGCTGCGCGTGCGTTGCTTCCTTACCTACTATTTAGTTCATGAAAGTTTTAATAGATGGCGCAAAACTCAATATTTCTATAAATAAGGTGCTATGACAGCTGTGCCCTTTTCGCGATGGCGCTCATTAGGGGCGGCCTATGTCCGGCAGTGGACTGCTATAGATTGATGATGATGATGAAAATATTAAAAGACACGGTTTATTCCGTACATTGAGCATTTAACTAAATGCTCGATGATTCCGTAAGTCACTAAAACATCAAATTCCGGGGAAATACCTTTAAATGTTTTTGTACGGAAAGGTACCTAAGCATCAAAAAGATAAAAATGCTTGATAAGATATAAACCTTATTTTTATAAAATAAACTCCAACCATTTTGTATGCTTAATGCATATTTTCGCGTTTATTGATAAATATAGAAAGGTAGGTTGTAAAATTATGATTGAGTGATTAGGTACTACTAATACTAATCCTGTCATTAGTTATTTCGAACAGATTATAATACTTAACTTTTTCTAAGAAATCAGGTAAGTACCTACCTAAAAGTTAAAATTTATAAAATAATAGATAGGTACCTACTACTTACTTAGGTATATACTTTTTTTATAAATACATCCTCGCAATCTACACTAATATTATAAAGAGGAAAACTTTGTTTGTTTGTTTGTACTGAATAGGCTCAAAAACTACTGGACCGATTTTAAAAATTCTTTCACCATTCGAAAGCTACATTATCCACGAGTAACATAGGCTATATTTTATTTTGGAAAAAAATAGGGTTCCGTAAGATATTTGGGTTTTTCGGACACAAGGTGTAAAAAATCAACCAGAAAAGTTACTTATTTTGCGTACGCTGCCTAAACTATAAAAGATAGAACCATAAAATGTTCTAATTAATTGTAGATCTTATAAATATCTACAAAAAAGTCCGCGACACACTATACCCATCTATGTCGAGTGAGGCACAGCAACCATTTTTTTATTTAAAAATCTTGAATTTTTTTTGGACTACATTTAAACGCGTTTATTTTACTCATGCTATTAATCCTTATCAAAATAAATGATTTCATCACTAAGAACAGTTTATGGAGATAATATTTGGTCTTTGAATGATTAAAATTGGACGTTTGGTTTTGAAGTTATGGCGAAATTAAAATATTACGATTTCTGCTGCACGGCCCGTTGCGAAGTGGGCGTCACCAAGGCGGGGGTGCCTAAACGGCTGAACGGATTTGAATGAAACTTGGAATATACATAGTACATGTACTGATTTAACATATAGGCTATTTTTTACCCGGGTACCACGCGAGCGATGCCGCGGGCGGCAGCTAGTACATAATAATTTTATTACAACAACCAAACCTGGAAGAAAGATTTGCATAGAAACATTTCTCCCGTAGCAGGAATCGAACTCGCTCATCTTTCGTCACAGTCGAGCACTCGCCCGCTATGCCACCGAGGTCGTCAAAATGAAATACCTAGAAATAATTTATTAACTTTTTATAATAAACTAGCCAGGTCGGTACCTATAAAAATAATTTGCTGCTTTTATTTGTTTCCTATAATTTTAAAGTTAGGAAATTATGTAAAAAAATAAACGAAACCTTGATACTTTTTGGTATTTAATAAAAAAGTATTAATATATTTACAAAATTTGTATACTATCTACCTACCTAATAACTATGTATATAGTTAAATGGTGTCATAATTTATTGTTAAATTGATTTCAATTAAGTCTAGCATTTACAGGCTTGGTACTTACACTACAACTTATATTACATACAACGCATAATATTAAGGTTTTTTTTATGTTTAGAGAGCACTGGTGGTCTAGTTGGTAGTGACCCCGCCTTCCGATCCCAAGGTCGTGGGTTCAAATCCAGTCGTGTACCAATGGATTTTTCTGAGAGAAAAAATTATGTGCGCTATAATAACAGTACTCTCAAACGGTTAAAGAAAACATCGTGAGCGTGCCGTTTATGAAGGTAAAACTTGCCTCCTGACGCTGTAATCATCTACTATAGATGGTAAAAGGCCTTATTTTTTATGTTTCCAAAATATTGTCTAAACTTACACAGAAGGTAAATTAAAAAAAAACCCTGTTACCATATCAATTTATTTCTAGGTCTTACCAAGTCTGACCAAGATGTCACTTATGAAAAAGTGACATTATTCATAATACAACATGTTTCATTACAGAATTGATATAGGTTCTAACCTTTTTTTATTGAAACTACTTGGTCCTATTGCTGGGCAAAGATCACCTCCATGGATTTACAGACATCCCTACATTTTAACATTAGTCTCTCTATATAGTCACTTTTATGTAAATAATCGAGATATAATTTATTATTGGCAATACGTTCCTATATTAATGTGCATTTTAATTGACATTTTATTATATTATATTATTTTTTCTGGACGATGTGGCCCAGTATCCCTGAATATCCGTATCGTATACTTTGTGGACAATGTGTCCAATTTTGTGCATTTTCATTGACATTGTAGCCACGATCTTAAGACCCGACGCTAACTTAAATTATTTGCTTGACTGTGTGATCCAATATCCCTGTAAACTTCATGATTCCATGATGAACATCAGTTTATCTGTCTCCATCAGGTATACAGGAGTTGGTCTGCGAGATCCTCGAACTCCTAGTCTCTGGGTCTCAGGAGTATTTTCCGTTGGTGCTGGCCTGCCGGCCCCAGGTGGTGGGCCGGGGGGGGAAGGCTGGGGCTAGGCTGGTGGGGGATGTGGGGGGGGAGGCTGGCATCAGATTCGTGGCGGGGTGCCATACTTTTGCTGACATTGCCATTTCATCTGAAAAATAAATGGGTTAGATTAGCTCATTGTGAAATAGAGTTTAGTTATTGTAAGCAGAAGCTGTCTCCTGGCACTGTATACGTTTGAGAGCACTGGTGGTCTAGTTGGTAGTGACCCCGCCTTTTGATCCTAAGGACGTGGGTTCAAATCCGGTCGTGTACCAATGGATTTTTCTATGCTAAAATTTATGTGCGCTATACCAGTAGGTACTCTCAAACGGTGAAGGAGAAAACCCGCGGCTTAGTCAGTTCTGCACGTATTGACCATGTCTTTCCTGTGTACAAGGCCGAATAAGCTGAGAGGATGGAATAGGTGCTGGGCAAGCTTACTCCATCTTAATTCGTCCCGGGCACTACAGCGCAACGTTTGTGAAGGTAAAAGTTGCCTCCTGACGCTGTGTAAATCATCTACTATAGATGGTAAAAGGCCTTAGTTTAGTTTATAGCTGGTAAAGGGCCTGAGTATAAATGACATGAAATGCATAATGGTGTTATGGTCGCCTCACGATCAGTCAATAAAGTTCCACATTCCGTTCCTTGTGTGCGATGATCTTGGGTTATCTTTAGATAGATTAACACTGTATTGTACACAAAACACAGAAAAATAATTTTACAGAAAAAAAACAGTACAATGGGCGGCTTTATCGCTGAAAGCGATCTCTTCCAGACAACCTTTGGATAGAAAGGATAAACAAAAACAGAAAGACGGCATTTTCTATCCATGAATACATGTTTAAGTATGTACTTACTATTTGAGAATGACCTTGAGAAAGCTTGCTTGGTGTTCTGGTCCTTTGTAGGCGGCATCTTGTTCTGTAAAAAAAGAAAAAATGTTTAATAAACATTGGCGACATTTTGTTGACAGGTAACTAATATGAGGGAAAAAATAATGTCGGATTCCATAATTTCTCTGCTGGACTGGGAGTAAAGAGAAAACATTCAACTTTCTTTTATATCAAACATATCTCTATGATTGCGAAAGTCAAGACGATCGGATATGAATTATTCACTCTATCCCCAATCTGAGCCATTAATAATGATGATGATGATGTACATGGTTTATCTTACAGCGATGCATCATACACTGATCGCTCTGTAAGGGTGGGTGTACAATGGCTGGAGTTTTCTGTATCATTACTATTACTAAACTATTTAAACTATAAATACCTACTATGCTATATTAATATCCTGCTAACACATTTATAAAAATGTGAAAGTTTGTGTGGATGTGACGATGTATGTTTGTGCCTCAATCACGCCGTAACGGCTGAACGGATTTGAATTAAACTTGGAATATACGTAGTATGTGTGCTGGAATAACATATTATCAACTTTGTCCGGATACCACGCGAGCAAAGCCGATGACGAAAGCTAGTAAACAATAAAGACATTAACACACTGTGATAGTATATGGGAATTAGATGACTAATAGAATAGTTATGTACATATTTTTTTTGTAAATACATACATACATACAACACCCAGACCCGGAAGAAATATTTGCAGAATATTCAAATATTTCTTCCTTAGCGGGAATCGAACCCGCGCCTCTTACGTCTCGGCCGAACACTCGCCCGCCACGCCACCGAGGTCGTCGAATACGTAATGTAAAACCTATTTTCGGAACTTTAATGTGTGTGAATCCGCCCTAACGCTACATAATATTAACCAATTTTTCCCTTGAACGGTTCAGTCTTAATGCCAACGTTATTACGATAATACAGAGATACGTATTGATGACGTCATACACGCAAAAGGACCTATCTCACAAGGCATCCGAAAACCGACCTTATGCAGCTGTTTTTGGGTTCAATATCCAAAAACACCGATACTAATAAAGTTACGTTCGATACTTTCACAGTGTTATCACATTTTCATGTAGAGCAAAATTATTTATATCACCTGAAAATGTACAAACGATATTGATTCCTGTTGTTCTTGAAATAGGGTTGAGATTAGTTTGTGGTAGTATGGATTTAAGTCTTTTAAAGTACGTGTAGCTTTTCTTCAGAGACGTCTGAACAGATTTATATCATACGAAAAGAAAAAGGGGGTATTTACAAAATTGATTATGTTTGACGTTCTTTTGAAGGCGCTTCTTTGAGCAACCGATTGATTTTAATTGAATACTTAAAGAAGGGTTCTAAGCTTTGATTCTGGAAGCTTTTAGGCGATTAGTCGTGTTTCGATACACAAAGGGAGAGATTCCTGTAAGATATTCGATAAAGAAAGGTATTTGGAAATATTATAATGTTTAAAAGTTGATAAAAGATAGATACCTACCTACGGCTTCATAATATTAGTAAGCCTGGTTTCTTGAAAAGTCACCAAATTAGTCAATTTCCATTGATTTTGTTCAATTTCATACACATTATGTGCTAGCTGCCGACTGCGGCTTTGCTAGCGTGGTACCGGGATAAAAAATAGTCCATATGTACGTGTGTTATGTATATTCCAAGTTTCATTCAAATCCATTCAGCCGTTTAGGCGTGAAAGAGTAACAAACATCCATACATACAAACTTTCGCGGTTATAATATTAACAAAGGCCTTTTACCATCCTTTAGTAGATGATTTATACAGCGTCAGGAAGCAACTTTTACCTTCACAAACGGGACGCTGTAGTGCCCGGGACGAATTAAGATAGAGTAAGCTTGCCCAGCACCTATTCCATCCTCTCAGCTTAGTCTGCCTTGTCCACAGGAAAGACATGGTCAATACGTGTGGAGCTGACTAAGCCACGGGTTTCCTCACGATGTTTTCCTTCAATTAATATTAGTAATAATATATTATAATACATCCATAATATTAGTAGGATTATAGCAAAACTTGCAGCCACTTCTGATTTAAAGTCGATATCCATCATCATGACGGCCTCGGTGGCGTGGCGGGCGAATGCTCGGCGGAGACGCAAGAGGCGCGGGTTCGATTCCCGCTGCAGAAGAAATGTTTACATGATCTGTAAATATTTCTTCCGGGTCTGGGTGTTGTGGTACCATGGTACTCGTAGTTTCTGATACCCACGACACAGGGAATCCTAGTGTGGGGTCAGGACTATGTATGTGACTGTTGGCTGTTATTTATTATTTATCTCGTAGTCTCAAAAGCCATTTGGGTCACCAAATAGAAGTCATTATATCCGCGCGGGTAAACTAGTTAGAATATATTCCACAATCATGGCGTCTGCATAGCGCTGGGAAAATATCAAGTTGTGAACAATCAAACATCTCACTTGCACAAACACGCCTGATAAGCAGAACGCCTGTCGTCGAAGTACATAAATAAATATATAAATACATGCGCGGGTTGCATTTAGTAACGAACAATGCGGTGGACGACGGGCATAGAGTGGATATTACCTATCATCATCATCATCAAACCTGTAGGTTTATGTTATGTAGTATATATATAAGTAGGTATATTTATGTAGTTCGTTTTTTTTATATGTATGTGTAATATTTTATTACTCTATTTTTAGTCTCTAAAGCACTACCTCTGTTTATTCTCCAAATTTCACAAAGGTTAGCTGGAAGAAAATGCTAATAAGCATTCGCCTATGTACATATTATTTCTTGTGCAATAAAAAATTTTCTATCTATCTATCTATCAAATCCATCCCAAGTGATCGCAAGTGGCATTAATACTATTTGTAATTTCGACATTCATTAAAGATTTGCATGCCTATAAGAGGTAGAATTTAAGAGGACATTCCTTAATTAAAACCTATATTTTGACATATTCTTGCAAATAAATATTTAATATCATTTCATTTACGAGCTGAGCGCTTCCGTGCTGCGGAGGGCACGTTAGACAGGTCCCGGCTTTTAAGTCGTTAAGCCGTGACGGAGGCTTTTAGGCGGCCTAAAAATTCCGTCACTAGAGTTGGCCGCTAGCTCATACGAACTTATGAAACATTAGCAAGTAAGGGAGGGAGGGAGGTTTGTAGCTACCACGTATAGATGGCGTTGGTTGGCATAATGCACAAATCAAAGAAAAATATACAATGGGAGACCTTATCGCTGAAAGCGATCTCTTCCAGGCAACCTTTATGGCACCTACATAGCGCCTACTGCCAAATTCGCCAGCCTCTTCGGCCGAGTGTCCATCAAACAATTTGTTTTTTAAACTATCTTGTAGTTTTATATAATTATTTTTGGTTTTTAAGTATTATGACATTTGTAATTTTTCCGACGTAATTTTTACTTGATTTTATCGTCTACCTCCTATAATTATTATGACACTTGACATGTTTGGATTCCAGCTTTTAATATTTGTCAATGAATTGGTGTACATAATGTAGGCGACACTAAAATTAAAAAAAATCTCTTCACTAAAGGCATGTCCACAGTAAGCCTCCTAGCGCTCTGAGAACTACGGCGAACTTTCCGCTGTGTTCGGCGTGAAAGCACCCGATATACTGCTATCTTACACACGCTATATGTGTCAGCTTCTATACACACACCTTTATACCTTAACTTGATGAGCATAAACCATGAGTTTCACGCGCAAAAACCGCTGAGTGTAAATTCTGAAAGATGTATGTATGTATGTATGTTCGTATGAGCTAGTGGCCAACTCTAGTGACGGAGTTTTTAGGCCGCCTAAAGGCCTCCGTCATGGCTTAACGTCTTAAAAACCGGGACCGAATGTTTAACGTGCCCTCCGAAGCACGGAAGCGCTCAGCTCGTAATGCAACTTGCGGTCACCCATCCCTATTGTGGCCGCGCACATCGTTGCTTAACTTTAACGATCAATCAAGAACGCCTAAGCAAGATACGCCACGAGCGCTTCAAGAATTTCGAAGAAATTCTGGAAGATTCAGAATTCTGGAAGATGAAGTTCATAGTTCAATATACTTTATTTCGTGAGAGCACTTGTCTAGTGGTAGGTAGTGACCCCGTCATCCGATCCTAAGGTCGTTGGTTCAAATCTGGTCGTGCACCAATGGATATTTCCGTGCGAAAAATTATAAAAAAACATTCCGGCTGAATGATTTTCTTGGACCATGTTTAATATGAAAACTGAATTAAATTTGTCGCGGATTTAAGTTTCCTTCATTTAAGTCTAACTTGGAAAAATAACCAGAGTCAATGTAAGTTTTCAACTAGTTTCGCAGAAATAGATACTTATCTCTCATTAAGTTGATATCAATAAATGCCTAAATCCGATATAACATTAGCAACGCCCTACGGAAGTATCATTTCTACATACATACATGTCAGAGCGGGGTGGGCAGAGCCACAAGCAAACATAAGAAAACTTGCAGCCACTTCTGATTTAAAATCCTAAGATGGATATGGTGAACCATGGTGACAGGTGATCAGCCCATCGCCAATGTAGATGGTCCATCATGTTGGAGAGGATGCTATCCCTTAGTCGACTTTTACGACATGCTCGGGGAGAGAAGCAGCTGGACGCATTCTATGCTTTTTCTTTACTTCCAGTCAAGCGCAGAAGTAAATATCATTTCTATTGCCGCTATAACAAAAGGGGCCTCATACAAGAAATATTTATGTAGATGAATGAATGAATGAAAACTTTATTGCAAATCTTACAAATTAAACAACTAGAATTAACAAAAGAAGATATTGTACAATGGGCGGTCTTATCGCTAATAAGCGATCTCTTCCAGACAACCTTTGGATCGAGAGGAAATTAAAGAAGTTGAAGATTGGCCGAGGTGCACACTTTTAATAGATAATGTGATAATAATTTCTAAACCTACATACATATCAAAAACAATATACCTAGATAAACAGTAGATGGTATGGAACCCTTCATGTGCAAATTCGATTCTCACTTGACTGGCTTTTTTATATGGTTGTAATTTTTCCATGAGTCATCTGGGGCTTGTCTAATCCATAATTATAAATCTCCTCACATAAATATTTATCATATTCCTAAATTAAGATAATGCCCATTCATTACAAAAAAATGTTACTTATCTATATTTTAAATAAAAAAATAGAGTTTTAAGGTAATGTATCTCTACGTAGAATCTAAGTAGGTAAAGTACTATCATTTTAAGCGTGCTTTTCGTTTCGTATTGACTTTTTTTTGAAAAATACAAACTGCAATTGGAAATACTGAGTTCGTTTTGTGTTCATGAGCTTTGTTATTTTATTGCGGGCGGGCAGGCTGTGCACTTGTTTGCATTTTTGTAAACTATTTCTTAATTAGTTCTAGAGATCTAATCTTTTTAGTATTATCTCAAGTCGCAAATTAATGTAGTATGCTCTAAAATAAATAAATTTGTTTATGCTCTGAGGACTATAAAGAAAGTAACGTCAATAAAGACTGCGATCGTAGTGTATCATAGCTATATAGGATCCATCATCAGATATGGTATTTTGCTGTGGGGCAATTCAACTGATGTACATAGGGCTTTCGTTGCGCAGAAGAAATGCATTCGAGCAATATGGGAAATAGAACAAACAGAATCGTGTAAGCCTTTATTTAAGAAACATAAAATATTAACTCTTCCTTCCTTATATATATTGGAATCAGCTACATTTGTCAGAAGTCATCCTGAACTGTTTGAACAACGAAATAATACTAATCGGAGAACGGTAACGCAAAAACCCTTAGTAATGCCCACACCGAGACTGGAACTCTTTAAACGAAACTGCGCTTACATGACATGCAAAATTTATAATAAACTGCCTAATTTCTTACTAGAAAAAGGAGACATTATTTTTGACAAAGCACTAAAAGAATGGTTGGCATTGAACTGTTTTTACACAATTGAAGAATTTTTTGACTCTTAATTTAATTTTATATTCTATTTTATCATGATTTGACTGTAATTTAGTTTTCTTGATTTGTTTTTTTTTATTTTATTAAGTTTTGACATTGTTTTTTTTTCTTTATATATATATTTTTTAATTTAATTTTAGTTCCTATGTAAAAGTATTTGTATGTCATAATATTATGACTGAATATGCTGGACTCCATTGACATTATAAATAACAAAAATGTAAAATTATGACCATATTCAAGACAAATAAATGATCTTTATCTTATCTTATCTTATCTTATCAAAATGGAAAACAAAGTCAAGCTTGCATTAATAAACAAACTTCAATTACAAAAAAAAGCTTCGCAACAAATAGAATTCGCCAAGCATTGGATTTATTTACAATTCTCACTAATATCAGGTAATTTATCTCTTAATCCTCGCATTTTTCTCGTTCTGTTCACCCTCATTAGTTCAAAGCAAAAAATAAATTAAATTCTCCAATAGCACCCCCCTCCCTCACTAATTACCCCCGAGTAAGCCATACAAATCGGTGAAAATGTTTTCTAATTTACAAAAAGGCGAAAATATATATATTTTTTCTCCACTCGCCAAATGAACTTATTTAGCTCAAGAGGGATTTAATAAAGATTTTTCACGGGTTCTTTCTCGGTTTCGTCGAAGTTTCTGGGGTTCCGCTGGGGGAATCTAGCGAACACTTCGCGTCACATACTCTTCTTACAATAAATGCAGTTAATACCTTGTTAAAAATATGAATTTGTGACGTAATATTAGAATTGCTTGGCGAACTCGACGTGGTGGATATCTGCACTTCTGCAGGATTGATTCCTCGGCAGAAGAAATGTTCAAAGGTTATCCAATTATTTCTTTATGGTCTGGGTGTGGTAATATCATGGAACATGTTCTGTTAAGTGGACTGAACTTTAATTAAATAATCCCATACGGAACTCTTGCTTTTGTTATAAATTAAACTTTACCGGTCATCATTTTTCTTCCGACAGTTTTTCAAAGCGACTAATCTGAGTGATATTTCACGTGTCGCTTCATTGAATTAGCGAAGTAGGAGGTAGGTATGTACATCATCATCATCATTTCAGCCTGGAACCTTAAAGCCCACAACTGGGTATAAAACTAAGGCCTTTTACCATCTATAGTTGATCATATATACAGCGTCAGCAGGCAACTTTTTACCTTCACAGACGGGACGCTGCGCTGTAGTGCCCGGGAAAAATTAAGATGGAGTAGGCTTGCCCAGCCTATTCCATCCTCTCAGATTAGTCGGCCTTGTCCACAGGAAAGACATGGTCAATACTTGCGGAGCTGACTAAGCCGCGGGTTTCCTCACGATGTTTTCCTTCACCGTTTGAGAGTACTGATATAGCGCGCATAAATTTTTCGCACAGAAAAATCCAATGGTACACGAACGGATTTGAACCCATCCCTTAGGATCGGAAGGCAGGGTCACTACCAACTAGACCACCAGTGCTCTCATAATAATAGAACATACATACCTACATTACGCCCGTATCCCTAATGGGGTGGGCATAGCCTCAAGTAAACATAAGAAAACTAGCAGCCAATTCTGACTTGGTCCTAAGATGGATATGGTGACAGGTGATCAGGCCATCACCCATATGGGTGGTCCATCATTTTGGAGAGTATACTGTCCCTTAGTCGACTTTTACGATATGCTCGGGGAGAGAAGCAGCTGGACGCATTCAATGCTTATTCTTTACTTCCAATCCAGTAGAGAAGTAAGTTAAGTCCAATCTCAGGTAAAATTTTTGTAATTAATTTTAAAAGGCACTTTGCGCAACCAGTGCGAATGTTATGACATAGTTCGTTCACCAATTCGTTTAGATCGGTGGTTGAACTCTACACGTCATCAACCACAAGGTCGCCATAGACTGAGGTTTAGATAATTTTAATTGGAAATACAAGTACCTCCTATTACTAAGTAGGTACTCTTCTCTTTTGCGCAGTATTTTAAACATCTGCCCTCAAAATTATCATTTCAATTTCAAATAATTGTTAATTACAAGAAAACTACAAAATTAATCAATAAACTGGTTTCAACAACTAAAGAAATAGTTATTACCTACCTATCAAAGTAAAACTCAGCTGAAAACATGGCATTATTCCCGAGATCTAAATTAAAACATATCCAAAACGTGAATTTTTCAAGAAGTTTTTAATCGTGTTTTTTTTTCTCTTATCGTGTTTTCACTTTGAGGAACCAAAGAAAGATTTTAAAATTTCATTTAATTTTTGAATAATCACATTTCATTAACTTACAATAGAGTTTTACTATCATCATCATCATCAAATCCGCTACTGCACACCTTCGTACCGTTTTCTTACGATGTCTTCTTCCTTTAAGCATTTTTTCTACCTATTTTTTCGTAATATTTTTCCTTTTATTTATTTCTCAGGGAAAACGTTTTTTTTTTAAGATTTCCTAATTTTTTTAAAGTAAACTGCACCTATTTTGTTCATTTTTTTTCATTACAAACAGCATTAAATATTAACCTTTACAATTTGACGCAAACCACTGACTTTAAAAAACATAATCCAATTTTAGCCCCAACTCAAGTCACCCGTAAACCTCTACTTTACCGGCACTTCCGAACACCGTTTCGAATATAACTGGCGAAGACTTGTTAACTGTGTGAGGGTCCCGTAGTTTTATGCGATCCAAGAGCTGGCTCTTATTTGGCTCAAAGAATCAGTATTGCCATTCAGCAATGCAGCCAGAGTCTTAAGCACGCTTTCTGATAATATGGATCAGGTGAGCTATGGACAAATTGCAACAGCCTCCAGATAACCCAAATGTTTATTTTGAGTTTTGCAAATTATATTATGTATTTTTAAATTACATGCAAATATTGTTTTATTTGTGTTAATAAATGTTTTATATCAAGAAACCCCAAAATCAATAACAAGCAAATCGAGCTACTCGTAATTGTCACGAGAATTTTAAAAATACTAGTGACCTAATTAATTCTTCAATCTTTCAGTGTAGGTCCGTGTAAGATAATATAAATACCTATATCTACCTAATATGTAGAGAATATCTTAACATATAAAACTCTTGCGTTACTGACTGATTGGACGCAGTGGGATGATGAAATTTGTACAAAAAAAAAACGCAGAAAGAACAAAGCCGTGGGGCGTTCTACTTTTTAGAACTCAGGATAAAAAGCTTAATGTCATTGAATTGTGAAATATCAAATGATTGACAAAACTATATGGACTTCGGTTTTCACTGTATAACTCTAAAAAAGACAATTTAGTAAGAAAGGGGTTCTGTCACCCACCTTCCGTGCCTCCAATGATCCTAAATTAACGTCGCGAAGGGGGTCTAATCGACCATTTTTTCTCCGCCTGATTACGAGAAGGCTAATATTGACCCCCCCACCCACTCATTGGGCTCAAACAAATGTTAACCCTTTATTCCTCTCCCCTTTGGAAAAAAACCCATAAAATATATCTAATTAAAAAATATCCCCGTCTAAGGACTGACGCTCATAAAGAATGTCAATTAGGCCGGGACGTTTTTTCTTTTGGGGTATTTTTTCTTGTAATATTTTGTGTCGTTGGCGGCGAAGGGTTAAGATAGCGAAATTAGTATCGGTATGAAATATTGAGTAATTTAATATTTGGCAGAACTCCTCCGGGCCTTTGTTCGACGGTTTCTTTTTAATCTGGATTAATGTTCGAGATGTGGGGTGCACTTTGGTAAAAATAACGAGTTACAAAATTAATGGGTGAGATAAGAAATCAATGCATAGTCAACAGAACGAGTAAAGCCTTGAATTAAATTTCTATTTTAAAATTCTACTAATAAAAATAAGTAAGTTCGTATGAGCTAGTG
This sequence comes from Scotopteryx bipunctaria, assembly GCA_949320045.1. Lineage (NCBI taxonomy): Eukaryota > Metazoa > Arthropoda > Insecta > Lepidoptera > Geometridae > Scotopteryx > Scotopteryx bipunctaria. Next base: position 8,239,385 of record OX439461.1, on the reverse strand, counting down.
AACTCTTGTGACGGAGTTTTTAGGCCGCCTAAAGGCTTCCGTCGTGGCTTAACGACTTAAAAGCCAGGACAATTTAACATGCCACTAATATATTTTAATTCTACTAATATATAAATGCAAAAGTTTGCGAGGATGAGAGTACCATGTCTAGATGAATTTTGGGTTTTGATAGCGCTGTGTCATCATCATCATCTTCCTGCCCTTATCCCACTCTATGTGGGGTCGGCACACTACAGCCTGATCCGGATCATGCTGTAAGAGTTTTGGCTAAGGTGTTTTATGACCGGCCGCCTGCCTGACGTCAACCCTCCTAAGGAATACTTGCTTATTTTGATAGCGCTGTGTGAAATATACAATTTATATAAATTAATAAAATAATAATAATTGAATATTAATTTATATACTTTATGGATCATAAAGGAAGTGGTAACGGTAGTTAGGTAATTGGTTCAAGGGTACGACCGAGACATCAATTTTGGTAATTATTTATTACGCATTCCATTTGTGGAACTCGGTCAGTTTGCTAATGATTGGCTACTAGGATTTTTTTACTACAACTAAACGTGTTACAAATTATTTAGAACTAGTGTGGTGAAATTTCGTGGGACGTAAATGGATGAGGGTAGCATAGGACCTTGTTGGATGGCATAAGCTTAGGGAGGCCTATGTCCAGCAGGCAAAGACAGGCTGATGATGATGATGAGTGTGATGAAGAGAAGACTTATGAGTGTTTATAAAAAAAAGTATTATTAGGTTTCAATTCTTATCATTGTTTTATCTATTTCTTAGTGTGACGTGTTAGCAATATGTTTTCACTCTAAAATTTTTTTATGTTGTTTTTTATTTGTGAAAACCTTCAATAGGCTTTCTGCTTTCATTATGTTATCTATAACTTATCTTCTGCTATTAGTTTTCTTATAAATAAATTAATTCTTGTCTTCAACTAACGGATGTCCGTTGATAGAACGCAATGGTAACGTTGTATTTGTCAAAAAATATAGTACTTACTTGTATTAACTATAAATATTATATTTAAATAAACTTTATAACATACTATCTGAAAACAAGGAATGGTACTATTTTGAAGTTGTTTTGATATCTGACTGATTTTAAGTGGTATTTATTAGTAAAGAGAGAGTACTTGAGAGCACTGGTGGTCTAGTTGGTAGTGACCCTGCCTTTTGATCCTAAGGTCGTGTGTTCAAACCCGGTGAATGAATTTATTTGTGCGAAAAATTTATGTGCACTAGGTATACCAGTACTCTCAAACGGTGAAGGAAAAAATCGTTAGGAAATCGTATTGACCATGTCTTTCCTGTGGACAAGGCCGACTAAGCTGAGAGGATGGAATAGGTGCTGGGCAAGCCTACTCCATCTTAATGGCACTACAGCGTCCCGTTTGTGAAGGTAAAAGTTGCCTCCTGACGCTGTATAAATCATCTACTATAGATGGTAAAAAGGCCTTAGTTTATAAGTAAAACCCTAGGTTGTTAACCTCAAAGTAAATATAAACATACCGTTAGCATTAGAGTAATGCTTAACTATAGCATCTAAGAGTATGAACGTATCATTATTAAAATAATGACCGTACCTAAATGAAGATTCCAACCTGACAAGTCATTTATATCCTGCGAAGTTTTCAGCAATCCTCTCGAAAGTACGAAACAATTATAATAGCTACAAATGTTTTTGCGACAGCGTATGATATGCTGTCAAACGAACTTTATACATTAGAAACGTTGAAAATTAGCGCGATTGTCATACCAAAATATTGTGCGCCTCGGCAAACTTTATATGAAACCGAATTTGTCCGAATATGCAACTAATAGTCAACTAATGATGAACCAACCCTTAAGAAAAATAAGTATCTATATCGACGGATGAAAGCGATTTTGTCCTATCTCAAAATATTCAATTTTACACCAGAGCCAAAAAACCTTAATTTACAGCAATTAGTCGTGTGAACAGTAAAACAACGGGGAAAAAATCAAGGGCGTATCATAAAATTTTTCATTGTAGAAAGACGAGACATAGACCATTCGACGCGGCTTTTTTGCTTATAATCAAGTTAAAAGTCATTTAGGCCATTTTCTGAGATACGACATTACCGCTTTCTGCCGTCGATATAATTATTGTAACACCTCTATATTACTTAATTAACACCACCGCGTTAGTTTGTATTAATTTCAGAAGCTAGACGAAAATTGCCGAAGCGCACAATATTTGTGGTATCTTCATCAAATACACACGATTTCTGTGTCAATCGCATAGATTGTCGTGATCATTTGCGGAGTAGAATTACTAAGTTAACGTTCAGACTAGTTATTTCTACATCCTTGTAATTATAACTCTACGCCCACGCATTTTAATTTTACATAGGTATTCTACTGTGTCACTATGTCTCATGCCACAATTCGCCAAAAAATACCGTTACTTATAACAGTAGAAAACTTTCTCAATGTGTTATTTGTGAGATACGGTTTCCTTTTTACCCACGACGGAACAGAGAAGTTGGCCTAAGAGCTTGTTGTGTGTTTGTCTGTTCCCATTTTCCTCAAAAAGTACTGAACCGATTTCGATATGGTTTTTTACATTTTATTGATGTCATTTAAGGTCATTTATTAGATATGATTTACGGCCATAGCCCACCAGTGGGTGCTGCAGCAGCTAGTATAGTTATTTGCAACTGTAGATAACAATGGCGATTAACTGCCCATCGTCTGTTGTTAAAATATTAACCGACCATTAGTGACAAAAAACCTTGGGAATTTTCTACGGTCTTGCTGAGGTTGGGACATTACTAAAATTCTAAGAAAAATAAGTTTGAATTAACTCCGGTGGATTTCTTACGTGAAATACCTACTTACTTAAGTAAGACAATGTGTCATTTACATAATGAGTTCACTTCTAAACGCTTTTCAAAATCTGTCATTATATTTAACAATTAGTGAATTTTAAACAGATTTAAACAGAAGCATAGCCTATTATGTTAGTCCAGCACTTGAACTATGTATATTCCAAGTTTCATTCAAATCTGTTTAGTTGTTTAGGTGTAATTGAGGCACAAACATCATCACAAACTTTCATAATTATCTATATTATAGTAGGATTGGAAAATCATCAACTTTATCATATTCATTAGAAACGGTGTTAGCGGTGCAAAGTCAATTATTATATTCTCATGAACACTAACACAAACATTATCCCCTTATAGCATTACGAGCTGAGCGCTTCCGTGCTTCCGAGGGCACGTAAAATTGTCGGTCCTAGCTTACCACGACGGAGGCCTTTAGGCGGCCTAAAAACTCCGTCACAAATGTTGGCCACTAGCTCATACGAACTTACTTACTTACTTTTACTAAGAAGTACTATTATTTAGTAGTAGTTAGGAAGACCCCTTATAGTATTCAGAAAGAAGTACTTGTAAAAATACATTTTTACCTGCGCAAGCGCACATTCATGGCCAAAATCGGTACGAAACGACATCGCTGAGTGCAAGACAAAGAAGTCCAGTTAGATGACTCACTGACAGCAGGTAGAAAGTGACTGATTCACTGATCGTCAGGAATCCGGATGGAGCTTCTGCTGAATAATAATAACACCCAACAGTCACATATATAGTCCTGACCCCACATTAGGATTCCCTGTGTCGTGGGTATCAGAAACTACGAGTACCATGGTACCACAACACCCAGACCCGGAAGAAATATTTACAGAACATGCAAACATTTCTTCCGCAGCGGGAATCGGACCAACACTGAGGCCGTCAAATAGTGAATATGTGCCTTCTTATATGACTACAATATCATTTATTTTTATGCAAAGGATTTTAAGATACAGGGAAGCTAAAGGATGAATGGATCGTGTGAAAAATGACATGGATAAAAACGGATTTTTTTTCTGTCTAGCAACTGCTCTCCCCGAGCATGTCGTAAAAGTCGACTAAGGGATAGTATCCTCTCCAACATACCATCTATATGGGCGATGGGCTGATCACCTGTCACCATGGTTCACTGTCGTCTTAGGACTTTGAATCAGGAATGGCTGCAAGTTTTCTTATAATTACTTGTGGCTATGCCCACCCCATTAGGACGTGATAATAATGTGGATTAAAATGACGATTACATTTATCAGTAAAACGTGGTCAAAATAAACACTGTCTGCATTTAGATTCGATTCGACTGTATAAGGAATTCGATGAATGCTGAATCGATAAACACATTTCTAAGCTCGATTCTTAAGAACGACGTGCTACGAATTTTATATTATAATCCAATGTCGATTGAACATCACGTACTGACGAAACATCATACTAAGAATAAAACCGAAAGATTATTGGCCGATTCCAATATAATACTAACGAATCACGAAACGTTCATTACCATAGCAATACCGTTATCTGTCGAAAAGCGCCTACATTTTTGACGGAAATACGAAAACTTGTAAACGACCACTCGTTAGTAGAACATTGGAATCAACAACAACTTCCAGTCACATACGTGCTAACCCCAGCAGCTGCTTCTCTCTCCGAGCATGTCGTAAAAGTCGATTAAGGCATAGTATCCTCTACAAAATGATGGACCAACATGTGGGCGATGGGCTGATCACCTGTCAACATACCCATCTTAGGACTTTAAATCAGAAGTGGCTTCAAGTTTTCTTATGTTTACTTGTTTTGTAAAAACTGTATCGCATCTTAGCCTAAAGAGGGAGGTTTAAGTTCAACGGTTGACTTCTATCAGTTCATGATCATAATGAAGTAGAGTATGTACCTTAGTTATGTTTTATGAACACATACCTTGTTCAATTTGAAAGCTAAGTGTCTTATTAGCAGAGAAAGTTATTAATTGTCTGAATGACAAGTGAAAGTAGGCAAATAAGCGGGGTCAAATAATTTGCACGATAATTTTGCAAGGTTTTGCACAAAAGGGTTTAAAGGTAACATTTGAGATGTTTTGTGGGTTTGAATCAAAATAAACAGTCACATACACTAGAATTCTCTGTGACGAGGGTATCAGAAACTACGAGTACCATGGTACCACACAACACCCAGATCCAGACGAAATTTTCAGAACATGCAAACATTTTATCCGCAGCGGGAATCGAACTGGCGCCTATTGCGTCTCAGCCAAGCAATCGCTCGCCTCGCCACCAAGGCCGTCGAAATTATTGACCTTTACAAAGGCTTTGAATTCTACTATTTAAGACGTGTCCAAGTATCCCAATGATTTTAAGGATAAAAAATTTTTGACTTTGACTTTGACTACTTGTCACATTTTGATTACCTTGATTTATACCCGGAAATAAAGTCCAATACCACATGTTTTAAAAAATACCAACTAAAAATATCAACAAAATTGATTCGTCGTACTTTGCGGTGGCATAACATTGAGGCTGATAACGTAGTGATGTTATCACAACCTATAGTACATTTTTAAAGATATATAATACTTATTCGCAGTCTAACTGATAAGATTATGTTGCCTAAGGAACCGTCATATAAACATAACTCATTATACATATATAATTATCACACCCGTATCCCTAAAGTATTAAGTAACAGTAACATTATAATTATAACTGTGAGCGGTATTTTGAACCTTAAACTAAAGGAAATAAAGCTGTTTTTGTGTAAATTCCCAGTCGTCTGTTATCACTTCATCAGGAAAGAGACCTGGAAGAGCTGACTGCGATGTACAAGTTTTCAATCAAATCAAGTCGCTAACTTAAGAACAAAAAATCCAAATAAATAATACATTTTTCAAAACACACGATGTAGTGTAGTCCTGAAAACTGCCAGAGTTACTTTAAAAAAAGATAGAGATATGGATTGAGAGCACTGATGGTCTAGTGGTGGCGGCTCCACCTTCCGATCCTAACGTCTTGAGTTCAAATCCGGCCATGCACCATTGTATTTTTCTCTTCGAAAAATGTATGTGCGCTATACCAGTACTCTTAAACGGTGAATGAAAACATCGTGAGGAAATTGGCATGTCGTAGAACTTAAAAAGTTCGAAGATATGTGTCAAGTGCAAGGAGCCTTTAAGGCGCACTTTAAATCCTTTCACCACACTGGTTTGAAAGAATTAGTGACACGAAGAGAGATCATGACATTCGACTTTAAATAATTATAAATAAACGAAAACCAAAGCCATTACCATCTACCTATACTAGATGGTTTATACAGATGCTATTTTTGACTACAGTGTACAAACCTAAAAGGACTTTATGGAGTATCCTTGCCCATCACTTACACCATCCCCCAGTTTAGTCGGACTTATTCACAGGAAAGACATACATACATATTATCACGCCCGTATCCCTAATGGGGTGGGCAGAGCCACAAGTAAACATAAGAAAACTTGCAGCCACTTCTGATTTAAAGTCCTAAGATGGATATGGTGAACCATGGTGACAGGTGAACAGCCCATCGCCCATATAGATGGTCCATCATTTGGAGAGTCTATCCCTTAGTCGACATTTACGACATGCTCGGGAAGAGAAGCAGCTGGAAGCATTCTATTCTTTACTTCCAGTCCAGCAGAGAAGTAACAGGAAAGACAAGTATTACAAAAAAAAGAAAACCAGAACTCACAATCTTAGTCATAGTATTAGTGAAAGTTTTGCCAAAATTCCACTTAACTAAGTATTGTGTAAGTTAAACCCAACATAAAACTGGTTCTCAAAGTACCGGTATGTATGTAACCTTTGTGAAATAGCTATTGGTATTTTTGCAAGTGATTGACCTAATTGAAGGTTGGTAATGACTTACTCTGTATATCATAATTTAGTTCGTCTAAGACTATGAGTAAGTACTATATTCTTTTTATGTTCTACTATTCCCACTAGCAATTTTTATTCTTTCTTTTTTTTCCTCTTGACCAAGCCTCATCATCATCTCCTTATTTTCCCACTTATATGGTCTCAGAGTTGCTTTTTAAACATTTTTAAAACGCTTAGCTGTTGCCAAAATTGTTTTTTCTTTTTACTGATTAGTCAAAACCTTGTCTATATTACATTTTTGTAAAAGTTCCGTATTAAATAGTCATATTCAAATTACGAAGAAAGTCAACATTGGTTCTTAATTACTGTTATCTTGTAGAAAAGTAACACAAAGGATTTTTACTGAATTAAAACAATGAAGACCAAAATAACATTGAATAGATTAATGAAGTTCATTACTCGTACATAATAAAGCATGAATCAGTGTTTCAAACCAATCTGGAAAGGAAAGGATACAAAAATAATCCTCCCACAGCGAATAAAAATAGCTTTGACGAAAACAAAGGTACTTTACTTCCATACAATCATAACATACGTAAAATACACAAATCTGATAATCATTAAAAAACAATAAAATTAACTGAAACAATAATAAAACTGAAGAAATATTACTCAAACAGAAAAGAAACTCACAAAAATAAACGTAGTCAGCAATAAAATCCAGGTAGATCCAAGAATAGTATCAAATGAGCACAAATCACCACATATGTTTTCAGACGAAACACAAATTAATAAATTAAGAACAAATAAAGCAGCTTTCAATTGAAACGAACTGTGTCCAACTGACCATTTCGCGAGCCTACCACTAACTACTGTATACTCTGATAACAAATTGATTCTCAACCATGTTTACTTGACTTATGATATAAATTTGAATGACAATAAAATGTTGACACGTACAAACCCAACCAAAGAGAATGAACAAGCTAATATTGAGGTCAGTGACGTCTTTTTTTTGAAGATAATTGTGCGGAAACGAGTTGGATTATTAAAACTCGAACGCGCTAGAGCGAGATAGAGTTTTGCGAATCTATGGTTGTCTATGGTCAGTCTCATTGCTTTTGACTGTTTGTTAATTATAGTTTAGTGATTTTATTGGATTTGTCTGTTATGTAATTCAGTTCTTTTATCGTCAACGGTGTGACGAGTTGTAGCGTAGATGATTAGGTCATTGATCTCTGTATATAGGTCATTCTATTTATAGATAGATAGTTAGTTAGCCAACATTCTTTAGGATCCCCTACTCATATGTCATGGTGGCTAATGATTTTAAGATTAAAAAATTTTACTTATTTTAAACAATTTAGTTAATGATCTTTAATTAGACAATTTTCAACTTTTTTATATGTATGTATGTTCGTATGAGCTAGTGGCCAACTTCATTATTATTATTTCATCATTGTAGGTGCTTAGTTATTTTTATTTATTTTATGGAAAAAAACTAATTTTAAATGTAAATAATTAAAGTAACAACAATAAAACAATATAAAGAATTCGATTAATATTTAATTAGGTATACATTTGAATAGAAGCTGAAACTATAAACTGAAAAAATTATGTGCACCAGGTACTCTCAAACGGTGAAGGAAGATATCGTGAGGAAACCCGCGACTTAGTCAGTTCCGCACGCATTGAACATGTCTTTCCTGCAGACAAGGCCGACTAAGCTGAGAGAATGGAATAGGTCCTGGGTAAGCCTACTCCATCTTAATTCGCCCCGGACACTACAGCGTCCTGTTTGTGAAGGTAAAAGTTGCCTCTTGACTCTGTATAAATCATCTACTATAGATTGTAAAAGGCCTTTATATTAAGTAAGTTCATGTTATGAACGTTGTAGACAGCTTGGTGATGATGATTGTTAAATATACTCTTCTAGCACATCCGCGTTTTTCCATTTTTCTCATTTTTATAATAATTCTCTTCATGAACTTTTTTAGCTACAAATAACTGTTTTATTTCAGTATTTGGAGTCTGAGGAGGTTCCACGGGAGGGTCCAGAGGCGGTTGCAAGTTGGTCGCCTTCTGGAAGACAGTAGCTTCAATCCTCAGCTCTGGAAAAGATGTTCTTCATTAATATAATGCCTTTCATGCTTGGTGGCATTACGAACGTGTGAAAATTAAACAATGTGATGCAAATTTGACGAATAAAGTATATTAAGGCTTGATTTTGAGTGTGTCATTGATAAAATGAAGGTACTGTGTAACGGAAATCTTTTTACATTCAATTTAACAATGACATATTCAATTAACAGTTCTTCTACTTCTCTGCTGGACTGGGAGTTAGAAAAAACATGATATGCATCCAGCTGCTTCTCTCCCCGAGCATGTCGTAAAAATCGACTCGGGGGTAGTTCTCGCCAACATGATGGACCAGCTATATGGGCGATGGGCTAATCATCTGTCACCATGGTTCACCATATTCATCTTGGGACTTTGAATCAGAAATTACAAGTTTTATTATGATAACTTGTGTAATTAAGTATGTTTATTCACGCTTTAGACACGAGAAAGCATTTTGGCTCTATCATCTGCAACAGATGTAATGGCCAGTGATAGTGTTGATTTATATTCACAGTCAATCTTGTACTATGGGATTTGATACTCATCATTGGTACCGTGGTAACTAACTCTACGGTAGGTACCTAAGACCACCCAACAGTCACAAATGTAATTCTGACCCGACTCCAAGTTTCCTTGTATCGTTGGTATCAGAAACTACGAGTACCACAATACCCAGACCCGGAAGAAATACTTGCAGAAAATGCAATATTTCTCCCGCAGCGGTAAACAAACCCACGCATTCAGCGTCTCAGCCGATCACTCGCCCATCACGCTACGGTAGCCAATAATGAAGGGTAGTAGTGATCGATACAAAAATGTCTACTGATTTTTGATAAACACGACAATTATAAGTAAACCTTATATCTATTTTCACAACTTACCTGGCAACTTCTTCCTCGCTAATCCTGTTCGTTCATCCATATTTAGTTCACACATTGCCAAACAGAATATTTTTGTCACTATTTTTGTTAATCACTGTTTATTATAAACAGACATGTAGTTCGGTCAAGCTTTTGTAAGACACTGAAAAATCTAGATAAAAATAAGGGGTATTACCAACCATATCACATGATAAAATGAGTAATATTCGTAAATGCCGATATCCTGTTTAAAGCAACTAAAAATTAACTAAACTGACACAGGAAAGAACCGAGTATTAACAGGAAAAGAGGCCATTGCCTGCCAGTGGAACTATAATATTATAACTATAATAATTCTAAATATATAAATATTTGAGGACATATCACACAGCATCATCTAGCCCCAAACTAAGAAAAGCTTTTATTATGGGATCCAGATGGCTGATAGAATACTTTTTTTTTTGTAAATACATACTTAACTTAAAAGGACAGAAGACCCGGAAGACATATTTGCAGAGCATGCAATCATTTCTACCGCAGCGCGGGAATCGAAACTGCGCCTCTTGCGTCTCAGCCGAGCACTCGCCCACCTCGCCACTGAGGTCGTCAAACATAAAACACTTGTGTTGATGATTGACTTATTGACAAACAACCACAGAACACTATTACTCCCAAACAACGCACTGCCTGAGCAAAAAACTTGGAGGGTATACTTAGGTTTGCATTGCACTAAGAAAGGAATTACCGAAATTGCACTCGCAGTGGATGCGTCCTTTTATTATCTATCTATCTATCTTATACGAGTAATAAAACTGTAACTAATCGATGTCTGTACATTGAAGGAATTTGAATAAAACTCTGGAAAAAATATGTCTGGATTAACATTTAGAGTTTGTTTTATCAAAATCCAAATAAAAAAGATATGTCCAGTTAAAGAATATCGTCTGTAGGGCACATTATGTTGTTTTGGCTGATTTTTTTTCAATAAGGAGTAGTAGTACAATCTTATCAAATACTATCTAAAACTCCGTCACAAGAGTTGGTCACTAGCTCATACGAACTTACTTATCTGAAATAAGATTTGTTTTGAGCACTGATGCTTTAGTAAGTACTATTAGATCCCTTTTTCTACCAAAATGTAAATTCAAAATTATGTCCAATGCACAAAAAGAGCTGTCTTAATGTCCGATTCTCTATATAATACCAACGAACTACGGATGGAAATTAACCTAGAACGTAATTTTTCATAAAATTTGTAAGGCGCTTTTTAGCAGATTAAAACATTGCTATTATAATTTAGTATCCGTTGTCGTTACTTGAATGTAAAATAAATGGTAGCTCTGAAAACAGAATATTACATACATATATTATTATCACGCCTGTATCGTGGCATCGGTGGTTATGGGGTAGGCAGAGCCATAAAAAAATAATAAAAAAACTTGCAACCACTCCTGATAATAGTCCCAAGATGGATGTGGCAGAAAATTCCAATAAAATTTACTACAAAATCCAAAATCAAAACCAAAGATTACCAGTAAAGTTGGATCCTGACCAAAGTCACATGTCCACACTAGTTTTGTCCATAAATGCCAAAGTTGTCCATTGTCCGGTTAAGGCAAGTTTCACAAGTATTCCGAGCGTAGTTCCTGAATTATGACGCGCGGACGCCCAAAGCCTCAAGTGTGGGAAACTTCCCCTTAACTTTGTATTGGTGACCAGAGCCCTGACTTGATAATTTTGTACTTGGAATTTTGGACATGAGGGCTGACTCATTCCCAGGGCAAAGAATTTACGCGACCATACGCTGTGTGAAATGTCCACATACGTTTATTTATTTATTTTTTAATACAACGCGTGAACGCAGCCAATCCTCTTAATTGATCAAAATTCTTCGTTTACTTGACTTTATTTTCTTTATTACCCATTAATTTGTGTAGATATATAGGTATATTTTGAAAAAAAATACGAAAGTTTGAATGCCTAAATTCTACGTAGATTAAAGACGTTTTCAATTAATGAGGGGTTTCAAAGAATAAAATAATTTTGATACATATATTTTAAATTTTGTGATGATTTGACGTGCCTCAGCCATGTTGTAACCGCTGAATGAATTTGAATAAAACTTAGAATATACATAGCATATATGCTGGAATAACATAAACATACATATATTCACGCCTATATCTCTAACCGGGTGGGCAGAACAATAACTAAATTTGCAGCCATTCCAGATTCAAACTCCCAAGATGGATATGGTGAACCATGGTGATAGGAGATCAGTCCATCGCTCTTATAGATGGTCCATCATGTTGGAGTGGATACCATCCCTTAGTCAACTTTTACGACATGCTCGGGGAGAGAAGCAGCTGGACGCATTCTATGTTTTATCTTACTCCCAGTCCAGCAGAGAAGTGACCACATAAACGTGAATAAACTAAGACCTCTTTTAATCCAAATACCGCACGAGCAAAGCCATGGACGTCAGCTTCTTTATCATTAAGTATACTCTGGAGAAGTTGGATTGGCAAATTACCTACTTCAGATGCTTTAGTGAAATTGAGGCTTAGAAAAAAAAGCCTCAATTTCATAAACATATTTCTGAAGTCATCCGCCAACTCAATTTCTCCAGAGACGAGAAAAAATATTCGATCGCTTATAAAACAGAATCGAATTAGCATTAATTTTGCCCAGAGTTGATACCCAGTCACGTAGTTCACCAATTTAACACTCAATTTGTTAAGAGCGACGTGAAAAGGGTGAAAAAAGTATTTAGTCAATTTTCGATTGGCTGTTTGGAAAGGGATACTTAAAATTGGAGCCGCTACTTAAGCTACTGTAACATTTCTTACAAAATACAATGATTATTGATAATGAAAAAGGTGTCATAATCATTGAAGGTGGTATTAGCTTTAGGTGTCAATTTATCCAAAATATTTCTATGGATAATTTGACAGATCATAGATAACCAAAATGCTCTTTTACCTAATTTTTATTGAGTTTGTTTTGTGTGTAGGTAATGTTTAAAACTAGATTTAGTTAAACTTGTTCAAAAAGTCGATGTTCCTGTTTGAATATCTTACTGGCCGATTTTGTTAGCTATTTTATTTACCCACTTTAGTATTCACATGAATAATCATCAATATTTTTTTAAGAACCAGACCCCATTTTTGTAACTTTGATGAAAGTCAGGACGAACTTTTACAAAATTCATTTTGATTCGTGACAAAGCCTATATCTATCAAATACTAGCTGCTGCCCGCGGCTTCGCTCTCATTGTACCCGCATAAAAAATTGGTCTATATAATTATTCCAGAACATTTATTATAAATATTCCAAGTTTCATTCAAATCCGTTCAGTCGTTTAGAAGTGATTGAGGCACAAAACATCCTCACAAACTTTCACATTTATAATAATGAAATGAAGCGCTCATGGCGTAGCTTGCTTAAACGTTCTTGATTGATCGTCGAAGTTAAGCAACGTTGTGCGCGGTCACAATCGGGATGGGTGATCGCAAGTGGCATTACGAGCTAAGCGCTTCCGTGCTTTGGAGGGCACGTTAAATTGTCGGTCCCGGCTTTTAAGTCGTTAAGCCATGATAGAGGTTTTTAGGCGGCCTAAAAACTCCGTCACAAGAGTTGGCCACTAGCTCATACGAACTTTCTTTTTACTAATAAAATTAGTAGGATAAGTTATATACACGTCAGATAGGTAAGTTAATTATATTCCATGTTGGTCAAGCCTCTCCTAAGGCTTTGAACAAAGCACAAGTTTCACAAAGACGGGAGTTGCCACATTCAAACGCCAGGCGCAAACTTCACGCCTCGTGAGGACGCCACAGATAGGTATACAAATAAGCAGCTATACACTAGCTGTGCAGACGAAGACGAGAGCAGGTCTAGTGGTAGCGGTAGCCTTCCAATCCTAAGGCCGTGGGTTCAAATCCGGCACACCAATGGATTTTTCTGTTCGAAATATGTATGTGCGCTATACCAGTACTCTCAAACGGTGAAGAAAGACATCCTGAGATACAGTGAATGAAAGGAGCCTTTGAGACGTGCTTTAAATCCTTTCACCACACTGGTTCAAAAGAACTAGTGACACGACTAGAAATGAAAATGAAAGTGAAATCCAGTCCATTTAATAGAATAAATGTAGGTATATAGTAAAAAACCAATACGATAACTTATTTAAAGTTAAATGTTCATGTAAATTATTATTATTCTTGTCTTCTATATTCTTATGGTTAAAGAAAATACATACATACATTTATTATCACGCCTGTATCCTTAACGGAGTGGGCAGAGCCACAAGTTATCATAAGAAAACTTGCAGCCACTCCTGATACAAAATCCCAAGATGGATGGTGAACCATGGTAACAGATCAGCCCATACCAATAGATTGTCCATCATGTTGAAAGAGAATAATCGACGGGAAAATAAATACCACCAAATGTGTAAGTACCCTCCTTGCAGGTAGGTGGGAGGTGAATGCCTTCATCTCCCACCAGCTCGTTAACCGCCGAATGGCAGCGAATTGATACGAGAATAAAATCGCTAAGTGAATGTAACCATAAATACTTCGAGCCCGGATTTTACTTTAGACATAAAAACACCCTTATTGTCTAGTACTATTGGACTTTATTATTGGGATGAACAGTGATCAAATTGGCCGTAACTTTGCCCCTACGTTGAAAACTTTCGTATCCCACACAAGCCCACACAGTTGTTAAAAAAAGATATAATACCTTAGGGTTTTTTGTATATAAGAAAAAAAACGTGGACATTTCACACATCGTCATCTAGCCCTAAACTAAGCAAAACTTGTACTATGGACACCTGATGGCTGATACAATACTTATTATAGGTTTTTTTTATAAACACATACTTATTTTGCATAATATTATTACAACACCTAGACACAGAAGAAATATTTTCTGAACATACAAACACTTCTCCCGTAGCGGGAAAGGAATCCGCGCCTCTTGCGTCTAAGCTGAGCACTCGCCCGCCACGCCACCAAGGTCATCTATAAAATCAATATAAGTCCTACTAACATAAAATTCTCTGCTAGACCGGGAGTAAAGAAATACATAGAATGTGTCCAGTAGCTTCTCTCCCCGAGCATGTCGTAAAAGTCGAATAAGGAATAGTATCCTCTCCAACACGATGGACCATCTATTGAGTTGAATTCGCACACAAAGGGTTCCGTACATGCATGTACATACATTTTAATTATTTTTTGTTATAGCAGCAATAAAAATACATAGGTACTCGGTGAAAATTTCAACTCTCTACCTATTACAGTTCAAGAGATCTGCTCTCCTAGTAAAGAACGCAGAAACTAGCATTTCTGTCAAAAAATTGTTAATATACATTCGGAATCGCCTAACAAAATACAGCATTCTGTGCTCACTCACGTATCAAAACATGTTTGACGCAGTTACTGCGTTCTTCACTAGGAGGGCAGATATACTACCCGCTGACAGGCGAATGGACGGACAGCGCCAGCAGCGGTGGCTTAGTAATAGGCTCCCGTTGGAACTCTTCGGGTACGGAACCCTAAAAATATATATGTGAAGATGTATGTTTTAATCATACCTTTACGGCTCAACGGAATGTGGTTTGAAATAGCTTACAAGTAGTTTTTCATCAGACCTCAAACTATGTATCACGTGTCATTCAAATACGTTTAGCGTTTAGCCGTTAAATCGTGATTGAGGTACAGTCATGGAATGAAAAGGTTCGTCACCTTGAGGTCAGTTTTCGCTTAGACTAGTGTAAGAATCAACAGTAAAACATACTATCCTGTATGACACGATAAATTGTAAAACAATTTTGATGCGCGTCAATTTGAACTTTGTTGTCGAGCAGTTAAACATAATTTTCTATGCAACAGTTTGTTCTGTGCCTTAGATTCAAAAGGTAACATTTCTCGCGACACGTCAAACGAATCAATTTGAAAACTGACGAACCTTTTCATTCCGTGACTATACGATTAGGTATCACATACTTTTGTATTTTAAAATATTGGTAGGATTCCGAAACCAACCAGTATTCTATTATCAAAAAAGTATGGATAATTTCTAAAGAGGTTTTTATGAAAAGATGAAAAGAGGTCACATCACACTCAACCTCTTTTCATGTTGATACATGCGTCAAACCAAAGGTTTTCCACACAAAACATCACCTTCCCTTTTATTGGGCCGTCAATCTGCAATTTGTTGGTTTGTGACGTTTTTATGTGTTGCCACCTGGCTGATGTGGCAGTGCACTAACCCTGATTATAACGCTGTTTGCTTGGTGTACTGTGTTTACGATTTTCAGGTGAAATATTTTGCGGATGTTGTGAACGACGAAAGATCTCTTACAAGTTGTTAAGCACAGAAGATAAAAAATGATCGGCCATCTTGACGGCCTCGGTGGCGTAGCGGGGGATTACTCGGCTGAGACGCAAGAGGCGCGGGTTTGATTTCTGCTGCGGGAGAAATGTTTGCCTGTTCTGAAAATATTTCTTCCGGGTCTAGGTGATACCACGGTACTCGTAGTTTCTGATACCCACGACACAGGGAATCCTAGTGTGGGGTCAGGACTATGTATGCGACTTTTGGCTGTTATTATTATTGTTATACGACATGACAGTTTTATAAAGATCATTATAGAAGGGAAGTGAAAAGAAGGAAAGGAAGAGGAAAGCAGGTCAAACTCATAAATTGGAAGAAGAATGAGGGACCGTGCTTTTCGAGATGTACCCTGATTTTTGATTATCGCGAATTCGAACTATTCGAATAAAATGAGAATGAATGAAGCGAAAGTAGTATGCCAGCACTGTACAAATGGAAATCCGTAGTCTCTGCCTACCCCCATGGGAAATAGGCGTGATTTTAAGCATGTATGTGGGTTTGAACGTATTTTTTGAGCATCAATTGTTTTTCGGTTTCAAACATCTGTAAACGCTCATTTTGTTCAAAACATGACAAGTTTACATTGTTTACTTTGACAGAAGCTTGCTTTGCTTTTTGTGCAGAGTCAGCGGTCAGACGGTATTTTCACGGTCTAGTTGGAGATCCTTAGCCAAAACTCTTACAGCATGATCCAAGGATCTGTGCCGACCCCACATAGAGTGGGATAAGGGCAGGAAGATGATGAGTTGGAGATCCTTAGCTATACGATTAAATCGAAATAGAGCCTGGTGGTCTGGCCGTAGCACACTCGCCTTTCGGTCCTAAGGTCGCTGGTTCAAATCCGGTCGTGTACCAATGGATTTATAAGGAAAACATCGTGAGGACGTAGCAAAACGGCTCTCCGTTAGCCGCTTTTCGCCCCCCCGGGAAACGAGACGTGACGGGTGGCGTACCGCGTCGCCGCCATGCGGATGATTGGATTTTTTCGTCATCATTGCGTTCCCACGAGAGTTAGGGATTTAAACGGTCCACCCCCGCAGAGCCCTTTACGGGGGTAAGGCGGAATACCGAGTGTGTCCTGTGACCGCCAACACAGACACCCTCCGTTACACCAGCTTTTCCCTCTGGCTACGAATCCTCGGCACGGGTCGGCTAACACCTTGGATCGGGGTTTGTTTCCGGGTATGCTCCCTGAGAGTTGGTTTAATTTCGGAGTTACCTTCTCCTAGATGGCTGCAGACCAATGCTGACGAGGCCCATCTCCCCGGGTTTGATTTCAGAGTTTTCCTTCTCTTAGACGGGTTGCAGACCAATGCTGACGAGGCCCATCTCATGTACGGTGTAAGCGGCAGCCTTATTCGAGCACTGAAGTCTCTCTATGAGAGCTCTAGTGCTTGCGTGAGGATACATGGGTCATACACTGAATGGTTTGGCATCCAAAAGCGTGTAAGACAGGGATGTGTAGCGTCACCATGGCTGTTTAACTTGTTCATGGACAGTTGCTTGCAAGATTTGAAAGGTAGGGAATGTGGTTTAAGAATGAATGGGTTACTCGTCAAATGCCTTCTCTATGCCGATGACCAGGTTTTACTTGCGTCATCGGCAGATGAGTTGCAGGAGATGGTAACAATTATGCATAGAGCCTTTGAGAGGAAGGGAATGAAAGTGAATGTAAATAAGACGAAAGTTATGGTTTTTGAAAGAGATGAATGCATGACAGCGTGTGACATTATGGTGAATGGAGAAAGAGTGGAACAAGTGAATGAGTTCATATACTTGGGAACATTGTTTACGAGAGATGGAAAGCATGAGGAGGATATTGAAAGGAGAGTGATTGCAGGAAACAAAGTGAATGGGGCACTACACGCCTTTATGGAAAGCCGGAAAGTATCTAAAAAGGCACGACTGGCTGTACATAGAGGAGTACTAGTGCCGACACTTATGTATGGTAGTGAAAGTTGGGTATGGCAGAAGAAACATCAAAGTAGAGTGAATGCAGTAGAAATGCGTGCGTTGCGAAGTATGTGTGGGGTAACTTTGAAAGATAGAATGCGAAACAGCGTGATAAGAGAGCGATGTGGAGTGAAAGAAGATGTAGTGATGAGAATTGAGAAAGGTATGTTAAGATGGTTCGGTCATGTAGAGAGGATGAATGAAAGAAGATTAACGAAACAGGTGTATGAAGCGAGTGTGAATGGTACCGTTGGAAGGGGAAGACCTCGGCGCACGTACCTGGACCAAATCGGCGACGTTTTGGAAAAGGGCCAGGTCAAGAGTACCCTAAACCGACGAGCATGCATGAGGAATGTGATGAGAGTGAAGGAAGCAAAAGAAGTATGTCAGGATCGTAGCAAATGGCGATCCGTGATCTCTGCCTACCCCTATGGGAAACAGGCGTGATTTTATGTATGTATGTATGTATGTACATCGTGAGGAAACCGGCATGTCGTAGAACCTAATTTAGTTTGACAGCATGTGTCAAATTAATGAAAGGAGTCTTTTAAATTACTTTCACCACACTGGTTCGAAGGAACGAGTGACAAGTAGTAGTATCCCAAAATAGAAATTCTTTATGGACCACGTTATCAGAGTTACAGACTAAAAATATAAAATAAAACTTCAAAGTCAAGTTTCATTCTTATACGAGAGCACTAAGTCCACATCGGAGAGTCCTTCATAAATCATAGCGCACCTTAAACGATTTCTACTCATTGAATTATTCATAGAACTTCTCCGCCATTTAACATCGGGAGGAGTTTTATCAAATTTCGCGAAACTTTGGTCCCTTAGAAATTGAGCAGCGTATTATGACGCTGATGATCTAAGGAACCACAGATGTTGCTAAATTTTCACATATCAAAGGTTATGTCCAAAAATTGCAATGATATTTCGTAGTAACAGGCCAGTCAATATCGATACAAAAAAGGCAAACATCACAAACGTATTTAAGATTTTTGTATTATGTTGTTTGGTTCCATTCCATTTTAGTATAATATGTTGAGAGTAGTTTATACCTAAATTTGCAAACTGAAAACCCTGTGCTGCTTGAGATTTTGCGAAAATTTGGACTCTTTTATCTGTTTTTTTTAAACATCTTAGGAAAGCGTTTTTCAGGTATTTTATGTACTTTAAATTTAACTAAATTTGCTACAATTTGAGCTTAACTCGAGTACTCTAGGTCTATTGGTTTCGGAGATACAACCAGTCAAAGATGGGCAATTTTTTTAAAGTAAATAATTTTGGCATTTTCATTTAATTCGGAACAACTACCTTAAAGAAAAGTTTTTGATTTCTTTGTTCGATATTTCTATAAAGTTAACTAAATTCGCCACAATTTGAGCCTAACCCAAGTACTCTAGGTAAACCAAAGTAGCCAGTCAAAAATGACCAATTTTTTCAAGACAGGTTTATTTTAAGTTTTTTTAAGTGACATTCAAGTTATAAAATAAGAGCCTGGAGATTTAGCATTTACCATATTCTCCGTCCATCATACGTCGCCGCTACTGAAGAAACCACGTCTTAAGGGTCACAGTAAAAATTTTACTACGCCTATTTTCCGGTAGTAAAGTGTGGTCAATCCAGTAGGCATAAGTGGGAGGGAGGGGGGTATTTTATGTGTCTCATAACGTGGGGTCCGCATAGCCTTATTGCCAACAAATTGTCTATCCATTGTTTTATTTTTGGAGGAAGTTATATGGGTATTACTGAGCTAGGGTTTCAAATTCATAGGTCGATCAATCGATGAAGGAAGATCGTCATGAAGAAGGATATTCTAGAACAAATAAATTCAAATATATTACGGTAAATAATCAAGACATGTCCTATATTTTTATATTAAAAAAAAAAGTTTCCGTGATTTCAAAAATTATGGTTTTTACTCTACGGTATCACCAGTGTTCAGTACTCCACATGCTCAGTTCTAATATTCTACTAACGTATGGCGCAAACACTACAAAAAACTGGCGCATATTATGGTGCTTTTGTTGCTATGGTTATGAATGCTCCCGTCCGTTTGTAGAATATTAGGACCAGGAGATAGTATTGATTAGCTTCGGCCTTTCGGGACCCTATTACTAAGTCTGCGCTGTCCGTTCGTCTGTCCGTCTGTCAGTGACTTGAAATTTTCAGAGTATACCATTGCCACTATAACAACAAATAATAAAAATAAAACAAATGAATAATAAAATGGGGTCCAATACGAGAAACATTAAATTTTATGTAGCGGTAATAGAAATACACACTCGACTTGAAAATTTCAACTCTACCTATTACGGTTCATGAGATACAGCCCGCTGACAGACGGACGGACGGACAGCTAAGGCTTAGTAACAGGGTCCCGTTGGCACACTTCTGGTACGGAACTCTAAAAAGCAGCAACATACTGACAAGATCAAACCATTTTCACCCAGAAGCAGTATGTCTTCATGGCAACCTTTAATTCACGCTATAAAAACCCACATGATTATTCCTTCATCTACCTGGACTAGTGGCGGGCCGCGGCTTCTCTCGTAAAAATCCGTCACGGCCCCCGCCAATAAAGCGAGACGTCCGCACAGAATGACTTCTACGTGCTACTGTTTGCAGTTATTGCGGGCGAGACAACAACATTTAGAAGTGTCACTGCAATGTAAACTATTCATAAAGTATGTTTTTTAAGCTTCTTTCTTACACAAAAAAACTAAAGCCTTTTACCATCTACCGACGGCCTCGGTGGCCCGGCGGGCGATTACTCGGCAGAGACGCAAGAGGCGCGGGTTCGATTCCCGCTGCGGAAGAAATGTTTGCATGCTCTGTAAATATTTCTTCCGGGTCTGGGTGTTGTGGTACCATGGTACTCGTAGTTTCTGATACCCGCGACACAGGGAATCCTAGTGTGGGGTTAGGACTATTTATGTGACTGTTGGGTGTTATTTATTTTTTATTATTTACTTATCTATAGTAGACGATTTATACAGCGTCAGGAGGTAACTTTTACCTTCACAAACGGGACGCTGTAGTGCCCGGGACGAATAAAGATGGAGTACGAATTAAGTGTGATGAGAGGATTTAAAGTGCGCCTCAAAAGCTTTCATGCACTTGACACAATGTTTTCATACTTTTTAGGTTCAACGACATGCCGGTTTTCGCACGAAATTTCCTTCAACGTTTGAGAGTAAACACTTATGTGCCTATGTGTGCCGTTTATTTATTCCACGATAATTCTTCATACATATTATCACGCCCCTATCCCTAACAGGGTGGGCAGAGCCTCGAGTAATCATACGAAAACTTGCAGCCACTTCTGATCCAAGACTCCCAAGATGGATATGGTGAACCATGGTGACAGGTGATACTAGGTACTCCTTAGTCAACTTTTACGACATGCTCGGGGAGAGAAGCAGCTGGACGCACTCTATGTTTTTTCTTTACTCCCAGTCCAGCAGAGAAATTCACGACTATTCTATCCGTTCTTATGTCTACGTATCGGCTTTTACGCGTGCCTAGGTAAATATAAAGGTATAAAAGTGACGAATGCGGCCACTGAGGATGGATGTGTACAACGAATCTCGTGTGCGTGATGTGACTCCGCTGTTATGAAGACAGGGCTTTATTGAACTGAGGAAGTTATGGAATCATATAAGTGTTGTAGCGATTTTTTTACTTAATTTGATTTGATAAGAAAGGTTCGATCAGTGCGTCCTACATGTTATAACTTACGGAGCTGAAACGTGGACACAGTGCTAGTCCACCAGTTCAAAGTCGCTCAGCGAGCTATGGAAAGAGCTATGCTCGGAGTTTCTCTGAAGGATAGGATCCGTAATGATGTTATCCGACAGAGAACCAAGGTCACCGACTTAGGGGAGGCCTATGTCCAGCAGTGGACTGCTATAGGCTGATGATGATTAGAACGGTAAACCACTTACGCTAATTGATACAAAAGTCACATTATGAAAGTTAAATAACAAATAGAAACAAAAAACGTAAATAAATAAATGAATAACACCCAACAGTCACATAAATAGTCCTGACCCCACACTAGGATTCCCTGTGTCGTGGGTATCAGAAACTACGAGTACCATGGTACCACAACACCCAGACCCGGAAGAAATATTTATAAATCCTGCAAACATTTCTTCCGCAGCGGGAATCGAACCCGCGCTTCTTGCGTCTCTGCCGAACACTCGCCCGCCTCGCCACCGAGATCGTTTTTCAGTACCTTTGAGTCGCACTTTAAATCCTTTCACCACACTGGTTCGAAAGAACCGGTGACACGACTAGATTATATACAATGCCATTAGTCCATCGGTAGGATATCATCTATCACATCGTTTCCCGGTCCGTAAATGTCCATAGAACGTAAGCAGATATTTCAACAGAACATTGAGCTTTTCTTAAAAGCCTATACTCAAGTTCCATCACTTCCCAAACAATCTGTTAAAAATCCAATTCCGATCTATTCAGAACTCACCACATCTTGTATAAACGAGCGGGATACCACGTTTATCTACAAAAAGACATCAATAACGCATGTCGTTTAGGCCCCTGCCTACCCCTCACGTTACAAGATCGCATTTGATATACATCAAGTATCGAATTCTTCGTGCGTTGGTTTTTGCGAGGTGGAAACCTACGGGGAAAAATTGCGACCGGTAACGCTCTATTAAAATGCTTGTTTGTACAAGCATGTTGCACAGTAGTACAACAGATATTGTGCGCCTTGGCATACTTCGTGCTTTTTTAAAAATAAAAACGTAGGCAGATATTTGGGTACATATTACCTAGATATGAAGCCAAACATGATGAGTGTGGTTTTTATAAGGTAGGTTTCATAATAGGTAAGGTTTTATAATAAAACTTACTTAGATATTACATGCATTCTATCTGCCCTTTGTTTCTAAGAGATGTTGTTTAACTTTGGTTAGTTTTGGGCTAGAAAGCTTTTTTTCAGACAGCGTTATCTAACCGCCAATAATTTTTATTATCTTCATTTGACCTTGACAATAAACGGTGGTTGCGGCTATCGCTCCGCCCGTATGTTTCCAGCCCGCATAAAAGCCGCGATAAATAACCCCAAGCAAAACCCAACCTTGCAGCTCAGCCTTAGAATTGAAAATCCCCTACTACCGTGACATATTAAGCCGTTCCCACACGATCGAAAGGAATTTGTAAAAAAATCAAATGTAATTTGCGACAATGGTCTCAATTCGGAGTGTGATGCCCGCCGCCGCCGGCAGTACGGAGATTGCTTTACCTATGGCATTTTCCTTACGTTTGCCTTTAAGTGAGATTGGATTGGTTACAATAAAATTGTTTTCTTATCATTCACGGGGAAATGGATTCAATATTGTAATTTAGGGTAGCAGACGAACAGGAAATTTATTTTTTGAAACCAAAATATATTTCTTATTCATTCATGATATTGGTAGGCAATTGATGGGAATGCTGAGTGACGATTGAAGTCCGGGTTCGATTCCTAGAGTAGGAGAAATATTTGCATGTTCTGCTTACTATTTTATATCCTTACATGTATACTAATTATCCAAGCCTTTATCCAAACTTCTCTGCTGGACTGGGAGTAAAGAAAAAACATAGAATGCGTCCAGCTGCTTCTCTCCCCGAGCATGTCGTAAAAGTCGACTAAGGGATAATATCCTCTCCAACATGATGAGAATTAGAAATTACAATCTAAATAACTTTACCCTGCGTTCACGTGTTAGCAAAAGTACTAGTAAAATGAATGACTTACTATAATCAAATAATTTCAACATTCCGAAAATAGAGCAGCGTTTATTCAGACAAATGCAAGAAATCGACTGGCAAATGTGAAATAATAAATTCCACGCAAACCCGACGGATTCAATATAAATAGTTGCGATCAAACCTGACGCTCAATATCACTGCAATCTAAAATAAACTTTATGGCCTTCGAATAAGATTCATAGCCGCCAGACTCCAAGGGAATTTAAAAAAACATTCTACACTTCTGCAAATTTGCCAAATCAAATTGAACCGTCCGTCACTAAATATAAGATTTAAAATCGCTCACGAATTCAATGAGACTTTAGTTAGTAGGTAAAAACAAACTATTATTTTATTCTGTGGTCACGGCCCTCACATCACAGGTCCCTCTTTACTACATTTATCTGTATTAGGAGTGGATGGCTTTCAGCAATAAACACTCAGGAAGAATAGATTATTTTGTATTGTTGTCCAATACTTAATTATATTATTTACATACATGAATATCCATCACTATATCCATCTTAGGACTTTAAATCAGAAGTGGTTGCAAGTTTTCTTATGTTAACTTGTGGCTCACTACATTGGGGAAGTGCCCGTATCCCTGATGGGGTGGGCAGAGCCACAAGTAAACATAAGAATAACACGAACATAAGCAGAACACTTAGGATGAGGAAACCATGGATCACATAAAAAAAATCCTAACCCTAAAGTGATTTACTAAACTGTAAATAAAATAAATAAATAAATATTTGATCACTACATACATTATGTCACGACGAACACGATCTCGATTTGCTACGGACCTGATGTATACTACGCTTGCATAAATTCTCTGTGGATCACTAAAGAAGTACCTAGATATTTTTTTGCCACTATCTCGTATGAAACCGTCCACGATTTAAAAGAAGCAAATCAATGTCACAATGATACCATGCTCGACTGCGCAAGGAGATCCCGAATACGTAAAGAATACATCATAGATCATATTAAGCTGAATATATTCCATCCTGTGGACGAGGAAATGTCAGTTTGATAGTCTACCTGAGGGGACATTTTTATTTTTATTCTGAGTTTTCCATTTGATGTATTGCTATAAAAATAGAGACAAAGTCAAGCGTCACTTCGCAGGATTGCAAAAAAGATGGGTGACCGTTTGGTAGATAAAAAGTCAAGCGTCACTCCGCGGGGTCACAAAAAGGATGGGTGACCATTTCGTATTTTTTTTACAGCTTTAGCCAAAGAAATGCACAACACATTATACCACACACATAGATACATAAACCACCTTCGCAGTCGAAAAAATTGTCTAAGAATACTATCATAGTTATTAAATAAAATAAATAAATAAAATTATTTTGGACTACTTTTTTTTACTTAGGCTATACTGTCCCACTGCTGGGCAAAGGCCTCCCCCAAATGCTTCCACTTATTATTTCGGACTACTATATCCATAAATTGTTAGTACCTTAATATACCTATAAAAGCACTTATAATTAGGGTAACTTATTTGACTTAATACGAGGTACTTAGTAATAAACATTTTAGTAGATCACCCATATATTTCATCAAATAATTTTCAAAGTAAAAATAAAGTGGGTAGTTTATCATAGGTTTGAAAATAATTTTCCAATTTCCAATCGCAATGTTTCGTACTCTTACTCTTAAGAAAGCGATGCACAGCATCATGTATTCTCGTTGAGGTCAAAATGAATTTGAAAAATATTTTTAACTAGACCGAGTCTTCTAAAGGGTGTAGGTAGAGGCACGTCCAAACATTTGTCATACCCACCTAAATATTTTACACATAAAACAAAATAACCTAACAAAAAGACTTATATACTTACGAGTAGGTTACGTCATACTTAATTGTGACACTAGTTCTTTCGTACCAGTGTGGTGAAAGGCTTGTACCTACCTTAAATGACAGATGCCAAATAGCTAAGACAAAGTTAAATGATTAAAGAATGACTAGGTAACTCTTAGGTAACTCATAGAAAAGGTAAAATCAAAGTATTTAATCATTAAGTTTGTATTCTAATTTCAAACTATAGCATAATTCCATTTCTTTAAAAAAAAAGAACAAACTCGAACTCCGTAATCTGAGTTCGAAATTCAAATATCGCAGTGTAGGAGGAAACGTCGTATCACGGGAGGAATCAAACGCCGGAAGCGGAAAGGAGCGTATTTTTCGAATTTGAATTCCGAACTGAGACTACTTCCGGGTCGGAAACTGGCAGCTTTTACGAGATGGAAGTTTTAAACGAATGCTGGATTTATTTTGTGATTTTTAAATGTGTTTACGAAGATTTCGGCTTCAAGATGTTTTCTTTAGGGAAACCAATTGAAGACCAAATTATTAATCAGATTTATTGATCCTAATGAAGGAAAGCAGTTCTGGGGGTCTAGCCAAGATCATTTCTATTCTCTTTCCATCGTATAAAACGATTGGTAGCCGAGCAGTGTTGCCACCTTGCATTTTTTTAAAGCGCTAGGTCAAAAATAAAATGTCATCAGATTTCATAAATTTGGATTAAAAAAAACACCAAATTCCGCTAAATTATTTCATATTAAAGAAACCCTAGTTTAAATTAAAAACGAACGAACAAGTGGGTATGTATGAGATGCAGAAAAAATAGTACTTAGTATCTTATTAATTATACAATTTTACGTAGGTAAAATACCTACGTAAAATTGTATTTTTTTTAATCCAAATTTATGAAATCTGATGACATTTTATTTTTGACCTAGCGCTTTAAAAAAATGCAAGGTGGCAACACCAATCGTTTTCTACAATGGAAAGGTAATAGAAATGATCTTGGCTAGACCCCCTGTTTAGATTCACTCGATATTTTGCGTCATCGATCTTGATCGCGAAACTTAATCGTATCGATTCTGTTGGCCATTTTTTTAAACTTATTTACTTTTTATTTGACAGTTCTAAAGTATTGGCGTCCTTTTCTTAAACATTGAGATAACAGAGATCGCTATAAGTTTACTAAATACACAACAGAATAGAAATGACTAATTACCTAAAATTAATATTCGCATTGTGAAGTTAGACTTGCTTAGGCTACTTATTAAAATAAGGAGTACCTTATTAAAATCTTCTTGAGTACTTTACAGAGTGTTTTTTTTAACTTGGACAGTAGTTATGGGGAAATCCGAAACCAGAGATACAGAAAAAATGTCTTTGGAACCATCTACTCCTTTTTTGTGACAACAATTTTGGCACAGTAATTTTTTTGATCAAGCACGTTGGCCGAAAAATATACTACGCCAAAATCGTTTTCACAAAAAAAGCGCAAATGTTTTCTTAAATACTTCTTGCATCTCTTCTGGTTCCGGATTTCCCTATTCTCGGAAAAATATTGCGCTATACCAGTACTTTCAAACGGTGAAGGAAAAAATCGTGAGGAAACCAGCGGCTTAGTCAGCTCCGCACGTATTTACCATGTCTTTCCTGTGGACAAGGCCGACTAAGCTGAGAGGATGGTACAGATACTGGGCAAGCCTACTCCATCTTAATTCGTCCCGGGCACTACAGCGTCCCGTTTGTGAAGGTAAAAAGTTGCTTGACGCTGTATAAATCATCTACTATAGATAAAGGCTTTCGGAAAAATCGTGAATTTAGAACGTAATGATTTCCAGATCAGTAGACATGAATACTGGTCAAAATTTCATGTATTATTGGGGTTCAAGTCGTCAACCAAGGGAAGCCGTCTGGTAACAAGCTTTGCTTAGTTTGGGGCTAGATGGCGCTGTGTGAAATGTCCACAAATATTTATTTATTTATTTAAGTTCTGTGGAACATGGAGTAGAATGCCGTTAGACACAACTGCCCCTGTTATGTCACTGTCGTGACTCCCACGCTGTAAACTTCATTACGCGTCACTCGCGCTAAAGTAGCAGGTGCCGCACTGTTAGCGGTTAGCGGGAAACTAAAGCTACATTTATAAATTCAAATACTCCTAAAAGTTATAGATACCTGGAATAGACTTGGACCCGTGTCTTAAGGCCGTGTCCTAAAGTAGCAAGTGCCGCACTATTAGCGGTTAACGGGAAACTAAAGCTACATTTGTAAATTCAAATACTCCTAAAAGTTATAGATACCTGGAATAGACTTGGACCCGTGTCTTAAGGCCGTGTCCTAAAGTAGCAAGTGCCGCACTATTAGCGGTTAGCGGGAAACTAAAGCTACATTTGTAAATTCAAATACTCCTAAAAGTTATAGATACCTGGAATAGACTTGGACCCGTGTCTTAAGGCCGTGTCCTAAAGTAGCAAGTGCCGCACTGTTAGCGGTTAGCGGGAAACTAAAGCTACATTTATAAATACAAATACTCCGAAAAGTTAAAGATACCTGGAATAGACTTGGATCTCTTCTTTTATACACCTACTCCTAAGTGTTTTTTTTTTATGGAAACCATTTGTTTTAAAGTAGATATTATGGTGCTTAGTATTCTATTTATAATCATTATAACTGATGACGACCTCGATGGCGTGGTGGGTGAGAGTTCGACTGAGACGCAAGAAGTGCCTGTTCGATTCCCGCTGCAAAAGAAATGTTTGCATGTTCTGCAAATACTTCTTCCGGGTCTGGGTGTTATAATATTCTGTATAATATGTATGTATTTACAAGAAAAGTATAATATAAGTATTATAATCAGCCATCTGGTTCCCATAGTACAAGCTTTGCTTAGTTTGGGGCTAGATGGTGCTATGTGTGATATGTCCTCCACCTCCTCATCCTCCTCCTTCAATTAATTTCAGGAGAAGTTCTACATCTGTTTTGCTATTGGCCACTCTTAAGCCTTAAGGTTATTTTATGAAGGTCGCTTCACTCGCCAGCACTACGGCCACGCCCGACAGCGACATGACACATTCGTCGACGCGTCCAGCAAATTGGTAATTTATCCGCTAACGCTAATGCTATCGGTGATGGATGCGAATCCGATTTATAGCTTCCTCGTTTTCCAATTATGACGTAATTTAGTTACCACCTATGACATAGGCATAGATAATAACTGGCACAATTGATACATGGCTTATCTACAAATGAATTGAGTTAGTTTCAGTTTATCTTGTAAAACTTTTGATCTAAATTTATAAAACGCTTGCATTACTTAGATTACATTACTTGTCTGGAAGAAATTGCTATTAGCAATAAGACCGCCGTTTATGTATATCTGTTTGTTTTTTTAGTAGGTACCTAAGTTTTTTGTTTTCGTTTTTGTTGTTATACATAATAAAGAGTTTATCTATCTATCTATCTATGTACTTACTAAGACCTGGCTTGGAAGTTGGGAGGTGCATTAAAAAAGGAAAACTCCTTAGAGAACGCGGCGGAAAGATTTTGTATGAAAAATAAACTTAACACGGACAATGTCACTTAACTCTGATGTATAAAAAAAAGCATCAGAAAAAAATTCAGTACCATCGAAAAATTTCTCAATGTTTTTTTGAAGTCAGTTAGAAATAACCCAAATATTTGCACCATAAACATTTCGGATCTATTACTTAGTCGTTCATATGATAAAAGGCCGTTATCAACGCTTTATACAGCACCATACATTCGCTTGACTGGCAATTGGTTTAGAAATGGTTTCATAAGAAACGGAAATCGACATACTACGGCCGTCATTTCAATAAGTAAAACACCAACATTAATTATTTAGAAACTATATTATTTAGTGCGATTTATTTATTAATAGCGACTCGTTCTTAAAAATTAATAAATATTTGTGGACAATTAACACACCGCCATCTAGCCCAAAACTAAGCAAAGCTAGTACCATGGACACCACAATGTGAATGTGTGGATGTGTATGTGTGGATGTGTATATTAATATGTATGTTTGTGCCTCAATCACGTCGTAACGACTGAACGGATTTGAATGAAACTTCGAATACACACTAGTAGATAATGTGTGCTGGAATAACATATAAGCTACTTTTTGTTTGGATACCACGAGAGCGAAGCCGCAGGCGAAAGCTTGTTATATATATTTTTTGTCAATACATTAAATTCCTAAATACAACAACACCCGGAAGAAATATTTGCATAACATACAAACATTTCTCCCGTAGCGGGGGTCGAACTCACACCTCTTGCGTCTCTGCCGAGCACTCGCCCGCCACGCCATCGAGGTCGTCAAAGTAGCTGTCAGTTTTTAGAGACGAGGCCTTTAGATGTGGAATTGAGGCAATCCAAAGATGGAGGAGTTGGTAGTTTTTTACTCGATACATATCTACAGCCTTCGATAAGATATTGTTTACGTCTTTTGATTCGCGAATGAAATTGGGGATTATAAGAGGGATCGTCAATTTTTGTATAAACAGGAATTGAGGAACTAAAAAGATAATCAAATAAATAAAAAACAAGGCCTTTGCCATATTATATGATTTATACAGCGACAGGAGGCAACTTTTGCCTACACAAAACAGGAAACATTATGAATAAAATAACACTTTTAATTGTAGATCAGGCTAGCGCATAACCCTGAGAAGTGGCAAAATCAATCAAGAACGTCTAACCAAGCTATGCCACGAGCGCATCATGATGATGATGATGATGACATGTTTTATAACAAAAAAAACTTATTTTTATTATTATTTGTTTTACAAATTGAAATATATAATCTACATAAGATCTACATTATTTATAAAAAATAACTAAAAAGTATAATAATATTACATAAATATGTAATCTAGATATTCTGCTATTTATTCAGTAAATAGGTAGGTATGTATAAATAGACCGTTAATAAAAAAAAACAACCTGCTATTTTCAACATTCTTTCAACAATATTCTAAGACGTTTGCAACAATAAAATCGATACTTCAATTTGCAACCCTATTCGAGAACGCCTCTGAAGTTATTATTAAATGTTGCATATTAAAATTTATGTTCCCCTTCTTTATTGATATCTCAATTTTATTGAATGCTGCAGAAATGTATCCATTTTCCGTAATCTTCTGGTGCCTTATGGTTTGTGAATTTTTACACCGCAATTTTGTTGTTTGATCGTTTGAAAATTGGTAGGGGTATTTTGATGTGGATATAATACTAGATACAGTAGTACCACAAATATTGTGCGCCTTGGCAAACTTCGTGCTTTGTATGAAAACCGAATTTGTCCGAAAACATATGTAATTTAAATAATAAATGGACCAACCCTTTAACAAATAAGTAGGTATCTACAATCTACTTAATTATAGTCACATCTCTATCATCGTGTTAGTACGTATTTCAGAAGCTAGACAAAAAATAATTGCCGTTGCGAACAATATTTGTAGTTATTACTGTACCAGTTTTCGCTTTATAGTATTTTGATGTGTAAATAAATAGTAGATAGGTACAAATTTTTGCTCGCGTAGTAAGTAGGTACTCTAGGTACCCAGGAATAAAAAAAAATCAAAGACTTCTTGGCAAGATTCAAACTTGCACAGATGTCAGATGATATTGATAATACGGGTTGACATTATCCAAATAAGCTTTAAGAATTAGAAAAAAGAAGAAGAAAAAAGATTAAAAGAAAACAAATGTGCCAATACTTCAAACAAAATAAACTTTCCTTGAAATTCTGATGACTAGGGGAAATGGGCGAGTTTTTGACCAACAAGGGATTTACACATATAGAAATATTTTTTAATTCGAGATTTCATGCTAAAATTAAAATGACCTACGAATGAATAAGGTAAATAGGTGAGAAATTACACAATATGGCTTGGGTAGGTATAATAAATAAATTAAATAAGTAACACCCAACAGTCGCATACATAGTCCTGACCCCACACTAGGATTCCCTGTGTCGTGGGTATCAGAAACTACGAGTACCATGGCACCACAACACCCAGACCCGGAAGAAATATTTACAGAACATGCAAACATTTCTTCCGCAGCGGGAATCGAACCCGCGCCTCTTGCGTCTCTGCCGAGCAGTCGCCCGCCACGCCACCGAGGCCGTCTAGCTTTAACCATTTACAAAATGGGTTAAAAATCCACTTGTCACAGTCTATCCTAAAACCTTTTCGCATTACTTCCAACCAATTTATCGAATCGAACAGTTTTACGAGCGTCGAATCCGTATCGAGTGATCAGCTCAGCTGTGACAAATCTACCCATTTGACAATAGGGGTGACATGTTTTATTGTTCTGTAAAAACGAACAACAGTGTCTTGTTTTTAGGCCGCCTAGAGGCCTCCATCATGGCTTAACGACTTAAAAACCGGGACCGATAATTTAACGTGCCCTCCGGAGCACGGAAGCGCTCAGCTCGCCAGCAGCCAGCAGCCTTTAGCAGATCGTCAATCCAGCTAGCCGGAGGGCATCCTACATTACGTTTGCCGAGTCGCGGTCTCCACTCAAGATCTCGTTTATCCCAGCGGTTGTCAGTTCTTCGGCAGATATGACCAACCCACTGCCACTTCACAATATCATCACTTAGATAGGTTCTACTACCCCCTACCAAAGCTATTATAATCAGTAGAGATATTGTATCGTTATTAATATTAACTTAAAATTCCAATAATGCATTACTCTTCGAAATCACTTGTAATCACGCATACGAAATATTTTCTCATCAAGCTCGAAAAAATACTATAAAGCATCCGCAATTCTACTGATGAGGCTATTTTTTTCTCGACTGATATTAAGTCATGTTTAAGACGCCTGTCGTTACCCTTAATAGTAATAGATATTTTATTTTGTCGCGTTCCTTTGGGGTGTTTACACAATATTCGCGAGGGTCGATTTTGGAATGCGTTCTTTAAAATATTAAATCTGTTGAGACTGGGTCTTGCTGTAGGTATTTCGCCAAACTTGTAAAGACTAAGTTTATTACCAAAACATGTACATTTGTAGAAAGTTAAAGAAAAAGTACCTATCTTATGAAGATTTTTCTAAATGCCGACTTTTTTATATCTGCGCCGCGCGCCGGCCTCTCATTGTTTGGTGTTCCATAAAAATCAAAGTTTAAAATATTGAATAATAAATAAAATAAACAAAAAACAGACACTGTACACGTATTAATATTACTGTTACACTATATACTAATTAAACCACAATCAGTTCAGTACAGTACCTAATACAAAACTTTATATCATAAAAACTTTATTATTTAATAAAAAAAATATACCGATATATTAAATAAGCAATGAAAATCATCTTCAGCTCCATTTAAACCTATTATTTTATGATTATCGTCACTCTCGAACGACACTTTATTTCGAAGGCTCCACCAAATTATATCGAGTGCTCTGAAAATAACCGCCTTGATAACATTCGTTAATAGGTTTTTCCTTCATAAGGCGAATGTTTACCAATTTATTATGTCTAATATTAAAGGGAGGATATGCGTTAAAGACATTTTGGATATTTGGCGGCCATCTTGGATATTTTGATGCTTGACACGGTTTGTTTGGCATGGTTAATGGGTGTAGCGTTTTTTTATTAAAATTCGGACGGCTCTTAAGGAGCTGAGCCGTGACGGAGGCATTAAGAATGCCTTGTACTTTGATAGATTCTCTCAGAAGCTTGTTATGTTAAAGAGATTGTCAAAAAATGCGAAGGAAATTACAATGTTAGAGAACGGTCATTAAATGTAAGCTGTACTTAAAATAAAATTATATTGGATATAAATAAATCTTTTTCGAAAAGGCTATACCTACAATTATTATTATTGATCTTACATCTGTTCTGAACAGGGAGTAGAGAAAAAACATAGAATGCGTCCAGCTGCTTCTCTCCCAGAGCATGTTCATTAAGGGATAGTATCCTCTCCAATATGATGGAGCATCTATATGGGCGATGGGCTGATAACCTGTCACCATGGTACACCATATCCATCTCGAAGCTTGAATCAGGAGTGGCTGCAAGTTTTCTTATGATTACTTGTGACTCTGCCCACTGTGTTTACTTTTAATAAGATGCGCAATTAGAGGTTATGAAATGTTAGACTAAGTATGAAATATTGTATTGACCTTTCGTGAACCAAATAAATAAAATACCTACGGAACTCATAAATCTTACTCCACGGAACCGCAGGCAACATTGATCACCAATAAATCCAGTGTGTATCCACTTCAAAAATATCCGCGTGTCGTAATGCCGTCACATTCACACCACATCCATCAGGATCAGCCGATGTCGTTCCAAATTCTCAATCCGAGGGCTCAAGGGAGAATCGATGTGGAATTGTCATTTCAAACAGAACGGTACTTGACTAGAATAAAATGAAGGTCCCTTTCTTGAAGGTCCCTAAGTCGTATCGGTCCGGAAATACCGCTAGCGTAAAAAAAAGTCAATTATAAATGCGAAAGTAACTTTGTCTGTTTAACTCCTAAACTGTTCGAAAATATGTGTCAAGTGCACGAAAGTAGCCTTTGATGCGCACTTTATATCCTTTCACCACACTGGTTCAAACTGGAATAAAACTAGTGATATGACTAAATAGGTATCTATTTGGTCGTATAGAAGAAAAATATTCCCTAATATAAGACGTCTGGCAGCGAGATGGGCGGACGATATTGACAAGATCGTGGGCCGTAATTGGATAAGGCTAGCACAAGATCGCGTTGGATGGTACAAGCTAAGGGAGGCCTATGCCCAGCTGTGGGCAGACAGGCTGTGGATGATGATGAAGACAAGCGTTATATTTAACTTGGTGCTAAAGGTAAATGTTACTATAACTTCAAAAATATTTCGAACTTTTATCAAGTTCCACAAATCTCCCACAGTTATTGGCAGAAAAAGTAACTAACGATGCTACTTCCGAACAGTCGTTAGTCACTGGCTGTACCTACGCTTCGGTTGAATGGTTTGCTCGCAAAAACATAGCGAGTTCTAAGTTTTCAGTTCAATTATTGTGCTACGCCATTTTATTTTCTCGTCATTTTCATTAACATGATAGGGGCTTATCACAAATTCTACTTTTAATACCCGTGTTGATCTAGTGATCCAGTGGGAGGCAACATGTTTTTCCGTCCAGGAGTGGTGGGTTCCAAAACCAGTGGGGAAGCAATGGATTTTTCGTTTCAAATTTTATGGCCATGTCTTTCCTGTGGACAAGGCCGACTAAGCTGAGAGGATGGAATAGGTGCTGGGCAAGCCTTCGGCCCGGACACTACAGCTTCCCGTTTGTCAAGGTAAAAATTTCCTCCTGACGCTGTATAAATCATTTTATAGATGGTAAAAGGCTTTGTTATACCTAAGTACCAAAGAATCTGATGAAAATAGTTCGTGGTTTCTTCAAAACCCGGTAAAACAAGTCCCGTTCTAATTTAGCATTGATAAGTGTGACGTCATCGCGGCCAGGCGCTTTCAAGGTTATGCGCTGATACCGGCGAGCGCGTTTGCTTATTTTCGACTTTTTGACAAGCGGCCCTGTGGCGCAACGGATAACGCGTCTGACTACGGATCAGAAGATTCCAGGTTCGAATCCTGGCAGGGTCGAGAGTACATTTTGTGTATTTTTTTATGGAGAATTCTACGATTTAGATCAGATCTTACAGTAAGTTTAAGAAAAAATATTTTGTGAAAATGTCATGTCCATACATATTAAAATCATAAGCTACAGAGCCGGATCTTTGTCGCGAGGCCAGCATGTGGTCCAGATAATCGACAGAAAACACAGCCTCAACAGTATGAACTTATAAACCAGTACCACGAAACTTATTTCTTTTATCTTAATACTTCACGAAAAAAGATGGTTCTTAAGAACTAGTGACCTTGTGATATTGACGATGTTCATTATTTTATTAGTGTGTCTGTAATGGCTCATTCAAATCTTCATGTTTTGTACAAAATCGCTTGTTAGATATAGGTTATGTAGGTAAATGGTTATGATGTGTTATCCGACCTTTCGTGTAAAAAAAATAGTTTTTACTTTTGTTACTTCAGTTAGGTTTATGTAAGTAATTAAGTTTTATCATAAGTTTTTCTTGGTTTATTTTTTATATGAGTTATGTGGTCCGTCAAATAAATGGAAAAAAAATACTTATAAGAACTAGAAAAGTCTACGTCTTACATCAAATATTAAGGATAATTTCATTAGAAGCTCATTATACCACAGCGTAGTGTGGTGAAAAGATTAGAGAATTTTTTTTTGTCTTGGTAAACGGTAGAAGGTATTCTTGTCAATTTTATTTCCATGGTAGGGGACACCGATATACCCCATAATCTCTTCTACATTATTTATAGCGAAAACTTTCTATTGTTTTTCGTTTTAAGTAGGGCGATGTATCATTATTGCGGAACAACTTAGCAACTTCAGCGCTTTGCAAAGATGTGGAAAGTTGCTTGATCGATGATTCTGTATCTAACATTGATATTTATTGCGGGATCAAGATTTTACCGATAAAAATAGACCACTAAAAAAATCTAAAAATATATAACCGAATTGAAAACTTCCTTTCCTTAAAGTCGGTTAAAGAAAGAATATTTTATTATAAGTTATTCTTAGGGTTCCGTACTCGAAGGGTGCCAACCGGACCCTATTACTAAGCCTCCGCTGTCCGTCCGTCCGTCTGTCAGCAGGCTATATCTCATGAACCATAATTGGTAGAGAGTTAAAATTTTCAGTGAACATTTCTAATGCCACTTTAACAACAAATAATGCAAGTTAAATTAAATAAACGGGGGCCCATACAAGAACATTAATGTAAGTACATGAATTTGATTCACACTTGACCAGTTTTTTTTCCTATTTTGTGATTGTTCAGTTTTATGTTTGTATATTTATTGTTCTTTTAGATAAATCAGAACCTTCTATTTTAAATAAGTCGACTAAGGGATAGTATCCTCCAACATGATGAGATACAATAAGCAAGTATTCCCAAGTAGGGTTGACGTCAGGCAGGCGGCCGGTCATAAAACACCTTAGCCAAAACTCTTACAGCATGATCCAAGGATCATGCTGTGCCGACCCCACATAGAGTGGGATAAGGGCAGGAAGATGATGAGAACCTTCTATTTTAGTCAGTTAAAACAAAAATTCCATTGAAGGTGGTTTTCCATAACAAGTGGAGGTCTAATTCAAGACAAGGTGCCTCACGCACACATGAATATTAGAGCAGGTGACAGGAGGAACAGCGGCCAGGCTCGCCCCCGGGGCTACATATTTTAACGCCGTTTGACCAACTATGACGAGGGCGGTGAGAAAAGAGGAGATGGTAATTTAAAAAATTCCCTTTGTTTAATTATAATAAAATAATAAAAACTACCGACTCGTGAAAGCAGAAATAACCTCAGAACAGCAAACCATTTTCGTTTAATTCATACCTCTATGGAAACCACATTCTGAATGCATCTGGGCTGAAAAAAACCTAAAACATTAATAAACCGGTCTAGTGCTACTCGAACGTGTACTTTTTAACATGATTTTTTTTCTATGTACCTACTTGAAAGTATGCAGTATAGAAATGCACTAAAAAGGGGGATTTTGGAAATTCTTGTAAAGAGATAACAAAGTTCCTATAAAAAATCGATTCAGGAAAGGGATTATAATATCTGGCTTATGAAGGGTTCCGTACCAACGGAACCCTATTACTATACTCCCGCTGTCCGTCCGTCCGTCCGTCCGTCCGTCCGCCTAGTAGAGAGTTGAAATTTTCACAGAGTGTATTTATATTGCCGATATAACAACAAATAATAAAAAAAGGGTCCCCATACAAGAAACATTTATGTACATACGTTGGTACGGAACCCTTCGTGTGCGAAGTCGACTCGCACTTATTAGTAACAGCATGGCGAGCTACTTTTGAAATAGCATATCCAGGAAGGGTCATAACTTTCGTAGCTCTTTGTCATGACCCAATAGTGGACACTTTAGGGGCCTTTAATAAATATTTATCCCCTCATATTGTTGGCCACGATAATAACGCTCCCAGCTAATTTGCTTTAATTATATTATTTATACGTTTACTTAGGATCTGACAATGTCCCAAAAATTGTTTAATTTTCTAGTTCATAGTGTGATGTGATGAAATTATTATTTTCTTTGTTGGCTCTTGTTTTATTCGGTTTGTTGTCATAATTTATGTATTTACCTACTATCATCATCATCATCCCATGATTGAGTAAGTATTCTTGTGGAATTATTGAATTTGTTAAACCTATTTTTTTACTTAGTAAACAATTTATAATGTTCGTACCCTTTCGTATGTGTAAAATAAAAACTGAATATTTTATTTGACGACCTCAATAGCGTGTCGGGTGAGTGCTCGGCTGAGACGCAAGAGGCGCGGGTTCGATTGCCGCTGCGGGAGAAATGTTTGCATGATCTGCAAATATTTCTGGATGTAGTATTACGTATTATAAGTATGTATTTACAAAAAAAAGTATTTAAGTATTCTATCAGCCATATGTGTGAAAAGACGTTTTTTTTAATAAATCAAATAATAAAATTATTGCCTGCAATTAACTATTTTATTAATTTCAGTAGCCATAACTACATGACAAAGTAAGTACTAATATTATTTTCTACTACTAAGCCGTATCACTAGTTCTTTCATAAACATTGTAATGCATACTTTTAATATTTTCATAAATATTTTAAATGTTATAGTTTACTGACAATACAATGAAGCAATAAGGCGTGGTCAAGCACGCTTTAACCCCACACGCGCTGGCAGGTGCACGCGTCAATTTTAATGAACGATCGGTCACAGTTTTGATTTAATCGCTCGCGGGTCCGATTACCCGACGGGGCGTGAGAGGGGTTACTTTTACCAATTATGTTAGCTACTTAGGTACTTGTCACTTTTACTTTTTATTTATTTTAAGAATGCTATGAAAACTCTACAAAAAATAAATTATACATGAATAAACAAAACTGCTTTCAATTACTTGCTACCTGCTCCCGCGGTTAATTAATAAATTACCGCATGACATGACCGACACACTGACTAAAAATAACATAAAATACAAACTAAAATCATACTATTTGAAACACAACTTAAGTACCAACCTACTTACCTAGTTCTTAATAGATAACTTCTTGTTTGTACCTATCTTTACCATTGTTAGTTGTAAACTGAAATAGCGTTAACACAAACCTTAGTGGGTTTTAGTTGCTAAGTACCTAATTACTGTTAATTTTGTTTCTTGTAAATCGTTAATAAATAAAAAAAAAAATATTATATTCCGAAATCTCAGGGCTTCATGTCGAAGCGATGCACGATCCAACAGCTGGTTTTTGGTTGTATGGCCAAAAAATTATTTGCGCTATGAATGAGCCAGCCCTCTTATCACATATGCCTTCAACTAACAAAGTTAATATCTTTATTTATTACTAGTTGCCGCTCGCGGTCTCGCTCGCGTTGGACCTGGATAAAAAGTAGCCTATATTCAGGCGTGATTGAGGCACAAACATCGTCACATCCTCACAAACTTTCGCATTTATAATATTTGTAGGATTAGTTAAATATTTTATAAAAACGAAATAATGACTAAGTATGTAACCGATTTTTTTCTTCAAATTAAAATTAAATGACGTCATCGCTATGCTCAATTTGTTTTTCTACAAAAACACATAGCATAATAACCCTTTTTGTGTAAATCATTATTCAGAACTTCGATTACGACCTGTGAGGTGTTCCCAAAACGTTCGGTTAATCACACAATCAAATCACCGATTAACTATAACCATTAGCTATAATAACAAGGTAGTTTGATCGCGTGTCTTCGACCAAGTTAACCCATTAGTTCGGGAATAGATAATTGCCGAATGGAAGGGTTAAAACTGATAATGTGTATTGGCCGCGCCCTTATTAGGGAAATTGGTTTCCTTGTTCCAATTTTGAAAGTATTTAACTGTTAACCAATTTTGATAATTATCTCACTACTAGCTGCCGCCCGCGGCTTCGCTCGCTTAGTTCCCGGATAAAAAATATCCTATATATTAATTCAGTACATGTACTATATATATTCCAAGTTTCATTCAAATCCGTTCAGCCGTTTAGGCGTAATTGAGGCACAAACATCCAAACATCCAAACTCACAAACTTTCGCATTTATAATATAAGTAAGAAGTAAGATTGTGTAAAAAAAATGGTCTAGTGCTTATCAAATTCGCACACGAAGGGTTCCGTACTATTGCCCATAATAAATGTTTCTTGTATGGGGCCCACTTTTTATTATTATTATTTAAAAAAAAATGTTTTCATTTCAAACAGTGCCACCGAGCCCCAAATTTAGCAAAGCTTGTATTATGGGAACCAGATGGCTGATAGAATACTTATATAAATACTTTTTTTGTAAATACATAAGACAACACCCAGACCGGGAAGAAATATTACAAACATTTCTCCCGTAGCGGGAATCGAACCCGCGCCTCTTGCGTCTCAGCCGAGCACTCGCTCGCCACGCTACTGAGGTCGTCGTATTAGTGCTATAGGATGGCTGCAAGGAGTTTTGTTCTATCCTAAAATTGAAAGTGATTCTCTTATTAGTTTTAAACATAATTATTTAATCCAACATTGTACTGAATCAACATGACTTATTCCATAATACCAATGTTACACACCACTGAACGAAATATTCAACGAGTTTCAAATTCCACCTAAAAATTGTCAACAAAAAGCAAATCACAAATCGTCGTGCGAATGGCAAATCGTCGTAAATCACTTAACCGCGCTTTTCTAATTGAGAGATATATATTGGCACATTTTTCAAAGGACGCGTCAAACCGGGAAAAAACAACATAACTCACTGGCATGAGCAGGAACGGAGTTTCTGGCATTTCTCACTCTTCCTGACTATTTATCCCACATGGTGGTGGGGTCAGCCTTCCTCACACTCCTTCTCCACTTCGCCCTATCCATGACGTCGTCATTGGAAACATTTCATTCTGCCATGTCGCGGTTTACTACAGCTGTCCAGGTGGTCTTTGGTCTCCCTCTTGGTCTTTTGCCAGAGATAAATTTAAAAAATAAATAAAGTTTCTGGCATTTGTTTAGAAAAAATAATAGGAGCTTACAGCAGTGCTCTTAGGCAGCTACACTTTTATACATACATATTGTCACGCTCGTATCTCTAACAGGGTGGGCAGAACCACAAGTAATTATAAGAACACTTACAGCCACTCCTGATTCAAGAGTCCCAAGATGGATATGGTTAACCATGGTCACAGGTGATCAGCCCATTACCCATATAGATGGTCCATCATGTTGGAGAAGATACTATTCCTTAGTCGACTTACGGCATGTTCGGGGTGAAAAGCTGGACGCATTCTATGTTTTTTCTTTAAGCACACTTTTATTCTTTCGATTAATGCCATTCTTTCCATTTTTTATAGACATTATTATTGATTTTTTTTACCTCTTAACACAGGATTTCTTACACCTAATTACAATTCAGTTTATTGACAGCATAACTCATACTTTAGAAAGAAACGAAAGAAAAACCATTTATTTGAACCACCACTACAAAGACTTTAAATTCTACACTATAATAATTATACTAGAGCAACAATTTACAAAGGAAAAGGATATAAAATGTAGATCGTAATAATAATTCCACTCCCTCTCATCATCACCTTTACTGAATATGTAAAACATTAAAAAATATATATTAATTAAATAAATATTTACTAACAAATTATGGATCTTAATGAAGTCCGAAATAAAATCTTTTTATTATTTTTATTTATTTATTATTAACACAACACAGAGATCCCAATATCTTTGGATGAAAACAGCAAGTTAGCTACCTAAAGTTACATATTTTATGTATCGTCTATTCCATTTGCCACATGCTCGGCTCTGACTTTTGTCAATACATCCATTAGTCCGATCGAGCATCGGAAAATGCATGTGATAGGTAAAAATGTGACCTCGTTGATGCTCCATCGGACATAGAGAGCGTACAGAGTACGACACTAAGAATCCAGCTAATTTTTATAGTAATTTCTCGTGCATGCTCAGACCACGTTACGACCAGGTAAATTCAACGATTTTAAGGAATAAGTAAGTTCGTATGAGCTAGTGGCCAACTCTTGTGACGGAGTTTTTAGGCCGCCTAAAGGCCTCCGTCATGGCTTTACGACTTTAAAGCCGGGACAGACAATTTAACGCGCCTTCCGAAAAACGGAAGCGCTCAGCTCGTAATGCCACTTGCGGTCACCAATCCCAATTGTGACCGCGCACAACGTTGCTTAACTTCAACGATCAATCAAGAACGTCTAAGCGAGCTACGCCACGTGTGTTTCTGGATGATTATGATACATAATAATGTGTTACGTTTTTTTTTGACGGCCTCGGTGGCGTGGCGGGCGATTGCTCGGCAGAGACGCAAGAGGCGCGGGTTCGATTCCCGCTGCGGAAGAAATGTTTGCATGATCTGTAAATATTTCTTGCGGGTCTGGGTGTTGTGGTATCATGGTACTCGTAGTTTCTGATACCCACGACACAGGGAATCCTAGAGTGGGGTCAGGACTATGTATGTGACTGATGGGTTTATGTTTTTTTTTATTTACTCGCCCGCTACGCCACCGAGGT
The DNA here is from genome assembly GCA_949320045.1 of Scotopteryx bipunctaria. NCBI lineage: Eukaryota > Metazoa > Arthropoda > Insecta > Lepidoptera > Geometridae > Scotopteryx > Scotopteryx bipunctaria. Next base: position 8,197,062 of record OX439461.1, on the reverse strand, counting down.
CGTCAGATATCTCTGATGTCACCAAATCTGCACACAGCGGCATAAATCTGTATTAGTCAAGTGTTTGGGCGGCGGATGGAACGTCGTTGTCTGATTTATCAGCAACATCAATTCTTACGAGGATGCCTCTAGTGGGGTGGGTTCGATTTGGGGCGGAGTGCTCTCTGATTAATGGCCTGTGGTTTTCTAAAAGCAATGCTTTAGTTTTTATATCTCACATCTACGTGGTAATCGTCAAAAGAAAATAAACCAGCCAAGTGCGAGTCGAATTTGCACACGAAGGGTTCCGGTTCTGTACCAGCGTACATTAAAAAATGTTTCTTGTTTGGGGCCTCCTTTTATTTTATTATTTGTTGTCATAGCGGCAACAATGTGACGCAGTTATAAAATACTAGCTGTTGCCCGCGACTTTGAACGCGTGTAGTACATTATTTTGTTCTATAATCAATAGTTTTCGCAGCGCACGCCAAAAACTATTTTGGGTTGTCTACCTTGGGTTACAATATTGCAAATTTCTTACGGATCCCTAATTTTTTTGAAAATATATTTTAGCCTATACTGGACCCTGATAATGTAGCTTTCTATTATATGAAATATTTTTTGTTAAATCGGTCCAATAGTTTCGGAGCCAATTCGTTACAAACAAACAAAAAATCTTTCCTCTTTATAATATTAGTATGATGGTCCATCATATGTTGGAGAGGACTACTCCTTAGTCGATTTTTACAATATACTCGGGGAGAGAAGCAGTTGGACGCATTTTATGGTATATCTTTACTCCAAGTTCAGCAGAGAAGTAATAGTTTCTTGTTTTTAAGTGTCAGAAATACCTATACAACCCTTGTTCACAGAAACTAGCGTAGTCAGGCGGCTATTTATGAAATTGCACTGGTTCTAATTGCCGAGGGGAGTCACGGGCGATTACACTGCCGCGTCTCCTGTGCGCACTTGTGTAGGCTTTGATTCTGTACAGACAGATCTACCTATTCATGGATATAGCTATTACTGATCGTTTCACTATTTTCTCGAACCAGTATTTAATTTCTTTAGCTTTGTAAAATTGACATTGACTAACTTGATATAAAATTAATATTGTAATTTTCTTTTCTAAATGTTTGTACGGCCTACCGCCTGAATCTAGAGATCAATATCTCTCTAACACTTATTGTATATGTACCTAGGTATATGTACAGACAAATAAATGATATAATTATGATTTATTTATGAAGTATCCTACTAATAATATTATAAATGCGAAAGTTTATGAGGATGTAAGGATGTGTGGATGTGACGATGTATGTTTGTGCCTCAATCACGCCAAAACGGCGGAACGGATTTGAATGAAACTTGGAATATACATAATACGTATGCTGGAATAACATATAGGCTACTTTTTATCCGGTTACATCGTGAGCGAAGCCGCGGGCGGCATCTGAACTTACGACGATAATATTACGGTAGCAGGATTAAAGGAAAGTAGTACATTTGGTTCCGCCCAGTCTGATTGATTCGTATAGATTACTGTTGATTCGAGTTTGGCGTGCTCACCTGCTGTTGAGGGAATGGGGCCGGTTCGAAAGGCGGTCTTATTGATTTCTGTAATTACATGCATAGACCTAGAAATTCAGAAAGACCAAGAAAGCTAAAGTATGTAATAACGCATTTCTTGGAAACGAAGAGTCAGAACAGCAAATCAACTTAAGAACAGCCTATTTTTCTAAGTCAAAGTCAAAGTCAAAGTCAAAAATTTTTATTCCATAAAATCACTGGGATCACTTGGACACGTCTTAAATCTACGTTGCATTTACACCTGTTCGTAACGCGACCAGGCGTGGAAGATACAGGCAAGAAACCACGCAGCACAAGTGCTAAGGCAGCACAAAAACTTTAATCATGTATGTTGGGGTGTCTTACGTCCAACAGAAGCTTTCCGTAGGCTAGTGAGAATGACCGTAACTACCGAAGAACCAACAACCGCTGGGGGAAACGAGTTCTTGAGTGGAGACCGCGACTCAGTAAACGTAATGTAGGACGCCCTCCGGCTAGCTGGAGTGACAAAGAAAGGCAGGTGGCAGAGACTGGATGAGTCAAGTCGAAGATAGGGCGCGATGGCGCTCATTAGGGAAGGCCTATGTCCAAAAGTAGACTGCTATAGGCTGATAATGATGATGATAAATGAGAATGATGAAGAGATAACCAATTTGAAAGTATTCATAAGAAGAATTGTATTATTGGGCACGTTATTTAATTAATAATTTCTACAGATTAAAGTCTCAAAAACAGTAGTGTGTAGGTAGTTAGCGTTCTTATACATATATACTCATCATTACTATACAAACAGGAACTCACTTCAGGGCAGTCTATTAGTAAATTAATGCACCACCATCGATCACATAATCACTGCCAGTGACACACCTCGCTTTATCACTGGCCAGGTACAGAATCAGATCTGCAATCTCGCTCGGCTGGGCGACCACCTTTAATGCTGTTATTTTCTTCACCTGTTCCCAGGTAGCATCACGACCAGCTGTCTCCAATATCGGAGTATCCACGGGCCCAGGACTCACTGAATTTACCCTCACTCCTTTAGCAGCGAGCTCCATTGCAGCTATCCTCGTGAAATGGTGTATTCCAGCCTTCGAGATGGCGTATGATGCGGTACCGGTCGCCGCAAAAGCCCTCAAAGTCGCCCAACCTGCTATGCTTGAGATGTTAACGATATTACCTTTCGTTTTGATAAGATAAGGACTGGCTAGGTTTGTGAGCGCGACTGTCGAACGCAAGTTAGTATTCAACACTTTATCGTAGACTTCTAAGAGATTTTCGTCCTCCACTGCTGCTGCATTTACAATCCCTGCATTATTGACAAGGACATCTAACCTTCCGAATCTGTCTACAGTTTTCTTGACGATGGTTTTGACGTCGTCGGTGGAGACGTCGGCTTTGATGATGAGTGGTGCTTTGCCGACTTTGCTGACCTGTGCCGCGACATCGTTGAGCTTAGCTTCGCTTCTGCCGACGATGGCGACTTGGGCACCTTCCTTAGCGAAGTGAATCGCGGTGGCGGCGCCAATGCCTGAGCTAGCGCCAGTCACTATGACCACCTTGTTTGTGAAACTCATTTTATTACTGTTATTTTTATGGAATGTCTCAGAAAGATGATTTCTTGTAAACGCTTGCTTAAAGACTGCCTGTTCATCGTTGCTGATGGATTTATATAAGAACTCTTAACGTAGCTATTTTATGTCTAAAGGTGATGCAACGGCTTAGAGTTTATTCTTTGTTTGATGACATGAAATGCCTTATTAAGATAATAAGTAACATCGAGTAGATTATGCACATTATGTAGTACAAGCAATATACAAGGTCAAACAAAACAATTAGTACCTACCGGATGTCTTGTATCTATGTACCAGTGTGGTTTCACTCGCGTAGGTACATACTTACATACGTACGTACTATAGCAAACTATGTAAGGTAGGTGGTTTGCACCTCGGAACAATATGACAGAGACTGTCAGTGAAGCCGAAAATAGTGGAGGTGGCTACAATGACGATGAAGTAAGTAATTATTACTTTGTACAATTGGACAAGCATGATTGATAAAGTTTTATAGTAGGATTTTTGTTTTTATAGCCTGCTTTTATCGTCTAAAGTAAATTATAAGGCTTGTAAACATATACAGAACTAACATACGCCAGCGGCTTCGCTTACGTGGTTAAAAATATTCTGTTTTATTCCAGGTCCTTAAGCTATGTATTCGAAGTTTCAGCCCGTTTAGCTGTTACGAATAATTCATGATAAAAAATTGTGTGAATCTGGATTTCTTATCGATTGTACAAATTAGGAATTGGACGAACTGCCCAAGAACGAGATAAACGCAAACAAACACAATTACTCACTCTCGCGTTTCATTAATGTCATTAACATTTTGAGTTATTTTTTTATTTAATTACATATAAGTAAAACAAATTAATAATAAAAAGAAACAAAGTCAAGTAAACAAAAAAAATATCGTTTCAGCGGCGGTTTCAGCTTTGTCTGTTGTCCTACTAAGATCAGGCAACACATCCCATACAAAGGCACACCCTTTTTTCCAGGCGGCCAGAGTCATACCATCAGGTTTCTTGCCATCATCACGTGCCAAGCCAGGTTCAAGAATGCTTTTCACGTTGATGTTAGCAATAGCACGCCTCATTTGAGTTATTGCTTTTCCAGAACAACCCCCTAAAGATGCACAAAACTCGATCCCTAAATAAAACACGACTAAAATTTTGAAAATTACAAGCGTAATAAGGCTTCCTTCAAACAAGATAAAGGTCTATCTACACGGGCAACTAACAAATGATAATTTCCGCCCGTTGTATCTCATTTGTAGGTAATGCGGCCGGTGATAATCATATTTTTGCTGAGAGATCGGCCTCGATACAACGTACCAACGGCAAAACAAACATCAAAAAGACTGACAAGTATTTATTCTTTACTAGCTGCCCCCCGCGGATTCGCTCGCGTGGTACCCAGATGAATAATAGCCTATATGTTAATCCAGCACATGTACTATGTATATTCCAAGTTTCAATCAAATCTGTTCAGCCGTTTAGGCGTGATTGAGGCACAAACATCCAAACTCACAAACTTTTATCTTTATAATATAATAGGATTTTCACATACTTTTGCATCACTGGTGGTCTAGTTTGTAAAGACCCCGTCTTCCGATCCTGAGGACGTACGTTCAAATCCGGTCGTGTACCAATGGATTTTTCTGTTGGAAATAAAAAATTGTGGACATTTCACACAGCGCCATCTAGCCCCAAACTAAGCAAAGCTTGTACTATGGAAACCAGATGTCTGATAGAATACTTATATACATTTTTTTTATAAATACATAATTTTAATACATGATTCCAGACCTGGAACAAATATTTGCATAACATACAAACATTTCTCGCGTAGCGGGAATCGAACCCGTACCTCTTGCGTCTCAGTCGAGCATTTGCACGACACCGACCGTGGTCGTCATATTATGTAGGCATATTTGACTTTTTCTGCTGACTCTCTTCTCTCTTGTTACAGTGCTCTATTACATTTGAATAATTATCTTCTGTTGATGTGTCGCGTACCTACTATATCCTGTTTGTTCAGAGTTTCTGCCTATTTCTCATGGAACATCACTTCGGTTATGGGGATATTAACCTGTTCCCTTGAGTTTAAGATACGAGTACGTCTTCTGGCTGTAGGGTGGCTTTTCTATTCATCAAACCGAACTGTTATAAATTACTTCCACTAGTCGTGTTACTAGTTCTTTCAAACCAGTGCGGTGAAAGGATTTAAAGTGCACCTCAAAGGCCCCTTTCATGCACTTGACACAATGATTTGGAACTTCTTAGGATCTACGACATGCCCGGTTTCCTCGCGATGTTTTCCTTCACCGTTTGAGAGAAAATATTGTATACTAGCTTCCGATCACGGATCCAATCCGAAACCAGGCCGTCACCTTTCTGGCACAAAGAAGCAAAGCAAATTCAAAAGTCCGCTTGTAATTTTTTTTGCTGGTAAGGTTATAATAATCATCAAAATTTGCTTACATCTTAGAAGAGTTTGTCTTTCAATGCCTTGAATGTGATTGCATGGTGTCTAAAACCCCAGTTGCAAACCGTCATGGATAAAAACGACCGTCTCTTTAAAACCGAATAATTCCCTGCCCGGGGGGCGGCGGGAGGCCCCTTCAAAAAGTCTCAATAACTCGTCAGCACCGAATGACATCGTTAGTCGGAGTGCCGGGAAGAAAAGGCGAACTATCTATATGATGTACCTATTTGTAGGCTACAGGGTGATTATATTACCGTAAAATAAAATAAAATAAAAAATAAAATTGTCGATAAATTGTGAACCGAGACATTCTGCTTACAATAATTTAACTGCTTTAAATTTCTGGCGCTTCGGCGGGCGCTGCCGCGGCATGCTCGCTCTGCTCCTAAAGCGTAGTTTTTCACTAACTAACCTAACCTAACCTACTAGTTTCGATCTAAGCGACAGTTTACGATCTCGCGAGATTGTAATCTAACAGGTGACAATTTATACATAATTCTAATCAAAATAACGTGTGCACTACAAAATCGAAGTTGAACTCTGTTGTTAGAAAATGGAATGTGTTTATTATAAAGGAAATTAAATTTTAACATTTTTTATTTGGAGCCTCAAAGTGAAAACTCTATAAGAGAAATAATACACGATTAAAAAAATAGAAATATCCAAGTTTTCAGTACGTTTTGATCTAGATCGCGGGCACCCTACCATATTTTTACATGATTTTTACTTTGATAGATAGGTAATAACTATTTATTTAGTCTTTGAAACCAGTTTTTTAAACATAGATATTTTAGTTTTCTAATAAATAACAGCTAGTTGATTTGGCGGGCTTTACGCGGTCTCACGCTCAAATACACCCAAAATCAATCTAGATCTGTCTAGATGCGATGATAATAGCCTTTCAAGATTTTACATTTTGCGTCACAATAAATTTTCCGATCCGCAAACACCCTGTACACAAGTATTGGCTAGATTCAAAACCTTGCTTGTAAAAAGTCGCGACTATGTTCATTTCGCGGACTTTCCATTCAATTATCCCCCCCTGCTCTGAACCCTATCACGTCAGCATAAGGGTGTTTTTCCTCTGCTTTCTCAGCTCTTATTATAGACTCTTGAATCTCGCCGTGATCGCGCATCACTAACTTGTAAGGACGTATTCTGTATTTACATAGATGCTGAGAATTACTGGGGTTGTATTGATAGATGGCACTTGAATTGGTTAATGATCTTAGAGGATAAGGAGTTTTTTTTATATTATAATCTCGACTCCTTCGAGAGAGAATGGTGGGAGGCCTCGAAGGACAGAGATGGTTGGCGGAGTTTGGGGGAGACCTTTGCCCAGCAGTGGGACGATATAGGATCAAAATTTGGATAGGTGACTGCAAGTGGAATTACGAGCTGAGCGCTTCCGTGCTTCAGAGGGTGCGTAAATTGTCGGTCCCGACTTTTAAGTCGCTAAGCCAATACCTTTAGGTGGCCTAAAGACTCCGTCACAAGAGTTGGCCACAAGCTCATACGAACTTACTCTACTTACCACAATGAATTCGACACAGTAACACAAAGTAGTACAAGAAATCAAGGTATCTATTTCAGGTTTGTATGTCAAGAAAAGTCCATAAAATGTTCCAACCGATACCATCTCACGTAATGTCATCGTGACCCGATGCATCATACGATATCAAAGCAAGCCATCTACTTCAATCGACCTAGTCCACCACAGCACGGGTTGGTGCGGATATCGACTCAGTATCTATAGGATACGAAAACTTCTTTCTGTCAATTCTTTGCTGGACTGGGAGTAAAGAAAAAACATAGAATGCGTCCAGCTGCTTCTCTCCCCGAGCATGTCGTAAAAGTCAACTAAGCGATAGTACCTATCCTCCAACATGATGAGATACAACAACCAAGGAGGGTTGACGTCAGGCAGGCGGCCGGTCATGAAACACCTTAGCCAAAACTCTTACACCATGATCCAAGGAACATGCTGTGTCGACCCCGCAAAGATAAGGGCAGGAAGATGATGACCGAGAGGATACGAAAAAAGTACGGTGGACAAAGAAAGTTGTCTACCAATTTTGACAAAACTTCTAGGTAACAGAAGATGAATATGCGTGGTATGGACAGGACATAAGCCTCCATCTTAATTCTTAATTGTTTGTGAAGGTAAAAGTTGCCTCCTGACGCTGTATAAATCATCTACTATAATAGTAAAAGGCCTTAGTAGTATAGTAAGGGCATGTTTTGTGGAGGGAAGAAAGTCATGTTACAAAAATATTAATATTTGTGGACATTTGACACAGCGCCATCTAGCCCCAAACTAAGCAAAGCTTGTATTATGGACACCAGAATCAGATGGCTGATAGAATACTGATTATATAATATTTTTATTTTATTTATTTATACTTATAATCCCAGGTCCGGAAGAAATATTTGCAGAACATACAAATATTTCTTCAGAAAGTAGTGCTATGGGTCTAGAAAGGTCTTTCGTTCGGCCTTGGTGATGGATCTGTGTACAGAGTCGGTGACTTTGATATTTTTATTGGTAATTTAGAACAAAGGTGCAGTCTTTTTTTAGGGTTCCGTATGCGAAAGGTGCTCACGGGACCCTATTACTAAGCCTCCGCTGTCCGCCCGTCCATCTGTCAGCGGGCTATATCTTATGAACCGTAATAGTAAGGTAGCCTCTTAAGTCGGTCTCAGGATGATGATGATGATGAAAATTCTAGTGACGGAGCTTTTAGGCCGACTTAAAGCCGAAGCACGGAAGCGCTCAGCTCCTAATGCCACTTGCGATCACCCATCCCAATTGTGACCGCGGACAACGTTGCTGAACTTCAACGATCAATCAAGAATGTCTAAGCAAGTTATGCCACGAGCGCTTCATCAAGTAGGTATCCTTACTCTGTAAGGGCACAGTTCGGCAATACCGTATCGATATCGGCGATCGACACGATTCACGCCAATGCAATCGTGCAAGGCACCAATTGATTCAATATTGTGTTGCGAAAGATAGGTAAGTGTAGATCAGAGATAAATGGTTTTTAGAGTTCCGTACACGAAGGTGTCAACGGGACCCTATTACTAAGCCTCCGCTGTCCGTCCGTCCGTCAGCAGGCTGTATCTCATGAAGGTAATAGGTAGAGTTGAAATTTTCACAGAGTGTGTGTTTCTATTGGCGCTATAACAAGTTTGAAGGAGATAAATTAAATTGTTATTTACAACAATACATACATAGTCCTGACCCCACACTTGGATTCCCTGTGTCGTGGGTATCAGAAACTACGAGTACCATGGCACCACAACACCCAGACCCGGAAGAAATATTTGCAAAACATGCAAACATTTCTTCCGCAGCGGGAATCGAATAATAATAATAATAATAATAATTTATTTTTTTTAATTTAGAACCCGCGCCTCTTGCGTCTCTACCGAGCAATCGCCCGCCACGCCACCGAGGCCGTCATTTGTAAGCAGTATGTTACGGTTCACAATCTTTCGACAGTTTACAATCTCCTATCTAAGATAGATTATAATCTAACGGTATTTACAGTTTTACGGTGACATAAAGTTAAAATCAAAGTATATTTATTGCTATTTATTGCTTAATTACATGTCAAAAAAGATGTCACAGATAATAGAGATTTAATGTAATTTGCCCTTTATGGGCGTGCAATGATTAATTGTTAACAAAATTAATTTAAAATTATAATAATAGTATTTAATTCAATTCAATTCAATTCAATTCATTTATTTGTCAGAAAGTAGGTTATACAAGTTTAAATTAGATAATAAATAATGCTCCAGTACTGTCTTACCTTATATAGGCATGCAAATATTTTTTCTTAATATTACTGTAGGTAATTGGTGAAATTAATATTACAGTATCAATGTCAAAAAATAAAAATAGCTAAAGAAAATAAAACAACAAACACAAAAAATAAAAATTTATACAAATGTCATAAATTACCAAGACAACAAGGAGAATTACGTAATAACAACATAATTATTATAACTCTTTCAACCAAGCAAAGAAAATCCTCCTCCACTGTAAGTTTTGAGCTATCCTTGGAATGCCGTAGACAAGTTGCATTCGCAGCGTTATCTATTGGAAGCGTCGCTGATACCCGCGATTTATTGCCGGACCCGTTATCCATACTAATATTATAAATGCGAAAGTAACTCTATCGGTCTGTCTGTCTGTTACCTTTTCAAGCCTAAACTGCTGAACAAATTTTGATGATATTTGGCAAGGATATAGATTCCATCCCGGGGAAGGACATAGGCTACTTTTTATCCTGTAAAACGATCTCAAAATGGACAATGGACAAGTCCAGCAGAGAAGTAACTAATAAACTCGGTGGCGTGGCGGTCGATTGCTCGGCAGAGGCGCAAGAGACGCGGGTTCGATTCCCGCTGCGGAAGAAATGTTTGCATGACCTGTCAATATTTGTTCCGGGTCTGGGTGTTGTGGTACCATGGTACTCGTAGTTTCTGATACCCACGACACAGGGAATCCTAGTGTGGGGTCAGGACTATTATGTATGTCACTGATGTGTAGAATAGAATAATAAAAAAACTGAGTCTATTCTGGTCTGAAATAAAACTTCATACTTACCTGGTTCTACTATCAATATCCACGATCTGTAAACATTTGGGAAGGTCGTCAATTGCCTAACGCAGCGCACACAATCAAATTCCCCAAAGGAGCGAAACGAACACGCAACCCTATATGAATTCGATGTTTGCTTCTCTACTTGTGGTTTCACCTGGCTTCTGTTACTTTGCGAATTTACCGAAAGAGGCTACCGACAGGTCAAGACCGATTCCGGAAGAGATAACTGATATAGGGTGTATAAAAGAAAGAATAACACCGCGCAAAATATTAATATCAAATAATCCCTCGAAATCAAACATTTGTAAATTACAAGAAAGCTACAAAATGAATACGACCTCGGTGGCGTAGCGGACGAGTTCTCGGTTGTGACGGAATAGTTTGTATGTTCTACAAATATTTTTTCCGGGTCTGGGTGTTGTAGTATTATGTATATAAAAAAAAGTATTATATCAGTTATCTGGTGCCATAGTACAAGCTTTGCTTAGTTTGGGGCTAGATGCCGCTGTGTCAAATGTCCACTAATATTTATTTATATTTATTATGATTATGAAAATAAGTAGTAGACATTTGCCATTTGATTCTAATCTTTGGACGGGCTCCAGACTACTACTTTATCAAATTTTCAAAGAAATTTAAACATCTCAAGATGTAGAATGCCTCATCAATCCACACAAATCCATAGTTATAAGTACAAACAGACAGCCAGTCAAGTTATATCGGCGTGTAGATAGGGTGCAATATTTATCCACCCCGGGCAGTAGTCAGCTTTTATTGGGACAGTGGTCTGGTCACTTCGGAATTCGCGCTATTTATTTATTGTGCCATGCCACGGGCTGACATATGTTGCGTATAGACGTGAAGAAAAGCGCTATGCATCTAAGAAAAATTTAAATTACTAGCTGCCGCCCGCGGCTTCGCTCGCGTGGTACCCAGATAAAAATAGCCTATTATGTTAATCCAGTACATGTGCTATGTATATTCCAAGTTTCATTCAAATCCGTTCTGCCGTTTTAGCGTGATTGCGGCACAAACATCCAAACATTCAAACATCCTCACAAACTTTCACATTTCGACAAATTTATCCCGGGTATTACAGCGTCTCATTAGTAAAGGTAAAAGTTGCCTCCTGACGCTGTATAAATAGTCTACTGTAGAAGGTAAAATGCCTTAGTTTTTTTATTTAGAAGACTGAAATTCGGCACGTTTTTGTTTTCTTAAGTCAATGAGCAGTTAGTTTGTGAAACAGTTATCCACTCGCCTGTACAACGGAGTATATTAAACGTAGGAGAAGGCAAGTGCCGCCAACATTTGGTTTTTATACACCAATACTTTGTCGCATTCTTGCGACTTTTGTATATTGGCCAGCGGAGACACAATGAATCTAACAGAATTGAATATAGTACAACCAAAATAGTTCCAAAAAATAAACACTTGTAGACATTTCACAGAGCTCCATCTATTCTCAAACTAAGCAAAGCTTGTACAATGGGCACTAGATGGCTGATAGAATACTTATAATATATTTTTTTGTAAATACATAATTACTTTTTGTTACATAATTATTACAACACCCAGACCAGGAAGAAATATTTGCAGAAATATTATACATGCAAACATTTCTCCCGCAGCGGGAATCGAAACCGCGCCTCTTGCGTCTCAGTCGAGCACTCGCCTGCCACGCCACGGAGGTAGTTGAAATGATATTTGATTAAGTCTTTGGGCCTTAGATGGGTCTTACATGTATTTACGATCTGTTATTTTTTCTTATGATGCCTGATATAAATATATTATTACTAGCTGCCATTATTATTATGAACTTCTCTGCTGGACTGGGAGTAAAGAAAAAACATAGAATGCGTCCAGCTGCTTCTCTCCCCGAGCATGTCGTAAAAGTTGACTAAGGGATAGTATCCTCCAACATGATGAGATACAATAAGCAAGTATTTCCAAGGAGGGTTGACGTCAGGCAAGCGGCCGGTCATAAAACACCTTAGCCAAAACTCTTACAACATGATCCAAGGATCATCAGATGATGATTAGCTGCCGCCCACGGCTTCGCTTGTGGTACCCGATGCATCCAACTCATTGCAGCTCCTCTCTATAGCTTTTAAGCTCTATGCCCTGCGTCTGTCTCGAGCTAATAAGAGTACGTAAATAAATCTCGCATAATGTCGTCTTGTGTTATTGATTCCTGTAATTTGGGGACTGTCTGTTCACTAACTTGATAGGGTGACTCTTGATTAAACTAACCAAGGACATTACTTCTCTGAAACAATAATACATGCATACATATTGTCACGCGCGTATCTCTAATGGGGTGGGCAGAGCCACAGAAATCATAAGAAAATTTGTAGCCATTCCTGATTTAAAGCCCCAGATGGATATGGTGAACCATGGTGACAGGTGATCAGCCCATCACCCATATAGGTCCATCATATTGGAGAGGATCTCGAGGACAGAAGCAGCTGGACGTGTTCAGTAAAGAAGACGCAATAATTAATTTCATGAATTCATGAATTCATTGTCCAAAAACATAAATCAGGCTTTCCATTTGAGTTTCCAATCCCATTGCACTGGGATTCATGTCCATTAGTACAGATAATGACAGACTCATAATAATATCGGATGAATAATTAACGTGACGTGATAATTGCTTCAGTGTGCACTGACCTTTATTGCACGTATCGTTTTATAGTGATGGGAATTCATTAGTATTTTTAATTTAGTTTTTTTTTGTTACAGATAAACTAGTTTTACACTTTTGGTAAATGGGAAATACATACATACACATTATCACGCCCGTATCCCTAATGGGGTGGGCAGAGCCACAAGTAAACGTAAGAAAACTTGCAGCCACTTCTGATTTAAAGTCCCAAGATGGATATGGTGAACCATGCTGACAGGTGATCAGCCCATCGCCCATATTTGGTCCATCATTTTGGAGAAAATGAAATGGTTTTACAAATTTTACAAATTACAGCAACGTTGTAATTTGTCAAAAATCGTTGTCATGATTAGTCCGTTATCCATAATATGAATATTGGAAATGGGCATTAGAATTGCAATCGCACACTTTTTCAACGTATTTACCCAGTGATTCGTGAATCGAACTCTCCCATCCCTACACAGGTTGTCCCAATAACGAGAACGAGTGGCCATTGGCGTCGGAAGCACAAATTGATGATGATTTTATACAGCGCTGAGGTTGTACACTGACGCCTTCTCTCACCTATATCCTGAAGAGACAATAGAATGGATAATACACGAAATTAGTATATTATTAGTATATTAGAAGCGCTCGTGGCGTAGCTTGCTTAGACGTTCTTGATTAATCGTTGAAGTTAAGCAACGGTTGTGCGCGTTCACAATTGGGATGGGTGATCGCAAGTGGCATTACGAGCTGAGCGCTTCCGTGCTTCGGAGGGCACGTTAAATTGTCGGTCGCGGCTTTTATGTCGTTAAGCCATGACGGAGGCCTTTAGGCGGCCTAAAAACTCCGTCACGAGAGCTGGCCACTAGCTCATACGAACTTACTTACTTTAGTATATTAGGGGAAGTTTGAAAGGGAAGTTTCAGTACTAATATGCAAACATTTCTCCCGTAGCGGGAATCGAACCCGCTCGCCACGCCGAAGTCGTCAAAAAAGGTGGATGGTTTGTGTGAAAGCACATAGTTAGGAAAGGAGTGAGTACAGAGATAACGACTGACAGAAGGAAATAGAAGAAGAGAATACGCTGTGCCGACCCCACAAAGAGTGGGCAGGAAGAGGAGTTGCAGTCATGGAAACAAACCAATGCGTGTTCTGATCCCCTAAAGCAGCCAGAACTCACAAATCGAGCATCGTCTAATGGCCAACGCCTATTAGTTTTTATTATTTCTCTGCTTCTTCCTTATTGCGTTCGTTGTATGCCAATACATCGCTTTCACTTAACATGTATTCCTTTTTCATTTGGGGTTAGGCAGGTAAACCGTAGTTACAATCATGCTATTTTTCAACGTATTTAGATAGATAGACAGATATATAGAAAATTCTTTATTGCACAAGAAATAATATGTACATAGGCGAACTTAATACTAATTAGCATTTTCTTCCAGCTAACCTTTGTGAAATTTGGAGAACAAACAGAGGTAGTGCTTTAGAGACTAAAAATAGAGTAATAAAATATTACACATACATATAAAAAACTAACTACATAAATATACCTACCTACATATATACTACATAACATAAACTACATAAACCTGCAGGTGCTCAATTTGGTTGATTGCTTTTCAGTTTTAGTATTTAGTTTTGTTTTGTCAAGTCATCGTCTCCTAACGCTGCGAAAAGTTCCACAGCACGATTTTTTAAGACGTTTACCCTCCCGTTTTTTTTACTCTTCGCAGTCGGGTAACAATAGTTGAACCAATAGCCCCTAGTGAAGGCCTCTAGTCCAACTGGTTAGATCAGTTGGGCCACTGCCCTGGACTCAATAATACCCGCATTTTTAGAATATTTTCCATCCATCTCTTCTATAAACAATCTTAGAATACGCCGTCTTCCTACCCCGTGTACAGTCGCGCAGAATAAATCGATACATAAAATACACGTCCGCAAATTGTCGGTCGGTACAGTCGGACGCATTTTCTTTTACGATCGCCCACAGCGCTGTTTACGTGCTTACACGAGATACGAGTGATCGTGCGGACGTGGGAAACTATTGATTAGATTTGGAGAAGGCATTTTACTTCAATTTATTATAAGGAAACTGTTTTTTTGGGCACTGTACGTGACAAGTTATAGAATGGAATAGAATAGAACCAGTGTGTATTAAGAATAGAAGGATTTATAGCGCACTTCAAAAGCTGCGTTCGTGGGCTTGGCACACATATTTTCGAACTTTTTAGGTTCTACGACATGCCGTTTTTTTTTCGAACAAAAAAATCTATTGGTGCACAACTGGATTTATATAACTGGATAACCCTATCGACAAATGCTAATTTAAAATAACCAATAGGTAGCGAACACACGAAATCTAATCCTTTTTTGTGTTGTGTTGTTAATAAACTATATATTTTATTCTATTCTAAATCTATCCCACTATCGTTACCACATCCTCTGTTCGAAAGGGGATGTTCAGCCAAAGCTAATAGCGATCGCCTAATAGCGGACGGCTAGTTGTATCCCATAAAGACATCCCAGCGCCGTTTATTGGCCATCTTTGGGCATCCGACATACCCTCTGTTGCGGTACAAAGAGGATCTAATGAAAAATCAATTTTATGAACACATACACATTTATTTAAGGGTGTCACGGTTTGGACGAAGTGTCAAAGTTTTAGAGTGAATACATCAGTCGTCCCTAAACTTAAATTCCTACTAATATTAAAATTGGTCAAGTGCACATCATCATCATCATCTTCCTGCCCTTATCCCACTCTCTGTGGGGTCGTCACAGCATGCTGTAAGAGTTTTGGCTAAGGTGTTTTATGACCGGCCGCCTGCCTGACGTCAACCCTCCTTGGGAATACGTCATATTGGAGGATACTATCCCTTATTCGACTTTTACGAAATGCTCGGGGAGAGAAGCAGCTGGACGCATTCTATGTTATTTCTTTACAAAGGTCAAGTGCTGTACTTTTTAATAATATGACCCTTACTCTATGTATTGACCATGTGGCCAGAGCAGACTAAGCTGAGAGGATGGAATAGGTGCTGAGCAAGCCTACTCCACTTTAATTCGTCCCGGGCACTACAGCGTCCCGTTTGTGAAGGTAAAAGTTGCCTCCTGACGCTGTACAAATTATCTACTATGATAAAAGGACATTATTTATTTATTTTACTTTATGTACTTTTTAAATAGGCAGCTGCAGTGATCGATTACGAACGATAATAAAATGTTTTTTGTACGGGGCTTTATTTTATTTTTATTGTTTCTTGTGAAAATTTCAACTCTCTACCTAATTGCGTTTCATGAAATACAGCCCGTTGATAGACAGACGGACGGACGGACGGCCGGACAGACAGGAGGATGGACAACGGAGGATTAGTATGTAAAAGGGTCCTGTTGGCACCCTTCTACCCGAAGGGTGCCAACAGGAACTCCAAAAGTGCTTATGTTTGTGTGTGAGTGACTCTGGATTGCATCTTGGCTACTTGATTACCTTCGCCTAATTACATAGCGTCTATCAATACAGCCATTACCTTCCACATCAACGTTTACGATCTATAAAAATAATGTGTCCCGTATTTTATGGCCATAAGTCATAATTATTATGAGCTAAAGACACCCCCGGACGATATCTTTATGGTTATACCACAGATTATAACGGCTATAGTTTGATTGGCCACTGTAGGTCTTAAGAGGATAGAATCGGACAATTTATGATGATGTGTATTAGATTGGAAATCTTTGATGGTTGGATAAGGATTTTGATGCAATCATCAAAAGGTAATTACTTTTCGAACTATTGTTATACTAATAGATACCTACAGTAAAAAAATATACATTTACCTAGCCTAATTTAATTAATGAAAACCACAAATATGTTCTTTTATTCAGCAGTTATTTTAGTCTTTTTCAAGAATCACTGGCATTCTTTTGTTTTTCTCACAGTTTGAAATTGGAAAAAGACTAAGGAGGCTTTCTACCAAAGAGGCGGCATGTAAAGGAGTTACAATGCAATATTAGTACATCTTATCTTAGCTAAAGGTACAACCTAATGTAGATAACAATACATTTCATAACTCTTATTTTTTTTTCAAATTGAAAAGTAAAGTAATATAATAATCGTAGAGAAAATAATAAACATTTGATTTAATTATGTCAGTTATACATATATTTGACTTGACGTCTCCACGTGCGAATAATTACATATTTTTTTACTCAGATTGACAATGGTAACCATTTTTTTTTAAATAAAAATCGTTCATTAAAAAGATTGGGTAAGCCGTGATATCAAAACACGATGCGTGTTTTTTTAAATTCGGATTTAGAATGGGTCTTTATCGCGTTAAAGTACCATGTTATTTCCCCGACATTTTGACTGTGTTGCAATAACCGTGGTCGCGGACAGTTGGGAAAATAACAAGTTATTTTCACGCGATAAAATTCCGTTCTTCCGAGTTTAAACCTATAAGTTTAAGACTATGATTAGGTATTTTTTTCAGTCTCATTTATAACTTTGGAATAGTTCTCTGTTCTAGATTTGAGATAAATTTGACGACTTCGGTGGCGTGGCGGGCGAGTGCTCGGCTGAGACGCAAGAAGCGCGGATTCGATTCCCGCTACGGGAGAAATATTTGTATGTCTTGCAAAATATATCTTCCTGGTCTGGATGTTGTAGTATTATGTATTACAAGTATGTATTTACAAAAATATAAGTATTCTATCAGCCATCTGGTGTCCATAGTACAAGCTTTGCTTAGTTTGGGTCTAGCTGGCGCTGTGCGAAATGTCCACAAATATTCCGATTTCCGAAACACAATACAAAAAAAATGCAGTAGAATTGGGAACTACCTACCTTTTTTAAGCCAGTTCTAAAGTAAACTCCAGACATACCTAGGTGGAGTACAAAAGGCCTCATCTTGAGAAAATCAATAAAACTAATAAGAAGCACTGCAGTACACCCAACAAAAGGTGATCTCGCGGTAAATTAAAAACGCCCGAGGACTATCGGGTTATTACAAGCCATAGCATTCAGGTGTGCACGGTGTGTGGTGTAGCGGTGGCGTGGTGTTTCAGGTGCTGGTTCGATTATACACATCAAAATGATGTATGTACTAAGGCCTTTAACCATCTATATAGATAATTTATACAGCATCAGGAAGCAACTTTTTACCTTCACAAACGGGACGCTGTAGTGCCCGGGACGAATTAAGATGGAGTAGGCTTGCCCAGCACCTATTCCATCCTCTCAGCTTAGTCGGCCTTGTCGGTTACGAGTTGAGCGCTTCCGTGCTTCGGAGGGCACGTAAAATGGTCGGGCCGGCTTTTAAGTCGTTAAGCCATGACAGAGGCCTTTAGGCGGCCTAAAAACTCCGCCACAAGAGTTGGCCACTAGCTCATACGAACTTGTTTCTACAACAAACAGTCGGAGTATACTCTGGGCAAACTCATGATACCTTCTGTATACAGTGAAGCTACCCTCTCCTAGAATAAATTTAGGTACGCCATTTTGTCCGCATAATGAATGCTAAGATTAAGATTTGTACGAGTCTTTTGTTCGCATTGTTTGTTGAACTGTCTCCCGAAACTCAGCAATAACTTGTTTATGAGATATTATATGTGCAATTGCTCATATTTTTGTAAGAATTATGTTAATTTTTGAGAGCACTAGTGGTCTAGTTTAAGTGGTCTAAGGTCGTGGGTTCAAACCCGGTCGTGTATGAATGAATTTTTCTGTGCGCAAAATGTATGTACGCCATACCAACACTCTAAAACGGTAAAGGGAAACATCGTGAGGAAACGCGCGGCTTAGTCAGCTTCGCACGTATTGACCATGTCTTTCTTGAGGACAAGGCCGACTAAGCTGAGAGGATGGAAAAGGTGCTAGGCGAGCCTACTCCATCTTAATTCGTCCCGGGCACTACAGCGTCCCGTTTGTGAAGGCAAAAGTTGCCTTTTGACGCTGTATAAATCATGTATTATAGATGGTAAAAGGCCTTAGTTCAACCGATTGATATGTAAGAAGTGGTTGAAAGCCAATTAAAACTATTTAGTTGTAATAACCGAGCGATAAAGAATAGCTAATGAACTCCGCGTGTTCCGAATATTTTTAAAGACAGGCCAAGTTGGATTGAAGACGTAAAATGCTGCTTTCACTTTAAATAAAAAAGTAGCTTGAAGTTAAGCAACTTTGTGCGCGGTCACAATTTGGATGGGTGACCGTAAGTGGCACTACAAGTCAACAAAAAAAAAATGTGCAAAATGTCACTCGACCTATCTAATTGCCGACTGCGCATAGTGTAGCTTAACTTCGATGATCTATTACAAACGTTAAACGTTTTTTTCTTGTATGGGGCCTCCTTTTATTTATTTTTATTATTTGTTGTTATAGCGGCATTAGAAATACATACCTACTCTGAAAATTTCAACTCTCTACCTATTACGGTTCATGAGATACAGCCCGCTGACAGACGGGCGGACGGACGAACGGACGGACATATGGACGGACAGCGGAGGCTTAGTAATAGGGTCCTGTTGGCACCCCACGGGTACGAAACCATAAAACACATAGGTACTTACTGCAAACAATTTTGGTAGGTACCACATAAAAATTTACTACTACCCGCATTTTCCAACCATAACTATAAAATTGAACATTTTAGGCTAACAAATGCATCATCCTTTGACATCGTCTAACGTATTTAAATTCATAGTCTTATGAAGTTAGTCCGGGGTGAGGGGGAGTGAGGGGGGCGAGGGGCGTGACTGTACACTTTTTGGCTTCGGGTAAAGCTGGATCGCCACTAGACTTCGATTGGCAAAAAGGGATAAGACAGAAATATTTCTTTTTGATAGGTAATGCGTAACTGTTTATATTATCAGAGTTAACTTACTGGTTAACTTTAAGTAAAATTGAACTTGCGTAAGACTATAATAATAAATACTGCCTACCACTCGTGTCACTAGTTCTTTCGAACCAGTGTGGTGAAAGGATTTACAGAGTAGCGCCTCGGATTCTCCTTTCGTTACACACTTCACATTATCGAACTTCTTATAACTCAACATGCCGGTTTCCTGATGATGTTTTCCTTCGCCGTTTGAGAGTACTGATAAGAGTGCATACATTTTGCAGCAAAAAAGTCATTAATGAACGACTGGATTTGAGCCCACGACCTTAGGATTAGTACTAGACTGCCAGTGCTCTCCATGATCTATAAAAAACTTAATCAAATATTAACAGAAAATACAAACATTATTTCAGATGCAAGAATCGAACGAGAACCTCTTGGGTCTCAATCAGGCCGGCCACTTCACCAAAGTGATTAAGAGTGTGCAATAGCGGATTTGCTCACCAAAATCGAATAAGAATTCTGTTCTACGTTAATGAAATATGTTTATTCAAAAAGAAAATTATATTAGATTTGTTTACCATATTTTTAGATGAATAAGTACCCTAATAGGTGGAAAATAACTATTTCTTTAGTTGTTAAAACCAGTTTTTTTATTCTTTTTGTAGTTTTCTTATAATTAACAATTATTTGATTTGGCGGGTCATTTGATTTCAATATTCTTTTACACACCTGAAATCCGTAGCGATATCTAAATCGGTCTAGACGCGATTGTACGGTAGCCTTTTAAAAAATAACTCTTACGTAATTCTTTATCCCAAAAAATACGAAAACGCGACTTACCACCTACCTCTCTGAACGCCGGAGTTAAAATGCCATAGTTCGTGTCACAGCATAAATTAGTAACAGTAAGTCGCGTCAAGAAACCTCGGCGCATATCGCCGCAGTTTCGCCTCAGATTAACGAATACTGCCATTAATATTCATACTGTGGCAAAAATTTGGACTTTCGATTAGCTAAGTTGGACGGACAAAGTGACAAATTGCCGCTTACCAGATAGGGTTTCGCAGTTTCTGAAATATGCCGCCGTAAAGTCTTGGACTTTCAGACTTACAAGAATTCTACCAAGGATACTTGTTTCTGGGAAGCTTGTTTAAACATATAAAAAAAATTAAATAAAAATTTAAAGTTGATATATTTCTTTATTTAAAATTAGCCTACAGATAGAAAAAAGAGCTCAGATCACCGACCGCAGGTAAGGTCTCCAAAAGGCTGGCGACGTTACCTCGTTGGATAGCGATACTTATCCTTAGTCCGAGGTAAGCGCCAGCCCTTTGGTCTAGGGTCACATCCATCAACTGCTTGGATAATTCCTTGAAAAGAAGCCATGCCTCCGGACCCCTCCTAAAGTTTCCACGGCAAAAGGCACAAATAAAATTTAAATAAATATCAGTGGACATTTCCCACAGCACTATCTAGCTCCACTAAGCAAAGCTAGTACTATGGGCGCCAAATGGCTGATAGAATACTTATATACTTATTTTTAATTACAAACTTATAATACTACAACACCCAGACCCGGAAGAAATATTCGCAGAACATACAAATATTTCTCCCGTAGCGGAAATCGAAACCGCACCTCTTGCGTCTCAGCCGAGCACGCCTCGCCACCGAGGTCGTCGGTCTTATTTAATAGCTTTAAAATATAGATATGATTACTCTGAAAATAATTAATTTCTTTATAATTTATCTTAAGATTCAAATCACGAACTGTAGATATTTTAAAAAGTGTTTTAAAATTGTATGGTAGTAATGATAGCTTGTTGTGATTGCGTGGTTAAATACGTTTCATTACTCAGTACACAAAAATAACCCAACAACATTCGTTTGACCATAATTGCTATACAGGGTGATTACTATACAGGGTGATTGCTGCCGGGCGATTGTTATACAGGGTGTAGCGGTCGTTCCAATTACCGGGCGGTCGTAAAACGAAACTATCGATGTAAAAGTACAGGCATCAATGTCAACGACATTCAATTTCATTGGATGTTGATGCTTCTGTTGTTAATTACTCAATTCGATTAAATCCTTAGGTTTGATGGTCTAGTATCCAATTATTTTATTTTTAAGCAGTAAATAGTTTAAAACAAATAAATAAATACATACATACATAAAATCACGCCTGTTTCCCATAGGGGTAGGCAGAGATAACGGATCGCCATTTGCTACGATCCTGACATACTTATTTTGCTTCCTTCACTCTCATTACATTCCTCATGCATGCTCGTCGGTTTAGGGTACTCTTGACCTTAATAAATAATTATTTGAGGACATTTCACACAGCGCGATCTAGTCCCAAACTAAGCAAAGCTTGTCGTGGAAACCAGATGGCTGATAGAATACTTATATACTTTTGTAAATACACACTTATAATACATAAATTATATTTTCAAGATTTTTTTAATCGTGTTCTTTTTTCATTCATGCATTCACATATATAATGAACAATCCGTCGACCGTTAGTAGAATATTGGACGGCCTCTGTGGCGAGGCGAGCGAGTGCTCAGCGGAGATACAAGAGGTGCGGGTTCGATTCCCGCTACGGGAGAAATGTTTGCATGCTCTGCAAATGTTTCTTCCGGGTCTTTGTGTTGTAGTATTATATACTATAAGTATGTATTCACAAAACAAAGTATATAAGTATTCTATCAGCCATCTGGTACCCATAATACAAGCTTTGCTTTGGGGCTAGATGGTGCTGTGTGATATGTCCTCAAATATTTGTTTATTATTATAAGACGAAAAGAACATCATCTATTGAAAATTGAGTACAAAATCCTGAAAACTCACACCCAACCTTTTCAGTACCCCTTAAGACAACAACATTAACATTATCAGAAGCGTTCTATCAAATGGCAGCCGATACATAATCAAGCATTGTCCGCCGACCTTTCGGAATCAATTGTCCGTGAGATCGGACTAACCAACCGGAAAATATACCTTCGGGATCGCGCCGACCCTGTAGTCTGCAGACATGGGGTTATTTTAAAAAAATATCTTCAGTTTTGTAATTCATAAAATCTCATTCAGTTATTTCTAGGACAAAAAAAAACTCGAGTTAATTTAAATAACTTACCCCCGAATACTCAAACGCGACTCAGAGTTGAGCACGTCTCAAGTCACGGTTTTTTGACAGTTTTTGATGAAAATCTGTCAAAAACTCGTCACTTGAGACGTGCTTAACTCTGAGATGCGTTTGAGTATTCAGGAGTAAGCCTTTTACCATCTATAGTAGATGATTTATACAGCGTCAAGAGACAACTTTTACCTTCACTAACGGGACGTTGTAATGCCCGGGACGAATTAAGATGGAGTAGGCTTGCCCAGCACCTATTCCATCCTCTCAGCTTGGTCGGCCTTGTCCACAGGAAAGACATGGTCAATACGTACGCAGCTAAGTCGCGGGTTTCCTCACGATGTTTTCCTTCACCGTTTAAGAATACTGATTTAGCGCACATAAATTATTCGCACAGATAAATCCATTGATACACGACTGGATTTGAACCTACCACCTTGGGATCGGAAGGCGGGGTCACTACCAACTAGACCACCAGTGCTCTCGAGTTAATTTACCGTCATCTTACTTCTTACTTATATTATAAATGCGAAAGTTTGTGAGTTTGGATGTTTGGATGTTTGTGCCTCAATCACGCCTAAACGGTTAAACGGAATTGAATGAAACATGGAATGTACATAGTACATGTACTGGATTAACATATAGGATATTTTTTATCCGGGTACCAAGCGAGCGAAGCCGCGGGCGGTAGCTAGTAATAAATAAATAATGACTAACGTCGCCTATGAAACAGCCAAAACCACAGACTATAATTAGTCTGACACATAATTAGTCTGATCTGTAACCTACATAACCCTCCTACCGCTCCGCGTAGTCGGCTAAAGTCAGCTAAAAACCAAATTTGTAAGTCAAGTCCACACAGTTGGCGGCGATCGTTTTAAGGGGAAATAATGCCCTTTACGGTTATTGGTGGCATTTGACTCGGACAGTGTGCATTCCGACCTTTATCCCTTCGGAATAATTGCAAATGCGTTTATTGGGGCCCTTAGGTATGTTTGAATAAGGTGACCATCTTAACCGATTTCAAAAGGAGGTTCTAAATACGGCTGTAGATTTTGCTAAAGCTCTTATTTTTTTTTTTTTTGAGAGCACTGGTTAGTTGGTAGTGACTCTGCCTTCCGATCATAAGGTCGTCGGTTCAAACCTGGTCGTGTACCAATTGATTTTTCTGTGGGAAAAATTTATATGCGCTATACCAGTACTCTCAAACGGTGAAGGAAAACATCGTAAGGAAACCCGCGTCTTAGCTGCGCACGTATGGACCATGTCTTTCCTGTGGACAAGGCCGACTAAGCTGAGAGGATAGAATAAGTGCTGGGCAAGCCTACTCCATCTTAATTCGTCCCGGGCACTACAGCGTCCCGTTTGTGAAGGTAAAAATTGCCTCCTGACACTGTATGAATCATCTACTATAGATGGTAAAAGGCCCCGACAATATTGAACAGAATTATTTATTTTATTTATTGCCAGTAACGAATATTTCATATTTTTTTCACCTGCTGCCTTAATTACGAAACAAAGCATCTTCTACGTCCATAAACAGGGCACATTACGTCCAGGGCCGGATTTCAGTGCATCTGTTCAGAAATAAATCATTTTTACTGCGGGAAATAAAATTAAACAATTTTAGCCAGGCGTGAGTTTTACATTGGGTTCCGCATTCCATATTATTGTTTTAATTAGTTTTCATTGTTTGATGTTGATTTTGAACAAATTATTTATTTCCTATTTCTAATAACTGCCTTTCCTTGTATCTGTTGGGTGAAAAACGCCTCATTAGTTTCTCTATGTACAAGTAGGTATAATAGTAGGTAGGTAGGTAGTAGGTTTTAACTCCAAATTAGTAAACCCAAAATAAAACCGTTTAAACTTTAAAGGCCTCCTTCATGAATCAACGACTTAAAAGCCGGTACCGACAATTTAACGTGCCCTCCGAAGCACGGAAGCGCTCTGCTCGTAATGCCACTTGCGGTCACCCATCCCATTTGTGATCGCGCACAACGTTGCTTAACTTCAACGATCAATCAAGAACGTCTAAGCAAGCTACCACGCGCGTTGATTTTGACAAAGTGAACTTTTTTTGGTTCACATTACAGACCCCTAAAATATAGTTAACAGTGTTATTATATAGTATTTATATAATAGTATCCGTGACGCAGGCTATCGGTGTTTATCTCGGGCTCTGGAGAAAAACGCGACAAGTTCCTGACCATAAATTCATTAGACAACGCCGACGGTTTTTAAACTCACGTCTGAGTTGTGTTATTAAGTTATAGAACTGGCATTATATGTTAAGCAACTATATACGCGGTCACAAATCGGGATGGGTGACCGCAAGTGGCATTACGAGCTGAGCGCTTCCGTGCTTCGGAGGGCACGTTAAACAGTCGGTCCCGGCTTTTAAGTCGTTAAGCCATGACGGAGGCCTTTAGGCGGCCTAAAAACTCCGTCACTAGAGTTGGCCACTAGCTCATACGAACATACATACATACTGGCATTCTGTAGTGTATATTAACACTTTGTTGTTTTAAGCAAATACTACTATGATTACGACCAGCCTAGAATATCTCAATGCTGGAGAATGGCTAAATACTATATTTTCGAAATATTGATAAAACAAATTGTCAAAAGTTTTTTGGAGTTTTTATTTATACAAAACTAAGACCTTTGCCGTCTATAGTAGATGATTTATACAGCGCCAGTAGGTAACTTTTGTCTACACTAACGGGACGCTGTAGTGCCCGGGACAAACTTAGATGGAGTAGGCTTGCCCAGCACCTATACCATCCTCTCAACTTAGTCGGCCTTATTCACAAGAAAGACATATACGTGCGGACAAAATTTTAATAAAATTTTGTCCGCTCTAAAAGTTCTGAGCTCTACAAAGCCACAGAGATGAGAGCTAAAAACTCGACACTATATCATAATTTATTTATCCTGATGACCTGAGTGCGGCCCTGCGCCGCCTCCTAATAATATATAATACTTTAAAAAATATCCCACTGTCCCCTATACGAATTTTATGCTCATTTGCAATATGGCCGCGAATTTTTATCTTTCCTCTGTTTAATGTCTTTTTTTGGGGTAGTAATTAAAAATATTATAGGTATTTATTGCTGTAGAAGGCCATTTGTGTGTTTATTTGGAGTCCTAATCGTTCCATGTTTACATTAATTAGTGATATTATAGGAGTGCTCTCGGGGTTTATTGCCAACATTAATTTCGGACGCTTTTGAGTTGTGACTTAGAATAGACCACTTTTTTGAGCTAATGTTCTTTAAGTAATTGTAGCCGGCTGTAGTTTTGGTTTTTGTCAAGATTTTTAAGCAATCTGCGGTTATTTAAAGCTGAATTTAAAATTAACATTTTGTTAAACAATTTGAATATATCCAGCAGTGGAATGCTATATAATAGGCTGATGATACTACTACGAGTAGTCGTGAACTAGCTCTTTCGAACCAGTGTGGTGAAAAGTTTTTAGTGCACCTCAAAGAGACCCATTTCTTGCACTTGACGCATGTTTTTGAACTCTTTTTTTGTTCTACCCCACGACCTTGGAATCGGAAGGCTCACTACCACTAGACCATCAGTGCTCTATATAATATGGGGTCTACGGCGTAGAGGTAGGTGCTACGGAACTTTTCAAAACCTTTTATTTATTTAAATTAACTTATGCGTTAAGAACTAACAAACAATTAAATGAACACAGACAATAAAATAAAATAATAGTGAGCTATCAAGCAAAAATAAAAATATCTATAAAACAAAACAAAAAGAAATAAGTACCTATTTATCTACATACCTGAAACTATTAAAAATTGAACTTATAAACTTTTGTATCAATCGAGTTTGCCCAGTCAGTGTGAATATAATATTTCCTATTTCAAATAACCAACTAGCCGAACACCTTTAGATGGCTCCGAACTCAATTTACACCGAAGTTATAATTAATAGTTGAAGTAGATCTAGCAGCGTGTATCGTAAGTAAACAGAGATGAGGCCGGTGTGATTGAAGCCAGGGGGCATTGCAGACAACCTCGTACAGAGTACCGCTACGAGCCGTCTTGATACTTGACGCTAAGAAACTCACACAGCAACATACAATCCTACTACAGGAGGCAACTTTTGCCGATACTAAATCATCATCTTCCTGCCCTCATCCCACTCTATGTGGGGTAGGTACAGCATGATCCTTGAATAATGCTGTAAGAGTTTTGGCTAAGGTGTTTTATGACCGGCCGCCTGCCTGACGTCAACCCTCCTTGGGAATACTTGCTTAGTGTATCTCATCATGTTGGAGGATACTATCCCTTAGTCGACTTTTACGACATGCTCGGGGAGAGTAGCAGCTGGACGCATTCTGCCTATACCAAATATACTAACGGAAAACTGCAGAGCGGTACGAATAATATTCTTACTCAACCTTGCATCCTTCTATAGTCGGTGCCTATTTCGCACGCTGAAAGAACACTGGTGGTCTAGTTGGTAGTGACCCCGTCATCCGATCCTAAAGTCGTGGCTTCAAATCCAGTTAGTATCAATGGATTTTTCTGTTCAAAAAAGTTATGTGCGCTATATCAGTACTCTCAAACGGACAGACAGGCGTGATAAATGTTTTTTTTTTGTTAGATTATATTTCTCATTTTGTTAAATATTAGTTTTTTTCATTTTGTTTGTTTGTTTTTCTATTTTGTTGTTATTGTTGTGTCAAATAAAGTTCTTATCTATCTATGGACTCTTAAAACATGATTAATATATCCTCAAATACATTTTTGTTTCTGGTTAAAAAATTGGGGTTATTTAAAACTATTGCCAAAGCACCAAGTTATCTTCTCCCTCACAGTGCGATGCAGACTCGTGACCCAAATGTTGTGATAGCTCCCAATAACACCCAGGGGCGGTCAATTATTGCCGTTATATTAATTAAGCCCACCTGCTGGAGACGAGCTTGCTCCGTAAGGCCCGCTGTGGAATCTAAACTAAGGCCCGGTTTTCAACGTTCTATTGGATGTTCTGGAAACTAAACCCCGAATACTCAAACGCATCTCAGAGTTGAGCACGTCTCAAGTGACGAGTTTTTGACAGATTTTCATAAAAAACTGTCAAAAAAACCGTGACTTGAGACGTGCTCAACTCTGAGTCGCGTTTGAGTATTCGGGGGTTAGATTTGGACTTACGTTATGTGACAGCTCTGAATATGAGGATGTTATTTTTAGGGTTCAGTATCCGAAGGGTGCCAACGGGACCCTATTACTAAGCCTCCGTTCGTCCGTCTGTGAGCGGGCTGTATCTCATGAACCGTAACAGGTAGAAAGTTGAAATTTTCACAGAGTGTGTATTTCTATTGCCGCTATAACAACGAATAATAAAAAATATATAAAATCCTACGAATGTTATAATTGCGAAAGTTATGGATGTTTGTTACTCTTTCACACCTAAACGGCTCAACGGATTTGAATGAAACTTGGAATATACATAGTACATGTACTGGATTAACATATAAGCTATTTTTTATCCGGGTACCACGCTAGCGAAGCCGCGGGCGGCAGCTAGTAAAAAATAAAAGGGAATACAAGAAACATTGATGGTGGAAATACAATGGTAAGGAACCCTTTGTGCGCGAATTCGACTCGCAC
Organism: Scotopteryx bipunctaria; assembly: GCA_949320045.1. NCBI lineage: Eukaryota > Metazoa > Arthropoda > Insecta > Lepidoptera > Geometridae > Scotopteryx > Scotopteryx bipunctaria. Next base: position 8,168,586 of record OX439461.1, on the reverse strand, counting down.
TTGACACTTGACGACCTCGACAGCGTAGCGGGTGAGTCTGCAGCTGAGATGCGTGAGGTGCTGGTTTTCACGCAAAAATAATTGTATCGGGTATGGACTGGGAAGAAATATTTGCAGCACATGCGAGATAGATAGATAAACTCTTTATTATGAATATGTAATATAAAAAAACTTATGTACTAAAAAAACAAAAGCAGATAACGGCGGTTTTATTGCTAAGAGCAATTTCTTCCAGACAACCTTGCGATGGAGAGGATAGAAACGAAGAATGGGAAAGAAGATGCGAGTACCAAAGGGAAAGAAGCAGCTGGACGCATTCCATGTTTTTTTGACTCCCAGATCAGCAGAGAAAGAAAAAATGATTACCCTGTAGATATAACTTTTAACTCCATAATCCTTCAGTAAACGAGAAAGGTCCCGATCGTCCGAAGCATTTTTCCAAGATTCTCTAATCACCTCTCACGGATCACTTGCTCCACAGTCGGTTAAGCAGATAACCATTACAGCTACCCCTTTCACTTGATTTTCGGCTTAAAACTCGAATTTTATTTGATTACTTTTTAAAATTCTTTGTTTTACACTCGGGTGGAAGGGGCAAGTTTTGCCTTTATCGGTAACCCCAAACTGGGCATAGAAAATAGATAGAGAATAAAGATAATAATCTTTAAAATTTAAAAAATACAATCGCTGTTGTCTGCCAATTTGTTGCAAATGCTGTGCATGCCTGTATGTATGTATGTATGTATGTATGAGCTAGTGGCCAACTCTAGTGACGGAGTTAAAATGTGTTAAAATATCATGGAATGAATAAACACATTTTATTATCCAACAACAGAATTCTACGTCGATTTTCGAAGTTAAATATATTTTCGAATTTAAGACACAACAGTTTTAGTAGGTTAACGAGTACTCAAAATATAATTAGTTCAAAAATCCCAAGAAATAAAGGTCTAATGATAATTTATTTGACAAACCCTTTCCAAATATCTGAGGTACATTATGCAGAAATGAATTTTAACCGACATAAATAAAAATTAAGGCACATAGCCCAAATATAATTAAGTATAACCCAATAATCTCAGCCACAAACGAAACAAAAAGCGAGGAAAGGAATTTTATTATGATTATTTGCATATTAAAATAATTATAATGGTCCAGGGTTAAGGGGGTGAAGGGTAAATCTGAGGTGAGTTTGTGTTGTGGATTATTAGTTGAATGAACAGACTTGCACGTGCTTTTATTATTAGATATCAAAAGTCCTTTTTCACAAAATAACTCTCTCTCAAAGACAAAACGTCGGTCGTTAACAATCGGTCAATAAGCAAAATTACTTTTACTTAATTCAAGGCTAATATGTAAACTACAAAATAGTCGTATTGATCTTTATTTAAAATGTATTGTTTGAGCGATATAAAAAATAGCTTTTCTTTTGTATTACGTAAATTATATATGTATTAGTTATAGGTTTATTCCCGTTTAATAAATATAATTTTATACTAAAAATAAATGCATTGTTTTTGAGGGTTAAAAATTGATAGTGAAATATAGATAACGAGATGATGATAATGTTTTGTATGAGACAAATCCTGCCTTTATTTCGAATATCCGACCAAATTACTAATATTTGGTTATTTAACCGTTCCATCACTGAATACAATTCAAAAATTCCTTTTATATTTAGATCTTCAGTATATGTTCTTTTAAATTCATATTTCGAAAATTATTTGCATAATCACACACGACTTACCTCGACGAAAATTACCTTAAAATGATCAAACGGACACTCCATACTTTCCTGCATTTTATATAAGTGTCAAGCCAAAGCAGCAAAGTGACCTCTAATTCGTTGTGGTACGGCTTATATTTGCTTACGGAAGGGTTGAAAAGTCTCTGTAAATTTTTCTTCATAGTGGGATCGTATTAATTCGTATTCTAATGTAATTTACGTTCGGGTCTTCCTTTGAGAAAGTATTTATTAAGCTTTTACTCTTTACTTAGTAAATAAAAGAGTTCTTTGTTTGTACCGCGTGAAATTTTTGAAAAATATGGCATTTGTTGTGTTAACACACACACAAATAATGGGGTAGGCCGCGCGTGTGAACAGCTAGTAGTCTTCTATATAGGTCGTAATATAAATTAAACATACATACATATTATCACGCCCGTATCCCTGATGGGGTCATGGGGTGGAACCACAAGTAAACATAAGAAAACTTGCAGCCACTTCAGATTTAAAGTCCTAAGATGGATATAGTGAACCATGGTGACAGGTGATCATTAATAATTATAACAATATCAAAGTACTATAGTGTAACAATAAAATATTATGTAAAATACAACAAAATATCCATCAGTTTTTGTAACGTTTATCATATCACTGTTTATTCGCAATTCAAACGGTTTAAAAAGTTACTTCTCTTCAAAAACACGAGTCAAGTTGACGAAAAGAGACTTTTTGAGGCGCCCCTTAATCCTCTCACCTCACTAGCTCCTAGCGCTCGTTGCGTAGCTTGCTTAAACGATCTTGATTGATCGTTGAAGTTAAGCAACGTTGTGCGCGAGTACAATTTGGATGGATGACCGCAAGTGGCATTACGAGCTGAGCGCTTCCATGCTTCAGAGAGCACGTTAAACTGTCGGTCCCGGCTTTTAAGTCTTTAAGCCATGACGGAGGCCTTCAGGCGGCCTAAAAACTCCGTCACAAGAGTAGGCCACTAGCTCATAAGAACTTACTTACTAGTTTCTAGAACCAGTAGATAGTGTCTGTATCAGATAATAAAATTCTAAGTCTAGTTACAATAACATCCACCCAGCGATAGAAATAGCGTCAGTAAATAACCAGCGTACCCCGTTACTATAAAGTGCAACAAGCTCCCTACAAACTTATTGATATTAGATGCAATAGCTGTTTGTTTCACTGTACTAGATTTAGGATTTGTTGTTCGATTTCATTAATGTTACTAGTAGTTAGTTATGTAACTATTTAAGTCAGACCGTTCCCGTTAATTTTCCGAATGCGAGAGGCGTACAATAAAAAATAAATCAATGAAAATAAATGTCGGCTACAAAATATTATTTACAAAATACAAAAAAATCAATTGAGCTATCAAAAATCCAATTTCTCAATTGATCAGTCGCTAAAATAACATGAAAAACAGAACATCTAGTACAGACAACTAGAGAAATCAAAACTTTATTCCCAAGTCAATCGTTCAAGGAAAAGGTACTCGACAATCGGAAAATAATACATTCCTACTATTTTTTGCTCCATATTCCATTGCTAGGGTTGCCAAATCCTAGTTTTCACTACCTACCCCATCTTAATTCCTCCCGAGAACTATAGCGTCCCGTTTGTGAAGGTAAAAGTTGCCTCATGACGCTGTATAAATAATCTGCTATGGTAAAAGGCCTTAGTTCCTTTTTACTCTGAATCAGTGTGTTTAAATTTCAAAGAGACTTGAAAATATACTTCTTTCGTAGAGTTGGTTATGTTGTTGTAGTCTACCTCATCCTGGGATCTGCACAATTTGTCGTTTTCCTACACAGTTCGCGAAAAACCAATTAGTTCACGACCAGATTAGAACATGATCTTAAGTTCCAAACATCAGGTTTAGTAAATGAAAACTTATATTAAATACTCGTAGATCATCTTTTTCATAAAACAAAGAAAAAAAAATTTCGGCGTGTCATTGTTTAACAACCCTGACATGGTCTGTACTCAGTGCATGATACAGTGCGTATAAATCGTTGGTGAGTGCCCCCCGGGGGGCGTTCGACAGGGCCGGGGCAAGTGAAACGTTCAGAAACAACTCTTTCAAACAACAGTTTGGGAAATTCAAGAACGCGAACGTGATGTCACCTGATTTGGGGAAGATATTGCATGTTCCTATAGAAAGGTTCAGAGAATTTTGTTAGTTTACGGCTCATATTTGAGGAAAACGGTACGAGAAAAAGCAGAGCTACAATCATCTCACTAGTTCTTTCGAACAAATGTGGTGAAAGGATAAAAGCAGAGCTAATTTCTGACATAAGTTTTCCTGTAATTTTACTTTGCTTTGGTTTTTTGAGCTAGTTGAGAGTTTGTAAGAAAACTGAAATTCGTGAGTGTCAGAAACTCAAGAAAAAACCCATGATATCATGACCCATGATCTAGAACCTCTGCCTACCTCTACACACAACGTATAATTGCACGTAATACATTCTCATCAAACCTTATACAATACGACAGCATTTTCCCAATATGTCTTGCTTAGATTTTGACATTCGTGTTTTTGCCCTCGCAATCGAAAAATCGGCGCCCGAACGCGGAAACCCTTCTGAAATAAAGTATAAAATATGATCTGCCCAATACCCGGCGTACACATACTGTCAATTTGCGGGATAAATCACGGGCTTTGCTATCGGGAGTGATAAAAGGGTTTTTTTGCCACTGAGTGTATGATTTATACGGTTCAGAATGTCTACAGTTTTTGTAGCGATATATTTTGTTGATTATGTGTGTGTGTTTGATCGTATGTTATAAGTACTCAAGTACCACAAATATTGTGCGCCTCGCCAATTTTCGTCTAGCTTCTGAAATACGAACTAACGCGATGATGATTATGTAATATAGAGATGTTACAATAATTACGTAGATACTTACTTTTAAGGGTTGGTTCAGTTATTAGTTGACTTTAGTTGCATATTCGGACAAATGCGGTTTTCATACAAAGCACGAAGTTTGCTGAAGCGCACAATATTTGTGGTACTACTGTACCTACCAATAGCATCCCGTAATTTTTTATACACACAAAACAGGGAATCCCAGTGTTGGATCAGAATAGGGAAAGTAATATGTACAAAAAGGTACAAAACATACTCTTATTAATTCTAATTGTTTAATGTTTAACTTGTGGCTCTGTCCACCCTATCAAAGATACGGGCATGTTATTATAAATGGTATGTATCCTTACAAACTTTCGAATTTATAATAATCAGTAACAGAAAAGCATAGACAAGAAATATTTTACTTAGACATCATAGAAGGTATTTCCTTAAGATAACATTTGTTGTACCAGATGCCATAATAAACAATAACCTCGGCATTAACGGTTGATATTAAATAACTCAATTCGTTTCTAATTTGTCGACAATTGTTCCCGACAAAGGCTGGTACGAACGAGTGCCCGCGAGTATGAAGGAAGTCGGCAGCTAGGGGGATAAGGATGTGCTACTTTACAGATATCGATAGATTCCTTTAAGAAGTTACAAAGTATCGTTCTTATACTTACCACTAAAACAGTAATAGCGAGACGTAAATATATTTGTAAATCGTCGGCCTCGGTGGCGTGGCGGGCGATTACTCAACTGAGATGCAAGAGGCGCGGGTTCGATTCCCGCTGCGGAAGAAATGTGTGCATGTTCTGTTAATATTTCTTCCGGGTCTGGGAGTTGAGGTACAATTGTACTCGTAGTTTCTGATACCCACCAAGGGTACCAACAGACGGACGGACGGACGGACGGACTGACAGCGGAGGCTTAGTACCTATTACTAAGCCTCCGCTGTCTGTCCGTCAGTCAGTTGTGTCTCGTGTACCGTATTAAAACAAAAAATAAACATTTATGCACAAATATGAAGGCTTGTAATCATCGATATCGATGTTCGGCTCGCCCCATCCCTAGCGCAACAAAGCAAACGCCATTGCCAGTGGCGTTGTCGGGACGGTGCGCCGATGCGTTTATAATATTTCATTTATTCATAATAAATTATAATCGTACAGAGCGACACAGAGTAAATTAAAGCAGGAGACAGTGGTGAAAATGTAATCTTTAGTGACAACATATTCGTCTCAATACGTGGCATTATGACGTCACAAGTATTGCCAGTTATATTCCACTTACTTGGCCAGACGCAGTGAAAGCAAGAATACGGCTTTTTTTATAAATAACACCCAACAGTCCCATACATAGTCCTGACCCCACACTAGGATTCCCTGTGTCGTGGGTATCAGAAACTACAAGTACCATGGTACCACAACACCCAGACCCGGAAGAAATATTTACAAAACATGCAAACATTTCTTCCCTTTCTTGAACCCGCGCCTCTTGCGTCTCTGCCGAGCAATCGCCCGCCACGCCACCGAGGCCGTCAACCGAGTGGTGGCCTAGACAAGGCCGCAGAAGAAGAGGTCTTATCTTTTATCTTATAAAAGTAGGTAAGGTCAAGTCAAGAAAAAATAAATATCTCTTTATTTAACTAGTTTTTGACTATAAAAACAACACACATTATAATCAAAGAAATATTTTTTATTGAAGCAGCAACCATGACAAAAAAAATCCACGTTTTAACTAAGGGACATTTGTCCCGCGACACAGTCGCCCGACACAAATTCTAGTTGTCGCGGACTAGTCACATCCTAGACTAGAGACTAGTCCTCGATAGGCGCCTGATAGGTTTTGCTTAGTGAGGACGCGTGTCACTTTGTGCTCCGCGAAATGGCAGTATTGTGGTCTAATAAGCGACATACTAATCTCGACAAGGTAGTGTGAACAAGGCAAATGTCGAGTGACGTTTGTCCCACAAAGTCGCAGATGTCCTTCGATATGTCCCTGCAATATGTCCCTTATAGAAAACGCTGCCTATACTGTGAGATTTCATGTCACAGTAAGTATGTATGTTCGTATGAGCTAGTGGCCAACTATACTATAAAGAAGTATAAAGAAGTGACATAAGCTTTGTAGTCACAAGCTCCTACTCTAACTATACTCAGAGACATTTGCCACCATTTCACTGTTGAATAACCTGGATCTTTCAGCCGAATCCGCTTCGTTACACATCATTGTAATTTCGCTCTTAATTGTATTGTTTTTAAGATTGTTTTTTGTAATTAGCCTCTGATGAGATGTTGATTGAGTTTGGGGATGAAACTTCTGTTGATATTTTCAATGAAGATTCAAAGAAAAACAACTAAGGGTCACTGACCACTATCTCGTTCCACTGCCGTGGGTTCAAATCCGATCGAAAAATTTATGTGTGTATTTAAAAATTTATCTACGACATTCCGTTTTCCTCACGATGTTTTCTTTCACCGTTTTAGAGTACTGGTATTACGTACTTACGTTTTTCAAACAGAAATATCCATTGATACGACCGGATCCGAACCCATGACCTTAGAATTGGAAGATAGACTTTAGGATAGGTCACTACCACTAGACCAGTGCTCTCATGTAACTTGAGTGTTACTTAAAGCAAAGATCTGAACTTAAAATAAACTAGAAATGTACCATCCCTCAACCCCTTCGTTTTTCCTATACTGAGGAATTCAGAATTGCTCCATTCTAAGGATTTATGTTGCACGTATTATTGCTACGAGCGTGTACACACTACGGAAATAAGATTCATGCAACAGCAATGAATTTGAATCACGCCTTTGCTATTGAAATTCAGGGTATGAAACTAAGAAAACAAAATATTGAAAATAGTGACATATTTTTAACTTCTCTGCTGGACTGGGAGTAAAGAAAAAACATAGAATGCGTCCAGCTGCTTCTCTCCCCGAGCATGTCGTAAAAGTCGACTAAGGGATAGTATCCTCTCCAACATGATGAGATACAATAAGCAAGTATTACCAAGGAGGGTTGACGTCAGGCAGGCGGTCGGTCATAAAACACCTTAGCCAAAACTCTTACAGCAAGGAACATGCTGTGCCGACCCCACATAGAGTGGAATAATGGCAGGAAAATGATGAGTGACTTATATTTATAGGTTTTGGTATTGATTTTGCCAGCCTCTTATCCAGGTTTTGCCCGCGACTTTTTCGATGTCGACCCAATGTCGCTCTCATGACAGAGCACACTTATCCTTTTTTTTCTTTCTCTCTTCCTTTTTAAATGTACCATTGTCTGTACATACTTTAAAGAAGTGCGATAATTATCCCATAGTTAATTTATGAAGAACAATTAAACGGGAGATTGTCCCGAATTGTTATGTGTAATGAACATTAAAAATATCGTCTTCGTGCCAACGACTGTGGTAATGGCTACAATTGTTTATGGTAGCAGACGTCATAAACTCTTTTTAATTTACCTAAAATACATAAATAAGGTTTAATACATAGCTATAGAAATTTATGACGTCCGGCAGCAAGATGAGCAGAGGATATATATAGATCGTGGGCGTGGGATGATCTGTGAGAATGGGGCGTTGGACGGTACAAGAAAAGGCTAGGGAGGCCTGCGCCCAGCTGTGGCCGATAACGGGGCGTGATGATAATGATGATAATAAATAACGCTCATCGGTCACATACATAGTTCTGACAACACAATAATATTCCCTGTATCAGGAGAATCAGTAACTATATTGTATCAAGATAACACAAGAGATCAAACATCAGTTATTTTAAACAAAGAGGCTTTTTGGGTCAAAACCATGCAAACATTTTTAAAAACTTTTAGACTTATAAATTGGTAAGAATTAGGATGCATCTTTGACCGTACATTGTAGATTAAAAAATCCTTCTAAATTGTACTGAGTAGGTACCATATTTAGCGAATATTCCCGGCAGATTTTTTTCCAGAACACAATTGAAGTTCAAGCATACAAATATCATGAGAAAAACTTTCAGATATAAATTGATGGAGGATACATTTTAACATCTTCGCCTACACATCGTAAATTGAAAAATATTTAAGAAGTTTTTTTATGTAACTGCATCGAACCAGCACTTACAAGCAATCCTCCATTTTTCCTTCCGCTTCCTCAGGACGCAATAACTCTCCCTTTGTTCTCGGCGTCTCAAGGAGCCCGGTGTGTCCCGAACTCGAACCGACTCCATTGTACTGATGAGTTACGACCGAAGAAGTCACGCTAACTTTGTGAGATGATTTTTCGGCATTGTACTTGATATAGGAAATGTGGATTGATTTAATTCCATTTAATTTCTTTAACCGAATGTTCTGCTTCGTGATGACGGTAAAAGACTTGACGGTAGGCCTCTGGTGTGGGACGCCACATGCGTAGATACCCTTGCGCGTTCTCATTTGCCGGGGACTTCAGTTAGGGCCGGCGCGGCGGTAGTTTCGGCAGAGGATCTCAAAAGATGCAAAGATGCAAACCTCGACGGGGCTTATGTATTTGAGCCTTTTTGGGGTCGAGACCCTAGGTCCGTGGGGCACGGGTGCCCACCGCGTTATCAAAATTCGCGTTTAGGAACCCACATACATAGGTACATACGCCCCAAACACATTACCTTCCTTCGCAGTCTGGTAATAATACAGCTTAATTGAGAATTTCCTATTTTTACAGTCGGTTAAAAATACTTTTACTTCTCTGCTGGCTGGACTGGAGGTAAAGAAAAAGCATAGAATGCGTCCAACTGCTTCTCTCTTCAAGCATGTCGTAAAAGTTGACTAAGGAGTAGTATCCTCTCCAACTTGATGGACCTATATGGGCGATGGGCTGATCACCTGTCACCATGGTTCACCATATCCATCTTGGGAGTGTTGGATCAGAAGTGGCTGCAAGTTTTCTTATGATTACTTGTGGTTCTGCCCATCTCGTTAGGGATACGTGCGTGATAATATGTATGTATGTAAAAACACAATCTCTTCCATTCACAAAGTCGGTTAAAAAGTTATAACAAGAAGCGGAGATCTGATCACTCGGTCTTCACCCTCGTTATTTCGCAAAGATTTAAGATTCCACTCTGTCGTACTTCAGAATGATATTCTAAATTGAAGTGCCCCTGTCAATATTCCGATCACTTGTAAATGCCTACCAGAATGTCACTTATTAGTCAACTCAAGTCGACGTGGGGGTGCGACTCAAGAATTGAGGGTTCGATTCCCGGTGCAGGTCAAATGTCTGTATAAATTTTTGTTCTAAATGTTGTGATACACGTATTTATTTGCTGTTTTGATAATTTCACGATAGTATTTAAAATACAGGAAATCCGTCTGGACTATGTGACATTTAGTATATTCTAGAGAAAACTCTAGATAGAAAATGTGGAACGGCATTTAAGAACACTATTAAATGACGACTTCGGTAGCGCGTAGGGCGAGTGCTCTGCTGAGACGCAAGAGGTGCGGGTTCGATTCCCACTACGGAAGAAATGTTTGTATGTTCTGCAAATATTTCTTCCGAGTCTGTATTTTAAGTATGTATTTACAAAAAAAGTATAAAATAGTATTCTATCAGCCATCTGGTGGAATACTTAGGTTTGCTTAGTTTGGGGCTAGATGGCGCTGTGTGAATTGTCCACAAATATTTATTTATTTGCCTTTATTAGATATTTTAGTAAGATAAATGAGCTGGGCAAAAATACGATCTGTAATTTTTTAAGGCTGACTGTACCTTACAAGAATTAATTTAAGGCATGCATCAACCTGTCTGCTTAGCGATGCCTATTGTGACATGTTTATGTGTATTTTTTACCTTGCGTGTTTTAGGGTTCCGTGGACTTCTTTTCATAGAAGATTTCTTTTATAATTTGGCAAACGAGCAAGCGGCTTACCTGATGGTAAGTGATTACCGCCGCCCACGGACACTTGCATCATCAGAGGAGCTGCTAGTGTGTTGCCGGCCTTAAATAACGCATATTTTCTTCATAGATTTGTCACTTTGTGAGATAATGGGAGGCTAATATAAAAAAAAACTAAGGCCTTTCACCATCTATAGTAGATGATTTATACAGCGTCTGGAGGTAACTTTTACCTTCACAAAATGCATATTTTCTTCATAGATTTGTCACTTTGTGGGATAATGGGGGGCTAATATGAGAATAGGTATTTATTATATTATTTTGTTATAATAGTTTGGCAGGTAGGCTAAAATATAACTGTAAATGTACCCTAAAAGCAATAAAAAACTTTTCTTTTGTTTCATTTTTTTCATTATTTTTTGAGTTTACATCAAAACATGTATTGTTATTCTGCGTTGAATTACTGTTGTAACATCTAGCTTACCTAATTATAAAAGTTGTTTTACAAAAAGTATTGTTTAAAATTCTTTATACTTAGCATTATCACGAATTGTCAACAATAAACAAAAAATCCTGAATACTTTAAGCATTGTTCAAATTTTAACAGACTCAGGGGAACTTGTAAAAAAAACCCCATAGGTATTATTAATTATATAATCATTAATCTTTATTCTGTAAAGAGATTATAACTTCTTAATACTTCGTTGTTTTAATTTCAACCACAAAGCGTAACCAAAACTGCCTTGACCCTTAACTCCAATCAGCCCCCCGTCACTTCAAACTTAAAAACCTACAGAACCCTCCAGCCTAGCCCTACTCGCACTTGACGTACGTTATTTATCCCCCCCGCCATAAATACGTCTTCGCTGTAAGTGTTGCGCGGCGCAAATAAATAATTGTTGATACGGAATTGTTTGTATCCAGCAGCAAGATTGGTAAATGTTGTAAATTCAGACAAATCTTCGCCTGAATTTATGAAAATTTTCAGCCTTCACATCATCATCATGATCATTTCTGACGAGCTCGACGGCGTGGCGGGCGAGTATTCGGCTGAGACGCAAGAGGCACGGATTCGATTCCCGCTACGGAAGAAATATTTGTATGTTCTGATGAAGAAGGTATATATATTTTTTTTAATAATTAACACCCAAGAGTCACATACATAGTCCCGACCCCACACTAGGATTCCCTGTGTCGCGGGTATCAGAAACTACGAGTACGATGGTACCACTAGCATGGTTCTGCAAGTATTATTCTACCAGATAGCTGATAGAATACCTTATAACACTTATTTTTTTGTAAATTCTTAGGAAATTATGGCAACACCCAGACCCGGAAGAAATATTTGCAGGACATGCGAACATTTCAACCGCAGTGAGAATCGAACCCGCACCCCTTGCATCTCAGCTGAGCACTCGTCCGCCACGCCACCGAGGTCGCCATTATACAAAGTATGTGGGGTGAAATAACATAATTTCATATCCTAGTACCAAGCTAGTTATATAATGGTAGAATATAACATGTAGGTCTAGGTATCCAAAAATTTAAATAGAAAGATACGTACGTAAGACTGCAATTTCCACGCATAGTAGATAGATACAATTTCGGACCTCCATCTATACAAATTGTTACAAATTTCTAATTACTAATCTAAAAGATTTTAACATTTTTGCCAAAACTTTTGTTTTTGGCTTCTTGCACTAGAAATCAGTAAGTTAAACTTCTTTGAGGTGCCAAACAAGGCTTTTAAACTTCGACTAATTCACGCACTTACGATAAACTTGAAAACCATTCCGAAACTTTGAACAAGATACTGCTAGCGCCATCTAGCGTTGAGTAGCCGTACCAAAAATAAAATTCTTCAACAAACAGCCAATTTTTTTGCCGTAAAATTAATTGAAGTTTTCTTTGTTGAAAGTAATAGAAATCGATAAGAAAATTTTAATAGTTTTAATTATGTTTGTGATACTTTAGCAGTGGAAGTTTATTGGATTACATTTTTTATTTTTTTACTTTGCTAAAAGTCTGAAATAAGATTAATAAACACAAGTAAATGTAGGTTCGTATCTATATTTTGTTCAGACTTACGAAGTCTACACGGTCCTCTACGAAGTGCTACGGTGTAGCATCAAGCTACGCTTATAACATTTTAAAGCAATAACGGACAAAATTGATTTATTAATCAACATACATAATAATTACTTATTTATAATCTAGACAATACACATATTTACAGGTTTTATGCAATTAATGAACAATGTTTAACTATCACGTTTTTCAACACCATGGTCCCGGCAAAGAAACAAAGCAAATAGTCAAAAGTCAAACGTCAAAACTCCGTCAAAGTACGCGACGTGCCCGTCCGATTATGAAACAGTGTAGTGAGCGAAGACCTTAACTCTTCTGCCTAAAATTTGTTACACACATACATCACGACCGTATCCCCAATGGGGTGGACAGAGCCACAAGAGTAATCATATGTTTTTTGTTGTCAATTTATATTATATCTACGTAAAGTTACTAATCGCCATTAGAGCCGAGCTACAAAACTTAAATGAATGCAAATTTTCGGTTCCATTTAGCTTCAGAAAAGTCCAGGAAATACAAAATAACTAAGTTCCATTATAAATAACAATAAGGACGTGTCACGAGGCTTAAAATGAAAATTGTGTTTACTAAAACGGGTTAAGGAAGTGATATTTATGATCTCTACCACCTCATTACTTAATGAGCCTTGCTAAAAGTCGGGAGAAATAATATTGGAGTGGAAACTCGCCTGACTTTGTAGGTATTCTTTTAAGTCCGGTTCCATTGTACTAACGACGGATCGTTTAAAACCATAGCAACTTTTTTTTAATTTCTTTCAAAAAATGCATGTTACTTTTGAACATACTCGTAGTTGCTATGGTAACTACCTCATTATAGAGAAATTCGACGGAGAAAAAATACTTTTTGTTTATCTCTATTAACAGGAGAAGAGAAAAATGCTAGGGACTGCATAATGCTCCGATTAGTTTTATAAACATGATTGTAAAGGGATCATTTTCCGAAAATAATAGGTAAGCGTGGTTTCTTACCTGTATCTTCCACGCTTGGTCGCGTTACGAACAGGTGTAAATGCAATGTAGATTTAAGACGAGTCCAATGATCCCCGTGATTTTTAGGAATAAAGAAATTTTAGCACATATCCTCCCATTTGCATGCTTCTATAACTTATAATTTACGCTGTGCATTGATTTTTAGTCAGTCAATCAGCTTCACAAAAAAATTGTTTACTTTACAAGTGATTTTGTACTTAAAAACATCTAATAAAATGTACTGAAAAATCAGAAAATGTACTGGAAACTTCCACATTCGTTCTCATTGAGTTCCGCCCACCCGCCCACGTCCTATCTATCATCGAGTATCGGTTCGAGTCTGCGCAGTTCAGCTATCGAGATGCTATTGAAGACCTGGTATTGGAGGACGTAGGTTCGTCCTAGTTGACCGCACACTCCTTTGATTGTCATCCAATAGTTTGGAACAGTTTTTGTTTTCACCTGTAGCGTCACCCCCGTGTAAGTTATGCCCGCCTGGTACATGCGCTGCTATGTTGGCCCACATTATCCTATGGCGATTGTTATACAACAATACTTTGAGTTAAATAGCATCACCTCCTTGTAACTTATGCTCACCTAGTACCTGGCTGTGTATATTAAGCGTTACTAGTGACACTGACTCAAGTTTATGTGTGTTCGCATGTGTAGTTCACATTTACCAATCATCTCCAAATATGTTATGGTCGCCTAGTACTCTCCTATACTTTACAATTTCTTTGAACTTGTTGTTAAAACCAAAATCATGATAAAGATATGAACATACATCACATCACGCCTGTTTCTTATAACGGTGGACAGAGATCGAGAGACGGATCTCCATTTGCTAAAGTATTCACTCTCATCACATGCTTCACGCACGAAAATGAAATAAAACTCAAAGCCAAACCAAACGCATGACAAATTATGTAATATTATCAAAGTTCTCAGAGTTTTCAAACTATATTGGCAATACCTGTACAAATTAAAAACCATTAAATTTTATACCATTAATAAAATAAAATTTCCGGACCAATAAATGGCATACCTACATTGAAAAGTCATAAATTTTATTCACAAAAAGCAAACTTTTCAGACCAATCAAATTCCGTTCCAATCTGGTCAATAAGGACGAATATCGGTAACCAATAAGGCGTGCCTATCGATACCATTCGATAAGGCGTATCGAAGGATCGACTGACCACGCCCGAAGGAAAAAATTGCGTTCCGCGCGCATGTCCGATCGAAGATCGTTGCTTTACGAGGCGGATGACCTTTGGAAGAAAAAGTGATATAAAGACGTTCAGAGACTACGGCGTAGGGACGAAATGTTCTCCATTTTGGCATGATATCGTTTTCTTCCTAAGTAATATTATGCTGTATGATTTGAATCCTATTTCCATATTAAAGTTAACAATATGTAGATAAGCTAAGATAAGATCATTTATTTGACTTGAATATGGTGATAATAAATTAACATTTTTGTTGTATAATGTCAATGGAGTCCAACATTTAGTCATAATTATTATGACATACATGTAGATACTCCATTGAATAAAAATGAATTATTTTGTTTATACCTTGTAGTTTTTATATACTATTTCAAAATGTACTCTTTCTGAATGAGTGTTGAATTAATTGTGTAAGTTTTAACTAGACATTCGAAAAAGCTTTAAATAATATAAATGTTTGTAAAATATTTATTTTTGTTGGTCTGTATGAGCTACTGATATACTTCAAGACACTATTTTCATAATGCAGGGTGACCAAGAAATAACAAGACTCAACATAAATGCATAACCTTAAACTCAATTCGTCTTTGTTTCACCCTCTTCAAGATTTAGTTACAGCAAATTTATTTAACCAATAAATTCGATCTAAAAGTCAAACCTCACACATCTTTATGTCCTTATTATGGGGTCGGAAATGCACCTTCTCTTCTTCTATTCTCTTCTATCATCTTTGCAGTCTCTCTTTTCTTAACCATATCATCTTTCATACAATCCAAGCACCTCTATACCTCTTATGTAAAATAAAATCTATATAAAATAGAGATATTATCTTAATTTATATCCTATGTAGGCGTGTGTGGCTCAGAACAGCAAATCAACTTCGCTGTGGCGGGCGTGAAGCCGACCGCTCATTGGCTGATCGGAAACCGATCGATAACCAATACGCGTTCGGTTCCGCACTTCGAGAGCCGATGGCGAGACGTGATTGGCCGAATTTTTACAGAAGCTGAAAAATATTGTGTAAAAGAGTTTCAGGAATTTTCTATTGGGATAATGTTGAAAGTTTAACTTGGGATTTGTTTTTGTAAGCTTATGACGAAAGGTAAACGAACTCATTTTAGAGACTTTGTATTAAATTTCAAACCATTTAAAGATTGAATTCTTTACAGTTCGATTTTTTAGGGTTCCGTACTAGTATTACTAAGCCTCCACTGGTCGTCCGTCCGTCCGTCCGTCTGCCAGCGGGCTGTAGGTAACCGTAATAGGTACAGAGTTGAAATTTTCACAGTGTGTATTTATATTGTCGTTATAACAACAAATAATAAAAAAATTATAGGGGGCCCATACAGAAATCATATAAGTACAAATATACGATGATATGGAACCGATTCGTGTGTGAATTCGACTCGCACTTGACCGGTTATTTTAAAAGACCAATTAAACCCAAGACCGCTCATGAGAATGGGGGGAAGCCAGCAGCTTGCCCAGCAGTGGGATATAGAGGGTTCATAATAATAATAATTATTTTAGCAGGAAAATATAAAAAATTAATTAAGTCAACATAATGTAATTTTCTTTCCGTTTATAATATTACATAGAGCTGTGTTCGTTTGCTCTCTTATTGTTATTGTCTTCGCAAAGAGTTCTCTGGAAGGGGTTAATTAGTATGGACCAAGAATTGAATTAAAACATTACGATGTCTGTAGTGTGGATATGCCTAATTAGTGTTATGGTGTCAATTCAAAGCCTGAAAGCAAAAGCCGGTGATCTTCGCTGGGGGATATAACTGTGTGAAAAAAGGCCGCTCTTGGTCTGTCTACCAATGCCTTTTACCATCTATAGTAGATGATTTGTACAGCGTCAGGAGGCAACTTTTTACCTTCACAAACGGGACGCTGTAGTGCCCGGGACGCATTAAGATGGAGTAGGCTTGGTTTGTCTATAGTTATTTTAAAAACTTTGACGTCATGCTTGTATATCCATACTAATAATTATTGTAAATGCGAAAAAACTCTGTATGTCTGTTACCTTTTCACGCCTAAACCGCTGAACAGATTTTCATAAAATTTGGCAAGGAGATGAATAACATCTTAGGGAAGGACATAGGTTATATTTTGTCTCGAAAATCAATGCAAACGAAGTCGCGGGTCACAGCTAGTTATTTATAAATTCTCAAGCTTGAATCACGACTGAGACATAGATTTTGTGTAAACTTTCATAAAATACAATAAAATGATCCTTACAAGTCGCCACAGACGACCTATGTGGCGTGGCGGGCGAGTGCTCGACTGAGACGCAAAAGGCGCAGGTTCGATTCCCGCTGCGGAAGAAATATTTGCAAGCTCTGCAATTATTTCTTCCAAAATCTTTTTGAGGCTAGTGTGAAATGTCCACAAATATTTATCATTTATTATTTCTAACCATGACTTCCCTGTACATAAGGCCAACTAAGCTGAGAGGATGGAGTAGGTGCTGGGCAAGGCTACTTCATCTTAATTCGCCCCGGGCACTAGAGCATCCTTTTAGTGAAGGTAAAAAGTTGCCTCCTGACGCTGTATAAATCATCTACTGTAGATGGTAAAAGGCCTTAGATTATTTGTATAATTTCTTGTGGTGCGGCGTATCCACACTGCGACCAGCCCCGCCGATGGATAACACAATGAGGGTAGACGACAGATCGCGTCTCGGACAAAACGACAAAAAACTTCGAAAAAAAATGAAAAGAAAGGAAATATCTTTTATCTTGTAATTATTTTTATCCTTTAAGGCGAAAGAAAGATAGATAAAACGCGATGGAGGGAACAAATAAATTAGTTTGTCCGATCCAGTCGTACTATTGTTCGGGCGGGTCTCATTGTGAATGCTTTGAGTTTGTGTGTTTTTTTTTATGAAACACGGTGCATTGTTTCGTGGACCTAAATTGTGGTGATGGAGTGGCTTTCCTGAATTAGTTTGGAGTAATTGGATGGGAAATGCTAAGTTTTTGGATATAAATAACCAGAGAATAGCTTACCTACACTAGTGAAGTCATCGTATCTACTGGTACCTATAGGAATTGAGTAGAAACTAAAAATTTATTATGTTATATTGATTTCTTTTTCTATTTCGTATGTAAATTATCAAAACTCTTACAGCATGATCCTGTGCCGACCCCACATAGAGTGGGATAAAGGCAGGAAGATGATGATGTATGTTTATTATCACGCCCGTATCCCTAATGGGGTGGGCAGAGCCACAAGTAGTCATAAGAAAACTTGCAGCCACTCCTGATTCAAAGTCCCAAGATAGATAATGGTGAACCATGGTGACAGGTGATCAGCCCATTGCCCATACAGATGGTCCATCATGTCATCATTTTTTTATTTAAGTGACTTAAATATGTTGTAAGTAGCCTATAAGAAGTATACAATGTTGTTCTAGGATATAATTGTATAAATATAGTTGTGCTAGAACTCATCTTAACCTGTTGCCGTTTCTGCGTTGAGTAGCAAATAATGTTGTAGAATTTATCGAATGAACATAAATAAAAAGTTTTTCTTTTAAGTTGTAAAGTTAGAAATATTATTATTTTTCTTTAAGTTTTTAATGTTATTGTAATTTTTCTTTGTAAATAAAGATATAAATAGCAAGTTGATTAGACATGACTTCAATCAACTTTTTCTTTCAGTAAAAAAATCTAATTTCTTACAAATGGATCAATCGAACGAACAATTTAACCTTTCCATGCCCATTCCACGTCTACAAGTCCCATAAACCACGAACACCGATCGAACAATCGAAAACTCATTATCAAATTAACGGAATAATCCTCGAACTTGGAGTTTCGATGTAATGAAAGCATAAATATTGGAGGTACTAATACACTAATAATGGCTTATAACAATAATTAGTTCGGGCCCTCCCGAGGGTCAAGTGGACCGATTGTCCTTTGAAGGGTTGATTAAGATGACCGGTGGGGTCGGACTGACCGGTTTAGAGTAGCGACGTACAGAGGCATTCACATACAATTAAATAAATATCGCTGGTCATCTTTTATACAGAGCCATCTAGCCCAAAACTAAGCTATTTTTGGATATGTTCAACCAATTCTTTTGGGATCTTGATTTTTTTTTCTGGACATTTCACTCAGCGCCATCTAGCCCCAAACTAAGTAAAGCTTTTACTATGGGAACCAGATGGCTGATAGAATATTTTTTGTAAATACATACTTATACGTATAATACATAATACTACAACACCCAGACCCGGAAAAAGTATTTGCAGAACATACAAACATTTCTCCCGTAGCGGGAATCGAACCCGCGCCTCTTGCATCTCAGCCGAGCACTTGCCCGCAACGCCACCGAGGTCGTCAATTTTACAAGTTACCTGGATTAGTTTAACTGTATATACCTAGGTTACTCGTTTGCAATGATCTTTAGATAGCCCAACCCCACCTCTTAAAAAATGTCTCAACGAACACAGGTCTTCGGTAGGAAGGTATAAAAATCTCTCTGGAATAAAATATAAGATTTGATACCACGAATACCACTGGTGTTCACCAAGAATCACCAAAGTTTTTTGAAGCGCTCATGGCGTAGCTTGTATAGGCGTTCTCGATTGATCGTTAAAGTTAAACAACGATATGCGCGGTCACAAATCGGGATGGGTGACTGCAAGTGGCATTACGAGCTGAGCGCTTCCGCGCTTCGGAGGGCACATTAAACAGTCAGTCCCGGCTTTTAAGTCGTCAAGCCATGACGGAGGCCTTTAGGCGGCATAAAAACTTCGTCACTAGAGTTGGCCACTAGCTCATACGAACATACATTTATACCAAAGTTTTTGCGAAATTGTCGGAGACAAACATAAAAACTACCGTATAGATTCCCTCTTCCTTGTAAAAGGTTATTCTGTGCGTTCATCTATGGCAGTAATGACCTACGAAAAAAACATAAAAAAACTACCGTATTGATCACCTCTTCCTTGTAAAAGGTCGTTCTGTGCGTTCATCTATGGCAGTAATGACCTACGAAGGAAGGGTTAGGTCGAAGTTGGATGCGGGCACCTGCCGAAGGATTACGTGAGTTACTTATTTGTTTTCAGACATTTTTAAACTGTTAATTAGAAAGTGGTTTCTCGCTTTGTTAGTGGATACGGGCCAGGGGATCAAGAGTAAAATACTGCCGTCATAATAAAAAAGGACGTTTCTACATAAAATGGAGAAAAAATACTTGTAGATGCGTCTTTTTTTACTGATTCCGATGATGTATATAACTCAATGATGAAAAAAATGTCACATACGTCTTTTTTCCTTATGACGGCAGAATATAGGAGGTACGGATGTCACATCCCGATGAAATAAATAAATAAATAACACCCAACAGTCACATACATAGTCCTGACCCCACACTAGGATTCCCTGTGTCGTGGGTATCAGAAACTACGAGTACCATGGTACCACAACACCCAGACCCGGAAGAAATATTTACAGATCATGCAAACATTTCTTCCGCAGCGGGAATCGAACCCGAAATGAAGATTAAAAAGTAAATGTAAATAAACTAACTGCCGCTCGCGGTTTTGCCCGCGTGGTATTCGGATAAAAAGTAGCCTAAATATTATTCTAGGACATGTACTATGTATATTCCAAGTTTTATTAAAATCCGTTCAGCCGTTAAGGCGTGATTGAGGCACAAACATCCAAACATCCTCATAAACTTTCGAATTTATATTATAAGTAGGATAAATATTTGTGGACATTTCACACAGCGCCATCTAGCCCCAAACTAAGCAAAGCTTGTGCTATGGGCACCAGATGGCTGATATAATACTAATACACTTTTTTTTCAGTAATACATACTTATAATAGATAATACTGCAACACCCAGACCCGGAAGATATATTTGCCGAACATACAAACATTTCTACCGTAGCGGGAATCGAACCCGCGCCTCTTGGGTTTCACCCGAGCCACGCCACCGAGGTCGTCTGTGGACATGGCTCAAATCCTTTCACCACACTGGTTCAAAAGAACCAGTGCCTAGTAGGTCAAACATTAATCATATGATTACCTACCAGGATAGCAGAATATCAAAAGCAATGTAAGAAAGTAACAAAAACAAGTGGGGAGCGGTGGGGTCGTAAACCAGCCCTTGGCTTACTGCTGCTGATATCTTTACGATATCCCACTGCTGATGAACTGACCTGCGCCAGGGACGGCATTGGTGAAACCAAGGTAATTTTCATTCTACTAATATTATTAACCAGCTTTACCCGCGGCTTCGCTCGCGTGTTATCCGGCCAAGAAGTAGCCTATATATTTTTTTTGGTACCACAACACCCAGACCTGGAAGAAATATTTACAGATCAAGCAAACATTTCTTCCGCAGCGGGAATCGAACCCGCGCCTCTTGCGTCTCTGCCGAGCAATCGCCCGCCACGCCACCGAGGCCGACATAGCGGCTGAACAGATTTTAATGAAACTTGGGACATTATAATAGTACATGTGCTGGAATATATGTTAGTTATGAGTTAGTGATGAGGATTGAGAAAGGTACATTATGTTAAGATGGTTCGGTAGAGAGGATGAATGACAGAAGATTAACGAAACAGGTGTATGAGGCGAGTGTGAATGGTACCGTTGGAAGCAGAAGACCTCGGCGCACGAACCTGGACCAAATTGGCGACGTTTAGTAATTTATTTACACGTTTATTATAAACCTGGCTTTATTAACTGAAAGAAACTTACAACTATTACAAATATAATTTACAAAATACAAAAGAAACAGTCGGGCTATTTAAAGGCCGTTGCAAACGGTCTATAGATAGCTCACCTGATCCAGCTCATCAGACGGTGGAAGCGTGCCCAAGACGCTGGCCGCATTGCCACGCTGCATGGCAATACTGATCCGTTGAGCCAAATAAGAACCAGCTCTTGGATCGCGCATGGTTATATTATTTTATTTCTCAAAATAATTTCCTTATTTTATTATTGGGTTTATTATTTTCTAAATCCGTCTCTGGCGACCAATGGGCCGGACGCGACACAATTTAATTGCGATTCGGCGGACAGTGGGGAGGGAAACAATTTAATGCGAAAACTACCCGTGTGCGCCGAGCTTTATCTAAGACGATCGACAGTTAAGTGGGCGCGTGCCTTTACTTTGAGTCCAGTCCTGAGTTTAAATGGATTTAATGATTATTGTGTCACTGATACTGTGTGGCTAACTTGAATTAGTAGAACTTTAACTAGCTGGACGCAGTTCCACTCACCTATGAATAGGTACAGTATAGCAAACATTTAAACTCGAATATGTTTGACTAGACAAAACTTCTGATTTAAAATATTAGTAGAATTTATTTATATCCATCAGTCGTATAATAATATAATAAATATATATTTATATATGTCACCGTGAAATTGTAAATACCGTTAGATCTATCTCGCGAGATTGTAAACTGTCGAAAGATCGTGAACCGTAACATAAACTACCTGTGTTTGCGAATTGAACATACTGCTTAAAATTTAACTGCTTTAATTGGGAGAGAAGCAGCTGGACGCATTCTATGCTTTTTCCTTACTTCCAGTTAAGCAGAGAAGTTCTAGAACTATTAGTATATATGGATAACAAGAAAAAAAGCAAAAGCCTCAGTTATTTACACCTACTTTCTTAATAAACATCGTCCGTATCGGCTCAAAGACATTTTCTAGTAATCAGCCTGCGAGGGTTGTTTTTGAAATCAGCCTCGCGATAAAAAGACAATCACTCCTGGCCCTTTGTTCTTTATTTTTTCTTAATTTCACTTGATCCCAATCAGGAGTAAATTATAATGGGGAGTTAACTAGAAGAATGTCCCTGTATTGTGTTCTGATTTCTTTCTTTGTTGATCATTGGCTTGGAGCTTTTTAGAGGTGGTAAATGCCCCTTCAGAATCCTTCCTCTTCCAAAGAAGAGGTGCTTGTCGCATAGAATCACAGTCTGACAGTCTGAGTTTAATAATAATTCCAAAACAATCGTGAAATGTAGCCTACCTTTTACGATTTTTTTAGTTAGGTAAAAGAAGGTACGTTACTATGAGCTTTTAATTAGCCTATTAATTACGAAGGAAAAAGATTATGGTTTAATAGCACTGAAGAACAGATTTCAAAACCTGATGAAGAAATTACATGCAATATTTTTTTTACAATTATTGGAAGTTAACCTAAATTAAGGTAATTATTGATTCCAGAAATATTATTAATCTTTTTATCTCCTTTTCAATACATAAGATTCTCCACCCCGTTTTATAACCCAACTGTCATTTCCATCCCTAAAACTGTCACACTTAAATTGGCCTATGTCACACCCACCAGCTCTACACAAAGCGGATAAATATAAAATTTTCCGCGCCTCGCCTTCGTTTCCTCGCTAGAAGTTAAATTAACTTTTTTGCCTTTTTTGTTTATCGACGCCATCTTAACCCTTTTCTGCTGTGGTCTCTGTCACTCACAATCATCTGTCAATACAAAATCACCCTTCCTACACTGATTTAGGATTCTATATAGACACGAACTCTTTCTTTGCACCTTTAGAATAATGTCTATAAAGGCAGTTATAAAATTAAAGTTATGCTTAAGCTACTGTATTAATCTGTATCTTAATTTACTCTGGCTTTCACTCTGGTTTCACTTTCAATATCATTCACATGTCATAAAATTTTACAGTATCAATGAAAAAAATATTAGTTTATCCAGTAGAATCCACAAAGAATCTCTTTGTCTAATTTAAATATATGTATAAAAAATTGACAGTGAAACATATTACGTGTTAAAACTATTTAACCCTCCGTGGCTGTATCGGCCTTTGGCATACAATGAAGGGTTAAGATGCCGGCGGTGACTTCAAAGGACGCGGCGCAAAATTGAATTTTTATCGAGATGAGACTCCTCTTCAAATGTAACGATTCGATTAAGGACAAAGCTTTTGGGGCAATAGTGCAATTCGCGGGTTCGAATTTCCGTTTGGGCGTAATTAACGCTTTTTTAAAGGTTTTGTTTAGGATAGAACATCACAAGGCGCAATTGAATGAACAGTCTTGTATTTCAAGTTATTTCTTCTTGGTTATAGAATTAAGCTTTCAATGACAATCAGCTGTGGTGCGAAGTGTTGCTATGTAACGAGTGTAGCGCCATTCAAATAAATAAGGCATTTAAAATTTGAAAAATCGATTTCTTTTTTTAAGTTCGAAAACATGTGTTAAGTGCACGAAAGAAGCCTCTATGAGGCGCACTTAAAATTCTCTCACCACACTGTTTCGAAAGAACTAGTGTCACGACTAGTAGTAGTAGTAGTAGTATCAAAAGGTTAATTCAAATTATCCTTAATCCAGTAATTGTGGTTAGAACGCGTCATGAAACTTGCACAGGTAACCGGGCTGCGACAAAACTCATCGTTTGCCTCGCCTCACCAGCCTCGCCTCGCCTCGCCTCGCATAATGTGTGTTTACGCGCTGTGTAGTGAAGCCATTATTTAGTGTGGCAGGAGCCGGTGAACGATTCCGTCGATTATATGCTTAGAAGGTGCTAATACCACTTCTAAAACAAAAAAAATTTTTAATACTAACTGCCGTGGCTTCTTTCGAGTTGTACCCAGATAAAAAGTAGCCTATATGTTCTTCCAGCACACGTATTATGTATATTCCAAGTTTCATTCAAATCTGTGCAGCCGTTTAGGCGTGATTGAGGCACAAACATACAAACATCATCACAAACTTTCGCATTTATAATATTAGTAGGATTGAATACCAGTTCACTTTTATGTAAGAATTGGTTCATTATCCATTAAAACCTTAAGTTAGACATATTATCTTAAATAAAGTATAAACAAAAAATGAACGATAATAGATATACAAACTCTTTTATGAAAATAAAATATTTCTGGTTTGCGTTTTTTCAGCTACAACATATTTTTAGATAAAACAATTTTATTTTATTTAAAATAGTTTATTCCTGTTAAAAATGTATGTACGTAAATCAATATAAATAACCTTAGGGAAAATATCGTAAGGAAACCCAAACTATCCTCTTTCAGGCACACTAGTTCCAAAAATTAGTAACATGATATTGTAATAGTATCTTTCTATGACTGTGTTCGAGTCGTTTTCATTGTAATACAGATTTATTTTTCAAATAAAATTATGTAATTATATGTTTTAAACTTGAGCTAGAAGAAGCCATTGTTCATCACTGAAACATATCGATGTATCCATATTCGATTCCCAAAATGTTGTCACACCACTTCATACAAAAATCGCACTTACACAGCTCTGCTTCCCGCGCCTAATAATGCCGTTTGACACGTACCAATTTTGCGTTCATTTGATATTAAAAGCTTTTCAGGAGTGCGATAGTGTCATCACCTATTCAGCTAAATAGCTGCCAAGTGGGAGTCGGGTCGTGATTGTGTGCACTAGTTTTAGTGCTCGTACTCACTGAGGCTTTGCAGATTTTCATGGGATTAAATGTGTATTTGAGATAAAATATGGTATGTTATACCATCCTACTAATATTATAAATACGAAACTTTGTGAGGATGTGACGGTGTTTGTGCCTCAATCACGCCGTAACGGCTGAACGGATTTCAATGAAACTTGGAACATAGTATGTGTGCTGAAAAACATATAGGATACTTTTAATTCTGGTTTATGGTTTTGTTGTTATAACAGACAATATCTTCGAACATATACTACAAACCGTATTGAGAGGATGGAAAAGGTGCTGGGCAAGACTACTCCATCTTAATTCGTCCCAGGCACTACAGCGTCCCGTCCAGCGTCAGCGTACCTCCTGACGCTGTATAAAACATCTACTATAGATGGTAAAAGGCCTTAGTTATACTACAAACGTATAAGAATCAAAAATGTCCCATAAAACGGGAGACAATCTTGCAATTTTTCTACGTAATTATCTTTGTTTTGGGAGATGTCGAAGTACCAACTTACAGTGCGATAAGATCCTCGACCGATATGATGTTTTATGGCATTTACGGACATGTTTTGGCTTTGGTAAGAACGTTCAATAAAAGCGCGATTGTCCTCCAATTTAGCTTTTACTAAACATTTTTGTCAGTTAATAAATCCAAAGCATAAAATTATGTCAAAAATAGAAAACAAATCTGACAAGATTCCATTAGTTAACCGAAATAAAATGTATTTAAATAAGTACCAGAATTTAATCTATATCGCGATTTAGAATAAAAGCTGAGATCCGAATTAATATAAAATAATAGAAAAACTTATAAATATTCAAGAAGTTAAACCTTTAGCGACTGACGGATTCGTTTTTACTTATTCCACAGAAAATCTGCTTAAAATCCGTATTAAAAGAATCACTCTGAATTTATTTTGGAGACGGATTGAGGGATGAGATGAAGCGGATAGAAAAATTACGTATTTACTTCCTCCTACCGAACATAGTACAATATACGTGGTAACACACATTCACACACACAAACTTTCGCATTTATAATATTGCTAGTGGAATAATAAAGCCGTTTATTCAGACCATACTTAAAATATTTACATTATTATTATAAGAAAAATATACTTACATGCTACTTATTACCCTGTGCTTAGTAATATTTAATTTCCTACTATTTTTCCTAATAGTTTACGTGCAATTATGTATTAGTATAACAATATAGTAAAACAACAGCGATTAGAAAGAGTTGCAATCAATCAAATTCACACTGAATGAGCTCAAACTTTTTAAATTATCATGGTTTAAAAACTATTGATAAAAATTTGTGTCTTTCCATTTTCATACATAAAATGATGCTTATTGTTATATTTTTTAATCAATGCCTCTCAATTCAATAGACTAATTAAAAAAAATTAACACGGGAAGCACAATTTTAATAAATCCGAGATAAATATGAATTTAGATTTGATCTAGGCATTGCAACAGAATGGATTTGACAGAAACTAAAAATTATACAACTGTAACCCCCGAATACTCAAACGCGACTCAGAGTTGAGCACGTCTCAAATGTCGTTTTTTTTTTTGACAGTAATTCATCAGAAACTGCCAAAAAACCGTGAGTTGAGACGTTCTCAACTCTGAGTCGTATTTGAGTATTCGGGCGTAAGCTACTTTTCATGCAGGTACCCAATCGAATCCGGAAGCTTCCGTAAAACGCTGTCTCCCATCACTCGGAGCGTCATTTCGAGTGTTCTCCTTATCTTCGCAATGGTCGCGATCCGGAGTGGTTACCCTTTGGATGTTGTCATTGCGAATGATTTTAAATGTAAAAATTATTCAAATCCGAACGGATAAGACTCTCGCCGGTCGAATAGTTACCGTCTTCAAATCGGAGGTCGGAATTTTTGAGTAATCAGCCCGAACTTCGGTAGGCAAATGAGAGTTAATTTTCTGGTTTATGAAATAGAAAATTCTTGATTTATGCGGAATATAAAATTTCGAGTGTGAAGTATTTTTGAGGTTGCTCTGTATTCTTCAGACCAGTTTTCTGCCCTCCTAGTGAAGAACGCAGTAACTGTCTCAATCGTTTTTTGATACGTGAGTGAGAACAGAATGATGTATTTTGTTATGCGATTCCAAATATGTATCTTACAATTTTCTGTCAAAAATGCAACTCATGCACTTATTGCGTTCTTCACTACTAGTGACGGTTCATGAGATACAGCCCGCTGACAGACGGATGGACAGCGGAAGCTTGGAACTAAGGTTTCGTTGGCAATGTTGTCATGTAATGTAGTAAGGTTTTTTTAGTTTATAAATTTAGTTATTCAGTTCGTTTAAAACCCACTAGGCCCACTTCACACGAGTAGGAAAATAATTAGCTGTAACGCGTCATCCCGTAGCTGTTTTCTGAAGTGCGATTGTCACTGGCAACTATTTCAGGAGTGTCGCCAATTAGCGGTGATAAACCTTGGTGCTATTTTTATAAGCCTTCGTAACTTCCGTGAAATAATTTTTCAAATGGAAAAACGTGATCTCTGCCTACCTCTATGGGAAACGAACGACGATTTAACATACGCGTAATTTAATTTAAATTAAGTTCTAATGTCCTCTGTCATTATAAATAGCGTCCATTTTGTAGGTCTTAATCTAAATTTTGTAATATGTTTATTTAGGGAAACATTGTATTTGTCTCTGTTTTATGTGAAAAAGGCTAAGAGTAATTATTTTCTTATTTCGAAAGACGAAGCAAATTCGTATAATTTGCATACAACTTAGTACTTTTATTAAGTTGTAAGTTCGTTTAATCATCAAACATGTTTTATTTTTCTCTTTTTTGTGTGTCAGAAACAACGTTTAAATGATTATTTCTTTATTTATTACATAATCATTAAAATAATGTCACCATTTATGTCAGGCCAGTAGTGCTGTATTTTCAGATGCAATTCGGATTAGTTTGTAATTTCACTTCACCCAAATATTATGTTTTATGTGTAAATACGTTTTTTAGCGATTCCCGGCTATTGTCATCAATATAATTAATAAAAATGTATTCCTAGTTTTTTTTGTACAATTTTATGACCCATCCATTTGCTTAACATAGACCTTACAGGCCTTTTACAGGTACAAAACACAGACGTGCCAAAAAGGAATCGTAGAAGGAAACTTTCCACTCTCGCATCCCAGCGGATGTCCCAGAACCCACTAATGAATTTAAATCTCTCACTACGAGAATGCGGCCAATAGCGCAACATAATTAAGAGGACTCGGCTACAGCAAAAATCCATCTGGAACTTGTCGCTTTAGGGCCGTCGCGACCCGACCCCCGAGTCTTGGGGAAGTAACATGGATGCGGTATTGTACCTAGATCGAATGTACAGGC
The DNA here is from genome assembly GCA_949320045.1 of Scotopteryx bipunctaria. Classification (NCBI taxonomy): domain Eukaryota; kingdom Metazoa; phylum Arthropoda; class Insecta; order Lepidoptera; family Geometridae; genus Scotopteryx; species Scotopteryx bipunctaria. The sequence goes on along the minus strand of OX439461.1, from coordinate 8,140,000 downwards.
CTATCGGCAATGGAGTTGTTGATGATGAGTTTTGAATATATACATACATAACATTATACGACGGCCTCGGTGGCGTGGCGGGCGATTGCTCGGCAGAGACGCAAGAGGTTCGATTCTTATAGCCCGCCTAAAGGCCTCCGTCATGGCTTAACGACTTAAAAGTCGAGACCGACAATTTAACGTGCCTCCCGAAGCACGAAAGCGCTCAGCTCGCAATGCCACTTGCGCTCTTCAACGAGCAATCTAAAACGTCTAAGCGAGCTGCGCCACGAACGCTTCTAGCGAAAGAACTAGTGACACAACTAGATAGATAAATAAAATAAATAAATATTTGTGGACATTTCACACAGCGCCATCTAGCCCCAAACTAAGCAAAGCTTGTACTATGGGAACCAGATGGCTGATAGAATACTTATATACCTTTTTTTAATACATACTTATACATAATACTACTACACACAGACCCGGAAGAAATATTTGCAAAACGTACAAACATTTCTCCCGTAGCGGGAATCGAACCCGCGCCTCTTGCACTTGCCCGCCACGCAACCGAGGTCGTCAGATACCTAACAGTGCGGCGTAGAGCTGTCTATGGATACCACATCCTATCTTCGTAGCTGGCCGCGCAAGAGTTGGACACATTAGCGCTCCGTCAACGCATCGCCCTACCGCGAAACAATAACCTCCCTTCTCAGTCGGGTAATGAGATGAGAGATTTCCCAAACGTGCTGTCGACCTATGGATAAAGTTTAAATTTTCAAAACTGTTACGCATTAGCCGTACTAATTATAATTGCAATACACGCTGAGTGCTCCTTATTTATGCTTGAGGCCGTGGAGTTGTGAAGTTCAACAACTATTGTACTCGTGTCACTGGTTCTTTCACTGGTGACGACCTCTGTGGAGAGGTGAGTGTTCGGCTGAGACGCAAGAGGCGCGGGTTCAATTCCCGCTGCGAGAGAAATGTTTGCATGCTCTGCAAATATTTCTTCCGGGTCTGGGTGTTGGCTTTACTTAGTTTAAGGCTAGATGGTGCTGTGTGATATGTCCTCAAATTTTTATTTATTTTATTTCGAGAGCACTGGTGGTCTAGTGACACTAAGTTCGTGGGGTCAAATTCAGTCGTGCACGGATGGATTTTTCTGTTTGAAAAATTTATCTGCGCTTAGGTATCAGTTTTTTCAAACGGTTAAGGAAAACATCGTGACCCGCGGCTTAGTCAGCTCCGCATGTACTGACCATGTTTTTCCTGTGGACAAGGCCGACTAAGCTGAGAGGATGGAATAGGTGCTGGGCAAGCCTACTCCATCTTAATTCGTCCCGGACACTACAGCGTCCCGTTTGTGAAGGTAAAAGTTGCCTCCTGACGCTCTGTATAAATCATCTACTATAGATGGTAAAAGGCCTTAGTTTTAGTTTAAAACGACTCTCACTTGCTCCGTTTTTATTTCAAACTCGGCTGATAAACATCCAGAAAGATAAACAAATGCAACAAATCACCACTGACTCCCATTTAATCTAAGTAATTCCAAACAAAATTTTACTACGCAATAAATATGACGAAGGCAACTTGAGTGTCCCTAACAGCTTGTATCAATGTCGGCCGCAGAATATCTACCAGTTAGTATGAAATGTGACACAGATTAGGTACCAGTCAGTATGCAATGTGACACAGGTTAGGGATTAGTTAGTATAGACCAGGTCATAGATTATGTGTGAGTTAGTGTGGAGTCAACAAAAAAGTTTGTTTAAACTGGAACTGCCTAAAGAAGGGAACTTTGCTTTACTGTCATCGGCTTATTTAGAGTCAAGTTAGGGGGATTTTAGACTGCGGAAGAAATTCGCGAGATTTCTTAATACGCTATTCAAACTCATAATCTTTGAGACACATTTTCAGTTATTCAGTCGATTCGACATTGACTGTATTATCCAGTTACTTAAAATAGATCAGTTATGGCCAGAAACATTAACAAAACATAATTTAAGCGTCCGAGGTGAATCCATACTAATATTATAAATGCTTAATAAACCTTTTCACGCCTAAACTGCTGAACTTATTCTAATGAAATTTGGCAAGAAGATAGATTTCATCCCGGGAAAGGACAGAGGCTACTTTTCATCCTGTAAAACGTCCCCAAAATGGAAAAAGGGTGTAAAAGGATAACCACGATAACGCATAAATACTTATTTGACATTAAATTTGTGTTGACAATGTCATTCATAATAATCGGGTCGTCAGCAGCTCCCTTTTTCTTGCAGGGCTGGGGGTAAGGGCCTCTAGCTGGATCGATTTCATGATTTTTGATGTGTTGGATTTGTCTCCGCCCCTAATAGCAAAATAACTAACTAATAAAACATTTGAAAATTTGCATTAATTCCAAGCCGGTACGAAGTCCGCGGGGTCCACTAACATTGTGAATATGATTAGGTACTTGTGACTCTGCCCACCGTGATAATATGTAGGAAGGTATAGGAAGCGGTGGTAAAAAGACAACGTTTGGTAAGTGAGCTATCCTCTTTAAAGTTTATGCTAATAAAATGATATTGTTTTCTTTGAGAAGTCCTATTAATTAAGAAATGTGGCGGAATTTTATTAATCCCAACAAGTCGGGAAGACGCTACTTTGGCTATTAATGTCTGAAACTTTGCCACTTTTGAGTCGCAAGGTGTTACAATAAAATAAACTCATATTTATCTCTCTGTATATTAAAACTTTTGTATGACTGACTGAAAACAAAGCCCCGTATTACTTTCTTATCTATCTGAATATAATACTTATGTTACTGACTGGTTGACTGAAAATCAACGCTAAAAACAGGGCCCGTATATCTGAAATTCTGAAATTCTTTATTGTACGAAACGAAACAAATACACACAAAACATTAAAAAGTGCATGTACAAAGGCGAGCTTAACTCTTAAAGAGTTTTCTTGACAATCTTAATACTTATATCTACACTAATATTATAAAGAGGAAAGATTTTCTTGTTTTTATGTTTGTAACGAATAGGCTCCGAAACTACTGAACCGATTTAAAAAAATCTTTCACCAGTAGATAGCTACACTATTACGGAATAACATAGGCTATAATTTATTTTCAAAACAATTAGGGATCCTTACTAAAACTCCAATAATGTAACCCGAGGTGTAAAAAATTAACCTAAAAAATCCTAATTTGTTAAATACCCGTGCGAAGCTAAGGCGGGCTGCTAGTAAGTATATAAAACTCTTACGTCACTGACTGACTGACTCCGTTCCACTAGTACTTAACCTACTTAGTGTAACTTACATTTAAGTTTGGTCGAAAAGCTTAAAAAACCAGTATTTTACCATTTCCAGAAATGTGTTCCAGGACATGCATTTCGGCCGTCGCGAGGATCGAACCTGCACTTGCATCTCAGCCGGACACTCCCCACCCCACTGACGCCCAAATGGTCCCTGAAATAGGTTCAATTAGGGATTTGTTCGCGTGCAAAGTCAGAGGCGTTGCACTAGTAACCATTACAATAACTCACAATTTTTAAACTGGGTTCTCAGCGAAGTTTGGATATAATTTAAATTTTTTTCACGTAACTAAATGTAAGTTATGGAATTCAGTTTTTGCTGGCAATGGCTGCAGTTACTAATATAATTTGATTCATTTTTATCGCTGTGTTTTCTATTTAGTGGTCTAGAAGGTTAGAAGGTATAGAATTCATAAAGAAATAATAAATATTTGAGGATATTACACAGCACCATCTAGCCCCAAACTAAGCAAAGCTTGTACTATGGGCACCAGATGGCTCATATAATACTTATATACTTTTTTTTTGTAAATACATATAACAACACCCAGACCAGGAAGAAATGTTTGCAGAGCATGTAAACAATTCTTTCGCAGAGGGAATCGAACCCGCGCCTCTTGCGTCTCAGCCGAGCACTCGCCAACTACGCCACAGAGGTCATCAAATTCTTCTTTTTAATCATTTTTTTCTAGAATATACCTACCTATTAGCACGCCCATATCTTGGAAGTTTTCTTATGATCACTTGTGGCTCTGCCCACCCCATTAGGGATACGGGCGTTATAATATGTAAGTAATTATTCTATATATTCCTATACCCGCTCATACCACAGTTAGATCCACAGAAAGCATGCAACTTGTCCAATAAGCGCGACAACTTAGAGTCAAAGTCAATACGTCGACAAACACGCCTATATATTACACAGTACAGACGTAACCGAAAGTAGATTCTACTTACTGCTGGATCAGCTATTCTGTTTCATCAACATCCTGATAAATATCAGCTTTATTTATCTGCACCAAAGTAGCAAATTATAACAGATATTTTTTTTTGGAACGTGCCGTACGTTTTTTTTAACGTCTAATTCTGGCTAAGCCGGTTGCTATGGCAACATTGTTATCCGTCAAAAATCTCCTTATAGGCTGAAGACATCATCTTGAAATAGGTACTTACCTACCTACATGGTGAAGAATCTGAAAGCCGAACTCCAGAACATCTATGCACAAAGTTAAAGTCGTTGCGTCCCATTTGTCACTTGATAGAAAATGATACAAACTGGGTCACAGTGTCACACATTGAGACACAAAATAACCCAGTTCGGTTGTGACTGGGACACAAAGTCAACGTCTCCGAATGTCAATTATTATTTCTTTGATACGCGTATTTGAGTCATCTTTTCAAATTGCTGCCAACACGAGATTAAATTCCTCTAGAGTCAACCTATAAAGCGAGCTTTCACAGCCTGCCGAAGTGGAGTATCTGTCCGTGAATGGCGGCTATTAGGCAGTGTTTACACTGACCGGAAGACGTTTCTTTCAATGCTCAGTCCGGTGCAGTCAATAGGACATCATTACCGGATGGAGTGCGCGTTTGAGCGGGACAGTTACTTGAATAAACTTCATTATAATTTATACTTTTTCACTAGATTCATGATCAGATGCAATGTCGATTCAGGGCGCGACGGAAGAAATATTTATAATTATGTTCTTCAAATATTTCTGTATAAATATTGTGTGTTTTACCTTATAACTTGTAGTTTCTCATACCCGACAACACGGGGAAATAATATGGGGTTAGTACTATTTATTCGGCTCAAAGAAAGGATCAACCTGAAGATCACGTGATGAAGTTTCAATATTAACATATTCATTATGAATAAAATTCCAATCGATCATAAATTGAATTTAGGAATATCTGAACCCAGTGCTTCAATTTATTATTTCGTGACCTAAATTATTATTATTGAATTTTGTCAAAGCATTATGGTTATTGCTAGATTTAAATGACGAAAAGGCTTTCTGGTAATGAGTATTCAATGGCACAGTAACACAACTAGCCCTTACTAAAGGCAGCCCCATTGGCTTTTGCTGAGTCGGTCAATATTTACTCAGCGCTATGGAAGCGGGATGACCAGTTGTAAACAAATATTGTCTGTGACCGCTGCAAGCCAGTTGTGGTCAAGAAATACCTTATATATCATCTCAGCTATAAACATGTTATAACTCAATTTATAACTCATAACTCAACTGTTATTTCCCTTCATCGTTTGAGAGTACTGATATTTTAACAATATTTTTTTTTTAACAGGAAAATTCATTGATGACTGGATTCCAACCTACGACATTAAGATTTAATGGTCACTAGCACTAGACTACCGATGATATAAGAATCTTTTTATTTTTCAGCCGTTTATATCCCACTGCTGAATATAAGTAAAATGGTTGTCCCATTCCAAATATCTAAGAATCTTATCTTTATCAAAATTTCTAATAGTATCTTGTCTTTAGTTTCAGTTCTATACATCGTCCGATTCCTGTATTGGAAATACACATTATTTGTCTTGACAACAATAACATTGTTTTAAAACAAAATATCGATTATAATTATTGCCTTCCTTCAGCATAATCTCACTGTGTATCTTTATTAACATAACGAGAGTTTATTGCTACACAGAAATCCTATCGTACTTGCATAGGTTTCTTCGCATTTTGCCACATTCAACTGTAAACGTATTGAAATAGAGTTTACATTGCCCTGTTTCTAATGTGAAAGTGTTGCCAGGACGAACAGTATCGAATCTGGTGGAGTTTTGTACGAAGTGAGAAAATGTTTGAGCGCAGTTCAGCCAAAGGGTTAACCAAAGATATTACCCCTTACTGTTTGCGTTGGGTAATTATTCTATTGTCATTTTATTTATATTTTGTGGAGATATCTTCTAATAAAGTTTAAGACGGGAGGGAATTCTAAGTGTTATTTTATGTAAATGCTAAACCATAGTTGTATTGGGAGAGTTTTGATCAAGTTCCGTTTCATTTGCATTCCTTAGCTGTCAACTTTAGTTTATTAAAAAGTTTAAATTCAAAGTAATTAAATTTCTAATTTAAATAGGTATATTTTTTAGGTTTCAGTGGCAAAGTACCTTACGTAATGGCAAAGTTACCTACGTAAAGAAGAAAAATATTAAAATAGGTTGTCTAGACGGGTGTTTAAAGAAAGAGGCCGCCAAAGAGACTTCAATTAGCAAAAAATACTGAATTATTTACATTATTCTAGTCATTGCAAATGAACATGATGTGAAAATTGCTGACGTACATACTCGTAAATTAATTAAAATTTATTAGTCATGTAAGTTCTAATCCAACCCATATTTGCTAATGAGCGGCTCCTTAGATTGATTAGAGGAAATCAAACAATAACCCTCAAAGTCCCTGGTCCTTCAAACTGTTCATTTCGCGTATTCAAGTTCTGCTAGGGTGTCCATATTAGAGTAACTAGTTCTTCCGAACCAGTGTGGTAAAAGATAAATTTACAGTGTACCTCAAAGGCTGGTTTCGTGAGAGTAGGTATCTGGTAGAGTATCTAGAGTGGTTTGTACCAATGGATTTTTCTGTGCGAAAAATTTATGTGCGCCAGTACGCTCAAACGGTGAAGGAAAACATCGTGAAGAAATTCGCGACTTAGTCAGCTCCGCACGTAGTGACCATGTCTTTCCTGTGGACAAGGCCGACTAAGCTGAGAGGATGGAATAAGTGCTGGGCAAGCCTACTCTATTTTAATTCGCCCCGAGCACTACAGCGTCCCGTTTGTGAAAGTAAAAGTTGCCTTCTGACGTTGTATAAATCATCTACTATAGATGGTAAAAGGCCTTTAGCTTAGTAATATCTAGAAGTAAATTTCCTTGTCACCCCATTGTGAGATTCTCTAAAGGTGCAATGTGTGTGCTCCAAGTTACTGACCAGTATTGACTCTGTCGATTTGCCGCTAACCCTGTTACTGTTATAGGCAAACACAGCAAACACATGGGCAAACACACAGACACACGTAATTGGTGTTTGTCGAGGTTCCGCGGTAAGTTCATGAAGTTTGTGTCAATAGTCGATGGTCGAACTTATGCCCGTGCTCCCCTTTATATCATTAGGTACCTCCTTGGTACCTATCCAAAACGCTTTATTTATAAAAAGCAGATTTAGAAACTCGTTTAAGTAAATAAATAAATAACACCAGTCACATACAATGTCTGACCCCTCACTAGGATTCCCTGTGTCGTGGGCATTAGAAACTACGAGTACCATGCTACCACAACACCCAGACCCGGAAGAAATATTTACAGAACATGCAAACATTTCTTCCGCAGCGGGAATCGAACCCGTAAAGAATTGTAAATCTTAGGTAGATTTACAATTCTTTACGGGTTCGATTTTCCAAAATTGTGATAAGTAGGATGAATAAAAAACATGTGACAGTTTAAAAGTTAAATTATGTGTTACATTTCTTCAAGTAAATGACGTTGTGGCCCATTGTCACTGTGTCCCACTTTCGTATCATCTTGTCGTTGTGTCAAGTTGTTTCAAGTGAAGTAATGCCATCGATGGAAGAAGAAATAAAATATGCATATTCGACTTATATCAGTAAAGGTATCCGCATATTATGCCGTCAACAACCAGACCGTCACCAAAAAAAACTAGTCAAGTGCGAGTTGCATTCGCACACGAAAGGTTCATCGTCAATGTATAAAAATGTTTCTTGTATGATAAATAATAAAATAAAAAGGGGCCCCTTTTTATTTTATTATTTGTTGTTATAAAGGCAATAGAAATACACACTGAAAACTCTCTCTTCAACTCTCTACCTACTTCGGTTCATGAGATGCCTGGCAGCCTGTTAACAGACGGACGGAAGGATGGACGGACAGCGGAGGCTTAGTACTACTAAGCCCGTCAGTCCTGTTGACACCCTTCGGGTACGGAACCCTAAAAAACATTTTAACATAAACTTTCGACTGAAAGAAGTATGTCAGGATTGTAGTAAATGGAGATCCGTGATCTCTGCCTACCCCTATGAGAGACGGGCATGATTTTATCTTTCCATTACAAAGAATGTGAAAGATGAAATAAATACTCGTAGGTATTAATAACGTCGCCAGCCTTTTGGGGAGCTTACCTGCGGTCGGTGATCTAAGCTCTGTTTTCTATCTGTAGGCGAACTTAGATAGAAAACTGAGCTCATTTTCATTTCTTACTATTATACCGATTACCTTAAAGTTTTTAATGTTATTGTAGTTTGCCTTCGTAAATAAGTTGTCTTACGAAATAAATAAATGTCCTTAAATACTCGTAAAGCTTCGAATACCTAAACAAACAAAACTGCGGATAATAGTGACTAGTGACGTCACAGGTGACAAATCGCCGCAGGATGGGCCACTTGTATCAATCATTAAAGTAACTCGCGTGGACACTCGCTCGTAACTCGATGGATACGCCCGAATCCACGTCGAATATTATACTGCGGTGCTAGCCATAAGCGAATATATCAAAGACGATCACGGGAAGATAGTCTGATGATTTTAATCTTAAACCACAGGTAAACTATTATTTGACGACCTCGGTGGTTTGGCAGGCGAGTGCTCGGCTGAGTCGTAAGAGGCGCGGGTTCGGTTCCCGCTACGGGGGAAATGTTTGTAACTTTGTATATAATTTTAATATTTGTGGACATTTCACACAGCGCCATCTAGCCCCAAATTAAACAAAGCTTGTACTATGGGCACCAGGTAGCTGATACAATACTTATATAAATATTCTCTTTTTTTTGTAAATACTATATAATTATAACTACAACACTCAGACCCGGAAGAAATATTTGCAGAACATTTCTTCCGCAGCGGGAATCGAACGCGCGCCTCTTGCGTCTCTGCCAAGCAATCGCCCGCCATGCCACCGAGACCGTCGAATTTGTTTATTTTTAGAGTATGTAAGAGTTTATTTGTAGGCATCTTTTACATTAGATAGATTATGAATCAAATATAGTGTAAATGTCGAAACAAACGATGCCTTCGCTCTTCACTTAGACTGGCTCGAGCGCCTGACCTCGCCTTAGTATGAACACGATATGCAAATATGAATATGGGACATAAAGGTAATATTTCGTGATAACATTGTGGTAATTAATAAAATACGTCCCGCGGCTCGTGGGTGCGGGTTCGATGATGTGATTGCTTCCGTGATTTATGGACTTAGATTGTGACCTTTTTTTCCAAAGGTAGACAAAATTGTGGGTAGATACATAATTTTCTCACTATGATTGTGTTGAGGATACGTGGGTAGAGGTAGGCCAAAGAAAATATGGATGGACTGTGTGAAAGATGATATGAGAAAGAAAGGAGTGAGTCATCATCATTCATCATCATTTTCCTGCCCTTGTCCCACTAGGTGGGGTCGGCACAACATGTTTTCTTCTTCCATCTTCTCCTATCACTCGCCATCTCGGTACTCACTCCTTTCATACGCATGTCCTCTTTCACACAATCCATCCATCTTTTCTTAGGCCTTAAAAATAAGAAGATAAGAATATGTAAGAAGCTGTTTGAGAGTGCTGGTATATCGCACTTAAATATAGACGGCCTCGGTGGCGTGGCGGGCGATTGCTCGGCGGAAACGCAAGAGGCGCGGGTTCGATTCCCGCTGCGGAAGAAATGTTTGCATGTTCTGCAAATATTTCTTCCGGGTCTGGGTGTTGTGGTACCATGGTACTCGTAGTTCCTGATACCCACGCCACAGGGAATCCTAGTGTGGGGTCAGGACTATGTATGTGACTGTTGGGTGTTACTTATTTACTTATTTATTATTAAAAAATATGTCGAACAAAAAATCCATTGTGTTCCTGAGGATCAGGAGGCGGGGTGATCAGAACTCTCAAATGATGATGATGATGTACCTCTACCCTCACAGTCAATAGTTACATTTAGGTATGCTCAGTTTAATTAAATTAACGAACATATCAAACATAACAAATTATTATTATGAATACTGTCGCTTTGCATGTCGGACGACGATTAGCGAGTCATGTAATAGGTACTCTGATTTACAAACTACCATTGTAAGTAAGTACTTGAAATAACTTCCCATAGAACCAACCTATCGAGTTTTGATAAAACTGTCCTTCGGCGTAAGGGCACACGGATAGTACCTATTTTGGCTTTTTATGTATATAACAAGAAATATTTAATTTTCTTTTCTGGGGTTCCGTACCCGAAGGATGCTAACGGGACCCTCCGCTGTTGTCAGTCTGTCAGCGGTCCGTAGCATGCTACAACGGCCTGTATCTCATGAACGGTAATAAAAAAATAAAATATTTGTGGACATTTAACACAGCGCCATTTAGCCCCAAACTAAGCAAAGCTATGGGAACCATTTTTTAATATACATATATCAACAGCGCGCGCTAGCATTACCGACCGTCTGTCATGGTGATCGCGAGAGACCCAGAGTTGCCCACGAATACGTTCCTTAATGACGTCACCAGCTCAAACGTCGAAAAGCCTAATTTTTTTGTCACAAGCAATGTTGCTATGGTGATCGATCCTTCATCCGTTAGTAGAATAGATGAACCGGGCACTCAACGGCCACGAACCACGCCTACTAATACAAAACAAAATAATTCTACATTTAAATCTATTAGGTAAATTAAAATCACCCCATGCCGTGTGATAAGTATCAGTTTTTACGATTATTATGAGTTTTGATTTAGCTCACGCCCTGTTTATTAAAACTATGATATTCGGCTAATGGTCGTGACTTGACGTTTGAGAATCGTTAGTTTTCGTTTTTGGATATGATTGAAAAGGGTTGGATGCCTTGTCATTGTTATTTTTAAGTTTTATTTTACATAAGAAAACTTGGAGCCACTTCTAATTTAAAGTCCTAGGATGGATATGGTGAACCTTTGTGTCGGGTGATCAGCCCATCGCTCCATGCAAACATTTCTTCCGCAGGGGGAATCGAACGCGCGCCTCTTGCGTCTCTGCCGAGCAACCGCCCGCCACGCCACCGAGAATGTTTCCTATTAAAACGCTCTACAGTCGCATGATCATGTAATTACGCCGAAATTCAGATAGCTACACTCAAGGCGGGCAGGGATCGTGAGCATTCAAAATTTTCAATACGAACCGAGTTTCAAGTGGGGCTTATGCTACACACAGATAAATAATTAAAAAGATACAATATTTCTATACTAACGTTTTAAAACTCTTACAGCATGATCCAAGCATCATGCTGTGCCGACCCCGGATAGAGTGGGATAAGGGCAGGAAGATGATGATGATGATGATTTCTATACTAACGTTTTCGGTAGTTCATCGAACTAGGGATGGGTGACCGCAAGTGGCATTACGAGCTGAGCGCTTCCGTGCTTCGGAGGGCACGTTAAATAGTCGGTCCCGGCTTTTAAGTCGTTAAACCATGGCGGAGGCCTTTCGGCGGCCTAAAAACTCCGTCACTAGAGTTGGCCACTAGCTCATACGAACATGCATACATACATCGAACTGAGGTTGAAAAGATTTAAAGTGTATACCAATATACTATCAAATGACGTGTGAATCTCTAAGTTCCTATTGATAATATGAATTCCAAAATGTGTTGCTTTTTTTCCACCATTTCACACAAGTAACGAATCGTTTTTTTTTTCATACTTAAAGATAGTTTATGAACTGGAAAATGACAAAGGCTTTTTATCCGGATACCACGCAAGCGATGCCGCAGACAGAAGCTAGTAAATTCATATTCTTTTGTGAAGATTAACTTGTATTGTATGCTATCTAACGTTCAAAATGTGGAGCTTATAGTGAGTGCTTAGTCTCTGAACGCGTCTCTGACTTACCTACCCTTTTAACCGTCTAACTTTGAAGCGCTCGTGGCGTAGCTTGCTTAGACGTTCTTGATTGATCGTTGATGTCAAGCATTGTGCGCGGTCACAATATGGGTGACCACAAGTGGTATTACGAGCTGATCGCTTCCGTGCTTCGGAGGGTGCGTTAAATTGTCGGTCCTGGCTTTTAAATCGTTAAGCCATGACAGACTAAAAACTCCGTCACAAGAGTTGACCACTAGCTCATACGAACTAACTTACTTGAAATAACTCTTTGGTTTTAGTAAGTAGGGATCATGCTGGCTAGGTAGTGAATTTAGTATTTATCATCATCATCATCATTGGCAACCTGACTTAGCCCACTGCTGGATATGTCCAGCCGAAGGAAGGCCTATGGGCCTTCCTTCGTGTGTGCCATTCTCAACGGACCGTTCTCACCCGGGTCCGGCATTCGCCTGTTAGGAACCTATATTTGTTTGTTCTACCCGACCGTGTGTCGCGCTTATCGAAATCACTGAGGTGGGTTCGGGGGCAATATCAAAAGATTCCTCATCAAAAATGGACGAGTCGAGACGAGTGGAAGAACCGTAAACCTCAATGTATGGAGGATTATCATTTTTTGTGCAGTATTCCGTCTGCGTTTGTTTATTGTTTTTATTTCGGGAGAGATAATGTGAATGGGGGTGAAAGAGGTTTTCTCTCACATTTAATTTCTTACTAGTAAAATCTCTGCTAGACTGGGAGTAAAGAAAAAACATAGAATATGTCCAGCATGTCGTAAAAGTCGACTAAGGGATAGTATCCTCCAACATGATGGACTATTTATATCGACGGCCTCGGTGGCGTGACGGGTGATTGCTCGGCAGAGGCGCAAGAGGCGCGGGTTCGATTCCCGCTGCGGAAGAAATGTTTGCATGATCTGTAAATATTTCTTCCGGGTCTGGGTGTTGTGGTACCATGGTACTCGTAGTTTCTGATACTCACGACACAGGGAATCCTAGTGTGGGGTCAGGACTATGTATGTGAATGTGACTGTTGGGTGTTATTTATTATTTATTTATTTATTATTTATGTACATGCTGTTCTCGTGTCATCCAGCACGAACCATCCACGTAATTAACGCGTCAATATTGCGACCGTTGGACTTATGGAATGCTTTTCTCCATGAGTTCCAGCTTATCGACATTTTCAATGGCAATCTATAGTCCATTTTAACAATAAAGACTAAGCTGAGAGGATGGAATAGGTGCTGGGCAAGCCTACTCCATCTTAATTCGTCCCGGGCATTACAGCGTCCCGTTTGTGAAGGTAAAAGTTGCCTCCTGACGCTGTATAAATCATCTGCTATGGATGGTAAATTACATAAATTAAGTAAATTACATACGCTTCCACCGTCTGATGAGCTGGATCAGGTGAGCTATCTATAGACCGTTTGCAACGGCCTTTAAATAGCCCGACTGCTTCTTTTGTATTTTGTAAATTATATTTGTAAGAGTTGTAAGATTCTGTCTGTTAATAAAGATATTCATCCTATCAAAATTACAAGGCCTAATTTTTTTTAGAGTATATTTAACTTATGTTAGTTTAAGGTAGTTAATAAGCACTTTGGGATTTTTCTGTAAGCTAAGATTTTTCAAGGTTTTTTTTAATCGTGTTTTTTTATTATAATGAAAAATGTTAAAATTTCATTTTAATTTTGAATAAAAGCATTTTATTAATTAACAACAGATTTATACATAGATTTTAATGAGCAAAATCTGCTATTATACACTCTACATGGTTCGTGACCTGGAATAATACCATCTATCCGGGTACAACGGAAGTGGAAACTAGTAATTTTTCATTTGCTTTTCCATTGTCTGATATTTTTACCGCATGAAGATTGTCCGAAGGGAATCTGCCTCGCCTAGCCACTCCAACCTATGTAATGTACCTAAATAATGTCCACGATGTGAGAAAATATTGAATACGGTATTGTAGTGTAGAATTCTGCAGCATTCAGGTAGAGTGTGGCCAAAATCCTATTTCGGTAAAAAATAAATACCGCAGCAGCATCCCTGTGCTTTTAAACAGCTTTAAACTAGTTACGGGCTTATAGGTAGTGCCGAAAATTAAAATAAAAACTAGCTTACTTTTATTTACACTTACTGTTATTTCGAAAACCCCTGAAAAATGTGTCAATTAATTTTAAATTTATAGTATCCAGATCAAGTCTCAAGCAAATCACATAACGCGTTAGAAAGTTCCATACAAACGTTTTCATTTTCACCCCTTTAGGGGTTGAATTTCGAAAAATCCCGGTTTAGTGGGTGGTTTTGTTATAAATGATAGCTACCATCCATATTTGAGCTTTCTAGATTGAAATGTGCTTACCGTACGATATTCTTAATGATCACCATTATTATTATAAAGAGGTAAAGTTTAAATGTTTGTTTGTTTGTATATAAGGGTTGCTTTCAAAAAGTATTGCACCGATTCTGTAATTTATTTTAATGGTACAAAGCTACGCTATACCCAAGTGCTGTGTATATTTTATACAGATAAAAAGTATTTTATCCGTAAAGGAAAATATTATTATTTGGAAATCAAGTCGGTGAAAAAGGAGCTTTATCCATACCCACTGCCCAAACGGTTGGAATTACTTGAATACAATGTACTTACCTATTCAAAATATTGGTTAAATTTTTCTACTTTCGCAAGACATGCATCACCGATAAAATATCTTGCTGCAGTTTGTCCAGATGCATTTCGAAAGCTTTCTTTTTGATGCCATATGCAATCCAAATATTTCTACTTCCATGTTATCAGCTGGGTTTTGTTTTTGCAAGTCTCTCGCGTCAAGTTACATAGTTTCCATTCTTTTGCATTCCTGTCAGTTCTTTGCTACTAGAGGCATTTTTTTGCCAACTAATGGATATAGTGGAATTGGCTCTAATTGTTCTAACTAAAAATACTGTATGGAAATATATTTTTATCCAACGATTGCGAAAACATCCTACATAGTACCTACGTTGTACTTTAGAATTTTAACAATGATCATCGAGCCTGAATTGTTAAAACAGTAACGTTAGCTTTCGAATTGAACTTAAATATTGATAACCTTTAAAATCACCCTAATGACAAATAAAGCAACGATCATTCAACGAATATACCGTATGACAATAACAGCAGACTTCGTGAAGCTCCATATTTGCATATATTAAAATATTTACAAACATTCTCCGTAAACGCGAGCTTCTTATACCAAGTTATCGTTTTCTTCAATTGAACATTATCACCCTTATTGCTTTGGCATAAGATTTAAATCAAAAGAAGCGGTTAAGTTAGTTTAAAATCCCAATACCATACTACCCCAAACAGTATCATGTGTTGCAAGCGTACGGATTCACTGATGGATGCTTATTCGCGCCAAAATCGCTCTTACAACATGGCGGCTAAGATTTATAGGTTAGGATGAAACCGGCAAACACATTTGTACCTATATTTAAAATTCAAAGAAACAATATCGGGCGTGCATATTGTATTCTGCTCTCACATCAGGATACTTTATGAGCGTAGTGGGAAATACGACAGTTTTCCCATTTTTCGAAAATAAAGAAAAAGAACGCGGAATTTATTATGCGACGTTGGACGCCATTTTTAATCACGCGTGAGTGTTGCTAGCTATTGCAGGTAATTTTTATGTGTAGAGTGTACTATATTTTACATAATAGTTATCTGACAACGAGATTAGCAGACGATATAGTCAAGATCGTGGGCCGAAATTGGATCAGATAAGCACAGGAGAATGTTGAATGAATATATTAGTATCAACTGCAATTTAATTCTATAATACCATAGCAATACACACCAAGGATAAATTTTGCACAGTCTACCTTTACCTTAGCCAAAAGCAAAAACCCCTTCAAATCTTCAAGTTTCTCAAGATTCTATTGAAAAATAATAAAGATTATTTTCTTTCAAATGCCCCCAGGGGCCACATCTCGAACACTTGTCCGAATAGGAGACTTGAAATGTATTCAGAAACAGAGTAGGTAAGGGGATTGACCCCTTGAAATTGATGCAATAATGTTTGACAAGTATTAAACGTGTTTTTTTTTACACTTAGAAATAATGAAATCAGTTCAATAATTTTTGAGGAAAAATACAGACAAACACAAAAAATAAATAAATAAACATAAAACCCCTTAGGTCAAACGCATATACTTTTTCCGTTCCGCAGTGGGTAAAATGGTGAGCCGTGGATGGACGAGACTATCCCAGTGATTGGATGATGATGATGACGATGACAGCTACAGCTAAGTATCTGCAGTTCTGTACCATTTATTTCGTGCTAGCTATTGCCCGCGACTTCGTTCGCGTTGAATATAATTTTATAACATTATTTGAACTTGATAAAAAAATTATGGAGTGCAAAAAGTGCGGTCACCCATCCTAGTACTGACCGCACCCGGTACTACTCAACATTTATTATCTCAGTTCCTCATATAAACTTTCATCCCTTACCTTATCCCATAGAGTATTAAAAAAAAAAAGTAGTCTATGTCCTTCTCCGGGATGCAATCCATTTGCTGGTCATGAAAATCTGTTTAACAGTTTAGGCGTGATAAGGTAACAGACAGACAGACAGACAGAGTTACTTTCGCATTCATAGTATTAGTATGGCTTCAGCCATTCCGTAATCCAGGCAGAACTAAAAATAGTTTACTATCAAACTGATAAAATTACCGCCATTATTCTCTCGGAGCGCGTGCCTCGTGGCATTTCTCTTACTTTACAGCGATGCCCAGGGTCGGACACAGGACTCAGGACTCAGGGGTCAAGCCCCCTTTCATCACAACAACCAGTAGTTCGCCCCGAAATAATATCTCGCAACCCGCAAGATTTGCATTCGCGCCCTAAAGTTTTGTACTTACATACTTTGTACCAACTTCTGTTGTGCCGATTTTTTTTCGATGCAACGAAATGCTTAGAAGTAACCGAAAAAACATCAAAAAAATATTTTGGTATCATCGCTCATTTTCATGGCGAACTCATGCTTGGCCAAAAAAAATACTATGCCAAAATTGATTTTTCATAAAAAGTGCAAATGTTTCCTAAGCCACTTTTCCTGTAACCTCCTGCAACTTCTCTTCTGGTTCAAATTCACCCATACTAAATCTAAGTCTAATACTAAGTCTGAATGAAGCGAAAGTAGTGTGCTAAGACCTATGCGGAACAGGCGTGATATATATTTTAGTCATAGTGAATGCGATGATGTCATGACTTAACGCCCCCCCCCCTCCCCCCAATCTTTGCTCCTGGTTTCCCCCCTGGCTATGGAGCGCGGTGATGCCGTTGATTTTTATTCATTTGCCGCGTCCAGGCCATCCGGGAGACATATCGGTGCCTTGGTCCCGGGAAATTGCATTCTGTGCCCCCTAATAATTCCTTTTCATGTGTACGCGCCTTTATAATTTTATTGTTCATGTGGCCAGTAAAACACAGTGCCCTCATGGATGTGGTACTACTATAACAGATAGGCAAAACAATACTCCAAATACCTACTCTCAACTCTTGCAACGCAACTCATGTAATATTAAACGCATTATTGTCTATGTTTCAAATACAAGTTTTTATTTTTTTATTAATAACTCTACTTTCGTTTTGTAAATAGGTATTACATGTACGAAGGTTGCCAAGAATACTTTTACAATAAAATTACACTGACATTTTGGACTCACATATCACAACATCCCCGGATTTTAATTTGTCATTCGACCACTTAGCTCCCTGCAATCATTAAAGCATAAAGCTTTCTCCGCGCTCCACACTCTATGGCTCTAGAGTCTATGCTATAGCAACTCTATGGACAAAAGTCTAGCTTGTCTACGGCGCCAAGCCCATTGAATTTCCCGCGCCTTCTTTGAATAGCTTTTTTTCTAAAAAATCGAGAAAGATATTAAGACATTTCTTGCCTTTTCAACAAAACGGACATGAGATGTTGATAATATTATGATTAAATAATAGTATTGGTTTGAATCCTGTTGTAATCTTACTTATATTATAAATGCGAAAGTTTGTGAGTTTGGATGTTTGGATGTTTGTGCCTCAATCACGCCTATACGACTGAACGGATTTGAATGAAACTTGGAATATACATAGTACATGTCCTGGATTAACATATAGGCTATTTTTTATCCGGATACCACGCGAGTGAAGCCGCGGGCGGCAGCTAGTTTTTTCTAAATTTAATCTTTTTTGACAGTTCCAAAAATATTTCCGCTTTTCTATTTTTGTATGAGATAACAAAAACTGCATAATGTAGAACATTCAAATAAAGTCTATTGAAAAATTATATAAACAGAAATGTCATCTTTGACATTATGAGTAGGTAAGTCTGAAGGCAATATCAATAAATAAATAAGTATTAGTGGACATTTGACACAGCGCCATCTACTTAGTCCTAAACTAAGCAAAGCTTATACTAAGGACACCAGATGGCTAATAGAAAACTTACATACCTACTTTTTGTTTTTGTAAATACATGCATTATAACACATAATACTACAACACCCAGATCCGGAAGCAATATTTGCAGAACATACAAACATTTCTCCCGAATCGAAGCCGCGCCTTTTGCGTCTCAGCCGAGCACTCGCCCGCCACGCCACCGAGGTCATCAATCAACTGATCATACTCATCATAAAAATTCAGCACTGTCGCCAAATAGAAAAAAGCGGTAAAAACCCACATTTACATACACTTTGATTCAAAATGAGCAAAGTTTTGAATGAAATCCACTGTTGACGAGTCAATATTAACTAGAATACTGCAATTTTATTATTTGCATCTAATAAATCACTCTTCAGTGTACTTTAAACCTTATATTGGTCTGAATAAGGCACAGGACGAGTTTTTGATTTGCTGAGTTATTTTGTTGTGGTCCAGCATTCCGATAAAGTTTTTTCTAATAAGGTCGGTTTGTGGAGCGATGGAATGCTCCTATTCTGACAGTTTCTATTCAAACTTGGTTATTAGATAACTTTAAACACCGTTTGATGCAACTGCAGCTTTAACATGTCAAGTGGTACCTACTTGAATGACTTTTAGTACCTACGATAGCAAACACTCGTAGAAGTACGTATGAGCTAGTGGCCAACTCTTGTGACGGAGTTTTTAGACCGCCTAAGGCCTCCGTCGTGGTTTAAATGTACCTACTGACTAACTTAGTGATTGCTTTCAGCTCAGCAATCCCATAGGTATTTCATACATATTTCCTGAAGTGTTAGCGACTTCGTCAAACGATAAAGTGTCTTGGCAGGCTCTTAACACGTGACACTAGGGCCTTATTCACTATGACCAAACAAAACGTGAGCAAACGTGGGCACGGAATCACTGTGTTATCTTATTCTTATGACAATTTCGTGTTGCAAAAACGCGACAAGGCGCGTTATAAACAACTTACGAGCTGTCAAGTTTCGTTTCTTCTCCTTCTCTTCGTCTCTGTTGTCGGATAGACAAATATGTCGGAAAAAGGTTTCCCCGTTGTCTCGGATAGGTACCCAGCAGTGACTCCATGTATTGTATACCAAGCTGAGAAGCATATTTTGATGAAAACAGCCTTTCCACGTCTATCTGGTCCATTTAACCTGTAATAGCCCAACACACGATAACCCGAAGATAAACGCTTGTAATCAACTTTAGGTCCGCATTGTGCAAAGGTCTGCCCAGATTAAATTTATGCCTCTAAAATAATTAATTCCCTTTAACTTCATTAAGACACCCGCATAGGTGTAATTACAATGAGCCGAGGAATCTTAATTGTCAAATTGAAAGTGAGACACACGACTTTAAAGGAAGCCAAGCCATGTCAGGAGAATAAAATTTTATGTACCTACAGAGTTTTTTTTAACCAAAAGAGCTACAGAAAAATTGTCTAAAGAACTGTTTGCTCTTTTTTGTGAAAACGATTTAGGCATAAAAAAACATTACAATATCTCCCATTTTCATGGCTAACTCGCGCTTGGCCAAAAAGTTTTTATGGTCCCTAAGATGCTTTTCCTGTATCTCTTCTGATTCCAGATTTCCCCATCCAGTCAAAGTTAAAAAAACAGTTAAAAAAGACAAACTTAATAACATTAAAAACTTTAAGGTAATCGGTATAAACTAGATATATAAATAATATAGGTTAGTAACTATGAGGTCAGTCAAAAAGTTATCTATTATCTTGTACTTATAGCTAGTTCAATGTGTGTATTTAGGTGTAGTTTTGTTTTCCTCGAGAAAAAATAAAAACCGGTCGAGTGCGAGTCGAATTAGCACACAAAGGGTTCTGTACCAAAAGGTTTTTTGTATGGGGCCCCCTTTTTAGTATTTATTTGTTAAAAAATTAAATTCCTGTAAAATTCAACTCTCTACAGCTATTACGGTTCATCGCAGATACAGCCAGTTGACAGACCGACGGACGGGCAGACAGACAGACGGACGGACTGCGGAGACTTAGTAATAGGGTCCCGTTGGCACCTTCAGGAACGAAAAAAGGCGCGGCCCGAACACGTCAAATTAAAAAATCTTCCAAAAATTTACAAAATATAAAAAATCAAATTTCTGCTCCCAGCCGCGATGCCAATAAAAATAGAAGGCTTCCATTTGTTTTATAATGTGTGCAAAAAAATTGTGTATTATGCAATAAAATCTGATTTACTCGACCCCTAAAAAGAGCTAGACCTAGTTAGATGTGGTGTAATGTTTGTCGTTGCCAGCAGCTGTGTGTCGCTTCTAAGACTACCAGCCTCATTCAAGACGGCATAATAGGATGAATATATGGTTTATTTCGACCAAGGTCCATGACAGTAGAACAATACCTAAACATTCTGCTATAATGCCCACCTTATTGTTATTTCTGTTCACAATGCCGTGACGCGGTTTCTATAGCTTTAGCGGTAACCATTAGGGTTATGTTTAATCGCGGATTAGTGTGGCAGTCGGCCTTGAAGATTATCTTTGGTGATATAGTTGATACAAGTTAGCGATATTACGTCTGTTTGGAGTGTTTTATTATCTTATAGATAAAAACAGAATTTTGAAATTTACATACAATACATACATATTATCACGCCCATATCCCTAATGGGGTAGGCAGAGCCACAAGTAAACATAAGAAAACTTGCAGCCACATAAGATGGAAATGGTGAACAAAGGTGTCACTATTATTCACCAGTGCGTGATCAACCCATCGCCCATATAGGTGGTCCATCATTTTGGAGAGGATACTTACTATCCCTTAGTCGACTTTTACGACATGCTCGGGGAGAGAAGCAGCTGGACGAAATTTGAAATTTCACTTGGAATATACAATAGTATGTCTCCTGGAATAACATATAGGCTACTTTTTATCCGGATACCACGCGAGCGAAGCCGCGGGCGAAAGCTAGTACTACATAAAGAAAAACAAAACACTTGAAAGTTAATCGATAATATTACTTCTATATACGAGTAGGTACACTACATACATAATAGTGGTACACATTTATTTTTTACCTCTTGATAAGACATCCACAATCGATCACGTAATTAGACCCGGTAACACTCCTAGCCTTATCACTAGCAATAAAAGCTACCACCTCAGCGATCTCCTCAGGCTGGCTCACCCTGTTCTGAGCCGTCTTAGTCTTCAGCACATCGACGTTTAAGTCTTTACGGTCCCCGAATATCTCCGTCTCTGTAGGCCCAGGACTCACTGTGTTCACTCTCACGCCTGCTTCAGCGAGCTCCAACGCAGCAACGGTACCGAAATGAGTCAATGCAGCCTTGGAAGTCGCGTACATAGCATACCCCGCCGTGCCCCTAAACCCGGCAATGCTAGACACATTCACGATGTTCCCTTTAGTCTTCACAAGGTATGGGACTGCTAGGTTCGATAGCAGAATCACTGGACGTAGATTTGTGTTCAACACTTCATCGTAGACAGCAACAAGGTTTTTTTCCAGGATTGTTTGTCCTGTTCCTAGGATCCCGGCATTGTTGACGAGAACGTCAATTTGTCCGAACGTTTTAACAGTTTTATCTATGATTTGCTTGGCGTCTTCTTCTTTGGTGATGTCAGCTTTGATGGGTAGAGATTTCTTACCGTATTGATCGCATTTTTTTGCTACGTTGTTTAGTTTTGCTTCGTTTCTGCCGACGATGACTACGCGTGCACCTTCCTTGGCGAATAGGACTGCTGTGGCGGCTCCGATGCCAGCACTTCCTCCAGTTATAATGACCACCTTATTCTCAAACCCTGCTTTGGAGCTAGACATAGTTGCCTTATTATTATGTCCGCTTAACACACTCCTGGGTGCTTGCCTACCCAATCACAAAATGATTGAAAGTTAGCTTGCAGTGTATTTTATATGCAGTACCTACATACTCCATGGTGCCTTATCGTAACTGTTTTCGTTGAGCAAGTTTCTTATCAGAAATTTTGTATTTTGAGTGTTTAGGTAGGTAGGTGTAAGGTGTAAGATGTGTTTGATGAAAGGTTGTCTGAGGATTTTCAGGCGAACATTAAGTTCTTCTGGAAATCCATCCGTTCAGCCAGAGGAAAAATGCAGAGCTCTGAGCTGAACTCTATCAGAGACCAGAATGGAAGTATTGTGAAAGGTGAAGAATGTGTTTTAAAAAGATGGCAGGATTATTTTGAAAGTTTGTTTGAAAGAGAGGATGGTGTACATGCACCAACCTCAGCGATGGATGAAATTGCTGACATTGATGAAAGTGGTATTAGCATGAATGAAGTTGTGAATGCATTAAGAAGTATGAAAGCTGGAAAAGCAGCGGGGTATGATAAGGTAACAGTCGAGATGCTGAAGGCTGGACATGGCCTCGTAGCAAGTCAGCTGTGCCGCCTTTTCAACATGTGTTGGGTTAACGGTCGTGTACCAAGCGATTGGTGCAAGGCCGTTATAGTTCCACTGTACAAAGGAAAAGGCTCGCATCAGGACTGCAAAAACTACAGGGGCATTAGCCTACTCAGCATCGTCGGCAAACTGTATGCGAAAGTGTTGATTGAAAGAGTTATGAAAGAAACCGATGAGAAAATATGGGATGCACAAGCGGGTTTTCGAAAGGGAATGGGATGTACGGATCAGGTCTTTTCCTTGCGAAGCATAGCCGAAAAGTTTTTGGCCAAGGGTCAAAAGGTCTATTGCGCATTCGTGGATTTGGAAAAAGCCTATGACAAAGTGATGAGGAATGAACTTTGGTCGGTATTGTCTATGTACGGTGTAAGCGGCAGCCTTATTCGAGCACTGAAGTCTCTCTATGAGAGCTCTAGTGCTTGCGTGAGGATACATGGGTCATACACTGAATGGTTCGGCATCCAAAAGGGTGTAAGACAGGGATGTGTAGCGTCACCATGGCTGTTTAACTTGTTCATGGACAGTTGCTTGCAAGATTTGAAAGGTAGGGAATGTGGTTTAAGAATGAATGGGTTACTCGTCAAATGCCTTCTCTATGCCGATGACCAGGTTTTACTTGCGTCATCAGCAGATGAGTTGCAGGAGATGGTAACAATTATGCATAGAGCTTTTGAGAGGAAAGGAATGAAAGTGAATGTAAATAAGACGAAAGTTATGGTTTTTGAAAGAGATGAATGCACGACAACGTGTGACATTTTGGTAAATGGAGAAAGAGTGGAACAAGTGAATGAGTTCATATACTTGGGAACACTGTTCACGAGAGATGGAAAGCATGAGGAGGATGTTGAAAGGAGAGTGATTGCAGGAAACAAAGTGAATGGGGCACTACACGCCTTTATGGAAAGCCGGAAAGTATCTAAAAAGGCACGACTGGCTGTACATAGAGGAGTACTAGTGCCGACACTTATGTATGGTAGTGAAAGTTGGGTATGGCAGAAGAAACATCAAAGTAGAGTGAATGCAGTAGAAATGCGTGCGTTGCGAAGTATGTGTGGGGTAACTTTGAAAGATAGAATGCGAAACAGCGTGATAAGAGAGCGATGTGGAGTGAAAGAAGATGTAGTGATGAGAATTGAGAAAGGTATGTTAAGATGGTTCGGTCATGTAGAGAGGATGAATGAAAGAAGATTAACGAAACAGGTGTATGAGGCGAGTGTGAATGGTACCGTTGGAAGGGGAAGACCTCGGCGCACGTACCTGGACCAAATCGGCGACGTTTTGGAAAAGGGCCAGGTCAAGAGTACCCTAAACCGACGAGCATGCATGAGGAATGTGATGAGAGTGAAGGAAGCAAAAGAAGTATGTCAGGATCGTAGCAAATGGCGATCCGTGATCTCTGCCTACCCCTATGGGAAACAGGCGTGATTTTATGTATGTATGTATGTATGTAGGTAGGTAGGTAACAAGCGGTTAGTTTTCTCGCGATATATTTTTTTTCACCAGATTGATGTTATCTCTATTTACGGCAATCTAATGACGGAAACAGTGTTTAAGAACTTGACATTGACAGAACTAACGTGCTAATAAGTTCTATATTCAGCTAATAGGTTTGCATAAAGTGTCGTGTCATCTAGATATAATAAAAGTACGTAGGTACTATTTACCTAACAACATGAGGCAGATGTTTTTATCTTATCAAATATTGCGTCACTCTTAATATTAGATACGAAGAATACGATTATCATGCATTAAACGAACTACTCATAAATCAAGCCGCAACATTAATCAGTCAGTCTGGAATACGAAGCCGAATGATTAAATCTGTAAAATAGGAAACAAAATGAGTTTCACAAAAAAGGTGGTCATAGTGACAGGCGGAAGCTCAGGTATCGGCGCTGCCACTGCTGTTCACTTCGCGAAGGAAGGTGCCCAAGTCGCCATCGTCGGCAGAAGCGAAGCTAAGCTCAACGATGTCGCGGCACAGATCAGCAAAGTCGGCAAAGCACCACTCATCATCAAAGCCGACGTCTCCACCGACGACGTCAAAACCATCGTCAAGAAAACTGTAGACAAATTCGGAAGGTTGGATGTCCTCGTCAATAATGCAGGGATTGCAAATTCCGCGGCAGTAGAGGATGAACATCTTTTAGAAGTCTACGACAAAGTGATGAATACGAACCTACGTTCGACAGTGGCTCTCACAAACCTAGCCAGTCCTCATCTCATCAAAACGAATGGAAACATTGTGAACATCTCAAGCATAGCAGGTACGTTGGTTTACGCCGGTAACCCGTCATACGCCATCTCGAAAGCCGGAATGGATCATTTCACTAGGATCGCTGCAATGGAACTTGCTCCTAAAGGAGTGAGGGTGAATGCAGTGAGCCCTGGCCCCGTCGAGACTCCGATATTGGAGACGTCTGGCCTGGAAACTACATGGGACAAGATGAAAGAGATGACTGCGTTGAAGGTGGTCGCCCAGCCGAACGAAGTTGCAGAACTAATATTGTACCTGGCTAGTGATAGGGCGAGGTGTGTCACTGGTAGCAATTATGTGATTGATGGTGGAATTCTAGTAGGTTAAAATATTGTTTTGCTTGCGGCTGATGAAGGAATACCTATGAAGATTAACCCTTATTAAAACACTTAGGAATTTAGGTACTTGTATTTACCACATTTAATTAAAGGAAATGAACTTTGTGTAGCCCGCAAATAAAGCACTGTATTAATTTTAATCATTCAAACTATTCCTGCTCCATTCTAGATGTAGAGATCTTTTATATAATTTCATCTATAAAAGAAAAATAGCTCACCAGGTTTACTATTAGGAGTTAAATGTATAATATTTGGAAGATAAAATACTTAAATAGCTATTTATATTTAAATAAGTATACAAATGTCGTGCGTGACCTTGATGTAAATTCTTCCTTATCGGTAGGTATGTAAATAGAGGTAGACAAATACTGTGCACGTTACCTACTCGATAGATATTACATAACTGCGGTAGGTATTTCCATCTCATCAAATAAAAACGAAGCGATTGCATCATTCTTAATATTAGACACTGAATGCAATATATATTCAAACCACGAAAATAAACGGTCAGTTTAAATAAGTTTTATAGTAACATGTCCGTGTAGAAATAACAAAATGAGTTTTACCAATAAGGTGGTCATAGTTACTGGCGGTAGCTCCGGCATCGGAGCCTCCACCGCCATCCAATTCGCGAAGGAAGGTGCTCAAGTCGCCATCGTCGGCAGAAGCGAAGCTAAACTCAACGATGTCGCGCTACAAATCAGCAAAGTCGGCAAAGCACCCCTCATCATCAAAGCCGACGTCTCCACCGACGACGTCAAAATCATCGTCAAGAAAACTGTAGACAGATTCGGGAGGTTGGATGTCCTCGTCAATAACGCAGGGATTGCAGACGCCGCGGCAGTAGAGGATGAAAATCTTTTAGAAATCTACGACAAAGTGATGAATACTAACCTGCGTTCGACAGTCGCTCTCACAAACCTAGCCAGTCCTCATCTCATCAGAACGAAAGGAAATATTGTGAACATCTCAAGCGTAGCAGGTTCGATGACCCTGAGAGCTTTTACGCCAAGCGGTAACGCTTCATACTGCATATCGAAGGCTGGGATGGATCATTTTACGAGGATAGCTGCAATGGAACTCGCTCCTAAAGGGGTAAGAGTGAACGCAGTGAGTCCTGGGCCCGTTGAGACTCCGATATTGGAGGCAGCTGATCGCAATATCACTTGGGATCTGGTGAAAGAGTTAACGGCGTTGAAGGTTGTCGCGCAGCCGAGTGAAATTGCAGATCTTATTTTATATTTGGCGAGCGATAAGGCGAGGTGTGTCACAGGTAGCAATTATGTGATTGATGGAGGTACTCTTGTTAATTAAAAAGCTTCAATCAAACGTTAGTTTTACTTGCGTTGCGGCTAATTAATAAAATAAAAAATACCGTTCTCAAGATGTTTCTATAAATAAGGCAAAGTAAGACCTTTCTATTATCACGCCCGTATCCGTAATGAGGTGGGCAGAGCCTCAAGTAATCGTAGGAAACCTTGCAGCCACTCCTGATTCAAAGTTCCAAAATTTATATGGTGAACCACGGTGACAGGTGATCAGTCCATCGCCCATTATACCTAGTTGCCCTTAGTCCTATGAACTTACGATAATTATTTAGAATAGAATAGAATAAACTTTATTGTTAACAGTTGGAAGTATAAGTTGTTAGGTAAAGTAAAAAAAAGTACAAACAGTTTGCCCTTTTCGGACGTACAATCAGTCAGACAAATAACACAAATTAAATCAGAAAGAATACAAACAAAAAAAATATATATAACAAAAGTACTTATTTGAGCAAAACTACAGTGATTCATTAAATTTAGGTCACTTTATGTAAGTAACTACTACCTACATAGAACCTTTCTTCAGGTCAGAGACAAGAAAAGTAGAAATAGTATCTTTGATAAGATTCCCTCCCGCCTAGGACTTTTTGGTTAGCAATGAGACATAGTTTTGGCTGCATTCCGGACTACAATCGCTTTGCAGCACCATAACACAAGACACGACAGCTAAATCCTGGAGGCGGCGTGGAACCAATACGAGCCGGGTATAAATCCAAAGCGTCCGAAACACTTCAGTCGTCTTACCGCTGCACACCTTGTGTGAGTGTGAATTTAGAGAATCTGGAATGGCCGAGCCAAACCATATATGATGCCGATTTAACTTTGACGTTTATTTAAGTTTAAAAGAGCACTGGTGATCTAGTTGGTAGTGACCCCGCCTTCCGATCCTAAGGTCGTGGGTTGAAAGCCGGTCATGTACCTACCAATGGATTTTTCAGTGCGAATTTATGTGCGCTATTACCAGTACTCTCAAACGGTGAAAGAAAACATCGTGAGGAAACCCGCGGCTTAGTCAGCTCCGCACATATTGACCATGTCTCTCCTGTGGAACATCACAACCTTAGGATCGGAAGGAGGGGTCACTACTACCAACTAGACCACCAGTGTTCTGGTATATAACACACAGATACAATCAATTAATTGGCGCGTAAAATGACTTACAGTGTGTTCGAAAAGAACCTTGTTATCGTTGTGAACACACAGCCAGAGACAAGAACACCTCGTAACGACCACGACAGCTCTTCCAAGATTGCAATGAACAAGAAAGAAGAATTGTATACCTCGAAATGTACACTGAGGAGTGGTTTTGATGCCACATCTAGCAATGCTCATCTTCGGTCACCCATATGTTAGCCAAGAAAGGGTTGAGCAAGTGCTACCTGTGGGTGGGGGGTGGATTTACACCCCTCATTTGTTTGCGATGACCCCCGAGCTATCTCCACCGTCTTCGTATCGTGGAGATTAGGGGTAGCTTACATTATTGTGCTTTTGTTGGTGGAATTACGTGGACTGCCGGAATTACGTGGTACAGTGCAGGTTACGAATGTTTTTTACTGGCTTTTGTTGGATTCATATTTTATGTTGGGATATTGTCCTGGGGTTTCTATACTTTGTAGTAAGTAGTTATCATTTTAGACTTAGTACTCACCTATACTATACTATACCTAGGCAATGTATAGGTACTTAAATCAGCAGTATAAGATGATGAAAACAGTTTTGGTAGCCTGACGTAGTTTCGGTACATGTTGTAAACTTGTACGTCTAAATCCCTTTCCACAACCGCACTGGGGCAAGTCACCATCCCTGGATAAAAGAGCAGAGGAAAATCCTATCCTTTTTTGTTTTTTTATGTTTCCAATGGTGTTTCGGAGCCCATTCTCAAACTTTGTGGTTCTTAAGCATCCTAACCCACTTTCTTATACCCTCTTCTTAAAACTAACTAGGAACAACATGTACCTTGACGACGGCGTTTTAACGTAAAACTGGTGTATGCCCGTTTAATATTAAGTCAGTGTGCAGTATTTACGCGTAGTATTAGAGCCAGGCGCTCTTACGCCACTTACGGGTAACGGTTTTTACTAAGATTGGAAACTTCTAAGTGATACCATATCTCTTAAACTTGGTGTAGCGGTAAGATTTTATAAAGTTTGGCGTGTATTCTCGGCATAACTTCCGTGTATCATAGTTCCTTACACGAAGCTTGCAATCTACGATGAGATGTAGGTAGACTACTTTCCTTACTTTATAGATGATAAGAATGGAAATCGGCAATAGGATCAACCGAGTAGACCAGGGGTACTCAAACGGTCGACCGGTTGATCTTGACAGTTTTATTCTATTGTTATTCAGTAGTTAAGTTACCTATCACTTTTTGTCACTATTATAATAGTTATTCTAGTTTTTTGTTTGTTTGTCAGAATAAAGTATTCTATGTCCGCAACTGATCTTACGCACCCGTCTCAAAAGGTTAGTACATACTTCTAGGCAAATTCTCATATTATGCTAACGGACGATGGTTCGTTACCATAGCAAGGTTGTTTTACTGACAAAAAACGTAATACCGCTTTGGTAAGGAACGAGCCATCGCGTCGTCGTCGTCCGTTAGCAGAATATTAGAACCGGGCATAAACTAGTAGGTAGGTACTCAGATTCTAGTCAGGGTCTTGTCAAAATAGGTATAATGGAAATGTAGATAAGAAAGTAAAGAAATTTATAGGAAAATAAATCAATATTTGTGGACATTTTACGCAGAGCCCTCTAGCCCAAACTAAGCAATACTTACTATGAGAATGCTTTTATACATTTTTTTTTAAGATTTTGGAGGAAGATTGAGTAATCATCAAATTTGAATAATCTCAGGTAGGTAGGTACTTACTTAAAAGGAGGTATACCTACTAAACAGCCGTGACCTTTTTTTTTCTTAAATATTCTAGCTTAAATTACGTAGGATTTTTTGCCACCTCTCAACAGCCTTAACTATCAATCATCATAATTACAACACGACTCTGGCCAAACAACTATTTTTTACCAGAGCATCCCAATTCCCAGACCGGCCCGGTAATAGATAGCAATAGTCCGGGAGCTGGTAGTGAGTGCCTTACATCGTTCTAAGTAAATAAATATAAATATTTAAAGATATTCCACACAGCGCCATCTAGCCCACACTAAGCAAAGCTTGTATTATAGACATCAGATGGCTGATAGAATACTTATATAGGTACTTTTTTTTACAACACCCAGACCCGCAAGCAATATTTGCAGAACATACAAACATTTCCCACGTAGCGGAAATCGAACCCGCCGTTATAATCAAAACTTACGTTGTACCTGTGTCAAATTATCAACACACCTGACATAAGTACCTAGGTACCTACCTAATTTGCCCACTACGAGTACCTAGGTATGTCACTTTCCTATAACGACGCTCCGGGCATAATATAAATCGTCGTAGTCGTAGAACAATGACGGATCTGCAATTTAGCTACTGTGACGAAATATTATGTGCATTACCTAACAGACTTATAATATCGTAAACAGTTAAATAATTTTTTTTTTTTAATATAGCAATTTGTCCTTTTAAGTTGATATAGCTAGCTCTATCAACGTTCAAAATATGCCATAAAGTGATTTACTGTTTTGTAGCTAAATTGCAGATCCGTCATTGTTCTACGACTACGACGAAATGTTACACTATTTACTATCACCAATCTGCATTCGTTCATTCGTTGTTTACGGAATGAAATCGAATGAAAGTTTACGTGTAAAGTTTATGACCGTACAATTTAAAATTCAAAGGTAATTTATAGGAAAGGGCGTTACGATAAAAGATAATAATCACCGCTAGCCTCTACACTACACCATCATAGGATATTGCAACAAACAATTCATATGTTCGGGGACGTCTCGCGAGGTCCTGGCGTATGACGATATCCCAAATTGTATTACGTGGGGTATTGGTGACGTATTGTGTCACCATTACGCCAAGCTCCTTGATATCGCAGATTAGGAACCTACTAATATTTACCAGCCAATTTTTTTTTATTCAATCTGACTTCATAGATCACAATTGGCAGCTTTATCGGACTTTGGCGAGCGTAAAGGGTGCTAGCGTTAGTAGTTTTGTAAGCAACTAAAGCAGGATCTTTAAGCTGCGAAACGAACCTTGGCTTAACTGGTTTAGAGACAACATTTACCTATTTCAATGGCGGAGTCAGTTTGGTAAGGTGCGTCTCAATGTTTCTCTTACTTAAAGTCGTCTTTCCTTCATAGACTTTATTGTTTCTATAATCGTTTCTATAATGGGCAGAGTGAGAGGCAGTCACAATAGCATAGGTACTGAATATAATTAGCGGACAAGTTTGACAGCCTTACCCACGAATACTCAAACGCGACTCAAAGTTGAGCACGTCTCAAGTCACGTTTTTTTGACTGTTTTTGATGAAATTCTGTCAAAAACTCGTCACTTGAGACGTTTGAGTATTCAGGGGTTATACTATCTCATTGGGACAATTACCGTTAAAATTAAGACAATTAGTTTAGTAAGGCCAAATACCTTATAGATACAACCCTAATTCTGTTTCTTTTCTGTTTTTATTTATTTTTGTAATATGTTATGTTATTTCTCTAAACTTATATGGATCTACGTTGTCCTGAATTGAAAAGAGAGATACCTACCCAATTTAGATATTTTTTGAGTAGTTGAAATAAAAGCACATTGGCACATACTTCCAGGATAATACAAATAAATATTGGGATCATAAATAATGGGCGAGACAGACGAAGGGACACGCGTCACCTTTTGATACATTTCCGCTGTCGTTATTAATGACGAGTCATCGGCGGTGTCCCGACGGGCTGCAGGGTTGGCCCCTACATCGTGCAAGAAGGAACATCAACATTTTCCTGCCCTTATCCCACTAGGTGGGGTCGGCACACCATGTTTCCCTCCTCCATTTCCTCCTATCACTCGTCATCTCAGCACTCACTCCTTTCTCACGCATATCCTCTATAACAAAATCCATCTTTTCCTTGACCTTCCTCTAGCAGTATATCCATCCATATACTCTAAGAAAACACATGGCTTTGTAGATAATGTCATTGGAACCGTCATGACATCGACTAGATTGTTACAATACCTAAATTTATTTTCTGCTGGATTGGAAGTAAAGCTGCTTCTCTCCCCGAGCATGTCGTAAAAGTCGACTAAGGAATAGTATCCTCCAACATGATTTATCATCTATAATATGGGCGATGGACTGATCATCACTTTATCCATCTTGGTACTTTAAATAAGGAGTGGTTGCAAGTTTTCTTATGACTACTTTGTGGTACTGCCCACCCCATTACATACGGGCGTGTTAAGTAAGCAAGTTCATAATGAGCTAGTGGCCAACATTTGTGACGGAGTTTTAAGGCTGCCTAAAGGCCTCCGTCATAAATAATTAGTTAAATATTTATATGAATGTATGTAGGTATGTATCAAGTTTGTTCTGATGATAACATCAGGCACCTACCTACCACTTGAGCTGCATCAGTTTGAGCAATAGTTATTCTGAAAAGAAACATGTAGGTACCTACCTTATTATCTACATAATTGACCTATTTTAAAAAAGTAGGTGGGGCTATAAGTATGTAAGTGAATAATTTTTGATTTTGTTCTAACAATCATTATCATATATGTATATTGAAGATGGGTGTGATGGTTCTGGTCTTATCACCTATCTCAAGTGGGTAGCCCTGAGAAATTCGTACGTCGCGACCTGCACAGCATAATAATAGATCGGGCCGGGGTGGTATCACCCCCTAATATCATGTGAGAGGCGCTGGTAAATTTATCAATAGAATTATATCGCGAGCACTGAGCGTGTGTGCCATGCCTTATATTTTATTCAGGCTGCGATGTTTTGACATTGATCTCTGCTTGAATCCCGTGATCGCTCGTGAGTGATCGCCCTAATGTTTCATTTTTACTTACCTACCCCATTTATTTATTTTTTGATTTTATTTTCTTGATTTCTTATTTCCATGCCTATTTCGTACCGCCCTAATTATATCTAGCCATGAACGGAACTATATTTACTTATTAACCTGTCAGTGGAAATTTGCTGTAAATTTTCTCAGATTTTTTTTTATAAAAAAAGAGCACCTAGGTAGCTAGGTAGTAGGTCTAGGTTCCTACACAATGACGTAGAGTCTATCAAGACAGCTCTCGGACTATACGGCTACAAAATCTATTCAATATAGATTCAACTGATTCAACGTATTTTTTTCATGTGTTACGTAACAAAAACTAGGTAGGTAAGTACGGTACATAAAAAAAATTGTATGCCCTAGTAGAAATGTACGGTTCGTGGGCCTAAGTACCTTTGGTAGTTACGTACCTACCAACAACAAGTCGTGTCACTAGTTCTTTCGAACCAGTGTGGTAAAAGGCAAGGGCGTCGCCAAGGGGGGGCAGGGAGGGGCAGCTGCCCCCCCCCCCTAGACATTCTAAAAAAGTTGCCAATTCATACTTTTCTCATTCATAGAGAATGAGAAAAGTATGAATTGTAGTAGGTAAAGTCAACTTGCCCCCCCCTGCGCCATCGGCTGGTGACGCCCTTGGTAAAAGGATGTGAAATTAAAGGCCCCTTCGTGCACTTGACACATTTTTGATCTTTTTCGGTTCTACGACGTGCTGGTTTCCTCATGATGTTTTCCTTCACCGTTTGTGCGCCCATAATTTTTTCGAACAGAAAAATCCCTTGATTCGCGCCCGGCTTTGAACCCACAACCTTAGGATCGGAAGGCAGGGTCACTATCACTAAAACACCACTGCACCAAACATAGACAAGTGATAGAAAACTTATTTACACAGAACAATCCAAAGCAGTTCGGTTGCAAATAAATCAAGCAATAATCCAACTAACAGCGCACTCATTCAACGCCAGCCCCCATTCCTCCGCCTTTAAAACAAGCAAAATATTAAATTATCAACACAATACATGTCTGAAACGAAAATTTATCGTTGCCTATACGCTGGTTTATTTATAAGAAAGCACTGGCAGCGCTCAGGGAGGTGAAATTACGTGATACCATTCCGAATCAAAGTGAAACATCTACCTACTTACCTACAACTTGAGTTGTTTTTGATACTAAACCTTTAACTAAGGCTTTTTACCATCTTTATTAAGTGGATGATTTATACAGCGTCAGGTTCACAAGCGGGACACTGTAGTGCCCGGGACGAATTAAAATGAAGTAGGCTTTCCCAGCACTTATTCCATCCTCTCAGCTCAGACATTATTGTTAGATAATAGAAAACTAGCGTTAGAAAAGTAAAAGCTCTTAATTAAAACCTAAAACACAAGCTGAGTGACAGTCTATTTTGATGTCGGCAACCTGATTTATGTCACAATTTGATAAGTTATTCTTTTTTATTTGTAGTGTTATGTACCTATAGATAATTAAAACATTACTTCTAACTATTATTTATTTAATTATAACTATAATACCTACTAAACAATATATTCCACTCAGATCACTAGGTTTCCGCATGCGCAATACGCACCACCTGCCAACAATTTCAACTGTCAGTGTCAGTGTCAAGTCGGCGAAAAATATCGTTTGTTTTGCTTCGCGCCGCAAATTTAATACCAATGCGAAATATTTTCTATAAATTTTCGGATTCTATTGCAATGGATTCCCGTTTGTACGAACAAAAACTGGCCGGTCATAGAATATTTAAGGATCTGCAGGGTCATTTGAAAGAAAATCCTAATGGAAGGTTGCGAAATTTACTTGAGCTCAGAGATGATGTTTTGTATATTTGGAATCCTGAGGAAAACTGTTTGTGGTGTTTGAACCTGAAGCAATTGGAGGAACATGGCGATGAGACTCCTTACCAGGTAATTCTTGAGCAATTTGTTGAGAGTTATCTTAGATTGGTTGTTACCGGTTTGTTTTCATGTGAACATTTTGAGGTTATGTTGTTGTTATGTTTTGCTCCCTCGAAATGCTGTAACTTCATTGTTACTTATAAACTAAACTTTATTGTAATCACCCTGATCGACGAAGCTGAAAATAAATCGTTGTTTTGGTTTCTTTTAGTATCAGTTTACTGTAATCCTTTTACCACACTGGTACGAAAAAACTAGTGACACGACTAGATAGTTAAATAGTTTGTAACTTTGTTATTTTTAAATCTGTTAGGCGCGAAGAGCAGATAATATTACGCGTTTTTCCTGAAGACCAGTCTAATGGACCTGTACGTACATAGAGTAGGTACCTACCTAGACTTTGAATTCAAGCAATTGTGGAGGTGATGTTGCTAGCAAGTTTTTTGTAATATTATTTCACTTCCACTTTCCAACGGAATTAACAAAATCAGATTTTTATTTACTAGAATCCGACGTAGTTGTTTTATTAATTGTTATGCTAAAAATCTTACTGACAAATCCATAACTTTAAAAAGATATAAATAAGAGAACTCCTCAAGACTTCATTCGCCCAGGATGGACAGGGAAAACGATAACAGTATGGATGTGCCACTGGGCCTATTTCATGTATGCCAATGGCGGAGCAAACTTCATAACTAGATTAATACCCTGAAAGGAAGTATACAAGAAAAAATATTAGTATATGAGTAAAAAGAAGATTCTTAAAAAGTATATTTCATAGTTTTTACTTTTGGCCAGGCAATTTTTTTACGACCTTACCCTGTCATTCGTTAATTTATTTTCCTTCTCGTCTTTTTTTCGCAGAATTTGTATATTTTTTCTTTGCTTCATTCAATTTTTTTTCAAAACATTGCAAGGGCAAGTAGTAAAGTGTGATTAAACCAATCTGTTTGAAATCCGTACTATTTAAAACACAAAATGTAATTGTTCTGTTTTCTTTTCAGGTAATTAATTCAGTAATATTTCAATATTATATCAGGTCATGGAATTACTTCCATTGCTCATGAAAGATCCTACCCAAATCTACAGGTGATAAGAGGTATGTTTCAACTAGAACTAGCTGGATATAAAGTAGTCTATAAGTTATTCCAGTACACATACTGTGTATATTCCAAGTTCATTCATATCTAAATCTGAATCTAATGTATGGATAAAATTGAATTAGAAACAAAAGTTAAAACTAAGTTAAGTTATTACCCTAGTAAGTATAATAATAATATATAATGATCATTTATTTAATAACGTTTAAGGATAAATTACAACTACAGTATCTTAAATGTACATAGATAAGAGATACACAAGAGCCTGACCTAGGTTATCCTGTGTTTCAGGCGGTCAGAGCACAAAGTATCCTAAATAACAAATAATCACATTAAAAAACAAGAAATAATTAATATACAAGGAATCTACATAATTGGTTTAATATCAATATAACATAATAAAATTTATATTTTTTAAGATCTAATGGTATTATTATTTACTAGACTAGCTGTGAAAGATAAGTAGAGAATGGTTTTTAGGGTTCTGTACTCCAAGGGTGCCATCGGGACCCTATTACTTGGCCTCCGCTGTCCGTCCGTCCGTCTGTCAGCAGGCTGTATCTCATGAACCGTAATAGGTAGAAAGTTGAAATTTTCACAGAATATGTATTTTTATTGCCACTATAACAGCAAAAAATAAAATAATATAAATAAATAAAAGGGGGCCTCTTACAAGAAACTTTTTATTTTCAAAAAGTACATTCATTAACATCTTACATGTACTTTTTAATATGACGTGTGCAAATTCGACTCGCACTTGACCGGTTTTATTAGATGTTAGAAAACATCCTTTTCCAGGTAAATTTTTCTAACATAAAAATCCATTAATACACGACTAGATTTGAACCCACGATCTTAGGATCGGAAGGCGAGGTCACTACCACTAGACTACCACAGAATAGATAATACCTACCATTAAGAAAGTAGAGTGCAAGAAAGGACTTCTCGAAATTCAATTTGTATAAAATAAAACCGGTCAAGTGCGAGTCGAATTCACACACGAACACACCCCTAGTAATGGGTTCCCCTTTTATTTTATTATTATTATTTGTTGTTATACGGGCAATAGAAATACACACTGAAAATTTCAACTCTACCTATTACGGTTCATTCACAGCCCGCTGACGGACGGACGGACAGAGGAGGCTTAGTAATAGGGTTCCGTTGGCACCCTCCGGGTACGGAACTCTAAAAAAACTCGACGAGGAGAAAGCCTAGGGCTGTTCTAGTTTTCTATAGAATTCGATCGTAGTTGCTTTAAAACACACGTAAATTAAATGAACGTTCAACAAAGTACTTACTCCGAAATACCTAAAGCTTGTTAAGGTTCGGATCGCATTTAAGGCGATGCCCGTACCCTACCTTACCATAATACTCAAGTCCGATTCTAAGGTTAAGAAGTTTCCTCATAACAGTTAATCACTTCCTCTGCCCGACTGACCCGACACAGACATATTAGAACACCCAGGTCACTTTGTTCCCACTGCACGATGCTCTTTGGACAAGCATCAATCAATCATCAATGGGCTGATCACCTGTCGCTATATATAAGGCCTTTTAACATCTATAGTAGATGATTTATACAGCGTCAGGAGGCAACTTTTACCCTCACTAACGGGACGCTGTAGTGCCCGGGACGAATTAAGATGGAGTAGGCTTGCCCAGCACCTATACCATCGTCTCACCTTTGTCGGCCTAACGTATTGGACCTGTCACTATGGTTCACCATATCCATCTTAGGATTTATAATCAGGAGTGGCTGTAAGTTTTCTTATGATTACTTGTGCCCTCCCCATTGGGGGTACGAGCGTGATAATATGTATGTATCAATCTGTCTCTATCGCTTGATTAATCTATACCTACTAATATTATAATTTCAAAACTAACCCCCGAATACTCAAACGCATCTCAAAGTTGAGCACTCTCTGAGTCTCAAATGACGATTTTTTGACAGATTTTCATCAGAAACTGTCAAAAAACCGTGAGTTGAGACGTGCTCAACTCTGAGTCGCGTTTGAGTATTCGTTCGGGGGCCTGTCTGTTTGTTACCTCTTTACGCCCAAAACGGTGAACAGATACAATGATGAAAGTTTTAAAATAACAGGGTACCGGGGTGATGGGGGGGGGAGGGGGTGTATATTTTTCTTTTCTACCTTTTAGCAGAACCTTAATAAAATTGTGCCGAAATATCGGGAAACTCGAAAACCAAATCGCTGTAAATATCCCGTTTAAGTGCCAATATTTTATTTGCTTGTATGTATGTGTATTATCACGCCCGTATTCTTAATAGGGTGGGCAGAGCCACAAGTAGTCGTAAGAAAACTTGCAGCCGCTTCTGATTCAAAATCCCAAAATGTTTTTGAACTACATTATTGTCGGTGTGTGCTGAGTAAATGCAGTAATTCTCCTATTTCCTCGTCAAGTAATTTTGTATGAAATGAACCAGCTGAGTAGACAATGCTGCGATTGGCGGTTTGGTCACTATAAATCGGCCAATGAGATGTAGTGATTTAATCGGAAACCTCAAGGGCCCAGGAAGCCCATTAAATCGTATGGTCAGGGGATAATTAATTCGGCGGTATTCCACGAGATTAATGGCCGGTATCGGACGAGTGCTCTTTTCAATGGGAACAAGTTTATTGTTTTGCTTTGGTCATTCAATTAGTTTGGCTGTTTTAGGGTCTTCGCCCACTAATCCCATCCCAGGACAGTCATCATCCCTGAAAAAAAATCTAAGCAATAAAAACCCGCATAAAGCAAATAAACTTGACAGGTCTGTGTTGCTTTTTAGGGTTACCCGAAGGGTGCCAACGAG
Source organism: Scotopteryx bipunctaria (assembly GCA_949320045.1). Lineage (NCBI taxonomy): Eukaryota > Metazoa > Arthropoda > Insecta > Lepidoptera > Geometridae > Scotopteryx > Scotopteryx bipunctaria. Next base: position 8,101,265 of record OX439461.1, on the reverse strand, counting down.
ACCCTATTACTAAGCCTCCGCTGTCCGTCCTTAAGTACGTCCGTCTGTCAGCGGGCTGTATCTCATGAACCGTAATAGGTAGAGTTAAAATTTACAATGTTTACTTCTATTGCCGCTATAACAACAAATAATAATAATAAAAAAGATGGCCCCATACAAGAAACATTTATGAGTACATGCTGTACATGTACGATGGTACGGAACCCTTCGTGTGCGAATTCGACTTGCACTTGACCGGTTTCAATTCAATTCAATTCATTTATTCAAAATTATAACATTACAGTACATACCTACACCAAAGCGTTATAAATAAATTTGTCAAACAATAATAGTCATCATCTATTATTCTTTACAAATTAATTTTGGTACCAATTCAATTAAGTAAATATCGATAATAATAATAATAGGGTTTCTTGAGCCGGGAAGGTGTCGGACCCGTTATGGCGTAAATTCGACGTTTATAAATATTCGTAAGGATTTAATGAAAAAATAATTTTGATTATTAAATTTACATCTGAGGGGCGGTGGCATCAGGTTCGGTCGAGAAAGCGTTGGTGGGGCGAGCTCGATGCCTTCGAAGGAGGGTGGTGGGAGATGGCTCGGGACAGGGATGTCTGGAAATCCATGGGGGAGACCTTTGCTCAGCAGTGGGGCGAAATAGGTTAAAAAAATGAAACTTTAAAACATCGCAACACAATGGGTGGAGACTGTCTTCCAGTCTTCCATTGGTTTTTTGAACAACTATGCTGTCAAAGTCAAAAATAAATATTCCATAAAATCACGGGGATCTCTTGGACACGTCTTAATTTTTTTTCCCGGCGGGCACACTGCTCCTCGCTCGGGGAGAATTCGACATTTCGTTGTTTACGTTTTGGAATTAAGATACGAAGCCAGAATATAGTTATTTTGTATTTGCATTTATGTAACACAATAGCAAAATCTCACATTTAACTCATTCAAAACATGAAGCTTGTTTAGCAATCCTATCCCAATAATCCGAGCCCGGCAATCACAAGAAAACAAAGGCTCTCCTAATCCCTTCTCAAACGTCTTCGAAATTACACACGCGGTACGTCTTCCTACGTCGGAATTTATTGTGTAGAAATTGCCCTTTGGCCGTCGAGTAGCCCTTTCGGGACGATTGTTAATCTGAACTTGGGTGTACTTCTCACCTCCGGCCCTTGCCCACTAAATCGTCAGCAATTTGTTGCTTCGCTCTTGCTTCAGAATTTACTGGACTCCTCCACGTGAAGTTTTTCCTCTTTGATTGTAACTTGTGAGAAACTGCTTTCTGCCACTGTTCAACTGTAAACGGTTAGTAATCAACGGAAGGTTAGTATAAATCTAGGGATATGTTTGGGCTTTGAATGTTTTCACTGTCATCGATTTAGTTATTGGAATCAATCGGTCAGAAACATTTGAATACAAACATAATTGTGTTTATTTTTTTAGCAGGCGTTATTAGTTCCTTATTTGCGTAAATTTATAAATTGACATAGTAAAAATTTACACAATCAAGCCAGCAGCGCTCTTTAATGAACATATTTATGTAAAACTCAGGCCTCTGCAGCATTCATAAATTTTCTCTAAAATTTACAAAATAACTCTCATATCTCTCCCGAGCATCCCGTTCAAACATCTCGCGATGTAATCAGTAACTCAATAGCCAATTCCAGGGTAAGGTGGGCCCACCAATTTGGCTAAACCGGCTTCCATACATAAATGGCTAGAACAAATATTGTCCCAATTACCAGATAGCATCGGGCTGTAAACACACGCGCGAAGAGTGCCGGCCCGGGGCAGTATCTCAGGACTTAGAGGCTCCTGGAGCCATTCGGGATGGAGCTGAGGTAAAAGAACCCAGCGGGAGTTGATCATCTCATCCCTCTACTCTTTTCTCACTTTATTCCTATTTCTCACTGTTGTCACTTTATGTACGGTCACTACATGTGTTCTACTTCCATTTCCATGAGTCAGTCACCATGTCGATAATCACTTCTTTCTCATGTAATCTTTCACAAAGTCCATCAACCGATAATAATTATATTAATAAAATAATAAAATAAATATTTGTGGACATTTCACACAGCGCCATCTAGCCCCAAACTAAGCAAAGCTTGTACTATGGGAACCAGATGGCTGATAGAATACTTATATAATTTTTTTTTGTAAATACATACTTATACTTATAATACATAATACTACAACACCCAGACCCGGTAGAAATATTTGCAGAACATACAAACATTTCTCCCGAAGCGGGAATCGAACCCGCGCCTCTTGTGTCTCAGCCGAGCATTCGCCCGCCACGCCACCGAGGTCGTCAATTATTTTAATTTATTATTTTTAGCCTGTGTTGTCCCACTGCAGGGAAAAGGCCTCCCTCCCTTTTTTCCAGCGTTTTCTATCCCTTGCCACAGTGGGCCAATCTGGGAGATGCACATCCAATTCGTCGATAATAATGAGGATTTCAATTCATTATTTCATTCAACCAATTCAAAATCATAAATTAACAAATGAATATAGTACATAGTAGTTCCTATCAGATCTTTTTTTGCAAGTGGAGCTTTTAAAGTTTGAAATCGCTTCAGTTCATTCCCTGCGCCGCTTCCCCAAGACATTTTCGTCCGTGCCTTAAGATCGTTTTATTACCAGGCCGGATGGACGCGATGGATGGCGGGGGATGTAAATTTAGTGTACGGAACCGGACGCGGAGAGGTGAGCATCGGATTGTTTTGTTTTTGGCCGCCCGCATTAAGCAGAGCGACGCTTACACTGTTGTGTAATGACGAACTGGAACTATGGTAGTATTCTATCAGCCATCTGGTGCCCATAGTACAAGCTTTGCTTAGTTTGGAGCTAGATAGTGCTGTGTCAAATGTCTACAAATATTTGTTTATTTATAGTAGGACGAAACTATAACCTAATTATGTATGTATGTTCGTATGAGCTAGTGGCCAACTCTAGTGACGGAGTTTTTAGGCCGCCTAAAGGCCTCCGTCATGACTTAACGACTTAAAAGCCGGGACCGACTGTTTAACGTGCCCTCCGAAGCACGGAAGCGGTCAGCTCGTAATGCCACTTGCGGTCACCCATCCCAATTTGTGACCGCGCATATCGTTGCTTAACTCTAATGATCAATCAAGAACTCCTAAGCAAGCTACGCCACGAGCGCTTCATGAATACTACTATGATAGTGTGAATGGGGGTATTGCTGCATGAAGCAAAAAGTAGTAGCGCATGAAGAAATCATAGGAAAGACGATCCTTAGGATCATTTTTTTGTGGACACATTGATTTTGGTAAAAAATAGAATTCCGGATAGACAGGTAGTCAGAGGAAGGATTTCACTCCGCAGTTTAGGTACGTTCGGCGGGCCACCTCTCGGGGCGGCGAATGCCAGTAGGCTGTCGCTCGGCTCGCACGCTTGTCGCGTCACGCGTCATTAAGAATCTTTTCTGTGATTTTTGCAACGATCATTGACTTCTAAGCGTATGTTTGTAGTTATCTAGCGATAAGATATTATGATTGGTTGGTCAGAAACAATATTAGCAACAGACAGATATGTTTGCCAACACAAAAACCTGTAGTACAAGTAGGTTATCATTTATATTAAAGATTTTTTACTTACTTACTATAGGTAGTTTGAATGAATACACTTCGTTATCCTTATTGATTTATTTTAATACTTGTATCTGCGAGTGGGAACCCTGTGCTCTTGCCGCAAAACAGGTTTCGAGTCAGCGATGGCCAACGGAATATGAACGCTCGCGTCACATGATAAGTTTCAATTTCGCGTGCAAGGAGTAAGAGGCAAATTTTTATACCTAAACTAGAATTTGGTTCGAGAGTGAATCTTCTGTGGTTGAGTTTTTCAGTAAAGAAAAGTACTTGCATTTTATCATCGTCATAATACAGTCCGACTCTACCGTGCCATCAATCACGGCTTTGTGCATGTCTTGTCCATCTCGCTTACTTGAATTTAACTGACCTACCAGTCCTATTACAAGTTAGCAGACCAGTTGCATCAAGTCCCTTAACAATGTCCTTGCATCAGTAGGTATTCCCAGGAGTTTCGGTGCAAATTCGACTGGCACAGGATTAGAGATCCTTAGATTTTAGGGGGTCTTAAGACGATCGCGTGTGTTCTACGTTTCGCCGCTGCCTTTGTTTGGACGTGTTAGATCGATGTGTTCTAATGTATGTGTGGATCGAAACTGGGTATACAGGGTGCTCCGTAAAGTAGAAAGTAATCTTATCGTCCAATGTTGTATGCGTCGTTTGTATGTTCTGCAAATGTTTCTTCCGAGTCTGGGTGTTGTAGTATTATGAAAGTATGTATTTAAAAGAAAAAGTAGGTATATAAGTATTCTATCAGCCATCTGGTGCCCATAGTACAAGCTTTGCTTAGTTTGGAGCTAGATAGTGCTGTGTCAAATGTCTACAAATATTTGTTTATTTATAGTAGGACGAAACTATAACCTAATTATGTATGTATGTTCGTATGAGCTAGTGTCCAACTCTTGTGACGGAGTTTTTAGGCCGCCTAAAGGCCTCCGTCATTACTTAACGACTTAAAAACCTGGACCGACAATTTAACGTGCCCTCCGAAGCACGGAAGCGCTCAGCTCGTAATGCCACTTGCGGTCACCCATCCCGAATGTGACCGCGCACAACTTTGCTTAACTTTAACGATCAAACAAGAAAGTCTAAGCAAGCTACGCCACGAGCGCTTCATACGCATAAAAACTAAGGCCTTTTATCATCTATAGTACATAATTTATACAGCGTCAGGAGGCAACTTTACCTTCACAGACGCTGTAGTGCCCGGGACGAATTAAGATGGAGTAGGCTTGCCCACCACCTATTCCATCCTCTCAGCTTAGTCGGCCTTGTCCACAGGAAAGACATGGTCAATACTAGCTGACTAAGCCGTGGGTTTCCTCACGATGTTTTCCTTCAATTTTCCGTTTGAGAGTACTGGTATAGCGCACATAAATTTTTCGCACAGAAAAATCCATTGGTACTCGACCAGATTTGAATCCATGACGTTAGGATCGTAAGGCGGGGTCACTACCAACTAGACCACCAGTGCTCTCATACGCATAATCTAGTTGAGATCCCACGACCCCGGGCATCCTGTACGCGATCACACGGTTCCTGGCGTCGGTTTAATTTGCCGCCTGTCCATTCGTTCCGATTCGCGTGTATTTACTGCTGCGCTGCAGATTGGCTGAGCACTTCGCGAACTTGTTTATCGATGTTGATTGCTTCAGGAGTTAGCTCCACTTGTTTATTGGTTAGAGGAAGCGATGTATCTGTGTGGAGCCTTTTGTTGAACTACTGATACTGGTCGTGTCACTGGTTCTTTCGAACTAGTCTGGTGAAAGGATTTAAAGTTCAGTTCGATTCAATTAACAAACATAGGGACTTATAACACTTAGTTACGTCAATTTGTTACATAGTTTAAATAAGAATAAAATAAATAAATAAAATGTGTTTATTTCGGACAAGAGATCCATATTGTTTTAGTAGCAACTTGCAGCCTAAATTAGTACCTTAACCTACTTAGAAATAAAACTTACAAAATAACATAAAAATGTTAACATAAAAGAATATCATATCGATAATTTAGAATAAATAAAGATTAAATTAAAGCGTCTGTATAATGTCCTTGTCAGAGGTGAAAATTCTTACTATCTAAAACATGTCGATTGGATGCAGCTGTACAGGGGTTTGTCAATTTTCCATGCATTTTTATGGTGTCTATTGCACGAAAGAGTCTTTGAGTCGCTTTTGAATCATCACGTTTTCTCTTGAAGAATCTCTTGAATAGTAGTAGCAGCTATATAACTTTTGAGAGCACTGGTGGTCTAGTTGGTAGTGACCCCACCTTCCGATCCTAAGGTCGTGGGTTCAAATCCGTTCGTGTACCAATGGATTTTTCTGTGCGAAAAATGTATGTGCGCTATACCAGTACTCTCAAACGGTGAAGGAAAACATCGTGAGGAAACCCGCAGCTTAGTCAGCTCCGCACGTATTGACCATGTCTTTCCTGTGAACAAGGCCGACTAAGCTGAGAGGATGGAATAGGTGCTGGGCAAGCCTACTCCATCTTAATTTGTCCCGGGCACTACAGCGTTCCGTCTGTAAAGGTAAAAGTTGCCACCTGACGTATAAATCATCAACTATAGATGGTAAAAGGCCTTGGTTATATATAACTTTTACAAGTTGCGAGACAACCTAAGACTGTGCTAAATAGTGAAAGATTTGCAAGTTGTGATGGATTCTCGGACGGTCCAGGCTACATCGGCTTAACATGCTGGTTAATGAACACCCGTGGCCCCTGGGCTTACATGCTCTGCTCCTTTCCTGTTTCCGCCCTGAGGAGATAGCTCACTGAACTTCAACTCCGTCATTTGTGAAATACATAATTATTACTAGCTTCCGCCCGCGGCTTCGCTCGCGTGGTACCAGGATAAAAAGTAGCGTATATGTTATCCCAGCACACATACTATGTATGTTCCAAGTTTCATTGAAATCCGTTCAGCCGTTACGGCGTGATTAAAGCACAAACATCGTCACATCATCACAAACTTTCGCATTCATAACATTTACTGTATTCTCACTACTCACTGTCACTTGATGTATATGGCTTACCGGCTGATATAGCGAAAAAATAATTTTAAAAGCTAAGTTTTAAAGTGAAATCAACATATTATGGATAATTGTACTCGTACTTGATTATCGCGTTCTGCAAATTCTAATTCCGATGCAAAAAGATTAACCGTGAAAATGTATTCTGTATGGAAACATACTCGTAGGTCCAAGATTTTCTGAAGACTGTGTGATCTTTGAAATACCAGACAAGCTGATTTAATTCTGAGGAATAGTATTTGGATTTGCCATGACCAATACAGGCTTCTTCTTAGCGTGTCACAGACTCGTTGGCTGTTATAGTTGCTTTGACACCTCCACGGCTTTCGATCGCTTAGTTATGCTCCTGGGTTTGGTAAGCATAAAGAACATGGAAGCTTTACGAACAAGCGCAACGAAAGTTATGCTTTGACTGCAATAAAAATAATCACTGGTGATCTGAGAGCACTGGTGGTCTAGTGGTAATCACTGGTGGTCTAGTGGTAATCACTGGTGGTCTAGTGGTCTAGTAGTAGCGACCCCGCTTTCCGATCCTAAAGACGTGGTTCAAATCCAGTCGGGCACCAATGAGTTTTTCTGTTCGTAAAATTTATGCGCGCTGTACCACTACTCTCAAACGGTGAAGGAAAACATCGTGAGGGAACCGGCATGTCGTACAACCGTAAAAAGTTTGAAAACCTGTGCATAAATTAAGTAAGTTCGTATGAGCTAGTGGCCAACTCTTGTGACGGAGTTCTTAGGCCGCCTAAAAAGCATCCGTAATGGCTTAACGACTTAAAAGCCGGGACCGACAATTTTACGTGCCCTCCGAAGCACGGAAGCGCTCAACTCGTAATGCCACTTGCGATCACCCATCCCAATTGTGAACGCGCACAACGCAGCTTAACTTCAACGATCAATAAAGAACGTCGAAGCCACGAGCACTTCGCATGAAAGGAGGCTCTGAGACGCACTTTAAATCCTCTCACCACACTGGTTCGTAAGAACTAGTGACACGACTGAATAGAAAAGAATCACTGTATAAAGTGAACTATCTCGCACACTACGGACGCTGGGGGGGGGGTGGTGTGGGGGGGGGGCGTCTTACCACCTCACTCGAGACGCTCCCACACAGGATACAGATTCGCTATTAACTCGCTTTGAAATAAAATATCTTCATTTTTTACTCAGCCAGCTATCTCTGAAGGCGCTGCAGGGTGCTACAGTTTTAAGATATAAAGTAAGATTCTTGGGAGGTGGAACGGAATGAGATTTGCGACGGTTATACCTAGTTTGTTAGGATGTTTTTATTGGTGTTGTGTAAAATCAGGAATGTTCTTCGTTATCTAGTAACATTTACATCATCGAATGATGATGTTTCTCTCACCGCCAAGACGATTCATTTGACACCTGTTAAAATCTGATCAGCTGTTTAAAAGCTACGAGAGAACAGATAAAGAAAATTACATACACACATAAATATATACTGCTGAACAAATTACCCATCTTACACTTTGAGTAGTCGGAAAAAAACTCAGTGTTTTCAAACAGTTTCTTTTTCTTATCATGTTATTATGAACTCTTAAAAGTCGGTAAGTTCATTATGAGCTAGTGGCCAACTCTTGTGACGGAGTTTTAGGCCGCCTAAAGGCTTCCCTCGTGGCTTAACGACTTAAAAGCCGGGACCGACAATTCAACGTGCCCGGAGCACGAAAGCGTTCAGCTCGTCACCCATCCCAATTATGACCGCGCACAACGTTAAATCAAGAACGTCTAAGCAAGTGCTTCAAACCTATGACCTCTTGTGATGTACTCTTGTCACTCAATGACATCTTCATCTGTGTGACATCTTCACCCACCTTTCGTAAGCGTGGTTGTATATTAATATGGGGGGTGCTATTGGCACGAACCTCGCGAGATCGCACTAATAACTCAACCACAGCACTGTTTCGGAAGGTCGAAGGTTCTGATATATCGCCTCAATGGGACTTGTTTATCTTCTTGCTCGTTACCACAGTAACTGTGAGGCAGTAGATATACTTACCCCCCCGTTTGAGTAAAACGCGACTCAAAGTTGAGCATGTCTCAAGTCACGGTTTTTTGGCAGTTTTTAATGAAAATCTGTCAAAAACTTGTCACTTAAGACGTGCTCAACTCTGAGATGCGTTTGAGTATTCGGGGGTTAGTTAGCTTTGCACGTATTGACCATGTCTTTCTTGTGGACAAGGCCGACTAAGCCGAGAGTATGGAGGTGCTGAGCAAGCCTACTCCATCTTACTTTGTCCCGGGCACTACAGCGTCCCGTTGGTAAAAGTTGCCTCCTGACACTGTATAAATCATCTACTGTAGATGGTAAAAGGCCTCAGTTTTTTTTTATCACTATGCAGAGGATACTATCCCTTAGTCGACTCTTACGACATGCTCGGGGAGAGAAGCAGCTGGACGCATTCTGTGCTTTTTCTTTACTCCCATTCCAGCAGAGAAGTTTGATTTCTCTACTGCTTGTAATATACTGTGATGTTATTAAGAGCATTGTGTGTCGATGATGTTTCGATGGTGGATTAATGCGTCCCATAGCTATTCACCCGTTAAATGGCCGTGAAGATACAGGGGAAGTTCTTGAGTAGTTTTGTTTACTGTGCTTGTGGTTCGTATGCAAATATTGGAATCATTGTCTTGCATGTTTGCAAGGGTATTGCTTATTAGAACGTTTAGGTAGAACTGTAGGTATAGTGGGTTGAGGCTACTATTTGGTACAGTAGTACCACAAATATTGTGCGCCTTGGCAAAGTTCGTGTTTTGTATGAAAACCTAATTTGGCCGTCTATGCAACTAATATAACGTACGGCCCGTCCGTCAGTCAGCGGGCTGTATCTCATGAACCGTAACAGGTAGATAGTTGAAATATTCACAGAGTATGCCAAATATACAAGAAACGTTTTTGAATTTACGATGTTACGGAACCATTCGTGTGCGAATTCGACTCGCACTTGATCGGTTTTTTTATACTCTCACACGCGTTATATTAACCAAAAATTGTTTTTAGTTTATCGATCAACGTTATTTACTACAATAAATAGCAAAATCCTCATGGAATAAACTATTTACCGGTAATAAATTCCAACTAACATACCGTTAATAAGTATTAATTTGACTATCCCAACCCTATTCCCGAGTTCCCAACGCAATCAACATCTCAAGACAAAGGCAATCGATAGTTCCTTGGAGCCCGTAAATCAGCAGTACACTATCGGTCCATTATTAATTAAAATCCGTAGAAGGAAGCCCGCACCTGTCCCACTGGGCCAGACAAGACCAGGGGCTGTCAAACTGCATTTAGTAAAGGGCCATTTACAATTTATGTATTCCTAGGCATGACTTAAAATAAACTACGGCGTTGAACATTTTTTAATAAAGAACTTTTCATTCAGCTCGTTACACTCACTGCTAGTTAAAAGCCTCTTCTCCATCACGCCACTCCTAGCGGTCTTGTGCTAGCCGGATCCACTACTGCTACCCTAACTATTTTGTCATCTAACAAAAATACTGCTACAATAACTATCAGAAACAACCTAATACCTGCCTCGAAACCCAGGCCAGGAACCAGAGTTTACATAACCTACGAAATAATTGGCCTGTAGTGGGAATCGAACTGCTAGTACGCGATCGTAACTCTGGGGCCGCATAGTGGTCGCGGGTTGCATGTGGCCCGCGGGCCGTTGTTGGACATCTCTGCATTAGACAAAGGCACGCCCCGGGCCGGCAAATCCTTTTGGGTCTAATCCGAGTATCGATACGGGAAACCTTATGGGGGCTCTTATAGAACTTGCAGGGGTTTCTCAATCTTAGAACGGTGTTATATATAAAGAGTTACGATAGAATGGCTTGTTCGTGTAGTTTTGAGAACTGAACTATGGCTTGATAGCTTGTATCGTGTGTAGAGATGTGGCAATCGGTGGGGGTTGAATTTTTTAATATAAATTACTCGGCATGCACCACGGCGAACCATAATTTTCGACATTATTTGAAACATCACATTGATACCAATAACTATATTAATAATAATTATGTCGATAACGATTTTTTTAATAATGATTACTTTTTTAGTTGCTATTTAGTTTTCCCAGTAGGTACTTATCTGTTTGTTATTAATCCCTTTTCGTGTTGTGTTGTTGTTAAACTATATTCTACTCTATTTTATAACCGAAAAATAGCAAGCAATCGCGGTATTTCTAATCGTGTCACTGGTTCTTTCAACCATAGTGAGGTTGATAACCAAATAAAAGTATTGTGTTAGTTCTCAAAAGGTGACCTATTGACTGCTGGAGGTATTCCCAGAAAGGACTAATATCAACCTCTTAATTAACCTTATGGTGTAAGTAGGTAATTTGGAAATACACTAGGTTTAGTACTCAGCTTTAAAGTTCACAAAAAAGTGTTCGTAAAATAACCAGCAAAGTATAGTTTTGCGTGTGTAATATTTGAGCTATTAACTCGTGTTTATCACCACCTGAACCTAGCACCAACTTGAGCAAATATAAATATTTTTACACCGTTCGCCGCCCCCCCGGCACTTGACGAACAAAATCCAAAATGGCGTAAATGTAAAACGCACATCGCGGCGGCACTTGAAGAGCCGTTCTTTTCCCGCCTCGGAGTGTCGTTGCCTGCATTAAATCTTAATAAAACCCTTCATGCATTGCGACTGGAGCCTTTGATTTTTCACTCGGCAAACCTCGCCTGGCTGTATCAAAGAAAATCACAACTCTTTTCAATGGGCGCCGATATAATGTGCACAAAGACCACGTTAATTGATCCCCCCGCGCCCCTCGCTTTGGTACAAACGACTGGCTTGGGTTCCGCGGTGAGATTATGAGCCTTCGATGTTTGATTGATGTTCTATGAAGAAATCTTTTGTTTGTTCACCCAGTTTTATGTCGTAATCTTCGTTCGAGATAAAATATCGTGTATAAGGAAATGTATCTATTGCTGAACACCATTTTCTTTCTTGTTTTCTATGAATATCTACCATTACATACATACATACATATCACGCCCATATCCCTAATGGGGTGAGCAGAGCTTGCAGCCATTCCTGATCCAACTTACAACCATGATGACAGGTGATCAGCCCATCGCCCATACAGATAGCCCATCATGTTGGAGAGAATACTGTCCCTTAGTCGACTTTTACGACAGCAGCTGGACACATTCTATGTTTTTTCTTGAATTTCAGTCCAGCAGAGAAGTAGTTCCCATTATTTGGACATATTGGCCATGTGTACTGTCCTCTATAAGAATCAGAAAATGAATCACTATTCCTCTTGATTCTTATTTAATCATCTACTTTGTTCTTCCACTGTGCAAAAAAAAAACGATACAGCCATGCAACTCCCCACAGAGTAGACGGACAGTGTACCTTCAATTTACTAATACAAATAACCGGGCGCGGCCCTTTAGAGCCCGCCCGCTACAGGCGATGCTATCAAAAGAAACCCGCTATTGTGCTCAACCCTCAATCGCTGCCTCGATTATCGAAAAGAAAACACTCTCATCTATATTTTAAATAATGATCACGGCACAGGCGACCCTCGGTGGGGTCGAACAATTGACCTGTGATGGATTGTGCGGGATCCGGCCAATAAATACTTGGAAAATGTCACCTTTGTGCGTCCTGATGGGATGTTTTGAGTGTTCTTTACTTTGTACTTTGACACACAAGAGGATTTGAAGCTTGTCTCATCAGAATTGTTGGTATTGTAAACAGGCTTTTCGAAAACCTTGCTGATCAAATGAAGTTCGCTTCAAACCCCTTCCTTTCGATACGAAATGCATGCTGTGACATGATGAATGTACCACAGCCGCATAAGCTTGCATATGGGTTACAGTTGTCATATTCATCGGAAACACTAATTAATCCTTTGAGCCGTCAGCGTGCCAACTTCGGAGACATCATTATAACTATAGCGATAGATCAACACGTAGTTCCGAGACAAAAAACGCTCGTCTGTTAATGAACCCCTACCATACGTCATTAACTGGTAGTGTAGGAGTGTCTCGCAAACAATTCCGCTCTAGTTTCGTAGGGACTGGTAGGTAGGCAGTGGATTCGTTACAGCGAGACCTCGAGTGGGGCCATTGTGAGCTGAGGACGTCTGCGCTGTTGTGTCCGAGATGTGGATAATTGCCCCCGTCGACTCCCGGCAGCGTCTCCCTGCCTGAAGATACTGTGACCTTGTTTTCAGATGTTTCTTTTTTCGATCTCGCGCTTTTGCTATCGATTTCGGAATAACCGCTTTTGCAATAAGTATTAGGTATTTTTTATGGACTTCTTAGTAGGTACGTACGAGTATTAGTAGTCTAACGAGAGATTTAGGCTTTAGGTTTTAGTTGAATGAAATGAGGTAGCAAAAAAATGCAATTGAAAATCTTTTTGCGTTCTGAAATGTCAGTTGCCATTATAATGAGACACTTCAAATTAGCACTAATACTATTCCACTTTTACCATGGAACTTAGTGATTTACAGTTCTATAAATCAACCTATAAATAGTTTTGACTTGGTGCCGAATGTGAGTCATAAAAAAGGACAATTGCCTACTTTACAAACTAAGTACATCAGCGTTGCTCTATTCAACCCTTCCATACCGAACGGTAATTTACAGCCGTATTAAACAACGCTGCCCTTTCAGACCCCTTAATAAACAGCGACCGGTGTCACCCAGTTTATATGTATTTAATGGGCGACGGTATTTGCGTATTGTCTCCGAAGATGCTTCATGTCCCGGAACAGGTAATGCCCTTATTTATTGCCACTTGAGGCTCGGGGACAAAGAGTCTGAATAGTTGGAGGTTGTAATGCAGAGGTCGTCTTAATGTTATGATAGTTGGTAGTTACGGTAGGCTGAGTGAATAAGCTATTAATTAACCTTGGGAGATTCACTCAGAGGACGGTTTTGAAATTGGCAGTAAAGCTCAATCCTCGACTCTATTCTCGACATCCCGGTAAAATCCTATGAAGCTAAATAACAAATGTTTGTTAATTGAAAATTACTAGTAGGTGCTTACTGTATTAGCATACTGATGTTCTGGGCTTTAGTTTCAAAGTTTCTCCTTTTTTCATAACGGGCCGAGAGAGTCACCGTCCCTCACGAAGCAAAGGCCTGAGAAACGTTTGCTTCTCATTTGCTTTGCAATTTTCAGTCTGGTTATGGGCGGGGACCCTCATGGCGCACAAGTGTCAACATTAAAATCTTATTAAACAACATAATTGGTTTTCGTCATTCGATCGGCCAGCGTTCGGATACAGGTGGTCGGATCTCGACGTGAACAATGGGCTTCCGAGTCCTCCTTTGCGTTGCACCGTTATTAAAATCTCGTGGAACAATCGACTCGAAAGCGCACTTCCGCGAGCTGTGTACAGACTCGCGACGGGCTTGTGAACTGCCGCTGCAGGCGCCGTGGATTCCTACTTATTATAAATCCGACAGTTTGTGAGGAAGTCAAGATCTTAACCCCAAAATATCGGAGGGTTTCCAAAGTGATAAAATATACTTAAGCAACTCGCAACAATGCTTATGATTCAATATATACCCACTCTTTTAGGTACAACTGTGAGTTGGTCTATAAAATATCTTTGCTTGCCTTTCATATTACTGGTCGATTCAATACTTTTTAATCGACTTAAAAAATTCGTCTGTAGATTTTTTATTTACTATGTCACAATCTTTTTAAAGTTTTAACCGTTTTCGTGATTCTTTTGCTAATGTATAGAGACGTCTCTCGAGATTTGCTCCGGAGAAAGAAGACTTGAATGAATTCGATAGTGTCTGATGCTGGAAAGATTATGTGAGGTTTCTTTGTACATTTATTACAGTAGAGTTCAAAACTTCACGCTTTTAGGCATGATATGTTTTTTAAATTGCTATCAGCATAGTGTGTACATTCACAATGCATGGATTAATACCTCTGGCTCTGTCAATGGCAACACCGAACGGATCATTAAAGGATAATTATCCATCCACTCTTCTAGAGGGTGCTTAGGAAATCTAATTCTTTCTCCTAGCGGCCGGAATTCAGAAATTATTTCTCTAGTGTAATTCTTATTTCCCATGTATTATGTGTTTGATTGCTTTTGTTCGGGATTTCCGTTCTTTTTTTTTTAATATACCTTGAATTCGGTTTGTTCATTCATTTCATTTTTTCTGCACACTCTTTGAGTAGAACTTTTATTATGATACGAAAGTGTAGATATGTGTACTATGTAGGATTGTGTTTGAATCATGCTCAAGTAGTTGCACTGAGTTTTATGAAACTTGGGACATACATACGTCAGTTAGACCTGGAATATCGTTATGGTACAAAAAGGGGTGGATACACCGCGTATAAGCAGTTATAAATAATCCCCTTAGATTTCTTAAAGAAATGGTGTCAAATGTCACTTTGAATCCTTTCACCACACTGGTTTGAAAGAACTACTGACACTAAAAGTAGTAGAAACGATTATGGAGGAGTGCGTTCCGAACATCATCGCTTTAATTTTTCGAAGTGAGCTCCAAAATATGCACTCATCAAACAAACGCCCAAACGAAGGATCACAAAAGGCGAAGGTCCAACCGAAGAATGAATCTTTAATGCGACCGAGGTCCACCGTCTATTGTAGCACTATTTAACAACTTACCCTACGTCTGCTCCAAATTAAACCTTACACGATTCTATTGAAATAAATACTGGGAAACTCTTTGTACCTACGCGTGTGTGTTCTGGACAAATGAAACTATTGTTGAACAGTATTAATTAATGTGAATTTTATATCAATCCGAGGTTGGTTTCTCGAGTTGAGAGCGTTTACCCCGGAGTTTGCATGTGCGATTGAATAAAATAGCCGTGTAGCTGTTTGTTTTTAGCGGCGGGGCGCATATTGTTTTCCCGGATTCTTAACTGTGATGGAAACTACAATACCTACTCGGTTTCAGTTTATTTTGCGTTTGAATTTAATTTCAGTATTTACTATTCACTACAAAGCGACGCCA
Organism: Scotopteryx bipunctaria; assembly: GCA_949320045.1. NCBI lineage: Eukaryota > Metazoa > Arthropoda > Insecta > Lepidoptera > Geometridae > Scotopteryx > Scotopteryx bipunctaria. Next base: position 8,085,600 of record OX439461.1, on the reverse strand, counting down.
TTGATACTTTTATGTACATGAGTTCAACAAAACGTATTTTATCATTAGCTTCTCTTGGCATCTTAGGGTCGAGATCTGATATTGTCTTTTCCTTAATATCATTTAAGATCCATTAATGGCCAGCCGTTCCTCATATCACAATAATCCAGACACTAAAACCTCTGCTGGACAATAAGAAACCGAAACACAATTGAACCTCCAAAATAACCGACGAAACCGCCATTATATCAGTAGATTAAAGGCCACTTTACTCAATATTCCGTAAAATATTGCCTCATAAATAGAGGGCAGCGAAGACGTGATCAAGACCCTGGTCCCGGCGTGTAATCCCTTTAAAAATTGCCAAACAGAGAACAAACCGACAATGGCGAACTGCTATACATCAAGTCTTAAAAAGAAGTGGCTACAAAAAAAAAAGGAAAATTCGTCCGAAAGTCGTAAACGGCCAGATGACGTCCGAAGACGAATTCCGGACGGTCTCGGGCGACAGATACGAATGGAATCGGCTGGTGGTAATAGAGACGCGGTCCGGCTAAATGACCGGCATCCGGCCCGTAGACAGAGGCGAATCCACCGTAATAAAGCAGGATTGATGAAAAAGCGCTAAGCCTCGCCGATATAGAGCAGACGATTGAGGCAAAAGCTCACAGCGATTGACAAGACCATCTTTACCGGCATGCAATACCGGTTTTTTGTCGAAAAAAACTTGCGCTAACGAATGATCTCTCAAATTCGGTGATTGCACTTCAAACCTATCGGGTTGCAATCGTCGCAACATTACAGCATATAATCTATTTCATATACCTAGTTAACTTTATCTGCGCGTTCAATTTTAAGTCAAAGAAAACATAGCAGCGTTGCAATGAAAGTCGTCTGCCTTGCGCCATCACCCTCGCCGTCTTCCAGCGGCTTTAATACAAAGCTATTGCTATTACAGAGATCGCGCCGGACCATCGAACGCCGCGGCTTTGCTCGACTCACTTTACCGGGATTTCGGATATGACGTAAAGCACTCAGTTAACCGACCCCCGGATTCACTCTGACCGACTTTTTCTCCTATTTATTAACCCAAGATATATATTAGAGGATGGAAACCCGGATTATTCTCGGAATGCAATATAGACGGGGATAAGACTGGGATCTTATTGGGCGCTGTTAATTTTGTTAAGGTTATTGATGAATATTGTTATTAAAGTGCTGTCGTAGGGACCGGCTGGCTTTATTAAGTTTTACGATACGGTTTCAATAAGGCTTTAATCTTCTTGACAGTTTCTCAGGCTCCAGAAAGTTGTATGATGTTTTGAACAATTACAAAGAGGCATACATTAAGAGATCAACAGGTATTACAGTTAGAATGGTAACATTCAAAGACCTTAGCATAATGAGCGCAGAGTAAACATGTCGTCCGTATAATTTATTAAAGATTGCAAAAAGCGGAATATTTACTGTTGACCCTAAACCGTTTCTTAACCTTTGTTGGAACATAGCGGCCTGAGGGGACACCTGGCCGCGGGTCGCACTAACATATATTAATAACGCGTTAATTTATCAACAAGCAGTGTTTATCCAGGGATTAACTGTGAATAGTTTTAGTTGTACAACAAAGGGCCGAAAGGGTTCAAAGCGTTTCTTGCCGACATATTTACCTAAGGTGTAGGTGATAGTAATTTTACGCGCGAGAGGTCCGAGTGCTGGGGCAAACAATGCTCCCCGGGACATGCCTAAAATTTCGCCGCACAAGATTACACAACTGTTTGTGAATATCAAAATCCGAAGTTTGTTTGATGCCCGCGCGTATGTGATTGTTGATGAAAACTAACGCCAAGTTTCACAATCAAACAAGCTACAAATATTTACACTGTAAATTAAATTATAACATGAAACGAACGCGAGTTTTGGGAGATGGTCGAGCGGAAAATTTAATCGTACTTAACATGTCTCTTGAACTCAAGATTCCAAAGGAGACTTTGCATTTCACGTTGAAGGGTGAACGCTGTGTAATCCTATGCAACCTGCAAACGTGTCAACATTGTTTCTTATGAAATTGTATTGTTTGTGTACTCTTGTTCAACCAACAGAGATCCTGAACTGGCATAAAAATTATCTCTTAAAAATAATGAACGAAAACAATGGCCCAAACATTTTCAGATTTAAAGCTCCTTTTATTTACGAAATGCCCTAGTTAGTTGCTTCAAGTCTGCAAAAAGTGGAGGATATCGCAAAAAAGCTATCGCGAGGACCGTCCCGAACAAAGAACGGTTCACTAACATAATTAAAAATCTCCCGATTTTATCCGCCTCCCAGTCAGTGTCCATTCTAGTTCGTTTTAATTATAGAGAAATATCGCTTTTGTCCGGAAATCTGCGAGACTGTAAGACCTCAGTTATTCTACTAATTACTTGTCTTTGAAAAGATATGATCATTAGTTTTACTTAAATCTTTCACTGACATTGTAGTCAGTAGATCAGTAGATCAGTAATTTTTATGATTATTATATAAATTACTGTAAAGGTCAATAGTGCTTTAAACAATAAAATCACAAGAATCGCTTTCCGATACATTACAAGTTGATAATGGAAACTTTTGTTTTTATAAAGTTTCCCCGAAATTGCCAGTATCCAGGCCAATTAATAACAAAGACATGTAGCAACTAGCAAGTATTGGGGGACATCTCAATGATTAACGACTGGAACTAAGGGCCACGCCCGAACTAACGTATCCGTCTCACCGTCTGTCTGTCGCGAGTGCCATTACTCAAAACTTAAGCCACGTCACTGATATTCTGGACAATTGTATTCGGGGCACGAAATATGGATATGATGTCGCCGTTGTCCAACTTAATAGTAAGAGATCTTTGAAAAGTTTCTGTACCACGTTGGGCGCCAATTCGGCACGTTCAAAGTTGCTTGTCAATTGATACTAATGTGACTGCTACAAGACAAACTTTCACCTTCTGGTAGATTATTTTGCGTTTTGTTGAAAACTGTACTTATTATATTTGTCATTATTTTCTATTCCAGTAGACATAACAAAGAAAACACTTAGATTCGACTCGCGATTTTGCTCGCGTAGTAAGAACGAAGCATATAATCTATTTAATATTAGTAGTTATATCGATACCAAACTTAAAGTCTGCAATTTTTTTAATAAAACAGCGCCATCTATATGGCACATCATCTTTTGTTCACACAAATTACTACACCAGAGTACTATAGCGCACATAAATTTTTCGAAAAGAATAATCCATTGGTGCACGGATTTGAACCCATGAATTTGATCGGAAGGCAAAGTCAGTGTTGACAATTGCAATATAAAGAGGAAGTAAGTGTACATATTGCTCGCTAATCGATTTTTCAAAGTTGCTGGTGTCATATTTCAGACGCATTTATCCACCATCTTCGGAGCGCTGGCACGGCTCCCAATGTAATGGGATTAAATCATGCGACATTAGCGACGGTCGCCGCCGCCGTAAATAATATTCCTTTTATTAAACTCGTCGAGATAAATGATTATAGACTCCGCTGTCCCCTTGTTTGTCGTGTAATGTGACGGTGTTCTAGATGAGCCGTGCTTCTGAGTAATTACCGATGTTTTGTATTATTACGAGTCACGATCATCATTTTGCCCTCATCAAAAATGCGGATAGAGCAAATCGATAAATAAACCCAACAGTCACGTGCATAGTTCTGAGCCCACACTAAGATACCCTGTGTCGTGGGCATCAGAAACGACTAGTTCCGTATTACCACCCAGACCCGGAATTAATATTTGCAGAACATACAAACATTTCTTCCACAGTGAGAATCGAAACCGCACCTCTTGCTCAGGCGAGCACGCCCGCCACGCCACCGAGGTCGCCAAACGATTCTTTAGTCGATGTCGAAATACTACAAAGTCTTAAAATTTCACGCCGATCATCATCGTTGTGATGATCAGAAAATGGATTACTATGACGAAGAAATAAAAATATCAATATAACTAATTGCGTTCCATTTACGTTTGACATCATTTAAAGTCATTTGACGCCGTGAGTTTTCCGTTATCTCATCCTAGAATCCGAAACGTATTATCAGCGCCATCTAGTTTGCATACGAGTCAACATCTAAAATAGTTTTATGTATAGATGCGTTGTTAGCGCTGTATTTTGGAAAGATAAGTAAGGAATTCTTCGTCAGCAATAATCATAATCCATTTATTGCGTAATATAAAACAAATATAAATAGGTCATAAAACACCTTAGCCAAAACTGCCGACCCCACATAGAGTGGGGTAAGGACAGGAAGATGATGATGATAGGTTTGTAACAGGTGTATTGCAATACAGTTTCAGAGCAGCCATATTCAGCGTAGTACGCATGCAATATTCATTGCAATAAGGTGTAATTATTTTGTCAAACGATATAGGTTATCTGTCAGTGTGACAATGTCGTGGCATCACAGACCACGGTTAGTGCCGGTAGACAAATCGAATTGCATTGACAGTGCTGTATTTTGAAATGATAAAAGTAAGGCCAGAGGGTGCTAAGCTCCGGCTAATAATCCGTTCTGCCGTTTATGCCTGATTGAGGCACAAACATCCAAACATCCTCACAAATTTTCGCATTTATAATATAAGTAAGATTAGATTATCTCCTGTCAGTGTGACATCCTAGGACACGCCTAGCGCCGATGGACAAATCGAATGTGTCCGTAATCGAATGTGTCGCGCCCCGGGCCGGCTAATGGTATTACCATTATTAATCATTCGTTCCTCGTGCGACCAGCGGTTGTTATACTTTACCTGGCTCCTGTTGAACGGACTAGCCGCCTGCAACTTCGTTTGCGTTGTCAAAGTCAATGTCAATAATTGCTTTATTAACCCCCAACGAAAAAGAGGGTAGTTATAAGTTTGTTGTGTATCTGTGTATCTATCTGTGATATCGTAACTCCCAAACGAATGAACAAATTTATTTTGAAAGCTCATGCGATCGAGATGGTTCTTAGCTATAATTAATGAAAATCAGTTGAGGCGTTTGATGATTATCAGCTCATTTACTACTTGACAAAGATCTTCCCATCTTTCATAGGTCCGATTGATTTGAAATTGGTATGCTGTTTGGAGGTCGGGGGTTATACAGTAAAACCTCAAGTATCATTTTAAAACGCATTAAATCTTTAGTTTAGTAGTAGTGGGAAGAGAGGGAAGCATAGTGAACCCCTAAGGCCCGGCGCCCATTATCGGCACGGCATGCCTAAGGAAGCCTGGGCAGTCTTCGGGCTGTTTCGACAGCGTGGCCCGACGCCCACGCCCCGGCATGTCTAAGGACACCCTTGGCATGCCGTTTTGTAAAAGTTTGAGAAGCGCCCCAATCGTATTGTCAGTATTGTTGGCGCCGGGAAAGATATTTGATTAGCGGCCGCTGGCCAGGGGCGGGCGATGGCCCGATGTTGTCGATGTAACAGAGACACATCGTGATTGTACGTGCTCCCAATACACGATAGGGCTGTAAGAGATAAATGACACAAGTATTGTGATTGATTCGGTGCTGCTTCCCAAATCTTTAGAAATAAATATTTTCGGACACACACAGCGCCATCTAGCCCCGAACTAACAGAGCTTTTCATACAAAAGCTCCATACAAAGAACATTTCTTTTAACGTTCGTAATTGATCATCGAAGCTTCCTATTTAAAAAGTACATAGAGAAAAGTCATATTAAAAAGTACCTACCTACATGTATGATGGTACGGAACCCTTCTTGTGCGAATTTGACTCGCACTTCACCGGTTTTTCATGTATCGAATGGAGACCGAGTTCTTTCGAATACTATCTGTCTATTTTGTAGTGTTTAGTTATTCATCAGTTATTCTTAAAAAGAGCCTGCTACGAATTTCATAGACCTTGCTACATGATTTCGTAGACCCTGCTACACGAATAAGTATTGAACCTTGTTGACCCACTACACTATCAAATAGCACCTACCTACGATCACACATAAGTCATAACACAATTCAATTACAAGTAATAACCGTAAAAGGCCCAAATTAAATCCCAGTGGATTGGTTGACGATCGTATCACTAATATAACGGCAGTGGGTAATGACCAAACGACATAAATGATAGGCTTAGGACAGAATCGATTCCTGGAGGTGGTTAGTGGTTACGCTTTTATGGGAGTGCCCTTTGTTGGACATGCGAGCACAATGATTGGTATTTTTAAACATTATAGCGAAAATCACAAATTCTGCCTCGCACAACTGCCGTATGAAATCAGCTGTAGTCAGCGGTATTTCCGGACTGATACGGCTTAGGGACCTTCAAGAAACAAGCCTACTCCTACCTCAAAGGTCGGCACTAGAAGCTCCTCTGATATTGCAGGTATCCGTAGGAGGCGCTAATCACTTACCATCAAGTGAGACGCTTGCTCGTTTGCCCCCTCTTCCATAAAAAAGAATATAAATACTATTACTCTCTATGCGTCCAGCTGCTTCTCTCCCCGAGCATATCGTAAAAGTCGACTAAGGGATAGTATCCTCTCCAACGATGGACCACCTATATGGGCGATGGGCTGATCACCTGTCACCATGGTTCACCATATCCATCTTGGAACTTTGAATCATTAGCGGCTGAAAGTTTTCTTATGATTATTTGTTGCTCTGCCAACCCTGGGCGTGATATGTATGTTAGTCCTTTCTCCACACTGGTTTGAAGGAACCAGTCGGGTAAAAAGTGGCAATCAATTAGCTGTGGGCTGTACATTGTCGCTAATCACCGACTATCGCGCATTATCACCGCGCCTCCGTCAAACGATATTAATTGATGTTGATGCTAATTCAAACTAATGAAAGTGGCTCGCATGGCAAATTACTTGGAAGCACACACCTTTTTATCAAAGGTTATTGAATACCTCTCATGTACCTGAGAGCACTGGTGGTCTAGTTTGTAGTGACCCCGCCTTCCGATCCTAAGGTCGTGGGTCCCGGTTGTGTACCAATGGATTTTTCTGTGCTAAAAATTTATGTGCGCTATACTGCCCTCCTAGTGAAGAACGCAGTAACTACGTCAAACATATGTATTTTGTTAGATACGTGAGTGAGCACAGAATGTTGTATTTTGTTAGGCGATTCGGAATATGTATATTAACAATTTTTTGACAAAAATGCTAGTTACTGCGTTCTTTACTAGGAGGGCAGTATACCAGTACTCTCAAACGGTGAAGGAAAACATCGTGAGGGAACCGACATGTCGTAGAACTAAAGTCGCAAACTTAACAAATAAAAATCTTTCCCCTGCTATCCCCTAGAATTTCAAAGCGAAAGCAGTGTGTACCTAATTACGATTATTTCGGGCAAAAAACCAAATGCACCACGTACTCGCATGATTCCGTTGCATATTAGATTTAATGGCGCTCTCCGAATGTTTTAATCACAATTAGGGTGCGGTCCCCACGTGCGAATCCTTAGTCATCATCATCATCATCATCCTGCCCTAGTTGTGTCACTAGTTCTTTCGAACATGTGTGATGAAAGGATCTAACGTGCGCCTCGAAAGCTCATTTCGTGCACTTGGCACTTGTTTCGAACTTTTCTCCATTCTTGAGAATGAAAGAATGACATAAAGAATAACAATTACGATTCAGGATGTGAATGCATAGTCCTGACCCCACTAGGATTCCCTGTGTCGCGGGTATCAGAAACTACGAGTACCATGGTACTATAACACCCAGACCCGGCGGGAATCGAACCCGTACCTCTTGCGTCTCCGCCGAGCCGCCCGCCACGCCATCGAGTTGCAGTCCGCAGTAGAAGACGTTCGCATCCTCAAAGCCGCACCTTTCTTTACCAGGAGCGAGGCCCGAGCTCGCTCAAAGCGAATAAAGATATCTATATTCATTAAAATTTAAAACGCGAGCGGGCTATAAGATTCAAAAGGAGGGTAGGACTCCACCTACGAAAATGTGCACGTATCCATTTAATAATGTTTGGAGATGATATTGTGATTATCAGCGAGTTTTGGGGCAATGACCTTATTGGCACCTGAGACGCAAGAGGCGCGGGTTCGTTTCCCGCTACGAAAGAAATGTTTGTAAAAACATTGTGAGGAAACCTGCATGTCGTAGAATATAAAGTTCGAAAACATGTGTCAAGCGCACGAAATGAGCTTTTGAGGCGCACTTTAAATCCTTTCACCACACTGGTTCGATCTAGTGACTATAGCTAGATCCGTTACGTAAACTAATTGACAGTGTCTATACACTATGAAGTAAGTTCGTATGAGCTAGTAGCCAACTCTAGTGACGGAGTTTTTAGGCTGCCTAAAGGCTTCCGTCATGGCTTAACGACTTCAAAGCCGGGACCGACAAATTTACGTATTCCTAACGGGGTGGCCAGAGCCAGAGCCACAAGTAAACAATAATAATACTAGTCGTTTATGTAGTTTATTGGGTTACCTATTGGTGTAGTATCCTACTAATCCTAATAATAGGTAGCTACTATAAATGCGAAAGTTTGTTTGTGTGAATGTTTGCTACCACGTATCTCCGTAACTACTTAACCGATTTTGATGAAATAGGTATAGCATAGGTTCTAAAAAAGCACATTCTAATTTAATTTTCGGGGTTAACGGGGTGTCAAAGTTTGTATGGGAGCTTTTTAACGGGTAGTGCGATTGGCTCGAAACTTGGTTAGAATACTTTAAATACAAAATCAATGGACATGTGTTTCAGCTTTTTAAAATAACCCTCAAAAAGGGATAAAATGGCGTGTCAATAATTATATAATAATAATTCTTTTGGCCTGGTGAAATTGTGGTAAAAAGGTTTACGTAACAAAAGACCAAAATTCACCATTCCTTGAACCAAGATCAATCATATTAAAAGACAAATTGTTGAACACATTTACTGTCTCGTATCCGAAAGTTTCCGAACTTGTGGTTAATTTTTATGACGCGAGAGGTCGGGAGCGGAGCGCCACAATAACAATTACGATTCAGAATCACGCACCCGTCATTACACGGCGTTTTATCTTGAGACGCAGCCCCAACCCTTTGCCGTCTAATCGTGAATTATATCCAGTAATAAAATTCTTTAATCAAAGAAAACAACCGAGCGCACATTAAGCGTGCAGCGTTCGCCACCTCCGGTCGTTACAAGGAATATTTACATACATGTGTCATTACATAACACCCCCACCCCCCACGCCCTACAATAATTAAGGGTATAACGGAATCTTAGCGTCTTATTACGCGAACGTAACGATATCCCTTACAGAAAATTGTAAGTGTCGTTAGTACAACACCTCCCCATGATCACCTCGAGAAGTTGCTCGTGTGAGGCAGGCTATGCGCGAACTTAAATGTGAAATATCCGCTAATGAATCAGACAATATTTTAAGGCGTGGAGGCAATAAAAACCCCCCTGTTAATGTACACCAACACTTTGTCTCGCGTAGGGATGCGATTGGGATGATCTGTCGATGCGGATCGTGGTCTGTGTTTATCGATATATTGGAGGTCTGCTGGAATGGGAGAAAAAAGAGCATAGAATGCGTCCAGCTGCTTCTCTCCCCGAGCATTACGTAAAAGTCGACTGAGGGATAGGATCCTCTCCAACATGATGAACCATCTATATGGGCTATGGGCTGATCACCTGTCACCATGGTTCATCATATCCATCTTGGGATGAATCAGGAGTGGCTACAAGTTTTCTTATGATTACTACTTTGTGGTTCTGCCAACCCTATTAGATAATATGTATGTATTTACTTTCTGTGTTACTTTATCGATGTCTTTACGAACAATTAAGTTTTTTCCAATATTTTTAGTATTATATTCGTTCATACATTTTCTCGACATCATATAATGAACTGTGGTACTTGATAGCTAAGAATCAGGCGTGCAACCTTATCATTTTCCCACACTGTTTCGAAAGAACTATTACTACTAGTGACACGAGCAGTAATAGACGTGAGACATCCAAATACAAGGACCAAAAAGTATCGATAGTTGTAAAATCATCGATACATTAGGAAAATGTGACATCCCTAAAAACTGTTTTTGCCACAACAGGGGTAGAATTATGTCAAGATACCAATGGTTTACCGCCACATTCCTGACTTAGCAAGGTTCAGAAGAATATTTATTCGTAAACCATAACTATTTACTGCCAAACGATTTGATTTAGAGAATTCTTTGGATTAGATATAACTTTGCGAAAGAAAAATTTCAAAAACTGATAAACTGGTAGAAAAAAGCACGCTAAGTTATGATATCATCTTAGGACTAAATCAGAAGTGACTGCTAGTTTTCTTATGTTTACTTGTGGCTCTACCCACCCCATTAGGGATACGGGCGTGATAAGCAAGTTCGTATGAGCTAGTGGCCAACCTGTGTCCTGGGTATCAGAAACTACGAGTACCATGGTACCACAACACCCAGACCCGGAAGAAATATTTGCAGAACATGCAAACATTTCTTCCGCAGCGGGAATCGAACCCGCGCCTCATGCGTCTTAGCCGAGCAATCGCCCGCCATGCCACTGAGGCCATGAATATGTGTGTAAGTTATGATATGCGTTTGTATTGTGTTATACGTTATGCATATCAACAATCATATGCTCCTTGCAACCAGCTCATTTTCAAAGTTTTGAAGCATTTCAAGCTTGTGTTTAACAGATGTAAGCCAAATTCTCATTTATACTATAGCCCGAATACATGGTCCACATAAACTTTTACAGCCTAAGTACTGTGACAATAAGACGTTGGGAATAGATCCTTCAGGCGAGGGTCTCCGGAGGGCGTTTTGCGGTCTGGACTCGTGAATGACTCTGTGCCTACAAGTGCTCATACAGAAGTTTGTTTCGTTAATACATTTGTGGTACACAGCCTTTGAGGATGTACAGCAATTCATGTTGTCTACCTTCTATTGATGACTTCTGTGGCGTGGCGGGCGAGTGCTCGGCTCAGACGCAAGAGGCGAGAGTTCGATTCCCGCAAGCTCTGCAAACATTTCTTCCGTGTCTGGGTTTGTATTATAAGTATTATATCAGCCATCTGGTTCCCATAGTACAAGCTTTGCTTAGTTTGGGGCTAGATGGTGCTGTGTGGTATGTCCTCAAATATTTATTTATTATTTATTCTACATAATTTTGACTTCACTCATTGGATAGGGAGAATTTAAACACTCGATTGAAACTTTGACGACCTAACAATGAATTACGATTCTGACAGCCCGCTGAAAATAAAGATGTTCAGAGATAGCTTATCTGTAGTGTTATCAACAGGTTATCTATATCGCTCTCATTGCTTGTATAAAGGCCATTTCTTTCTTCACAGGCCTTCATAGGCTCAACGGGAATTCAGGGTGTCCGCTCAACTACTCCATTTCATAATCGGACCGTCACCAAACCGGAACAACAAAGCAAAGCCCTGTGAAAAGTTTGCTTATAAATTTTTGCTCTCTAAAACTTTGAGTCTATCTCTCTATCTAGTCGTGTCACTAGTTATTTTGAACCAGCGTGGTGAAAGGATTTAAAGTTCGCCTCCAAGGCTCATTTCGTGAACTTGACACATGTTTTCAAAATTAAAACTTTTAATCATTTTATTGGACAATCTACCCCGTTGATCGTGAAGGTATCTTGGTCCTTGGGAAGTCTGGTTACAACAGCTGGTGGAACGTCATGCCAGTGTGTGACAAACAAACAGACCGCGAACAGTTTGAGACGCGTTGATTTATTGATTCGAAGGCGACCGCCCCGGGACCGTTCCGCGGAGTTCGCGATTGCTACCCCGCGCCGTTTCATTACCCACTGACTAATTGGGTTTCCGGTTCTACATAACCTTTGGCAGTCGTATATCATGCGAGGAGCTATTCATTATTGAGGTTTGGGCATTGAGAATGGAACGTTTTGCGAAGGCTGTGGAGAACAGACTAACAACACTGATCTAAACTAAGGAAAACAAAGGCCTTTTACCATCTATAGTATTTAGATAATTTATACAGCGTCAGGAGGAAACTTTTACCTTCACAAGCAGGACGGTGTAGTGCCCGGGACGAATTGAAATGGAGTAGGCTTGCCCAGCACCTATTCCATCACTGCCAACTGGACCAAGAAACTGATCGCACGACATGACTTATTGATTTTCGATTACTTGACAGGCTTGGTAAGTTCGACTAAATCAATGAATTTTTAAAAAGTTAAATTAGCCCATATGTTATTCCAAGTTATAAAATATGTCTATTCAAGTTCCAAGTCTAACACCAATTTTTTAACCCCGACGAAAAAGAGGAATGTTAAAAGTTTGTAGTGTGTATCTGTGTCTGTCTGTGGCATCATAGCTTTCGTACGGATGAACTGATTTTGATGCGGTTTTTTCTATTTGAATGCTGTTGTGATTATGAAGATCTGTTCAGGTATTTGAAGATCGTCAGCCCATTTCCTACTTGACAAAAGTATCTTACCAATTTTTATAAGTCCGATTGATTTTAAACTGGTGTTCTGATCGGGGGTTATTTAATTTTTTTATTTAATATGATCATCTCACAAGTATTTCTCCATGCTCAGAATCAAAACCGCACACAACCTACAGCGCAGAGGGCAGTGAGCAACAGAGCTATGTACAGTGTAATACTTCTTGTATTACCTTGGTGACATATCTGAAGCGCCCTTCACTTCGCAATGACCGGTTCGCACCCGATCAGGATCAGAATGGCACGATCGCCCTTGTGACAGCCCGAACTTACATGTTGCGGTGTTTTATCGCGCAGTAAAGCGTGCGTGTAAACGATTTATTTCAACCAAGATTTACTATTTTACCGAGACATTACGGTGTTTTAATGTAAAAGAACATTTGTGTGAAAATTTTTCAGTGAGAAAGCTTTTTTTAAAGGTCGATAGTGATTCCACCTTTCAATCATGTAGGTACCAATCGTTGTCTGTCTGTTTGTTGTGGTACTACGCGAGCTAAGCTGCTGAAGTTGAAAACCATCAATAAAATACAAATACCCAAAATGACGAATAAAAACGGCAGTCAGCGCGCATAACCGCATATGTACGAATACTGCAAAACCTAACCCCCCACTCATTAGGCCAACAAAAGTGTCACCTCCGCGCCAAACGTTTGATTTCAGCACTCGTCTGCTCATTGGAATTTAAAACGGTGATTAAAGCGATAAACGCTGTTCAGTTGGAGCGTTCGTTTGTTGGTGCACGGTTGGTGAATGTCTTTTTGTAGTGATCATTAAAATTTTATGGAGTTGTACGTGAATCGTGTAATTATTGGATTCTGTTGCGCCCAGAGAGTCGGTGATCGTGCTCTATTGAGTGTTTTTTTTGAGTTCCGTACCCGGAGGGTGCCAATGGGACCCTATTGCTAAGCCTCCACGTCCGTCCGTCCGTCCTTCTGTCTGTTAGCGGGCTGTATCTCATGAAGCTTAATAGGTAGAGTGGCGATTTTTACAGAGTATGTATTTATATTGCCGCTATAATAACAAATAAAAAACGGAAGCTCATATAAGAATCATTAATGTACATGTATGGAACCTTTCGTGAACGAATTTAACTCTCAATTGATCGGTGCTTTGTTAGGTAACTTTTTACCGTAAAAGTTGTTGATGATCTGGTGTTTTCATTTTACGGATTGGGAAGATTTTAAAATAACCAAATGTTATATAAATCGGAAAAAGGCCACGTGAGAACGAATTTATTGTTTACAAATTCCCACTGAAGTCCATTTCTAAACGTGGCCAAGCCTAGTGGGCATTAATCAACCAGTGTGAAGAAAGTACCATTGACAATGTTTATGTTCATTATGTGTGACACAAGGAACAGAAAGATGCGTAAAACTTTAAACTCTCAAACCCCCCAGCTATTAACCGTAAGAAGGCGCGTCGACCGCCGAAGTGTCACAACTCAAAGTAATTAATATTTTAATTGGGCATTTCGAGCGTTGTTACTTAGCTGATATTGCACGATAAATTCGGTGCCGCTAATAATGTCGTTCACCCCACTTTTGAGTAGAGTGGTGCGGTTTTACGCGATTTTAGTACTTACCCCACTGTTGGCAGCGGTGGTCGATTTTAATTGATGCTTTTGGTGACGTGATGATGTCTATGTAAAGATAAAGAGTGATCCCATTTTATTTCTTAACACATTTTAAAATAAATAAATATGTCGGCATTTCACACAGCACCATCTAGCCCCATACTAAGTAAAGCTATGGGAACCATATGTCTGATAGAATACTTACTTTCCCAATGACCAAAGGGCTGGCGCTTACCTCGAACAAAGGATAAGTATAGCTAGCCAACGAGGTAACGTCGCCAGCCTTTTGGGGAGCTTACCTGCGGTCTGTGATCTGAGCTCTGTTTTCTATCTGTAGGCGAACTTAGATAGAAAACTGAGCTCATTTTCATTTCTTATTACTATACCGATTACCTTAAAGTGATTTAGTCTTTATTTTTTTCTTACATAGGTAAAATTTTTTTGTAAGTACATACTTATGATACATAAAATTACAACAACAACCCGGGGCATGTCGTAAAAGTCGACTAAGGGATAATATCCTCTCCAAAATGATGGACCATCTATATGGGCGATGGGCTCATCAGCTGTCAACATGGTTCACCATATTCATCTTGGAACTCTTGGATCAGGAGTGGCTGCAAGTTTTCTTATGATTTATTGCGGCTGCTTGCCCTGTCAGGGATACGGGCGTTATAATGTCGTACAACCTGGAAGAAATATTTGCAGAACATACAAACATTTCTCACAAAGTCTTTCATAACGAAATTAGTATCCTTGATTGATTAATTTTATAAGAACTCTGCTCTTGTTCGAACTTTTTTTGTATATTTTCTTAGTAACGCCGTTATTGAGACACAAAAATAAAAATATTATATTAATACTAACTTTCAGCTTCAAAAGTTCCTGATCATTTTTGTTTGAACTTAAATCCCTATCTCACCTATAAGAAAAATCCTAGCTTGTCTAATAACTTTATTTCGTAAAATCTGTGGCATCATTTTGAAAAGTATCTACGTTGAATTTATACCTGTTCGTAACCTGACCAAGCGTGGAAGATACAGGCAAGAAAGATAGAAGAAAGAAAAGTAACTTAGCTAATACGTCAATCTCATTCTTAATCTTCCCATTTTCCCAATACCTAATCTACATCAAAGGTGACTTAGCTTATAATCTCAATACCAGCATCCTTATTCAACCCTTCGGTGACAAGTTGCGCGTAACGAATCGGTAAATTTTTGATCTCGCCGGGCGGGGGGTTGGGGGGTGTCAGCTACGTTATTAACACTTAATATTTACTGCTGGGGTGCCTCCTGGCTCCTTTGTGGTGAAGGTGCCACTGTCTCTGCCGCAGGACAAATTGACGATCAATTTCTAATTCGATAAGTTTAAGAATGTGTATGAAATACTCACAAAACGTATCTGTAAATACTATCAGTGACTTACTTATCAGTACTTCTCTGCAGGACTGGGAGTAAAGAAAAAGTTTCTCTCCCCGAGCACGTCGTAAAAATCTACTAAGGGATAGTATCTAGCCCAACATGATGGACCATCTATATGGGTGATGGGCTGATCACCTCTCACCATGGTTCACCATATCCATAGCAATTTGTCCAAATATGCAACTAATAAAAACTGAATCAACCTTTTAAAAAAATAAGTATCTGCATAATTTATTAACATATAGAGATATTACACATGTCATCATCACTTTAGTTCGTACTTCAGAAGCTAGACGAAAATTGCCGAGGCGTACAATATTTGCTGTAAGTTGTTTATTTAATAAACGATAAAAATTGAATAGTTTGTTTGTACATAACAATTTTAGATGAGAATTTTTTCTTGTTAAATACTTTTTAGATCGTGATTTCAGTAGTCGGGTTTTAGCTTTTGAACCATGGGTGTTGTGGTACCATGGTACTCGTAGTTTCTGATACCCACAGGGAATACTAGTGTGGGGTCAGGACTATGTATGTGACTGTTGGGTATTATATATATTATTTATTTATTTATGTTCCTAGTGATGTACAGAGGATCGCTGTAGTCTGGTAAAAACTAGTTAAATGAATAGAATCTGTCTAGAATCTTGTTTAATTTCCATATTCGAAAGAACCAGTGACGCATGGTAGTATTAACAATCTTCGTAACGCCCCAGCCTAGTTCGTAGGTGTACATTCATGCAAAATTCACAGCCAATCAACCGTACCCCGAAAACACCCTAACGAACTCAATCAATAATCAAATGCAATGAACGCGTAATTAGAATAGCTCCCGAGACATTTGCATATGAAAACCTTATAATTGATCATTCATAGGAACACCCAGATGTGGGAGACAATAAGGGGGAATGGGAAAACAAATTAGGCCCGCGAGGATAACTAAAATACAGTGGGTTGCCGTGAGATTTAGCAGAGTACTCGCTTGTAGTGAAAAGTATGAAAAATTTGCCTTTCAAACGTCCTACTCAATCACGTCCGTTTCCCATTGGGAAAGGTAGAGATGACCAAACTCCATTTGCTACGATCCTAACAGTACGGTCAACGGATCTAGGCAGTCGTGAAGTTTGCATTCTATGTTTTTTCTTTACTCCGAGTCCAGCAAAGATGTTACACACATACATAAAATCACGCCTGTTTCCCATAGGGGTAGGCAGAGATCACGCATCGCCATTTGCTACGATTCTGACATACCTACTTCTTTAGCTTCATTCCCTCTCTTAACATTCTTCATACATGCTCGTCGGTTTAACCTGGCCCTATTCCAAAGATGTTAATAGAATGCAAAACGTATGAAATTGATTAGCATTAACATAAGCTTTAGAAATGTTATCTGTCAACACTGAACAGAAGTCCACTGCTTATTAGATGAACCATTTTGGGCTTCATCCACGAGCGACCATCACAATATCATCGGTCCATCGGACTGTCCGATTCAGTTCCCGGGCCGCCAATTGATAAATTTAATTAATCATTGTTTTGTGCATACCAAGGCAAACTAGCATTGCAAAAAACTACCCCACCCCCTCCCCTTGTATTCGTCTGAACAGTCTGTCTGCACGCCCGAGGCGACGGCGGCTCAAGAGCATCACTGTCTGAAATATTAATATACTATGTATCGCATACGAGATATGGGAAATGGAAAAATGTACCGCGAACCCCGTGACAGCGGTTTCATTGTTATTAATGGTTTCAAAAGAGTTTGGTTTCAAAAGGTATAAAACTGCATAAAAGCGTCCTCTTTTTATCACTAGTTCTTTCGAACCAGTGTGGTGAAAGGTTTTGAAGTGCGCCTTAAAGGCTCCTTTCGTGCACTTGACACATGTTTTCGAACTTTCTATCAAGTCGCTCATCATCATTCGCAACCTGACTTTGCTGCTAGCTGGACTGCTGGGTTTAACAGTAACGGTACAGTTAAATGCTTTTATCGCACTTGTCCAAACGAACTGGCGACACGTGTTGCAGTATTACTAAACCTAGGCTTAAAACTGTTTCCAGTATTTTCAAAATTAAAGCCAAAACAACTCCGTCCTATTAATTAGCCAATACCACAGTACATACACGATAACCTACATACAACCTCAGCCATTTACCAAGAGATAACATTCATAAACGCTAATCGAACTCATCTTAAGGGCAGTAACTTCCATAACTATACCCTTGCTCATTGAAGGGTACTATTAACTCCCTATAAATTGGCCTGAGGGCCCCTGATAACACCTTATCGAGTGGTGGGAGTATCGGCCTGATTGCGGCCTCTTGCGGTTCATCTAAATCTATTAGTTTCAAATTGACACTTGATTACGCCACGGGCAAGATTGAGATGGAATATTTCCGAAAATTGTTGAGGGAAATCGTCTGACTTCAATTTTGGAATTGAATCAGACCATAATGAGTCGATTATCAGTCAATCTGATCTGGCTCCGATAAAAAAATTGATTATTACAAAAACATGAATTGTGTAGGTAAACCATAATCCTCTCCAACTTGATGGACCTATTAGCATTTGGCTGCTCGCCTATCACCATGGTTCACCATATCCATCTCGGGAGTCTTGGATAGAAATGACTGCAAGTTTTCTTATGATTACCTGTGTCTCTGCCCACCCCATTAGGATACGGGCGTGATAATATGTATGTGTGTGTGAACCAAAAATAACTATGACAGGTTTATTTCTGTGAAATCCTTATGTCACCTACAAATACTGAGTTAATTATCTCCAAATCGAAAATCAACCCTTCCGTACCACTAAAGATGAACCCATCAAAAACTGTAAAATCAAACGCTATCGGCCGGACAACAAAGATAACATCTACATTTAATTAACCGTCCAGCCTCCAGCCGGACATCAAAGGCCATCTTAATACGCCCTCGGCAGAATCGGCTCGCAAACATCGGTATTAACACAACCCCACAATTTGTGTCCCGTCTTCCGGAGAGGTGAAATTTCCACGGGTGTCCAATAGTCTATTAAAACCCTACTACCAATAAGAACTCCATCCTTTGTTTATTATAAACACTTTCTATCCCTTCCATCCCTTTCCCTCCCGAGGCCTAGGCTATCTCCGTCCCGTTCTAGCGTTTGTTTTGTAGCAGTACGTCTAGTGCATATCCTAGGGTAGCGGTACCCTCAAGAACGTTAACGACTTGAACCCCGAGTACGCCTGAGGCCGATTCAATTACTACCGTTGTATTATTTCGACGGAAAATATGTATGTTTGTGTACGTTTGTTGCGGTTCTATATTAAATTCTGTTTCGTGTTTATTGGTGGCGAGTAGGGTCTTATTGGATTCTGTTGTTACCTCGTATGCTAAGTTAGTGTTGAGAATGCCGGGCGTCTCAAGTGTTTTCTGCACCGTTCAAATTTAATGTTTGAAATTTGTTCTTACAATGAAAATGATTACAAACTATAGTGATAATTATTTTTATTGTGAATAATATTCGATAAATTATTAAGCATAATAAATCGTTATCTAATAACGTAGATTCTGTCATACAAAACTCAGAACATCATAAATCTGAGAAAAAGAAACAAATTGTGTTAAACTATCTTAACAAGGACTTAGTCCCACTCAATCAATTCACCCAAATATACAGGCACCACCTTATGACAGTGCCACGAGAAAATAATGGCGCCAATCGTTCTGAAAGAGCACTCTCAAAGAATGATCGCCGACAATTGAACGATGGAGGTGTCAAAAGACCAACGGGTCGAGATCCTATCCATCATAATGATTTCCCCCCTGACCACTTCACTGAGATCTTCCCACACCTAGCAATATGATAAAGACAAGGGTCTATTGATGGTGGTCGTGTTTCAGATGAAATTATTTTCACTACAGGTCCGGCCTGACGTTTCGATCTGCCAGTAGATGGATTAATTTGATTATCTCACAACAGATGTTTGTAAATGTATTAAACGAATGAAAATTGTTTCTTGAAATTTGGTTTCGAAGAATCAGAAAATAGCATGGAAATTTTAAATAATCTAGTATCTAGATTATCTAGGCATGATCTAGAACAAACAGCGTATGCCGACTATGCCTCACCCTGTTATTTCAGACCTAATTTCAAACCTTCAAATTGTATTCACAAACTCAGTCTATAAAATTCAACCAATCTAATCTATAGCAAAACAGGTAGATGAAATGTTGCCCAAAATTTAATCACCTCTGAAATTACAATCGTAAAATGCAAAATATCTAATAGATTATTAAGGAATCGGACAGATTCATCTGATACGGAGACTGGAAATTTAATGGTCACCCCCTCAAGGTGGAATGGACAAATTAAATTATGCGTTGGAAATGGACTAGAAAATTGAATGGAAGGTTAAGACGTAGATGATTGCCATTGGCAATTGTAATTGATTCGTTTGATCCATACATTTTTAGGTTCCGTATCACAAGTCTTAAATCTACGTTGATATAGTTATATCATACAACAGTTTTTATACGATTATAAGATGTTTTACCTATACAAAAGCCCAAAAACGCCAATACTATATAGTTTGTATGAAACCATCAGAACGCGTATTTCGCACTTTGTTTACTGTTTAAAATACCTTTGTCCATAAATAGGACAGCATACAGGCTGGCTAAAAAAACAATAGCTCCTTAGACATACTTCTTGAACCGCCATGCTCAGACAATGAGGCATCTATTAGCGTTGTCTCGGCTGCAATTGGCTAATAACTCTGCGGTTCGGCAGCCAGAGCCGGCGCGCCGGGCCAGCCGCCGGTATGCGCCAATTACAACTGTTGACTGATGAATTTAGCTCACCTAGCACTTGGAACTGGATTTATCTTGAAGATGTTATGTTGATTATGATGTGAATTATGTTATCTACCCAACTTCCACACATACCTGATCATTGCATATAATGTAGGGTAAACAAACAAGCAGATCGATAAAACGATGTGCAAGAGATTGAAGATCGTATGAATTGAAGTTTAGAATTGAAAGTTATAAGTCATGAAAATTAATACACACCCAACCCTTAAGAAGGCTTTGGAACAAGCCAATCATAACACCCCAGCCTCTCGAGAACCAAAAAATAATACAATAAATCAGAAACATGCAAATCCCGCTAATAACTTGCACAAAACCGAAAGCTATTTCACGGGTGCCGAAGCGGCCCGCCACGTAACGTAATCCACGAATATTTAATACAAGTAGGGGTAGGCAGCGGACTCTGGGGTGCTATTTCCATGCTGATGTTTAATAATTGATAATACCCCGCGAAAAACGCGCGCTCGGGGAACGCACGTAAATACAAGGAGATGATAATACCACTCGTCCAATATCACTTATAATCGTACGGACAATCTCTTGTTAGCGAGTTGTCCAAATAGATTAGTTCATTTTATGTATTAAAACAATACGGTAAGAGCTGATATAGTCAAGATCATAGGCCGTAAGCAGCTCCGAATATTGTTGGATGGCGCTACGGAAGGTAGTGGTACGCCTAGTAGTGGACAGAGACCGTCTGATGGTGATGAAAAATCAATAGATTAATAAAGTATTTTCACTGAAGATGACGCACAAAAATTTTATTTCATAACATCACACCTCACACACACGGTATGTTGGATTGCGTTGTTGGCTCATCGCACATATTAGTAAATATATGATTTTTCTCGATATTTTCGCATCACACCAAAATAATACCAGTCACAGTTCAAACAGCTCTATAAGCATCGCCTCAGCTACCTGTACGCATTCCGGCATCACATTATCAGCCTTCTAACTTGTAAACTGAGCAACTCAATCGATATCCATCTCGAATACGAGAACGAAAGATCTGATACTGATTGAAAATAATGCTAGTGCCTTGATACTATTGGAAAAATACTTGGATTGTTTTTTGTCCGTAGATAAGATTAGAAATGAGTGATGATGGACTAGAATGAAGCGCTCGTGGCTTAGCTTACGGAGTTTTTATGCCGCCTAAAGGCCTCCGTCATGGCTTAACGACATAAAAGCCGGGGCCGACAATAACGTGCCCTCCGAAGCGCGGAAGCGCTCAGCTCGTAATGCCACTTGCGGTCACCCATCCTAATTGTGACCGCGCTCAACGTTGCTTAACTTTAACGATCAATCAAGAACGCCTGAGCAAGCTACGCCACGGACGACTAGATAGAACAAATACAAATAAAAAATCATTTATTTATGTAACTTTCATGCTGTACACAATACATTTTAGTTTACTAGCCCCATACTAAGATTCCCTGTGTTGTGGAAGCTAGTCCCTTGCAAAAAGTAAAAATATATATAAATAATAAAAATAAACGATAGAGGGTAGATTTCCTACAATGTTATAGGCCTACCTATTTTGCCTTACTGGTGTTACTATTCAAAATCACCAACAAAAACCTCCTACTCCCCGGCAGGGTATCGGGTCCCCCGAAAAAGGAAACAAAGTAATCTATGTTAGGCCGCATTCTCACGGCCGATATGTATGCAGATGGAATTATTGCCGACGACGAGCGACGGTGTTAAATAAAACGAAAACTAGTGATGCACAGACTCATCTCGATACTGCTACTCTTGAGACGAATGCTCGATGATTTGTCGTTGATTTTAAGATTCCGTACCCGAAGGGTGCCAGCGGGACCCTATTTCTAATAATAATAATAAACTCTTTATTTCATAAAACAAATAATACAAAACAGAACAAATTATACAAAAGACAAAAAGTCTTTGCCCATATTAATAAATACCTTACAGACTATCATACATACAATGAAATATTTCTAAGCCTCCTATGTCCGTCCGTTTGTCAGCGGGCTGTATCTCATGAACCGTTATATGTAGGTACAAAGTTGATATTTTCAGTGTGTATTTCTATTGCCGCTATAACAACAAATGAAATAAAATAGATTAATTGAAGAAGGCAACATACAAAAAACATTTATGTGCGTAAGAACCCTTCGTGTACGAATTCGACTCGCACTTGACCGGTTTTATTTTTGTGCGGCAACGCAGGACAAAAAATAGTATATTAATCTAACAATAGGTATGATGTAGGTATCAGTTTCACATGCCCAACTTTTAACTGTACCATGAACTGATGCGTGGCGGGTGAGTGAGACTAAGACAAGAGGTACGGGTTCCATTCCCGCGGCAATAAAGAAATTTTGTTTGAAATTTTGACTTAAATAAATAAATATTTGAGGACATATCACACAGTCCCATCTAGCCCCAAACTAAGTAACTTGTACTATGGGAAGCAGATGGCCGATAGAATCCTTTCATATATATTTTTTGTAAACACATGCTTATAATACTACAACACCCAGACCTGGAAGAAATATTTGCAGAACATGCATTTCTCCCGCAGCGGGAATCGAACCCGTGCCTCTTGCGTCTCAGACTTTGACGTTATTTAAAATTGAAACAAGACTGAGCAGTGTCCCATCACTAAAACGAACGTGGTCGAGCCCAACAGCCGCGGCTGGATTACAGTCGGTGATGAAAAAGGGAAAAATCATTTATTTTATTACCTGTGCAAAAATAATAAGCCGAGTTCGACCCGGCTTTCGAGGATTCAGACAAATGCGGATTGTAATTAGGTTTCATCTTTTTAGCTTACACTTCGGAGTATTTTCGCATTGGTGGTAAAGTAAGTTCGTATGAGCTAGTGGCCAACTCTTGCGACGGGGTTTTTAGGCCGCTGTCGACATCCGGCCATACTTCAGCCGAAGACGGATTTGTAATCCTACCGTACATTTTCGCGTAGTTTACGGTGCGATGATGGAACCGGGTAAAAGTTCACTTGTCAATTTTTATACCGGAACCGTTGAGTATTTAGAGACCCTAAAGTGAAAACTGCAGAGGCTCCTTGTAAGCCAAGATGGTACATAATCACATACACAAACATATAGATGCTTAGCTTGTGAAAAGTAAGGGCAGACACTCACGGAGCGATTTTCGCCCGCGCCCGCCGCGGTTGCGGGACCAACATCCGTACGAACACGTAGTACATGGAAATGTAGATGGCAATTTTCACGACGCGTTTTTTGCCCGCAACGTGCGCTGTTGTTTGCGGGTTCCGCTGCAGCGGCGGGTAAAAAAAAACGCTGTGATCATAATAAATCCTACTAATAATATAAATGTGAAAGTTTGTGAGGATGTATGTATGTGCCTCAATCACGCCGTAACTACTGAACGAATTTGAATTTGAATTTGTGCTATAATAACATATAGGCCACTTTTTATCTGGGTACCACGCGAGCGAAAGCTAGTAAAAAAATATTTGTGGACATTTCACACAGTGGCATCTAGCCCCAAACTAAGCAAAGCTTGTACTATGGAAACCAGATGGCTGATAGAATACATTATGTATACTTTATTTGTAAATAAAAAATATAAGTAAGCAAATACATACGAGTACTTATTATACATGATTACAATACCCAGACCCGGAAGAAATATTAACATAACATATATTTCTCCCGCGCCTCTTGGTCTCAGCCAAACACTCGCCCATCGAGCCACAGAGGTCGTCAAAACATCGCCTGCAAATTTGGCGGGCGATGATCGCAACCGCATCGACTGCGGTACCGCACAAATAAAACAGCTGTGTTAACCGCGGGGCAAGCGCGGGTGAAAATCGCTCCGTGAGTTTTTACCGTAAAGTCTTTGTGAAGTGTCCGCGCCACGCCACGAGTGCCAGCAGACGCCATGTTGAAGCGTGAAGTGTCACGGAGGCTTTATGCGCCTGTTCAATGATTAGTCGCTGTGAATGTTTATGAACCAGTGAAGTGCAACTAGTCATTCCCTTTACAAACACTAGTCTATTTCATGTTATTTTAAAGTAGGATTACAACTATAGCAGGTAACGCAAGAGTAAAGGATTTGCATCATAAGTAAGTTCGTATGAGCTAGTGGCCAACTCTTGTGATGGTCTTTTTAGGCCGCCTAAAGGCCTCCGTCATGTTATAACGGCTTAAAAGCCGGGACCGACAATTTAACGTGCCCTCCGAAGCAATTCCGGAAGAAATTATTGCATGTTCTGCAAATATTTCTTCAGAGTCTGGGTGTTGTGATATTATGTAGTTACAAAAATAAAAAAAGTATGCAAGTGTTCTATCAGCCATCTGGTTCCCATATAAGCTTTGCTTAGTTTGGGGCTAGATGGCGCTGTGTGTAAAGTCCACAAATATTTATTTATTTAATCATCTTTAGCGAAATATTAACAAATTCTTTTCAATCTCTTTAGTCGTGTCACTATGATTAATCGTGAACCTCTCTCAAATCGACGCGCAATAAGAAAAGTTGCGTGTGAAGTTCCTTTGCATAAAGAGGTGCTACAGAATACCTTTACGGGGAAAAACAAATGAAACGGCATCTCCCGGGGAATTGATCCCCTTGCATTATTGTATCTATAAACATTTCAATTGCAACCGCGGCTTATCCGCGAGGGTGGAGTAATCAATTCTTTATTTATTCGGGAATTACTTTTATAGGGTTTTGTTTATCTTATACAGGTACACACAGGTAATCTAGCTGGTAGTGACCCCGCCTTCCGATCCCAAAGTCGTTCAAATCCGGTCGTGTACCAATGGATTTTTCTGAGCGAAAAATGTATGTGCACTATACCAGTACTCTCTAACGGTGAAGGAAAACATCGTGTGGAAACCCGCAGCTTAGTCAGCACCGCACGTATTGACCATATCTTTCCTGTGGACAAGGCCGACTAAGCTGAGAGCGATGGGCTGATCACCTGTCAGCATGGTTCACCATATCCATCTTAGGACTAAATCAGAAGAGGCTCCAAATTTGTCGCTCTGCCCACCCCATTAGGGTTACGGGCATGATTGTATGTTAAAAACCAGAGTAAATCCGATCGATGAGATCCAACACTGCACAAACAGAGATCGCTTTTATATTTAAACAAGTTTTACCCAAATCACTCGCACAGAATCACTGATCCTCGTCTGGTCCAGTGGTTCCTTTAGGACCCGCGTCAAAACTATCAACATCAAAGACGGCTGTAATTGACTGGAGTCCTTCCGCACCAATGACGCCGCTGATTACGCATCTGAAGGCATCGCGATCTTTGACTGGCTGGAGGAAATGATTTGATAATCGCTACTCACCGTTTTGGTAACTGAGAAAAGCCAGTTTTCTCGACAGACTTAATTGGTATCCTATACTTTAGGGCAGATACTTTTAAAATATAGGTTCTTAGTGAACGGAACTATTAATAATAAGTATTTATTTGCTCTCACAACAGGTTAGGTACATGTTGTAGGTACTTAGATCTAGAAGTTAAAAAAAACTAGAGTATTATTTTATTTTATTTTATTATTATGTAATTATAACGGCCTTCGATCAAATAAACTGTTTATTTGATCGAAGATAACGGCAATTGAAATAGGTAGGTACCTACATACTCTATGAAAATTTTAGCTCTACCTATTACGGTTCATGAGATACAGCCCGCTGACAGACGAACGGACAGCGGAAGCTTAGTAATAGGAAACATTCAAAGAATTGTTGCAAACATTTCGAAAAAAGAAGCATAAAAGGTGAATATGCAAACGGAGATTTAATTTGCCTCCCGAACCTGCCGCGGTCGTCAGTCGCAAGGCGGACCAATACATCATTCAAGTTCCTTCGCTCTCCCTAAAACATTTTTTTCAC
Organism: Scotopteryx bipunctaria; assembly: GCA_949320045.1. Taxonomy (NCBI): domain Eukaryota; kingdom Metazoa; phylum Arthropoda; class Insecta; order Lepidoptera; family Geometridae; genus Scotopteryx; species Scotopteryx bipunctaria. Next base: position 8,059,459 of record OX439461.1, on the reverse strand, counting down.
AACATTATCAAAATTATCCTCCCCCCTTGTCGCACCTTAATGAGGGTCCCCCCCACTGTCTCCCGATTTTATAACTGCCGATAACACGGCAACATTGAATAATTGTTGTAATTTAGACTGCTTGTTACCCAAAAACACGATACTTGAGGGTTTTTATTACGTATCGCCGAGATAGCGGTAGATATTGGCCAGTGGAGGGAGTGAATGTTGATGAAGTGCTGGTATTGTTTCGTTTGGGGTTCGGTGAGATTTCTTATCAATAAATTACTGTTTATAGATCACTAGTTGCCGACCGCGGCTTCGCTCGCGTTGGGCCCGGATAAGTAGCCTATATCATTTCAGTACATGTACTTTGTATATTCCAAGTTTCATTCGAATCCGTTGAGCCGTTTAGGCGTGTTCGAGGCACAAACTTCCAAACATCCTGAAACTTTCGCATTTATATTATTTGAACTAATTTCTGCTTTTATTATAAGTCCACGGCAAAACATGTCAACCATTTTTCGTCTCTAAAAAAATTTTAATTATAAATATTGCATTCCCATACAGGTGACCAATATATAAATACTAGCTGTGCTCCGCGGTTTCACCCGCGTTTTTCTCGTTTCTGTGGAAATACCGAGATAAAATATTGCCTATATTATAGCCTCCCTCAATAAATGGACTATGGCCCATAACTCATTAATAGGTACCAACTCTTAACATCTTATACACGTGATAACTTTTAAACGAAATATCCGATTGAGATGAAACAAAAAGTATTTTACTTCTACATAAATACTCTTGATAACATAATGCTTAATTTCGATAAAGATTAATATTACGATACATATTTAACGTAGTTTTTTTTTCTTCAGACGATTTCATAATTATTTGGAACACAAAATCGGTTATTGTGATTAAACCATGATAGCTAGATATATGTTCTCGCGGATTTTTTTGTAGGTCTTGATGGGATCTACAAACCCGTAGTACATCATTTTGTTCTATTGTCAATAGTTTTTGCAGCGCACGCAAAAATAGGTTTTCGATTTTACACCTTGTGTTACAAAATAGCAATTTTATTACGGATCCCTAATTTTGAAAGAAAAAAAACATAGCCTATAGCCTTTCTCGATAAATGGACTACCCAACACTGAAAGAATCATTCAAATCGGACCAGTAGTTCCAGAGATTAGCGCGTTCAAACAAACAAACAAACAAACAAACAAACAAACAAACTCTGCAGCTTTATAATATTAGTATAGATTTATGGACATTTCACACAGTGCCAAACTTAGCAATGCTTGCACTATGAGCATCAGATGACTGATAAAATACTTATATACTTTTTTTTGTAAATACATTACATAATACTACAACACCCAGATTCAGAAGAAATATTTGCAGATCTTACAAATATTTCTCCGCTAGCAAGAAACGAACCCGCGCCTCTTGCGTCTCAGCCGAGCACCGAGCCACCGAGGTCGCCAATGACCTAAAGGCTGGCGCTTACCTCGGAAAAAGGATAAGTATAGCTATCCAACGAGGTAATGTCGGCAGCCTTATGGAGATCTTACCTGCGATCGGTGATCTGAGCTCTGTTTTCTATCTGTAGGCGAACTTAGAAAATTGACCTCATTTTCATTTCATTATTCACCGAGTACTCAAACGTTTTTAATGTGATTATAGTTTTTCTTTGTACAAAAATTATAATAGTTGAGCAATAAAGAAAACCATAAAAGATCTTCATCACATCAATCAGAAGTCTATTAGACATTTTGGTTATGATTGCCATAGCAAAACCACCATACGTAATAGCATCCTACTACTCAAATGAGACATATCTTGTAGCCGGTCTAATAGGCCCGTCTGACGCGAATGTATCGCGAGTTTTATTATCGCCGTTTTTAACATTCGCGCTACGCCTGACCTTAGAGCAGTGAACTGAAACGCGTGTTTGTGTATGAACAGTATGAACAAACCTGCCAAACCTGACGGCCTCGGTGGCGTGGCGGGCGATTGCTCGGCCGAGACGCAAGAGGCGCGGGCTCGATTCACCCTGCGGAAGAAATGTTTGCATGTTCTACAAATACTTCTTCCGGGTCTGGGTGTTGTGGTACCATGGTACTCGTAGTTTCTGATACCCACGACACAGGGAATCCTAGTGTGGGGTCAGGACTATGTATGTTGGGTGTTATTTATTATTATTTTATAACCTGGCCCCCGGCCAAAAATGCAAAGCTTACTCTCGTCTACAGTTAAATAAATAATTATATAAATATTTGTGGACATTTCACACAGCGCCATCTAACCCCAAACTAAGCAAAGCTTATACTGTGGGAACCAGATGGCTGATACAATACTTTTAAACTATATTTTTGGAAATCCTTCTAATATTATAAATTCGAAAGTTTATGAAGATGTGTGGATGTGACGATGTATGTTTGTGCTACAATCACGCCCAAACGGCTGAACGGATTTGAATAAAACTTGGAATATACATAATACGTGACTGTATACTTAATTGATCTGTTTGGTGACTCATTAAATATTTTCAAAAGAAAATTGTTTAAACTCTTTTTGGCGGGTCACATAAACCAGTCTGAGTCTGGTGTGTAATTTATATTACCTATGTTTTGTTATAATTTTCCATATAGTTTGTTATTATTATTATTTTGTAGTTTCCTTTGATTGTTAAGTTAGAATTGTTTTTTTTTTGTTATATTATATTATATATAGGTATATATTTCCTTCTACTAGCTGTTGTCTGCCAATGCTGTGCATGCCTATAATTGGAGCACATTCTATAGTACTATTTTTTATTGTAAACATCCTTACCAGTTTTTTATTATGTGTTCTGTTGGCGTTGCCTAATAAATAAATAAATAAATACGTGTGACATATAGGCTACTTTTTATCCGGGTACAACGCGAGCGAAGCCGCGGTCGGCAGCTAGTACATACATATAATACATAATCTTACAACACCCAGACCCGGAAGAAATTGCAGAACATGTAAACAGTTCGTAGCGGGAATCGAAGCCGCGCCTCTTGTGTGAGTTCGTCAAGTTTGCTTGTAATTTTTTCACTTTGACGACCTCGATGGCGTGGCGGGCGAGTGCTCGGCTGAGACGAAAGAGGCGCGAGTTTGATTCCCGCTACGGGAGAAATGTTTGTATGTTCTGCAAATATTTCTTCCGGGTCTGGGTGTTGTAGTATTATGTATTATAAGTATGTATTTACAAAAACAAAAGTATCTAAGTATGCTATCAGCCATCTAGTTCCCATAGTACAAGCTTTGCTTAGTTTGGGGCTTGATGGCGTTGCGTGAAAAGTCCACAAATATTTATTTATTTATTTATTACTTTGCTTTTTGGGCGACAATGACGGTACGATCATGAAACGGGGTAGGTACAAAATGCGCCGATCTTTGCTCTACAGCGTATTGCCTCTCTATTCCCCTGTCGGTATTTCAGGAGTCTTGTACGTCACTAATAAGCCACTTGTATGATTTAATAACGTATGCGGTACCATTGTTATCGGCAGAGGAGACTCGTAATCACAATTAGTATTTTAATGTCGGGAATATGATAAATTCATTTTTCGCTGAATATCTTGGCAATTTTGAAATTCATAAACATTTCTGCTCCAAAGACATACATGGAGATCATTAGTTTGAATGAGGCTTTAAAACATTTACATGTGAATAAAATACCGTATATTCATGCCGTGCTATTTCTTTTCCCGACCACGGCGAAGCAAAAAGGAGGGTTATGATTTGCTGTCATTTAGTTTATTCTTCCGAGTGGCCAACTTCGGTCATTGGCTGAAGACCAATATTTTTACATATATACACACATAATATCACGCCTGTATCCCTAATCGGGTGGGCAGAGCCACAAGCTAACATAAGAAAACTTGCTGTCATTTCTGATTTAGTCCTAAAATGGATATGGTGAACCATAGTGACAGGTGATCAGCCCATCGCCCATATAGATGGTCCATCATGTTGGAGAGGATACTATCCCTTAGTCGACTTTCAAGACACGCTCTGGGAGAGAAGCGACTGGACGCATACCATACATAAGTCTAGCATATTAATCAATATAAGAGTCGTTTTTTTTGAGCTTTCTGTACGAAAGGAGCCTTGAGGCGCACTTTAAATCCTTTCACCACACTAGTTCAAAAGAACTAAATCCTACTAGTCCTACTAGTCCTACTAATATTATAAACGCGAAAGTTTGTATGTATGGATGTTTGTTACTCTTTCACGCCTAAACGGCTGAACGGATTTAAATGAAACTTGGAATATGCATAGTACAGGTACTGGATTAACATATAGGCTATTTTTTATCCGGGTACCACGCTAGCAAAGCCGCGGGCGGCAGCTAGTTAAACAATATATTAGTTGAATTTTAAAATATCAATTTTAATCGACGTGTGAACCAATTATGCTTCCAATCTAACTTCAATAAGTAAATGTCGTTTAATACTATTTTTACCCCACCTGTGTCCCCCGCGGGCTTAATAAGGCAATGCTCTTTCGACGCGCACTTTTACGCTACTGTCATTAAGAGATCACCGAGGGGCCAGAAGAGACGGGTCGCGTCGGTTTCGAGATGCCTATTATAAATGTTTGTTTACTTTGTACTTGGTTAATGTATATGATTATTTTTCACTCTTTTTCATCATTATCATCACACAGCCTGTCTTTACCCACTGCAAGGCATGTTATGGATATGAAATTTCGGATCTGGATTTGGATACAGGAATAATATACTGGTTTGGTATACGGTCTCAGATATTAAATTATTTCGGATTATCTGTTAATTTTGGTTACGGATATTAAATTTTAAAAGAAAAATTATTAACTTCCTATGCTTCTCCCGCCATTTCATTTGATCCGAGACATCTATAACTAGACAGTTAACAGTTTAACACAACTTTTCCGTACAATTGCTTTGACCAAAATTTCTAAGTATTCATCATAATTAGCTTCTAAATGTGGATGGATACACGGGCAGAGGAAGGCCTAAGAAGAGATGGATGGATTGTGTGAAAGAGGACATGCGTATGAAAGGAGTGAATACTGAGATGACGAGTGATAGGAGAAAATGGAAGAGGAAAACATGTTGTGCCGACCCCACCTAGTGGGATAAGGGCAGGAAAATGATGATAGCTTCTAGGAATCCACTACTGGACCAATTCCAATTCTATAAGAGGTTATAAAATTGGCCTCACCATACCTTCCATCCAGGACGAACGGTTTCGTTCTGCCTTCATTCACCTGCAACCTTTACAATGACATCGGTCCACCTAGTCGGAGTACCTACTTGGCTAAGTAAATTTCTTCATACACGACCCCGGTGGCGTGGCGGGCGATTGCTCGGCTGAGACGCAAGGGTTCGATTCCGGGTCTGGGTGTTGTGATACCATGGTACTCGGTTCAGTGAATCCTAGTGTGTTAAATTAAGGCCTTTTACCATCTATAGTAGAGGATTTATACAGTGTCAGGAGGCACAAACGGGACGCTGTAGTGCCCAGGAGTAATTAAAGAAAGAAATAAAGAAAATACGTTTATTGGTTCATCACACATACTTAATTTCAATAACTTACGATAACAATCTACTTATCTAGAGAAACATGGTGTGCCGACCCCACCTAGTGGGATAAGGGCAGGAAAATGATGATGATGAACAATATACTTATCTATTTCTAAATACAAAAATTAAGAGTAGGTAAGCAAGTGATTTGATGAACCAAAAGGCTCTGCTTCAGCATTATGTTGCTCAGCAAGAAGCTGATGCAACGCTGGTTTTCTGGCAGGACCATTGGTTCGTGTCGGCACGGACGACAAACTTAGGTACATATAACTAATATAAATTTAAAATACTTTATTAAAAGAAAGAAACTTACAACTAATACAAATACAATTTACAAAATGCAAAAGAAACAGTCGGGCTATCTAAAGGCCGTTGCTAACATAATAACATCTAAACATAAAATACAAAACTAAAAAAAAACATGACTGTTCAGTACGGACCTTAACTCAATTAAGATGGAGTAGGCTTGCCCAGGATCTGTTATTATTGTTGTTGTTGTTATACCTATTTATATTTCTGTTCTGCATCGATCGTTGCTCTGTGCTGCAGCCTCTGGTAGTCCTGAGCTGGAGCCGGAAGGCGCCCCCAGTTTTATGGTTTTCATTAATGAAGATAGCCTCGGGGCTGATCGTTCGAGGAACCTCTATCGCGAGGGTGATTTTTAATGGCAATTATTCTTTTTTTTCTCTCCGCTGATGGGGAATTTGCCTCTCGGTGTGTCTAATTATGGGGAAAATATCGCTTAATAACGAGATATCAAGATTTTGTAATGATATGGGATATTGTTTACTTTCACGCTGCTTGCTACAACAGTGATAATACCTATTCAAAGGACTAACCCCCGAATACTCAAACGCATCTTAGAGTTGAGCACGTCTCAAGTGACGAGTTTTTGGCAGATTTTCATCAAAAACTGTCAAAAACCGTGACTTGAGACGTGCTCAACTGTGAGCCGCATTTGAGTATTTGGGGGTTAGGCCTGGTGCTAGATACAATAAGCTGTCACGATGTTCGAAGATAGTGGCCAGAGCACCTTTATATTACTACTTGTGTGGTGTAGTGAAAGTTTAAACTAAACCTCAGAGGCTCCTATCATTGAAACTTGACTTTTTAGGGATCCGTACCAGAAGGGTGCCAACGGGACCCTATTACTTTAATGTTATTTAAATATAGAGAACTTGTGACACGTATACCTACTATATTATAAAATGTAAAAGTTTGTATGTTTGTGCCTCTGATTGGAAACGGCTGATTGGATTTGAATGAAACTTGGAATATACATAGTGTGCTGGAATAACATATACTTAGGCAAATTTTTATCGGTGTACCACGCGAGCGAAGTCACGGGCGGCAGCTAGTAGTAATATGGAGAAATTCCAAAATCGTTCAACAAAACTTATAAGTCCAGCAACTATAACTTATATTTCCATGCTGCTTCTGATGATGATGATATTCGACTCGAATTTATTCTCTGAATTCGAATAGAATCTCGTTTCGTGGCGTATCGGTTAATTGAGCGCGTAATCAACGTTTTCATTCGCGAGCACGCCGTTTCGACTATTCAGATCGGATAGCGTTCGGTTCGAATAGTACGGGAGCTGGTGTTAGCTTTTTCCACTACCTGGAACCCTGGTACAGAGAGACGGCAACTACGAATCAGATGGCATGACAAGCCAGATATAGAGGAACTGGCAGACGAGAGCGATAAATCGTGACTGGGGGACATGGAAGAAAGATTTTGCCCAACGATGGGACAATATTATAAAATTGTGGACATTTGACACAGCGTCAAATGCCCCAAACCAAGCAAAGCTTGTATTATGGGCACGAGATGGCTGATAGAATACTCATTTACTTATTTTTTATTAATACTACAATACCCAGACCTGGAAGAAATATTTGCAGAACATACAAACAGTTATTTCGTAGCGGAAATCGAACCCGCACCTCTTGCATCTCAGCCGAGCACTCGCCCGCCACGCCACCGAGGTCGTCGTCGGAAAATATAGGCTAGGAATAACTGCAACTTACAAACGTGACCATGACCATTTGATTCAACACTTTGCCGCAACGAATGATGGATTTTGAAAGGCGTTTATAAGTAAATAGGTTGTCAAAGTACGTCAGTTTCATCTTCCTGTTCTTATCCTACTTTATGCGCGGTTTACTCTATGTCTGTCAGCCGTCATCTTTGTGCTCACCTTTTTATATACATGTCATCTTTTACACCGCCCCATCCAACTTTTTTTTGGTTTACCTCTAAATCCTCGGATTTAGAGACCCTTGGGTCAATGTTTGCATACATACATATTATCACGCCCGTATCCTTAATGGAGTGGGCAGAGCCACAAGCAAGCATGGGAAAGCTTGCAGCCACTCCTGATCCAAAGTCCCAAAATAGATATGGTGACAGGTGACCAGCCCATTTATGTATATTATGTATAAAAATCTAGTAATACTAGAAGATAAATGAACGCTGCCTTTGTCTCCCGCCCTAAAGTTCCGCCGTGCGTCCGAATACTTCCAAAATACTTTGAATTACAAATCGGTAGGTTCTTTTCGAGATTTGATTCGACTCCCCCGATTGCCAGTTTGATTGCTATTTTAATGCCTCCCCCAGTTTCTTTCAGGAAATTATCCAGGATTATGATAAACTTCTAACGGTTGGCTATTTGAATATAATGGCGAATGGAATTGGCTATTGTATGCATAGCAATAAGGTTTGAAAACTAAGGGGTCCGCATCTACTTTCGGAAGGAAAGTTTCATTTTGGAGCTAGGTTCACGTTATTTAAAAATAAGTAGTGGAGTAGACTTAGTGAAAAGCACATTTTCGCGCACTTTATACCTGTATGATATAATATGTTTTTGCCCGTGACTTCGCTCGCGGGATACACAGATAAGAGTATGCTTTACCATGTCACGTATTTTGTACTATGTACTAGTGTTTTCAAAGAAATCGCAAATCTATCGAGTCGAAACGCCTTTAACCACTGCTGGAAAAAGACCATTTATCACGCCACTTTTGGCTGTCTTGTGCCAGCAGGATGCACAGCTCTTCTGCCTTTTCACTGTCGTCTCACCATTGGGCAAGTCTGCCGTCGCAAAATCCACATTTATTATTTCCAATACAATATGAGTAGGATTACCCTGTACAGATTTGAAAATCGCAACAAAATCCATCCGCAATGTACAGTAGCAGCAATTATTTATCCAACAAAACGAACCTAAACCGCCGATCAGATTAAAGCAGGTAATCGTCTTAATAATTAGCATCAAAAGTGTCGTAATATCCCATTCCGTTTGTGTCTAATTAATCAAGATCAGGGAGCGGCGAGCATCCATCAGCGAGCCGGCCTGTCTATTGTGATTATGTTGAAAAATACAACGAGTAATCCTGTTTTGTTCAGGATTGACAGCGGACAAGTTGATGAGCTTTTATGAAATTGCACGATGGAAAGAATAAGCGGGGATTGATGCTTCTTCAGAACTACTTCTGTCCGAAGCATCAGTCCTACATCAGTGAAGGATAATGGTACATGTCACTGGATCTAGGAACTACTGAAAGTTCAAAAGTCTCAAAGAAAATTCATCCACTTGACAGATGGCTTTGGATTTTTCACGACACGCCAGTTCTGAACGATTTTTCTTTTGCCTAGTATTGGTTTCAGTTGTCAGTGGTTTTAGCACTTTGAGCTGGATTCGACCCCTGATTTTAGGATCCGAAGGCGGGGTCACTGGTAACTTAAGTCCGTGTCCCTGGCAGCAATACAATTCAATTTTATTTAACCGATCAGTAGTAGATCGGTGGGTAAATGTTACATGTATTCATCTTACATGCCAAGATAAAAATCGCAATTAAATTTGTGGTTATCTCAATACGTATCAGGCTTATTTGGAATCTGAAGGAGTCTTTCCGTTGACGACCTCGACCATCACGTAATCCGACCAATTTATGACACTCGTGACGTTACGACAATCGATTTAAAAAGTCCCACAGCGTCCATTACCGTCTTAAGGCGTCCGCGGGGGGAGGCTGGGGGTGAGAGGTGCTATTTTTTCCAGTCGTCAGATAGATTGGATGACACTCGATCTCCCCAAGAGGGCGAAATTAAAACGGCGGCGATGAGCCAAGCCGAATGGCCGGGGAATTATTTTCCGTTGAGTGATTCTGGCCCATAAAATTTCTGATTGATCAATTCATCCGGTGTTTCCATTTCGCCTTAATGAAGAGCACGTTGCTCGGTGGACATTTTTTTCATCTCCCCCGACTCTATTTTTCCGCCTGTTTTCGCTTTAGTGGGTGTTTTATTAATTTCCCGAACGTTTTTTTTCGGCATTTCTGTTGGATTTGCATTCTGTTGCCGATAGTCGAAAACAGATTTGGGGGTCGAAGAAGTTAGTCTTTTATTTTATTCGCTTTGAAGTTCCTTTGGATCTTTGAGTAAATAAATAACACACAATACTCACTTAGTTCTGGCTTCACGCTGTCTACATAGTTTTGAACTCACTGGGATGTGACGTGGATATCATTAACTACGAGTATCATGGTACCAAAACCACCTAGACCCGAGAGAAATATTTTCAGATCAGGTGAACACCGCTTTCTACTGGAGTCGAACCTGCATCTCTTGCTTATGAGGCAGTGCATGCCTGGCACGACACCGAGGTCGTCAACTAGCTATAGCTTTTTGTCATTGCAAAGTTTAAAAGAATATCAAAGATACCTCATGTATGATGCTCAAACGGCCGTCCTCGGACGCCATTGACACTAAGACTCTTGACAAAACATAACTTGCGTAAAGTAGTAATGTTTTCCACGTCATCAATAAACAGGGTTCACCGAGCGGCAATCATGAAAGGAATCTCCGTGCGGACGTCAAACTCACTATCGTGAAACTTAATGGTTTAAAGTTGTCGATCGCGCTGAGGCCGAATAGCGTTGCGAATTTTATTGCGGGTCCTTCGGGGTGTTGGGAACCGGGATAATGGATCCGATCCTCGGACAATGCCTCCATTTCGGCCACATTTCATTAAAAACAACAATAAGCACGATAACGAGTGTTCGCGCCGTCACGGCGACTATTTGATCGCCTTTCTTCCAATTGTTTTGGTCACATTCGGATACACAAATTCGGAGATGGCGAGTCTATTAGATAGATATCTTTGGTATCACTTATTATTGCAGTATTGAACATTTTATCACGACATAGCTGACATCATAGAAATATACTTTTCTATCCATACGTCTAAAAATATTATTTAGAAAACAGATTTCAGAAAAAAGCAAAAAGAAATAGGCGAGCAATTTTTTGATAGGACTTCGGCTTGCTTTTTTTGGTGACGTTCCAGTTATTTGATGTGGTAATCAGTGACCCTAAGTGCAACCCGCGGTTTAGTCAGCTCCGCACGTATTGAACATGTCTTTCCTGTGGACAAGGCCGACTAAGCTGAAAGGATGGAATAGGTGCTGGGCAAGCCTCGTCCCGGGCACTACAGTGTCCTGCTTGTGAAGGTAAAATTTGCCTCCTGACGCTGTATAAATCATCTACTATAGATGGTAAAAGGCCTTAGTTTTTTTAAGTGCAATTTGAAGTCATCACCCATCCAAGAAAAGTCGTACACACCAGTAATGTCTTTGATGTTAATCTTTATCCCGATAAATCTTATATTATAAGAATCTTTGTCCTGACTGACTGACTGACTGACTGACTGACTGACTGACTGACAGACAACGCACAGCCTAAACCGCTGGACGTAGAGACTTGAAATTTTCAGTGTAGGTAAACCTTGGTACGTAGGGGTGTACTAAGAAGGGATTTTTCAAAATTCAACCTCTAAAGGGGTGAAAAGGGATGAAAACCTGGAATCAATTTTTGGTCTAAAACTGCACATAACCTATATCAAATTAAAGAGCCGATTTTTCTCATTTAGTTGATGTCATAATTACCTGCAAATTCTTTATTTTTGGCATGTTTTTTATGAAAAATAGAATACTTTTATTTTGACATTATGACAGCTACGATACCAAAGATTAGTAATAGATGATACAAAACATATGGAAAAAGAAACTGTCAATGTCAAATTACCTGTGAAAGGAAGCATAAATTATTACTGGTCTAATAAGTTTCTAATCTTGATTATTCATGGAGTTCTGACATAATTCTACGTCTGAAAACTAGATGTCGCTGCTAATTCTGATCAAATGACGCGCTATCGTTGCGTTTTGTAAAGTTTACCTTAACCATGGGCGCCGGCAAGGGGTTGCCAGAGGGTGCACTTGCACCCCTTGGGAATCTCGGGATCAACAGGAATTATTGTAACTGTATTGCGCTTTCTCTGTTAAGTTCATCCATCCCATTTATGCTGGTGCCATCTGGTGTAGAGTAGCGGTACTTTAAAGGGTGCGTTCAGAGAAGTAATGGAAATCGATTAATATCGATCCCGGTACTCCTGGCCCACCAATTTAGAATTTTTAAATTTCGATCGTCGTGAACAAATAGGTGTGAGCCGTGACGACTGGGTACCTATATAATAAATTCATAATGAATAGTCAGAAATTTGTAAATGTCTCAAACATTCAGACTAAAATTTCATCTTTTTATTAACAATCATACGGCAAAGATTGTAAGAAAACTAAAATCTGCACCACCTGGAAATTATTTCTGCCGGCGCCCATGACCTTAACTCTCAAAATTTTTACTAAATTCACCGAAATTTCTTAATTTTTAGATTTAGGTATGTTTGTTACTCTTTCACGCAAAAACTACGGAATATACTTACATACCATTATTCATATTCGTTCGCTAAAGTTAGCCATTGCTTAAAGTTAGCCCTGTCACTGTTTGTCATTATGAAATGGTAAGAGATGGCAATACTTTAGTCATCGTTTAGCGTACACTATATTATAATGAATAATGAGGATAGTAGGTACCTACCTACGTGTGCTGGAATGGGACATAGGGTACTTTTTATCTGGGTACCGCGTGAGCGAAGCCGCGGGCGGCTGCTAGTAAGGAATAAACAGACAAAGAAAGCTCCCTCCCCGGCGTATAATTTCATTATTTGCACCGAGCGCATAGCTCTAAATATTCTCGATCTATAGGGGTCGTTGTCTTAGATGAGCCATTATGTTTTGAAGTAAACAAAGTATGTCATCGTACTTTACATTTTTTAAGCTTCCTTATTATGTAAGAATATACTGAACTCTCTGGTCATACCAGGCCAGCTAGACTTTTACCAGTCACCTGAACTTTCTATAGGTAGGTTACTATTTGCAACTTTCCTATAAACATCTAATATGAATCGTAATATGAATCGCGATACGATTCTGCTCGTCGTAGCGTGCTTTTTACATACAATCCTTCAAAGCTCTTTGGACAAATCTTCAACCAAGCCATTTCCAAATGCCATTTCATTATCTTCTATACTCATCGTAATTTTCTTTCTTACTTAATCTCACATTTAAAAATAAAAATTACCTCACCATCCAAATCCTGAAGACTATTAACCTGGGGGGTTTACTGTCACCCGGGGAGGAGGGGGTTCGATGTCGAAGACGTGTTTTTGTCGTGTTTTTATTAGCGACAGCAATGATGAATTAGCGAACGCGTTTATTAGTCGGCCGTGAGATTTTTTTGTCTCAGGATTTTAGGGATCCGTAGGAACTGAAAAATAACTGAAAAGATTTACTTTTTCAAAGACCTATGACTAAAAAATTTACTTGTAATAGTGGTACAGCGTCGGTAATTATAATCTAACCTACTACTGTGTCTAGTCGTACAAACACTATAATACAGAATAGACATTTTGATTCACACTTTTGATTTCATTTGACACTCATTATTCACATACGTCTTTCTCATACTTATTAATGATGATGTTTCTTTTAAGTTAATTAGTACCCGAAATCAATACATAAATAAGACTATAAATGATTCATTCAGTGCATTACTTCGGGTTGTGCAAAATCTTCAAGAATTTTTTACAAATCCTTCTAATATTATTAATCCGAAAGTTCGCATGCAACTGTACCGAAATGTCGATAAACTCAAAAACACATCGAATCATTAAACTTCCACCCGTGGAATAATACCTACGGAACCATTCTCCCTCTCACCGCCACCTTAGCCTGTATATTTTTAATTTATTTCCCTAAGATAACACGCGTCCGTCTATGGCTCGCGAAATTTTGTATTAACAAGGGCGCTATACAGGGGTACATTATCGGGCAAGTTCGGGAGGCTTCCTCTTGTAGTAAATTAAATTGTTTGCTTCTCCCCCCCTCGCCCGCCCCCCTCAGGTGCGCGACGTGCCTTATTGACGCGGGAAATTGCTGATGAGCTGCTTTTAAAAGGTGAATGTGGGTGATGGGCGAGTTTGTGCGTAACAAAACGTGTTTCGGATCTTTTGGTTATTCTTTGTTTGGGTTGTTTTTTTTAGCCTGCGCTGAGTCGTCATAGGTTTTTTTTCGTGTATTGGGAATGCAGTAATGACTGGAAAGATGGACCTTTGCCCTACAGTGGGACACTACAGGACAATAAATTGGAAATTTATTTATTACTAGCTACTGCCCGCGGCTTCGCTCGCGTTGTACCTGGATAAAAAATAGCCTATATGTTAATCTAGTACATGTACTATGTATATTCCAAGTTTCATTCAAATCCGTCCAGCCGTTTAGGCGTGATTGAGGCACAAACATCCAAACATCCAAACTCACAAACTTTCGCATTTATAATATACTAGCTGCCGCCCGCGGCTTCGCTCGCGTGGTACCCGGATAAAAAATAGCCTATATGTTAATCCAGTACATGTACTATGTATATTCCAAGTTTCATTCAAATCCGTTCAGCCGTTTAGGCGTGATTGAGGCACAAACATCCAAACATCCAAACTCACAAACTTTCGCATTTATAATATAAGTAAGAAGTAAGATTCCTAAGTATTGTATAGTTATTGCGAAAAATATTTTCAAAATAGTAACAACAAAAGAAACTCAAAAATCTCATATTTTTCTATTTTTGAAACTAAATTTATACTAGGTAAATTAATTTATTGTAATGCTGTAACACCACATTTTGAAAGTTATGGAATGTGCAGGCAACCGTACTGTGAGTTGAGACCACAGATTTTTTCCTTTTTATTAATGATTGATGATTTAAAATACTCTTGATAGTAAAGTAATGGTTAATCTTAAAACTTAATAAAATATAAGTAATGAAAAGAGGTACAGGGCAGGTGTTGTAATTCAACCTCTTAAAGCGAACTTAGGTGAAATATTAAAACATCTATTATAGCGGTATTAATAAACAATGCATCGTTCATTATTCTGTAGCCGTACGTTTTAATACCACAGAGTATATAATAACTCTACAAGACTAAGAATTGAGATCTGCGCCGTAAGCATATTCATACAACTAGTTTGTTATAACCGACTTCAAGAAAAAGGGGAGGTTTTGACGATTCTTTCATTGTAGAGAATGGTCTCTAGATGGTCACACATAAAATTCCCGAAAGATCGATATTTCTTCCGTAAATCTTACTTCTCTGCTGGACTGGAAGTAAAGAAAAAGTTTAGAATGCGTCCGGTTGCTTCTCTCCCAGAGCATTTCGTACAAGTCGACTAAGGGATAAGTATCTATACTTTCCAACATGATAGACCTAATATGAGCCAAGGGCCGACCCGTCACCATGGTTCACCATATCCATTTTGTGACTCTTCTATCAAGAGTGACTGCAAGTTTTTTAAGATAACTTCTAGCTTAAGTAATCTTAAATAATCTTCCTGCCCTTATCCCACTCTATGTTTGGTCGACACAGCTTGATCCATGGATCATGCTAGCATGCATCAAGTTTTTACTAAGGTGTTTTATGACCGGCCGCCTGCCTGACGTCAACCCTCCTTGGGAATACTTGCTTATTGTATCTCATCATGTTGGAGGATTCTATGCCTTAATCCCTTAGTCGATTGTGTGGCTCTGCCCACCCCGTTATAATAATGTATGTGTTTTAACAATATCGTGACGCTCCATAGCTGGCGTATCATTCCTCCTAGTTTAGTACACTGAACGCGCAGGCCAGACTAGACACGTTCGTTAATATGAAAATTAGCCCGAATGAGCTGCAACGAGGAAATTGGCTGCAGAACCCAGCACCAACGGTATCGGCTTATATTGTACTCATACCTACTTCATACCTATCTACCTACTACGTACCTACACGCCCCGGGAACGTGAATTCGAACTGTGAATGTATTTATAAGATAATTATAAGAAATCTTATAGCCACTCTTGATTCAAAGTCACAAGATGAATATGGTGAACCATGGTGACAGGTGATCAGCCCATCGCATCTCATGAACCGAGAAGCTAGAGTTGAAATTGTCGAATACCGTTATTAAAAAAAAGCGTAAGTTACTTAAGTTTTATGGTAGGACTAGGCTGTGCGTTGATGATCAGTTAGTCAGTTCCGCATTCTTGGATCCGAACCTACACACTTATGCTCGGAAGGCGGGGTCACTAAACCACCAGTGCTCTCGACCCACCTGTCGGGAACGTGAATTTGTACGGTGCAAGTATTCGGGCAGCATTCTCGATGATATTACACGGTTTGTTCTATAATGGAAGATAAATATACGACGCCATTGTCGCCTGCGTTCTGCGATCCACACTCAGTTCCCATACGCTGATGTATAAGTCATTTTGTTCCAGGCTTTAGGATTCCCGCTCTCTAACGCGTTCCAAAACCGACACACAATAATACAAATTTTTTGACGGAACTTTGCGTTCCGAAATATATTCAGCCGATACGATAACACGGATACGGAATGAGTACATTAGAGGAAGTTTGAAAGTAGCGCCAGTGACAGAGAAGATGAGGAGTAATAGGCTAGCGTGGTATGGGCATGTTATGCGGAGAGAAGTAAGTCATGTTACAAGGCGAGTGATGAATATGAATGTGGATGGATATACTGCTAGAGGAAGGCCAAGGAAAAGATGGATGGATTGTGTGAAAGAGGATATGCGTGTGAAAGGAGTGAGTGCAGAGATGACGAGTGATAGGAGAAAATGGAAGAGGGAGACATGGTGTGCCGACCCCACCTAGTGGGATAAGGGCAGGAAAATGATGATGACGATAACACCAAACCGAAGTACAAAATACACTTGAGATTTATAATATTTGTGTACAGTTGAGGCAAGATATAAACAGCCAATTAAGCTACTCGAACAGCAAACTTCCAAGAAAAACCTGTCCATTTTCCGCGTCGCGACAGGCAACACCCGGAGGTCAATCAAGGCGGCCACTTTGCGCTGATAAAAAGAAACCCTATTTGCGTCCCGACCGCACAAAGGCGCGCTATCTAGCGATAAATTATCGAAATTATTGCATTAAAAATTCCATCTAGTAAGTCAAAGCGAGCCATTAGGGTGCGCTCCGCGGCGAAAGGTAACAAGGCTCTTTGTTGCAGCCGGCGTTTGAGACGTTCGAGTCGCGAATATGTAATTTTTCTCCGGTAAACGCTATGGGAAAACGTTTTCCTCGCAGGGTTGCCAGCTTGCAATGCTAGGTGAGGCGGGATTTGACGCTTTAATGTAGATATCAATTCTAAAATATGCTACGTCTTTTATTTGCGACGTATGTGGCCAAAAATGATACTTTTGCCAAAGCCAGTGACAACGCGGAAATTTGAAAGAATAATGTTGCTTGCTCAGACAGTTAGGACTTATCTGAAAAGCGAGCCGATCGTTAATTACAACTATATGTATAAACTAGCTTCCACCCGCAGCTTCGCTCGCGTGGTACCAGGATAAAAAGTATCCTATATGTTATTCCAGCACACATACTATGTATGTTCCAAGTTTCATTCAAATCCGTTCAGCCGTTACGCCGTAACTGAGGCACAAAAATCGTCAGAACCTCACAAACTTTCGCATTCATAATATTAGTGGGATTAGTATGTTGTTTTTCTCATTTTACAAACATACTGTTTATCTGTAATACCTTCCTGTAAATAATCTTAAAACTTACAGATTTCTGGAAGCGCGTTAATGCAACGTAGATTTAAGACGTGTCCAAGTGATCCCCGTGATTTTATCGAATAAAATTTTTTGACTTTGACTTTGACTTTAGACTATCCCTGGATCTAAAAGCGAGCTGGTAACCCTACTACCTCAGAAGCGCTCCGCTTTGATATATTTTCGTGTTCCGCTCTTAGTTAACGTAACGTTTGATATTCGTTTTGAAGGATGTAATTTAAAATTCTGAATAATGTTAACGGTGGTGGTTCGGCTATTCGGCCATTTGCGTTTTAGATTGTACTCATTACTGGATCTCCTTTGTGATGGACAATCAAATTTGACCAATAAATTGAATATTTTGTTTACCTTCACCCTGTGAACTGTGTCACTGAAGTGTAAATAAATATTTGTGGACATTTCACACAGCGCCATCTAGCCCTAAACTAAGTAAAGCTTGTACTATGGGAACCAGATGGCTGATAGAATACATAATTATTATAATACACCCAGACCCTGAAAGAAATATTTGCAGAATATACAAACATTTCTCCAGTAGCGGGAATCAAACCCGCGCCTCTTGCGTCTTAGCCGAGCACTCTGTAGTAGCAATTGTTCAAATAATTTACTAAGTGAAAACGAATAATTTTACGTTTTATTTACACTTTTCTTATGTTTACTTGTGGCTCTGCCCACCCCATTAGGGATACAGGCGAAATAATTATGTATGTATGTAAAACGAAGTAAATCGACACCAAGGAAAATAATCACAAGTCACCGAAATAGGTACCATATGATAGCTTCAAAAAAACTCCAGTACAGTTAAAAGATTGTTGTCCCACTGTGCCCCCACAACATTAGCTTTCAATTCTAAAGCCTCATTTTAGAGGCAGTTCGTAATTAAATACGTGACGTCATTTAGCGATGGCCTCGGTACTTTGCGAGATGGCCACCCCGATAATATGACCGGATCCAGATATTTTTTTACAAAAAATAATGTTTTATAGTGACACGGCTGGCTTCTCGTTTAGGCTTCTCTTTTTGAAATGTTTTTACTAAATTACCATGGAAATGTAATGTAAAAAACTGTTTTTTTTTCTACATCAATTCTGTTTATTACTTAAGTCAGAACAACTGAGGTAGAAGGTCATGCCACAGACTGAAGTCGCCCTTGTTCCTTCGAAGTTTTAAAGTGATTCTTGTGAACTTAAATAAATGTCCATTCACTTACAATTCTCACCTCCTCTTCACAGAATCACCATCAGCATAATCAATGTAGTAATTGACGACCTCGGTGGCGTGGCGGGCGAGTGCTCGGCTGAGACGCAAGAGGCGTGGGTTCGATTTCTGCTACGGGAGAAATGTTTGTATGTTTTGCAAATATTTCTTCCGGGTTCTGGTGTTGTAGTATTAAGGTTTATCCATTGATCCGTTACAGCAAAAATATTCTTCTTTCATGTCAATGGCTTGACCTAAGTTTGTTTTAGACCAATATTCAACTCCTACAAATAATAATATCTACAATATAGAAAATTACGCATCCATGTTAATATTGTAAATGCGAAAGTTACCTCTGTCTGTTTGTTACCTTATCACGCCTAAACTGCTACACAGATTGTGATAAAATTTTGCAAGCAGATAAATTGCATCCCGGAGAAGGACATTTTTTTTTCTAATATACTTTTTGAAGGGGGTAAATAAATGATACAATTTTATATGGCGAACCAATGTTAAGCATCGCCGGGCGCGGTCAGTACATGGATGGGTGACCGCACTTTTTGCACGCCCAGATTTTTTTATCAAGTTTAACCCCCGAATACTCAAACGCATCTCAAAGTTGAGGACGTCCCAAATGACATTTTTTTGACAGAAACTGTCAAAAAACCGTGACCTGAGACGTGCTCAACTCTGAGTCGCGTTTGAGTATTCGGGGGTTAGTTTTGTAAATCATATTCAATGTGAACAAAGTCGCGGGCAACAGTTAGTTATACATAAGTAAGATCTTTTAAAATAATTTATTAAATTACTGAATGCAACTACAGACTGGTAATCCGGCTAGCAAGCTCTCTGGGAACATTCGGTATCGGTATTTCGCAGTTTCTGCTTATAATGCCTTCAGCCTCTACCTACTTCGTCTGAAATAGCATGATTTCGAAATGAAAGAGGAATGCTGTTACTTCAACATTTCTTGTACTTTTTAATCTATTTAATTTATCTGAAGACTATTTGCTACTCGTAGAAGGATTAAAGTGCAGAGGCTTTCGTGCACTTACTTGACACATGTCTCGTTGGAAAATTATACGATACTAGCTGCCGCCCGCGGCTTCGCTCGCTTGGTACCCGGATAAAAAATAGCCTATATGTTAATCCAGTAGATGTACTAATGTATATTCCAAGTTTCATTCAAATCCGTTCAGCCGTTTAGGCATGATTGAGACACAAACATCCAAACTCACAAATTTTCGCAATTATAATATAAGTAAGATTTTGGAATTATATTTTGAATGTTTTTATTAAAAATCAGGCGGTTAACAGTACATTCCGAAAATATATTGAAATTGGAAGGCATGAGGTATGAAACTTGGAGGGCATGTATGTTCGTGTGAGTTAGTGGCCAACTCCAGTGACGGAGTTTTTAGGCCGCCAAAAGGCCTCCGTTATGGCTTAACGACTTAAGCCGGGACCGACAATTTAACGGAGGTCGTATTCCTCTAGTTGTGTACGGGTTCATCAAGGAGTTGCAGAAATTCTACTCCTAAAAGCAGCGAGCTCATACGAACTTACTTACTTTCGTTTCTGTATTCATTATTGTATGTTGTCAATAAATTGTTTTCTTTCTTTTATTTCATGCACATCAAAAGTGACCACTGCCCAGTATTCATCAGTACCATGTGCTGTGTTCGAATATAAAATAGTTTCGCGTTATTTTAGCGAAAGCTCACAGATCCGATAAGCCTCTGGCCGCGGGCCAACTTATGAAAATCCTTCTCCACTATCGGTCTTGTATTATATAAAAGTAAATTAATTTGCGCAGTACATTACGCTTGGTTTAGATAACTATGCAATTCTACTGGTTCACTAAAACTATGGTTCAACAATTCTTCCTATATACCTTTGACGGCCTCGGTGGCATGGCGGGCGATTGCTCGGCAGAGACGCAAGAGGCGCGGGTTCGATTCCCACTGCGGAAGAAATGTTTGCATGATCTGTAAATATTTCTTCCGGGTCTGGGTGTTGTGGTACCATGGTACTCGTAGTTTCTGATACCCACGACACAGGGAATCCTAGTGTGGGGTCAGGACTATGTATGTGACTGTTGGGTGTTATTTATTTACCTCTAACCTAACTTTCTTTACAAGGTACCTAGATAATTATTAGAAGCCTATATGTTGCGTCTGAGCACTGGTGGTCTGGTTGGTAGTGACCCCGCCTTAGAATTGTTGAGTAATTTCATGATGATGTGAAAGAACTCGTGACCAGAACTCTAGAACCTTTCAGTATTATAATGATACCATTAACTAAGGCCTTCTACCATCTATAGTAGATGATTTATACAGCGTCACTAGACAACTTTTACCTTCAGAAACGGGACGCTGTAGTGCCTGGGACGAATTAAGATGGAGTAGGCTTGCCCAGCACCAGTTCCACCCTCTTAGCTTAGTCGGCCTTGTCCACAGGAAAAGACATGGTCAAATACGTGCGGAGCTGACTAAGCCGCTGGTTTCCTTACGATGTTTTCCTTCACTAGTTTGAATAACACTGTCACAATTGTACATTTTTGGTGAGTTTTATGGTACATGCCTTAGTTTTCTCAAAAAAAAAACTTGATTATTTGGTCGTTTTCGTAACCTATTGTAAATTACAGTGAGTCGTAGTTCATAACCAATAATCTGCACGTTTATACATACATATATATAACGACGCCCGTTTCCCTAACGGGGTGGGTCACAGTAATCATAAGAAAGCTTGCAGCCACTTCTGATACAAAAGTCCCAAGATGGATATGGTAAACTATAGTGACAGGTGAGCATCCTATCACCCATGTAAAATGTCCATCATGTTGGAGAGAATACTATCCCTTAGATGACTAGATGACTTTTACGACATGCCCGGGGAGAAAAAAGTAAGTTCGTATGAGCTAGTGGCCAACTCTTGTGACGGGAGTTTTTAGGCCGCCTAAAGGCCTTCGTCGTTGCTTAACGACTTAAAAGCCGGGACCGATAATTTAACGTGCCCCCCGAAGCACGGAAGCGCTCAGCTCGTAATGCCACCTGCGGTCACCCATCCCAATTGTGACCGCGCACAACGTTGCTTAACTTCAACGATCAATCAAGAACGTCTAAGCAAGCTACGCTACGAGCGCTTCACTTAAAGTTTCCTTTACTTACAGTCCAGCAGAGCAGTAATACGTTTGTAAATATTCAGCATAATACGAAACTCATTCACGGTTAAAATACCTGCAGCCAATACCAATTACCATTTCGTGTAAACTTTTGAATTCCATAAAAAAAATATTCTTCCACAAGTTGGAATCACCCCCGATGGCCGGCCTCCCGATATCTTTGAGGAATTACGAGGTGTACGCTTTTCGCGTCGAACTTTTCATTTCATTTTCCAAACTTTTAATCTCAAAGTGCCCGTGAAAGAAAAATGGAAGCGTTAAGCAAATCACCAGCGCATATTATCAACTGCCGTTTGCTAGGGGAGGTCTACGTTGTGGGGTAAGAGTTTTTCTTTGTTTTTTTTTTCATGTTCATCAACTTTTATTAGAGAATTGAATTGTCTGTACCAAACCTTTACATTTTGAAGTCATGAACAGTTTTGGTGACAAAGTGGCAAAATGGAGAATCCCTAATATATCAGTCATCTGCCTGAAACATCTATTTATCTACCGGCAAGTAGTAGAACCTAAAAAGTTCAAAAACAGAGTCAAGTGCAGCAAAGGAGCTTTTGAGACGCAATTTTTGCACGTCTAATTTCGGAAGAACTAGTGACACGACTGTATAGATAATTCATCATCATTATTCAGAAATTCTGAAATTCTTTATTGTACACGAAATAATTACAAACAAAACATTAAAAAGTACATGTACCTACAAAGGCGAGCTTAACTCTTAAAGAGTTTTCTGCCAGCAAACCTTTGACGCATTACAAGCTGGTATCAATGCCTGAAGTAAATGAAAAATAAATAGTATCTCCGTAACAAAGTCTTGGATTTGATATTCAAACAAAGTCCGCGATAGAGATTGCCAGGATCGTGGTCTCTGGAGGCGACTCCGAAGCCTGTTCCTGTCTGAAACAGCCTGGAATACAAACATTAACTCAAATCCAAACTGAAGTATAGACGCTGCTTAATTTCTTTCCATTGCAACTTCCATTTCTCACCTGCAATCGAAAATAGCCGTAATCTTTTGGAGTTAGGATTGAAATTCGCGTTCGTATAGCCAGATACTTAGGTTACGCGATGGATTGTTCTCGAAGAGTCATAAAAAGTAAGATATTAATGTATCGCGGGAGGCATTAGACTTGTCGGATCGATTCCTATGCATAAAAAATGCTAATGGTCGCCGTGAGAGCGCAATGTGCCCGACTTGCTGATTTATGTGAGCAACTTCTACTTTTGCTGTCATCTGTATAGGACAGTGTAGCTTTTGGACCACAGACTCCGCTACCGGAAAGACCCTTCTAGAATTCAGCCTCTAGCATAAGCGCATCATCCAGACGCGGTCGCAGCCTTAAATTTTGGGGGTCACTTATTATAGAATATGTCGAGTAAATCAGATTTTATTGCACAATACACAATTTTATTGCACACATTATAAAACAAATGGAAGCCTTCTATTTTTATTGGCATCGCGGCTAGGGGCAGATTTCTTTTTTATTTTTATATTTTGTAATTTTTTAGGAGATTATCCAAAATTAACGTGTACGATTTTGGGCGTAGGCAGTAGGTACCCATGCATGGCTTGAAGCGGTTGGAATCTAACAGGGAGACCAACTTCAAGTTATGCGTGCTGCGAGTGACTGCCAAGTACAAGGACGTCTTCCTTGCTCCGGACTTGGGACGGCAGGAATCGTCTTCCGACGGTATAAGGAAGTGCCACAAATAAAGAAAGTGCCCTAATTTTGTGTTAGTTTTAAGTAGGTATATTATTTTGTATGTATGTTAGTCTTTAAGGTTAATATAGGCCTTCAACTTTATATGTCTAAGTATATTGTTTGTAAGATGCCTGAAATAAAGAATTTATTGTTATATTATTATAGGCCTCCTCTTTATTACGCCATTCTCTCCGATCCCTCGCGAATCTCATCCACTGATTCCCGTTACAAGTTGTCCTCAACGTAGTTCGTCCGTGGCTCAAGTTGAACTTGCTGTCGTCTCCGCAGCTACTGGAACAGGTGGACGTTGAAGGCGCCAGGCTAATGCGAAAGCCCAAATTTTTATCAACTACCTTCCCAACTTTAAACTTGCCTTCTTTATACTTTAAAAGACTCAAGTAACTCGAAATTGTTACATATTTTGCAAGAGTTCCGTAAAAGTTTTAGTACTTATCCAAATTATGATACATAAGGACTGTTACTAGTCGTGTCACTGGACCTTTCGAACCAGTGTGGTGAAAGGATTTGAAGTGCACCTCAAAAGATAATGTAATACAGTAATAAAAAAAATCTTTTTTTAAACCATATTACCTACTCGTATATAAATTTGCTATACGCGAAAACGTTTGTATAAAACAATGTTTTACTTAAACAAAACTTCTTGGTGGTTTCAGATGTATACTCCTAGCGCCATCTAGCGGCGGGTAGCGAAACGAATCATACTTTACCTACCCTACCAAGCATTTGCTTGGTTTTTTGTTATGTAAATCAAAGCGTAAGAATGAACCGATTGAAGGCAAAAACTCCTTGGATAATGAAATCTTTATTATTGAAAAAATATATTTGTATTCTTCATGTGACTGAGACTTTGTGATCTACAGCTCGTTCAAGTTGTCTGTACTTTGAATTTTAATAGACCCTCAATGAGAAACGAAGTTAGATGAGTTGTGGTGACACCTTCGGAATCTTTAAATATTCACGCAAAATGCTAAACTCTAAATTAGTATTTAAATCAGAAAATGTACAATGTGAACAGCATCAGAAAATGAGGCGAATTTATTTTAACACATCCCATAAATAATTCCACATCAAGTGACATCTTTTATCTGACAGACATTAACATTCCGACCGCGACACTTAAATTAAAAAACAAACAATAATAATTTGAATACATGCACCACAATCTTCGCAAACTGTTTCTCTGGTCACGTAAAACAAAATGGCGGACAAAAAACGGCATATCTGCCTCGGACACCGATCGCGATACACGTACGCACGCGGGAGGAATATTTTAATTTTTTATATTATTTTATTAAATATGGAAAAATAGCCTGCGCCCCTTCAGAAGCACCCACCTTGGTGTAATTGTACCCGGCTTAGCCACGTGTGTATCTGGAATTTTAATGGGACCAGTAATCCGGAGGTCCCTTATTTTTATTGTGCTTTTGCCACTGAATTTACATACTTAATTCGTTATTGTTTTATTAGTCACTAGCTTCCGCTCGCGGCTTCGGTCGCATGGTACCTAGATGTATGTGCTGGTGACCTGCCCATTTCAGTTCCATCGAGCATTTTTTTACATACATACATATTATCACGCCCGTATCCCTACTGGAGTGAGTAGTATTACGAGTAATCATAAGAAAACTTGCAGCCACTCCTGATTCAAAGTTCCAAGATGGATCAAATGTTTGTATGTTCTTAAAATATTTTTTTTTCTGGTCTGGGTATTGTAGTATTGGGGTACTCGTAGTTTCTTATCACGACATAGACAATCCAAGTGTAAGAAGGGTCAGGGCTGTGTAGGTATGTGACTGATTGGTGCCATTTACTAATAGAAAAAATACTTCTCTGCTGGACTGGGGGTAAAGAAAAAACAAATAGCGTCCAGCTGCTTCTCTCCCCGAGCATGTCGTGAAAATCGACTAAGGGATAGCATCCTCTCCGATATGATGAACCATCGATACGGGCGATGGGCTGTTCACCTGTCACCATAGTTCACCTCCATCTTGGGATTTTGAATCAAGACTGGCTGCAAGTTTTCTTACGATTACTTATGGCTCTGTCCACCCCATTAGGGATACGGGCGTGATAATATGTATGTAATGGGAACAGCCATTACTTAACCGTGAGATTGGAGTCCATTATCGCTTCTCGTACTGTTGTGTCGGTGGGTCGGCGAAGAATTTATGCCCCCCAGTCCCGTCCCCCCCTGGGTTGACCGCAACTCGCGAGTTTTGCTTCGTGCTGTCTCATTCTTTGTGTCCTCTCCAATTCGGTATTTTTAATTGTAAAAAGATCATTTAAAACGTATTTATAACCCAACACTCATATACTTTTCAACTCTTGTGACGGAGTTTTTAGGCCGTCATGGCTTAACGACTTAAAAGCCGAGACCGACAATTTAACGTGCCCTCCGAAGCACGGAAGCGCTCAACTTGTAATGCCACTTGCGGTCACCCATCCTAATTGTGACCGAGCATAACGTTGCTTAACTTCAACGATCAATCAAGAACGTCTAAGCAAGCTACGCCACGAGCGCTTCATAGTACTCTTAAGAGTGCCTGTTTCGAAAAAATCTACTTTGAATATACGCACGTTCATAACGCGATCAATCGTGGGAGATGTAAGCAAGAAATTGCCTTTCCCCCGACCCTCTCAGAAAATAATCCCTCTACAATGCACAGTTTATTGATAAATCGATTTGAAATAAGCAACTATATAACGTACTAGCTGTGCTCCGCGGTTTCACCCGCGTTTATCTCACAGGCGGCCAGCAAGCGCGGCCTCCTCGTCTCGCCCGCCGCCGCGCCGCCAGCGTCTCGTCTTGCTTGCATCAAGCGCGCGTGGATTTCCTTAGCAGAGTTATTTTAGAAATGTATTTATTATACTCTTCAAAGATCTTATACTTACAATCATCAACAAATATATTTCAAAAAGATTATTACAGGATTTTATGTTGATAAAAAACTCTATGGCCCATAACTCATTAATAGGTACCAACTCTTAACATCTTACACACGTGATAACTTTTAAACGAAATATCCGATTGAGATGAAACAAAAAGTATTTTACTTCTACATAAATACTCTTGATAACATAATACTTAATTTCGATAAAGATTAATATTACGATACATATTTAACGTAGTTTTTTTTCTTCAGACGATTTAATAATTATTTTGAACACAAAATCGGTTATTGTGATTAAACCATGATAGCTAGATATATGTTCTCGCGGACTTTTTTGTAGGCCTTAATGGGATCTATAAACCCGTAGTACATCATTTTGTTCTATTGTCAATAGTTTTTGCAGCGCACGCAAAAATAGGTTTTCGATTTTACACCTTGTGTTACAAAATAGCAATTTTATTACGGATCCCTAATTTTGAAAAAAATAAAACATAGCTTATAGCCTTCCTCGATAAATGGACTACCCAACACTGAAAGAATCATTCAAATCGGACCAGTAGTTCCAGAGATTAGCGCGTTCAAACAAACAAACAAACAAACAAACAAACTCTGCAGCTTTATAATATTAGTATAGATTTATGGACATTTCACACAGTGCCAAACTTAGCAATGCTTGCACTATGAGCATCAGATGACTGATAAAATACTTATATACTTTTTTTTGTAAATACATTACATAATACTACAACACCCAGATTCAGAAGAAATATTTGCAGATCTTACAAATATTTCTCCGCTAGCAAGAAACGAACCCGCGCCTCTTGCGTCTCAGCCGAGCACCGAGCCACCGAGGTCGCCAATGACCAAAAGGCTGGCGCTTACCTCGGAAAAAGGATAAGTATAGCTATCCAACGAGGTAATGTCGGCAGCCTTATGGAGATCTTACCTGCGATCGGTGATCTGAGCTCTGTTTTCTATCTGTAGGCGAACTTAGAAAATTGACCTCATTTTCATTTCATTATTCACCGAGTACTCAAACGTTTTTAATGTGATTATAGTTTTTCTTTGTACAAAAATTATAATAGTTGAGCAATAAAGAAAACCATAAAAGATCTTCATCACATCAATCAGAAGTCTATTAGACATTTTGGTTATGATTGCCATAGCAAAACCACCATACGTAATAGCATCCTACTACTCAAATGAGACATATCTTGTAGCCGGTCTAATAGGACGGTCTGACGCGAATGTATCGCGAGTTTTATTATCGCCGTTTTTAACATTCGCGCTACGCCTGACCTTAGAGCAGTGAACTGAAACGCGTGTTTGTGTATGAACAGTATGAACAAACCTGCCAAACCTGATGGCCTCGGTGGCGTGGCGGGCGATTGCTCGGCCGAGACGCAAGAGGCGCGGGCTCGATTCACCCTGCGGAAGAAATGTTTGCATGTTCTGCAAATACTTCTTCCGGGTCTGGGTGTTGTGGTACCATGGTACTCGTAGTTTCTGATACCCACGACACAGGGAATCCTAGTGTGGGGTCAGGACTATGTATGTTGGGTGTTATTTATTATTATTTTATTACCTGGCCCCCGGCCAAAAATGCAAATCTAACTCTCGTCTACAGTTAAATAAATAATTATATAAATATTTGTGGACATTTCACACAGCGCCATCTAGCCCCAAACTAAGCAAAGCTTATACTGTGGGAACCAGATGGCTGATACAATACTTTTAAACTATATTTTTGGAAATCCTTCTAATATTATAAATTCGAAAGTTTATGAAGATGTGTGGATGTGACGATGTATGTTTGTGCTACAATCACGCCCAAACGGCTGAACGGATTTGAATAAAACTTGGAATATACATAATACGTGTGACATATAGGCTACTTTTTATCCGGGTACAACGCGAGCGAAGCCGCGGTCGGCAGCTAGTACATACATATAATACATAATCTTACAACACCCAGACCCGGAAGAACATGTAAACATTTCGTAGCGGGAATCGAAGCCGCGCCTCTTGTGTGAGTTCGTCAAGTTTGCTTGTAATTTTTTCACTTTGACGACCTCGATGGCGTGGCGGGCGAGTGCTCGGCTGAGACGAAAGAGGCGCGAGTTTGATTCCCGCTACGGGAGAAATGTTTGTATGTTCTGCAAATATTTCTTCCGGGTCTGGGTGTTGTAGTATTATGTATTTACAAAAACAAAAGTATCTAAGTATTCTATCAGCCATCTAGTTCCCAAAGTACAGATGAGAGATAGCGTTGCGTGAAAAGTCCACAAATATTTATTTATTTATTTATTACTTTGCTTTTTGGGCGACAATGACGGTACGATCATGAAACGGGGTAGGTACAAAATGCGCCGATCTTTGCTCTACAGCGTATTGCCTCTCTATTCCCCTGTCGGTATTTCACGAGTCTTGTACGTCACTAATAAGCCACTTGTATGATTTAATAACGTATGCGGTACCATTGTTATCGGCAGAGGAGACTCGTAATCACAATTAGTATTTTAATGTCGGGAATATGATAAATTCATTTTTCGCTGAATATCTTGGCAATTTTGAAATTCATAAACATTTCTGCTCCAAAGACATACATGGAGATCATTAGTTTGAATGAGGCTTTAAAACATTTACATGTGAATAAAATACCGTATATTCATGCCGTGCTATTTCTTTTCCCGACCACGGCGAAGCAAAAAGGAGGGTTATGATTTGCTGTCATTTAGTTTATTCTTCCGAGTGGCCAACTTCGGTCATTGGCTGAAGACCAATATTTTTACATATATACACACATAATATCACGCCTGTATCCCTAATGGGGTGGGCAGAGCCACAAGTTAACATAAGAAAACTTGTAGTCATTTCTGATTTAGTCCTAAGATGGATATGGTGAACCATAGTGACAGGTGATTAGCCCATCGCCCATATAGATGGTTCATCATGTTGGAAAGGATACTATCCCTTAGTCGACTTTCAAGACACGCTCTGGGAGAGAAGCGACTGGACGCATACCATACATAAGTCTAGCATATTAATCAATATATGAGTCGTTTTTTTTGAGCTTTCTGTACGAAAGGAGCCTTGAGGCGCACTATAAATCCTTTCACCACACTTGTTCGAAAGAACTAAATCCTACTATCTAGTCCTACTAATATTATAAACACAAAAGTTTGTATGTATAGATGTATGGATGTTTGTTACTCTTCCACGCCTAAACGGCTGAACGGATTTGAATGAAACCTGGAATATGCATAGTACAGGTACTGGATTAACGTATAGGCTATTTTTTATCCGGGTACCACGCTAGTAAAGCCGCGGGCGGCAGCTAGTTAAACAATATATTAGTTGAATTTTAAAATATCAATTTTAATCGACGTGTGAACCAATTATGCTTCCAATCTAACTTCAATAAGTAAATGTCGTTTAATACTATTTTTAACCCACCTGTGTCCCCCGCGGGCTTAATAAGGCAATGCTCTTTCGACGCGCACTTTTACGCTACTGTCATTAAGAGATCACCGAGGGGCCAGAAGAGACGGGTCGCGTCGGTTTCGAGATGCCTATTATAAATGTTTGTTTACTTTGTACTTGGTTAATATATATGATTATTTTTCACTCTTTTTCATCATTATCATCACACAGCCTGTCTTTACCCACTGCAAGGCATGTTATGGATAAGAAATTTCGGATCTGGATTTGGATACAGGAATAATATACTGGTTTGGTATACGGTCTCAGATGTTAAATTATTTCGGATTACCCGTTAGTTTCGGTTACGGATATTAAATTTTTAAAGAAAAATTATTAACTTCCTATGCAGCTTCTCCCGCCATTTCATTGGATCCGAGACACCTATAACTAGACAGTTAACAGTTTAACACAACTTTTCCGTACAATTGCTTTGACCAAAATTTCTAAGTATTCATCATAATTAGCTTCTAAATGTGGATGGATACACGGGCAGAGGAAGGCCTAAGAAGAGATGGATGGATTGTGTGAAAGAGGACATGCGTATGAAAGGAGTGAATACTGAGATGACGAGTGATAGGAGAAAATGGAAGAGGAAAACATGTTGTGCCGACCCCACCTAGTGGGATAAGGGCAGGAAAATGATGATAGCTTCTAGGAATCCACTACTGGACCAATTCCAATTCTATAAGAGGTTATAAAATTGGCCTCACCATACCTTCCATCCAGGACGAACGGTTTCGTTCTGCCTTCATTCACCTGCAACCTTTACAATGACATCGGTCCACCTAGTCGGAGTACATAGTTGGCTAAGTAAATTTCTTCATACACGACCCCGGTGGCGTGGCGGGCGATTGCTCGGCTGAGACGCAAGGGTTCGATTCCGGGTCTGGGTGTTGTGATACCATGGTACTCGGTTCAGTGAATCCTAGTGTGTTAAATTAAGGCCTTTTACCATCTATAGTAGAGGATTTATACAGTGTCAGGAGGCACAAACGGGACGCTGTAGTGCCCAGGAGTAATTAAAGAAAATACGTTTATTGGTTCATCACACATACTTAATTTCAATAACTTACGATAACAATCTACTTATCTATTTCTAAATACAAAAACTAAGAGTAGGTAAGCAAGTGATGTGATGACCAAAAGGCTCTGCTTCAGCATTATGTTGCTCAGCAAGAAGCTGATGCAACGCTGGTTTTCTGACAGGACCTTTGGTCCGTGTCGGCACGGACGACAAACTTAGGTACATATAACTAATCTTACTTATATTATAAATGCGAAAGTTTGTGAGTTTGGATGTTTGTGCCTCAATCACGCCTAAACGGCTAAACGGGTTTGAATGAAACTTGGAATATACATAGTACATGTACTGGATTAACATATAGGCTATTTTTTTATCCGGGTACCAAGCGGGCGAAGCCGCGGGCGGCAGCTAGTATGAATATAAAATACTTTATTAACAGAAAGAAACTTACAACTAATACAAATACAATTTACAAAATACAAAAGAAACAGTCGGGCTATCTAAAGGCCGTTGCTAACATAATAACATAAAATACAAAACTAAAAAAAAACATGACTGTTCAGTACGAACCTTAACTCAATTAAGATGGAGTAGGCTTGCCCAGGATCTGCTATTATTGTTGTTGTTGTTATACCTATTTATATTTCTGTTCTGCATCGATCGTTACTCTGTGCTGCAGCCTCTGGTAGTCCTGAGCTGGAGCCGGAAGGCGCCCCCAGTTTTATGGTTTTCATTAATGAAGATAGCCCCGGGGCTGATCGTTCGAGGAACCTCTATCGCGAGGGTGATTTTTAATGGCAATTATTCTTTTTTTCTCTCCGCTGATGGGGAATTTGCCTCTCGGTGTGTCTAATTATGGGGAAAATATCGCTTAATAACGAGATATCAAGATTTTGTAATGATATGGGATATTGTTTACTTTCACGCTGCTTGCTACAACAGTGATAATACCTATTCAAAGGACTAACCCCCGAATACTCAAACGCATCTTAGAGTTGAGCACGTCTCAAGTGACGAGTTTTTGGCAGATTTTCATCAAAAACTGTCAAAAACCGTGACTTGAGACGTGCTCAACTGTGAGCCGCGTTTGAGTATTCGGGGGTTAGGCCTGGTGCTAGATACAATAAGCTGTCATGATGTTCGAAGATAGTGGCCAGAGCACCTTTATATTACTACTTGTGTGGTGTAGTGAAAGTTTAAACTAAACCTCAGAGGCTCCTATCATTGAAACTTGACTTTTTAGGGATCCGTACCAGAAGGGTGCCAACGGGACCCTATTACTTTAATGTTATTTAAATATAGAGAACTTGTGACACGTATACCTACTATATTATAAAATGTAAAAGTTTGTATGTTTGTGCCTCTGATTGGAAACGGCTGATTGGATTTGAATGAAACTTGGAATATACATAGTGTGCTGGAATAACATATACTTAGGCAAATTTTTATCGGTGTACCACGCGAGCGAAGTCACGGGCGGCAGCTAGTAGTAATATGGAGAAATTCCAAAATCGTTCAACAAAACTTATAAGTCCAGCAACTATAACTTATATTTCCATGCTGCTTCTGATGATGATGATATTCGACTCGAATTTATTCTCTGAATTCGAATAGAATCTCGTTTCGTGGCGTATCGGTTAATTGAGCGCGTAATCAACGTTTTCATTCGCGAGCACGCCGTTTCGACTATTCAGATCGGATAGCGTTCGGTTCGAATAGTACGGGAGCTGGTGTTAGCTTTTTCCACTACCTGGAACCCTGGTACACAGAGACGGCAACTACGAATCAGATGGCATGACAAGCCAGATATAGAGGAACTGGCAGACGAGAGCGATAAATCGTGACTGGGGGACATGGAAGAAAGATTTTGCCCAACGATGGGACAATATTATAAAATTGTGGACATTTGACACAGCGTCAAATGCCCCAAACCAAGCAAAGCTTGTATTATGGGCACGAGATGGCTGATAGAATACTCATTTACTTATTTTTTATTAATACTACAATACCCAGACCTGGAAGAAATATTTGCAGAACATACAAACAGTTATTTCGTAGCGGAAATCGAACCCGCACCTCTTGCATCTCAGCCGAGCACTCGCCCGCCACGCCACCGAGGTCGTCGTCGGAAAATATAGGCTAGGAATAACTGCAACTTACAAACGTGACCATGACCATTTGATTCAACACTTTGCCGCAACGAATGATGGATTTTGAAAGGCGTTTATAAGTAAATAGGTTGTCAAAGTACGTCAGTTTCATCTTCCTGTTCTTATCCTACTTTATGCGCGGTTTACTCTATGTCTGTCAGCCGTCATCTCTGTGCTCACCTTTTTATATACATGTCATCTTTTACACCGCCCCATCCAACTTTTT
Source organism: Scotopteryx bipunctaria (assembly GCA_949320045.1). Lineage (NCBI taxonomy): Eukaryota > Metazoa > Arthropoda > Insecta > Lepidoptera > Geometridae > Scotopteryx > Scotopteryx bipunctaria. The sequence continues at coordinate 8,025,968 of OX439461.1, read as the reverse complement.
TTTGGTTTACCTCTAAATCCTCGGATTTAGAGACCCTTGGGTCAATGTTTACATACATACATTATTATCACGCCTGTATCCCTAATGGAGTGGGCAGAGCGGCAAGTAATCATAAGAAAACTTGCAGCCACTCCTGATTCAAAGTCCCAAGATATATATGGTGACAGGTGACCAGCCCATTTATGTATATTATGTATAAAAATCTAGTAATACTAGAAGATAAATGAACGATGCCTTTGTCTCCCGCCCTAAAGTTCCGCCGTGCGTCCGAATACTTCCAAAATACTTTGAATTACAAATCGGTAGGTTCTTTTCGAGATTTGATTCGACTCCCCCGATTGCCAGTTTGATTGCTATTTTAATGCCTCCCCCAGTTTCTTTCAGGAAATTATCCAGGATTATGATAAACTTCTAACGGTTGGCTATTTGAATATAATGGCGAATGGAATTGGCTATTGTATGCATAGCAATAAGGTTTGAAAACTAAGGGGTCCGCATCTACTTTCGAAAGGAAAGTTTCATTTTGGAGCTAGGTTCACGTTATTTAAAAATAAGTAGTGGAGTAGACTTAGTGAAAAGCATATTTTCGCGCACTTTATACCTGTATGATATAATATGTATTTGCCCGTGACTTCGCTCGCGGGATACACAGATAAGAGTATGCTTTACCATGTCACGTATTTTGTACTATTTACTAGTATTTTCAAAGAAATCGCCTTTAACCACTGCTGGAAAAAGACCATTTATCACGCCACTTTTGGTTGTCTTGTGCCAGCAGGATGCACAGCTCTTCTGCCTTTTCACTGTCGTCTCACCATTGGGCAAGTCTGCCCCAAAGCCGTCGCAAAATCCAAATTTATTATTTTCAATACAATATGAGTAGGATTTACAGATTTGAAAATCGCAACAAAATCCATCCACAATGTACAGTGGCAACAATTATTTATCCAACAAAACGAACCTAAACCGCCGATCAGATTAAAGCAGGTAATCGTCTTAATAATTAGCATCAAAAGTGTCGTAATATCCCATTCCGTTTGTGTCTAATTAATCAAGATCAGGGAGCGGCGAGCATCCATCAGCGAGCCGGCCTGTCTATTGTGATTATGTTGAAAAATACAACGAGTAATCCTGTTTTGTTCAGGATTGACAGCGGACAAGTTGATGAGCTTTTATGAAATTGCACGATGGAAAGAATAAGCGGGGATTGATGCTTCTTCAGAACTACTTCTGTCCGAAGCATCAGTCCTACATCAGTGAAGGATGATGGTACATGTCACTGGATCTAGGAACTAGTGAAAGTTCAAAAGTCTCAAAGAAAATTCATCCACTTGACAGATGGCTTTGGATTTTTCACAACACGCCAGTTCTGAACGATTTTTCTTTTGCCTAGTATTGGTTTCAGTTGTCAGTGGTTCACTTTGAGCTGGATTCGACCCCTGATTTTAGGATCCGAAGGCGGGGTCACTGGTAACTTAAGTCCGTGTCCCTGGCAGCAATACAATTCAATTTTATTTAACCGATCAGTAGTAGATCGGTGGGTAAATGTTACATGTATTCATCTTACATGCCAAGATAAAAATCGCAATTAAATTTGTGGTTATCTCAATAATACGTATCAGGCTTATTTGGAATCTGAAGGAGTCTTTCCGTTGACGACCTCGACCATCACGTAATCCGACCAATTTATGACACTCGTGACGTTACGACAATCGATTTAAAAAGTCCCACAGCGTCCATTACCGTCTTAAGGCGTCCGCGGGGGGAGGCTGGGGGTGAGAGGTGCTATTTTTTCCAGTCGTCAGATAGATTGGATGACACTCGATCTCCCCAAGAGGGCGAAATTAAAACGGCGGCGATGAGCCAAGCCGAATGGCCGGGGAATTATTTTCCGTTGAGTGATTCTGGCCCATAAAATTTCTGATTGATCAATTCATCCGGTGTTTCCATTTCGCCTTAATGAAGAGCACGTTGCTCGGTGGACATTTTTTTCATCTCCCCCGACTCTATTTTTCCGCCTGTTTTCGCTTTAGTGGGTGTTTTATTAATTTCCCGAACGTTTTTTTTTCGGCATTTCTGTTGGATTTGCATTCTGTTGCCGATAGTCGAAAACAGATTTGGGGGTCGAAGAAGTTAGTCTTTTATTTTATTCGCTTTGAAGTTCCTTTGGATCTTTGAGTAAATAAATAACACACAATACTCACTTAGTTCTGGCTTCACGCTGTCTACATAGTTTTGAACTCACTGGGATGTGACGTGGATATCATTAACTACGAGTATCATGGTACCAAAACCACCTAGACCCGAGAGAAATATTTTCAGGTCAGGTGAACACCGCTTTCTACTGGAGTCGAACCTGCATCTCTTGCTTATAAGGCAGTGCATGCCTGGCACGACATCGAGGTCGTCAACTAGCTAACTTTTTGTCATTGCAAAGTTTAAAAGAATATCAAAGATACCTCATGTATGATGCTCAAACGGCCGTCCTCTGACGCCATTGACACTAAGACTCTTAACAAAACATAACTTGCGTAAAGTAGTAATGTTTTCCACGTCATCAATAAACAGGGTTCACCGAGCGGCAATCATGAAAGGAATCTCCGTGCGGACGTCAAACTCACTATCGTGAAACTTAATGGTTTAAAGTTGTCGATCGCGCTGAGGCCGAATAGCGTTGCGAATTTTATTGCGGGTCCTTCGGGGTGTTGGGAACCGGGATAATGGATCCGATCCTCGGACAATGCCTCCATTTCGGCCACATTTCATTAAAAACAACAATAAGCACGATAACGAGTGTTCGCGCTGTCACGACGACTATTTGATCGCCTTTCTTCCAATTGTTTTGGTCACATTCGGATACACAAATTCGGAGATGGCGAGTCTATTAGATAGATATCTTTGGTAACCTTTATTATTGCAGTATTGAAAATTTTATCTCGACATAGCTGTCATCATAAAAATATACTTTTCTATCTATACGTCTAAAAATATTATTTAGAAAACAGATTTCAGAAAAAAGCAAAAAGAAATAGGCGAGCAATTTTTTGATAGGTCTTCGGCTTGCTTTTTTTGGTGACGTTCCAGTTATTTGATGCGGTAATCAGTGACCCTAAGTGCAACCCGCGGCTTAGTCAGCTCCGCACGTATTGAACATGTCTTTCCTGTGGACAAGGCCGACTAAGCTGAGAGGATGAAATAGGTGCTGGGCAAGCCTCGTCCCAGGCACTAAAGCGTCCCGTTTGTGAAGGTAAAATTGGCCTTCTGACGCTCTATAAATCATCTACTATAGATGGTAAAAGGCCTTAGTTTTTTAAGTGCAATTTGAAGTCATCACCCATCCAAGAAAAGTCGTACACACCAGTAATGTCTTTGATGTTAATCTTTATCCCGATAAATAAGGAATAAACAGACAAAGAAAGCTCCCTCCCCGGCGTATAATTTCATTATTTGCACCGAGCGCATAGCTCTAAATATTCTCGATCTATAGGGGTCGTTGTCTTAGATGAGCCATTATGTTTTGAAGTAAACAAAGTATGTGATCGTACTTTATATTTTTTAAGCTTCCTTATTTATATTTAAGAATAAATATATTGAACTCTCTGGTCATACCAGGCCAGCTAGACTTTTACCAGTCACCTCAACTTTCTATAGATAGGTTACTATTTGCAGTTTCATACCTTTCCTATAAACATCTAATATGAATCGCGATACGATTCTGCTCGTAGCGTGCTTTTTACATACAACCCTTCAAAGCTCTCTGGACAAAGTCTTTAACCAAGCCATTTCCAAATGCCATTTCATTATCTTCAATGCTCATCGTAATTTTCTTTCTTACTTAATCTCACATTTAAAAATAAAAATTACCTCACCATCCAAATCCTGAAGACTATTAACCTGGGGGGTTTACTGTCACCCGGGGAGGAGGGGGTTCGATGTCGAAGACGTGTTTTTGTCGTGTTTTTATTAGCGACAGCAATGATGAATTAGCGAACGCGTTTATTAGTCGGCCGTGAGATTTTTTTGTCTCAGGATTTTAGGGATCCGTAGAAACTGAAAAATAACTGAAAAGATTTACTTTTTCAAAGATGTCGGTAATTATAATCTAACCTACTACTGTGTCTATTCGTACAAACACTATAATACAAAATAGACATTTTGATTCACGCTTTTGATTTCATTTGACACTCATTATTTACATACGTCTTTCTCATACTTATTAATGATGATGTTTCTTTTAAGTCAATTAGTACCCGAAATCAATACATAAATAAGACTATAACCGATTCATTCAGTGCATTTATTCGGATTGCGCAACGTCTTCAAGATTTTTTTACAAATCCTTCTAATATTATAAATCCGAAAGTTCATATATGCAACTGAACCGAAATGTCGATAAACTCAAAAACACATCGAATCATTAAACTTCCACCCGTGGAATAATACCTACGGAACCATTCTCCCTCTCACCGCCACCTTAGCCTGTATATTTTTAATTTATTTCCCTAAGATAACACGCGTCCGTCTATGGCTCGCGAAATTTTGTATTAACAAGGGCGCTATACAGGGGTACATTATCGGGCAAGTTCGGGAGGCTTCCTCTTGTAGTAAATTAAATTGTTTGCTTCTCCCCCCCTCGCCCGCCCCCCTCAGGTGCGCGACGTGCCTTATTGACGCGGGAAATTGCTGATGAGCTGCTTTTAAAAGGTGAATGTGGGTGATGGGCGAGTTTGTGCGTAACAAAACGTGTTTCGGATCTTTTGGTTATTCTTTGTTTGAATTGTTTTTTTTAGCCTGCGCTGAGTCGTCATAGGTTTTTTTTCGTGTATTGGGAATGCAGTAATGACTGGAAAGATGGACCTTTGCCCTACAGTGGGACACTACAGGACAATAAATTGGAAATTTATTTATTACTAGCTACTGCCCGCGGCTTCGCTCGCGTTGTACCTGGATAAAAAATAGCCTATATGTTAATCTAGTACATGTACTATGTATATTCCAAGTTTCATTCAAATCCGTCCAGCCGTTTAGGCGTGATTGAGGCACAAACATCCAAACATCCAAACTCACAAACTTTCGCATTTATAATATACTAGCTGCCGCCCGCGGCTTCGCTCGCGTGGTACCCGGATAAAAAATAGCCTATATGTTAATCCAGTACATGTACTATGTATATTCCAAGTTTCATTCAAATCCGTTCAGCCGTTTAGGCGTGATTGAGGCACAAACATCCAAACATCCAAACTCACAAACTTTCGCATTTATAATATAAGTAAGAAGTAAGATTCCTAAGTATTGTATAGTTATTGCGAAAAATATTTTCAAAATAGTAACAACAAAAGAAACTCAAAAATATCATATTTTTCTATTTTTGAAACTAAATTTATACTAGGTAAATTTATTTATTGTAATGCTGTAACACCACATTTTAAAAGTTATGGAATGTGCAGGCAACTGTACTGTGAGTTGAGACCACAGATTTTTTCCTTTTTATTAATGATTGATGATTTAAAATACTCTTGATAGTAAAGTAATGGTTATTCTTAAAACTTAATAAAATATAACTAATGAAAAGAGGTACAGGGCAGGTGTTGTAATTCAACCTCTTAAAGCGAACTTAGGTGAAATATTAAAACATCTATTATAGCGATATTAATAAACAATGCATCGTTCATTATTCTGTAGCCGTACGTTTTAATACCACAGAGTAGATAATAACTCTACAAGACTAAGAATTGAGATCTGCGCCGTAAGCATATTCATACAACTTGTTTGTTATAACCGACTTCAAGAAAAAGGAGAGGTTTTGACGATTCTTTCGCTGTAGAGAATGGTCTCTAGATGGTCACACACAAAATTCCCGAAAGATCGATATTTCTTCCATAAATCTTACTTCTCTGCTGGACTGGAAGTAAAGAAAAAGCTTAGAATGCGTCCGGCTGCTTCTCTCCCAGAGCATTTCGTACAAGTCGACTAAGGGATAAGTATACTTTCCAACATGATAGACCTAATATGAGCCAAGGGCCGACCCGTCACCATGGTTCACCATATCCATTTTGTGACTCTTCTACCAAGAGTGACTGCAAGTTTTTTAAGATAACTTCTAGCTTAAGTAATCTTAAATCATCTTCCTGCCCTTATCCCACTCTATGTTTGGTCGGCACAGCATGATCCAAGGATCATGTTAGTTTTTACTAAGGTGTTTTATGACCGGCCGCCTGCCTGACGTCAACCCTCCTTGGGAATACTTGCTTAGGTATTGTATCTCATCATGTTGGAGGATACTATCCCTTAGTCGATTGGTCGGCTCTGCCCACCCCATTATAATAATGTATGTGTTTTAACAATATCGTGACGCTCTATAGCTGGCGTATCATTCCTCCTAGTTTAGTACACTGAACGCGCAGGCCAGACTAGACACGTTCGTTAATATGAAAATTAGCCCGAATGAGCTGCAACGAGGAAATTGGCTGCAGAACCCAGCACCAACGGTATCGGCTTATATTGTACTCATACCTACTTCATACCTATCTACCTACTACGTACCTACACGCCCCGGGAACGTGAATTCGAACTGTGAATGTATTTATAAGATAATTATAAGAAATCTTATAGCCACTCCTGATTCAAAGTCACAAGATGAATATGGTGAACCATGGTGACAGGTGATCAACCCATCGCATCTCATGAACCGAAAAGGTAGAGTTGAAATTGTCGAATACCGCTATTAAAAAAAAGCGTAAGTTACTTAAGTTTTATGGTAGGACTAGGCTGTGTGTTGATGATCAGTTAGTCAGTTCCGCATTCTTGGATCCGAACCTACAAACTTATGCTCGGAAGGCGGGGTCACTAAACCACCAGTGCTCTCGACCCACCTGTCGGGAACGTGAATTTGTACGAAGCAAGTATTCGGGCAGCATTCTCGATGATTTTACACGGTCTGTTCTATAATGGAAGATAAATATACGGCGCCATTGTCGCCTGCGCTCTGCGATCCACACTCAGTTCCCATACGTTGATGTATAAGTCATTTTATTCCAGGCTTTAGGATTCCCGCTCTCTAACGCGTTCCAAAACCGACACACAATAATAAAATTTTTTTGACTGGACTTTGCGTTCCGAAATATATTCAGCCGATACGATAACACGGATACGGAATGAGTACATTAGAGGAAGTTTGAAAGTAGCGCCAGTGACAGAGAAGATGAGGAGTAATAGGCTAGCGTGGTATGGGCATGTTATGCGGAGAGAAATAAGTCATGTTACAAGGCGAGTGATGAATATGAATGTGGATGGATATACTGCTAGAGGAAGGCCAAGGAAAAGATGGATGGATTGTGTGAAAGAGGATATGCGTGTGAAAGGAGTGAGTGCAGAGATGACGAGTGATAGGAGAAAATGGAAGAGGGAGACATGGTGTGCCGACCCCACCTTGTGGGATAAGGGCAGGAAAATGATGATGACGATAACACCAAACCGAAGTACAAAATACACTTGAGATTTATAATATTTGTGTACAGTTGAGGCAAGATATAAACAGCCAATTAAGCTACTCGAACAGCAAACTTCCAAGAAAAACCTGTCCATTTTCCGCGTCGCGACAGGCAACACCCGGAGGTCAATCAAGGCGGCCACTTTGCGCTGATAAAAAGAAACCCTATTTGCGTCCCGACCGCACAAAGGCGCGCTATCTAGCGATAAATTATCGAAATTATTGCATTAAAAATTCCATCTAGTAAGTCAAAGCGAGCCATTAGGATGCGCTCCGCGGCGAAAGGTAACAAGGCTCTTTGTTGCAGCCGGCGTTTGAGACGTTCGAGTCGCGAATATGTAATTTTTCTCCGGTAAACGCTATGGGAAAACGTTTTCCTCGCAGGGTTGCCAGCTTGCAATGCTAGGTGAGGCGGGATTTGACGCTTTAATGTAGATATCAATTCTAAAATATGCTACGTCTTTTATTTGCGACGTATTTGGCCAAAAATGATACTTTTGCCAAAGCCAGTGACAACGGAAATTTGAAAGAACAATGTTGCTTGCTCAGACAGTTAGGACTTATCTAAAAAGCGAGCCAATCGTTATTTACAACTATATGTATAAACTAGCTTCCAACCGCAGCTTCGCTCGCGTGGTACCAGGATAAAAAGTATCCTACATGTTATTCCAGCACACATACTATGTATGCTCCAAGTTTCATTCAAATCCGTGCAGTCGTTACGGCGTGATTGAGACACAAACATCGTCACATGCTCACAAACTTTTGCATTTTTTATATTAGTAGGATTAGTATGTTGTTTTATCTGTAATACCTTCCTATAAATAATCTTAAAACTTACAGATTTCTGGAAGCGCGTTAATGCAACGTAGATTTAAGACGTGTCCAAGTGATCCCCGTGATTTTATCGAATAAAATTTTTTGACTTTGACTTTGACTTTAGACTATCCCTGGATCTAAAAGCGAGCTGGTAACCCTACTACCTCAGAAGCGCTCCGCTTTGATATATTTTCGTGTTCCGCTCTTAGTTAACGTAACGTTTGATATTCGTTTTGAAGGATGTAATTTAAAATTCTGAATAATGTTAACGGTGGTGGTTCGGCTATTCGGCCATTTGCGTTTTAGATTGTACTCATTACTGGATCTCCTTTGTGATGGACAATCAAATTTGACCAATAAATTGAATATTTTGTTTACCTTCACCCTGTGAACTGTGTCACTGAAGTGTAAATAAATATTTGTGGACATTTCACACAGCGCCATCTAGCTCTAAACTAAGCAAAGCTTGTACTATGGGAACGAGATGGCTGATAGAATACATACTTATTATAATACACCCAGACCCTGAAAGAAATATTTGCAGAATATACAAACATTTCTCCAGTAGCGGGAATCAAACCCGCGCCTCTTGCGTCTTAGCCGAGCACTCTGTAGTAGCAATTGTTCAAATAATTTACTAAGTGAAAACGAATAATTTTACGTTTTATTTACACTTTTATTATGTTTACTTGTGGCTCTGCCCACCCCATTAGGGATACAGGCGAAATAATTATGTATGTATGTAAAACGAAGTAAATCGACACCAAGGAAAATAATCACAAGTCACCGAAATAGGTACCATATGATAGCTTCAAAAAAACTCCAGTACAGTTAAAAGATTGTTGTCCCACTGTGCCCCCACAACATTAGCTTTCAATTCTAAAGCCTCATTTTTGAGGCAGTTCGTAATTAAATACGTGACGTCATTTAGCGATGGCCTCGGTACTTTGCGAGATGGCCACCCCGATAATATGACCGGATCCAGATATTTTTTTACAAAAAATAATGTTTTATAGTGACACGGCTGGCTTCTCGTTTAGGCTTCTCTTTTTGAAATGTTTTTACTAAATTACCATGGAAATGTAATGTAAAAAACTGTTTTTTTTTCTACATCAATTCTGTTTATTACTTAAGTCAGAACAACTGAGGTAGAAGGTCATGCCACAGACTGAAGTCGCCCTTGTTCCTTCGAAGTTTTAAAGTGATTCTTGTGAACTTAAATAAATGTCCATTCACTTACAATTCTCACCTCCTCTTCACAGAATCACCATCAGCATAATCAATGTAGTAATTGACGACCTCGGTGGCGTGGCGGGCGAGTGCTCGGCTGAGACGCAAGAGGCGTGTGTTCGATTTCTGCTACGGGAGAAATGTTTGTATGTTTTGCAAATATTTCTTCCGGGTTCTGGTGTTGTAGTATTAAGGTTTATCCATTGATCCGTTACAGCAAAAATATTCTTCTTTCATGTCAATGGCTTGACCTAAGTTTGTTTTAGACCAATATTCAACTCCTACAAATAATAATATCTACAATATAGAAAATTACGCATCCATGTTAATATTGTAAATGCGAAAGTTACCTCTGTCTGTTTGTTACCTTATCACGCCTAAACTGCTACACAGATTGTGATAAAATTTTGCAAGCAGATAAATTGCATCCCGGAGAAGGACATTTTTTTTTCAAATATACTTTTTGAAGGGGGTAAATAAGGGTTACAATTTTATATGGCGAACCAATGTTAAGCATCGCCGGGCGCGGTGAGCACATGGATGGGTGACCGCACTTTTTGCACGCCCAGATTTTTTTATCAAGTTTAACCCCGAATACTCAAACGCATCTCAAAGTTGAGCACGTCCCAAATGACATTTTTTTGACAGAAACTGTCAAAAAACCGTGACCTGAGACGTGCTCAACTCTGAGTCGCGTTTGAGTATTCGGGGGTTAGTTTTGTAAATCATATTCAATGTGAACAAAGTCGCGGGCAACAGTTAGTTATACATAAGTAAGATCTTTTAGAATAATTTATTAAATTACTGAATGCAACTACAGACTGGTAATCCGGCTAGCAAGCTCTCTGGGAACATTCGGTATCGGTATTTCGCAGTTTCTGCTTATAATGCCTTCAGCCTCTACCTACTTCGTCTGAAATAGCATGATTTCGAAATGAAAGAGGAATGCTGTTACTTCAACATTTCTTGTACTTTTTAATCTATTTAATTTATCTGAAGACTATTTGCTACTCGTAGAAGGATTAAAGTGCAGAGGCTTTCGTGCACTTACTTGACACATGTCTCGTTGGAAAATTATACGATACTAGCTGCCGCCCGAGGCTTCGCTCGCTTGGTACCCGGATGAAAAATAGCCTATATGTTAATCCAGTAGATGTACTAATGTATATTCCAAGTTTCATTCAAATCCGTTCAGCCGTTTAGGCATGATTGAGGCACAAACATCCAAACTCACAAATTTTCGCATTTATAATATAAGTAAGATTTTGGAATTATATTTTGAATGTTTTTATTAAAAATCAGGCGGTTAACAGTATATTCCGAAAATATATTGAAATTGGAAGGCATGAGGTATGTAACTTGGAGGGCATGTTCGTATGAGCTAGTGGCCAACTCTAGTGACGGAGTTTTTAGGCTGCCTAAAGGCCTCCGTCATGGCTTAACGACTTAAAAGCCGGGACCGACAATTTAACGGAAGTCGTATTCCTCTAGTTGTGTACGGGTTCATCAAGGAGTTGCAGAAATTCTACTCCTAAACGCAGCGAGCTCATACGAACTTACTTTCGTTTCTGTATTCATTATTGTATGTTGTCAATAAATTGTTTTCTTTCTTTTATTTCATGCACATCAAAAGTGACCACTGCCCAGTATTCATCAGTACCATGTGCTGTGTTCGAATATAAAATAGTTTCGCGTTATTTTAGCGAAAGCTCACAGATCCGATAAGCCTCTGGCCGCGGGCCAACTTATGAAAATCCTTCTCCACTATCGGTCTTGTATTATATAAAAGTAAATTAATTTGCGCAGTACATTACGCTTGGTTTAGATAACTATGCAATTCTACTGGTTCACTAAAACTATGGTTCAACAATTCTTCCTATATACCTTTGACGGCCTCGGTGGCATGGCGGGCGATTGCTCGGCAGAGACGCAAGAGGCGCGGGTTCGATTCCCGCTGCGGAAGAAATGTTTGCATGATCTGTAAATATTTCTTCCGGGTCTGGGTGTTGTGGTACCATGGTACTCGTAGTTTCTGATACCCACGACACAGGGAATCCTAGTGTGGGGTCAGGACTATGTATGTGACTGTTGGGTGTTATTTATTTACCTCTAACCTAACTTTCTTTACAAGGTACCTAGATAATTATTAGAAACCTATATGTTGTGTGTGATCACTGGTGGTCTGGTTGGTAGTGACCCCGCCTTAGAATTGTTGAGTAATTTCATGATGATGATGTGAAAGAACTCGTGACCAGAACTCTAGAACCTTTCAGTACATTATAATGATACCATTAACTAAGGCCTTCTACCATCTATAGTAGATGATTTATACAGCGTCACTAGACAACTTTTACCTTCAGAAACGGGACGCTGCAGTAGTGCCCGGGACGAATTAAGATGGAGTAGGCTTGCCCAGCACCAGTTCCACCCTCTTAGCTTAGTCGGCCTTGTCCACAGGAAAAGACATGGTCAAATACGTGCGGAGCTGACTAAGCCGCTGGTTTCCTTACGATGTTTTCCTTCACTAGTTTGAATAACACTGTCACAATTGTACATTTTTGGTGAGTTTTATGGTACATGCCTTAGTTTTCTCAAAAAAAAAACTTGATTATTTGGTCGTTTTCGTAACCTATTGTAAATTACAGTGAGTCGTAGTTCATAACCAATAATCTGCACGTTTATACATACATATAATATTACGACGCCCGTTTCCCTAACGGGGTGGGTCACAGTAATCATAAGAAAGCTTGCAGCCACTTCTGATACAAAAGTCCCAAGATGGATATGGTAAACTATAGTGACAGGTGAGCATCCTATCACCCATGTAAAATATCCATCATGTTGGAGAGAATACTATCCCTTAGATGACTAGATGACTTTTACGACATGCCCGGGGAGAAAAAAGTAAGTTCGTATGAGCTAGTGGCCAACTCTTGTGACGGAGTTTTTAGGCCGCCTCAAGGCCTTCGTCGTTGCTTAACGACTTAAAAGCCGGGACCGATAATTTAACGTGCACCCTGAAGCACGGAAGCGCTCAGCTCGTAATGCCACTTGCGGTCACCCATCCCAATTGTGACCGCGCACAACGTTGCTTAACTTCAACGATCAATCAAGAACGTCTAAGCAAGCTACGCTACGAGCGCTTCACTTAAAGTTTCCTTTACTTACAGTCCAGCAGAGAAGTAATACGTTTGTAAATATTCAGCATAATACGAAACTCATTCACGGTTAAAATACCTGCAGCCAATACCAATTACCATTTCGTGTAAACTTTTGAATTCCATAAAAAAAATATTCTTCCACAAGTTGGAATCACCCCCGATGGCCGGCCTCCCGATATCTTTGAGGAATTACGAGGTGTACGCTTTTCGCGTCGAACTTTTCATTTCATTTTCCAAACTTTTAATCTCAAAGTGCCCGTGAAAGAAAAATGGAAGCGTTAAGCAAATCACCAGCGCATATTATCAACTGCCGTTTGCTAGGGGAGGTCTACGTTGTGGGGTAAGAGTTTTTCTTTGTTTTTTTTTTCATGTTCATCAACTTTTATTAGAGAATTGAATTGTCTGTACCAAACCTTTACATTTTGAAGTCATGAACAGTTTTGGTGACAAAGTGGCAAAATGGAGAATCCCTAATATATCAGTCATCTGCCTGAAACATCTATTTATCTACCGGCAAGTAGTAGAACCTAAAAAGTTCAAAAACAGAGTCAAGTGCAGCAAAGGAGCTTTTGAGACGCAATTTTTGCACGTCTAATTTCGGAAGAACTAGTGACACGACTGTATAGATAATTCATCATCATTATTCAGAAATTCTGAAATTCTTTATTGTACACGAAACAATTACAAACAAAACATTAAAAAGTACATGTACCTACAAAGGCGAGCTTAACTCTTAAAGAGTTTTCTGCCAGCAAACCTTTGACGCATTACAAGCTGGTATCAATGCCTGAAGTAAATGAAAAATAAATAGTATCTCCGTAACAAAGTCTTGGATTTGATATTCAAACAAAGTCCGCGATAGAGATTGCCAGGATCGTGGTCTCTGGAGGCGACTGCGAAGCCTGTTCCTGTCTGAAACAGCCTGGAATACAAACATTAACTCAAATCCAAACTGAAGTATAGACGCTGCTTAATTTCTTTCCATTGCAACTTCCATTTCTCACCTCCAATCGAAAATAGCCGTAATCTTTTGGAGTTAGGATTGAAATTCGCGTTCGTATAGCCAGATACTTAGGTTACGCGATGGATTGTTCTCGAAGAGTCATAAAAAGTAAGATATTAATGTATCGCGGGAGGCATTAGACTTGTCGGATCGATTCCTATGCATAAAAAATGCTAATGGTCGCCGTGAGAGCGCAATGTGCCCGACTTGCTGATTTATGTGAGCAACTTCTACTTTTGCTGTCATCTGTATAGGACAGTGTAGCTTTTGGACCACAGACTCTGCTACCGGAAAGACCCTTCTAGAATTTAGCCTCTAGCATAAGCGCATCATCCAGGCGCGGTCGCAGCCTTAAATTTTGGGGGTCACTAATAATAGAATATGTATTTTTATTGGTATCGCAGCTGGGGGCAAAAAATTGATTTTGTTTTTATTTTGTGATTTTTTTGAAGATTATCCAAAATTAACGTGTACGATTTTGGAAGGGGTCATGTCCCGTGTGAAATAAATAATTTATTATTATATTATTATAGGCCTCCTCTTTATTACGCCATTCTCTCCAATCCCTCGCGAATCTCATCCACTGATTCCCGTTACAAGTTGTCCTCAACGTAGTTCGTCCGTGGCTCAAGTTGAACTTGCTGTCGTCTCCGCAGCTACTGGAACAGGTGGACGTTGAAGGCGCCAGGCTAATGCGAAAAGCCCAAATTTTTATCAACTACTTTCCCAACTTTAAACTTGCCTTCTTTATACTTTAAAAGACTCAAGTAACTCGAAATTGTTACATATTTTGCAAGAGTTCCGTAAAAGTTTTAGTACTTATCCAAATTATGATACATAAGGACTGTTACTAGTCGTGTCACTGGACCTTTCGAACCAGTGTGGTGAAAGGATTTGAAGTGCACCTTAAAAGATAATGTAATACAGTAATAAAAAAAATCTTTTTTAAACCATATTACCTACTCGTATATAAATTAAATTTGCTATACGCGAAAACGTTTGTATAAAACAATGTTTTACTTAAACAAAAATTCTTGGTGGTTTCAGATGTATACTCCTAGCGCCATCTAGCGGCGGGTAGCGAAACGAATCATACTTTACCTACCCTACCAAGCATTTGCTTGGTTTTTTGTTATGTAAATCAAAACGTAAGAATGAACCGATTGAAGGCAAAAACTCCTTGGATAATGAAATCTTTATTATTGAAAAAATATATTTGTATTCTTCATGTGACTGAGACTTTGTGATCTACAGCTCGTTCAAGTTGTCTGTACTTTGAATTTTAATAGACCCTCAATGAGAAACGAAGTTAGATGAGTTGTGGTGACACCTTCGGAATCTTTAAATATTCACGCAAAATGCTAAACTCTAAATTAGTATTTAAATCAGAAAATGTACAATGTGAACAGCATCAGAAAATGAGGCGAATTTATTTTAACACATCCCATAAATAATTCCACATCAAGTGACATCTTTTATCTGACAGACATTAACATTCCGACCGCGACACTTAAATTAAAAAACAAACAATAATAATTTGAATACATGCACCACAATCTTCGCAAACTGTTTCTCTGGTCACGTAAAACAAAATGGCGGACAAAAAACGGCATATCTGCCTCGGACACCGATCGCGATACACGTACGCACGCGGGAGGAATATTTTAATTTTTTATATTATTTTATTAAATATGGAAAAATAGCCTGCGCCCCTTCAGAAGCACCCACCTTGGTGTAATTGTACCCGGCTTAGCCACGTGTGTATCTGGAATTTTAATGGGACCAGTAATCCGGAGGTCCCTTATTTTTATTGTGCTTTTGCCACTGAATTTACATACTTAATTCGTTATTGTTTTATTAGTCACTAGCTTCCGCTCGCGGCTTCGGTCGCATGGTACCTAGATGTATGTGCTGGTGACCTGCCCATTTCAGTTCCATCGAGCATTTTTTTACATACATACATATTATCACGCCCGTATCCCTACTGGAGTGAGTAGAATTACGAGTAATCATAAGAAAACTTGCAGCCACTCCTGATTCAAAGTTCCAACATGGATCAAATGTTTGTATGTTCTTTAAATATTTTTTTCTGGTCTGGGTATTGTAGTATTAGGGTACTCGTAGTTTCTTATCACGACATAGACAATCTAAGTGTAAGAGGTCAGGGCTATGTAGGTATGTGACTGATTGGTGCCATTTACTAATAGAAAAAATACTTCTCTGTTGGACTGGGGGTAAAGAACATAAAATGCGTCCAGCTACTTCTCTCCCCGAGCATGTCGTGAAAGTCGACTAAGGGATAGTATCCTCTCCAGCATGATGAACCATCTATACGGGCGATGGGCTGATCTTGGGAGTTTAAATCAAGACTGGCTGCAAGTTTTCTTACGATTACTTGTGGCTCTGTCCACCCCATTAGGGATACGGGCGTGATAATATGTATGTAATGGGAACAGCCATTACTTAACCGTGAGATTGGAGTCCATTATCGCTTCTCGTACTGTTGTGTCGGTGGGTCGGCGAAGAATTTATGCCCCAGTCCTCTCCCCCCCCGGGGTTGACCGCAACTCGCGAGTTTTGCTTCGTGCTGTCTCGTTCTTTGTGTCCTTTCCAATTCGGTATTTTTTATTGTAAAAGGATCATTTAAAAAGTATTTATAACCCAATACTCATATAACATAGTGGTAAAGTAAGTTCGTATGAGCTAGTGGCCAACTCTCGTGACGGAGTTTTTAGGCTGTCATGGCTAAACGACTTAAAAGCCGAGACCGACAATTTAACGTGCCCTCCGAAGCACGGAAGCGCTCAACTTGTAATGCCACTTGCGGTCACCCATCCTAATTGTGACCGAGCATAACGTTGCTTAACTTCAACGATCAATCAAGAACGTCTAAGCAAGCTACGCCACGAGCGCTTCATAGTACTCTTAAGAGTGCTTGTTTCGAAAAAATCTACTTTGAATATACGCACGTTCATAACGCGATCAATCGTGGGAGATGTAAGCAAGAAATTGCCTTTCCCCCGACCCTCTCAGAAAATAATCCCTCTACAATGTAGTTTATTGATAAATCGATTTGAAATAAGCAACTATATAACGTATATAAATATAGTAAGTATAGAGGGAAAACGTGGTCGCATAGACCAAAATCATAAAGTTTTAGTCCAGGAAAGTGCATAATTACCCTTATTGAGCTCTCTCACTGTACCAACCCGCCTTTATGTTACCGCGGGGGTCAGAGCGCACCGGGAGGCACGGAAGGGTTAAACCGGTTTGATTCTTTTCGATAATCACTCGCTAATGCACTCTCACCTTGCCGGGGATTTACACATTTGGGGGATTCACCCATTATTCGAAGTTGCCATAACCACTGGAAATTATTAAGGCGTCCTTTATAAGATTTAGTTTTGGTTGTAAAAGTAAAACACATTTTTTTTATCCTGGCTCGTCGTAGTCACGACGGAGTAGGCTTGCCTAGCACCTATTCCATCCTCTCAGCTTAGTCGGCCTTATCCACAAGAAAGACAGGATTGATTACATATTCATTCTATTTACGTTTTTAATTTACTCTTAGTCTTAGTTTGGTTGCCTGGGAGAAA
Organism: Scotopteryx bipunctaria; assembly: GCA_949320045.1. NCBI lineage: Eukaryota > Metazoa > Arthropoda > Insecta > Lepidoptera > Geometridae > Scotopteryx > Scotopteryx bipunctaria. The sequence goes on along the minus strand of OX439461.1, from coordinate 8,008,670 downwards.
TCGCATCAAGCGATAAGGCCACCATTTGCCAGCAATTGTCAGTTTTTGCTTGCTTGCTTGCAAGAGAGTTTTTTCATTTCATGATATCAACTCTTAAGTTAATATAAGACAGGGATCTAAAGATGATCTCCGAAGTGCATTAGCCGAGACGATCCCGATCCCATTTCACAGTGTACGACGATCAAGGCAACTTTTTCAATTTCCTTACGCCGAGCGCCGGACCGCGGCACGTCAAACGATAAATGATTATAACTATGACGGAGAGGAAACGAGCCAACGCGCCCTGTAATGAGAAATAAGGAGGGGACACTCTGCTTATAAAAAAGTACGTTTGTCTGGCTGTCGACAGTCTACTGTACATCATCATCATCATCATTCGCAGCGTCATCGAAGCGCTCGTGGCGTAGCTTGCTTATGCGTTCTTGATTGATCGTTAAAGTTGCAACGATATGCGCGGTCACAAATTGGGATGACCGCAAGTGGCATTACGAGCTGAGCGCTTCCGTGCTTCGGAGGGCACGTTAAACAGTCGGGCCCGGCTTTTAAGTCGTTAAACCATGACGGAGGCCTTTAGGCGGCCTAAACTCCGTCACTAGAGTTGGCCACTAGCTCATACGAACATACATCATTCGCAACCCGACTTCACCCACAGCTGGGTAATAGGCCTTCCTTTCTGTTTGTCACTCTCCACAGTCCGCGTTGCAAGTCTCATCCGGCCTGCGACGGATGTGAACTACTGATCATAATGTTGGCAACATTGTTTTGAATCAGGAGTGGATGCAAGTTTTCTTATGATTCAATTCAATTCAATTTATTTAGGTAAAGTAAGTTTTAGGTTAAGTTTTAGGTTGACGACCTCGATGGCGTGGAGGGCGAGTGCTCGGCTGAGACGCAAGAGGCGCGGGTTCGATTCCCGCTACGGGAGAAATGTTTATTATGCTCTGCAATATTTTTTCTGGGTCTGGGTGTTGTAGTATATAATAAATATGAATTTATAAAAAAAAGTATTTATGTATTCCATCAGCCATCTGGTGCCCATAGTACAAGCTTTGCTTAGTTTGGGGCTAGATGGCGCTGTGTGAAATGTCCACAATTATTTATTTGTTTATAAGCATGGGCTGTTTTTTTACATAAATTTTATATCCAGTTTGGCTGAAGTATAGATAAGTCTACTGTTTTCACTTGCTTTTAGTATCCTTAATTCCATACAGATGTGAAACAGAAGGAGCTGCATGCAAAACCTAGTGAGAAATAAGTCGAAAAAAACGCGAAGCCGTGAGCTCTGTTCTTTGTATTGATTAAAAAAGTTTCCTAATCATATTTGGCGGCGCTCGACGCGGCGATAGTTCACTATCAGCAATGGTAATGTGATTTGTTGTTTTCGACTGTTCACAAGTTGCGAAGTTTTATTGGTTTCTGCTCTTCCCGGGAACGACTTGATCGAACATTTTAAAACTTGCGTCCAATGCGAGAACTTAGAATGTTTATTATAATCCAACTCAGACTTATTTTTCTTCTTTTTTGCGTGTCAATGACTTGACTTTTATAGGTTGTTCAGGTCCTTTTGAGTGCAGGTTGTCGGGCATATAGGACCTGTATTGGTGCGCCACATATTATACTCACACACATATTCTCACTTCTTCTATCGTGTCAATGGTTCACACTATCTTGGAGAAGAACTTAGCCACTTCCTAAGCGTTGGGAGTGGCATTGTTCAGATCGTTTCTCGTACAGGTGGTCGGGCACAAGGGACAGCTAAGCAGGCGGGCCATGGACTGAATCTGGGCGCCACAGTTGCAGTCAGGGATGGATGAGTCCCTCATTCCCCATTTGCACAGGTTCTGTCAACAGCCGCCAACTTGTGTCCTGAGACGATTGATGCTTCCAGACCGGCCAGGGCAGATCAGAACCTGGAGGCAGAAATTCCTGTATGAAGTCTGGCGGGGGTGGAAGCTTCTTCTTCCAAAGACTTGTTTAAATTGCAGTCGGGTGGTGTGTGGAGGATTGATTGCGTTGAGTGTAAAAAACCTTTTTTTGTATTAATATTCACACTGATGCGAGCTAGGTCGACATTTTACTTCGGCTTCAATCGCGTGGTGCTTCTTTTATTCAAACCTGTTCAGTCGTTACGCCATGACTGGGACACATCCATGATCATCCATGATGCATAAATATTATGACGCCCGTACCCCTAATGGGGTGGGCAGAGCCACAAGTAAATATAAGAAAACTTAAAGACACTTCCGATTTAAAGTCCTAAGTTGGATATGATGGACCATGGTAATAGGTGATCAGCCCATCGCCCAATAGGTGATCCATGCTCGGGGAGAGAAGCAGCTGGATGCATTCTATGCTTTTTCTTTAGGTAGGTACTCCCAGCCCAGCAGAGAAGTACCTAAGCATTTGTAATATTAGTAGGATGGCTGAAGTATATCTAACAGCAGACTTTAATGATGATGACAAAGGTAGTAGGTAACCTTTCGCAAGCAGCCATAAGTTTTTCCTAAAATCTGTCAATATGTATTGCAGAAGCTGCACTTGCTGACGCCCCCGGCGTTCTCGGTGGAGCGCGTGATGGGGAGCCCGTGCGGCAGCCGGGTGTGCGTGTGGGGGGCTCGCGGCGCCACCGTCGCCGAGCTGCCGTCGCGCTGGGGCCGCGCCGGCCTCTTCGACTCCGCCAACCAGACGGTGCTCTGCAAGTGAGTGCCACTCTCCATGTTTAGGCACTTGTCACCGCCGGCGATAAGCGAGAAGCGAGCAGAGCTAGAAACTAGAAACGAGTTGGCGAGCAGCGAGAGGCGACTGTGTAGTTCCTATAGTTGTCTCGCTGGGCTATAAAGATGCGAGTGCGGCGAGCGATACTAGTAGAGAAATGAACGCGGGTTCATCTCATGGCGTGTGTTCTGACCGCCAAGCGCGCATCGCTGAGTGTTGTAGTTGCTGCGACAAAATAGTGGAGAGCGACTTCTCGCCGGCAGTGTGAACGGCCAACGATCAACTATTAATATACGTGTCTCTTTTACTGACACGGCATCTATATATTTTGTTAAAAATAGTTGATAACTAATCGCTTACTCGCCGACGCTGGCGGTGAGACAAGTTCCTTACCAATGACCAAGCGTTAGTTGCCTGGAAGCAGAAGCTGCACTAGTTCATGCCCAACTTCATGTCTTCCCCAACCAAAATTTGCTGTGCAAGTAAATAGAACTGATTACCAATATACATAACGTCGGCGTATAGTGAAAACCTCGTAGGTCGGTTTATAGTAAATTATTTTGGAGGAAGAAGAAACGTCTGGTGTACAATTTTATTTTAAGGACTTTTTAGTATTATGCGCGTTTATGAAACCATAAATAACAACGTAAATGAGAACGGATTGTGCGTATCGAGGTTTTCATACAGATGAGCAATAAAAAGAAAATGGTATAAAAATCTATAGATCTGACGGTAAAAAATAGACAGCAAATCGTTTCAAATCAGCCTACTTCTGTTCCAAGGTTCAGAAAAGGCAATCCGAGAGTCCACCAGATCGAAATTTTATTTTAATTCAAAATTAATTTAAGACAAGTTTGAGTACGTTTGAACTCGTTCGCACGTGACCGCGCCAGCATTATCTACGTACACACAGTGCAACACAAACAAACTGTAAAACTCAAATCCGCCTGCAGACGACTCGGCGGCATCTTAGCATAATTAGCCGAAAGGGGCCGTTTATTGCTAATATTAGTTGTATGGATTAACGGCGGGCCGCGGGTAATGCGCCTTCAGAGGCCATTACCATAAGTCTTCGCTTAAATCTAAGGTGTTAGCGCAATCGGGTTAAAAACTCGCTACTTTTTCTCCTGCTGGTGAAGCGCTCGTGGCGTAGCTTGCTTAGACGTTCTTGATTGATCGTTGAAGTTAAGCAACGTTATGCGCGGTCACAATTGAGATGGGTGACCCCAAGTGGCATTACGAGCTGAGCGCTTCCGTGCTTCAGAGGGCACGTTAAATTGTCGGTCCCAGCTTTCAAGCCGTTAAGCCATGACGGAGTCCTTTAGGCGGTCTAAAAACTCCGTCACAAGAGTTGGCCACTTAGCTCATACGAACTTACTTACTTTCCTGCTGTTAAAGTGTGATACTACATTATCATTGCGAATGCTTTTCTGGGTTTCAATGGATAAGTCTGGAATGTCCCACTGCTGGGCAAAGGCCTCCCATTGTTCTCTAAAGCTCAAAAAGCTCCAGTCTCGTGCCAATTCAGCCCACGCCCTGTTGAAGTTGTCAAGGTCGTCTCGCCATCGGGGCTCTCGTCAACGCATCTCAGGGCTCCAGGAAATGGTGACTTTAGCGTCTTTAGCCCACTAAATAAGTTAAGGTATCAAAATTATTTGGTACTAGCTGCCGCCCGCGGCTTCGCTCGCGTGGTACCCGGATAAAATATAGCCTATATGTTAATCCAGTACATGTACTATGTATATTCCAAGTTTCATTCAGATCCTTTCAGCTGTTTAGGCGTGATTGAGGCACAAACATCCAAACATCGTCACAAACTTTCGCACTAGATGGCAGCACAGGTAAAATTAGTACGCGCTATCGTTGCGTTTTGAGCTTACGCCGGTAATATCAAGCAAACTAAGAATTTTCAATTTTATAATATAAGTAAGATATTAAAATGGTATCGGACATTTTGTGATTGAGATATTCCGAATTCCTTTTCAAATCAAGACATCCACAAAACTCATCTAAACTTCAAAGAGTCTGAACGGAGCGCAGAAAAAGCACCCGCAATAATTGAATCGGCTTAATTGAAAGCAACCGAGTCGGATTACCGACTCAACCGCAATCCGTATTGGTAAATACAAATCCGAATGCTCCAAGTGCAAGAATCCAAAAGCATAACACAACTCGCCCCAAGACGGGGCGTCTAGGCGGGATGCGGGCAAATCTTCGAATTAATTTTACTGCCGAAATATGCAAATCACGAGATATAGCTCGGCTAATAACGTGTACAAAAGAGTGGTGACTCGAGCGCGCGATTTTCATAGAGCGTCGGCGACAGATCAGCCTTAAAATAATCCTTTACCTACGACTAGCTGCCGCCCGCGGGTTCGCTCGCGTGGTATCCGGATAAAAAATAGCCTATATTATGTTAATCCAGTACATGTACTATGTATATTCCAAGTTTCATTCAAATCCGTTCAGCCGTTTAGGCGTGATTGAGGCACAAACATCCAAACATCCAAACTCACAAACTTTCGCATTTATAATATAAGTAAGATTATGACGTCATTTAGATAAAGTAAGTTCGTATGAGCTAGTGGTCAGCTCTTGTGATGGACTTTTTAGGCCTGCGTCATGGCTGAACGACTTAAAAGCCGACAGTTTAACGTGCCCTCCGAAGCACGAAAGCGCTCGTAATGCCACCTGTCACCCATCCTAATTGTGACCGCGCACAACGTTGCTTAACATCAATGTTCAATCAAGAACGTGTAAGCAAGCTACACCTCGAGCGCTTCGAGTCTTTTAGATGAAAATCTCTGATATGATTTAGTTACACCAGTCTTTTATAAAACTATTTCGCTAGCATATTGACTCTTTTTCAATCTAAGTTTAACCTTAATAACCAGGAATACTTTACTCATCTGACATATTTATAATATTTAACGACCTCGGTGGCGTAGCGGGCTAGTGCTCGGCTGAGACGCAAGAGGCACGGGTTCGATTCCCGCTACGGGAGAAATGTTAGTATGTTCTGCAAATATTTCTTCCGGGTCTGGGTGTTGTAGTATTATGTATTTACAAAAAAATAGTATTTATGAGAATTCCATCAGGTGCCCATAGTACAAGTTTGGGGCTAGATGGCGCTGTGTGAAATGTGTGGACATTTCACACAGCGCCATCTAGCCCCAAACCAATATTTATTTTATTTATCGAGAATTGGGAATTTTGTTGTTTTTAACGTCTCAACCCAACGTAGGCAATTTTATGACATGCTGGTTGCGAATGGCTGTTCTGCCGCGCCGTCCCCTCACCAATCTATGGTGTAATCGTTACCTCAGGCTAACATTATAGTCGCTTCGAGGAGTTTAATAGGTAACAAAATTTACCGTGATAGTAGAAAATACACGATGCTTACGTGCCGGCTTTCAGGCGAACTTATCAGCCTCTATTAGATTTCACGTGTTTAGTTTCTTCACTAGACGCGGTTAAGTTTATTTAAGCCTTTGTTTTATGGTTGTTGGCTGAAATTGTTTGTTATCTGTTCATATTTCGACGACCTCGGTGGTCCGCGAGTGCTCGGCTGAGACGCAAGAGGCGCGGGTTCGATTCCCGCTAAGGGAGAAATGTTTGTATGTTCTGCAAATATTTCTTCCGGGTCTGGGTGTATTGTTTATTATAAATATGTATTTACAAAAAAAGTATTTAAGTAGTCTATCAACCATCCTGGTGCTCATAGTACAAGCTTTGCTTAGTTTGGGGCTAGATGGCGCTGTGTCAAATGTCCACAATTATTTATTTATTTTAAATCGTTGTTTTTTATGCGTAAATGGCGTGATGAATTTGTTTTTTTTTTCGTCCAATGCACTTCTTATTCGCTATACTATTTCACCTGTGGATCCTAAGGTCGTGGGTTCAAACCCGGTCGTGTACCAATAGATTTTTCTGAGCGAAAAATTGATGTGCGCTATACTAGTATTCTCAAATGCTGAAGGAAAACTCGGTCAGCTCCGTACGTATTGACCATGTCTTTCCTGTGGAAGGGGCCGACTAAGCTGAAAGGATGAAATAGGTGCTGGGCAAGCCTACTCCATCTTAATTCGTTTGATGCTACGTACAAAAACGTAATAGATTAACATATTATGTAATCGCCGAGTTAGTGGTAATATTGCGATCGCTTGAGTCGCAAGATGAATTATGACAAGAAAATGAGGTTTCTTTAAGAAAAAACGTATTAATTGCTATTTATTCTATTTATATAATGTTACAAATAATTTAGTTGGCTCTGTTGGCGTTAGGGTATAGTCGTAATTTCCTCGATAACCCCTTATCGCCGGTGTCCGGGTGCATTTCCTGCGTCTGGCCGCCTCTTAAACACATGGCGCGGTGTTTATGCCCAAATAAGTTAGTACGTGAAAATTTTACTTTTATCATCGTAGAAAGTCTCCTTGCTCTGGCTACCTGAAAGAATTTAGAGAGACAGACAAGGATTCTTAATGTTAATTATAATAAAGACATTTTACCATCTATAGTACATAGATGATTTATACAGCGTCAGGAGGCAACTTTTACCTTCACTAACGGGACGCTGTAGTGCCCGGGACGAATTAAAATGGAGTAGGCTTGCCCAGCACCTATTCCATCCTCTCAGCTTAGTCGGCCTTGTCCACAGGAATGACATGGTCAATACATGCGGAGCTTACTAAGCCGTGGGTTTCCTCACGATGTTTTCCTGCACTGTTTAAGAGTACTGGTATAGCGCACATAAATTTTCCACACAAAAAAATCCATTGGATCCAATCCTCTTGCGTCAGACATGTTGGATATGGGCGATGGACTGATCACCTGTCACCATGATTCACCATATCCAATCTTGGGACTCCTGAATCAGTAGCGGTTGCAAGTTTTCTTATGATTACTTGTGGCTCTACCCACCCTGTTAGGAAAGCGGGCGTGATAATATGTATGTATATTTTCATATTAAAAAAATAAAATAATCCTTCATCAAAAGGATCATTAACAAAAAAGTTGTAACACAACTTAACCTATTTTCACCTCCAAAATCCTACAACTTTCCTTTGTACGCGGACTCGGGGTAGCAACATCAAAAGACAATGTCCCCCAATAGAACCTTACTCTTCCTAATGACATACAACAACTGATCCTGTGTCCATTATTGGCACAGACAGACGCCAAACACGATCCGAACCTCCGCAAACACAAATAACATGCCCGGATAGGGAATTGAACCCGCTACAAGCTGAAGCTAGTTTTAATGTACGGTCTGTTGCTTCGTTTTATTTGTTTGTTGAGGGAATGCTGTCTCTTTATGTAGAAAGTGAAAAGTAAAAATAAAATTATTTATGTAGATGTAAACCATTAAAATGACCACCGAACTGCTAAAAACAGGTAAATTACAAACGTTATTATGTTTCTTGTTATTCACAGAGTGATAAAAATCACCAAAATGGTCCATATCCATTCTTTTTTTTTTCAATTTCGTAGTCTTGAAACTCATTTGATGACTATTAATAGTTCCAAATTAAAAATTTTAAATAAATTTTGAAGTCACCAAATGACTTTTAAGAATACGAAATTGAAAATGGGCCATTTTGCATGGGCCAAAAATTGTTAGATCTGAAAAATGTATTAAGCTCAAAGGAACAGGAATAGTTCAATAGTAATAGTTTCGTTGTTTTAATTTAATTACAACTCCTCCATTCTGCAGACTTTTGGACCGGCCCTCGTATTTTCCCAAAAAGAGCACTACCTACTAAAGAGTCTGAAACCGCACAATTTGTCAACAAATCGCGCCGACCCCAAAGATCAATAGATAGCGATACATCGCTGTGTAATCCTTTAGCCGCCGATCCGAACCGAATGATCCTCTAAGTCTCAATTACTGGGTTACCCTGATTTACCCGCGACCGATCCAATTTGTAAACCTTACTCGATCGGAGAAAACTACCCGCAAATCCATCGCTCCAAAAGGAACCTTAAATCGCGACAGACAGGGATCAAAATCGCTCAAGCTAGATCAAGACGTCACCTTCCAAGTCGATATTGTCTAGTCATGCGAGTGATGACCAATGTTATCGTGAGTGATGGAAAAAACACCTTCGTGCAATGCGATAGGGTGCAATTTCGTGTGTGATTTAATAGGACCTTCCTGAACCCCAATTATAGACCACAAACTATTTTATCTGAAAACGGTGTGACAACACTAATCTGATTAGAATCTATTGGCATCGGAACGTGAGAGGCATTCTGAATGGAAAATTCTCTAAATGCTTTCTCGTTACATCAAAATGTTCGAAAAAGTATTTCAAGCATTTAGAAATCCCAGGTCACGACCTACCTATAGGTAAATAAAATAAATTAATATTTGTGGCAATTTGACACAGCGCCATCTATCCCCAAACTAAGCAAAGCTTGTACTATGGGCACCAGATGGCTGATAGAATTCTTATATACTTTTTTGTTATTATATACTTAATATTACAACACCCAGACCCGGAAGAAATATTTGCAGAACATACAAACATTTCTCCCGTAGCAAGAATCGAACCCGCACACAGCACTCGCCTGCCACGCCACCGAGATCGTCAAATCCTAATGTATTCTTAATCACCATCATCATCCAAAGCCTGTCTTAGCCCCACTAGGCAGGCTTGGCTAGGCATAGCCCCATTGCTTGTGCCATTCAACGCGGTCTTGTGCTAGCTACAACTTTCGAATTAATAAATATTAGTAGAATATAAAGACAAAATGATTTTTGATCAAAAATGCCATAAACATCGCAGACTTTGTCGTCGTATCTACTTCTAAGCTAAACAAACTAAGCTTCCTTAGTGATTGATTCGCATCCCTGATCCGGATAGCCCAGCCAATTCCGGATAATCCGGTGTTCGGTAACGCCCCGGGCGCGATAGCGTGTAACATTGACTTGTGGCTTTCTGCTCAATGGGTGCTCGAAATAGAGGGATTCGGGGTGACCACATTGCATTGCTAGCTCGTATGAACCATGTTGATTTTATGAGGTATGTGTGCTCGAAAGCCTTTGTTCGTAAAATTTGGCGAATGATCTGCCTTCTGTAGATACATCACACTTAAAAATGGGAATGTTTGTGTGCTAACATGTTTGTTTCCGCTCATATCCGTAATGATTGAAAGCTTTTGGCTGAAGTTTACTATACTCATAGTTTATTTAAGTTGAAGTGCTAAATATTCCAATAGATTTGTAAAAAAAATATAGTTATAGGCAAGTATTCTCTTAGCAGTTTAATTAAAATTGAAAATGGCATAATACACTTATCCTTTTTAAATCCAAATCGCAGGGAAATAAAAAACTTTTGTGAGCCTTTTAAAATATTCCATCGTTGAACCCATAATCCCCGTCAAATATCGCGAATAAAATGTCCAAGGAGATTTCTTCTCACGTTCGAGTTTAAGCTGCGTAATCGCCCCATCGAGCACGCCGCAGCGATTTGCGGGTAGACACACAAAGAATCCCTTTTTATCCCTTCACCTTAGGGAAGGGATGCGCCCTTGACTCGGACTGTGTTACAGCTATCGATAACAAATTGGGGTGCCCGACTTCTTAAAGGGTTACCAACTTTCTTGTAAGAGGGTGCACTTATTGAATCCTTTTTTCGGCAATTTTATCGGGGTGCTTTAACATGACATGATACTGTCCAAACAACTTGTTGCTTTTATTTCGGAGAATATCGGCAAGAATATTGACTACTGTTGGGGAACGGAGAAGGGTGATTTTATTTGTACGGGACGGCTCGCAAGCGGAACGAACAAAACAGAATTCACAATGCAGGAGAGTGCAGTTAACCAAACGCAGGTATCCAAAAGAGACGCCGATAAAACAACGCGGGTGAGGGTAGTTTTGTTAAGCAATTAACGGGGCACAATCCGACGTTTAATTCCGAACCGCAATAAACGAAACGCGACCGTGTGTCCAGCCACCGAGAGGGAATGTGATGAAAAAGGCACGATGTCCACACTCACTTGAGGAGGAATGAAATTACAAACGGCGGTCACTGCGGCCGCGGTAATATCATTCCGCGCGAGTCTTGAAAACGAAATTAAATTTTGCATGAAAATGGTACAATATACAAAGAAAGTGGCCGGACAAAGGCAAAGTGGCCGGGCGGGGGGCGGGGGGCGGTCGGTTAGCGGCGCCGGCCGGCCGGACTTATCGCGGACGCGTGTGTAATTTGTTTCTAATCACATTACATTTTTGTTGCCGCGTCCGTGTCTTTGTGCTCCCTAAGATTTAATTTAAATTAAGATTTTTTGCATCGCTTGCGTTTCCCGTTCCACGGGCGGCGTGCCGTGTGGCCGTGTGTTTTCAATGAATTTACAATGTTGTTTTTGCGAATTCTTCGCCCGAATGATGTATCTGAAACTAGGCGCACCTCTGCTCCATTATTAACGGCACTCGTCCCAGTTAATTAGCTCTTCATAATGTACAAACGGTTACTGAAATCCCTCTCTTAAAATTTACGCACTCATAAATACGTGTGAGCAGTGATCTCGGGGTATTTTCAGTTTTCGGCAAGTCGCTTAATAATTCAGCTTGTAGGTGCTCTGGTCGACTAAAAATGAATTCTCTAATGTGAATGGAACTTAGAGCGGTGTCCGTCGGCCAGAGGCAAAATAATTAAAGCATACCATTAAAAATTCTTGGAGGTAGCTCTGAGGTCCGGATACGTGATAATATTAATACGAGCCTGCGGTGCGCCCTCCCGCCGAATTAACATTGTAATTACCATTTGGAATTTTAAGTTGATAAGCTGCCTACAGTGCTTTCTTTGCCGATATGCAACAGATGACCTAATGATTCAATGAAAGATCTCTTTTTCGCACCACGCGTTCCACCAACGCATACAAAATCGGCGTTTCAACCCAAAAAAAAGCGATATTTTCAAGCCCTTAAACAAAATAATATTGACGATTGACACAATCCCGCATTCAATCTAGCACTAATAAAATCATCTCTTTCATTCGCGCTCGTCGCGTAGCTTGCTTAGACGTTCTTGATTGATCGTACAAACAAACTGGATGGGTGACCGCAAGTGGCATTACGAGCTGAGCGCTTCCATGCTTCGGAGGGCACGTTTAATTGTCGGTCCCGGCTTTTAAGTCGTCAAGCCATGACGGAGTCCTTTAGGCGGCCTATAAACTCCATCACAAGAGTTAACCACTAGCTCATACGCACTCACCTTTCATTCAAAGCCTATATATAACTAATATAGACATAATAAGTTACACTGCAAGTGGCCAATCTATTAACAGACCCAATACCAACAAACTGGGCAGTGGTTTATCCATAATCGGACATGTTACACCATAATCACTAATACACTATCCTAAGTTTACTTAGAGTCTGTCATAGCTAGTGATGTGCTCTTAGATCCTGAAAAACGGTTCGGAATCTTGAATTCAATGCGATTCATAAATGTAATATTACAATAATAAGAATAACATAATATTGTATGAAACAACTTTTGCTTTTTTGTATAAAACGTAGATGATATACAATTTATAGTTATTTATGAAAGATTTTTTTTTTCGAGGTATATTTATTGCTAGAAATACATGTAAGTATAAAAGATATTGATTAGCATAGTATGCTTACATTTATTTCAATGTAGCCTATTATGAAGGCATGCAATAGTTGTAGAAAATACTTGCTAACTTCTAAAAAACACGGCGAAAACGTGGTAAAAATCTACCAGTAATTTTGATGTTATGACATACTAACGTTGGTAATACGTAACGTTTTCAAGAATATACAATACACCTTGAGAAAAGTAACTAAGCCAACAGGCGGTTTCCGTCTAGTCAATTTGTGGGTATGCATTAAGTTTATCTCCGTAACGAACGGTGAAAGTACTTACCGTACAACACTGTATTTTTAACGTTCGTTACGTCGTACAGGACAACATTAGTAATTTGATCCAACAACTTCGTAACAAACGGTGATAATACGGCAAATGTACGGTGTACGGTACGGTACGTTCTCCGTATTGTCACCGTTCGTTACGGAGTTGGATCACATCACTGGTCTTGTCCTGCGGTGGTCAGTCCACACCGCTTGTTTGCGGACCCCAAGATGTTTATCGAGGCGTCTACTGGATAATGTTCTTACACTGACTTTGATTCTATTTCAACTACACTATTGTTATAAATTTGTATGTTGATTTGACGACCTTTATATACGACCTCCTGACAGGTGCGTTTTTTATTACCGCGGCGATATGCGAGGGAATTCGCGCATTCCTTGCGTGGTTTAAATGCAGCGTAGATTTAAGACGTGTCCAAGTGATCCCCGTGATTTTATGGAATATTTTTTTTTGACTTTGACTTTGGTATCCGAATAAAAAGGAGCCTATACATTATTCCATTACACGTACTATGTATATTCCAATCTATTAAATCCCAAGTTGCATTCAAAGCCTTTCAGCCGTTGCGTTATAGACACTAACATAGAAACATCCTCACTTCCTTACAAACTTTTCGCTCGCGGAAGCGCTCGTGGCGTAGCTTGCTTGGGCGTTCTTGATTGATCGTTGAAGTTAAGCAACGATATGCGCGGTCAGAAATTGGGATGGGTGACCGTAAGTGGCATTACGAGCTGAGCGCTTCCGTGCTTCGGAGGGCACGTTAAACAGTCGGTCCCGGCTTTTAAGTCGTTAAGCCATGACGGAGGCCTTTAAGCGGCCTAAAAACTCCGTCACTTGAGTTGGCCACTAACTCATACGAACATTATACATACTTCTGTTCTGATAACACAAAGATGTTCTATGATCACCTGCTCTATCGAAGTTTTGTTTTGGCGTAACTTCTCAGTATAATTTTCAGGACAGTTTCAAAACTGATCTAAAAATCTCTAGAAACTTGATCCAACATTTTCGATTTTGCAATCCCGAGCGTCCTAAGTGGCATTAGCGAGAAAAGTTGCTAAATAAATAGCAGAGTGCAGGCAACTTAGTCTGGATTTAGTGTTATTCGCTTCGGAGGCTAACTTACCGCCCTCTATGCGGTGAAGTGTTAAACAGAACTGGTACAGATACCGGCATGGATCTTGAGGAAAAATTATATCCCGCAACCCAACCCCTTCTAAAATGAAATATGAGTATATTTGACGGCCTCGGTGGCATGGCGGGGGATCGCTCGGCAGAGACACTAGAGGCGCAGTTTCGATTCCCGCTGCGGAAGAAATGTTTGCATGTTCTGCAAATATTTCTTCCTGGTCTGGGTGTTGTGGTACCATGGTACTCGTAGTTCCTGATACTCATGACACAGGGAATCCTAGTGTGGGGTCAGGACTATGTGTGTGACTGTTGGGTGTTTTTTATTTATTCGGTGAATTACAATGAGGATCACTCTTTAGCTGGGTGTTCAAGATATATTTTGTATCTTAAATGATCGTGGATACCAGCTTTGATCTTGGACGGTAACCTTTCCTTCCACGAGAAAACGATGCAAAAATCATAAACTTAACTTTTATGTATATTTTTATTGCATTGTTTTTTTTCATCGATCTGGTTATTTAACGGAGTAGTGGACATGGACCCTTGATGCGTTTGCGGCTGGCTCTCGTGTCCTGCGTCAAAGCACCCGCGGTGAATACAGGTAAATGCCTGCGTCCTGTCCGGTTATCTGGTTATTTCAAGGCGTTGCGGTTTTGTTCCGGCTCGTATTCCGTGCAGGTGACGGCAGCTTCTTGCATTCGTGAGGTTGCGAGCTTTGTTCCTGAAAATGTTTAGCTGGTTTTACCAGGTATAAACAAAACTTGATAGTTTTAGCAATCATCACTTTCCCTACGATATATTCGTCACGTATTTAAAGTGTGTGTCAGTTTCTTACCTACTACTAGTCGTGTCACAAGTTCCTTAGAACCAGTGTGGTGAAAGGATTTAAAGTGCGCCTCAATGGCTCCAAATGTATCACCTGTCTCAATGTTACAGAAATAGTGATGAAGATGTTCTCGATACTTATGTTTTATGTTGACAGTTGCTTCTCTCCCTGATCATGTCGTAAAAGTCGACTAAGGAATAGTATCCTCCAACATGATGAGATACAATAAGCAAGTATTCCCAAGGAGGGTTGACGTCAGGCAGGCGGCCGGTCATAAAACACTTTAGCCAAAACTCTTACAGCATGATCCAAGAAGGGATAAGGGCAGGAAGATGATGGTTTTTGCTAGTTCTTTGATTTAAATGAACGAACTTACTTAAAAAAGAAAATTATGTTAGAAGTTCTTGCCTCTTTCTTTTTCTTTTCCCCTACTTTGCTTGCACGGAGCTTTACAAAAATATCAGATCGCATGCATTTCACGGAAATATTCCACCTTGCGCGGTAAGGCAAGTACATGAACCCTCTCGCTAAAGGGCAGCCGGGGGTGGGCCTTATCCAATATTTATTAAGTTATTTCAAAGAAAATCGTATAATTAACACCATAGCCTCCCCACCAGACGCGTGCAACCTTCGCCATAGATTAGCTCAGGTGAGGAGATGAGATGTTTGGGTATACCAACGGATTGTAGTCTACTTGATAGTTGCTTAAAACTATTCAAATTTATGCACATTTTACATACGTTATTGATAAAATTATGTTATCTGACGAAAAAATCTAATAGTTTGTATAATCGATGCAACTTCTACATCAAAATTTAAAAAATAGAACCTGTCGGAATCTATCGGAGTATCGCGAGGCAGAGTTCAATAAAAGCCTACTTTACTATTCGAACTGCACGGCGTTTACTCTATACTGTTCTAATATCTGTTAGGTAATAGACGGCCTCGGTGGCGTGGCGATTGCTCGGCAGAGACGCAAGAGGCGCGGATTCGATTCCCGCTGCGGAAGAAATGTTTGCATGATCTGTAAATATTTCTTCCGCGTCACACAGGGAATCCTAGTGTGGGGTCAGGACTATGTATGTGACTGTTGGGTGTTATTTATTTATAGTATTCATGCTGCTATCAATGACAGCTCTTGAACTCAGCTTAGTTAATTCCCGTTCAGTGGTAATTTAGCAGACCAAACTGAATGGCGTTCAGTCTTATTTTGAAATCTCGTAAAACTCAACATTACTCGTCAAGTCAAAGTTGACTAAGGGATAGACCTCTCCAAAATGATGGACCCGCTATAGGCGATGGGCTGATCACCTGTCAGCATAGTTCACCATATCCATCTTGGGACTTTAAATCGGAAGTGGCTGCAAGTTTTCCTGTGTTTGCTTGTGCCTCTGCCCACCCCATTAGGGATACGGGCGTGATAATATATATGTATGTACTCTACAAAAAAACATCATCATGAATAAGTTATTCAATTCATTCACCAGCAAGAGACACCAAAGACGTGTACAAGAGGACATATCCAATTAGTACCTACACCTCGATGGTGGCTGGTGGCTCGTCTGCGCATCGCTCTGGCGACACAATTAGCATTCAGCCGACTCCTTACGTGTTCCAAACTTAATGAGTGTGTGCGACTGGCGTATTTTTGAAATTCGCATCAACCCTTTGAAAACATGGCCATCGCAAAAATATGTAAATGTATCCCGCGACACAATGTACTAGGCGAGCAGTAGTACGACACTGGTTTCTTGCATTGCACGGTCACAATTGGGATGGGTGACAAGTGGCATTACGAGCTGAGTGCCGTGCTTCGGAGCCGGAGGGCACGTTAAATTGTCGGTCTCGGCTTTTAAATCGTTAAGCCATAACGGAGGCCTTTAGGCGGCCTAAAAACTCGATCACAAGAGTTGGCCACTAGCTCACACGAACTTATTACTGCTTTCTTGACTAGGTCCGAGGACCACCGAATACTAAGCCCTTTTGAATTTATCCGCACTTAGCTGGTTATTGACCAAACGTGGAATGAGTAAAAGAACTAGTTACCCTTGTTTCAAACCAGTGCAGTCTTAATGAGGATCTTTTCATTCACGTAAATATAAATATCCGTGGGCATTTTACACAGCGCCATCTAGCCGTCAACTAAGCAAAGCTTGTACTATGGGAACCAGATGGCTTATAGAATACTTATATACTTTTTTTTGTAAATACATACTTATAATACATAGTATTACAACACCCAGACCCGGAAGAAATATTTGCAGAACATGCAAACATTTCTCCTGCAGCGGGAATTAAACCCGTACCTCTAGCGTCTCAGCCGAGCACTCGCCCGCCACGCCACGCGACCTCTTTTAACGTTTTAATTTCAATGTCATACTGATTCCCTCACCATATTTTCCTTAGTCGTTTACTTGAGAGTCGTAGCTCAAAAATCATCATGTTTCAAACACAAAAATCCATTGGTGTACGACCAGTTTGAACCCACCCTAGATCTAAATCTTTGTCACCTGATCTTGTCAGATTTTTATTCATCTACCTCGAAATAAGTGTATCTACTGTAATACCTTACCGTGCCTTCACCTACTCGCACCGGGCGAAAATTGATTATGTCTTTAGGCTAAGCAATGTAGTGTGGATCTTTGAATATTCTATGACTTGTTATTCGATTAGGCAGGTCCTGGCGAGGTGGGCGGGCTTACTCATTAATAAATTAATGAAAAAACTCGTTTCTACACCTTTAAATAGAAAGTTCAAAACATATAAAACATAACATATAACAAGTTAGAACTATAACACAATAGAACATATATGTACCTAGTAAAAAAAATAAAAAATTGTAAGATTAAAAGTGTTAGGTTTAAGATATATAGTTTCAAGAAATAAAAGGCTTTTATATTTATATAAATAGAAAGTTCAAAATATGTAACTGAAAAAAGCTGCGTTTTGTACAAATAACTTTTCCCTTAAATCAACATTATTATTACGCGTATTTAACATTTTGTGTTTGCAATAAATATATAAACAGTATCTCATTAAAACTTACTGACATCATGTCTTGAATAAGGTTCATAAATAAGACATAATTCGACTCTAACTTTATATGAATCAGAAGGATATCCTATTATATTAGATACTAGCAGACCGCCCCGGCTTCGCACGGGTATTTAACAAATTAGGATTTTTTAGGTAAATTTTTTACACCTCGGGTTACATTATTGGAGTTTTAGTAAGGATGCCTAATTTCTTTGCAAATAAATTATAGCCTATGTTATTCCGTAATAATGTAGCTATATACTGGTGAAAGAATTTTTTAAATCGGTTCAGTAGTTTCGGAGCTTATCCGTTACAAACAATAAAATCTTTCCTCTTTATAATATTAGTGTAGATATCAAATCATCAGCGACAGAAATGTTTAAGTACATCCAGCCCTTACTTATAAATTTCCTAAAAATATTATCAATAGAATTGAGAGTAATCTCCACCTAATTAAATATTTAAGTTAAAAGTATCTATACTTTGCGAAAAACGGCGATATCTTTAATATCTTGAAAGCCGTGAGATAAACCGAGTAATTCACTCGTATCACCTTTCAGAACGAAGCTCATTCTCCATCCATCATCTGGGAAAAACGTCAAAACGGACGTGCCAATCGCAATTCACGTAACCCGCATCACCTCTGCACACAAAGACATCACTACGACCTCAGCAGGCTGTAGCCAAGTCGCTTTGCGACTAACAAGGTCGCTAAACGCTGCTACTACTACTTTGTCACTTCTTTCGAATCAAGGATCGTTGAAAGAAAAAAAGAAAGAAAGAAAAGCATTAATTTAGCACACACACAAAATTAACAAATTAATGCGACTTGACTAAAAATAAGATATATCGTGAAAGAGATAGTAGATATGCAAACAAATAGCGATGAACGTACATAAAAGTACCAGGTTAAAGTATTAGTGCGCCTCATAGAGGCTCCTTTTGTGCACTTCTCCACAGCCAGATTTGAATTAGGCCAGTGTTCTAGACGCTTGTGAAATCAATTACAATGAAATTATTTTTAGATAAATACTCGCATTTGTTAACTTTTATTCTAAACTAGCTGACCCGACAGACTTCGTCCTGTTCATTCGTCATTTGTATGGGAAAAAGAAAAGGGCTATTTTTAGGGTTTTTCCAGCAATAATTCTAATTTTTCTCGCCGTAAAAACCATCCTTGAACTTCAACGAACATTTTAAAAAAAGATTTGGCCAAATTGGTCCAGGCGTTGTTGAGTTATGCGCTTACACACATTTTGCGATTCATTTATATATATAAGACTAGTATTTTCGCTTGCGGGCGCGAGCTGCACGCAGCTCGCGAGGGACGTAATCGCTGCTGGTGAAAAAAAAAAAAAAAAAAACAACTGTCACCTTTGGCATTTGCGTTGCGCCATCCTCTACGACATTTGTTCGAGCACTCTATACCTATCGCTTATAGTTTTCGAGATATCGTCGGTCAAAGTTTGTATGGCGGCCATCTTGTTTTCCGCCATTTTGAATTTTTTTCACCGCGGATCGAATTCGACCAGGGTGCATGTCCACATTCCGCAAGCAGGGTGGGTGTCGGTCTTGTCGTTTCGTCTGGCAGTAGGTGAGGTCTCTGATGAGGAGCAGTTTTCGAAGATTTCGGATTTTTCCCAAATTGGAATTGACTCCCTGAACACTTCCCCCATACATCATTTTGGCCCATCTCTACTCCTTCTGGGAGAACAATGATGTCAGTGAGTGAGTGAGTCAGTGGGTTTGCAGCTATATATAGTACTAGTATTTTCGCTTGCGGGCGCGAGCTGCACGCAGCTCGCGAGGGACGTAATCGCTGCTGTTGAAAAAAAAAAAAAAAAAAAACAACTGTCACCTTTGGCATTTGCATCGCGCCATCCTCTATGACATTTGTTCGAGCACACCTTACCTATCTATTCTAGTTATCGAGATATCGTCGGTCAAAGTTTGTATGGCGGCCATCTTGTTTTCCGCCATTTTGAATTTTTTTCACCGCACATCGGATTCGACCAGGGTGCATGTCCACATTCCGCAAGCAGGGCGGGTGTCGGTCTTTTAGTTTCGTCTGGCAGTAGGTGAGGTCCCTGATGAGGAGCAGTTTTCGAAGATTTCGGATTTTTCCCCTACTCGAATTGACTTCCTGAACACTTCCGCCATACATCATTTTGACCCATCTCTACTCCTTCTGGGAGAACAATGATGTCAGTGAGTCAGTAGATCAGTGGGTTTGCATTTGCAGCTATATATAGTACTAGCAGCCGCCCGCGGCTTCGCTCACGCGGTACCCAGATAAAAAGTACCCTATGTCCCATTCCAGCACACGTAGGTACCTACCTACTATCCTCATTATTCATTATAATATAGTGTACGCTAAACGATGACTAAAGTATTGCCATCTCTTACCATTTCATAATGACAAACAGTGACAGGGCTAACTTTAAGCAATGGCTAACTTTAGCGAACGAATATGAATAATGGTATGTAAATATATTCTGTAGTTTTTGCGTGAAAGAGTAACAAACATACCTAAATATAAAAATTAAGAAATTTCAGTGAATTTAG
This sequence comes from Scotopteryx bipunctaria, assembly GCA_949320045.1. Classification (NCBI taxonomy): domain Eukaryota; kingdom Metazoa; phylum Arthropoda; class Insecta; order Lepidoptera; family Geometridae; genus Scotopteryx; species Scotopteryx bipunctaria. The sequence continues at coordinate 7,988,492 of OX439461.1, read as the reverse complement.
TAAAAAATTTAAGAGTTAAGGTCATGGGCACCGGCAGAAATAATTCCCGGGTGGTGCAGATTTTAGTTTTCTTACAATCTTTGCCGTATATGATTGTTAATAAAAAGATGAAATTTTAGTCTGAATGTTCGAGACATTTACAAATTTCTGACTATTCATTATGAATTTATTATATAGGTACCCAGTCGTCACGGCTCACACCTATTTGTTCACGACGATCGAAATTTAAAAATTCTAAATTGGTGGGCCAGGAGTACCGGGATCGATATTAATCGATTTCCATTACTTCTCTGAACGCACCCTTTAAAGTACCGCTACTCTACACCAGATGGCACCAGCATAAATGGGATGAACTTAACAGAGAAAGCGCAATACAGTTTCAATAATTCCTGTTGATCCCGAGATTCCCAAGGGGTGCAAGTGCACCCTCTGGCACCCCCTTGCCGGCGCCCATGGTTAAGGTAAACTTTTAAAACGCAACAATAGCGCGTCAAAATTTGATCAGAATTAGCAGCGACATCTAGTTTTTAGACGTAGAATTACGTCAGAACTCCATGAATAATCAAGATTGGAAACTTATTAGACCAGTAGTAACTTATGCTTCCTTTCACAGGTAATTTGACATTGACAGTTCCTTTTCCATATGTTTTGTATCATCTATTACTAATCTTTGGTATCATCGCTGTCATATGTCAAAATAAAAGTATTCTATTTTTCATGAAAAACATGCCAAAAATAAAGAATTTGCAGGTAATTATGACATCAACTAAATGAGAAAAATCGGCTCTTTAATTTGATATAGGTTATGTGCAGTTTTAGACCAAAAATTGATTCCAGGTTTTCATCCCTTTTCACCCCTTTAGAGATTGAATTTTGAAAAATCACTTCTTAGTACACCCCTACGTACCAAGGTTTACCTACACTGAAAATTTCAAGTCTTTACGTCCAGCGGTTTAGGCTGTGCGTTGTCTGTCAGTCAGTCAGTCAGTCAGTCAGTCAGTCAGTCAGGACAAAGATTCTTATAATATAAGATAACTAGTATTTTCGCTTGCGGGCGCGAGCTGCACGCAGCTCGCGAGGGACGTAATCGCTGCTGTTGAAAAAAAAAAAAAAAAAAAAAAAAATACTATCACTTTCGGCATTTGCATCGCACCATCCTCTATGACATTTGTTCAAGCACTTCCTGCGTATCGCTTTTAGTTTTCGAGATATCGTCGGTCAAAGTTTGTATGGCGGCCATCTTGTTTTCCGCCATTTTGAATTTTTTTCACCCCACATCGGATTCGACCAGGGTGCATGTCCACATTCCGCAAGCAGGGTGGGTGTCGGTCTTTTAGTTTCGTCTGGCAGTAGGTGAGGTCCCTGATGAGGAGCAGTTTTCGAAGATTTCGGATTTTTCCCAAATTGGAATTGACTCCCTGAACACTTCCCCCGTACATCATTTTGGCCCATCTCTACTCCTTCTGGGAGAACAATGATGTCAGTGAGTGAGTCAGTGAGTGGGTTTGCAGCTATATATAATATAATAATAACTAGTATTTTCGCTTGCGGGCGCGAGCTGCACGCAGCTCGCGAGGGACGTAATCGCTGCTGTTGAAAAAAAAAAAAAAAAAAAACAACTGTCACCTTTGGCATTTGCATCGCGCCATCCTCTATGACATTTGTTCGAGCACACCTTACCTATCTATTCTAGTTATCGAGATATCGTCGGTCAAAGTTTGTATGGCGGCCATCTTGTTTTCCGCCATTTTGAATTTTTTTCACCGCACATCGGATTCGACCAGGGTGCATGTCCACATTCCGCAAGCAGGGCGGGTGTCGGTCTTTTAGTTTCGTCTGGCAGTAGGTGAGGTCCCTGATGAGGAGCAGTTTTCGAAGATTTCGGATTTTTCCCCTACTCGAATTGACTTCCTGAACACTTCCGCCATACATCATTTTGACCCATCTCTACTCCTTCTGGGAGAACAATGATGTCAGTGAGTCAGTAGATCAGTGGGTTTGCATTTGCAGCTATATATAGTACTAGCAGCCGCCCGCGGCTTCGCTCACGCGGTACCCAGATAAAAAGTACCCTATGTCCCATTCCAGCACACGTAGGTACCTACCTACTATCCTCATTATTCATTATAATATAGTGTACGCTAAACGATGACTAAAGTATTGCCATCTCTTACCATTTCATAATGACAAACAGTGACAGGGCTAACTTTAAGCAATGGCTAACTTTAGCGAACGAATATGAATAATGGTATGTAAATATATTCTGTAGTTTTTGCGTGAAAGAGTAACAAACATACCTAAATATAAAAATTAAGAAATTTCAGTGAATTTAGTAAAAAATTTAAGAGTTAAGGTCATGGGCACCGGCAGAAATAATTCCCGGGTGGTGCAGATTTTAGTTTTCTTACAATCTTTGCCGTATATGATTGTTAATAAAAAGATGAAATTTTAGTCTGAATGTTCGAGACATTTACAAATTTCTGACTATTCATTATGAATTTATTATATAGGTACCCAGTCGTCACGGCTCACACCTATTTGTTCACGACGATCGAAATTTAAAAATTCTAAATTGGTGGGCCAGGAGTACCGGGATCGATATTAATCGATTTCCATTACTTCTCTGAACGCACCCTTTAAAGTACCGCTACTCTACACCAGATGGCACCAGCATAAATGGGATGAACTTAACAGAGAAAGCGCAATACAGTTTCAATAATTCCTGTTGATCCCGAGATTCCCAAGGGGTGCAAGTGCACCCTCTGGCACCCCCTTGCCGGCGCCCATGGTTAAGGTAAACTTTTAAAACGCAACAATAGCGCGTCAAAATTTGATCAGAATTAGCAGCGACATCTAGTTTTTAGACGTAGAATTACGTCAGAACTCCATGAATAATCAAGATTGGAAACTTATTAGACCAGTAGTAACTTATGCTTCCTTTCACAGGTAATTTGACATTGACAGTTCCTTTTCCATATGTTTTGTATCATCTATTACTAATCTTTGGTATCATCGCTGTCATATGTCAAAATAAAAGTATTCTATTTTTCATGAAAAACATGCCAAAAATAAAGAATTTGCAGGTAATTATGACATCAACTAAATGAGAAAAATCGGCTCTTTAATTTGATATAGGTTATGTGCAGTTTTAGACCAAAAATTGATTCCAGGTTTTCATCCCTTTTCACCCCTTTAGAGATTGAATTTTGAAAAATCACTTCTTAGTACACCCCTACGTACCAAGGTTTACCTACACTGAAAATTTCAAGTCTTTACGTCCAGCGGTTTAGGCTGTGCGTTGTCTGTCAGTCAGTCAGTCAGTCAGTCAGTCAGTCAGTCAGGACAAAGATTCTTATAATATAAGATAATAACGACCGACGTCATACAACCTGTGTCACTTAGACCGAGATGCATCATTTGACACCTCATTTGTCAAAATCTGACCAGTAGATCAGCTACGAAAGAATAGATTAACACAATTGCATACATACATAGACTGCTAAACACAAAAACCCCCGTTTTGCTTCACGTAATCGAGTAAAAAAATATATAAGTCATTGCGAGCGCCATACATTTTTGCACGTAATGTCTAACGATTTCGTTAGAAGTATCTGACTTGGCTACATGCTCTATTCTTTGTGCGCCGCCTCGGCAATGATCGGCCCGGACGGGTTATTAGCCCCCCTTATCACACCGCATCTTGTCATTCCAACTTTACGATTCGCATTCATTGTTTTTGCGAGCTCATCGCGGCCCCCTCGATCCGAATCGACATTTCGTATAAGAGCCTGTAAAAACTCCATACACCAACAATACACCTAAAATCCACCGCGATATAAACCTTAATACGACGCTGTAGGGGTTATGTTTTCTTGTAAATGCAAACGTGAGCGAAGAGATGTGTAGCAAACGGGATACGCTTGAATTATTTAGACGACAATCGTGCCTGTGCTGTGATCGCTTTTTCTCATTTCTATCGAATAGAAAGTACCACCTATCTCTCTCTGCCATCCTGCATCAGAGAGAGATGGTTGTTTCAAGGATTGTATGCAAAGCATGCGTCAGAAAGTGATGCTCTTATACATTAGGGGTTGCATGTTCTCAATGTTGTTTGAATAATGTCCCGACCGACATTGGTGTGCTCAATATTCAGAGCATATGAGCATCAAAACACTTTTTATTCCATTCCCATTTGGAAAGCGATTTGCAAATTGGTAATACGCGTTGCTTGCTTCTTTGGCTTATAGATAATGACTTTCGAATATCTCCTACAGAACACCAGCAGATTTGTAATTGGATCTTTGCCTTCAAATAAGTTAGTGGGTTCGAATACAGTTGGGCGTCAATGAGTTTTTGTATTCTGAACTTACCTCTACCATTTGATAGGTTATTTTGAAAAAGTTAGAAAACATGTGTCAAGCGCACTAAAAATGCAAGTTTATCAAGGAACATTTTAGTCTGTCAGCCACAATGATTTGGGAAAACAGAACATGCCAAAGTAAAGTTTACAGTATCGAAATTATAAGTCATACATTACAACCCTCACTAGTACTCAATTCATATGCTAGCACTCATATCTTCGAATCAAATGAGCCATTGAATGTCGCACACAGTTACCCCCCACGAGTCAAAAGAGATGAAACTTCAAACGGGCAGAGCATATCATACATTACCATAATAACTGTCGAAGGATTGCAAGACATTTTTCCCCGGGACTGGCCAGCGATGCCGGGCGCTGGTAAATTAAAATGTGAATAATTAACAGCGACCTGAACCCCCCCTACCCCCTGTGAGCTATTTTTCCCCCCTAGGTAGGAAAGGATGCTACACAAAAATATAAAGATTAAAGTGTTGATTATCAAGTGTTTATTACAGGAATTTTATTACCAGAAAAGGAAGAAAATTATCGAAAGGTTTTACAGTTCTTTTTAGCCGCATCTATTACACACTACTGTCCTAGTTACTATGAGTAAATAAATAAAAGATAAACTTATTGAAACGCTTACAATTCATAGACGAGACTATTACAAACTACAACGCCGTCATTCACAGTACATCCACCGTTCATCTACACAATACTACTGTAATTTACCTTCGTCAGTCAGCTCTGACATATCCCACGATCAAAAAATTACACTCCAACACTTGGTTCATCACAACGGGTAAAAATTAAAATGTAAATTAACAATAAACGGGTTTAATGACCTGCCCTGATCTACTCTGCCTTGTAAATCAACCGGATGCCCACTTAGTCACGGCCTACTCAGGAGTATCAGTCCACCGCACCTCACCGCTGATTCAACGATCCACAAAAATAGAGTTTTTGGTTATATTTGGTTTGTTAAATTCCGTAATTGACGAAATTCGCGCGAGCGAACCCACAGGAACGCTTGATTTAACGACCCTATCAGACACACTCACTCGACTGACACCAGCCACCACAAGGTCACAAAAAGGCAGGGAAACGCCACACCAGGACTTTCGGTCTTGTCACAGCAGCACAGCAGGGGACGCTGGCGCTCTGGACCCTCGCCGACGACAGCGTGCGCCAGAAGGCGGCAGGTAGAAAGGTTGCGACACGTGCTCGCCACGTGGTCGCGCCCGTACGGAGCACCTCTTTTCTGGAAAATTCATAGCCCGGCGTAAGCGAAAGTGCTCTTTAGCCTGCGAAGCGGGGTGCAACCTTAGCAAATCTGCCCTTGTGTATTCATGCACAGGGTTGAGGATGTCCCACGAGCTCCGCTCGGCAATCGAGGAAGACCAAAAATCAAAGATCAAAAGTTCAAGACTCTTACCAGAGGCACAAAGCTGATAATACGCACAAAACACGTGCGCCCGAAGGAATCACACGCGTGGGTTCTCCCGTGGAGGATTCCCGCTACGCCAGACACAGAAGCCAGGATATATTAGCCAGCAAATACGATTTTCATCAAAAGCTCCACGCCACGTTCTCCACATCGATCCGTCAAAAAGATCCTTGCCCTCTCGCTCTGACCGAGCGAGACCAAAGAAAGAACTCAAACGACATTGACAGTTCGATCCGTCTTGAGAGGGACACTGACACTCACAAATCGCCCGTGCCAAGCCAGAGTGTGACCAGCAAAAACCAAAATTATTACCTATCTCGCTGAACGGAACTTTCAAATAAAAAGGGGGGAAAAATCGAACGTTACAGCACCCCCTTTCCCGGGTAAGAATTCACGCAGGGAATTCTTTGGACGCCCCCGTCCTTACCTACTCCCGGAGGAACAAAAAAAAGAAAATCAAAAAGCAACAAAAAAAAACACCTAACCGACGCCATCTGGCAACACCTCATGTTTTCTACGTACAAAATCTGCCCGTTCACTGCAAAACCTATCATAACAACCCCAAAATATAGACGCACTCGACGGTAACCAGCTACCGGTAGAGGGCGCTATGTTGATCCTCAGATCGAGATAGTATATTCGGTCGAATATTCTATTCCAGAAGATCGCCGGGTCAAAAAAAAACAAAAGAACGAAAGAAAAAAAAAAGAGAAAAAAAAAAAAAAAAAATTTACTTTTGCAAACTCACTACCGAGCAGACATATATTTTCCCTAAAACTGGGGAAAATTCCTGAGGTGGCTTTCGCCGAGAGCCCATGCAACAGACTACAAACTGTGTGGAACAGGAAAAAACATAGAGTATAACAACCATTACTACGGGAACAACAAAAATTATACCTATAAAATAGGACTAACGCCTACAACTAAAATAACTACTTAGTAACTAAAATTAGTAGATAAATGGAAAGAAAAAATAAAATAAAAAAAAAAATGGCCCCTAGGCCCCATAATGAGCAAAAATGTATACAAATAAAGGTAAAAAAAATAAAAAATAAAAAAAACACACAAACCAAATGCTGTTCAATTATGGTCAGATAAAAACGCGCCTATATCCGCCTCCTACGGAACACCTGGACAAGTAACGGTGGGTGGCCTATTCTAACCCCGGGTCCCCACGGGGAACTTAAAAGTGTTAATCTAAATGGGAATCTACACATTTGAAATCCTTAACATGCCATTTACCTAGAGATTTGCCGGATTCATTTTCTAACTCATAGACTAACGGTGAGAGTTTGCGAACCACCCTACAACGTTCATATTTAGGGGCAAGTTTTGCTGCAAAATGTTTATGAGCGGCGCTAAGTTTGTAGGTACGTTTCCAGACATAATCGCCTACCTGGAACGAAACGTCCCTGCGCCTGCGATTGTAATACTTTGAGTTTTTACTATGAGCCTTTTTAAGGGAATCCTGTACCTCTCTAAAAATATCTCGCAATGGACTCAAACTAGCAACATACTCGCTGCGGGATTTGAAAATCAGCTCCTCAATATCTTGAAAGTCTTTATAAATGCTACCGTCTGTGACCGCTTGCCTACCATGTACTAGCATGAACGGCGTAAATTGGGTAGAATCATTTACAGCCGTATTTATCGCAAATTGGACCTTATGAACGTTTACGTCCCAAGTTCTATGGTCGTTTTCTACGTACGACGCGAGCGCGGTCATAATAGTACGATTATAACGTTCAACAGAATTGACCTGCGGGGAATAAACGGGTGTTAGGTGGACCTGCGGTACTCGGTATTTTGAAAACAGATCTTGCACGTCATGACCGACGAATTGAGAACCGTTATCCGAAATAATAGTTTGGGGAATCCCATGTACTAGAAATACGTGATCCTCGAGACGCTGGGTTATAACCTTCCCAGTGGCTCGCCTCAGAGGAAATAACAAACAATATTTAGAAAAACAACACACCACTACAAGCAGATAAGTATTCTGTAGTCTCGACATAGGCAGTGGGCCAACCAAATCGATGCTGATACACTGGAAGGGGCGGCTGCAGACTTTAGGTTCCCCCATAAAACCTGGAGTTGCTTGTGTGCTGTGCTTATAGGCATTACAAACAGAACAAGATTTAATAAAATTCACGGTATCCTGGTACATACCCGGCCAAAAATACCTCAACTTTAAACGTTTATAAGTTTTAGCTACACCTAGGTGAGCTGCAACAGGTTCAGAATGATTTTCCCTAAGTATACTCTCCCTACATTCCAAAGGAACCACCTCTTTCCACTGGAAATCTCCATTGAGCCTATTACTACTCTTCGTAAAACGATAAAGTCTACCATCGATCAATTGAAAATTCGGACACGCGTTCGGGGTATCTATACAACGCTTAAGAATATTTCGATACCACGTATCAGCGGTATCCGTCGTATTCAGGGAAGCTACAGGAACAGCTCGAGACAGCGCGTCGGGGACAACATTTTCAGCCCCCTTTCTATGTTCGATAATCAATTTGAAAGGGGATAACCTACAACCCCATCGCGCCAGGCGACCGGTGGGATTTTTGAGATTGAAAAACCACTTTAAACTAGCATGATCCGTCACAACGCGGACTGGCTTACTACCCTCGATATAAGGACGAAAATGCTCAACTGCGTGTACTACGGCCAACGCCTCGCGCTCGGTGGCGGAATAGTTACGTTCGGTCGGGGTCAGAGACCTACTATAGTACGCGATCGGATGTTCCTGACCGTCGAGAGTCTGCGTGAGAGATCCTCCTACTCCGAAATCTGACGCGTCGCAGTGCACGGAAAACGGTAGGCTAAAATCGGGACACGCCAAAACCGGTGCACTCGTGAGGGCTAGCTTTAGATCGGTAAAAGCCCTTTCTGCCTCCGCCGACCAGCTAAAAGGTGGGGCACCCTTCCTAGTAGACGTGAGAGCATTCAATGGTCCCGCCCGGTGGCTAAAGTTTTTAATGAATCGACGGTAATATGAAGCCGTCCCCAGAAAACGTTTTACATCCTTTCTACAGACCGGCGTAGGGAAATCCACGATAGCTTTAACTTTATCGGGGTCTGTACGCAACCCAAATTGATCAATGACATGACCCAAATACTTCAATTGCTCCCTAAAAAATTTACATTTACCCATATTGATTGTAAGTCCAGCATCACGTAAACGATCCTTGACTCGTACGAGTAAATCAACATGTTCCTCGAAGGTAGGGGAAATTATAATGATATCATCAAGGTAGATAAATACTTTATTGCTGAATTCAGGACCAAACAATTTATCCATAAGACGCTGCTGTGTACTACCAGCGGACGTAAGACCAAAACACAATCGCCTGAAGTGGAACAGGCCCCGGTTCATGACGGTGAAGGCCGTCTTCTCCCTGGACTCCAGGTCAAGAGGAATCTGATGATAGGCTGCCTTTAGATCTAGCGAAGACAGATACTTGGCGTCGCGCAGCTGGTCCAGAATATGGTTGACGTAGGGCAGCGGGTACGCGTCATGCTTCGTTACCTCGTTCAGTTTCCTGCTATCCAAGCAGAACCTGAAGGAGCCGTCAGACTTCGGCGCAAGGGTCACCGGGTTATTCCAGGCGCTATTGCTAGGTTCGATGACGCCGTCGCGTAGCATCTGGTCGACTTGCCTGTTGACCTCCGCCAGCCTTTCCGGAGACAGGGGATAATAGCGCTGTTTAATGGGAGGATGGTCTCCCGTATCGATTTTGTGTGATACTAGTTGCGTCAAGCCTAAGCCTTTCTTCTCGGCTGAAATGTCTTCAAATTGCTTGATCAAACTCTCCGCCAGCTGCTTTTGTCTATTGCTCAGAGATTCGAAATCACGGAGGAAATTGTCCGTGGTCACTATGGCGTCTACGCGGTCTTTCAGTGAAAAATATTTACTATCAGAAAGTAAAGAAAGAATGTCTGGTGCTATTTTGAATGCCTTCCAGAAATTTATCCCGAAGATGAGCTCAGTGGAGACCCCAGGAACTACATAGAACTTGACGATGGACGTCTTCCCAGCAACCGTGACGGGCAGATACACATAGCCTGTAACGGGAGACAGGGAGTCGTTCGCCGTCCTAATATACTGCAAATCCACAGATCTATGCAAAGAGACCAGATTCACAAAATGCCTAATCGCGTCGCTACCTATAATTGAAATCTCAGACCCTGAATCCATGAGCCCTCTGAACTTCAAATCGTAAACTGATATGGTTAAAAAGGGGCGTTTGTCATTGTTATATTCTACTTCGTGAACCAGCTTAGAAGACCTATTGGCAAAGAAGTCTTTGATAAAACCTAACCAAGATTGCCAATCATCTTCAGCCTGCCCCTGGCCGCTAGGAGCCACCCCAGCACGAAAACGCTGGTTCACGCTACAGAGTTTTTTGGAACCGCAGACCCTGTGGTTATACCAAGAGAACAGTTCGGACAATTTTTCAGAGTTACGCCCTTACCCCCGCAACGGTAACAAATTAAAGTGAAAGGGGCCCTACACTTGTTGAGACTGTGACCATTGATCCGACAACGGACACAGAAGTCATCCTTACTCGACTCTACTGCTGCTAGTCTGAGTCCAGAGCGGTTATTAGTATGTTTATAACCCAAATCCGGAGCTATGCAAGAGGTAGTTGTTTTCGGAGGCTCAGAAAACAATTCAGAACGTTGTTTAGCACTTTCTAAAAGCCTACATTTCTTTTTCAGATCTAACCAAGATTCAGCTGGGTTCAGAGCCAGTTGTTTTGTGTAGAAAGGTCTAATGTTAAAAAGGACAATATTCAACTTCTCATCATCAGGCACGGGCTTAGATAAGCGTGAAAAATAGTTCTGCATGACACTAAGATAATTTACAATACTCTCATCAGAGCCCTGAGTGCGGGTTCTGATTTCCTGCAACAGTCTGTAATCATAATCGAATGGTAGGTATTCATCGAGCAATAAATCTTTCAAACTGGTCCAATCTTTCACCTCTCTATGAACCCCACGATACCAGCATAGAGCTTCATCTGTGAACAGCTCTGCTGCAGAGTTGAAGAGTTTAGCATCAGATATACCTCTAGATAAAGTTAGTTCTTCTAACCTTTGAATAAAAGCTTTGACACAAGACTTTCCATTAAATTTCAAGTTAAGTGTATGAATAGCTGAATGCTTGCTACAACTAGGATGACTATTCTGAATACTAGTATCCAACTTTACCCCAGGACTAGACTCTGTGTTTGAGCTATCATCATCAGCTTGGGTAATGCTACTTTTGAAATTACATAGGATCCTATCCAATCTCCTAAGCAATCTATCTAGGCGTTCTTGTAGGTTAGTATAAAGTGAATATAAGTCCTCTCCCTCTTTAGGAAGGTTTAGTCGACCCAGTCTATGAAAGAGGTGATGACCCAAAGCTTGAACACGATTCAATATCTTTAGAGAGCAAGGTTTCTGTGCAGCCCCAGATATAAGATCAGAGAGACTCTCTAGCTTGGCTCGAACGACCTCAAGCTCCGAAGCAACCTCTAATTCGACCGATACCACTTCATCGGATGGTATCTCTTTGTTGAGAGCACGAACCTGAGTCCTAAGAGCAGCGACAGTATCAGCAGTAGGCTTGGCGCCGCGGATCCTAATCTCATACTCTAACTCATCCTTAGCCAGCACATTGAAAGCAATAGGCCTTTCTTCCAACATGGTGCTGAGTGAAAACAATCAAAAAAAAATAAAAATAAAAAAAATAGCTAAATTATTGTGTAAAATAAAGGAACAATTAACCCCAGCTACCCCTAGGCAGTAATAGAATCGAGGCAAATCACACTTACAAGCATAAAGCTAATTCCAAACCCAAAAACAATTGAAAATTAAGTTTTCTTATAAGTGGCCTACTCGGCACAAAATTATAATACAAAAAATCGAAAATCAGCTAGTAAAACGCCCACTAGGGCTCCCAGCTAGTTCTAGAATGACTACAGGGTAGATTCCCCAGTCTAAACCTAGTCCTAATATCAAAATAAGTTAAAACCAAGTTACCATCCGGTTGAGGCGAGAGAGGTCAGTCTTCACTGAGCGAAATAGACCAGAGAATAGACAAAATTTTACCTTATGTCGGCAGGTCACCGGTCCCAGTGTTCGGGCGCCAAATTGTGAGCTATTTTTCCCCCCTAGGTAGGAAAGGATGCTACACAAAAATATAAAGATTAAAGTGTTGATTATCAAGTGTTTATTACAGGAATTTTATTACCAGAAAAGGAAGAAAATTATCGAAAGGTTTTACAGTTCTTTTTAGCCGCATCTATTACACACTACTGTCCTAGTTACTATGAGTAAATAAATAAAAGATAAACTTATTGAAACGCTTACAATTCATAGACGAGACTATTACAAACTACAACGCCGTCATTCACAGTACATCCACCGTTCATCTACACAATACTACTGTAATTTACCTTCGTCAGTCAGCTCTGACATATCCCACGATCAAAAAATTACACTCCAACACTTGGTTCATCACAACGGGTAAAAATTAAAATGTAAATTAACAATAAACGGGTTTAATGACCTGCCCTGATCTACTCTGCCTTGTAAATCAACCGGATGCCCACTTAGTCACGGCCTACTCAGGAGTATCAGTCCACCGCACCTCACCGCTGATTCAACGATCCACAAAAATAGAGTTTTTGGTTATATTTGGTTTGTTAAATTCCGTAATTGACGAAATTCGCGCGAGCGAACCTACAGGAACGCTTGATTTAACGACCCTATCAGACACACTCACTCGACTGACACCAGCCACCACAAGGTCACAAAAAGGCAGGGAAACGCCACACCAGGACTTTCGGTCTTGTCACAGCAGCACAGCAGGGGACGCTGGCGCTCTGGACCCTCGCCGACGACAGCGTGCGCCAGAAGGCGGCAGGTAGAAAGGTTGCGACACGTGCTCGCCACGTGGTCGCGCCCGTACGGAGCACCTCTTTTCTGGAAAATTCATAGCCCGGCGTAAGCGAAAGTGCTCTTTAGCCTGCGAAGCGGGGTGCAACCTTAGCAAATCTGCCCTTGTGTATTCATGCACAGGGTTGAGGATGTCCCACGAGCTCCGCTCGGCAATCGAGGAAGACCAAAAATCAAAGATCAAAAGTTCAAGACTCTTACCAGAGGCACAAAGCTGATAATACGCACAAAACACGTGCGCCCGAAGGAATCACACGCGTGGGTTCTCCCGTGGAGGATTCCCGCTACGCCAGACACAGAAGCCAGGATATATTAGCCAGCAAATACGATTTTCATCAAAAGCTCCACGCCACGTTCTCCACATCGATCCGTCAAAAAGATCCTTGCCCTCTCGCTCTGACCGAGCGAGACCAAAGAAAGAACTCAAACGACATTGACAGTTCGATCCGTCTTGAGAGGGACACTGACACTCACAAATCGCCCGTGCCAAGCCAGAGTGTGACCAGCAAAAACCAAAATTATTACCTATCTCGCTGAACGGAACTTTCAAATAAAAAGGGGGGAAAAATCGAACGTTACACCCCTCACCTAGCCCACTGCACCCCACACGCCACCCAGATGTATTAGTTTTAAGCTCTCACTTGGTATGAACACGATTTAGGGTGAAATACAAAAAGGAAAGTAGTTGACGTTTGGCGTTAAAATCGCGCGGCTCGCTTCGTCTAGTTTTTGAGGAGGCTGGAGCCATTTGGTTGATTTCCCTGCACGCCAATTTCGGCCTTCGGTCTTCGTAGTTTTATATAGTTACATCAGCGTCACGTGTTCATTAACTATGCTGGTGGTTTATTCGAAAAGGTTCTAATGTTGACTTTCGTTTTGCAATACTCGGTACTCCACATCCACCCACTGCTAGGTTTTCCTACATAATGTGGAGGGCATCGCGTCATTCCAATTTGACAGCAATTAATGTTCTGAGGGACATAACTCGCACTTTAGTCGGTCTTATCCACAAAAAAGATATGGGAACCAGATGGCTGATAGAATACTTATAATGCATAATATAATTCTACAACACCCAGACCCGGAAGAAATATTTACAAAACATACAAACATTTCTCCCGTGGCGGGAATCGAACCCGCGCCTCTTGCGTCTCAGCCGAGCACTCTCCTGCCACGCCACCGAAATCGTCACTAACAAGAAACAACTAGTGACACGACTAGATAGATTTAGGCAATAAGGCCCCGCCCTATCAACATTACTGATTCAATGAGCCGTAGCGGAAAAATCCCGGTCACGATTCTAAATATTGATCAGCTGATCCCGCATCGACGGCCGCGGGAAAAACGGACAGCAACGGTACATTTCATTATTTAAATTTACGTGAAGGTTGCGATACTGGATGAGACTGCTAAATCCTATTTTGTTTTTCTTAAATTTATTTAAGAAACTTGTTGGAATAATATGTATGCTGCCGTCCGATTTCTAAAAAGCCGCTAAGTGACAAACCCAAAATTTTGGCTACGAGCAAAAACGTGAGACATTTTGTTTTCTAGACTTTTTGAAGACTTACACTTTTTATTGAAATACCAAAATGTTTTGTATTTTATAAGCTTGAAGTGTATATATTGCATTAGAATACAAGTTTATTTTATGATTTTTATTTAAGTTTTTGTGTTTCAGTAATGTAAAATGAGTTAACCGTATTTTAAATTGAAAAAGTCCAAAACGGATTTCTATAGCGGTTAACGTGCGGCTCTAAATCTCAGTACTTATAAATGATAGAAAAAAATATGACGCATACTGGTCGATAGAGAAAAAAAAGCGCTTTCGCCCGGTACATAAAAGTCAAATTTAAACAAATGTCACTTAACGGCCTTTTAGTAATCGGACGGCAGTATGATAAAACGAACTTACCTGTATATAAGCTATTAATTTAATATCTTGGCGTGTATGATCTATAAATATAACATACCTACCAGCTTTTACTTAATCCAGTACCAGTTTTACGGATTGACACTTCTTAAAGAAAAAACATAGAATGCGTCCAGCTGCTTCTCTCCCCGAGCATTTCGTAAAAGTCGATTAAGGGATAGTATCCTCTCCAACATGATGGGCGATGGGCTGATTTCCCGTCGCCACGATTCGCCATATCCATCTTGAGACTTTGGATCAGGGGTGGCTGCAATTTTTCTTATGATTACTTGTGGCTCTGCCCACCTCATTAGGGATACGGGCGTGATAATATGTATGTATGTATGTATATTTGTTTGTCGTTTCCACGATATCTAGGTCCTAAAACATTTGCTTCGGTAAAATTGTTGTTGTTTCCGGCCAGAAGGTGAGGAGTGAAAGTTGCTGAATTTTAAAACTGTTTGAACCCAGATATTTTCATTTCTATAACGCCTCCCTGTCGATCATTTGTATAATTAATTTAAATTCAGAAAAATTCAATTGAATTATGAATTTTTTATTACTTGAATGAAATGTGTTAAATTCATAATCCATCTTACTTCTTACTTATATTATGGTGTCTAAAACCTGATTTTAGAAAACTAGCACAAACTGTTTTGAATGCTTTAAAACACTGCATTATTATTTACTAGCTGCCGCCCGCGGCTTCGCTCGCGTGGTACCTACCCGGATAAATAATACCCTATATGTTAATCCAGCACATGTACTATGTATAATTCAAGTTTCATTCAAATCCGTTCAGTAGTTTTTGCGTTAAAGAGTAACAACATCCATACATAAAAACTTTCGCGTTCATAAAATTAGTAAGGATGTTTATTTATTGAATTTACTTCCAAAGGCCATAGATAAATATTCCCTCCATCGCATTATAAATAGAGAACATTAGAGCACCCTCGAGACACGGCGTGCATATTAAACGTCACGCACAAAATACAATTAATTAATAATTCTATTTTTCTAGTCATACTCCCCCATAAGTCCGATATGATATGCTACTATTGGTTCTGAAAAGTCACTGGTATCTCGAACCATTTACGCTTTCGACTTACTTCGTTATTTCGTTCTTCATGCAATTAAGCTGAGATCTATAGAAAGTACTTTTACTTAGCTCGTATATACGGAAAAATCGTGAGGAAACCGGCATATCGTATAACCTAAAAAATTGAAAAACAACTTTTGTTTCGAAAGAACTAATGACACGACTAGTGGTAGTGTTTCCATTCATCTCCGCAACGGCTGGATTCGACTGGAACTTGGAATACACTTAGTTTATGACCTGGAATAAAACATAGGGTACTATTATCCTGGCAAATGCTAATCTTGGATTAAATAAAACTTGCTATCGATATCTCGATCGCAAATGTCTCGCTTGATACCCGCGTGCGGCGAGACTTCTCGAACTTATTTCACTCGATCTGCCTTTATTGTGAATTTGTGACAAATGGTAATTTCCATAATGCATCTATACGACATCGTTTGACCGCACAAAAATACCCGTATATATTATATTCGGTTGTTTTAATTAAACGCGAAGTCCCATGTCCCATGTTGCAGCTATATTTTATCGCGCATGTAAATATATCGTAAATAAAGGGTGTATTGACTTTGCTATGTTTGTGTTATTGGATAATCCTTATTTCGCTGTTTTGTTGGAGATTAATCATAAAGAGATTTGAAAAAAATGCTAGTTTTCTAAAATAAGAGCAACTGGCTAACTTTTATTGGTAAAACTGCAGACACTAGACAGCATTGGTGGTCTAGAGGTAGTGACCTCGCCTTCCGATCCTAAGGTGGTGGGTTTAAATCCGGTCATACACCAATGGATATTTTTATTCGAAAAATTTAGGTACGTGCTTTATTTGGTAAATTGCAAGAATTAAACGTTACATTTGTTCTTTCCTACTTTCCTACAGTTACCTAATAAAATAAATTTACAATATAATAATAATAGCTTCTATTTTTTATACACAATTTTAACTTAACGAAAAACGTAAAAAAAGTAATCTGAAGTAGGTAACAAAAATTAGTACCTAAGTATGTGTTGTGTTGTTTTTTCTTTTTTTTTGTGTGCATAGACCGCTATCAGGGGTAAAAGCCAGCTCTTTCAATTTTTCTAAGTCTAGCGATTCTGCTCCATGTTCTGCTTTTATTGTACGATGTCGTCGTCTCATCTAAATAAAATCACAATACAATTCATAATTCATTAATCTCCATTGTATATCATGCTTGCTTTTTGTTTCCAACCATTTATTTAACATTTTTATCAATATTCTGAGAGCATAACCATCCACAACCAAACCCTTCATCACAGTGATTATTTTAATCATACCCTTTCGTTCCATACATTTATTATTGGCGTTAGAAAAAAAAATCCGTCCGATCGCCGTTCATTGTCCCGTTCAAATAATCGTAAATTCACGAACGGACAAAATATAATAAATTGCCGATGAGATCTGTGCGTAGACGCCAAAAAAAAATGCTATTTGCGAGTTCGAATCCAGCCACTTTCCTCTAACACCGCGCTTTAGGGGCCAAAATTGTTTGGTTTGTCGTTCAAACGCTCGCAAAATCGACACCGATGAGTCTATATTTGCACTTTGGACCCTTTGTTGTCGGCTTTTTTCGGTTGTTTCCGAGTAAAGGCTGATAGAACACGTTTTTCAAATCATTAAACAGTTTCGACCACGGCCGCGGTCGGAAAAAGGAGTACGTGGGAAAATAAAAGGAAAAATGCGGAGCGTCGGCCGGCGGCCGGCGCCGGCGGTCCACGATAATGCTATGCACGGACGCAGTAGTGTTGAACTTATACGGAACTAAGGAGTCAAAGTTCAATATTGAACTTGCCTATTGTACATTCAATAAAAAAATATTTGTGGACATTTACACAGCGCCATCTAGCCTCAAACTAAGCAAATCTGAACTATGATAACCAGATGGGTGATAGAATACTTACATACTTTTTGTAAATATTTACCTATGATACATAATATTACAACACCCAGACCCGGAAGAAATATTTACAGAGCATGCAAACATTTCTTCCGCAACGGGAATCGAACCCGCGCCTCTTGAGTCTCAGTCGAGCACTCGCGCCTGTATCCCTAATGGGGTGGGCAGAGCCACAAGTAAACATAAGAAAACTTGCAGCCACTTCTGATTTAGTCCTAAGATTGATATAGTGAACCATGCTGACAGGTGAACAGCCCATCGCCCATATAGGTGGCCATCATGTTGGAAAGGTTATGATCCCTTAGTCGACTTTTAAATATACTAAAACGCAATATAGCAGTTGAAAGTATCAAGAGCTAGCAATCCCTCAGTGGTCAGTATGTCGCCAGTCGATTCCCACGCTCGTTTCCAAATCGACACCTCACTGTTTGTAAACACGCTTATCTCGCTTTGGACCAGCGATTTAGCTATCTATACAATAGCCGATTATCTATGAACGTTAATTCCTGCCGGAATTCCACTTATATTGTAAATGTTTGTGAGGATTTAAGAATGCTATGTTTGTACCTCAATAATGGTTTCAGAATATACATAGTACGTGTGCTGAAATAACATATAGGCTAACATTTTGTACGGGTACCACGAGAGCGATGCCGCTGGCAGAATCAAGTGCCTAATACATAAATGAGAGATATAAATCAATGACTAAAGTTGGACCTTTTTTTACAATATTTCCAAAGCAATCACCCAATCGAAGATTAATTAGAGTCACCAAATTGTCTTTAAACGTAGGATACGGCAATGTAAAATATAATGCTTCTCTGCTGGACTGGGAAAAAATCAGAATGTGTCCAGCTGCTTCTCTCCCCGAGCATGTCGTAAAAGTCGATTAAGGGATAGTATCCTCCAACATAATGATATACAATAAGCAAGTTCCAAGGAGTGTTGACGTCAGGCAGGCGGCCGGTCATAAAACACCTTAGCCAAAACTCTTACAGCATGATCCAAGGATCACGCCGTGCCGACCCCACGTAGAGTGGGATAAGGGCAGGGAGATGATGATGATGACGATGTAAAGTTCAGTTTAGATTCTTCCCAGAGCGCGCAGAGCTACGCTTGCGAAAACCTTCCGCCGGGTACGTGGACGTACATAAATTTGAAACGCGCGGCTCCAAGCTCAGGCCACCACGAAAGTTTCACACCATTAATTCTTGCCCGCAGTCCACTGCACTTTTTCCATCGTTTTTCATAAAAAATCGCTTTTCTATATGCAAAAGCGACCCACCCCGTGTCCGTACCACCGTAATAATAGGATCATCTATACAATTTCAATTTGGCATAATATATTGGGGTATTTTTATGTTTTATTGGTCGGCTGGATTTCTGTTCCCATTTAAACTTTTTTTTTCGAATTTTATGTTATGGAAGATATTGTTCTTCTTGTTTGAATATTTAATAGGGGTTTGGGATTATTTTCCCCTGATTTGTGTTATTGTATCTCGCGAGTTTCGATCGATTATGAAACAGAAATGCGCAGAGGAGCCCTTATTTATGAAATGCGATGAGAACTAATTTGTTGGTGGCTTAATATTATTTTGTTTTGTTATTCTTTCTCCGCAGACGTTTACAAATGAGAGTTAATTATATTCACGAAGTCTGTCATCGATCACGTTCAAAAGCGGACCGTCATCGCATACAATAACGCGACTGGATCTGCATCAAACGATCGCGTATTGCCACAATCAATTTTCATTTGCCGTCAGTAGAAAAAGCATCCTTCGAAA
This sequence comes from Scotopteryx bipunctaria, assembly GCA_949320045.1. Classification (NCBI taxonomy): domain Eukaryota; kingdom Metazoa; phylum Arthropoda; class Insecta; order Lepidoptera; family Geometridae; genus Scotopteryx; species Scotopteryx bipunctaria. The sequence continues at coordinate 7,969,023 of OX439461.1, read as the reverse complement.
GGGCACAGATGGCGAACCATTTTTAATAGACGAAGAAAGCTCGCCAGTCACTCGCAGACAAATCGACGGTAATTAATGACTGAGGGTATTTTTTTCAGTCCGATACCAATAAAGGAGGCCACATTACGAGAAGGGACAAAACAACGGGCGGGTGTCGAACGAAAGGAGAATTTATCATCTAGACGGCAGCGGCAGTCGCCGCGGTCGCCAATGTCCATTTGGATAATGCCCGACGCGATTAAAAATATAAAAATACCCCACCACCCGAGGGGCGAGGGAGGTTTGACGGAGGACACCGCTCTGAGGACACAAAAGGATTATAAATGAGAAGGAATTTTAGATAATATTTGTACGTTGGATGTGGATTGTAATGTTGGAGATCGGGACGTCGGTCGGATGCCCTCCCCCCCTACCCCCCGCCGGCACCCGAAGGGGGAATCGCCTTCCGCGATCCTAATGAGTGTTTGTATCAATTTGTTAGTATTGTATTTGAATATTTTTGTGCGTTCGTTACGATTTTAATCCCTTGTGGTTGCGGGTTCCGGATCGATGTTTTTTGTTTAATATTTCATCTTTTTGTTTTAATTTGGAGTTCGTTTGATCGCCGACCGCTTGTGTGTTGATTAAAGGCGCTTGGGGCGCTTCTGGGACTTGTATCGGGGATCACCTCCTCCGATACCTTCCGGGGAACATTATCGGGTGAATATTCTTTGATAGGTCGCGTTAATTGGGTCAGACGTGTCTTTGATTCGCGCTTCATGAACGTAGGTACCTACGTAATATATTCGCAGATGTCAAAGGTGGCGCGGGCGGTTCGAGCTCGCGGAAAGTGGGACAGTTTATTTAAAAAATGCTAATTAAACTCATGATTGCGTGCCTTTGAAAAAATATTGCAGGTGCCCGCGCCCAGCCCGCGATAGTAGAAGGGTCGTAAAAACATGCAAAATCTAATTCACATCATAATTAATAATTTTTCAGAAAAAAAAATGTAATTTTTTCTCGACATTTTATACGGAGGATGAATCCGAATGAGCGAGAAAAGAATAACAGCGTCGGAGCGACACGCCGTGTTTTCAATTCATTATCACGAAAACAAAAATTTCATTAGCCCCGAGATTTCCTTTTTAAATTTAATTATTCATATTTAAATTAAACAAAATATTATAGAGGTCTGCGGAGTAAAAAAGCGGCTTTATCGTATCATATTTTATTAACCGAATTTATAATTCTCCGCCGATTCGAGTAAATCCCCGAGCGCCCCCTCGCGGGTCCATGGAAAATATTTATGAATGCCAAGCAGAAAAATCCACAATAATATTTCAGGGTGGCCGGCGTGGTCTTCGCTCCTCCCTGATCTATTTAAAAAAGAGCCCGGAAGGACAAAAGGGCTACCGCTCGTAAAAAAACTGGACACGTATAGAGGTTACCGGCCGTCCGGCCTCCGGTGCTGCGGCTTTGTCTGATTCTTATTTTTTACCGGATCGGATCCTTTTGGGCCGTTTTTTATCGGTTTTTGTTCCGGAGACACCGCGGCCACTGTTTGTGCGCCGTTTGTTCTAATGTCGGACCATTTGTAATTTTATATTTTTACGGTCGGTTCATTTTTTTAGTTGTGTGGTTAATGGCGTGACCCTTCCGTTCGCTGATGTAAAAAGGTGGATTTATGATAAGACTCTGTTCAGGATCTTATTGTTTTGCCATATCCACAATAAGAACTGATGAACGAGCCCATGACTTGTGAAATATTCAGCATTAAAGACCGGCTAAGTGCAAGTCGAATTCGCACCCGAAGGGTTCCGTATATCGTAGGTACGTGTACTTGGGCCACAAAAATGTTTCTTGTATGGAGCCCCCTTTTATTTCAATTATATTATTTGTAGTTACAGAGGCAATTATAAATACACACTCTGTGAAAATTTCAACTCGTGACCTAATGGTTCGTGAGATACATCCCGCTGACAACAGACGGACAGCGGAGGCTTAGTAATAGGGTCCCATTGGCACCATTCGGGTACGGAACCCTATAAACAACTAAATATAGTTTTATCATGCCCATATCCCTAATGGAATAGGCAGAGCCACAAGTAAACATAAGAAAACTTGCAGCCACTTCCGATTTAAAATCCTAAGATGGAAATGGTGAACAATGATGCCAGTTGATCAGCCCATCGCCCATATAGGTGGTACATCATTTTGGAGAGGATACTATCCCTTAGTCGAGTTTTACGACATGTAGAGTAGAAGTTCCGAAATCCCATATCGTATCCCATAGTTATTTCGCAGTAAGCTTTAACCTCTACTAAATTGGTTTGCTGTACACATAGAATAGGTAGGTAATGCGTAGCTGACGTCTACGGCCTTTGTAGAGCACGTCGCCTCCTCGTAGCCCACTTACAAAGTCTCTTCTAGGTACTTAATGATGATAAATCCGAGTGGGTAGTGCGATCGTAGAGTTATTCTAATCAAGCTAACATCGAAACACTTTAACTCGCTTCTTCGCTGGATTGGAAGTAAAGAAAAAACATAGAATGCGTCCAGCTGCTTCTCTCCCCGAGCATGTCGTAAAAGTCGACTAAGGGATAGTATTCTCTCCATTATGATGAGATACAATAAGCAAGTATTCCCAAGGAGGGTTGGCGTCAAGCGGGCTCCCGGTCATAAAACACCTTAGCCAAAACTCTTACTGCTGTAAGACCGCCATGTGCGCCGACCCCACATAGAGTGGGATAAGGGCAGGAAGATGATGAAGATCGAAACACTTTAACTAAGGGCCAATAATGATGACTTCAGCTAACCGAAACACCAAAAGGTTTCGGGAATTTCAACTGACCAAAACTGCGATCTGTAGTGGATTTGAACCAACGGACAATGGTGCAAAGTTGCCAATTAACTGTAGCCCAAACCGGGACAAAGCGATTGGACGTGAGCTTTCCAACACTCGACGCTAGCCAGATTCGATGCGGACAAATGTAAATAAAAACCAGTGCGGTGAACGGATTTAAGGCCATCACAGATGTGGCTATAATACATATTAATACTAGCTGCCGCCTGCGGCTTCGCTCGCGTGGTACCCGGTTAAAAATAGCCTATATGTTAATCCAGTACATGTACTATGTATATTCCAAGTTTCATTCAAATCCGTTCAGCCGTTTAGGCGTGATTGAGGCACAAACATCCAAAGTCCCAAACTTTCGCATTTATAATATAAGTAAGATACTGTGATTTTATACGATGTGCTGTGTCTGTGGTCACTTCGTAACGCTTAGTCGCATTACGAACAAGTGTAAATGCAACGTAGATTTAAGACGTGTCCAAGTGATCCCAGTGATTTTAAGGAATAAAAATTGTTGACTTTGACTCAAAAATTACTATAGAAAATATATGGTAATATGCCTTGCTATAATATTATATGTTATAGCTACGTATGTGACGACCTTTAAAGTACGCCTCAAAGGCTCCTTTAGGGCACTTGCCACATGTTTTCTCACTTTTTAGGTTCTATGACATACTGGTTTCTTCACGATGATTTCGTTCACGATTCGAACCCACGACCTCAGGAAGACGAGACCGCTACCACTAAACCACTATTGATTAGTAAGCCTGTTTGCATCTCATATTTATATATCGTGGGGTAAATTTTGAAACCCCATTTTACCCCTTTTTTAAGTTATTGTTAAAAACCTCTGAAACACGTATCCATTGATTTTGTATTTAAAGGACGCCAATCGCACAGCCCGTTAAAAAGTTCCCATACAAACTTTAAAACTCTGTTATTTTGAACAAATAAAAATTACGTTTTAATAAAGTTCTGAAAATTTTATTCCTTGATTCGATTTGAACCAAGGAATAAAATTTTCTTAATAGCCTGTTTAAACCCTGTAGCGGTTGATTTTCGAAAATTAAATTAGCCTATATGTTATTCCAGAACCTAAACTATCTATATTCTACGTTTCATCAAAATCGTTTTAGTAGTTACGGATACACGTGATAACAAAGATTCACACACAAACTTTCGCATTTATAATATTAGATTGTACACTAAAGCCGCACTCCTGTGTGAAACTGAGACAATAACTTGGGATTCGTTGGTCGTCGTAAAAACTCAAACAAACATGGCCGCTAAGCAAATTATTGCAAAGCTGAGGTCACGTGAGGGCACTTCTTGTAGCGTATTTATCATAGGGAATAATAAATGAAGCTTTTTTACGGTAGTAACGAGGGGAGTGACCACACCTTGGATTCTTCGGTTTGTATTGGGTTAGCAAATAATGTGGATCTTTTATACATACATATTATCGCGCCCGTATCCCTAACCTGGTAGGCAGAGCCACAAGTAATTAAATGAAAACTTGCAGACACTCCTGATCTAAGATGGATATGGTGAACCATAATGACATTTTTTATTATGGATCAAAATATAATCTGGATTTCTACCTAGTTAAAAAAACCGTGCGATTCGAATTCACACGCGTAGGGTTCCGTACCATCGTACATGTACATAAACGTGTTTTATTTGTTACTAGCTCCTCCGCGGTTTCACCCGCGTTTTTCTCGTTTCCGTGGAAATACCGAGATAAAATATTGCCTATATTATAGCAATAAATGGACTATGGCCCATAACTCATTAATAGGTACCAACTCTTAACATCTTACACACGTGATAACTTTTAAACGAAATATCCGATTGAGATGAAACAAAAAGTATTTTACTTCTACATAAATACTCTTGATAACATATTGATTAATTTCGATAAAGATTAATATTACGATACATATTTAAGGTAGTTTTTTTTTCTTCAGACGATTTAATAATTATCTTGAACACAAAATCGGTTATTGTGATTAAACCATGATAGCTAGATATATGTTCTCGCGGACTTTTTTGTAGGTCTTAATGGGATCTACAAACCCGTAGTACATCATTTTGTTCAATTGTCAATAGTTTTTGCAGCGCACGTAAAAATAGGTTTTCGATTTTACACCTTGTGTTACAAAATAGCAATTTTATCACGGATCCCTAATGTTGAAAAAAAAAACATAGCCTATAGCCTTCCTCGATAAATGGACTACCCAACACTGAAAGAATCATTCAAATCGGACCAGTAGTTCCAGAGATTAGCGCGTTCAAACAAACAAACAAACAAACTCTGCAGCTTTATAATATTAGTATAGATTTGTTGTTAAAGTGGCAAAAGAAATACACACTCTGTGAAAATTTCAACTCTCTACCTATTACGGTTCATGAGATACAGCCCGCTGACTGACGGAAGAACGGACATACGGACTATTTACAAAATTTACAAATCAATCGTAGGACCTGTCGTATTGTATGGATCTGAATGTTGGGTAACCAAAGATGGATGAAAGAAGATCGCATGCAACAGATATGTGAATGTTAAGATGGATGTGTGGATTGATAGGAATGGATAAGATACGGAATGATTACATAAGAACAAGTTTGAAAGTGACGCCTGTGACGGATAAGTTGAGGAGTAATAGATAAGCATGCTATGGGCATGTCATGCAGAGGGATGAATGTCATGTGACGAGAAGAGTGTTAGATATGAGAGTGGATGGATACAAGGGTAGAGGTAGACCAAAGAAGAGATGGATGGATTGCGTGAAAGATGATATGAGTAAGAAAGGAGTGAATACTGCATTGACTGCTGATAGAGAGGAATTGAAGAGGAAAACATGTCGTGCCGACCCCACATAAGTGGGATAAAGGCAGGAATATATTGATATTTTGACGGCCTCGATGGCGTGGCGGACGATTGCTCGGCAGAATCTCGGCTCGCTGCGGAAGAAATGTTTGCATGTTCTGTAAATATTTCTTCCGGGTCTGGGTGTTGTGGTACCATGGTACTCGTAGTTTCTGATACCCACGACACAGGGAATCCTAGTGTGGGGTCAGGACTACGTATGTGACTGTTGGTTGTTATTTATTTTGTACCTGAATGTGCAAAGAAAAAGGTGCCACGGAAGAACAGCGCTGTAGTTGCTTCCGGGCTCTGCAGCACACGCTGAGTGGTTGCCTTTTTGGCTCACAAATTATTGTTTTTTTTTTGTGTTAGCTGTGTAATTTTTTATAAGTGTTTGTTAGCTGAATAAATAATTTCTTTCTTTCTTTCAATTTGAAACTGTTATCGAATCATGCCAACTTATATCAGAAGAGCAGCAATTTTCGATTCGTTAGTTTATTACACGTGTTCCGCCGTCACGGGCCGCCCTCGAGATTTCACACATCATATTACTCAGTCTGAAGGCGAGTTGCCTCCGAAAAGTGAACTAATTGATGTGCATCGAATTATGAACCGAAGCGAGTTTAGGGTTGGAGTCGATAATTTGCTTATGTTGGAATAAACTGAGAAGCGTTTTATGATCCCACTGTCATAATTCTGTAGGGTTTTTAGTTGAGGCTAAAAGAATGTATAGTTGTAACGGGCCCGCCTTGTAAACCTAAGGAGGTGAATTCAAATTTTCTCTTTGAAAAATGCATGCGCTATACCAGTACTCTCAAACGGTAAAGGAAGGCATCGTGAGGAAAACGAAAGGTAAGTTCGTATGAGCTAGTGGCAAACTCTTGTGACGGAGTTTTTAGGCCTCCGTCATGGCTAAACGACTTAAAAGCCGGGACCGACAATTTAAAGTGCCCTCCGCGCACAACGTTGCTTAACTTCAACGATCAATCAAGAACGTCTAAGCAAGGTACACCACGAGCGCTTCCAGAGCTATGGCTATGTTAATGACTAGCTTGGTGATCGCTGTTAATACCTTAAGTTTTTTGTATACCTTGGGATCAGCAAGGTCTCCGTGTTACTATAATATTGACCAGTTTCTTCCATGTCTTTTCAGGAGCCACACCCTAGACGAGAGGTTCCTGTTCTCCCAGGGCGAGGTGCGCCGCGTGCACTGGCACCCCACCTCGCTCTCGCACGTGATGGTGCTGGTCTCCGACAACACTATCAGGTGAGGAACATCATATGCCTTTTGTACTGTAACCGTTTGTCACTCGCCGGGCGAATGTCCAGATGAACTAAGGCCTTTTACCATCTATAGTAGATGATTTATACAGCGTCAGAAGGCAACTTTTACCTTCACAGACGGGACGCTGTAGTGCCTGGGACGAATTAAGATGGAGTAGGCTTGCTCAGCACCTATTCCATCCTCTCAGCTTAGTCGGCCTTGTCCACAGGAAAGACATGGTCTATACGTGCGGAGCTGACTAAGCCGCGGGTTTCCATGAGACATGTCCAAAGGAGATATGAGAGATTTCCGGTTTTGGGCATAGGTTCATGTTTTTCAAATCACGTAACTGGCCGTATGATGGAACTCGTGGTTTGTGATACCCATGCCACAAAGAATCCTAGTGTGGAGTCTGAATTGTTTATAAACTTCTTATTCCAGGCTCTACAACATAGCGTTGAAAAGCGGCCCGAAGCTGGTGAAACTCTTCACGATCGGCCCGAAGCCGTGCAGTCTGTTCTCAGGACGGACACTTCTGGAGAGCCTCGGAGACACCGCGGTGGACTTTACTGCAGTTCCTGATACTGACACGCTGCTGATTCTACGAGGGAATGGAGATGTCTACATGATGACTTGCGGGCTTGATTTGAAGAGGTATGGAAACTTTAATGAAACACAATATACATAGTTACTGGCATAAAATATCTGAAATCAAGCGAGTGAAGCCGCGGACAGACAGAAGTTAGTAGACAATACCAATAGTGGGTTATTTGTTTAAGCATACTAGCATCTATCCGGAAATAAGTGCCCTGTGTGTTATTTTAGATCATAAACTATGTTTATTTCAAGCTTAGTTTTAGCTGAATTCATGTAGCACACATATTGAAACGTTCCCACTAACTTTTTTCACACATTTTTTTTCATATTTCAGCCCTCTCAAGAAGGATGTTCGTGGCCCGCTAGCCATGTTCCCGCCAGCGGACGACAACTACGGCTCTGAGTCATGCTGCATCGCGGCCCTCGGCCCCCGCGGCGCGCCACCCCTGCTGGTTCTGGCCACCGCCTCCGCTCAGCTCTACCACTGCCTCTTACTGCCCACTGTAAGTATGTCTTTCTTTTGTAGCACTGTAATACCTACCTACCTACCGGCTGCGCCAGTACTGTATCGTTCTTACCACTGCCTCTGCTCAGCTCTACCACTGCCGGCCGCTACCTACTATTAGTACACCTTCATTACACGGCACTGCTGTAAAAACTTATCCCACTGGCTGCGCCAACTATTTATATGAAAAAGGAAACAAAGATAAACTATGTGTATGTGATGTACGCATACATATTTTGTATTTGTTTTATTGTTAACTCATACTACAAATATAATTTCATTTCATTTAATGAAACATGGTACGTAGAAAGTGTGCTAAAAACATTACAGTACGCGGTCGGATGCTAGTATTATTAATGCAAAAAATTGAGCCTGATGTGTTGATTCTCTCATCTCTGTAGTGGCTGAACTAAATTGCCTGAAACATGGAATACACATAGTTTATCTCTGGAATATAGGCTACTTTTACTCGAGCTTTTACCACGCGAGCGAAGCCACAGGCTAATGCTACATAGCTATAAATAATGCTTCTTACTTTACGATTGAGTGCAAAACAAAAAAACTTTGCCATTCGACATAGTGTTCATAACTGGCGCAGCCGGTAGTTATGAAAACTGAATCTGAAGGCATCTTGATGACATTTTATGTAAATTACAGTCTAACGAAATTGAAGAGGACGACTCTCACGCTCTCTACGTGGTGGAGTCTGTGGAGCTGAACACTACAGATGACGTGCTGCATTCATATCCCGTGCATATCTACCCGGTAAGTATCTGAACAAACTCTATTGAGTTGGATTAATATTGTAGATTGTTTACCTAAGAAGCGAACAAATATTTCAAAGGTGAAAGTGTCCAGAGCGCAGCGAGGTTCAAAGTACTCGAGTTTAAAATAGTGTCGCTCTTGAAGTGGACTCTCTAATTTTTATCACCCTCTATGAGAAAATAAGTAAACGTAACTTATGAATTAGAATAGCACGATTATTTAGTTATTGCCCGCAACTTCGTACGCGTGTAGTACATTATTTTGTTCCAAAAACTATTTTGGGTTTTCTACCTTGGTTTACAGTATTGCAATTTTCTTACGGATCCCTAATTTTTTGAAAATATATTATAGCCTGGTTATATACTGGTCCCTGATAATGTAGCTTTCTATTGGTGAATGAATTTTTGAAATCGGTCCAGTAATTTCGGAGCCTATTCGTTACAAACAAAATCTTTCCTCTATATAATATTAGTATGATTATTAATTGTAATATGAATTCCAGTGCTCCAACAGCAGCTACGCCGTGGTGCATGCAGGGGGAGTTCACATCGTCACTCTGCCCATACTCGACCAGCTTATGGACTACGCGCTGGCCGATGATGGTAAGATCGTATGAGCTAGTGGCCAACTCTTGTGACGGAGTTTTTAGGCCGCCTAAAGGCCTCCGTCATCGCTTAACGACTTTAAAAGCCGGGACCGACTGTTTAACGTGCCCTCCGAAGCGCGGAAGCGCTTAGCTCGTAATGCCATTTGCGGTCACCCATCCCAATTGTGAACGCGCACAACCATTGCTTAACTTCAACGATCAATCAAGAACGTCTAAGCAAGCTAAGCATATAAACAATATGGATTAATGTGATTATAGATGCCAAATATTTAATTAACTAATTACATTCGGAATTTTACCTCCATCAGTATTTTTGATTGTAATTATTTTTTGAGCAAGAAAGTTTTTCAAAAGTGCAAAAAAAACTGTGGGACATTCAAATATTTGAAACGCGACGCCATGAGTCAGAGCAAATGCAGATTTTATTTTATTACGTCACGTAATAGTCACAACAAAATTGTCAATACCATTGTGTAGTTGTTGGGTGTTTAGCATGTGAGTGATAGACTGTGACGTCACACCACGCGCGCCAAACGACACGCGTTTAAAGTGCCCGTGTCGGTTGGCTATTTATAGCTTGTTTTTTAATACTTAATTACTTTTTTTGGCGTTGAATATTTTGATACTATTATAAAAAAAATACATGCATATTTCCTATTGAAATATTATTATGTTTTGTATTACAGTGGAGATAGAGGCGATGCTGTCGTCCTTGTGCTCGGCCCGCAGCTCCAGCCGGCATCTAGTGCGCTTGGCTCCCTCGCCGGCGGTGGGCGTGGCCCTGACGCCGCCGCCTCTAGCGCACTTGTTACTGCTCGCTCAACACGGACAGTTACTAACCAGGTACACTAACTAAATATAATTCGTCTAACCATTTATTTCACTCAGTGTATGTATGTTCGTATGAGCTAGTGGCCGACTCTAGTGACGGAGTTTTTAGGCCGCCTAAAGGCCTCCGTCATGGCTTAACGACTTAAAAGCCGGGACAGACAGTTTAACGTGCCTCCGAAGCACGGAAGCGTTCAGCTCGTAATGCCACTTGCGGTCACCCATCCCAATTTGTGACCGCGCATATCGTTGCTTAACTTTAACGATCAATCAAGAAAGCCTAAGCAAGATACGCGACGAGCGCTTCTCTCACTCAGTGAGTTAGCAGTATTTTTTTTTAACAAGTCATTCAATGGTAGATTTTGGTAACTAGCTTCAGTGGCTTATTTTGTTCTTCGAACTGTGACCTATTGCCACTTCAACTTGCCTCTAAGTGTCTGATCCAATAGTACTTTGTCTAAAAATCCTTTGTGATTCCTTATTCATAACTGTTACAGAATCTTAGAGCCTTTCGACTTGGAGGAGCAGCTTTACAAGGAAATGCAACTGAAGAACCCTGCCCTCATCCAAGACGATATCAACTCGATACTCAAAGAGGTGAACTTGCTTAAAAACTAAAGTTTTAAAAAGCGCCATCTTGGTTTTGTTATCGAAACTAACACCTGAATAGGAAGCTACAGAGAAAGTTTGCCGTAAATTGAACAGATGGCGCTGATATAAATAATTGACTTGATCGGTAATCACAAGAAAACTATATTTCATCTGCGACTAAGCTCGCGTCATGTAAAATGCCTATATATTATTCCAAGTTTAATGTAAATCTGTTCAGCTGTTAGATCCTCGTAAACTTTTCCATTTATATTAAGTAGGGTTAATTATTTTGTTCCTACTCGTGTTATTAGCTCTTTTGAAATGTACTCCTCTCATTACTATGTATGTTTGTATGAGCTAGTGGCCAACTCTAGTAACGGCAGTTTTTAGGCCGCCTAAAGGCCTTATTACTGAGTATAATGAAATAATTCTTGTCCCCCAGTAATAATTTTGGAAGATTAGTCTCATAATTTAATTTTGTTTCCAGAGACAAAAGCTGTCATTCACGACGATTATCCAGGAGATCCTGACACGTGAGGTTTCCCAGCCGCTGCTCAGCATCAGCCGAAGGGAGGAGCCCCCGCCGCAAGAAGTTCTGGAGGTACGGAACCAAGCGATCTTACTTACTGTGTCCACCCTCTAATAAGTAAAAGTCCTTTATCTTGTCCCACTGAATTTATAGGTTAAAATTTGATGATTTATTAAAGGAATAATTTAATTTATTTTGTGCTAGAGAGATTTGATAGAATAGAATAAAACATTGTTTCTTCAGAGCAACACAAGTTTGTTTAAATTTATTAATGTGAATTCCAGCTAGCCGTGTCGGCGGCGGCGCGGCTGCGCGGCGAGTACATGCCGCGGCAGGCGCGCGCGGCCGCCGCTGCGCTCGACAAGCTGCGCGCCCTCGCTGCACTCGCCGACACACACCGAGACTGCCTTCACAATCTGCAGGTAACATTTGCTCGTTGTTCCACAGATGTTCAAATCACCTTGTTCCGAGCATATTGCACCAGGCTCTGATGGCTAGCCCACAGGCTGCTCGTGTAGAAACACGAGCAGCCTGTGGGCTAGCCATCAGAGCCGTAAATAGCCTTATATACGCCCGGTGCGAGCTGCAATAACTGTGCCCTTGAAATATTTTTCAATCCTGCCTGGTTCTGACAGTAAAATGGATGGCAGACCAAAAATCCTAAAACATTTGTCCATTTATTTTGCATACAAAACTCTTACACCACGACCCAAGGTTCATGCTGTGCCGACCCCACATAGAGTGGGATAAAGGCAAGAAGATGATGAGTTGTGTACTTATTGCAGGTCGAAGCTGAGGACGTGAGGAAGCAGTCATCTGTGCTGAGAGACAGGTGCATGCTCGCTGAGAAGAGACAGGATGACCTCAAATACAGGTTTGTATTATTTATTTCTCTGCTGGACTGGGAGTAAAAAAACAGAATGCGTCCAGCTGCTTCTCTCCCCCAGCATGTCGTAAATGTCGACTAAGGGATAGCATACTCTCCAACATGATGGACCATCTATATGGGCGAAGGGCTTTAGGCAAAGTGGATTACTTGTGGCTCTGCCCACCCCATTAGGGATACGGGCGTGATAATATATGTGTTAAAAAATTTGAGTTATGGTGAACCATGGTGACAGGTGATCAGCTTATCGCCCATATCATCATGTTAGAAAGGATACTATCCCTTGCCAGACTTTTACTATATGCTCGGGGAGAGAAGCAGTTGGACGCATCATCATCTTCCTGCCTTTATCCCCTCTATGTGGGGTCGGCACAGCATGATCCTTTTTTGGATCATGGTGTAAGAGTTTTGGCTAAGGTGTTTTATGACCGGCCGCCTGCCTGACGTCAACCCTCCTTGGGAATACTTGCTTATTGTATCTCATCATGTTGGAGGATACTATCCCTTAGTCTACTTATACGACATGCCCGGGGAGAGAAGCAGCTGGACGCAATTCTATGCTTTTTCTTTACTCCCAGTCCAGCGAAGAAGTAAAAATAAACTGTCATTTATGATGTTTAATAAAATATGATCTCAGGTGCTCCGCCGTGATCCGGGCGTGGGGCTCGGGCGCCGCCTCGGCGGAGGAGCGCCGCCTGCTCGCGCAGCTCCGCGACGCGCGCCGCCGCGCCCACGCGCTGGCGGAGCGCCTGCGGACCGTCAGGCAGCACGCGGCCAGGAGAGACGAGGAGGTAACCTTACATACCACCACACAATCACCTCGGCCACACCACCACGGCCAGGAGAGATGAGGAGGTTTACATAACATAGCCTTACATAATAATAATAACACCCAACAGTCACATACGTAGTCCTGACCCCACACTAGGATTCCCTGTGTCGTGGGTATCAGAAACTACGAGTACCATGGCACCACAACACCCGGACCCGGAAGAAATGTTTACAGAACATGCAAACATTTCTTCCGCAGCGGGAATCGAACCCGCGCCTCTTGCGTCTCAGCCGAGAACTCGCCCGGCACGCCATCGACGTCGTCTATGTCTTTTCTTAACTCCCAGTCCAGTTGTACTTACTTTATGACAGTGAAATACTCAATGATTTTGTTTGTCTGTCAGTTGAAGCAGTGGAAGGAAGACTACAGGCGCAAAGACGCGGTGCTCGGCAAGTCCCACAGCGACACCATTGCCTCGATTCTACAGCAACAGTGAGTTTCACACGCATTAATTGCTTTCGTATAAAAAAACACTGGTGGTCTAGTTGGTAGTGACCCCGCCATCCGATCCTAAGATGGTGGGTTCAAATCCGTCGTCGTGTACCAATGGATTTTTCTGTGAGAAGAATTTATGTGCGCTATACCAGTACTCTCAAACGGTGAAGGAAAACATCGCGAGGAAACAGGCGGCTTAGTCAGCTCCGCACGTATTGACCATGTCTTTCCTGTGGACAAGGCCAACTAAGCTGAGAGGATGGAATAGGTGCTGGGCTAGCACGCTAAAAGTAGCCTCCAGACTCTGTATAAAGCATCTACAATAGATGGTAAAAGACCTTAGTTTTTTTATATTAAAAACATGTACTTAAACATAAGTTGATATAAATTGCACAGTCATTTTTCGATCTAAAAAATCCATTGGCGCACGAACGGATTCGAAACCAGGACCTCATATCGGAAGGACAGGTCATTACCACTAGACCAGTGCAGTGTAGGTCACTAGTTTCAAATTTCCAAATAATGACAAAACCTGAGAGAATGAACTTACTCTCTAGTCTCGTGTTGCTAGTTCTTTAGAACCAGTGTGGTGAAAGGATTTTAAGATTTTTAGGTTCTACGACATACCGGTTTCTTCTTTGTATTTTCCTTTCTCCTTTGAAGAGTATTGGTATAAATTTTTAGAACAAAAATCTTTTACGAACATATCCGAACCCACGGCCCTTAGGGTCGGTAAGCGCCATTACCAATAGATAACCAGTGTTCACAATTTTTTTTAGGACCAGTCAGATATCCTCCATCATCGAAGAAACCAAACTCCTGAAGGATCAGCTTAGCATCGTCTGAGCTTGAAAGTATGTGTTTCAAATTAATTGATAATTAAGACTGCATGTAAATTTCTCTATTATTTGTCAATCTAAAAATACATAATTAAGAAGCCATTGCTTAGGGTCTTCGCTCACTACCCCTTTTCAAATCATCCCGGTACAATGTAAAGTTCTGTCAAAAGGTTACTTTTCTTTTGCTTTGCTTTTTGGAACAGAAGGCTTATATTATAGGCTATTACTTTTATAAGGAAAAGGGTTTATTTGTAGAAATTTAATTTCAAGAATTCCAGAAATCCCCGCTATAAATTTTTCATAACCCACAAATCCCACCTGAGAAAATATCCTCGGGGGATTATTAAAGAGTTTAGAAATACCCCTGATCATTTTCTGTATTCCACTTTTTTCCCCCGCAGGGTATTTTAGGGGTGGTTTGTGGAATAAGCCAGAACAGAATAGTCAGTTAAATATCGTCACTGGAAAGGCAAAATTACGTAAGCGCCAAAATGGCGCCAAGTAGGCATATTGAGTTATTATCCTAAAATAGCAGTCCAAATACAATAATATGAATTGCTGAACATAGAAAATGAAAAAAGAATGAAATCTTACGTTGACGTCATCAAAATTCGATAATTAGGTAGAAAGTTATGATTAAAAAAACGAAAAAAATGAACTTCAAACGGCTTTTTCTCGATTGGCGCTTACGTAAATTTGCCTTTCCAGTGACGATATAATCAAATCAATAATAATAATAAATTGTTTATTCGGTAGCCAAAAAAATACTATGTATAAACCAAGGGACCCTTTTAAGTACAAAGTACTAAACTAAATAATATTCAGTTGAATCTCTAAAGAACACTGAAACATCTTGTATTACTCTTAATCTTGAAACTTAGTGGCGGGGGAACCTTAAAAGTTTTTATTTGTATTGGAAAATATGTTAAAAGTGTCCTTTCAACTAATGTAGATTACAATACCAATGTTTGTCTGTCAAAAAAATGTTAATATTTTTGACAGAACTATTAAAATTAATGAAACTAGATTATAATTTAAATATAAGTTAAATTAGTAATTTTGTCTCGTTTGTAAGTTTTGGTAATTAATAAAATGTTACAAGAAAAAACTAATTTAATTTAATTCGTTTTATTATTAAAACAGTCGTACTACACTCTTGATATAACACATTGAGAGTATCATAAAATCTAGGTCCATCTTATTCTAAAATTCAACTCTAAAAACATCTATTAGTCTAAACTAGTTCGCTCCGAAGTGAGATCTCGTGAACTTGTTACCTGCATGATACCTACTTATGTCTAATGGTCTATTCTAAACTCTAACTTGTGACAAACACATCTACTGCGATACGGCATAAATCACAACCATACCAGTATATAGTGAATGTCCAAAACTACTCAGACATCGAAACAAAAGTAAGCTCAAGTTACAACGGTTATTAAATTTTACCCTGCGTTATATTTCAAAAACTACATCCTAGAATCAAAATAAAAACCATTTTGGAATGTACAAATAAAGCCCTTTCGGACACATTTTTAAACCTTTATTTTTTTACTCTTCACCGATTAAGCTCATGCTTTTCAGCAAATCTTAACACAATCTATTGACCTACCTACAAAGTTTAATACAGATTAACTGTTCGAAAAGTATGTTCTAACAAACATATCCACAAACATACATTCATACAAACATACAACGCCAAATCGCCCAATTTGCCACCGAGATTTTCGCTCGCTCTATTAATTAATTGTAGTTTTTTAACATCTAGATGTAATGCTGCCAAAGAATCATTGAGTTAAGTAGGACTGAGTATAGAATGCTTGCTTTGCTTTATAGACATTTTTAGAGTTGACTATACCAGTTTATTATACCTACTTAGCCAAGTAAATTGAATCTAAACTTAACTTAAACAATAAAGCTACGATTGCAACCGTCATAAGAACAACTGCAGAATATTATTCAGACAGATGTACAGACAAACAATACAACAATAATAAATGTAGTGCCATTGTGTGTAGTTTCTAATATCCACAAAAAATAAATCCATTATGTTTCTGTTCTGTTCTATCTTTCTGAATGTTTTGTCTTAACTTATTTCAACAAACGTTTTGTAGCTTGCGGCGTTTTAAGAGCGTATTTAGCCGAACTTTCGTCAGATTTGTCACATTATGGGTCTTCGATTTAATGACTAAACCACTGTAGGAATTATGATTAACTTGGTATCCGGAACAAAAGTAGCCTATTATGTTATTCCAGCACATACTATCTATATTCAAAGTAACATCCGCACAAACTTTCACAATATTAGTAGGATATGACAGTCGTCATCGTAGTTTAGACTAGATTTGCGTGAGCGGCCCCCAGAACATCTTGGAGACACGCGTCTCGTCCTCTGTGAAAAAGAAGTCCTTACCCAGCTTCACGAACTCTTTCAGAGACAGCTTTCCGTCCTGATGACAAATAACATTTCATTAGTTAGACAACTTCTGTGGCGAGGCGGGCGAGTGCTCGGCTGAGACGCAAGAGGCGCAGGTTCGACTCCCGCTGCGGGAGAAATGTTTGCATGCTCTGCAAATATTTCTTCCAGGTCTGGGTGTTGTAGTATTATGTATAAGTATGTATTTACAAAAAAAGTATATTATGTATTCTATCAGCCATCTGGTTCCCATAATACAAGCTTTGCTTAGTTTGGGGCTAGATGGCGCTGTGTGAAATGTAAAGTTTCATTGCTGCCATCCTCCATAAAAAGACCACATCCCTGATGTGCAGAGTGAATGACAGTCCCAACACAATCGATCAACGACCAAGCGTGGAAGATACAGTATACACTTCTGATTTAAAGTCTCGAGATGAATGCCCATCGCCCATATAGATGGTCCATCATTTTGGAGAGGTCTATCCCTTAGTCGACTTTTACGACATGCTCGGGAAGAGAAGCAGCTATCTAAGGACGCATTCTATGTTTTTTCGTTACTTCCAGTCCAGCAGAGAAGTAAAATTAGTTAGGTAGATACATATTCGGAATCGCCCAACAAAATACAACATTCTGTTCTCACTCACGTATCAAAACATGTTTCACATAGTTACTGCGTTCTTCACTAGGAGGGCAGTATAGCTTACCTGACCATCAGACGCTGGCCGCATTGCCAACTGATCCGTTGAGCCAAATAAGAAGTAGCTCTTAGATCGCAGTAATATGTATTTGTAAATAAAGCAAGTGCATACCCCGTTGGTGTCAATGACGGCGAAGGCCACGGCCGCATGCTCGGCGCTCAGCCCGAGGCACTGGTAGAACAACTTGAACTCGTTCACGCTGATGAACCCCGAAGCGTCCTTATCTACCGCCTGGAAACAGTTTAAAGTTAGGAACTGGTGCTATATTTCTCAATTTTTTTCTACGTTTTTCGGTTGTTTAAAAAAGCTTATTATAAAATATCCGATTATATAGAAGACAAAAATGCTTGGGACTGAATAATGCTCCAACTCCTTTTATAAACATAATTGTAAAGGGATCATTTTTCTTACCTGTATCTTCCACGCTTGGTCGCGTTAAAAACAGATGTAAATGCAACGTAGATTTAAGACGTGTCCAAGTGATCCCAGTGATTATAAGGAATTGGCATTTTTTACTTTGACTTTGACTATTGACGGCCTCGGTGGCGTGGCGGGCTATTGCTCGGCAGAGACGCAAGAGGCGCGGGTTCGATTCCCGCTGCGGATGAAATGTTTGCATGATCTGTAAATATTTCTTCCGGGTCTGGGTGTTGTAGTATTATGTATTATAAGTATGTATTTACAAACAAAAAGTATATTATGTATTGGGCTAGATGGCGCTGTGTGATATGTCCACAAATATTTATTATTATTTATTTATTACGATAGCAACGTTGTTTTTTATTTTATCATAAAATGTATGGTGCTTGGGCAAATACTTCGCTATGGTAATCTAGCATTCGTGGACCGTTAGTTTAATATAGGAATGTTTCAGAAAGTTTTTGCGTGTATCAAATTATACCGAAGTCAAAAATAAATTATTAACTCTACTTCATCATCAATCCACTGGTGAACATAGACCTCCCTTATCTTTGGCCAGCAAAAATATGCTGATGGTTCCATCACTAGTTTTGAAACTTCTGATGCTAACTGTAAGAAGGTAGATCAAGTCATACCTTGAACAAGTAAGGCAACCAGCGGTGCGCTTTCTTCTTGAGCGTGCGGTCGTTGAGCACGTGGTGCATGTCCTCCAGATACTGTTCCACCGTCACAAAGTTGTAGGGGTCCACCGCGCCCCACTGTTCCTCCCATGTCATCTGCAAACGAGAGAATATTCCTTACATACATCACGTCCGAAGTGCTCGTGGCGTAGCTTGCTTAGACGTTCTTGATCGTTGAATTTAAGCAACTTTGTGCGCGGTCGCAATTTGAATTGGTGACCGCAAGTGGCATTACGAGCTGAGCGCTTCACTGCTTCGGAGGGCACGTTAAATTCTCGGTCCCAGCTTTTAAGTCGTTAAGCCATGACGGAAGCCTTTAGGCGGCTTAAAAACGTAAGCTCATACGAACTTACTTACTTACGCCCGTACCCCTAATGGAGTGGGCAGAGCCACAAGTAAACATAAGAAAAGTTGCAACCACTTCTGATTTAGTCCTAAGATTGTTAACCATGGTGACAGGTGATCAGCCCATCATGTTGGAAAGAATACTATCCCTTAGTCGACTTTTACGACAAGCTCTGAGAGAGAAGCAGAGGGGCTATGTAGTCCGACAGCAATATCCGATCAATCGGCCTACGTGACCTTTTTTTGGTTGGTGCTATTAGTCGGACTAGGGTAGAAAGTGAAGAACCCCAGAACTTTTTCGAACTTTATTTCCCATCAAAAACACACCGTTTGCAAACTTGCACACCCTGTTGAATTCCCCTCACCTTGATGATATCCGTGAACTCCTTAGCCTGGTTCTCGTCGAGATGGCCGAGCGCCTTGAACCGCTCTGCGAAGAGGAGGAAGTCTGCGAAGCTGATGAGGCCGTCCTTGTCCACATCCAGGATATTGTGCACCGTGCGCATCTTGCGACGCCAGAATTCAGACTGGAAAACAAAATGTAGATTTAGCATTATCATTACATGAATTCGATGCCTACACCCACCAAATCTTTACCTAAAATGTTATGTCCATATGATTTGGATTTTTTTGGCGATTTCTTTCAAACCTCAGTTGGCCCCATAGTCTTTTGATCCCTACAAGAAATGGGATCGATTAGCATATATTTTTTTATTTAAGCATTTTTTTTTAGCTGACTGTAAGTAATATTTTTCCAAAATCTTTGAATAGGTACAGTTCAGAATATCTCAAAAAGTTGGACAAAAGTCTCAAAAGGATGGACCGTTTTCCTGTAACTATAACGGTAGTAACAGCTGCCCTTACTGTCCCGCCTCAAAAATCCACCCTGTAGGCATCTGTCATAACGAGGAAAGTATGCGGCGAACCGCTGTGACCCTGCTATACAGGCTTTTTAGTCCTAGTGTGGGGAACAGAGGCTAACCTGGGTACAAATTCATTCTTATGAAATAGTATGTTACTAAGTAGTAACATACTATTTCATAAGAATGTAACTAAGTAGTTACTTTAGTTATTTTATGTACCGCTACATCTGTTTTTGTTTAAATAAATTTATTCTTATTCTTATTTATAGATTGTCAAATCAAATGAGAGTCACTCACTCTGTCAAAGCCCTTGCACTCCGTGTCAGAGTCAGAAGCACTGTCACTGTCACTTTCCCGTTCTTTCCTGCGGTCCCGCTCCGGCCGGCCGTGCTGCTTGCTGTAACTCCTGCACAACGCCGCCGCCGGCGCCGGCGCCGCCCGCTCCGACATGGACGCATCCGCTCGTTCGCGCTCTTGGATGTAGCACACGCTGCCATTGCAGACAGTCTTCGTTTGGATCGACTGGAACAAGAGGAACAAACTTTACAAATACAAAAATAGTTTATTTGGAAGAAAATATACACAGGCTCGTAAAATAAAATTAGTACACGATGATAGCTGCAGTAGTTAAAACCTGTGTCGCAACTATCAACGCCCACCTCCAAGATCACTGAGCGAAAATGACTAAACTTAGTTTTAATACAATTTGAGTACAAAAAATAATATTAATACATAAAACAGTTACAGAAATAAAATCTAGAACTAAGTTATGTGCGTGAAAAAGTTTGTGTGTGTGTGTGTGTGTATCTGTGTGTGTGTGTGTGTGTGTGAGAGAGAGAGAGAGAGAGAGTGTATGTGAGTGTGAGAGAGACTAGGATATTACACTAAACATAATGGACGTTTCTTCGTAATGTGACGAAGCATGAAAGTCTATGCAGTGGGATGATGGAGGCTAGCAATACAAAATAACATGAAAGTGATAGTAAAAAACACGAAACCTGCTCCCCCACTCGTACGGTACCTACTCGGCTGGAAAGCTCATTTTTTGTTTTATAACCTGATGCCCTTGAAGTGTTAAAGCACCACTTGAATCCCTTTCAATGTCGACGACATAGTATTTAAAGTCGTAGCAACTTCGTTCAAAATCCAGCCCCCCTACTAGGCTAGTTACTTAGATATCTTATTTTAAAACTGGTATATTTCTGTTGGTACCTAAATATACCTACAGGTGTCCCACGGCTATGCCTAACGGAAGGAAAGTACCTTAGATACCGTAGATAGAATAAGACAGGCGATTATTTAAAAAATGTTGAATGCAGTTGTAAGTGTTTTTAAAATCAAAATTAAGTCTTCATTCATAGAAAATTCTATCTACGGTATTTAAGCTACTTTCCCTCCGTGTGGCATAGCCGTGGGACACCCTGTATAATTATGCTTACTTTACCTACTAAAAGTAAGAACATAGATATAGAGAAACCTCAAAATTATCAACTTGAGAATTTTTATCATAATTCAGTTAGACTGGGTTAGCCTTGCACCAAACAGAACCTTGAATGTGTTTGTTTGAGGTACCTACACTACACTGATTAGAATTCATAAATAACAAAACAAATGTTTTCGTCTACCTAAGTACCAAGGTACCTAAGTACTAAGGTTATTAATAAATCGTAAACAGTGCGATCTGTAACAGGAAAAACTTTATTTAATTTGACACCGAAAGATTGCAATTGGTAAATATTTTGTGACCTCTGAAGCCGCGGGGAAATGGAGCGCCATTAGTCAAGTTAATGAAACGCAATTTTCCAATATGGTTTATCCAGTTCCATAGAAGATGTAAGGTCCGTTAGTTTTTGAATATTTTTGGGAAAGTATAAAAGTAACCATAAAATGAATAGGTATTACCTACACTCTAAGCTTCTAGGATATTTTAGGTAAATGATGCAGGAATTTTCGGCAAGATTTCCATACCTACAGGATCATTTAGGAGCAACATAACAGAATACAATAGGTACCTAGTACCTACCTACTGCATAACAAATTCGCGAGTTGGAATTGAAGCAACATCGTGAGTGCGTGAGGTCCCAGCCTCGACATCAATTGATACAGATTTGATAAAGTGGATGAACGATCTTGTTAGTTGTTAGGGATGGTCAGCGACAAAGTTCATAAACATTTGATGATTTTAAATCTAACCAAGTACCTATCTCACGGACCTGATTTCGGATTGAAATGGAGCTGTTACCTTGGTCTCTTACAATTTGTAAACAAACGTTACTATTTTTTAACCCTTACCACCTAACGGCGCCGGTCACAGTGACTCCAACGGTTTTAGATTTTTAAATTAGGTACTCCAATAAGTAGTACTATTAATTTTACATAGTGAAAATAGTAAACAATGCAAGGGGTTACCATGACCGCCGTTAGGTGGTAGCGTTACTCAAAAACAAGTTAGGTGGCTAACCCCCGAATACTCAAACGCATCTCAGAGTTGAGCACGTCTCAACTCACGGTTTTTTGACAGCTTCTGATGAAAATCTGTCAAAAAATCGTCATTTAAGACGTGCTCAACTTTGAGATGCGTTTGAGTATTCGGGGGTAAGGGTTAAAATAACGATAAGAAGCCCTGATTTATTAAACTTAATAATAATTGTACATAGTATTTAAGTTTCATTAATAAATTATTTTGTATAATGTAATGTATGTGTAGGTAACCATAATTTGTGACGGCCTCAGTGGCGTGGCGGGTGATTGCTCAGCAGAGACGCGAGAGTTCGATTCCCGAAAATTTCTTCCGGGTCTGGATGTTGTGGTACCATGGTACTCGTAGTTTCTGATACCCACGATACAGGGAATCCTAGTATGGGTTCAAGACTATGTATGTGACTGTTGTAGGTAACCTATTGTGTTTTTTATTATGAGCTCCATAGGATAATCCACAGCATAATACCACCCGGCAATAATGTTGCAATGCGATGTTGCGATAAATGTCGCAGCAGTGTGTTTTAAATCCCATGCGACAAAATAAATTGTCGCACAATAATAAATTGTCGCACTCTCTCACTTCGACAATTGTCGAAGTGAGAGAGAGCCTTATAAATACTGTAGGTACTAGGTACTTGCCTAGGTACTTAAGCACCTAACCGATAACTATGTCATTATCTAAGCACCTTTAGGGCTCGCTTAATATGGACCTTAATGATCAAATCGAGGTCGTATTTAATACGTGCAAGAATGCATGTCTTCTCACTAGTTCTTTCTTGGTGACAGGTCAATGACCCGTATGACGAACCAACTCTGATCCGTAAGGCTATGAGAATAGGGTTCTAAATTCCTTTGAATAAAAGCTCCAACCAGACGGACACTGGTCATGTTCTGATAAGGAGGTTATCAAACAACTCTCACTTTTTAACCCCTTTAACATAAAAATAATAATATTTACTATATTATCGATGCTCTGTTTGTGGTGAAGGAATTATAATCTTGAAACTAAGCTGTCATGTGGCCTATAGTTACCCTCTTGAAATGTCCCTAATTATGTTTAATTAATTATGCATAATTAAAGCAGAGATAACATAGATTCCTACATAGTATTTATGAGACAGTCAAGGTAGAATCAGGAAAGTTCTTTATAAGCTTGTTATTTAAGAGTTTATTTTAGAACAATCAACAAATTTGGTGCTAAAATGTTCCTGAAAATCCCTGT
The DNA here is from genome assembly GCA_949320045.1 of Scotopteryx bipunctaria. NCBI lineage: Eukaryota > Metazoa > Arthropoda > Insecta > Lepidoptera > Geometridae > Scotopteryx > Scotopteryx bipunctaria. Next base: position 7,945,518 of record OX439461.1, on the reverse strand, counting down.
TTTCGGATATTCCATATCGCTAGGGTTTTTTCTCTTCTAATTCCTAGCGGGAGATGGAATAAATATCATAATGATAAGTTATATTTAAAATGTTGAAGCGTTACGCTCGCTTTGCTCTCACAAAGAATGTGTGCTCATGGCAACTGATCGGTTACGCGTAGGCAAGTCATTGACACTTCACCCTAAAATCCATAAATTATCACCATTTTACTCACTTTCAACTGCACACAGGTAGAGAGAACTGCCGCCTGTCTCTCCATGTTGACTAACGATCTCATTCCAATTCTCGCTAAAGAGAACGCCATTTTGAAATCACCACACTATTTCCTAATAATTCTTAAAGTTTCCGAGTCTTATCACAGTAAACGGTCACACGATGCGTCCGATCGCGTTTGGAATTTTAACTGGAATGCTCTCTAGTTCCCGATGGTTCCTCGTCAGAAGCTGGCGAGGGACTGGAGCGAACTCGATGCATTCTTTTGCTTTTATCCGTGAAAGCCGAAGGCAAGCCGGCCGGTAGCATGTGTTATTGTTTGGCCACAGAATAACACAACATGGTGCGTTGTTTTTATCTTTTTTGTCATTTTTTATAATAACAGTCAGTTTGATGTATGGTGGTGCCGATAAAAATAGCTCTAAAAGAACCTTGGCGGGAGCTCTGGGGATTCAATTGCTTGCTCGTGTCACTTATTCTATTAACTTCTGAGATTTGTGAACGTCTCAGCGAAGCGAAAATGTACCGCTCTCAGATTCGCAAGAAACATTAAAAGGTCATCCAAACATTTCTCCGGCATTCGAACCTGCACCTTTCGTGTTTCAGCCGAGCATAAGCAATAGAAAAAGAAAAATCCTTTGTATGCAGATATCCTGATAAGACGCGATCAGAAGCCGTGCATGTTGCTGAAAGCTGGAGCAAATTTTACTTTTTAATGGTGCAACATCGTGTGGGAGAAGTTACTTCCATGATGGGTCACGACCTTGGACGAAGGTCACGACACGACCCCCAGTATTATTGGGATAACGACGCAAGGAGGAGGATGTAGATATCCATATTCAAACTCTTTAGTCCCTAGGGATTGAAGAACTATTTGGAACCTTGGCTATGAGAAACCAACCAGGTCTTTTTGTATAGATGTGATAAAAAAATATGAATTAGTATCAACCAGGTTTGTGTGTTTGTTATAGGAGAAGGAGTGTGTTTGTGTGTGTCTGTGTAGGAGGCGTGTGTGTGGGGGGATGGGGGGGGGTGAGTGTGTGTCTTGAGTGGACTTTCATGTTCCTCCATAGGTATGTCGCTATAACATTCCTACATGTTCTTGAAATGTCATTTACTTTGTTGCACAACTGGTTTAATTTACCCTGCATCCGATCAGATGTCTCTTGTAGGTATCGTTTATTCCCTACGCATAGAGACCCACGTATGCCGCAGTTCAGTAATGTCTTTAGTGGTTTATCACTAATTGTTCAAGATAATGGTTAGTTTAGGATTTCCTTATTTACTTAAATAGTTACCTACTTAGACAAGTAATTTGGCTACGATTAGTACGCAGACTAATGCACGTATACCAGCTATTATTTAACCTTCTTCGCCTTTGTTGCTCAGGTAAAAAGATCCGATCCTGTTGGCTTTCTAATCTTTTTTAGGGTTCCGTACTAAGGGTGCCAACAGGACCATATTACTGAGCCAAAAGCCTCCGCTGTCCGTGCGTCTGTCAGCGGGTTGTAACTTGTATGTAACTCATGAACCGTATGCCGTCATGCCACTATAACAAATAAAAAAAGTAGTCCACATTTATTTATGTACTTACCTACCTACCTACGATGGTACGGAATCCTTCATGTGTGAATTCAACTCGCACTTCACCGTTTTTTTCCTCACTGTATTGTACTTTTAAAAACAAGTAGGTACCTACTCTTAGGTAACATCTGTGCGGAACTATTAGGTAATTGAATCTGCGTCTGACCCTTATTTTGTTTAATACTGCGTGTTCAAAGCGTAATCTTGTTTACATCGTAGAACCTTGAACAGCTGTTTGAAAACAATAAAATATTAATATTAGTACTTGCCGGCTGCCGGCTACGGGCCATGAATCACGTAGGTTATTGGTTTATCAACGCTCGGTTTTTGGAGGTCCATTACTACAACTAGCCGTGTCACTATTTATTTCAAGCCGGAACAGAAAGAATAGAATATAATCATATTTATTGAAAAAGAACACGTTAACTGTTAGTTAACTTAAGTTTAAATAAAGTTTCTTAGTGTGAATAGGTATCTGGTTCTCGCCATTGATAAGATTCAAAAGTTGTAATGTGTGTGACTTCTAATAATAACAGGGTATGCTCAGATAAGTTCTAAGATGCACTAGGTAATAAAACAGTGTAGGTAAATGACATGCTGGGTAGAGAAGCTGGATGCATTTTGTTTTTTCTATACTCCGAGTCTAGCAGAGAATCGGTCATAGGCATCAAATTATTTTGGAACACACGTTTCGAAACAGCCTTTCTTCCTAAGGTTTATGTACCTACCTACCCAGGGGCCCTAATCACGATGACCAAACAAAACGAGACGCGGGAAAACGTGTGGAATTACCGTGTTATCGTATTCTGCATGACAATGTGACATTGTCAGATTTCATAAACGAGCTCAGTAAACGAGAGTAGGCGCGAGACGAGGCTCGTTTTGAATTGTCAAAATTACATATTTCAATATTGCGTGTTTTGCTAAAACTAGGTTGTGTTTTTACTAATTATGTAAATAAATTAGTCTTCTTTATTTAATAGCAGAATAGATTATTTGTACAATAAATAATATAATCTAGGTACCATTGAATAATATCCCTAATAAATGATGTGGTAAATAAGTGAAATAACCTAACCCTAGTGTACAGAATAATTATTACTCCCGGAGCCCTAGTGCACAAAAGGAGCTTTTGAGGCGCATTTTGAATCTTTTCACCACGCAGGGTTCGAAAGAACTAGGGGCTAGTAGTAGTTGTAGTAGGTACTAACCTAACCTAACTAATAGCTCTTTTATTGTGAATGCAAAAGTTTGTGAAGATGTGACGATGCTTGTGACTCATAATTTAATTCTAAATGGCTGCACGGATTGAGTGAAACTTGGGATATGCATAGTATGTGTGCTGGAATAACATTAGGCTACTTTTTATCCTGGCAATAGGCGAGCGAAGCCGCAGGCGGCAGGTAGTACTTAATAAGTTAAAGAAAAGTGAGCATTTTTGTGTTTTATGGTTTTAATGCATTTATTTAACATAATATAACTGTCATGAGCTGCCCCTCCTAAGGTAGCACATGAGTAGGTATGCCTTTAAGCCTCTGTTGCAAATCTGAAACGAGGCAGAAATCATTGTTATTGTTTTTATAGGTAGGTACATACTTTCATGTTTTTGGAAATAAAGATTACATTCTACTAATATAATGAAAGTGAACGTTTTTTCAAAGAATCTAATAAAGTTAATTTATTTTAGTTCGCTGATGCTCTCACAAATACTATTATGTAATACCTACTAAAATAAATAGTTGATTAAAATATTACCCTTGTTTGATTTAATTCCTCTCTTGTTCGGAGGTAGGAAATTTGATGTAGGTTGGCATCATTCAAGGCATTCACCGCTTACTCTATGCAGAGGCTTACAGGTGCTAACCAAAAGTTTCCCACTGGCTTTTGATAGCTACTGGTGATCAGGAAATTGAGGGTTGTAAGTATCTGGAAAAATACAGTAAATATAGTAGGTTTCAGTCTAACCTAATACCTAACCTAGGTACCATTTTATTATTGTTCAATAAATTAAGTTTATTGACCGCAAGTGGCATTGCGAGCTGAGTGCCTCCGTGCTTCGGAGGGCACGTTAAATTATGGGTCCTGGCTTTTAAGTCGTTAAGCCATGACGGAGGCCTTTAGGCGGCCTTAAAACTCCGTCACTAGAGTTGGCCACTAGCTCATACGAACATACATACATACATAATAGGTATCTATTTACTTACTTATTCATATCAAATGCCTATCAAGAAAAAGCAGGCAATTTGTGGTACAGTACGGTCAACGGATCTAGGCACTCGTGAAGTTAGCCGTTTCGAGCAGTAGACAGTATGAAAAAACTTCACTGCGCATGTCAAACTGCTAACTTCACGAGTGTCAAGATCCGTTGACTGTACTGTACTCGCAGTTTCTGATACCCAAGACACATAATCCTAGTGTCCCTCTGTATTGTGGGTCATGTTTGTATGTGAATTTAGAGAGTTCTATATTTAAAAAAATCAACATTTTTATGACACAATTTTCCCAAATTGAACCATGTAGGCTCAGACCAAATAAAAAGAAAAGACCCCGCGCCGCGAACAACAAAAGTGAAGCCGCCATTTTATCTATGTGTGTGTCGAAGGTTTTAAGGTTGTGTGTTCCAAGTAACCTAAATTCACAGTATAATAATTAAGAAACGATGCTATTTGAAGCACTTACAAGTGAAAAGTGATTCCGTGAGACTTTTTATGTGATTTGCTGCTGTTTTTACAAGTTTACACTACACAGGAAGGCATAATTCTATTTTTAAGACTCGTGACGTACTAAGAGCGATGAGCATGGTTTTAGTGTAGGTGTGTGCGTGAGCGTGTATGTTTACTTGCAGGAGTACGGTTTTGTGTGGCTTCACTTTTGTTGTTCGCGGCGCGGCGTCTACTCTTTTTATTTGGTCTGAGCATAAGTAGTAGTAGTAGTAGTAGTAGTAGTAGTAAGTAGTTGTGTTTTATAGTAAACAAGTCATACCTGATTAAATCAGCTGGAAGAAGGTGTGGTTGTTCACGAGTTTCCTGAAATAAGATATAATATCTGATGAGTTTCAAATATAATAAAGTAAACAAACTATATCTCAGTCTTATTAATCATAGGTTTGGAATTGTTTGTTTGCTTCTATTCTAAGGACAAGTCAGTCTTTTTTAAATCTTAATGAATATGATGGATCACTAGAGTCTCTTCCTCATGAGCTCCTCCTCCTCCTGGCTCATCTGCACAGGCAGCAGCGCGCGGATCTGACACAATCCCACCTACAACTTCGGACCTCCAACTTAGTCTTACGTATATTCTTGATCTAAATAGGAATGATGGCTCACCAGAGTCTCTTCCTCATGAGCTCCTCCTCCTCCTGGCTCATCTGCACTGGCAGCAGCGCGCGGATCTGGCTCAGCCCCACCCACATCTCCGCTACATCCAGCTTCGTCTTCGCGTTTATCACATAAGTCTTCTCGAGAGCACGGATCAGTTCGCCAACAGCGTCGTACTGACGGACTAGGAGACTGGAAGGAAGAAATATATTATTATAATCATTAGGAGTCTGTAATATATCTGCCAGTTTCATCATGTTACATGAATTAACATATAAATAGTTTAAAACATAAATGGCAACGAAGATACATTTTTTTTTGTTTGGTACCTGGAACAGAGATGTGAGTAAAATTACCTGAACATTTCTCTGACGAGTTTGGGCGTCTCGATCTGCGACTCCTCGGCCCAACTGAAAATAGTGCCGATCAGGACTTTACGGAACTTCTCTTCTGGAGTCTTATTTGCCGGTTCTTCTATGGCCTGTACAATAAATAAATAAATAGCACCCAACAGTCACATACATAGTCCTGAGCCCACACTAGGATTCCCTGTGTCGTGGGTATCAGAAACTACGAGTACCATGCTACCACAACACCCAGACCCGGAAGAAATATTTACAGAACATGCAATTTCTTCCGCAGCGGAAATCGAACCCGCGCCTCTTGCGCCTCTGCCGAGTAATCGCCCGCCACGCCACCGAGGCCGTCAAATTATTATAAGACACTTTTATAATAAAAATTACTGTAGATTCTAGTTTTTTTTTTGCACTAGTACCTACTGAACCTTTCGTGTGCGGATCCAACTCGCACTTGACATTTTTTTTTTAATTATACTTTCACTTATTCTAGTTCTTTTTCAACTATAATTAACCTTTCACACCTTCAACTCTTTCTAGTTCTCTCTAAAGACTTTCGCTCCATAGATAAATGTTTTCCAAGAAATTCCAAATGTTATTTACGTTATGATTAGTAATAGTTACCTCAGACAGTGGCTCTTGCAGAGCGTTGAGAGACACATGCACCATGAGGCTCTCGTGGATCTCGTTCATCCTGACGATGAGCTCCTCGCCACAAGGACAATTCTCCTTCCAAGATTCTTCTTCCTGGTCCATGTGCTTGAAGCCTGTAAAAACATCACAGTTACCTAGTAGATTTCGTAAAAGGCCTAACCTCCGAGTACTCAAACGCATCTCAAAATTGAGCACGTCTCAAATGACGATTTTTTGACAGATTATCATCAGAAACTGTCAAAAAACCGTGAGTTGAGACGTGCTCAACTCTGAGTTGCGTTTGAGTATTCGGGGGTAAGACAAGTAGGTATATAGTTGAGCTCGAGGCTTAGGACAAGTATATAGTCAAGTTTACTCCTTTTACTCCATTTACTCTTTTCTAAACTAGTAACACCTACCAGGTAGGTCCTACCTATTACTCAATTAACCTTTTGTTAGGGTTTCTAAAATGTATAGCGAATTATGTATGTTGTTTTACCATTATAATTATATAAAAATCGAAGAACTATTATTTAGTAACTATTATTAGTGTAACAGTTTTATAAAATATATAAAACTGTTACACTCAAAACTTAAGTAGGTATCATGCTTCTTCCTCAGAATGTCCTTCCAAACTCATATCTCGTTACAAGTTTCAAAAAATAGCTCCCCGATTTGGTGGCAAAACGCTTATCCAATCACAGCCCGAGCGGCTCTGTGATTGGCTAGCGTCATTGTTGCAAAACTTCAGACCAATCGTGGGGCTTAACAATAGAAGTGTAAATTAAAAAAATACAATAAAAATGAATTAATCCTACTGATATAAGCTACCCATAATTTAAAATATCAATTATGCCAATCAAATACTTATTATATACATACCTAATATAAAACAACCTTGTCCTCGTGGTGTTAATCACCGGAAATGACATCTTATAAATACAATTGAAAAACTTTCCTACATTAAAATAATAGTTCTTCGATTTTTATATAATTATAATGGTAAAACAACATACATAATTCGCTATACATTTTAGAAACCCTAACACTTTGAATTTATAATAAAAGCGTCCATTTTAATTGCGGGTTCCTATCAGACGGAATAGGAAAAAATAAGACAACGATGTTTTTATGAAACAAAGTATTAATAATCAGTCTTTTATAAATAAACTATATAATATCTACTAAAAAACAGCATAGAAAATCACAATCTTTTAAACAAATTTTTAACCGTATTCTGGTAATAATTTATAGAAACTACTCAAAATAAAATTAGTCTTAAAAAAAAACAGGAATACAAATATCTACGAATATTTAATTTTATCTACATAATCATTATAGGAACTATCTTATTTTTTTTTAGTGTAAAGTTCCGTAAATTAATATCCTGATTTTAGATGTTAGTTAAACTAATATAAAAGTCAATTTATGATTTTAATGTAAGTCACTGAACGACTACCGGTACGACATCGCCGCCATCTTGTTGTTTACGAAGGATTTGTATAAAAGCGCTGAGCCTGTCGTATCGGGCGGCATTCCTCCGTTGGCTTTGCGTGTTTCGACATCGTGCTGATAACTTGTGTTTGAGTAAGTACCTATATCGTATTAATACATTAGTGTTCTGTGGGTAGGTACGTACTCTAAACACAAGTTATCAGTACGACGGTAATGTACATTACCTAGGTTAGTTACATTATATTTTAATGTGTTAATTCGATATTGCTATCTTTGCTGCCTATGCGATTTTTGCTGCCTATGCGATCTTTGCTGCCTATGCGATCTTTGCTGCCTATGCGATCTTTGCTGCCTATGCGATCTTTGCTGCCTATGCGATCTTTGCTGCCTATGCGATCTTTGCTGCCTATGCGATCTTTGCTGCCTATGCTATCTTTGCTGCCTATGCGATCTTTGCTGCCTATGCGATCTTTGCTGCCTATGCGATCTTTGCTGCCTATGCGATCTTTGCTGCCTATGCGATCTTTGCTGCCTTTGCTACCTTCCTAAACCATCTCTTGAAGTCTCTAGAAGTTAGCGAGCGAAGCGAGCTTCAAACCAATGCGAGCGAAGCGAGCCAATTTTTTTAACTCAATGTAGTTTTAAACCATTTCTAGAAGTCTCTAAAAGTTAGCGAGCGAAGCGAGCCGAAATTTTTAACTTAATGTAGCTTAAAACCATCTCTAGAAGTCTCTAGAAGTTAGCGAGCGAAGCGAGCTTCAAACCAATGCGAGCGAAGCGAGCCGAAATTCTTAACTCAATGTAGCTTTAAACCATCTCTAGAAATCTTTAGAAGCTAGCGAGCGAAGCGAGCTTCAAAGCAATGCGAGCGAAGCGAGCCAAATTTTTTAACTCAATGTAGTTTTAAACCTTTTCTGGAAGCCTCTAGAAGTTAGCGAGCGAAGCGAGCTTCAAACCAATGCGAGCGAAGCGAGCCAAATTTTTTAACTCAATGTAGTTTTAAACCATTTCTAGAAGTCTCTAAAAGTTAGCGAGCGAAGCGAGCATCAAACCAATGGGAGCGAAGCGAGCCGAAATTTTTAACTTAATGTAGCTTTAAACCATCTCTAGAAGTCTCTAGAAGTTAGCGAGCGAAGCGAGCTTCAAACCAATGCGAGCGAAGCGAGCCGAAATTCTTAACTCAATGTAGCTTTAAACCATCTCTTGAAGTCTTTAGAAGCTAGCGAGCGAAGCGAGCTTCAAACCAATGCGATCGAAGCGAGCCAAATTTTTTTACTCAATGTAGTTTTAAACCATTTCTGGAAGCCTCTAGAAGTTAGCGAGCGAAGCGAGCCGAAATTTTTAACTTAATGTAGCTTTAAACCATCTCTAGAAGTCTCTAGAAGTTAGCGAGCGAAGTGAGCTTCAAACCAATGCGAGCGAAGCGAGCCAAATTTTTTAACTCAATGTAGTTTTAAACCATTTCTAGAAGTCTCTAAAAGTTAGCGAGCGAAGCGAGCTTCAAACCAATGCGAGCGAAGCGAGCCGAAATTTTTAACTCAATGTAGCTTTAAACCATCTCTAGAAGTCTCTAGAAGTTAGCGAGCGAAGCGAGCTTCAAACCAATGCGAGCGAAGCGAGCCGAAATTTTTAACTTAATGTAGCTTTAAACCATCTCTAGAAGTCTCTAGAGGTTAGCGAGCGAAGCGAGCTTCAAACCAATGCGAGCGAAGCGAGCCGAAATTTTTAACTTAATGTAGCTTTAAACCATCTCTAGAAGTCTCTAGAGGTTAGCGAGCGAAGCGAGCTTCAAACCAATGCGAGCGAAGCGAGCCGAAATTCTTAACTCAATGTAGCTTTAAACCATCTCCAGAAGTCTTTAGAAGCTAGCGAGCGAAGCGAGCTTCAAACCAATGCGAGCGAAGAGAGCCAAATTTTTTAACTCAATGTAGTTTTAAACCATTTCTGGAAGCCTGTAGAAGTTAGCGAGCGAAGCGAGCCGAAATTTTTAACTTAATGTAGCTTTAAACCATCTCTAGAAGTCTCTAGAAGTTAGCGAGCGAAGTGAGCTTCAAACCAATGCGAGCGAAGCGAGCCAAATTTTTTAACTCAATGTAGTTTTAAACCATTTCTAGAAGTCTCTAAAAGTTAGCGAGCGAAGCGAGCCGAAATTTTTAACTCAATGTAGCTTTAAACCATCTCTAGAAGTCTCTAGAAGTTAGCGAGCGAAGCGAGCCGAAATTTTTAACTTAATGTAGCTTTAAATCATCTCTAGAAGTCTCTAGAAGTTAGCGAGCGAAGCGAGCTTCAAACAAATGCGAGCGAAGCGAGCCAAATTTTTTAACTCAATGTAGTTTTAAACCATTTCTAGAAGTCTCTAAAAGTTAGCGAGCGAAGCGAGCTTCAAACCAATGCGAGCGAAGCGAGCCGAATTTTTTTACTTAATGTAAACATCCAAACTCACAAACTTTCGCATTTATAATATAAGTAAGAAGTAAGATTTTACATCCCTAATACATTTAGTTGAATGTCCAGGGTAATAAAATTTAATGACTTTTATGTTGCAGAAACGGATGAAATTATCGCGCAGTTATTTGTCAGTTGACTCAAATTGCGTCCACTTGTCAGTATATTGCCTCATAACAAGAGGATTTATACACCACACTAGTTTCGACGATGTAGATTGTGTGCTTATTTACCTACTATAGACTTCGACTTTGAAACAAGACGAGACACTTACCTTAAAACTGAGTTCATCTGTTCTCTGGGCGGACAGCGGAATTCCCTGGTCTTCTTGGCAGCCACGGCGCTCGGCAAATCTGACTGCTTGATTTCTTGGTAAGGTCTGAAAGCAAGAAAAATATGCGTACATAATATTTAATCAGTTCAAGCTAGTATTATTGTTTCTGGTGGCCACAAGCATTGATTGATTGGGTTAGATTCCCGCTGCGGGAGTATTCTATCAGCCATCTGGCTCCCTTTGCTTAGTTGGGGGCTAGATGGTGCTGTATGATAATGTCCTCAAATATTTATATTTATACTAGCTGCCTCTCGCGTCTTTGCTCGCGTAGTAGGTACCCAGATGAAAAATAGCCTATATGTTAATCCAGTATATATCCGTTCAGCCGTTTAGGCGTGATTGAGGCACAAACATCCAAACTCACAAACTTTCGCATTTATAATATAAGTGAGATTTATAGAATTTTTTTTTAAAGCAGGGTTATGCCGATGTTACCTCAACTGATCGCTCTGCAGATCGCCTACGAAGTCGTGAGCAAAAGCTATAATGGCTTCCACTCTATGCCTCAGTTGTATGTCGTTCAGATGTTGTTCCTGTGCTCGTCTTTTCCTTCTATAGGACATAATTAGAAACATTTATAGAAACTTCAAAAATTTATTTACAAAGACAATCTCTAATATCATTAAAAACTTTCAGGTAATCGGTGTAATAATAAGTAAGTAAGTTCGTATGAGCTAGTGGCCAACTCTTGTGACGGAGTTTTTAGGCCGCCTGAAGGCCTCTAAGAAAATAGAGTGATAGGTTAGCGTGGGCATGTTATGCGGAGGGAAGAAAGTCGTTTTACAAGGAAAGTGCTGAATATGAATGTGGATGGATACACGGACAGAGGAAGGCCTAAGAAAAGATGGATGGATTGTGTGAAAGAGGACATGCGTATGAAAGGAGTGAGTACTGAGATGACGAATGATAGGAGAAGATGGAAGAGGAAAACATGTTGTGCCGACCCCACCTAGTGGGATAAGGGCAGGAAAATGATGATGATGATGATGGTGTAATAATATTTAAAATAATAATGTTTAATTTTTTTATAATATTTATTTATATGTATGTGTATATTGTATATATTTTTGTAGATATATATTATTTGTATATATTTATATTGTGTGTAGTATATCTTATTAGTTTATTATATTTTTACACATAACTTCCACTTATGTTAAAGCCTCTCCCTTGCCTCACAGGTTTGCTGGCAGAAAACTCTTTAAGAGTTAAGCTCGCCTTTGTACATGTACTTTTTAATGTTTTGTGTGTATTTGTTTCGTTTCGTGCGTGTACAATAAAGAATTTCAGATAATGGAAACTTGTGGGTAAGGCAGTAAAAATTTGAGTAAGAGTGTACTCACAGGAAGAGTATATTATCAGGAAGAGTACTAACAGGAAGAATGTACTGTCAGGAAATTATACTCGCAGGAAGAGTGTACTTACAGGAAGAAGGTATTCGCAGGAAGAGTGTACTGTCAGTAAGTGTGTACTCACAGAAAGAGTGTACTGACAGGAAGAGTGTACTCACAAGAAGAGGTTCTCATTGGTGCCGCCCACGGGGTCGCGGTTGTGCACTTGGTTGGTTGTAACTGCGTCCGCCAACGCCTGCATCACGAACTCACGGACCACCTCCAGCGGTAAGTAGGGGGAGTAAAAGTTGCTGATCTCCGTTATACTCTCTCTGAAACAAGATGTTTTGCGAGATGAAGATAAATTGGGACTGGAAGATTTTCTATCGAAATAACAACATTCAGTACCTATTTGTAGGAATTCACAGTTAAAATTACATGTGTCAGAACAAAATTAAGTTTAAAATCTTTACAGATATCACGTGAGTTTGCTTGCTTTTTTCATTCTTCATCTGCGGTCGAACACTCTCTGTTTGCAGCGAGCGGAGGCTGTGCCCCATCTCTGGGTCTTCGTACAACGCCTTCAGTTCCGGTCCCAGGGGGATCACGAACTCGTTTTTGCACACCTCCCTGGAAAAAACAAAAACTAGCAAAAAAAGTAAGAACTTGTCTGTTATATAATTATCTTCTTGATTCTTAGACATTATGGGCATGCATTATTATTATTATTATTATTAGCCCATTATCGTCCCACTGCAAGGCAAAGGCCTCCCTATCCCCCTTCCACCTTTCTCTATCCTGTGCTTTGGAGGACCAATCCTTCATGAATGAGTCCAAGTCGTCCCGCCATCTCAGTGTTGGTCTGCCACGATGCCGTTTACCACCATTAGGAGCCCACTCGGTAGTGGTTTTCGCCCATAGGTCATCCGACATACGGCAGACGTGCCCTGCCCAGTTCCACTTCAAAGTGGCTGCTTTCCGAGCAACGTCAGCGATTTTTGTTTTGGAGCGCAGTATGGTGTTGCGTATTCGGTCAGTGAGTTTTACTCCGAGAATACTGCGCTCCATCGCTCGCTGGCAAGCCCCGAGTGCGGACCTCTGCTGAGCCGTCAAAGACCAAGTCTGCGCGCCGTACGTGAGGATAGGGAGAATGCATACGTCAATGAGCTTGCGCTTAAGGGAGATTGCCTGCATGCATGCAGGCAATAAAATAACGAACGAAACTAAAGTTCACACAATCACTTTAATAAAGCTACGATCTCAATAATTAAATTTGAATACAGATAAGTACTTTAAATTACAAAACGGAACGGAACGGAATGACAGAAGTCAAAAACTCGTCACTTGAGATTGAGACGTGCTCAACTCTGATGCATTTGAGTATCCGGGGGTTATACTATATGCTTCTCTCCCCGAGCATGTCGTAAAAGGCGACAAAGGGATCTTCTCCAAAATGATGGACCACCTATATGGGCGATGGGCTGATCACCTGTCACCATGGTTCGCCATATCCATCTTGGAAGTTTGGATCAGAAGTGGTTGCAAGTTTTATTATGTTTACTTGTGGCTCTGCCCACCTCATTAGGGATACGGCGTTATAATATGTATGTATACTATAATATTGGAAAGCTTTAGTTTGCTTGAAATTACCGGCGTAAAGCTCAAAATGCAACGATAGCGCGTACTTTACCTGTGCTGCCACCTAGTATTACATTATTCTGTTCTTTTCTAGATGCTGTTCAAGCGAAGCTGGTGTACTCACATGGTAGTGGCGTGCGACTCGAGATGCATCGCAATGAGGATGTCGTAGAAGCCCTGGCGCAGTGGACCAGACATGTACTGAGACTGTATTGCGTACAGCAATTGCTTCTGATCCACGTGTTGGCATAGTGCGTGGGCAGCTCTGAAATATAACAATTTAAATGTAACAATCTAAAACACACGCACACAGTCATGCTTACACATATACACTAAACTTCTTAATATGCGCATGTAACTTAAAATAACATAACATAGCTCTTTTATTGTGAATGCAAAAGTTTGTGAAGATGTGACGATGCTTGTGCCTCATAATTTACTTCTAAATGGCTGCATGGATTGAGTGAAACTTTAGATATGCATAGCATGTGTGCTGTGAGTATTTTTGTGTTTTATGGTTTTAATGCATTTATTATTACTTATTATACCTACGCAACCCCATGTACCCATACGTTAACACTAACACACACACACACACATACACACACACACACATACACACATCGGTATGCCCACGTAGGTATGCCTTTAAGCCACTGTTGCAAATCTGAAACGAAGCAGAAATCATTGTTATTGTTTTTATAGGTAGGTACATACTTTCATGTTTTTGGAAATAAAGATTATATTCTACTAATATAATGAAAGTGAAAGTTTATTAATTAAAATTTAAATTAATTTATTTTAGTTCGCTGATGCTCTCACAAATACTATTATGTAATACCTACTAAAATAAATAGTTGATTAAAATATTACCCTTGTTTGATTTAATTCCTCTCTTGTTCGGAGGTAGGAAATTTGATGTAGGTTGGCATCATTCAAGGCATTCACCGCTTACTCTATGCAGAGGCTTACAGGTGCTAACCAAAAGTTTCCCACTGGCTTTTGATAGCTACTGGTGATCAGGAAATTGAGGGTTGTAAGTATCTGGAAAAATACAGTAAATATAGTAGGTTTCAGTCTAACCTAATACCTAACCTAGGTACCATTTTATTATTGTTCAATAAATTAAGTTTAGCTAACACAATACTTACTTTGACTTCTGTTGTAATGCTAGAACATCTCTCAGGCCCAGAATTAACTAGCCTGCCTCCAAGAACGCCGCACAATACCAAAACAACTCTTTGGCCACCTTATAAAATAGCACGAAAAATTTAGGGTCCAGCTCAGCAGAATCCCTTGACAGTCTCCTATTTATGTGTGGGCGTTGCTGGCGCCAGCATATCATACGTTGTCTTCGAAGAACAACGTCCATTTTTATCACTCCGTTAAAATATTATGTAAGTATGTAAACTCAAAACGTAATTTTTAACTGATTTCTTCATTTATTTCGATTTGCAAACTTTTTGAACACTACGACGCGGGATGTTCCCAAAATCTTTCTGCCGCCATATTTTTCTTATACCACAGATAATAATAATTTCTTTTATCATTCGATTCCAACCAAAGACAACACACTGGCCGGTAGAATATTTTGATTAACATCAGTGACAGTTACTTGCTCTGTTCAGTTTATTTTCTTTTCTTTTGAAGGCGATTGTGACAAACTCATTTTACCAACGGGATTTAACCTATTTAAACAAACTTAGACATGACATGTATATCCAAGTTTTTTTCAAAACAAACAATGCAATATGTCAGTCAATATTTTGATTGATAATTCGTTCGGAAACAAGTTGTGGTTGGTTTGATGTAGCTAACCATTTTACGTTATATTTAAATTTTTTTTGTTCTCTAAACTTTAAAATATAACGAAAGTATTAGTAGAAAGAGTTTAGCAATTTTATAATTCAACTAATATTATCTACACTAATATTATAAAGAGGAAAACTTTGTTTGTTTGTTTGTACTGAATAGGCTCAAAAACTACTGGACCGATTTTAAAAATTCTTTCACCATTCGAAAGCTACATTATCCACGAGTAACATAGGCTATATTTTATTTTGGAAAAAAATAGGGTTCCGTAAGATATTTGGGTTTTTCGGACACAAGGTGTAAAAAATCAACCAGAAAAGTTACTTATTTTGCGTACGCTGCCTAAACTATAAAAGATAGAACCATAAAATGTTCTAATTAATTGTAGATCTTATAAATATCTACAAAAAAGTCCGCGACACACTATACCCATCTATGTCGAGTGAGGCACAGCAACCATTTTTTTATTTAAAAATCTTGAATTTTTTTTGGACTACATTTAAACGCGTTTATTTTACTCATGCTATTAATCCTTATCAAAATAAATGATTTCATCACTAAGAACAGTTTATGGAGATAATATTTGGTCTTTGAATGATTAAAATTGGACGTTTGGTTTTGAAGTTATGGCGAAATTAAAATATTACGATTTCTGCTGCACGGCCCGTTGCGAAGTGGGCGTCACCAAGGCGGGGGTGCGCGTGCGTGAGGGGAGTTTAGATCTATGAGTAAGGTACCCGCGCGGCTCAGTCGCGAGGTCGGCTCCCTACGCAGCGGTCGTGCGCGAAGTCTATATAGTATAAAAATGAATCGCAAAATGTGTTGGTAAGCGCATAACTCAACAACGCCTGGACCAATTTGGCCAAATCTTTTTTTAAAATGTTCGTTGAAGTTCAAGGATGGTTTTTACGGCGAGAAAAATTAGAATTATTGCTGGAAAAACCCTAAAAATAGCCCTTTTCTTTTTCCCATACAAATGATTTGTAACTAAAACGTAGTCAATTTGAGCTTTATTGCTATGGTATAAAGTTCATATTAAATTACAAGCACTTGAATTATTAATTTTAAGGCGATACGAAGTTCGCGGGGTCAGCTAGTAATTCAATATTTATTTACTTGAGATGAAAATTGTAAACAAAAAAATAAAATCAATCTAAAACCGATCGTTTTCCGAAAGACCGGATGCTTGATTTTGAACGAATCACGTAAAACCAAAACACGGTCATAGACAACTAGTCTTATTCTTATGGCATGCAGAATACAGTTTTTGATTTCACACCATGGCGTGTCTCGTTTGTGTTTAGAGACACGATGACATTTGGCTCGTTACGTGGCTCGTTTTCTTTGGTCATCGTGAATAGGGCCCCAGTGCGTATCATTTACGTAATGTTGTCAGTCGGGTGTCAATGCCCTCAAGGGCTTGCCTAATACGCGACACACATGTCACCGCAGTCAATTATCAACATTATTTGAATGTGGTAAGGTTGATAACCGCTTGCGCTATGATCATAGAACTTGGCTTTGTACGATAATGTTGGAGCTAAGAATAGATGGCATAATAAGCCGTGTTGCATTAAAGATAAAGTACATTTCCGCCCGGCTGTTTGTAGGGCTTAGTGTATGGAGGCCAACACAATAGAAGTTAGTAGGTAGATAAAATATTCAGGTACCTAGTCAAGGGCCTGGAATTATGACGATTACTCAACTAGGTAGGTAAAGTACTTACCTTTTTTATCGTATATGTATAAGTATCTTTCTCTCTCTCGCTCTAAGTATTATTTATTTAAGTAGTTTTTGATATAAATATTACACATGTGTAATATTTATATGTATATGTAGTATGTATACATAATTATCACACCCATATCCTTAATAGGGTAGGTAGAGTCACAAGTAATCATAAGAAAACTTGCAGCCACTCCTGATTCGCAGATTCCAGCAAGTCCTCAAACGTTGAACCATGGTGACAGGTGATCAGCCCATCACCCATATAGTCCATCATTTTAATCCATCATTCATCGTCGGGAGGGATGCAGATGGACGCATTCTGTTTTATCTTCACGCCCAGGTCCAGCAAAGAAGTAAAACATAATCAAAAATAAAGGTTATGGATAGGCGAAGTTGGTGAAAACCCTTAGTTATCTGAATTACTGCATTTAAGGTGTGATTGGGAAATAAAAAAAAACTAAAAAAGCAGTCTTACATTCTAATGTATTATACAAATATTTTTCAGCCACAATGTTTGAAGTTTGCTTACTTATAACACTTTTAAGTAAATATATTCATACCTAATAAATAATATAAGATTATTTTGTAAAATTAAAGTTTTGTTAAATAAAATGCAAACAAATTCATAAAATATACATCACATTCAAAACACCATTTTGTGGTCCATCATTTTAGAGAGTATAGTCGACTTTTACGACATGCTCGGGAAGAGAATATATATTTTATGCTTTTTCTTTACTTCCAGTTCCAGTTCAGCAAAGTTAAAATGTAATGTCCACCCCATTAATTTAGGAAAGTGTTTATCGGCTTTTTTAGACGCAAAGTGATCTGAGCAAGCCTCTGGTACAAATCTTATTTATCCTACTAATATTAGAAATCTGTAAGTTTGTGAAGATTTTCGGATCAAAATCTGCTCAGGTGTGATTCAATAACACCTTAACAGATTTGGATGTAACTTGCAATGTACATAGTTACCTAGAATACAATAATGCTTTATTTCCCACACAAGTGAAATGTATTTGATTTGTACAACACCGATTTTATGAATATGTTTGTATTTTAATATAATATAATCTACATACAAATCTCTTATTTAATATACATATTAAGAACATTAAACATATAGGTCACATAAAAAGAATTCGCGGGAGGACTTTGAACATGGGTTCTATTCCGCACAAAGGGTGTCCCCATTGTATAAATGTCAAATAAGTAGTTCTGAACCCACTCTAAGGTACCCTGTGTAGTTTGTATCATAAACGTACAGAGCCGGTAAAAATATGCAGAACATGCGAACATTTCTACCGCAGGGAATCGAACCCGCGTCTCTTGTGTCGTAGCCGAGCACTCGTCCGCCACGCCATCGCCGAACCATCCATCAGCCGTCTAATATAAATATTTAAAACAACAAAAAACGCTTTGAGCGGAAATATCCACATTTAAACTTTACTTTACCCACTAAAACTGCACTTTAAAATATTCCAAAACGTTATAAGCGGTTACAATATTCTACTAACGTACAGATCGTTCATTGATGAAAGAAAACATCGTGAGGAAACCCGCGGCTAAGTCTGCTCTGCACGTTTGACCATGTCTTCCCAGTGCTTCTTTATTTTTATTTCTTGTAATATGTTTTCTAAGTATTGATAAAGATCCTAATTGTTGGTAAATCTTTAAGTTAATTAAGGCAGTTTTCAATGTGTTCCAATTGTTTCTTTGTAATGTTGTACTATTTTTATCAAATAAATTATGTTTATGTTATGTGGATAAGGCAGACTAAGCTGAGAGAATGGTATAGGTGTAATCATCTAGTTACACAGCGTCAGGAGGCAACTTTTGCCTACACTAACTGGATGCTGTAGTGCCCGGGACGAATATACATGGAGTAGGCTTGCCCAGCACCTATACTATCCTCTCAGCTTAGTCGGCCTTGTTCACAGGAAAGACATGGTCAATACGTGCGGAGGTGACTAAGCCGCGGTTTTCCTCACGATGTTTACCTTCACCGTTTGAGAGTACTGGTATAGCACACATAAATTTTTGGACCGAAAAATACATTGGTACAAGACTGGGTTTGATCCCGCAACCTTAGGATCAGAAGGCTTAATAACATAACCTTAGGTTCTACAACTATTTCTATAGCTAGTACTATATCAACATTGTTTTTCTGTCAAAAAATGCATGTCTCTTTTTGATAGATATCATCATTAACATAGTAATGAGCGACCCAGCTTCGTCCGTAGTAAAATATCGGAATCAGGCAATAGTGAGGTCCATTTTAACTCCGTTATGCCTTCTTGTACTCGATCCTTTCCACTTTGACCTCATCTCCGAGCAGTTTGTACACATATGTCACCACTGTGGAACTTTGGATGTCCATCAGGACAAATGATGGAGTGGAAGTCCTGGAAAAGTAACAATATTAAATACATAAATATTATCACGCCCATATCCCTAATATGGTGGGCAGAGCCACAAGTAAAACTTGCAGCCACTTTTGATTTAGTCCTAAGATGGATATGGTGAACCATGGTGACAGGTGATCAGCCCATCGCCCATATAGATGGTCCATCATGTTTGGAGAGGATACTATTTCTTACTCGCCTTTTATGACATGCTCGGGTAGAGAAGCAGCTGGAAAAATTCTATGCTTTTTCTTTACTTCGAGTTCAGTAGAGAAGTAAAATAAATAAAACCCAATATAATAGTTCTGACCCCAGACTAGGATTCTAGTATTCCCTGTATCGTGGGTATCAGAAACTACGAGTACCACGGTACCACAAAACCCAGACCTGGAAGAAATATTTACAGATCATGCAAACATTTCTTCCACAGCGGGAATCGAACCCGCGCCTCTTAAGTCTCTGCCGAGCAATCGCCCGCCACGCCACCGAGGCCGTCAAATAATCAATATGAGTGTTTATTGTTATAATTTTACCTGTGCAAATAGCTATATGCCCCTGTAGCAGATCCCGGATTGATATAGAACTTGTTCTCATGCTCATATGCCTCAAAGCGGTGTGTGTGTCCCGAGATCAGGATGTCGACATCCAACTGCCTCTGCACCAGCGCGAGAGACTCCTCGTCTCCCCACGGGACCACCTGGTGGCCGTGGATGAGGCCGATGCGGAACTGACCTACTGTGATCACCTTCTGCTCAGGGTATGTAGAAACCTGGAATGGTAATGAGGATTGATATGAGAAAGAAAGAAGTATATCCAATCTTCAAATCCCGTTAACCGTTACGGCGTGATTGAGGCACAAACATACATTGCCACAACCACACATCCTCACAAACTTTTGCATTTATAATATTAGTAGGATAATTATGATCTAGTTAGGATCTAGCATAGGACCATGTTGGATGGCACTAGCAAAGCAATACCTCTGCCCAGCTGTGAGCAAAAATGTTGCTGTGGATGATAATTGATGAGGATCTAATTAGGTTCAACCTACCTCATCAAAATCCCCCCGAACAATATGAACGTCGCTGGCTAGTGTCTTCAGGTAGTCATAGGACTCCTTGGTGCAAAGATTGCCAGTACACAGGATGTGTTGGATCCGGCCGGGAAGCAGCAGCTTCTTGAACTTGGCGGGAAGGCTGCTGCAGCGGTGAGGTATGTGGAGGTCTCCTAGGACTAATACCAACTAAAAACAATAGTTTTATTTATTTCTAAAAAATAGTCATTTTTTCAGCATGGAATGGAACTAAAACTACCTATGTACCATTTCAAGGTGTTTGCAATAGTTTGCATATTGCATTAATATTACATGACTTGCTTCAACAAGTTCAGAAGAGAGATTTTAAGAAATTAAGTTTAAGATAAAAAGGCTAATTATAAGAGAATACGAATGGATATATATTAAACGAGGAATTTCAATTCTAATTCCCAGAAGTGGGTGTTGCTTGATAGTAGGTATAATGATCAGATATAAAAATTATTCAATAAACGGCGGCTTACCATTGTTGTAATTTTTTTTGGAATGTTTTCAACGATTTCCTCAATTATAATTGTAAAACAGGCCGTAAGTTAAAGCTTTGAAAACAGAAAAAGATAATTATTTTACTATCTACTCGCTTTTTTTATTTGACTATGTTTTGACTTGCTTAGTTGCTTTTGCTTGATTTGGATTTGACAGTTTTTTTTCTTACTGCTGAATTCTGTTAATTAGTGTGTTTGTTCCAGTCCCATTTATTACAGCATTGCATGCAAAATACTATTAAGCGAGAGAGAAGATAACGCAATGTATTGAAATGAAAGAAATAGATATATTAGAATCATTAGGATTCACAACTGAGTTTACGGTGGCAGCTGTTTGACTTTGTTAATTTTGACATCTTTTTGACCTTTTGAAGATTTGACCCTCGGGACCATAAACCTCGGAACAAGCCATAAACACATTTATTCTTCCAAAATCAACAAAGACCTGTGTGAATGTCTTTGACAAAATCATTCGAGATTCTTGAAAAAAAAAAGAATCTTCGCTATGGTTTTTGGCAAATTATTAGTGATACCATACTCCTATTAATTATTACTCATTTAACTTACTATAAATTAACATTGTAAGTCACTCTCTAAAAGTTGCCTCCTGACGCTGCTTAAATCATCTTGTATATATGATTAATGCCTTGGTTTTTATACATATTATGTACATAATAAGAAGTTAGAGTACTGTGTGCAGGATTCATGCATTATTCTAGGTCAAGGGCGTGTAGAAAGAAAATACTTAGTTCGTTGTTTGGATTTAGGAATTTAAAAATGTTGTGGGCTAAACGAGAAGATCAAAAACGAGCTCGGCTCGTGGGCTAGAAACACATGTTTGAGGACATGTTGTTTATTTATTAATTAAATGTAATTTCACGTGCATCAAGGGTATGATTATAGAAACTGTTCATTTTGTTTTTAACCAGTAGATGATAACTTTTAAAATTGTGGTGGAAACCAAACATACCAAGTGTAAAACCCAAAACATTTTGAAACTGTAAGGTTTCTCTTTACCATAAAATTGCGGATTTTGCACAAACCTGGCTACATTATATCGGCCCACTGTTATTTAACTTTCTTTAGTCTATGGTGCAGGTGTGGAAAAAAAGAAAAATTTCATGGTGTTGTGGGTGACACATATTACGTAGAAATTTTTTAGTGTAAGCTATAAAATTGGCACCAACTCGCATGGAAATGGAATCAATGGAATATGAGCTCGCTAGGAATCTCACTCTGTTGTTCTTCGTGGAACGCCTGCTCGACAAAGGCGAGCCGCGCACGTTGCACGATCTTTCATGCCAGTTTGGTGCCAAGGGATTCACCAAGGAGATGCGGCAGATCGCTGGCGGGTCTCAGTCGGGATTGAAGAAATTCCTGGCTCAGTACCCGGCGTTGTTCAACCTAGACGGGGACTATGTCGATATCAACACATTCCAGAAGCATGCTTGCGGGGCAGGCGCCTCCTCCAACAACGATTACATCGAGGAAGCCAAGGAGTACTTTGCAGGCAAGATGGTGCAGTACGGAGACGGCACAGAGGTGCCCATCAAGAGCCTACTCGGCCACCGCAGCCAGGCCTCCCCGCAGGTGCGTCACATCTCCGGGCAGCGTATCAAGGAGTTCAAGGACTTCCTCTTGAAGCATCCGGACACTTTCCAGATCATTGATGACAATGTTGTTCTAGTCAGTGAGAATCACAGGAGAGGTAATGCACACACAAACTCGGAACAGTTTCACAATCTACCCGTCGCAAACATCAACACAGATACTGCTCAGCAGCTACTGGATTATGTAGCTCAATGCATTGAGGCTAAAGGACCTGTGATGGTGGACCAACTCTTCCATTTGATTGTATCACGCTTCCCTCAGGAATACTGGTACCAGATGTTCAAGTCCCCGGCGGATTTGAGTGCTTTCTTGAAAATATTTTCTGACAGTTTTCATGTTCAAGCAAACTTGGTCACCCTCATCAGTAAACCAAAAATTCCTGTTATGTATCTAAATGCTAAACCTAAGCCATTGAAGACTGAGTCACCAAAGCCTGTGGCTGAAGAACTTCCAGTATCCCCAGTGCCTCCGCCTATCGTAGCTAGTCCTACCCCATCAGATGGCACCAACAGCCCTGCAAACAGAATACTCAGTCCAGTTGAATCTCCCCGTGGGCCTCAAGCCAATATTGCTAATCAAACACTCAAACAAAGAATCAACTCGATCGTCATAAAGAATTTGGCAGAAAATATGGTAAGAGACAGGGTCAACAACCATTTGAATGCTAGAAGTGCTGAGGAAACGAATGGCACTCCGAGTCTGCGAAACAATTTGATGGGAGAAGCATGGAGACAAAAAGTACTTCAATGTACAACTGTTATAGCTAATATTAGAGAATGTGCTGCTTTGATGGAGAGTATTATGCTCCCCAAACGCAACTCAAAAAGTATTGTATCCTTTGACTGTGAAGGGATAAACCTTGGCCTAAAGGGTGTTCTGACTCTATGTCAAATAGCTACAATGAATGGTGAAGTGTACATACTAGATATAATGGCGTGTCCTGGTATGGTAGTAGAGGGTAAAATTAAGGAGCTGTTAGAAAGCGAGAGTGTAGTCAAAGTTATTCACGACTGCAGAAATGATTCAGTCAATTTGCACAATCAGTTTGAAATAGTTTTGAAGAATGTCTTTGATACACAGGCAGCCCACGCTGTACTCCAATTACAGACACAAGGAGTGCCAGTGTACAAGGTCAAAAATCTTAGTCTCAATGCACTATGTGAATTGTACAATGCTCCTATGAATCCTATGAAGGAACAATTGAAGAATGTCTACCGCAGAGATCAGCGTTACTGGGCCAGACGGCCATTGTCAAAGGATATGATTATTTATGCAGCCTCTGATGTCTTGTCTTTGGTCAACCCTGCAATATACACCTATATGTCTAGCAACATTAGGGCAGAGAATCAGCAGCTGTTTGAAGAGCTGAGTAATGAACAAGTTTTCATGCACATTCAGCCTACAGAAGTAAAACTCCGCAAAAGGCAGAGAAAAATCAACACGGAGGTTGGGGAGTTGAAACAGAAACTGGCTGAATCTACCAAAAATATTGTATTGAGTAACAGGGAAATCAGATTACTTAGGTACCTAGAGCTAACTGAAGAGGAAAAGGAAAAATTAAAAGGATGTCATAAAATATCTAAGAAATTGGAAAAACTTGAAGCTATTGGTCAAGACAGAGATTCAGATTCTGATGATGATGAGAAGGAGAATGAGATGATGAGTTTGGAATCAAATCCTTCTGATCCTATTTCTTCCCCACACTCCACGCAGCCGCCGAGCCTCACCGAGTCCATGCAGATGATGGACGAAATATTATCAGACACCAACATGGACAAGGTGGAAAAAATAAATCGCCTTGAAGCAATACTCTCTGCTGTCGCACCACTGAGCGGCGAACTCGAGGACAAGTTCTCGCAAACCATGGAACAGACACTGCCACTGCTCAAGAATAAAGATTGGTCCAATCTGAGCCAAATTTTGAACATTGGGGAACCAGATAGAAAGAACTGTTCCTGTAGATGCCATAACCACAACTCTCTTGAAGATGTGAAATATAATGATCTCAAAGAAACCAAGAAGGCTGAGGTTGGCTCGCAGACTCTTAGCACGGGGGATATTGTGATCACTCGGATCCATTTTAGAGAAGAGGACAAAGCGAACGAGCGCACTCTCGACGCAACGCCTCTCAGCAAAAGAGTCAACAATATGTCTTGATGACACTCAGCTTTCTTAAACTTCCGATTACCTGAGTGCCACAGTTTATTTCACTCATTCTATTGTTTACCTTTGTGATTTTATATGTATAGTTTAGTTTTGAGATATTTATCTCCCCTTGTTCATGAATCAATTACCTGCATTGAGCTAGTTTAGCGGGGGTATGATACCGGTGCGATTGTATGAGATAGAATAAATTAAGCACGTTGTGAGGTCGTGCATTGCCAAGTGTATTTCAAACGCCTACGCTATATGTTCATTTGAGCGGAGATGAGCGTATACACACTCGAATAAATACAACAATAATTGGCATATCTACATACATAATAGATGGAGTAGCTGCTTAGTTTCTGCAAGTGGAAGAGACAGTATTTGCTTTACCTTGGTATTTTATACTTACCTAACGTAGTTTATCTATATTTTTATTTTGGCTATTGCCTGTTAGTCTTCTGAGCATAAATTGTGATACAATTTCAAGGCCTTTTTTGCTCTCGTTCTACCTATTTGAATTGTAAATAAGATAAACATGCATAATCTCCAACTATGAAATCACGATAATGTTCGAGTGTTATAGGGAATAGCGAAGTAAAGTTAGACCTACTTATTTATTTAAAAGAGAGTTAAGGCAGTTTTTGCTGATAAATTATACCTATCAATGAAGGGCAATAATAGATTTACAACAAAATAACGTAACTATTTATCAACAAATACTTAGACTAATATATTTTAATCGAGTTAAAATAAACTAAAATGGTTAAGGGTTAGAGTTTATTGAATGTGAGTATAAGTAGTAGTGTGGAGTGATGTGGTGCTTGGAAAGTCTTATTCAGTTTATTATGTTGTGTAGCAAACATTGCCTAACACCTGTTTCTATAGATGTAGATCGACTGGTGTATCTGCAATTGATCTTTGTGATGAATAACCCTAAGGTTGTAATGTTTATTCTTTAAGTAACACTAATAATTTGTGCCTTCGAGTCATATCCAACGAATGCCTTTATTGTATTGTGAATTTGTAGTAACTTTTTATACATGATATTTATGTCGTAGTGGAACAAAAAAGTTTAGATGGTTTGTTTATCACCTTAGTGTAAATTTATACGAAAATTTTATCTACCACTGTAATGCAAAACAAAGTGTTTTCAGACTAAGTACCTACACAATGTATTTAAAGTTAATCCCGAAGTTAGAAGTTTAACCTTCACAGTATTTATAAGCTTCCTAAAGGTATTTAACATTGTTATTTCAAAGCTTGTTGGATTCATTCAATAGTTTATTTCGTGTTATTTGATAAAACAGTTTGGAGTAGAAGCTTCTGCTGTAAAATTAAGAAGATTTGATTGTTTTGTAGTAGATTTTGTAGAGGCGCACTACAGTAGCGAATGTCTTCACGAGTCAATTATTCCATGGGTGAGGGTGTAGTGTGTTCCTACAGTCTACCCCTAAATATTTCACGCTTATTGTATTATTTTACTTATCAGTATTGTACCTACTTACTTAACAATAGTTGAAACAGATGAAATGTATAACGTGAAACTTAAGATTCTGTAATGAAATGCTCTTTCCTTCATTATTCTAAGTAAAATTTTTGTGCCTTAATATTCGCACAGCATGGAGTTGTCTGCTCATCGCATGATTTTGTCAAACATTTTAGCAGTGCCACTATAGTTATTATTTTTAAGGAGCATTTTTAGTCAATTTAAGCATAATCACTTTCTGTTTTTTTTTAGCTACCCACAATATTTTTAGTTGTGTAACTTACCTCGAAAGTTCGCTTAAACGACATAAGTCGTATAAAATTGTAACGCGGCTATTAGTCGGTTTACTAATTTGCGCATCGTTTATGTTTATTACAATAAAATGTTTAAAATCAATTTAACTTTCTTTTCCTGTCTATACATTTAGGAACACCAACCTACGACCACATTATGTACTTAGATGTCGAAAGTGATCTTAAAAACGCATAAAATTTATGTGTATAGGTTAGGTACCTACCTACATAGGTAGGTATCTACCCACATGCTAAGTGAGAAAGTTGGACTGCTAAATAAAAAAGTGTTAATATTTACATTACTACACGCTATGATAAGCACTGTTGCTTGCATAATAATATTATCACCACTTCTTAGTTGTCGCGTCGTTCGCGTTGCATCGTTTCTCGGAGTCTAGGTAGTTCGCTGTTAGGTAGGTAATTAATATTCTCAAGCTTCTGCCATTACCACTTTAATACAAAGAAAGTGTGTATGAAAGTATGTTTATTTTAAACTACTTACGATCTCGAGGTAGCCTAACGAATTATGATGATGGGTTTACAAATGTAGGTACCTATTTTTATACCTTGTTATATAACCAAATGAATAAACACCTAGTTATGCCAAAGTCCTGGTAATGGGGTAAAGTAGTGATTTTTAACATGCAGTAGGTCACATTCTCAAATTAAAAACTCACACAGACTCAGCTTTCTAATTGCCTTTTGAATTTCACTTACCACATTTTTGTAACAGTGGAATTTAAATTTCCCGCCAAAGAAAAAATCGTGTAGGTAAGAAGTGAGGTACATTTATATTACCTACAAAATAGTTAGTTGTTCATGGTAGTTATTATACCATACCTATTCAAATGTCATGTGTTATGTTATAGTGTTATATAGTCCATAGAGTAAAAAAAATAAAAATCCTACAAACTAAAACTGGATGACCTACGCTGCGTCCGTCAGCTTTAGCGTATGAGTGTGATGCTAGCGACAATAAGTGATGTGTATAGAGATGGGCGGGTGGGTAAAAATTCGGGTGGGTAAAATAGGAAGGAAAGGGTAAAATAGGTAAAAATTAAAAAATACCCATTTATACCGGGTATTTTTTATTAATACCGGGTAAAAATTCGACCTGTATTTTAAAATTTTTTTTAACCGATTGCCTAGATCCACCTACCCGTCCGTAACCGTACCGTAACGAAAACGATTTTTCACTCACCTTTTGTTTTGTTTATACAGAAATTCACAATTCAAAGACTATTATAAAGCTGCAGTGTTTGTTTGTTTGTTTGTTTGAACGCGCTAATCTCTGGAACTACTGGTCCGATTTGAATGATTTTTTCAGTGTTGGGTAGTCCATTTATCGAGGAAGGCTTTCGGCTATGTTTTTTTTTCAAAATTAGGGATCCGTAATAAAACTGCTATTTTGTAACACAAGGTGCAAAATCGAAAACCTATTTTTGCGTGCGCTGCAAAAACTATTGACGATAGAAAAAAATGATGTACTACGGGTTTGTAGATCCCATTAAAACCTACAAAAAAGTCCGCGAGAACATATATCTAGCTATCATGGTTTAATCACAATAACCGATTTTGTGTTCAAAATAATTATTAAATCGTCTGAAGAAAAAAAACTACGTTAAATATGTATCGTAATATTGATCTTTATCGAAATTAAGCATTATCTTATCAAGAGTATTAATGAAGAAGTAAAAAACTTTTTGTTTCATCTCAATCGGATATTTCGTTTAAAAGTTATCACGTGTGTAAGATGTTAAGAGTTGGTACCTATTAATGAGTTATGGGCCATAGTCTATTTATTGAGGGAGGCTATAATATAGGCAATATTTTATCTCGGTATTTCCACGGAAACGAGAAAAACGCGGGTGAAACCGCGGGGCACAGCTAGTAAACAAATAAAATAATAAATAAATAGTGGCGGACATTCTAACACAGCAACATCTAGCCCCAAACTAAGAAAAACTTGTAACATGGGAACCAGATGACTTCTTCTTCTTCTCGTGTCGATGCTTCGTTAAATGTTTTTAGAGTAAAAGGTGGCCACCTCAATCGCGCTATCTGTAGCGGCATTGAGGTCATCCCTTGTGCAGGTGGTTGGACACAGGGGGCACACCAGCAGGTGCGGCATGGTTTGCGCCGGAGCACCGCAGTCGCATTGTGCCAAACTAGGCTCCCTAAATCCCCATTCGCACATGTTGAATCTGCAACGACCAACTTGGGTGCGGAGCCGATTTAACGACTTCCAGACTAGCCATGGCAGAGCGTGTCCTGGTGGTAATTTTTCCTGCGGGGTGATAAAATTAGGAGGTGGGGGTTTTTTTCCAAAGCTTATACTTTGCGGAAGCCGGATGGTCATTTGAAGCCTGTGTGAAACGCTGAAAGCTTTTGCGGCTTTCGAGGCGAGCTTCAGGTATTTCGTAACCATACAAAGGATGTCGGTTATCACTCTCTTGCTTGGATTTCTCCATTGAACTAGCTACATCCCGTCGCACGCGTGGTGGTGTGATACCTGCTAAAGAATATAGCATGTTGAGAGGAGTTGGCTTGAGACACCCAGTAATTATGCGACACGTTTCGTCGAGCGCTACTTCAACGAGTTTGGCATGTGCAGACATGTGCCACACTGGGCACCAGCGGAGAAGCACAGCGCCATACCAGTAGAACGTAAAACGTCTGGCGCTGCTCCCCACTTGGTAGATGTTAGATGCCGTAGTAGACTGTTGCGAGAGCCGACTTTCATCTTTGTCTTTTGACAGTGTGGTTTGTAACACAATTATTTGTCCAGTGTTACGCCAAGATACTTTGGATAGCGCTCACATTGGATGGTAACTCCTTGCCACGTGATGTTGAGAGACCGATCAGCCTGGTGGCTGCGCAAGTGGAAAGCGCAGGCTTGAGTTTTTGATGGATTGGGTTTTAGACCATTTGCATCGTAGTAGGCTCCTAGTTCTTCAAGGGCGACGGTCAGGTTCTCTTCCGCCTCTTCAAAGGTTTTTGTCTGGGGGGTCAAAGCTAGGTCGTCCGCGTATAAGAAACGGGTTGTATTTGGGCTGCTAGGTTGATCGTTCGTATACAAATTGAACAGGGTTGGTGCAAGGACACTCCCTTGGGGAAGTCCGTTTTTGACGCTGCGCCATCTACTTTTTTACGTAAGAAGGTGAACTTGAAAGCGGTGGTTACGAAGCAGTTCACCAAGTATTTGAACAAACCCAAGATCGTTGGTCAAATCTTCAACTTTTCCTAGGAGTGTTCGGATGTTTACGGTATCATAAGCAGCAGTTAGGTCAACTAAAACCATGCCTGTTATATTATTCGTCTCAAAGCCGTCCTCGATATGTTGGGTGAGTCTAAGAGTCTGCCCACAACAGACTTTTCCGGGTCTAAATCCTGCTTGTTCGTGGATCAGTTTTGAATCCACAAGTGGTGTGAGACGGTTGAGGAGGAGTCTCTCAAACAGTTGGTGCAGGTGACACAACAATGAAATGGGCCTGTAGCTTTTAGGGTCATCGTGAAACTTCTCAGGCTTTAAAAGTGCCACATCCTTTGCTCTTCTCCACATTTTTTCCACCAGATGACTGATAAAATACTTATATACTTTTTGTTTGTAAATACGTTAGAACACCCAGACACAGAACAAACATCTATTATTCATCACACAAATATTTTTTCTGGGTGGGGATCGCAGCCACAACCTTCAGCGCAAAGGAAGAGCTACTACCAAGTGAGCTGTGAGGCCAGTCAAATCATTATAGCTAATTAGGAATAAAAACTAACAAATAAAAGCATATATAATTAGTTGTACCTCAAAAAAAGATGCATTGAATTTTTACCCGGTATTAATTCGAAATGGGAAGGTAAAAATGGGTATAAATGGGTAAAAACCCAAAGGTCGGGTTTTTACCGGGTAAGCGCCCATCTCTGGATGTGTATGATTTGAAGCTCAATTGAAGGGTTTCATGCTTTCATGCTCATAATGGTAGAATTCCGAGGGTAGAATCTAGGATGAAATTTATAATAGACTTCGTTGTCAATGTCATTTGTTTTTAACAATCAATGCCACTTACTAGCTGTTTATCCGTCAGTTGATAGGTTAGTAAATAACAAACAAACGGTTTCGGTCGGTTTGGAATTTGAAAATATCGTTCTGTTAGTTTTCTCACAATAAAATTATTTTACTCTGTTTATTATTACATATCGTACTTTAGTGACACAATATGGAAGATTTCGATATTTTCACAGACCAAATAGAGTTCACGAAACCATTTTACAAGAATGTGCTACACAAGTTAGTTTCCGAAGCACCTTCGACCCCAAATGTATCAAATTATCAAAGTAAGTTTACATTACCTATGCACAGTAAGCTTAATACACGAAAAGTCTTAAGAGGCGTGCTATAATCCTTGCGCCACATATATTTATTTAAGTATTTATCAAACAAACTACGTAATGGTTCGAAAAAGGTTCGAAAGAACCATTATTAGGTAGGTACCTACCCAGTAAGTTTCCTACCGTAGAATCGGAAACAAGGGCTACCACTAGACCATCAGTGCTCTCTTTTATCTATTTTTAAAGTATATAAGTATTGTATCAGCCATCTGGTTCCCATAGTACATTGTTTAGTGCTTTGCTTAGTTTGGGGCTTGATGGCGCTGTGTGAAATGTCCACAAATATTTATTTATTTTAGCCTCATAGCCTCCATATCTAAGGACAGTATCTATGCTAAGTTGAAAATGTCAATATCCTTCTCTTATCTTGTGCATTCCAGGTGGGCATAAACTCTTAGCTGAAGAGTGTTTAGCTGATGATGATGATGCTAAGTGTGCGTTCCACCTCAGCGAGGCTGTCTCCGCATCCATACGGATGATGACTGTCTACAGGGAGGAGCAGATCAAAGCTGCAGGTAATTTTCTAATTTAAGTAATATAAAAATCAAAATCAAATATAGTTTAATCAGTAGATCTTAAATCTTAAAATAAGTATTTTAGTTAATTCTTTGGAACACTGATCTTGTTCTGTTCTGGAGAAGGGCGTTGACTTTGCTACACAGTTTTTACTTTTGCAGTTGTCAACATGCCATTTGTTTTATGTACCTCTAATGTTTTTGTTCCGAAATAAAAAAAAATTGAATTTTAATTTGAATTTTTGAAACAAATTAAATCTACATACTAATACTTAACTACATAGAAGTAAAGAAAAAGCATAGAATGTGTCCAGCTGCTTCTTTCCCCGAGCATGTCGTAAAAGTCGACTAAGGGATCATATAGGTGATGGGCTGATCACCTGTCACCATGGTTCACCATATCCATCTTAGGACTAAATCAGAAGTGGCTGCAAGTTTTCTTATGTATACATAAGAGCCACAGCTCTGCCCACCCCTTTTGGAATACTATACTAAGGCCTTTAACCATCATAGTAGATGATTTATACAGCGTCAGGAGGCAACTTTTTACCTTCACAAAGGGGACGCTGTAGTGCCCGGGACGAATTTAGATGGAGTAGGCTTGCCCAGCACCTATTCCATCCTCTCAGCTTAGTCGGCCTTGTCCACAGGAAAGATATGGTCAATACGTGCGGAGCTGACTAAGCCGCGGGTTTCCTCACGATGTTTTCCTTCACCGTTTGAGACTGCTGGTATAGTGCACATAAATTTTCAAACAGAAAAATCCATTGGTGCACAATCGGATTTGAAGCTTGTGGGATCAGAAAGCACTAGACCACCAGTGCTCTCCTAGACCACCAGTTCATTCAATTAAAAGCACGAATAAAATATCTGTATTGTTTTCAGAGAATAAAATGCACAAGATCACAACTTATTTGAAACCTATCAATGATTTGATACAGCTACATCCAATGTAAGTTAATACCTCTGTTAATCCCCACTCATGTGTAGTTCAAAGGATAGAAAAATACAGAGCTAATAACTGAATCAATATGAAAATAAAAATTGGTCAAGTGCATGTCGAATTTGCACATGAAGGGTTCCGTACCATCATACAGGTACCTACTTAAATGTTTCCTGTATGGGGCTCCTTTTATTCAATTTTTAATAGCGGCAAAGTGTGGGTCCAGTATTACAGTATTTAAATTTCCTTTTATATTTCCATGTCATACTTCCCTGCTGGACTGGAAGTAAAGAAAAAGCATAGAATGCGTCCAGCTGCTTCTCTCCCCGAGTATGTCGTAAAAGTTGACTAAGGGATAGACTCTCCAAATGATGGACCATCTATATGGGCGATGGGCTGATCACCTGTCACCATGGTTCACCATATCCATCTTAGGACTTTAAATCAGAAGTGGCTGCAAGTTTTCTTATGTTTACTTGTGGCTCTGCCCACCCCATTAGGGATACAGGCATAATAATATGTATGTATGTATTTCCAGTTCAAAGGCTGACCAGGATCTTCTAGATCGCCTCAAGCCCACCGAGGACATCACAGAAACTCTTGAAAAGTTTCAAATTGAAGATCTACCATTTCACAAGAAATACTTGAAGTTTTCCGATGTAAATAATGTTCAAAACTTTCAGAAGATTCTGAAGGAACTACCCAAAGGTACAACTAGAATTCACACTCGACTTCTCTCGCTTTTACCTTCCCTGGATAAAAAGTAGCCTATGTGTTTTCAAGGTTGTAAACTGGAGGGTTATTCACGATGACCAAAGAAAACGAGCCACGTAACGAGCCAAATGTCATCGTGTCTCTAAACGCAAACGAGACACGCCATGGTGTGAAATCAAAAACTGTATTCTGCATGCCATAAGACTAGTTGTCTATGACCGTGTTTTGGTTTTACGTGATTCGTTCAAAATCAAGCATCCGGTCTGTTCGGAAAACTATCGGTTTTAGATTGATTTTATTTTTTTGTTTACAATCTTCATCTCAAGTAAATAAATATTCAATAATAGAATTTCTAAACTCTTTCTAATATTAATTTCGTTATATTTTAAAGTTTAGAGCCCAAAAAAAAATATATAACGTAAAATGGTTAGCTAAATCAAATCAACCACAATTTGTTTCCGAACGAATTGTCAATCAAAATATTGACATATTGCATTGTTTGTTTTGAAAAAAACTTGGCTATATTATAACGTAGTGATAAGAATAGACGTTCTTCGAAGACAACGTATGATATGCTGGCGCCAGCAACGCCCACACATAAATAGGAGACTCAAGGGATTCTGCTGAGCTGGACCCTAAATTTTTCGTGCTATTTTATAAGGTGGCCAAAGAGTTGTTTTGGTATTGTGCGGCGTTCTTGGAGGCAGGCTAGTTAATTCTGGCCTTCAGAGATGTTCTAGCATTACAACAGAAGTCAAAGTAAGTATTGTGTTAGCTAAACTTAATTTATTGAACAATAATAAAATGGTAGGTACCTAGGTTAGGTATTAGCTTGGACTGAAACCTACTATATTTACTGTATTTTTCCAGATACTTACAACCCTCAATTTCCTTATCACCAGTAGCTATCAAAAGCCAGTGGGAAACTTTTGGTTAGCACCTGTAAGCCTCTGCAAAGAGTAAGCGGTGAATGCCTTTAATGATGCCAACCTACATCAAATTTCCTACCTCCGAACAAGAGAGGAATTAAATCAAACAAGGGTAATATTTTAATCAACTATTTATTTTAGTAGGTATTACATAATAGTATTTGTGGGAGCATCAGCGAACTAAAATAAATTAATTTTATTAGATTCTTTGAAAAAACTTTCACTTTCATTATATTAGTAGAATATAATCTTTATTTCCAAAAACATGAAAGTATGTACCTACCTATAAAAACAATAACAATGATTTCTGCCTCGTTTCAGATTTGCAACAGTGGCTTAAAGGCATACCTACTCATGTGCTACCTTAGGAGGGGCAGCTCATGACAGTTGTATTATGTTAAATAAATCAGAAATCATGAGATGTGTGTGTGTGTGTGTGTGTGTGTGTGTGTTAGTGTTAACGTATGGGTACATGCGGTTGTGTAGGTATAATAAGTAATAATAAATGCATTAAAACCATAAAACACAAAAATACTCACAGCACACATAATATGCATATCTCAAGTTTCACTCAATCCATGCAGCCATTTAGAAGTAAATTATGAGGCACAAGCATCGTCACATCTTCACAAACTTTTGCATTCACAATAAAAGAGCTATGTTAAGTTATGTTATTTTAAGTTACATGTGCATATTAAGAAGTTTAGTGTATATGTGTAAGCATGTGTGTGTGGGGTTGTGTTTTAGATTGTTACATTTAACTTGTTATATTTCAGAGCTGCTCACGCACTATGCCAACACGTGGATCAGAAGCAATTGCTGTACGCAATACAGTCTCAGTACATGTCTGGTCCACTGCGCCAGGGCTTCTACGACATCCTCATTGCGATGCATCTCGAGTCGCACGCCACTACCATGTGAGTACACCAGCTTCGCTTGAACAGCATCTGGAAAAGAACAGGATTATGAAATACTTGGTGGCAGCACAGGTAAAGTACGCGCTATCGTTGCGTTTTAAGCTTTACGTCGGTAATTTCAAGCAAACTAAAGCTTTCCAATATTATAGTACACATACATACATATTATAACGCCGTATCCTTAATGAGGTGGGCAGAGCCACAAGTAAACATAATAAAACTTGCAATCACTTCTGATCCAAACTTCCAAGATGGATATGGCGAACCATGGTGACAGGTGATCAGCCCATCGCCCATATAGGTGGTCCATCATTTTGGAGAAGATCCCTTTGTCGCCTTTTACGACATGCTCCTCGTATTGCGATTGGTCCTCCAAAGCACAGGATAGAGAAAGGTGGAAGGGGGATAGGGAGGCCTTTGCCCTGCAGTGGGACGATATGGGCTAATATAATGCATGCCCATAATGTCTAAGAATCAAGAAGATAATTATATAACAGACAAGTTCTTACTTTTTTTGCTAATTTTTGTTTTTTCCAGGGAGGTGTGCAAAAACGAGTTCGTGATCCCCCTGGGACCGGAACTGAAGGCGTTGTACGAAGACCCAGAGATGGGGCACAGCCTCCGCTCGCTGCAAACAGAGAGTGTTCGACCGCAGATGAAGAATGAAAAAAGCAATCACGTGATATCTGTAAAGATTTTAAACTTAATTTTGTTCTGACACATGTAATTTTAACTGTGAATTCCTACAAATAGGTACTGAATGTTGTTATTTCGATAGAAAATCTTCCAGTCCCAATTTATCTTCATCTCGCAAAACATCTTGTTTCAGAGAGAGTATAACGGAGATCAGCAACTTTTACTCCCCCTACTTACCGCTGGAGGTGGTCCGTGAGTTCGTGATGCAGGCGTTGGCGGACGCAGTTACAACCAACCAAGTGCACAACCGCGACCCCGTGGGCGGCACCAATGAGAACCTCTTCTTGTGAGTACACTCTTCCTGTCAGTACACTCTTTCTGTGAGTACACACTTACTGACAGTACACTCTTCCTGCGAATACCTTCTTCCTGTAAGTACACTCTTCCTGCGAGTATAATTTCCTGACAGTACATTCTTCCTGTTAGTACTCTTCCTGATAATATACTCTTCCTGTGAGTACACTCTTACTCAAATTTTTACTGCCTTACCCACAAGTTTCCATTATCTGAAATTCTTTATTGTACACGCACGAAACGAAACAAATACACACAAAACATTAAAAAGTACATGTACAAAGGCGAGCTTAACTCTTAAAGAGTTTTCTGCCAGCAAACCTGTGAGGCAAGGGAGAGGCTTTAACATAAGTGGAAGTTATGTGTACAGAGACATAAAAAAGAAAAACATAAAGATAAGCTTACAAATATAATAAACTAATAAGATATACTACACACAATATAAATATATACAAATAATATATATCTACAAAGATATATACAATATATACATACATATAAATAAATATTATAAAAAAATTAAACATTATTATTTTAAATATTATTACACCATCATCATCATCATTATCATTTTCCTGCCCTTATCCCACTAGGTGGGGTCGGCACAACATGTTTTCCTCTTCCATCTTCTCCTATCACTCGTCATCTCAGTACTCACTCCTTTCATACGCATGTCCTCTTTCACACAATCCATCCATCTTTTCTTAGGCCTTCCTCTGTCCGTGTATCCATCCACATTCATATTCAGCACTTTCCTTGTAACATGACTTTCTTCCCTCCGCATAACATGCCCACGCTAACCTATCACTCTATTTTCTTATTATTACACCGATTACCTGAAAGTTTTTAATGATAATATAGATTGTCTTTGTAAATAAATTTTTGAAGTTTTAAATGTTTCTAATTCTGTCCTATAGAAGGAAAAGACGAGCACAGGAAAGGTCTACTACACATGAAAATGGCGGAGGGAGCGAAGCTTCAGATGTCCTACAACATCTGAACAACATACAACTGAGGCATAGAGTGGAAGCCATCATATCTTTTGCTCACGACTTCGTAGGCGATCTGCAGAGCGATCAGTTGAGGTAACATCGGCATAACCCTGCTTTAAAAAAAAATTCTATAAATCTCACTTATATTATAAATGCGAAAGTTTGTGAGTTTGGATGTTTGTGCCTCAATCACGCCTAAACGGCTGAACGGATATATACTTGATTAACATATAGGCTATTTTTCATCTGGGTACTACGCGAGCAAAGACGCGAGAGGCAGCTAGTATAAATATAAATATTTGAGGACATTATCATACAGCACCATCTAGCCCCCAACTAAGCAAAGGGAGCCAGATGGCTGATAGAATACTCCCGCAGCGGGAATCTAACCCAATCAATCAATGCTTGTGGCCACCAGAAACAATAATACCAGCTTGAACTGATTAAATATTATGTACGCATATTTTTCTTGCTTTCAGACGTTACCAAGAAATCAAGCAGTCAGATTTGCCGAGCGCCGTGGCTGCCAAGAAGACCAGGGAATTCCGCTGTCCGCCCAGAGAACAGATGAACTCAGTTTTAAGGTAAGTGTCTCGTCTTGTTTCAAAGTCGAAGTCTATAGTAGGTAAATAAGCACACAATCTACATCGTCGAAACTAAAATCTTACTTCTTACTTATATTATAAATGCGAAAGTTTGTGAGTTTGGATGTTTGGATGTTTACATTAAGTAAAAAAATTCGGCTCGCTTCGCTCGCTAACTTCTAGAGACTTCTAGAGATAGTTTAAAGCTACATTGAGTTAAAAATTTCGGCTCGCTAAGCATAGGCAGCAAAGATCGCATAGGCAGCAAAGATCGCATAGGCAGCAAAGATCGCATAGGCAGCAAAGATCGCATAGGCAGCAAAGATCGCATAGGCAGCAAAGATCGCATAGGCAGCAAAGATCGCATAGGCAGCAAAGATCGCATAGGCAGCAAAGATCGCATAGGCAGCAAAGATAGCAATATCGAATTAACACATTAAAATATAATGTAACTAACCTAGGTAATGTACATTACCGTCGTACTGATACCTTGTGTTTAGAGTACGTACCTACCCACAGAACACTAATGTATTAATACGATATAGGTACTTACTCAAACACAAGTTATCAGCACGATGTCGAAACACGCAAAGCCTTTTAGCCTTTTAGCTAAGCGCTTTTATACAAATCCTTCGTAAACAACAAGATGGCGGCGATGTCGTACCGGTAGTCGTTCAGTGACTTACATTAAAATCATAAATTGACTTTTATATTAATTTAACTAACATCTAAAATCAGGATATTAATTTACGGAACTTTACACTAAAAAAAAATAAGATAGTTCCTATAATGATTATGTAGATAAAATTAAATATTCGTAGATATTTGTATTCCTGTTTTTTTTTAAGACTAATTTTATTTTGAGTTTCTATAAATTATTACCAGAATACGGTTAAAAATTTGTTTAAAAGATTGTGATTTTCTATGCCGTTTTTTAGTAGATATTATATAGTTTATTTATAAAAGACTGATTATAATACTTTGTTTCATAAAAACATCGTTGTCTTATTTTTTCCTATTCCGTCTGATAGGAACCCGCAATTAAAATGGACGCTTTTATTATAAATTCAAAGGTTAATTGAGTAATAGGTAGGACCTACCTGGTAGGTGTTACTAGTTTAGAAAAGAGTAAATGGAGTAAAAGGAGTAAACTTGACTATATACTTGTCCTAAGCCTCGAGCTCAACTATATACCTACTTGTCTTACCCCCGAATACTCAAACGCGACTCAGAGTTGAGCACGTCTCAACTCACGGTTTTTTGACAGTTTCTGATGATAATCTGTCAAAAAATCGTCATTTGAGACGTGCTCAATTTTGAGATGCGTTTGAGTATTCGGAGGTTAAGCCTTTTACGAAATCTGCTAGGTAACTGTGATGTTTTTACAGGCTTCAAGCACATGGACCAGGAAGAAGAATCTTGGAAGGAGAATTGTCCTTGTGGCGAGGAGCTCATCGTCAGGATGAACGAGATCCACGAGAGCCTCATGGTGCATGTGTCTCTCAACGCTCTGCAAGAGCCACTGTCTGAGGTAACTATTACTAATCATAACGTAAATAACATTTGGAATTTCTTGAAAAACATTTATCTATGGAGCGAAATACTTTAGAGAGAACTAGAAAGAGTTGAAGGTGTGAAAGGTTAATTATAGTTGAAAGAGAACTAGAATAAGTGAAAGTATAATTAAAAAAAACTGTCAAGTGCGAGTTGGATCCGCACACGAAAGGTTCAGTACTAGTGCAAAAAAAAAACTAGAATCTACAGTAATTTTTATAATAAAAGTGTTTTATAATAATTTGACGGCCTCGGTGGCGTGGCGGGCGATTGCTCGGCAGAGGCGCAAGAGGCGCGGGTTCGATTTCCGCTGCGGAAGAAATTGCATGTTCTGTAAATATTTCTTCCGGGTCTGGGTGTTGTGGTAGCATGGTACTCGTAGTTTCTGATACCCACGACACAGGGAATCCTAATGTGGGGTCAGGACTATGTATGTGACTGTTGGGTGCTATTTATTTATTTATTGTACAGGCCATAGAAGAACCGGCAAAGAAAACTCCAGAAGAGAAGTTCCGTAAAGTCCTGATCGGCACTATTGTCAGTTGGGCCGAGGAGTCGCAGATCGAGACGCCCAAACTCGTCAGAGAAATGTTCAGGTAATTTTACTCACATCTCTGTTCCAGGTACCAAACAAAAAAAATGTATCTTCGTTGCCATTTATGTTTTACACTATTTATATGTTATTCATGTAACATGATGAAACTGGCAAATATATTACAGACTCCTAATGATAATAATAATATATTTCTTCCTTCCAGTCTCCTAGTCCGTCAGTACGACGCTGTTGGCGAACTGATCCGTGCTCTCGAGAAGACTTATGTGATAAACGCGAAGACGAAGCTGGATGTAGCGGAGATGTGGGTGGGGCTGAGCCAGATCCGCTGCGTGTGCAGATGAGCCAGGAGGAGGAGGAGCTCATGAGGAAGATACTCTGGTGAGCCATCATTCCTATTTAGATCAAGTATATACGTAAGACTAAGTTGGAGGTGCGAAGTTGTAGGTGGGATTGTGCCAGATCCGCGCGCTGCTGCCTGTGCAGATGAGCCAGGAGGAGGAGGAGCTCATGAGGAAGAGACTCTAGTGATCCATCATACTAATTAAGATTTAAAAAAGACTGACTTGTCCTTAGAATAGAAGCAAACAAACAATTCCAAACCTATGATTAATAAGACTGAGATATAGTTTGTTTACTTTATTATATTTGAAACTCATCAGATATTATATCTTATTTCAGGAAACTCGTGAACAACCACACCTTCTTCCAGCTGATTTAATCAGGTATGACTTGTTTACTATAAAACACAACTACTTACCTACATGCTCAGACCAAATAAAAAGAGTAGACGCCGCGCCGCGAACAACAAAAGTGAAGCCACACAAAACCGTGCTCCTGCAAGTAAACATACACGCTCACGCACACACCTACACTAAAACCATGCTCATCGCTCTTAGTACGTCACGAGTCTTAAAAAAAGAATTATGCCTTCCTGTGTAGTGAAAACTTGTAAAAACAGCAGCAAATCACATAAAAAGTCTCACGGAATCATTTTTCACTTACTGTAAGTACTTCAAATAGCATCGTTTCTTAA
Organism: Scotopteryx bipunctaria; assembly: GCA_949320045.1. Lineage (NCBI taxonomy): Eukaryota > Metazoa > Arthropoda > Insecta > Lepidoptera > Geometridae > Scotopteryx > Scotopteryx bipunctaria. Next base: position 7,905,034 of record OX439461.1, on the reverse strand, counting down.
TTATTATACTATGAATTTAGGTTACTTGGAACACACAACCTTAAAACCTTCGACACACACATAGATAAAATGGCGGCTTCACTTTTGTTGTTCGCGGCGCGGGGTCTTTTCTTTTTATTTGGTCTGAGCCTACATGGTTCAATTTGAGAAAATTGTGTCATAAAAAATGTTGATTTTTTTAAATATAGAACTCTCTAAATTCTCATACAAACATGACCCACAATACAGAGGGACACTAGGATTATGTGTCTTGGGTATCAGAAACTGCGAGTACAGTACAGTCAACGGATCTTGACACTCGTGAAGTTAGCAGTTTGACATGCGCAGTGAAGTTTTTTCATACTGTCTACTGCTCGAAACGGCTAACTTCACGAGTGCCTAGATCCGTTGACCGTACTGTACCACAAATTGCCTGCTTTTTCTTGATAGGCACTTGATATGAATAAGTAAGTAAATAGATACCTATTATGTATGGTATGTATGTTCGTATGAGCTAGTGGCCAACTCTAGTGACGGAGTTTTTAGGCCGCCTGAAGGCCTCCGTCATGGCTTAACGACTTAAAAGCCGGGACCCATAATTTAACGTGCCCTCCGAAGCACGGAGGCACTCAGCTCGCAATGCCACTTACGGTCAATAAACTTAATTTATTGAACAATAATAAAATTGTACCTAGGTTAGGTAGGTATTAGGTTAGACTGAAACCTACTATATTTACTGTATTTTTCCAGATACTTACAACCCTCAATTTCCTGATCACCAGTAGCTATCAAAAGCCAGTGGGAAACTTTTGGTTAGCACCTGTAAGCCTCTGCATAGAGTAAGCGGTGAATGCCTTTAATGATGCCAACCTACATCAAATTTCCTACCTCCGAACAAGAGAGGAATTAAATCAAACAAGGGTAATATTTTAATCAACTATTTATTTTAGTAGGTATTACATAATAGTATTTGTGAGAGCATCAGCGAACTAAAATAAATTAACTTTATTAGATTCTTTGAAAAAACGTTCACTTTCATTATATTAGTAGAATATAATCTTTATTTCCAAAAACATGAAAGTATGTACCTACCTATAAAAACAATAACAATGATTTCTGCCTCGTTTCAGATTTGCAACAGAGGCTTAAAGGCATACCTACTCATGTGCTACCTTAGGAGGGGCAGCTCATGACAGTTATATTATGTTAAATAAATGCATTAAAACCATAAAACACAAAAATGCTCACTTTTCTTTAACTTATTAAGTACTACCTGCCGCCTGCGGCTTCGCTCGCCTATTGCCAGGATAAAAAGTAGCCTAATGTTATTCCAGCACACATACTATGCATATCCCAAGTTTCACTCAATCCGTGCAGCCATTTAGAATTAAATTATGAGTCACAAGCATCGTCACATCTTCACAAACTTTTGCATTCACAATAAAAGAGCTATTAGTTAGGTTAGGTTAGTACCTACTACAACTACTACTAGCCCCTAGTTCTTTCGAACCCTGCGTGGTGAAAAGATTCAAAATGCGCCTCAAAAGCACCTTTTGTGCACTAGGGCTCCGGGAGTAATAATTATTCTGTACACTAGGGTTAGGTTATTTCACTTATTTACCACATCATTTATTAGGGATATTATTCAATGGTACCTAGATTATATTATTTATTGTACAAATAATCTATTCTGCTATTAAATAGTTTAAAGAAGACTAATTTATTTACATAATTAGTAAAAACACAACCTAGTTTTAGCAAAACACGCAATATTGAAGTATGTAATTTTGACAATTCAAAACGAGCCTCGTCTCGCGCCTACTCTCGTTTACTGAGCTCGTTTATGAAATCTGACAATGTCACATTGTCATGCAGAATACGATAACACGGTAATTCCACACGTTTTCCCGCGTCTCGTTTTGTTTGGTCATCGTGAATAGGGCCCCTGTTTGTATTCCAAGTTTAGGTGCAAACACACATACAGACTTTCACACTAATAATATCAGTAGCATTATTGTTGATCTACATGTTCTCCATTTGTTATTTCATTATTTTCCTCAATTTTTCATTCGAACACACAACAAAAATATTGGAGGGAATCGAACTCGCGTCTCTTGCGTCTCCGCCGAGCACTCGCGCACGCCACCGAGGTCAAAATCCAGACAGTCTCACCAACTTTCAGATTCATCCAAGTAAAATTAAAATTTTATTTTACTGATAATTTCCAGAATGGACAATAGTTCAATTAACGGCGCCGTTTAACCCCAATGAGAATTTGAAGCCAGTGATTGAATACCGCAAGGAGATAGATTCCATTTATCTGAGCGTGTTCGCCAATGACTACTTGGATGATGGACCATTCACCGTTAATTTGCTTGCTAATGTCACCAAAGGTAAGATGGATTTATTCAGGAATACTCAAACGCATCTCAAAGTTGAGTAGGTACGTCACAAATGACGATTTTTTGAAAGATTTTCATCAGAAATTGTCAAAAAACCGTGACTTGAGACGTGCTCAACTCAAAGTTGCGTTTGAGTATTCGGGGGTAAGGCACTTCTATGCCTACAAAAATTTGCCTACTCTTACTGCTTGCACGCGAAATTGAAACTAATCGTGTGACATGAGCGTTCATATTCCGCTGGGCACCGAAAATATTCTTAACTAGCTATTGCCCGCGACTTCGTACGCGTGTAGTACATTATTTTGTTCTATAATCAATAGTTTTCGCCGCGCACGCCAAAAACTATTTTGGGTTTTCTACCTTGGGTTACAATATTGCAATTTTCTTACGGATCCCTAATTTATTTGAAAATATATTGTAGCCTATACTGATAATGTAGCTTTCTATTGGTGAAAGAATTTTTGAAATCGGACCAGTAGTTTCGGAGCCTATTCGTTACAAACAAAAAAACAAAAAAAATCTTTCCTCTTTATAATATTAGTATGATTATTACGCGCGACTCGACTAGCTTGCGAACCGAGCGGCAGCCTACTGCCCTTCGCCGCCCCGAGAGGTGCGCCGGCCGAACGTACCTAAACTGGGGAGTGAAAATCCCAAGAGTTTTATACATGTGGTTAAAGATATTTATTTTCTCAAAGAACAAAGTCCACTTACAGAGAATATAGTTAGTATAAGTATGTACATAGTGTACTGGTTGCATAGTATACATCCAATGTAATTTATGTTGCAGTGGGAGAGAAGCCTCTCTTCGAAGAACTGTACTCTCTTCTAGAAGAGAACTACAAGACCATCAACAACGCTCAGTTCCTCAACAACAAGCGGCTTGTGCAGAACTATTGGAACCGCCGTGAGGACATCGACCTTAGGATGATTGTAAGGCCTTTACCTTCTATACTAATGATTTATACAGCGTCAGGAGGCAAGTTTTTGCCTATACTAACGGGGCGCGGTTGAGCCCGGGAAGATTTTATATGGTGTAGAAAGCTTGGGACTGAACAATGCTTCAACTTGTTTTATAAATATGATTATAAAGGGACAAAAAATTACCTAAAACTTTTTGACTTCTCTGCTGCTTCTTTCCTGAGCATGTCGTTAAAGTCGACTAAGTGATAGTATCCTCTCCAGCATGATAGACCATCTATATGGGCGATGGGCTGATCACCTGTCACCATGGTTCACCATATCCATCTTGGGACTTTGGATCATGAATGGCTGCAAGTTTTCTTATGATTACTTGTTGCTCTTTGCCCCGTTAGGGATAAGGGCGTGATAATATTTATGTATGTATTTTTTCCTACTGGCCCTAACAGTCTGGTCAATCCTTTAATGTACATAATGTTTGTGGTATGTTTGTTTGCAGAGCGTGATCAATGTGATGGAAAAGGATTGGCTCGGTGGCTGGGGTTGCCTGCTGACGGGCCGCCTTCAGGACTCCTCGTGGAGGGACAGGATTGTAAAGCATGTTGACAATGCCATCTCTGACTGGGGGTGAGACACTAGTCTGAGCCAATTTGCGCCCGGTTCCAATGTTCTGCTAACATCCGATGTATCTTACCATCGCAACGTTGTGATCTGCCGAAAATCGCCATAAATGTTTCTTAATAAAAAAACAACATTGTAATGAACGATCCCTCGTCCGTTAGTAATATATTCGAATCGGGCATTAATCTAATATAAAAACCTTTCATTACTGATTGGCTGATATACAGAGCCTAGATCATAAGTCCTAGAAGCATGAAACTTGGAAGATATTTCCTCTTAAAATGTAGGAGCTAGTTACCAAGCACTGCCTCTTCAACTTGCAATACTCGCTCATTCTGAGCGTTCATTGTTAACGACACCCTCAAAACGACACCCCCGGGGTGTCGTTGACAAATAGCATTTGTTAACGACACCACCGTAATCTTGGGATAACATCAAATATTATATCAGGGCATCAACACTATTCTTTCGTGGTGTCGTCGACAAATCCTTTTTGGCAACTGCACCCCTCATCATCATCATCATCATCAGCCTATGCACCCCTAGGGGTTCATATAACTGCACCCCTAGGGGTTTCGTTTGAGGGTGTCGTTAACAATGAATAATTAGACTAGTTTTTTTACGAATTTCCTTATTTGGAACTCTTATCACGTAAGGAAGCTCAAATAATTTTAAGAGCTGTGTCGGTGATTAGCTCTACCAATTAAATAAAAATAAATAAATGAATACCTTCCAGATTCATAAGACTGACAAAGAAACAACGAACCCTACTCTACAACCTCGTAGACAGCTGCCATTCGCTATCCTCCCAACAAACGAAATCCTGCCTCCGCCGGATACTCACCGAACACGGGGACCCCGCAGACATCCGCCAATCGCTCGCCCCCTGCGACAAATGCACCAAGAACTTCAAGCTCGTCAGTGAACTCTGCTTGAAATGCCTGTCGAAATGCTTCGAGAGTTTCCATCGTTTTAGTCTTGTTGATGGGATCAGAGCGTTTTCGCAAGTGATGGCGCAAGTGAAAGAGGGGGATGAATGGGCGGGCTTGAAGAAGGCTAAACGACATCCAGTTATACTGATTGTTGATGAGGTGAGTTTTAAAAAGTTACTTTAACCTGGGAGTTTGTACAACAAAGGCCTTTTACCATCTATAGTAGATGATTTATACAGCGTCAGGAGGCAACTTTTACCTTCCCCACCTATGCCACTATTCCCAACCCACCCCAGCGCCATCTAGCTCCAAACTAAGCAAAGCTTGTACTATTGGCACCAGATGGCTGATAGAATACTTTTAAAGGTACTTTTTTCTTTGTAAATACATACAATACCACAACACCCAGACCCGGAAGAAATATTTGCAGAACATAAAAACATTTCTCCCGTAGCGGGGCGAACCCGCACCTCTTGCGTCTCAGCCGAGCACTCGCCCTCCACGCCACCGAGGTCGTCAATAAATGTATGAAATTTTCTGTTTTAGATGCTAGACACATTCCCCTGGGAGAGCCTCGCCCTTCTGAAACAGCATCCCGTATCTCGTATAGAGAATATACATTTCCTGTACTATTTGTACCAGATGCATAGAGACAGAGTTGTCGACGGGTACTTCGAAACCAGCGGCGAAATCGGACGATACGTTATCAATCCAGGTTAGATTATAAACTAAGAGTACTATGGTACCACAACACCCAGACCCTATGTGTATTATATGTATGTACTAGCTGCCGCCCGCGGCTTCGCTCGCGAGGTACCTGGATAAAAAATAGCCTATATGTTAATCCAGTACATGTACTATGTATATACCAAGTTTCATTTACTTAAATCCGTTCAGCTGTGTAGGCGTGATTGAGACACATACATCCAAACATCCAAACTCACAAACTTTCGCATTTATAATAAGCTTTACTTAGTTCGGGGCTAGATGGCGCTGTGTCAAATTTCCACAAATATTTATTTATCTGGTTGTTGACTGTTGTAGAGAACAATCTGGACCGAATGGAGAAGCGGATGAGTTCGTTCGTGCAGTACTGGTGCCGCGGATGGTCGGGTCACGTGGCGCGCGCGCCGCCGCCTGACGACTTCATAGATTACTTGAAGAACGCAGATATATTCCTGTGAGTTATACATTGACGGCACTGGTGGTCTAGTTGGTAGTGACCCCGCCTTCCGATCCTAAAGAGGTGGGTTCAAATCCCCCATCCTCAGACCAAATAGAAAGAATTTTAGCTTACTTGGAACACAAAACCTCAAAACCTAGACACAGGTAAAAAGGTGGCTTCACTTTTATTGTTCGCGGCGCGACGACTTTTCTTTTTATTTGGTCTGAGTTAGAGACAAAGCAAAAAACGCTAACCTACATACTTTTGTAATTATATGTTTTGATTTTACGTTTTAACGTCTGTACCTAATGTCTTATATTCTGTGTTATTTAGTACTAGCTCACGTGCGCGACTTCGTTCGCGTGGTACCAGGATAAAAATTAGCCTATATGTTATTCCAGCACACATACTATTATGTTCCAAGTTTCATTCAAATCCGTTCAACCATTATACGGCGTGATTCAGGTACAAACATCGTCACATCCTCACAAACTTTCGCATTTATAATATTAGTAGGATACGATGGTATTTTAAGACGTGTCCAAGTGATCCCAGTGATTTTAAGGTATAAAATATTTTGACTTTGACTTTGGTATGGAATCTTGTGCGAATTCGACTCGCACTTGTCCGGTTTTTTAGTTTTAAACGTAATTCTCGTTTCCAGCTACTGCGGCCACGGCGACGGGTGTCACTTCGCGAATGGTGGTGGGAATGGTGCCGGGGTGGAAGGTATGTACCTCGATTTTTTATTTTAATGATTTATATTGTCTCATTGCTGGATGTATATATAATGGTGGCTTCGCTCGTGTGGTACCCGGAATACCCGGTCATAAAACACCTTAGCCAAAACTCTTACAGCATGATCCAAGGATCCGACCCCACATAGAGTGGGATAAGGGCAGGAAGATGATGAGTAGGATATAAGCTAAGCTAAGGCCTTTTACCATCTATAGTAGATGATTTATACAGCGTCAGGAGGCAACTTTTTATCTTCACAAACAGGACGCTGTAGTGCCCGGGACGAATTAAGATAGAGTAGGCTTGCCCAGCACCTATTCCATCCTCTCAGCTTAGTCGGCCTTGTCCACAGGAAAGTCATGGTCAATATGCGGAGCTGACTAAGCCGCGGGTTTCATCACGATGTTTTCCTTCACCGTTGTGAGAGTATAGTATAGCGCCCATAATTTTTTTGCACAGAAAAATCCATTGGTGCACGACCGGGTTTGAACCCACGACCTTAGGATCGGAAGGCGGGGTCACTACCAACTAGACCACCAGTGCTCTCAGCATTAGGATATAAGGCTGTAGATATAAAATAGTTGACTTGTGAATTCCAGGTGCGTGCGGCGCTAAGGCGGTCTGCATCCTGTCGGGCTGCGGGTCTGCGCGCCTGCTTCACGAGCCGGGCAGGGCGCCGCCCTCCGCCGCGCACCGCCGCCTGCACGTCGCCGGCAGGTACGGAACACCTTAACAATACACACGAACGTGATGGACCATCTATACAGACGATGGGCTGATCACCTGTCTAATTCTAATTAAGGTTAGGGGAACAAAGATCTGCACTGACGTCCCGCGGTGGGGTGTATTGTGCATTATCCCCCCTGCTAACCCTCCCCCAGCCAGCCCAACTCCTTGAAGTACCGGAGGAGGATCTTGGGATGTTGGCAGCAGCGTTCCAGTATCCTCGATGATGTTGAGGCTGTAGGTGGTGTTGATGAGGTCGATGGTAATGCCGTGCAATTCTCGATGACCGTTGATTTGCTCGATTGACTCGCTGATCACCTGTTTGACCCCATTGAGAGCACTGGTGGTCTAGTTGGCAGTGACCCCGCCTTCCGATCCTAAGGTCGTGGGTTCAAACCTGGTCGTGTACCAATGGATTTTTCTGTGCGAAAAATTTATGCGCGCTATACCAGTACTCTCACAACGGTGAAGGAAAACATCGTGAGGAAACCCGCGGCTTAGTCAGCTCCGCACGTATTGACCATGTCTTTCCTGTGGACGAGGCCGACTAAGCTGAGAGGATGGAATAGGTGCTGGGCAAGCCTACTCCATCTTAATTCGTCCCGGGCACTACAGCGTCCCGTTTGTGAAGGTAAAAGTTGCCTCCTGACGCTGTATAAATCATCTACTATAGATGGTAAAAGGCCTTAGTTTTTTTTGATCACCTGTCACCATGGTTCACCATATCCATCTTAGGAGATCAGAAGTGGCTGCAAGCTTTTGTGTTTACTTGTGGCTCTGCCCACCCCATTAGGGATAGGGGCGTGATAATACGTATGGAGGCTTAGTAATAGGGCCCCGTTGGCATCCTACGGGTATGGAACCCTAAAAATGATAACTAAACATCCCTTAAAGAACAATATTTTTTTAAGGTTTTTAAATGTATTTTTTTTACTTTGTATTGTTTCGTCTTATTTTGTTGTTGATGTGTGCTTATGCAGCAAATAAACGAGTTTCCATGTATCTTCCAGTCCCATGGTGGTGGGGATGCTGTGGGAGGTGACGGATCTGGAGGTGGACAAGGTGGTGAGCACGCTGCTGTCTCTGCACGTGCCTTCCGGAGCCCCGGTGCCGTGGCACAGCGTCGGGAAGTCCAAGTGGAGCCAGGGGGAGCTCGGTAAGACATACTGATATTGAGTCCATCACCACCTGACCACCTCGGTGGCGTGGCGGCCGAGTGCTCGGCTAAGACGCAAGAGGTGCGGGTTCGATTCCCGCTACGTGAGAAGTTAAATTAAATTAAATAACACCCAACACATACATAGTCCTGACCCCACACTAGGATTTCCTGTGTCGTGGGTATCAGGAACTACGAGTACCATGGTACCACAACACCCAGACCCGGCAGAAATATTTGCAGAACATGCAAACATTTCTTCAGCAGCTAGAATCGAACCCGCGCCTCTTGCGTCTCTGCCGAGCAATCACCCGTCACGCCACCGAGGCCGTCAAATGTCAAATGTTTGTATGTTCTGTAAATATTTCTTCCGGGTCTGGGTGTTGTAGTATTAAAAGTTGTATTTACAAAATAAAAGTATATAAGTGTTCTATCAGCCATCTAGTGCTATAGTTCAAGCTTTGCTTAGTTTGGGGCTAGATGGCGCTGTGTGAAATATTCACAAATATTTATTATTATTTATTAATAAAGGCGAAAATTGTCATATTATTAGATGACTAGCTGACACGCGTGGCTTCGCTTGCATGTTGTATATTTTGTCGCCCCATTTTACCCTCTTTTTTAGGATTATTTTGTAAAACCCTGAAAACGTGTCCTTTTGTTTTTGAAAGTATCCAAACCGAGTTTCAATCGCATCATTTTAAGCAACTTATGCCAGGAGAGAGAAGCAGCTGGACGCATTCTATGCTTTTTTCTTCCAGTCCAGCAGAGAAGTGATGAATTAGAAGATAAGAAAGTACTTTTAAACGTTTACTCTTTCATTTCAGACACAACAGTTGAACAGAAGTCCCAATTCGTCCCCGAGAGAGATCTACTCCGAGCTATCGCTCGTTCTCGAGCCTCGACTAACTACGTGATGATAGCGAGCAGCGTGGTAGCACGTGGTTTGCCCGTGCGGATACATAGCCCCTGAGGTATGTGCGACTGTGACAGTGATAGTCACCCTTCGCGAGGTCCTGACTGAATACCAGCGCTACTTCACCTGGTACCCAAGTGAAGTAGCTCAAAGCTGAGTTAGGACCTCTTGGCAACTCTTGATTGACAGAGCAACCAGGATATGTGCTATGTAGGTTAGGTCTGTTTATGTATTTTCTTCTTTCTTTTTGGCATAAGCTCTGTCTTTTAATTTTTCTGTCTTATTTAAGTGTACCTACCTAGGTTGCCAATAAATTATTTTCTTTCTTTCTTTCTGATAGTCACTGTGACTGACTGCGACTGTGACTGACGGTAGTAAGTGTGTGACTGTTACGATGATTGTGGCTGACTGTAACGTTCGCGAGTCAACTGCATGATAATAGCGAGTAGCGTCGTGGCACGGGTTTTGCCCGTGCGGATACACAGCCCTGAGGTGTGTGTGACTATGACTGTGACTGACTGTGACTATGACGGTGACTGACTGGGTGGGTGTGTGTGTGTTATAAAGATCATATCGCCTTGCTTATAATAATAAATTCAATTATTATAATGGTTACTTATTATTTGCAGGATGGCGTGCGACAAAAAAACCTGTGACTTTGGAAATAACTAGGAGTATAAGTAATGTAAGTTACATTTACTTTTAATTGTAAATGTATTGGAAGTAATTGTTGTATTGTAAGTATGATTTCGTTTAGTGAATAAAACTAAGATTAATTTAATTTGTTTTGCGTTATCTTTGTATCGTAAATAAGATATCTCCTTTGTCGGCCCTTTCATAGTAAGTTGCATGGCTTGAAAGACGTTTTAGTATATAGGTAGGTAAATGTTAAAGGGTTCACTTATATAATAACCTATAAGTATTGCTGTTATCTGCGACTTCGTTCGCATTGAATATGATTTTCAGAATTTGAACTTGATAAAAAAATTGTGCAAAATGTCCGGTCACCCATCCAAGTACTGACCGCACCCGGCGATGCTTAACATTTGATATCTCCGTTCCCCGTGTGAACTTTCATCCCTTAATCACCGTCTCTATGAGTATTTTTTTTAATTCATTACTATTTTCCTACGTCGAAACCAGTATCGTGTAACGAGAAAGAATATTCCTTTGTAACTAGTTTCGTATAAAGATGAATTTTGCTTCTACCGTAACTGGTTACAAATCTATGGTTTCGTATGTGGCCGAAGAGAGCCTATGTCCTTCTCCGGGATGAAATCTATCTGTTTGTCAAATTTCATCAAAACCTGTTAAGCACTTTAGACATGAAAAGGTAACACAGACAGACAGATAGAGTTACTTTCGCATTTATAATATTAGTATGGATAAAGTCTCTCAAAATCTGCCAAAAGTAAGACATTGTTTTAGTGTCAATGACATAAGATAAGATAAGATAATTTTAAATACACCCTGTGTAAAGTGAAGGTACAGTAAAGGTGTATGCCTCATCCTTGAGCGGAGACTTGTGTGGAGGGGCGGGGCGCGACGCGCGGGGAGGGGGCGCCGCGGCGGCGCCGGCGGGACGACGGCGGCGTACGTTCCTTGCTCTCTTGAGCGCGCTGCAATGCCTGGAACAATTCAATAGTCAACACAGCAGTCAGTACAACACTGGGTCGGCACAGCATATTCTCTTCTACTCCTCTCTCTAAGGCCTTTTACCATCTATAATAGATGACTTATACAGCGTCAGGAGGCAACTTTTACCTTCACTAACGGGACGCTGTAGTGCCCGGGACGAATTAAGATGGAGTAGGCTTGCCCAGCACCTATTCCATCCTCTTCTTAGCTTAGTGTTTTCCTTCACCGTTTGAGAGTACTGGTATAGCGCACATAAATTTTTCACACAGAAAAATCCATTGGTACACGACCGGGTTTGAGCCCACGACCTTGGATCGGAAGGCGGGGTCACTACCAACTAGACTACCAGTGCTCTTATTGTGTCCAATGTAATTCATTTTGTTTACGGACAAACAAACTTTAGATACGCCAAGAATGAAGTAAACCTACCTCTTCAATCTTTAGCACTTCAACGATCTCTACGATCTTCTTCTCCAAGCTTTTGATGTAGAGGCGTGCGTTGGTCACGTTGATATCAAATGCCTTGCCTAGCAGTTTGAGCAGCGGCAGGGAATCGCATTCCGACGCCCTAAAAACAACACGGAAAAACGCTTTTTCTCGTATTTTTGGTTCTTTGAATATCAGTATCATCCACATCTCGACTTTACTTACTGCTGGGCATAGCTATCCTGTGCTCGTCTCATCCATATACGGTATAATTGTCTGTACACTGTCAATGAACTGTGATTTTATTGATCTTACGATCATTTGGACGATATAATTGGAAATCACTGCGTGTTGGACCATGTCAGTTAGTGGCGCGAAGGGGGAGTTTTTAGGATATCATTACCTACTTACCATAGCAGGCCTACGGTTTTCCTAGTTTAGTCATGTTACAAAACGAGTGATAGGTGACGATGGAAGAGGAAAACATGTGTCGACCCCACCTAGTGGGATAAGGGCGAGAAAATGACGAATGATGATGATGAGGAACGGCCTAGTCTAGTGGACTTCCTCCTTGACTGTTGGCAAAAGAAAAAGTGTGAAGGTTAAGGTACTTACAAAGCCAGCGTGTGTATTTGGCGCAGCAGGTTGGATAGTACTTGAGAGCTGCGCTGTGCGGATTCGCTGGCGGCCGCGTTGCGCGCTGTCTTCTCTTCCAAACTGGCGGTTAAAGATTCTATGGTGTCTTGCTGTTGGTGTAACTTGGCTTGGTATTTGGCGTTTTCTTCGTCTGAAACGAAAAAGTTCCATTGTTTACATCATGAGGACTATGATAATGATCTGAGAAGCCTGAGGGAAAATAAATCTTGAGCCTTATTACCGGATTTAACCTTGACACGAGTCTAACGTCTTCTGGTAATTTTCACATATCATTGGTCTTTCAGATGTACAAGAATTTCATTCGTACACGCCGTTCGAGAACTTTAAAGATAGTTTTGACGATTTACCTAATGATTTGTGTCATAGTCTTACCAATATTAACCTGCAGCATCTTAACATTGTCACTGAGGTTCTTCAGCTCAGTGCAAACTTCGTTGATGTAGTTGAAGAGAGCATAGTTCTCCTCCTCTCGTCGCGTGAACTCTTGGATCAGCTTATCCACGTCATCTTCTCCCGCAAACTCCTGAAAAACAAACCCAGGTGTGCCCTTACCCTCTGGCTTTGAGAAGACGATTGAAAGACCCGACTTGACACAGCATAAAATTGTTAGGTAGGGTGTAAATATCAGAGAAAAGGCCATAAATATTCCTTTTAATATGGTACTCTGTTGACCTGCCTACTACTTGTGCAGTCATATCATAGAACCTACTCTGATTGCGTCCAGTATATTGACGTAGTTGTTGTAGGCCCTCATCTCTTCTTCCTGCTGCTCCATCCTCTTGGCTTCGGCCTTCGCGTCTGCTGCGGTCAGCCGCACCGTGCCCTTAGTCCGTAGGAACTCCTCAAGTTTCATGCTGTGGTCCAACTGGCGCTGAAGTTCACGGACTTCCTGGAAAGATATGTGATTTCTTTTCAGACCCAGGTAAACTTTGTAGACATACAACAGTCGCATAATCCTGACCTAAACAAGCTCTTTGAGTCCACATTTTTTATGTCGGTATTTCTTGAAAAGCATGGGTGAATATAGTTAGGTGCTCATCTCATTTGCCACAATCTATATATCTATGGACTTTACCAAGCAGTGTTTCCTGTAGTCCACAGCAGCCTTCTCTTTGAGGGCATCGAGCTTGTTGCACCACTCCTCTCGCTGGTCGTACGTCGAGATAGCCTGTTCCACCAGCTCTAGGATCTGCGCCTTGCCGTCCATCAGCCGCTTAATTTGGTTCTTCCATATTGTATTGAAGAATTGTCTGAAACACACATATCGGTAACCCTTGTAATAACAGTTTCTGTGTGCAGTCCTCAAAGTAACTTTCTGTACGCTTTAAATGTAATTCATCGAACTTACCTACAAACGAGCGAGTTCGTCAAACTTACAAAGCCAAGATATTTTTACCTCACTGCGAGCGAAGTAGGAGGGCAATGTGTTTGGTATATATGTATGTATGTGCATTCCTTTGGCTGAAGCTGTAGTCCAAACGGCTGGACGGATTTTGACAAATGAGGTGTCGTAATATCGTTATAATATCATTGAGTTTTGGGGTCTCATGTTTCTTAGATAATTCTGTCTTATAACATCTCTTAATTCTGTGTAGGCGCAATTTAATCCTTCCACTATTATATACTGGTTCGAGGGAACTAGTAGTAGTCCAAGTTTGGTGACTTATCCCTTACCTGTCACGCAGTAACTTGTCGATCTCAAGCCTCAACTTGTAGTTCTCACTGTTGACCGTGTTGAACTTCTTCATGGCTGTATCCAGTCGGTTCTTCAGCTGGCTCGTTATGCTCTGGTTCATCAGAGCGTTCGTCAAGTCCTGCGAATAAACTTGATGTCAGAATACAACGGGGGCTTAGAACATAATCTTGCTCGCGCATGCTTGGTCACGTTACAAACAGGCGACAGGAACGTAGGTATCAACGTAGATTTAATAAGTTTCATACCCTTATTGAGATTTAATTGAATAAATAATTTGCACAACGGGAGTTCTTGAATGTTTTGAAGTAAAAATTAGGCTGTATCTGCACTTGAGAAATGTGCTGAACACGAAAGCTGGATTTTCCGAGTTTGGCATGTCATGTGCAATCCGCACTTATTTGAACATGTCCAATGCAAGTGACCTGTCACAATAGACTCTGCGTTTGCGCAGTGAATAAATAATGTCGAAACCATCACGTCAGTGCCTTAGAAAGTTGAAGATTAGTGTGCTCAATTTAAACAGTTGATTTACTTGCCCGCGACTTCATTCAAATTTGTTTAGCCGCTAAGCCGTTGATTGAGGCTCAAACATCCTCAAATAGTCACAAACTTTAGTATTTATAATATTTGTAGGATAATGAAGGGGACCAGACGCTCAGCCAGGTGGTATGATAACATTCGGGTAAGCGCAGGATCGGAAAGAATGGCGTGCTAATGAGACCTAGAACCAGCAGTAGGTGGATGTGGACTGATATGGTGAATAAAGGGGTCACCTTGTCACACCCATTCCCTTTCGCTCTAAGCCCTTTGATTTCCTTCTGCACTTGCTTGAGCAGGAAGTTTAGTTCGGTGATATTGCTGCGGTGTTCCTTCACCTCTGCTGAGCTCTTTTCGTGCTCCTTTAGAAGAGCTATCAGCTTCTCCCGGGTTCTAGCACCTTCGAGGACGTTCGATGAGCTCTTTGTCAGCTGGAAGAGACAACAAGCTGTATGACTTATCAATCACTAGCATTCCTCCGCTCGTATTGTACCCGGATAAGAAGACCATGTTATTCCAAGGCATAAATTATAGTATTCTAAGTTTCAGTCGAATCTGTTCAGCCGTTAAAGAGATGAAGAAACAAAGGTACCAACACACAAGTACACAAACTTTTATGTTTATAATATTAACGTATTTCTGCAGTTAATTTCTCAACAATATAGTTGGTTTGTCGGTGATGGAGTTACCTTCAGTTCCATCATGATTTTGTCCAGATCTGTGTTGAGAGTGTTGATGACATTCCTCTGCATGCGAAGAGTTGGCTGGACGCTGCTCATCACGTTGGCGCGATCTATCTCCATCACTCGGAACTGGAACCACAGGATAAACCAAGTTGAAAATCCACTTGACTACTTCCAGGCTTGTGTTGTTTAAGAACGTCAGGTCTATACTTGTTCTTAGAAGTCAATAATCTGTTTAGTTGTAACTGATGATGAAAGAAAGGTCTAAGTTCTGCAAGAAATGAGACTAATGCTTAGTATTTAGTCTCATCTCGTGCCGAAAACTTATATATTGTTAACGCCTACGCTTTATTTGTGAGCAACGTCCCTTTTCGATGGTGACCTATCTACATCGGAAGAGAGCTCAGGTTTTTCTGATTTTCTTACGCTATATGACAACTATTGTTCCTTATCCTTCTTATACTTGCTTCCTAAAAAATACTTGTAAAACGGACAACATGAAACAAAATTCAGTTCTCTCAAGTTTTATGTTATTCTGTGCATTAACTATAGGTCTTTAATATTTTTCAATCAACCAGCCTTAGGTCAATATCAGCATCACACCAAAGTATAATAGAGTCATTCAAAATAACCTAATGTTGTGATGAAAAATGATGAATGGATTTTAGTGAAACGAAGCCACTAGACATAACAGTATTCAAAGTAAAGTCTACCTGTCTTTGTAACTTAGCCAGCTCATCTTCAGCGATCTTCTCCATCTCCATATCATCAGTTGGGGCCACCACCGCCATATTTAGTACTTCTAGATTCTTTCAGCAACTTGACTTCTACAAGACGTTGTGTGGTTTATGAGGTCTCGTCTGTTTGTTGAATCAATAGTTTCTTCGTTGCTAGCACCCTGAAGCGTGTGGTTGGTTGTCCTATTCAGTTTTGTTTGTGTCTTTCGTAGCAGTAGTAGTATAGTCAATGATAACCTGCAATGTTTACTAATACAGTACAATTTAAAAAACGTTAATGTAAAGTAGGTAATTTGTTTTTTTTTTTATAATCACAGTGCTACAATACTATAGGTACTACTAGTAATAGTTAACTAGTAGACGTTACTAGTAGTGAAGATAAAATGAAACATTAAATCCATAGGCTCCCGAACTTCATTGTTTCAGAACTATATGCATAAATTCCTCCTCATAACGATGAAGGAAAATACCCCGTTCAGAGAAGTGGCGCGACTTTGCGACCATATTTTACGTGTAAATAATTCATGAGCATCGAATAAGGTAACATCTAAAATCTAGGCTGTAAATCAAACGGCTACAATTGAAAAGTCAAGGTTTGAATTTTAGTGTATACGATGAGATCATTCCCCAAAATACGAAAACATCACAGTTCGTCTGACCAACTCTCTTTGTGATGCCTGTACTCCTGATGACTCATGTGTTCCGGTTGCTGTTTTCGGTGGACTAGCCTTTTTCCTGACTTTGAGGTCAACTAAAATTTGGGTCCTAAAAACTGCAGCAAAAATGCGAAACATTTTACAAACTTAGCGATATCTTGAAATTTATTTCTATGCCTGTCTGTATTTCCCTTTTTAGGGTTCCTATATTTTACAAGCAAAAAAATTTTACAATCACCAGATTCCATTTCATTCTACTACTGAAATTGTAAAATTTAATATTATAGAAGGATTTCGAAGGATTTTTTCCTATACTAGCTTTCACCCGCGGCTTTGTTACGTGGTATTTGTATAAGATGTAGGGCTATTCTAGTCACAATCTGTGCCTCATCCAAGTTTTATTCAAATCAAATGTACGCAATGAGCCTATTTGATTCGTTGTTCAACCCTTTCACTACACTTATTCAAATATTAGTAGGAATTCTAGGATTAGTATCTAACAATAGTTGCACAATGATAACCCGTGAAAGTAGGTACCTACCTACACAGTTTTATAGCTCGATCATAATAGTGTATGATGCACGAGTGGTTGATAAAGATAACAGGTGAATGTTACTCACTTTGATATGATAGTACTTGTTGTTGCTTTTGATAAAATATTTGTTCAAAAAGAGTAGGACAGAAATAGAAAAACTTCGTATATTTACATGACAATCTAAATTCCCTCCACACTACTTTGGTTTAAGTATGGATAGGTGAATGCATTACCTTTTCTCGCAGTCATGTAAAAACTATCGCTTCTTATTAGATTATAAAATTTTGGGGTTGTGTTGTTGTGAACCTGAGCGCTGCAGCCTTCCATAGATACTACTGTGTAATCTATGAGCGTGCATACGTCCGTAAGGTACGGCCGCGCGTCGGCTCGCAGGCTTCACCGCGTCTGTTGTGCCCGAGCCGTTGTCGAGGCAACACCGCGCGCGCATCGAACCAACAACCAACTAACACACGATACCGACCTCTCCGCGCGTGCAGTGCAGTGAATAATGATAACAGTGCTCTAAAATGGCATTAAAAAAGGATTTCGACCTAAGTAAAATAAAAATAAAACTACCCAAAAACGTAAAGCTCCAACAGGCCATAGAGAAGTTCTTCAAAAAGAATCAGTATACCAAAATAGTGCAAAGTTAGATTAAACTAGATGGCCGGTGATAGTGTTAATGTTAGAAGTAGAATCACATCGCCCCCGAATCACGATAAATCGAAATCACCTTATTTCATAACTGATGAGACGGAGTTTGTTGGAAGCGGAGCCATCAGGACATCTACACAGTTGGGGAAGCACAGGAGGAGCAGGAGTAGGAGCGGGACCAGGATCACTGCTGGGGCTCTGAGCGTGTCAGACGAGCACTTTTACGAGGATCTAGAGGAATACGTGAGAGAAATGTCAGCCACCAGGGAGCCAGTCGCCGGGCCGCAGGAGCCCGACGTGTGGGCTCAGTTGCAGCAGAAGGAGTCAGACCTACTCCTCGCAGCGGAGCTCGGCAAGGCACTCCTCGAGAAGAACGAAGAACTCAAGAAAGAACAAGAACGCGTTGCCGAGGAGTACTCCAAAAAAGTTGAGGTGAGTCAATTTCAATCAACATTTCATTATTCTACACGCGAAATGTTCTGTAAACTCTCTAATTCTTATTGTTTGGTACTAAGGTTTAGAATACCGTGTGTTCTGGTGAACTAGTTCAGCGGCTAGCTTGTGCAATTAGTCAATTGGTTCAATAACTTATATTTAGTGCCATTTACAAGACAGGTTTTCAATTAGCTCACTAATGTATTGACGTTTTATGAATGGTCATGAGTTGGTATGTGTTCTCGGAGTCCTTTGTTTAAAAAAGCATTACTTTTAATGACTGCAGCAACAGTAGGTAACTTGCATCCGAATTCCATTCTCAATCAAATCTTCACTTTATCGTATGTAATCTTATCAGTATTAAATTTTATCAGCTTAAGATGTAACAAGATCCCAAGGTGATTCTGCTTGCTAAATTCAATGTTCTGTATGCATACAACATCTCGAGTTTAAATAATATTTGCACTTATATAACTAGGACGTTAGGAAACATTTCAATTTGTTTACCAAACTTTGCATAAAAACGCAAAATTGTCGAAATTTGAACCCAAATACGCTTTCCTACTGGCAAACTTTGTCTATTTTCAAATAATACTAACTCAGAATAGTAAATGTAATGGATTTGGAACAATTTACTTCATAACCCGTTCGAATGTCAGTCCGTTCGTTTCGTATTTCTCCCCAATTCGTATCTTTCCACCCGTTTATTTGTTTCATAACTGCTTCAATTCATATCTACCTACAGTCTATCACTGCATTTGTATTGCGCTTTACTAATCCAGATCCACAGGTTCTGAATGATATCCTAAGAAAATCTAAAGGCAGTAAAGCAGAAAGCAGGTCAGAGATTTAAGATTAGGCTTCTGCCTTTATAAGATTAACTGTGAAAAGATCACTACATAGATTGTATTGTCTTTCTGACTTGAATGTTCTCAGCGATCTTCTCCACCTAGTTCACCAAAAACTGGGTTTAGCTTCGGAACTTCCTTAGAGACTGCGTTTCTAGAACCATTGAGTATTATTGCTACATATTAATGGATTAAGTGGAATATTCTCAGTTTCGAAATTAATATTAATTAATTACCACAGCTATCATATTATAACAATCTTATTTACTTGGCAGTAAATAACTTTACGTAAATACGTAACTTTATGGTTGCTTTAGTTATCAACACTGAGTCACGATATTATAACTCTCGCAATAGAACATAACCCATGACAATACCTTTTTTAAATATATATGATTTTTTTCATACACCTATATCCGTTCATGAATGTCATGATGAGGGTTAATAGCATGTGGCGAGAAGCGTGTTATAGATACAAGGGTAGAGGTAGACTGATGAAGAAACGGATGGATTGCGTGAATGATGAAATGAGTAAGAAAGTAGTGAATGTTGAGATGATGGCTGATAGAGGGGAGTGGAATAAGGACACATATATGTTTTATTTTTTGATTGTCGTTTAGCATAACTTTATAGTGACATAATGTAGGTACTCTAATCATACAGAGAGCACTGGTGGTATAGTTGGTAGAGACCCCGCCTTCCGATCCTAACCGTGGGTTCAAACCCGGTCGTGTACCAATGGATTTTTCTGTGCGAAAAATTTATGTGCGCTATACCAGTACTCTCAAACGGTAAAGGAAAACCGCGGCTTAGTCAGCTCCGCACGTATTGACCATGTATTTCATGTGGACAAGGCCGACTAAGCTGAGAGGATGGAATAAGAGCTGAGCAAGCCTACTTCATCTTAATTCGTCCCGGGCACTACAGCGTCCTGTTTGTGAAGGTAAAAGTTCCCCCTTGACGATAGCGTCAAGGGGCAAATATAGATAAATAATTTATATAGATAAATCATCATAGATTGTAGAAGGCCTTAGTTAAATGTAGGTACCTGCTCATTAAGTTTTTTACTATGTTGGTTATATTATTTGTCCTGTTCTTTTAAATAATGTATTATTTGTAAACTGGCCAACCGTGATACAGGCTAGACATAGGGGTCTAGTGAACGTATCTGTAAACTGATTTCGTTTATTAAATATATTTTTATTGTATTATCTAAAACTTGTATGTTGTATGTTACGCGACGTGTACCAACAGTAAGATTAAAAGTCTAAATTCAATAACAAGAATTTAAAAAAATGTTCTAGTTGATCTAATTATCTAGATACATAATATTTAAATACATAATGTAATTTATGATAAAACATGAATTTCATAAGATTTTACGGTGTTATATAAAAAAAAATAAAATTCTGATACGATTGACTAACCCCCGAATACTCAAACGCGGCTCAGAGTTGAGCACGTTTCAACTCACGGTTTTTTGAAAGTTTCTGATGAAAATCTGTCAAAAAAAAAACGTCATTTGAGACGTGCTCAACTTTGAGATGCGTTTGAGTATTTGGGGGTAAAACACCTGTTTTAAAACACAGGTGCTAAGATAACTAAACAGACAATTAAGTTGTCGAAAAGAATGTAGATACTCTTAAACTCATTAGAAAACGATTAACAGTCGATTACACGTCCACTGTTGGTCACAATTACACCAAAACTCAAAAGAATGAGCTTCCAAAATCTTTTGAATATTCACTTTCAATTTTCAAACCTTTCAAAGAACATAAAGCTCATTGATTTTTTTTTCTTAGCACATTTCTAAAGGTGCTGTGTTTTGCTACTTAATTTGGTGTCAATTTATTTCCTGTGAACAGATAATCAATGGTTATGTGTTCACAGGAAGACAGAAGCAGAGAGAAGTTAGTTATAAAATTATAACTAACTTTCTGTCTCCGGCTTAGCTTTCGCATTCTACTCGAATAAAAGTAGGAAGTCTATTATGTTGTCCCAGGTCACAAACTGTAAAATCCAAATTTTATTCTGTTAAGTTTTATTAAGTTGACGGCCTCGGTGGCGTGGCGGGCGATTGCTCGGCTGAGACGCAAGAGGCGCGGGTTCGATTCCCGCTGCGGAAGAAATGTTTGCATGTTCTGCAAATATTTCTTCCGGGTATGGGTGTTGTGGTACCATGGTACTCGTAGTTTCTGATACCCACGACACAGGGAATCCTAGTGTGGTGTCAGGACTATGTATGTGACTGTTGGGTGTTTTGGAGGAAAATCATGATAAAGATTTTAAAATTTTTGATAAATTTTCGCAATAATTTCCGCAGAGCTTCTATGTACCTCTATATAATCAGTTACTTTGTATTTGTATGGTATCATATAATATCTAGATAGTAAAGTTGCTGTTTCTCTTGAGATATTTGCTATTGTCTGTTGTTTTTGGGTCAGCATCTTTATCACACGGGGTGTGGCTGAGATGTATCTAATGGCTTTGGCCTGAATATTGATCTTACTTGTTGCTGCCCGGAGGCATTCTTGTATAGATTTTGAGGAGAAAACATACATCTATTTATGCCTATGTTTTGCCTATAGACAACGTCTACAAGTTTTATTCGGTAAAAAGAGGTAAAGTTTAGATCTTTGTTTGTTTCTAGGGTAATCTCAGGAATTTCTAACTAAGGCATTAAAGAAAAAAAGTATCGTATTTGTCCTATAAACCTGAAGTTAAAATGAGACAATAAGGATAAGTCCTTAGATACATACATATCGACGGAAGAAAGCGATTTTGTCGTATCTCAAAATATTCAATTTTACACCAGAGCCAAAAAACCTTTATTTACAGCAATTAGTCGTGTAAACAGAAAAAAACTAGGAAAAAATCAAGGACGTATCATAAAATTTTTCATCATAGATAGACGAGACATAGCCCATTCGACGCGGCTTTTTTTGCTTAACAACAATCAAGTTTTAAGTCATTTAGGCCATTTTTTGAGATACGACATTCCGCTTTCTGCCGTCGATATGTACATAGATATTATCACGCCCGCATCCTTAATGGGGTGGGCAGAACCACAAGTACGAAAACTTGCAGCTACTTCTGATTCAGAGTCCCAAGAATGTCATAAAAACTCCTCATAAATTATCAAAGCTGCAAATATTATATGTTGTTTTATAGAAATCTTTCTAAATCCGGCTTCACCTATTTCGTGTTGATTAGATTTGAATTTACAATGCTTTTACTATCGTATCAAATCGATGTTATTTTTATCTTGTCGATAATGTCTCATTTGCTAAATTGCAATATACCTACTACAGTATGACTCAAACTTCGAAACTTCAACTTTCCTTCGGATTCGAGGATTTTCGAGGATTCCTTTCTTAGTCGGATAAGGAGAGCACTGGTGGTCTAGTTGGTAGTGACCCCGCCTTCCGATCCTAAGGTCGTGGGTTCAAACCAATGGATTTTTCTGTGCGAAAAATTTATGTGCGCTATACTAGTACTCTCAAAGGGTGAAAGAAAACATCGTGAGGAAACCCGCACATATTGACCATGTCTTTCCTGTGGACAAGGCCGACTAAACTAAGAGGATGGAATAGGTGCTGGGCAAGCCTACTCCATCTTAATTCGTCCCGGGCACTACAGCGTCCCCTTTGTGAAGGTAAAATTTACCTCCTGACGCTGTATAAATAAATAAATAACACCCAACAGACACATATATAGTCCTGACCCCACACTAGGAATCCCAGTGTCGTGGGTATCAGAAACTACGAGTACCATGGTACCACAACACCCAGACCCGGAAGAAATATTTACAGATCATGCAAACATTTCTTCCGCAGCGGGAATCGAACCCGCGCCTCTTGGGTCTCTGCCGAGCAATCACCCGCCACGCCACCGAGGCCGTCAATAAATCATCTACTATAGATGGTAAAGGCCTTAGTTTACACGATAAGACCAATATGATAGATATATAGATCATTTATTTGGCACACAAGACACAGTACAAACAGAATGACAGAAACAATGAAAAGAAAAAATAAAAAGGAATATGCCCTCGCAAGTTTCATGCTTCTAGGATTTAGTGACTGTACGTTATCAGTAACGTAAGAGTTTTATTATAGACGACCTCTGTGGTGTAGCGGGCGAGTGCTCGCCTGAGACACAAGAGGCACGGATTCGATTCCCGCTACGGAAGAAATGTTTGTATGTTCTGCAAATATTGCTTCCGGGTCTGGGTGTTGTAGTATGTATTTACAAAAAAAAAGTATATAACTATTGTCAACCATCTGGTGTCCATAGTACAAGCTTTGCTTAGTTTGGGGCTAGATGGCGCTGTGTGAAATATCCACAAATATTTATCTTACTTATATTATAAATGCGAAAGTTTGTGAGTTTGGATGTTTGGATGTTTGTGTCTCAATCACGCCTAAACGGCTGAACGGATTTGAATGAAACGTGGAATATACATAGTACATGTACTGGATTAACATATAGGCTATTTTTTATCCAAGTACCACGCGAGCGAAGCCGCGGGCGGCAGCTAGTTTATTATGTTTAGACAGAACGTCGAACTGGTGCGATTCACCTGTACAACAGTCGGTATGTCACCGAATACCGTTATACTGATTCAGCGTGCGAAATGCGCTCATTGTACAATGGCCCTCAGAGGCACTGGTGTGGAATATAACAGGATGCAGTAAACCAAATAGTAGGTATTATCTGTCGACCCAATCAGGTGTTTGATGTATACCTGTACTTTTATCAATTAAGAGCCTGTGGTGTCCTTCTGCCAAAGATCACCCTTCTTTCTCTCCAATCATCACGATTTTGGGCTACTGTGGACCAATTTTATCAAGACTGTTTGATTATATTTTTTTATATTAAATAAATAAGTAATAATAAATATTTGTGGACATTTCACACAGCTCCATTTAGCCCCAAACTAAATATAGCTTGAACTATAGATACCAGATGGTTGATAGAATACTTATATACTTTTTTTTAAATACATACTTATAATACATAGGTACTACAACATTTCTCCCATAGCAGGAATCGAATCCGCGCCTCTTGCGTCTCAGCCGAGCACTCGCTCGCCTCGCCACCGAGGTCGGCGATATTATTTAAAAAAACTCGAGTTAGTGGATAACTCGAGATTTTTTCCTCAATACCTTGGGGAGGACGAACAGAAACTGGTCTCCCTCGTGGTCCTACTAGTAGGACAAAATAGTAGGACCACGAGAAAACGGCCTTCAAAGCATAAATACTGTTTCAGTATGATGTGTGCTTAAAAGATTTTTCTGAATGATTTATCTACTAGGGTCAATGATCCCATGGCTTCAGCCACTGGACGCGAAAATGAAACGCCAACCAACTGTGCACGTTTTTACAAACCACTAACTTGAGGCGAAAAACTAGCACAAAAACCAAGTGTAATATAATAGATCACGCGTGGCTGCCAAATCATAAATTAACCGTTTATTGTATAATCATTCAAATTTTTTGACAATTATCTGCAATTCTTTTTCTAATCATTTGTCATAATCATCTTCACATCTTCCATCCTTTTCTGCCATCCATCAGGATATCTGATATTTTAATCAATTGGTATAATTTCTTAAAGGAATGACATTACAGTACTTTTTATTTATACGAGTAGCTGTCCGCGATTTCGTCCGTATTCATTTATATAAGACAAAATTCAACTTATTTCTTTCCTTGCCAAATTTATAGGTATCTATTCAGCTATTATGGCGTGAAAAAGTAACAGACAGAGTTACTTTCGCATTATGATAATATGATGAGTAAGTTCTTATGAGTTAGTGGTCAACTCTTGTGACAGAGTTTTTAGGCCTGAAAGTTGAAAACATGTTTTTAGTGCACGAAAAGAGCTTCTTTGAGGCGCATTTTCATCCTTTCACCACACTGAGTTGAATAATAATGCCGTTCACTGACAAGTAAAGGCCCCAACTAATCCTAAATCCCTTTTTTGGCAAGTAGCCAAGTAATTCGTCTTCTCTGGTTAGATGTTCCTTGGCTATGAGCGGAGTAAAACCACACACTGTTGACCTCTGTGGAAACCGGTCGTGCCGCCTCCAAACACGTTTGGACTTCCTTATCGAGGGTCCAGAATGACCACAGTGCGGCTGACACACGATCTCAAGTGCCTTTCGTTACCGAAGTGATGTGATCTTGAGAGTTTAAGGTTTCACGTGTGCTACCTTATTTATTTGGCTTCACATTTTCTTACATTAAATTCTTGTTGAAATTACGATGCAATAACCATAGAACATTAACCCGCGGCCATAACAAGTGGCGTATAACCTGGAAATTGAGGAAATTGATCATAAAATTGTAGAATTCACCATAATCTGACCGAATAGGAGTTACGAGGTCATCTCATGCTCCGAGGCATTATATCCGATGTGGGCTAACACGCTTCGCTTTCTGCCGATTTACTGACCATAGCGAGCTTATACATTCAAGTTGCAAAACAGGTTCGACATACACACGAAAAGTGCTTCTATGTCCTATCATACTAATATTATAAAGAGGATTTTTTTTTGTTTTTTTGTTTGTTTATAACGAATAGGCTCTGAAACTACTGGACCGATTTCAAAAATTCTTTCACCAATAGAAAGCTACATTATCACGGACCAGTATAGGCTATAATATATTTTCAAAAAATTAGGGATCCGTAAGAAAATTTCAATATTGTAACCCAAGGTAGAAAACCGAAAAATAGTTTTAGGCGTGCGCTGCGAAAACTATTGATTATAGAACAAAATAATGTACTACACAAGTACGCAGGTACACATAATATTATGGTACTTTAGTAGTTTTTCGTGAATGTCTAGCCAGGTCTATGTGGTGAATTCGGTTCGTTTAATATATTGGTTTCAAAGGGTATCGTAAATGTTATGACAACGCAATAAAATAACTGTTGCCCTAAAATTTTATTTTATAACTTACCTACGTGTTCTGACCGCGGGTTCTTTGATGAGAAAATAAACTACTTACTTAAACTGAAATAGGTAACTACAATTGGTAATATTATTGGTAATAATATCGTCGTCCATACCGGATAAGAAACAGAGTGACAAAATTGAGAGTGTGGATAGTTTGTTTGTTCTTCGAGAAGTCTCGGCGAAAATTCTCGCCGAGCCTTCTCGCCGTGAGTCTGGAGGGGCTATAAGCATTTTCAATGAATTAAAACTTAGACTAAAATGGTACAAATTGATCATCGTCATCATCATCATCATATTTCTATGTCACTTAATAAATAAATTAATTAACTTAATAAATCACTGGCTTTTGTTCTTTTAGAAAAAAAATAAAATACTTGTTTAGAAAATTATCCTTTAGTAATCATGTTTTCAAAACGAGTTCGATAGACTAGGTACCTACTAATGCTAGTATTGTTACGAAGACCGGTGGCTTGTTTCGTGTCCTGCATTTAACTTTCGGTGAATCACTTCAGAGGTATGTCAGGCGAAGTGATGTAACTCACGATTTGATGCTTTTACTATAAAACGTTTCTGAGTAGAATTTTAATAACCTTAAGTTATTCCCTAAGAGATCGAAGTAGTCGTTTTGATTCATGTTTTATTGAATTACCTTTGAATTAGGTACTTTTGGACATTAAATTCTATAATTTGTCTGTTTTAGGCGTTTTTGTTAGAAGTTGTAAGAATGTAGCTATCTATAGAAGAGCAAGTACCTACCTAATATCAACATCGCAACATGAGACTGGCATCGATTCTGGTTTACGTTTTATAACTCAAAAACTATATTGTGTTTTCCAATTGTTGCCTCTCTATCTTGCGTTAAATACGTCTCTGAAATTCTGAAATTCTTTATTGTACACAGACGCTTACAAATATTATATTAAAAAGTACCTACATGTATAAAGGCGAACTTAACTCTTAAAGAGCTTTCTACCAGCAAACCTTTGAGGTAAAGGAAATGCTTTAACGTAGGTGGATGTACTTATTTGTACAGTACAGAGACAGGAAAAAAATATAGACAAGACAAACAAACTAACAAATATGATGAACTAATAAGATACATACACTACACACAATATAAATATATACACATAACATTATATCTACAAAAATAGTTATGTCCATATAAATAAAAATTTTTTCAATGCGTCTCTTTCTACGATCGATATCATTTTACAAGACTAGTGGCGACATGACTTATGGTTTGACGTTTATTATCAGCCAGTCAGTCAATGCTGTAGGAGTTTTATATATTTAGGTTATAATTGGCCTATTTCGACAGCACTGACACTGACACTGACAGCTAACTGACAGTGACAGTACGCAAAAGAGCAATACCTGAGTTACCCCCATTCGTCTGGCGGATCAAAGTGAGAGTGTTCAAATTGAGGCCACGGCCTTGCTGGCTGTACGAAAGAGACCAGCTAATGATAATTCACTTCTAAAGTCCGTCACTTCATTATATTATTCTCGCATGCGAGATAAGCAATATACATCGTTAGTAAAATTTATATTACAAAAAAATCTGAGTATCATACTCTATATGGAATGTTTACCATAAAAGTAGGCAGCCACTGACAGAAGGCGTGTAAAACAATCTTTGCTATCATTGATGACGGCCTCGGTGGCGTGGCGGGCGATTGCTCGGCAGAGACGCAAGAGGCGCGGGTTCGATTCCCGCTGCAGAAGAAATGTTTGCATGATCTGTAAATATTTCTTCCGGGTCTGGGTGTTGTGGTACCATGGTACTCGTAGTTTCTGATACCCACGACACAGGGAATCCTAGTGTGGGATCAAGACTATGTATGTGACTGTTGGGTGTTATTTATTTATTATTTATTTATTTATGCATTAGATTAGTTTCTGGCAGCTTTGTTCATGGCACTTTATGTGGGATCGGCACAACGGTATTCTTTTTCCATTTCCATATATGTCGTCATCTCCACTCCTTTTCTATTTGTTCACGTCATTGTAACTAAAATAATTTGCCTACAAATAAAAAGTTTTTATTTCGCCATCTTTCGCTACATTTCCAACCGTTGGAAACAAAATATATCAAATTAAAAAATAACTACATATTATCACACGGCAAGGAGGCTTTTTCCGATTCGCAAATGACGTTCAGGGTTTTGTTCTAATCAGGGTCAACCAATGCTGTTTGTGTAACGCCCGGCGGATAGACGGAAGGACGGTCAAAGGAACTTGTAATAGGCTGTACTTACAACGTTATTACTGGGCTTCCGTCCTTTGGGCTACCTCAGATTATTTTAAACCCTCATTTTATAGAACCTTCATGTAAGAACACTGATGGTTTAATGGTAGAGACATTGACTTCCACAAAAAAGTCAAAAGTAATTTATGAATCAAAATGGGAGTAATGGACGAGTTCGTGGTAAGCAATAAAGAATGTACTCATTTTTATATTCCCAAATCAACATTCACCAGCGGTCACTGGTAAAACCAAGCATTTACCAAATTCTAAGTCCGAAATCATCGTCTCTTTATATAAATCCTTACATTTACCAAATATGTTAGTAAAACCATTAACCGATATACACATACATACATTATTATCACGCCTGTATCCCTAGTGGGGTGGACAGAGCTACAAGTAATGATAAGAAAACTTGCATCCACTCCTGATCAATGTCCCAAGATGGACATGGTGAACCATGACAGTTTGTCAGCCCATCGCTCACATATAAATCACGTTGGAGAGGATACTATCCCTTTGTCGACTTTTACAACATGCTCGGGGAGAGAAGCAGCTTTAATCCCAGTCCAGCAGAGAAGTAGTGAAATTTATAGTAATCCTATAATTGACATTATAGTATAAAAGCAGGAATCTCAATCTGAAACAGCGTTGTGGGAAAGCGACATAATGGCTTTAACTCGATAAAACTTACAACCAGCTCAATGTATTTCGTAATACGTTTCTTGTAGATAAGTCTGAATAACACTAAGTATTCGGGTCAGTTATACTGTTCGATATATCCTTGGCATGTCCAACAGAAATAAAGAAATCGAGTACTCGCATGTAACGCTTGTTCCTATTATTGCACAAACTGTGTTTGTCTGTCTTTGTTGTTCGCAGTTATATGTTATGCCTAGATTCAAATTGAATCAAGGCAGAGACGATGAGTTGTGTGTATGATATAAGTAGGAAAGGAGTGAATACTGAGATGACGGATGGTAGAGAGAAATGGAAGAAGAAAACATGTTGTGCCGACCCCATTTGAGTAGGATAAAGCCGGGTTTTCACCGCGAAAGAGTAATGAGCGGGAAATGATAACTGCAGAACTGAGCGAGTTTATTTCAACTATTTCTGCTCGCTCAGTCTTTTCCGCTTAATTATTTGTTGAGTTGAATTTTTGAAGAGTGAAAATGAAAATGAATAAATATTTATTTTTCAGCAAACACATTAAATCAATTTTCATAGGTTTTATGTTGCTTAAATTAAAACTAATATGTGTTTCAGCGGTCTTCACGCTAGGCAAGCCTGTATCGTGAAAACCAGTGAGACGAATTACTTATTATATACCTAATCAACTGTAACCTCGGCCAGCAGTATCAGTTGTAACAATTAATTAAGATATTGTGAGTAAGCTTTAAGTTTAAGTGTTCAATTTATGTCTGTGATTGTGTGTTTGATGAGTGTTTTACATTTTGTAAATGTGCATCAAGCAGATATGGAATATATTTTTTTTTAATTTTTTTATTTATTTACTATTTATTTATTTTACAAATATATTTAAACAATTAAGTAGTGACATTAAACTTAGGAGTTTGACTTATCACTAGGTTCTCTGTTATAACAAAAAAGCAAGTAATAGTATATATGCAAAGCCGCTTACAAAAGCTAGTGTAAGATCGATTCGCAGTTGTTATCCAATTAGAGGGACGCTTAGGTAACCGCTTGCCTGAACACGTGTATTTACACGAGGTACCTATTGATTCGAGACAATCTTGTTACAGACTACCTACCAAATTTAATCGGATTATTTATGATAGACTATCTACCTTTCCCATAGGGGTAGGTAGAGACCATGAATTTCCATTAGCTACAGTCCTGGCATACAATTCTCGCTTCATTTACTTTCATCAATTTTATCTCATACTCTTATCTTTCTATAATCATACTCATAAACATTATATTGTATCACAATAAGATTTTTTTTGCAACTAACGTATAGGCCAAAGTTTCTGAGATATAAATTTGAAATTTGGAAAGTAGCCTTCTTTTATAGCAAAACCACCCATTAAGATGGGATTTTTGGAAATTTAACCCCTAAAGGGGCGAAAAGGGGTAAAACGTATGGAACTTTTTAACGCGCAATTTACTTGAAACTCGGTCTGGATGCTATAAATGCAAAATAAATGAACACGTGTTTCAGGATATTTCTAGACAACCCCTCAAAAAGGATTTAAATGGGGTGTAATAATTTACAACACGTGAGAGAAGCCGTGTGTAAGTACCTAAGTCTTAATATATAAAACTCTTACGTTACTGACTGGTACGGAAAACTTATTCTTACGAGCTAAGAAAGTAATTCCTGAAATACATCTCCTGAGGGACGCAGCGGAAAGATCAAATTTGTATGAAAAAAATATTACGCAGACAAAGTCGCGAGGAGCTCCATTAGTTTGTAAATATCAGGCTATCTATTTGTCTTGTCTATAGTTACGTCGTTATATTAGATTTATTTGTCCTTAAACATAACCTAGATAAGTCTAATAATTATATTTATGAAGAAACTTACGAAATAAAAATATAATTGAAAGTGACCGCTGATATGGTAATTCGCAAATCAATAACATTGGAATTGCAACCGCAGTGACAACCTGATAGTACAGATATCGTACACTTCTTACTTTCAAAATGTCAACAGAATTGCACAAATTATGAATTCGGTTGCAGTATAATGTAGACTTACAACCCGAGCATGTCGTAAAAGTCGACTAAGAGATAGTATCCTCTCCAACATGATGGACCATCTATATGGGCGATGAGCTAATCACCTGTCACCATGGTTCACCACATCTTGGGACTTTGAATCAGGAGTGGCTGCAAGTTTTCTCATGATTAGGTACAGGTGGTTCTGCCCACCCTATTAGGGATATGGGCGTGATAATATGTTTGTACAGTAAAAGGTAGAATAAAAACCAGAAAAAACTGATACAATCAAAAAAATAAGTGACTAAAAAAGGTCGCCATTGAGCTTCATGCACGTCCCTGTTTACCGACCAGCTAGACAAATTAAGTATATCATCATCAGCCTTTAAAAATCCACTGCTGGACAAAGCCTCGCTAATATAAGAACTGTCAGAACCAACGAAGAATACAAAGAAAATAGAAACAAATAAAAATAGCGATAATCATAGGATAAACTCGCTGTACCCATAATTAGATAAAGTTAATAATTCATAGGGCAATATTTAAAGGCTTCTAAAAGAAAGTCCCAAGCGAGATGATAAATTTGTCAGTTAATAAATTTAAAACTCTACAAATGTTTTTTTTAATATTTACAAGATATCTGATTATATAGATGACAAAAATGCTTGGGACTGAACAATGCTCCAACTCGTTATATAAATCATGATTATTTAAGATTGTAAAGGGATCATTTTCCAAAAAAATTGCCAAACATCGTTTCTTACCTGTATCTTCCACGCTTGGTCGCTTTACGACCAAGCGTAAATTCAACTTAGTGACCATTACTGATCCTGTTAAATAAAATAGGTATATTGAGTTTAATTTTGAGGTTGAACGATTTCCGCGGCCCCTTATCTATTAACCGATCCCCTACAATGTCATAGGACAATAACATTGTAGGCTACTGTTTAATGATCACGCGAACCAAGCCGTGGGCAGGAGTTAGTAATCAATATTATTCAGCCTAGTTAGCTCTTGCTTGTTTAATACAGGACATATCGATAATGTAGGTGTTATTGCTGTTATCGCTTGAACGATCGATATTTTGTGTTGGTTATCTATGTCAGCTTATGTTTTGAAGTCATTGTTGATATCGTGTCAGTTCAGAAGATGATAGTAAACAAATAAATAAGTATTTGTGAACATTTTACACAGCATCATCTAGCCCCAAACCATCCCCAAACTAAGCAAGCTTGTACTATGGGAACCAGATGGCTGATAGAATACTTATATACTTTTTTTTCGTAAGTACATACTTAATTTCGAAAGTAGCCTTTGAGGCGCACTTTAAATCCTTTCACCTCACTGGTTCAATAAAACTAGAGACACGACTAGAAGTACAATAAATGAAAAAACCTCTAAGATTATTTTTCAAAAACAACCCCTCAAAGTTGATGCAACAGGGTACTAAAGTTGTTATGTGAACTTTTAAACGGGTTGTTCGATTTGCTTGAGACTTGGTTTGAATTCTTTAAATACAAAATGATCATAAATTTATAGGTTTAGCATACCAAAAAAAAGCGACGATTTGTCAATGCTATTCAAACACAAGATGCACCCAAATCTACTCTACGCGAGTCTTCTTCCATATTACCTACCTGTCACTGGGCCACTAACGCTTGCTTTGAAAGCCTACCGTAAGGTAAACGAGATACTGGGTGGAGACCTTAAGTTGTCAGTTAACAATTCCATAGTCAGTTTCTCAGATTAGAGATTATCATGGCTACATCGTGCCTGAGCATGGCTCGCGTGATCACGGAACTGAAATCATAAATTCTTATGCTGATTCAGGAATTCACTCAACGCATTAGCATAGAAAATTGCTGCTGATTATCAAAGGAACACGGTATTTATGGCAGACATACAAACAAGCTATTTTCAGCCTGATATGTTGCGCTTATTTATTTGGAAGACCAACAGCTTCTACATTAGAAATGGTATGGTAAACTAAACTGAGTAACAGAGAAGCCAGTTACAGGTTCTCACGGATAAAAACAAAGTCACATTGTCAAAATCAGTTCCACATACGGTTCACTAAGAACTAACTTTTCAGGGTTTTGAGGTCTTGTTGGGTCCGACTTGCTCTTGGTCATTAATTATTATTGAGGTTTGTTTGAGATAATTATCAGTCAATCAATCGGTCAGTAACGTAACTTCATAAATATGTATATTTTGTATTCGGAACAGTATTTCGAACAACTTCATTTCCTGATTTGATCAATCTTTTGGATCGTCAAGAAGCAAACATTCACGAATGTGGTTTGTCAATCGAAAGTTGTTTGCCAATTACACAATTAATAACATAATAATTATGAAAAACTAGTTGAACGTTCTACTTTGTCCGCGTTGAGTTTCTTTTTCCATACACACTCCATCTTTCTTCTAGGATTTGAATTTCGGTGCGACTCAAAACCGTAATTCTCCAAGTCTCATGCTTCTTGGACAATGTTTTGCGCTGTGTTGATTGTCAGTTAGTCAGTCAATCAATCAGTCAGTTAGTAATGTCATCTTCATTAGGTTATATTTATAGCTAAGATGTACTAATATTGCATTGTAACACTTTCTATACGCATTGTCATAGATTATGTACCTACCTAATAGTTACTTCATTATTATCATAATGCCGCCTCTTTGGTAGAATGCCTAACTAGAAAAGAAAGAAAGAAAGAAAAAACATTTATTTGGCACACACAAAGACATATTACAAACGGAAAAGGGACAAAAAATGAGGTACAGAAAAAAAGCAAGAAAAGACATACACAAACAACAGAAGTACCTATTATAGTAAAACTAAAACTAATACCTAGTCTGATTTTACCCTTCCCGCGGACCAATCGGCGTTTTAATGTGGCCAAAAGGGTTAACTCTCAGCATGTGCCAGCAACTAAAGCCTCCTCGGTCCTGTTCCAATTTCAAACTGTCAGAAAAACAAAAGAATGTCAAAAGTTCTTGAAAAGATATGACAATGAAAGATGCTAATTTTATAATTTTCTGTATTTTGATGTATTTTGCTGAATAAAAGCACATGTGAGTATATTTGTGGTTTTAATTAATTAAATTAGGCTAGGTAGTAACGTCTTCGGTAACGTAAGAGCTTTATACTAATCTAAATAGATTGTGTATAGTAGTTCTTCATCATCGCCATGCCTCCATCCCACCTCATCTCTCACGCAATCCATCCATCTTTTCTTTGGTAGTAGTTATTTGTTCTAATGATGTAAATATTGCAATCCCCACATAATTCTAAGTGGTTTCACATTATTAATATTTAAATAAGTAAGTAGGTAAATGGATTATTTTGAAAATCATTTGAATAAAGTCACCTTGTTTTGAATGTCACCGAACATTACACGTTCATTTGCGGAGATGCATAAAGGAGTTACACATATACACGCCCGCATCCCTAATGGAGTAGGCAGAGCCACAAGTAATCATAAGAAAACTTGCAGCCACTCCTGATTGAAATCCCAAGGTGGATATGGTGAACCATGGTGACAGGTGATCAGCCTATCGCCCATATAGGTCCATCATGTTGGAGGATACTATCCCTTAGTCGACTTTTACGACATGCTCGGGGAGGGAAGCAGCTGGACGCATTCTATGTTTTTTCTTTACTCCCAGTCCAGCAGAGAAGTAATTTCTACATATACCTACTTATCTAGATGCCCACTCACATTTTTCCAACGACGGTTAGTCGGAAGTTTATCCATGTTTTTGCGCTTAACGCCTGGACCCACGGTACTGCTAGTTTTTGTTGAGCAGCTGGACATAGCACAGGCTTACCAGATCCAATACAGGTTGCCTTAACTTGTTTTACGAATATTGAAATAGGTGAAAAAGTTGTTCTTATCCTTTATGGCGTGGATTCGATTCTGAGTAGTCTATATCTCACATCTCAATCCTCTTACTATAACAACATCTTACTGATATTATAAATGCGAAAGTTTGTGAGGATGTTAGGATGTTAGGATGTGTGGATGTGACGATGTATGTTTGTGCCTCAATCAAGTCGTAACGGCTGCACGGATTTCAATGAAACTTGGAATACACATAGTATGTGTGCTGGAATAACATATAGGCTACTTTTTGTCTGGATGACACGCGAGCAAAGCCGCGGGCGAAAGCTAGTACATACATAAATATTATCACACACGTAGATTTCCGTAATCATAAGAAAACTTGCAGCCAATTTTGATTTCAAGTCCCAAGATACATTATGGTTAAAATATAGAATGCGTCCAGCTGCTTCTCCCCGAGCATGTCGTAAAAATCTACAAAGGGATAGTATCCTCTCCAACATGATGGACCATCTATATGGGCGATGGGCTGATTACCTGTCACCATTCAACATATCTATCTTCGGACTTTGAATCAGGAGTGGCTGCAAGTTTTCTTATAATTACTTGTGTCTCTACTCACCCCATTTATTAATACCACATATTATTCTCATACAATATCGCTTCGTATCGACTTTGAAACAAACTTCCACCATGAAAATATTGATTTTCCATCGGTTCATTATTCATAATCCATTCGCCTCTACAAACGCCCGTATCAAGGACGATGGACGAACTGTTTTTTATATTGTACTAGCTGCCGCCCGCGGCTTCGCTAGCGTGGTACCCGGATAAAAAATAGCCTATATTTTAATCCAGCACATGTACTACGTATATTCCAAGTTTCATTCAAATCTGTTCTGCAGTTTAGGCGTGATTCTTTCTTTCTTTCTTATATTGTCAAACGTGTTAATATAAAATTACCTTAGTATACTATTATCATAATTATGATATTTTTATGAACATAATATTTTAAATCAGTCTGGCAATTTTATTTTCCATATATAATACTACTACTAATATTTATTTTTTGAATGTTAGGATAATCATTATCATCATCATTAGTAGAATGTATGAAATAATCAAATCAATTTCATTCATTAAAACAGAAGGTACTCCCATGCATAAATCGTATACATTATCTTTGTAAATACATACTTATATAATACATATTACTACAACACCCAGACCCGGAAGAAATATTTGCCGTATTCTCCCGTAGCGGGAATCGAACTCGCGCCTCTTGCGTCTCAGCCGAACATTCGCCCGCCAAGCCACCGAGGTCGTCGAAGTTTAAATTAAGTTAAGTTTTGGAAAATACACAACAAAATCGACCTGAACATTGGATTATCTCATAAAAATAGCGTGTATTACGTTCCCAAGAACCTACGAGTTTTGTTTCAATTGATTTTATAGAAAACAGAGGTTGATGATATCATACCGTGGATTCTATGAACACAATTCCGGTTATCAAATGTTGCCATGATGTCAGATCATCGCTGATTGGTCAAATGATAAGCAGATTCAATGACCTTATTCTAACACATTTTATTATGTTGCTGACATTTGGACGGTTGTTTGTGAGCCGCTGGTTACTTTAGACAGATAAAACAAAGCTGTTTGATACGGAGTGTTAAAACTGTTTGATTGTTTACAAAATAACAAGGAACCTCTATAGTAGATGTTTTATACAGCAGCGTCAGGAGGCAACTTTTACCTTCACAAATGGGACGCTGTAGTGCTTGGGACGAATTAAGATGGAGTAGGCTTGCCCAGCACCTATTCCATCCTCTCAGCTTAGTCGGCCTTGTCCACAGGAAAGTCATGGTCAATACGTGAGGAACCTACCCATGTAGGAATCTACTGAAACCACGTAAATTTATGTATGTACATCATTAATAATTGACGGCTCGGTGGCGTGACGGGTGATTGCTCGGCAGAGACGCACGGTTCGATTCCCGGTGCGGAAGAAATGTTTGCATGATCTGTAAATATTTCTTCCGGGTCTGGGTGTTGTGGTACCATGGTACTCGTAGTTTCTGATACCCACGACACAGGGAATCCTAGTGTGGAGTCAGGACTATGTATGTGACTGTTGGGTGTTATTTATTTATTTAATATAGAGGGTCAGTCTTACTTTATTACCTCTCTAGACTCAAAGGTTTGAACACCAGTGAAATAGTAGCGGATATTTTTTCATACAAGCTTTGTCTTCCATGTCCTCTAGGGGTTGAATTTGGAGCATTCCTTTTTTAGTGCACCCCATCACCATTAGAAATACTTCAAGTTTCATGTCTTAGGCTGCTTAGACAGCCAGTAGGTAACGTACAGTAGTACCACAGATACTGTGCGCCTCGGCAATTTTCGTCCAGCTTCTGAAATACGAACTTACGCGATGATGATTGTGTAATATAGAGATGTTACAATAATTATGTAGATACCCATTTTTTGTTAGCTAAGGGTTCGTTCAATACAAAGCACGAAGTTTGCCGACGCGCCCAATATTTGTAGTACTGAGTTTTATGTTTAGATAAAATTTTTACATCCGTTAAATAATAGACGAAATATTAAAACCCAATCTCAAGTGCCATTCTCCATTATAAGCCCGGTGCTCACTGTTAGAGCATATGACGGAAACAGATGTTTTGTGTGCACTCGGCCGGATCGACATTTGTGGCTCTACCATGAGATTACCCGGACTATACTCGTTAGCATCTAGTACTACTATTACTACTTTCAAACCAGTAAGTACGTATGAGCTAGTGGCCAACTCTTGCGACGGAGTTTTTAAGCCGCCTAAAGGCCTCCGTCGTGGCTTAACGACTTAAAAGTCGAGATCGACAATTTAACGTGCCCTCCGAAGCACGGAAGCGCGTATTAATAGTATGAATGAATGAATGAAATATTTCATTGTACACTATAAAAAAACACTATTTAGGTTTAATATCATATATTCACAAAAAGACAATACAGTCACTTACTTGTGAAAAAGGTAGGTTACTTAGTACTAACATAGTAGTAAATTGATTGTTACCCCTCGATTCGTCTTCTACCCACAATTTCTTGGGACTTTTGTAGAAGTTTATATAAGTTCATAGTTACTCTCACTCACTTACTAAAGTGGTAAGTGGGCAAACTCATGGTAGAGTCATTGGGCTCGGGGCTATATGGCCGAAAGTGCAATTTTAGTGGACTATATTGTTGGAACGTCATGTGTTATTGACGCCTTTGACGGTCCATACATTTTCGTAGTATCACTGTCGCGGCGTCACTGACGCTTCGAAAATCAAGACATTTAAGTACTCGTAACTTCTTATGAAACGTACCGTATGATTTCTTTTGAGTTTCACGCGAAAAGTGCTTTTGAAGTTGTTAGAAACATAAAAGGTTTCATCATTAGTTTAACAAGATATTGAAACTGCGCCTGAGTGGATCTGACGACACTAATAACCCTGCATAATCGGATTTGAATGCTGGTCCATGTTCTTGGGAAAGATTTGAATTGGCCATTTGTAAATAACTAAATAGCTAACAAATAAATACGGAACCCGCTGGTGAAATGGTATCCCACTAATATTATAAATCACAAAGTTTATTAGAATATAAGGAAGTTTGTGCCTCAAGCACGGCGTAGATTTTAATGAAATTTGGAACCTGGCTGGCCTCGATGGCGTGGCGGGCGAGTGCTCGGCTGAGACGCAAGAGATGCGGGTTCGATTCCCGCTATGGGAGAAATGTTTGTATGTTCTGCAAATATTTCTTCCGGGTCTGGGTGTTGTAGTATTGTGTATTATAATTATGTATTTACATAAAAAAAAATGTAAGTGTTCTATCAGCCATCTGGTGCCCATAGTAGAAGCTTTGCTTAGTTTGGGGCTAGATGGCGCTGTGTAAAATGTCCACAAATATTTGTTATTATTTATTATTTACATTTTATCCCGATAAAGCACAAGCAAAGGCACAGGCGGTAGCTAGTTAATTTATAATAATGCATGTAGGTAATGTCCTCGTATTTTAATGAACATTGCATATTTTATGAGTATATTAAATAAAAGGTATTTGTAATGTTTCTGCATTTCATAATGAGCACTGATGTTTGATAGTGCCCGCGATACAGTAGGTTCCTACATATTTTTTAAACACTTTCTATCTTTACACACATTATTGGTATCTTTATTGTCGGGAAAGTGAATTGAATAGGGGCAGATATACGCATTCTTATTTAACACTAATGCAATGCAATTAGTCCTACCTATAATTTAATGAGAGGAACTCCCGAAAAGGTTAATAAAAAGACGAATATGGACACGTCTTAAATCTACGTTTATATTCCTTAAAACCACGTAGTTTATCTAACTTATATTATAAATGCGAAAGTTTGTGAGTTTGGATGTTGGATGTTTGTGCCTCAATCACGTCTAAACGGCTAAACGGAATCGAATGAAACTTGGAATATACATAGTACATATACTGGATTAACATATAGGCTATTTTTTATCCGGGTACCACGCGAGCGAAGCCGCGGGCGGCAGCTAGTAGAATATAAATTTGGAATTTTACTTGACTTTTGATACACTGAAAACGTCACCGTACACAGTCGGGTAAAAACGTGAGAACAATCGCCTGAAGTTGAAGCCACAAGAGGGACATTGCACTGGTCGCGTGACGGCAAACAAACTGTTAAACGCTGCCATTACTGTTTTCATAACGCTCTACCCGTGTAATTTACTAGATTGGCTCGTGCTGGCACCACTTGCGATTGAAGAAGCGGGTTTCCTTCCGATTAGTGGTGGGACAACTCTAAAGTTATTACGCTCTTGCGCTCGTGGCGTAGCTCGCTTACCCCCGAATACTCAAACGCATCTCAAAGTTGAGCACATTTCAAATGACGATTTTTTGACAGATTTTCATCAGAAACTGTCAAAAAACTGTGAATTGAAACGTGCTCAACTCTGAGATGCGTTTGAGTATTCGGGGGTAAGTTAAGCAATTGTAGACATTGGACATTAATCGTGCAAAGGATGGGGGTTTATAATAAAAAATAAACTAAATATTGTGAGCTATTTTTCCCCCCTAGGTAGGAAAGGATGCTACACAAAAATATAAAGATTAAAGTGTTGATTATCAAGTGTTTATTACAGGAATTTTATTACCAGAAAAGGAAGAAAATTATCGAAAGGTTTTACAGTTCTTTTTAGCCGCATCTATTACACACTACTGTCCTAGTTACTATGAGTAAATAAATAAAAGATAAACTTATTGAAACGCTTACAATTCATAGACGAGACTATTACAAACTACAACGCCGTCATTCACAGTACATCCACCGTTCATCTACACAATACTACTGTAATTTACCTTCGTCAGTCAGCTCTGACATATCCCACGATCAAAAAATTACACTCCAACACTTGGTTCATCACAACGGGTAAAAATTAAAATGTAAATTAACAATAAACGGGTTTAATGACCTGCCCTGATCTACTCTGCCTTGTAAATCAACCGGATGCCCACTTAGTCACGGCCTACTCAGGAGTATCAGTCCACCGCACCTCACCGCTGATTCAACGATCCACAAAAATAGAGTTTTTGGTTATATTTGGTTTGTTAAATTCCGTAATTGACGAAATTCGCGCGAGCGAACCTACAGGAACGCTTGATTTAACGACCCTATCAGACACACTCACTCGACTGACACCAGCCACCACAAGGTCACAAAAAGGCAGGGAAACGCCACACCAGGACTTTCGGTCTTGTCACAGCAGCACAGCAGGGGACGCTGGCGCTCTGGACCCTCGCCGACGACAGCGTGCGCCAGAAGGCGGCAGGTAGAAAGGTTGCGACACGTGCTCGCCACGTGGTCGCGCCCGTACGGAGCACCTCTTTTCTGGAAAATTCATAGCCCGGCGTAAGCGAAAGTGCTCTTTAGCCTGCGAAGCGGGGTGCAACCTTAGCAAATCTGCCCTTGTGTATTCATGCACAGGGTTGAGGATGTCCCACGAGCTCCGCTCGGCAATCGAGGAAGACCAAAAATCAAAGATCAAAAGTTCAAGACTCTTACCAGAGGCACAAAGCTGATAATACGCACAAAACACGTGCGCCCGAAGGAATCACACGCGTGGGTTCTCCCGTGGAGGATTCCCGCTACGCCAGACACAGAAGCCAGGATATATTAGCCAGCAAATACGATTTTCATCAAAAGCTCCACGCCACGTTCTCCACATCGATCCGTCAAAAAGATCCTTGCCCTCTCGCTCTGACCGAGCGAGACGAAAGAAAGAACTCAAACGACATTGACAGTTCGATCCGTCTTGAGAGGGACACTGACACTCACAAATCGCCCGTGCCAAGCCAGAGTGTGACCAGCAAAAACCAAAATTATTACCTATCTCGCTGAACGGAACTTTCAAATAAAAAGGGGGGAAAAATCGAACGTTACAGCACCCCCTTTCCCGGGTAAGAATTCACGCAGGGAATTCTTTGGACGCCCCCGTCCTTACCTACTCCCGGAGGAACAAAAAAAAGAAAATCAAAAAGCAACAAAAAAAAACACCTAACCGACGCCATCTGGCAACACCTCATGTTTTCTACGTACAAAATCTGCCCGTTCACTGCAAAACCTATCATAACAACCCCAAAATATAGACGCACTCGACGGTAACCAGCTACCGGTAGAGGGCGCTATGTTGATCCTCAGATCGAGATAGTATATTCGGTCGAATATTCTATTCCAGAAGATCGCCGGGTCAAAAAAAAAACAAAAGAACGAAAAAAAAAAAAAAAAAAGAGAAAAAAAAAAAAAAAAATTTACTTTTGCAAACTCACTACCGAGCAGACATATATTTTCCCTAAAACTGGGGAAAATTCCTGAGGTGGCTTTCGCCGAGAGCCCATGCAACAGACTACAAACTGTGTGGAACAGGAAAAAACATAGAGTATAACAACCATTACTACGGGAACAACAAAAATTATACCTATAAAATAGGACTAACGCCTACAACTAAAATAACTACTTAGTAACTAAAATTAGTAGATAAATGGAAAGAAAAAATAAAATAAAAAAAAAAATGGCCCCTAGGCCCCATAATGAGCAAAAATGTATACAAATAAAGGTAAAAAAAAATAAAAAATAAAAAAAACACACAAACCAAATGCTGTTCAATTATGGTCAGATAAAAACGCGCCTATATCCGCCTCCTACGGAACACCTGGACAAGTAACGGTGGGTGGCCTATTCTAACCCCGGGTCCCCACGGGGAACTTAAAAGTGTTAATCTAAATGGGAATCTACACATTTGAAATCCTTAACATGCCATTTACCTAGAGATTTGCCGGATTCATTTTCTAACTCATAGACTAACGGTGAGAGTTTGCGAACCACCCTACAACGTTCATATTTAGGGGCAAGTTTTGCTGCAAAATGTTTATGAGCGGCGCTAAGTTTGTAGGTACGTTTCCAGACATAATCGCCTACCTGGAACGAAACGTCCCTGCGCCTGCGATTGTAATACTTTGAGTTTTTACTATGAGCCTTTTTAAGGGAATCCTGTACCTCTCTAAAAATATCTCGCAATGGACTCAAACTAGCAACATACTCGCTGCGGGATTTGAAAATCAGCTCCTCAATATCTTGAAAGTCTTTATAAATGCTACCGTCTGTGACCGCTTGCCTACCATGTACTAGCATGAACGGCGTAAATTGGGTAGAATCATTTACAGCCGTATTTATCGCAAATTGGACCTTATGAACGTTTACGTCCCAAGTTCTATGGTCGTTTTCTACGTACGACGCGAGCGCGGTCATAATAGTACGATTATAACGTTCAACAGAATTGACCTGCGGGGAATAAACGGGTGTTAGGTGGACCTGCGGTACTCGGTATTTTGAAAACAGATCTTGCACGTCATGACCGACGAATTGAGAACCGTTATCCGAAATAATAGTTTGGGGAATCCCATGTACTAGAAATACGTGATCCTCGAGACGCTGGGTTATAACCTTCCCAGTGGCTCGCCTCAGAGGAAATAACAAACAATATTTAGAAAAACAACACACCACTACAAGCAGATAAGTATTCTGTAGTCGCGACATAGGCAGTGGGCCAACCAAATCGATGCTGATACACTGGAAGGGGCGGCTGCAGATTTTAGGTTCCCCCATAAAACCTGGAGTTGCTTGTGTGCTGTGCTTATAGGCATTACAAACAGAACAAGATTTAATAAAATTCACGGTATCCTGGTACATACCCGGCCAAAAATACCTCAACTTTAAACGTTTATAAGTTTTAGCTACACCTAGGTGAGCTGCAACAGGTTCAGAATGATTTTCCCTAAGTATACTCTCCCTACATTCCAAAGGAACCACCTCTTTCCACTGGAAATCTCCATTGAGCTTATTACTACTCTTCGTAAAACGATAAAGTCTCCCATCGATCAATTGAAAATTCGGACACGCGTTCGGGGTATCTATACAACGCTTAAGAATATTTCGATACCACGTATCAGCGGTATCCGTCGTATTCAGGGAAGCTACAGGAACAGCTCGAGACAGCGCGTCGGGGACAACATTTTCAGCCCCCTTTCTATGTTCGATAATCAAATTGAAAGGGGATAACCTACAACCCCATCGCGCCAGGCGACCGGTGGGATTTTTGAGATTGAAAAACCACTTTAAACTAGCATGATCCGTCACAACGCGGACTGGCTTACTACCCTCGATATAAGGACGAAAATGCTCAACTGCGTGTACTACGGCCAACGCCTCGCGCTCGGTGGCGGAATAGTTACGTTCGGTCGGGGTCAGAGACCTACTATAGTACGCGATCGGATGTTCCTGACCGTCGAGAGTCTGCGTGAGAGATCCTCCTACTCCGAAATCTGACGCGTCGCAGTGCACGGAAAAC
Organism: Scotopteryx bipunctaria; assembly: GCA_949320045.1. Lineage (NCBI taxonomy): Eukaryota > Metazoa > Arthropoda > Insecta > Lepidoptera > Geometridae > Scotopteryx > Scotopteryx bipunctaria. Next base: position 7,861,300 of record OX439461.1, on the reverse strand, counting down.
GGTAGGCTAAAATCGGGACACGCCAAAACCGGTGCACTCGTGAGAGCTAGCTTTAGATCGGTAAAAGCCCTTTCTGCCTCCGCCGACCAGCTAAAAGGTGGGGCACCCTTCCTAGTAGACGTGAGAGCATTCAATGGTCCCGCCCGGTGGCTAAAGTTTTTAATGAATCGACGGTAATATGAAGCCGTCCCCAGAAAACGTTTTACATCCTTTCTACAGACCGGCGTAGGGAAATCCACGATAGCTTTAACTTTATCGGGGTCTGTACGCAACCCAAATTGATCAATGACATGACCCAAATACTTCAATTACTCCCTAAAAAATTTACATTTACCCATATTGATTGTAAGTCCAGCATCACGTAAACGATCCTTGACTCGTACGAGTAAATCAACATGTTCCTCGAAGGTAGGGGAAATTATAATGATATCATCAAGGTAGATAAATACTTTATTGCTGAATTCAGGACCAAACAATTTATCCATAAGACGCTGCTGTGTACTACCAGCGGACGTAAGACCAAAACACAATCGCCTGAAGTGGAACAGGCCCCGGTTCATGACGGTGAAGGCCGTCTTCTCCCTGGACTCCAGGTCAAGAGGAATCTGATGATAGGCTGCCTTTAGATCTAGCGAAGACAGATACTTGGCGTCGCGCAGCTGGTCCAGAATATGGTTGACGTAGGGCAGCGGGTACGCGTCATGCTTCGTTACCTCGTTCAGTTTCCTGCTATCCAAGCAGAACCTGAAGGAGCCGTCAGACTTCGGCGCAAGGGTCACCGGGTTATTCCAGGCGCTATTGCTAGGTTCGATGACGCCGTCGCGTAGCATCTGGTCGACTTGCCTGTTGACCTCCGCCAGCCTTTCCGGAGACAGGGGATAATAGCGCTGTTTAATGGGAGGATGGTCTCCCGTATCGATTTTGTGTGATACTAGTTGCGTCAAGCCTAAGCCTTTCTTCTCGGCTGAAATGTCTTCAAATTGCTTGATCAAACTCTCCGCCAGCTGCTTTTGTCTATTGCTCAGAGATTCGAAATCACGGAGGAAATTGTCCGTGGTCACTATGGCGTCTACGCGGTCTTTCAGTGAAAAATATTTACTATCAGAAAGTAAAGAAAGAATGTCTGGTGCTATTTTGAATGCCTTCCAGAAATTTATCCCGAAGATGAGCTCAGTGGAGACCCCAGGAACTACATAGAACTTGACGATGGACGTCTTCCCAGCAACCGTGACGGGCAGATACACATAGCCTGTAACGGGAGACAGGGAGTCGTTCGCCGTCCTGATATACTGCAAATCAACGGATCTATGCAAAGAGACCAGATTCACAAAATGCCTAATCGCGTCGCTACCTATAATTGAAATCTCAGACCCTGAATCCATGAGCCCTCTGAACTTCAAATCGTAAACTGATATGGTTAAAAAGGGGCGTTTGTCATTGTTATATTCTACTTCGTGAACCAGCTTAGAAGACCTATTGGTAAAGAAGTCTTTGATAAAACCTAACCAAGATTGCCAATCATCTTCAGCCTGCCCCTGGCCGCTAGGAGCCACCCCAGCACGAAAACGCTGGTTCACGCTACAGAGTTTTTTGGAACCGCAGACCCTGTGGTTATACCAAGAGAACAGTTCGGACAATTTTTCAGAGTTACGCCCTTACCCCCGCAACGGTAACAAATTAAAGTGAAAGGGGCCCTACACTTGTTGAGACTGTGACCATTGATCCGACAACGGACACAGAAGTCATCCTTACTCGACTCTACTGCTGCTAGTCTGAGTCCAGAGCGGTTATTAGTATGTTTATAACCCAAATCCGGAGCTATGCAAGAGGTAGTTGTTTTTGGAGGCTCAGAAAACAATTCAGAACGTTGTTTAGCACTTTCTAAAAGCCTACATTTCTTTTTCAGATCTAACCAAGATTCAGCTGGGTTCAGAGCCAGTTGTTTTGTGTAGAAAGGTCTAATGTTAAAAAGGACAATATTCAACTTCTCATCATCAGGCACGGGCTTAGATAAGCGTGAAAAATAGTTCTGCATGACACTAAGATAATTTACAATACTCTCATCAGAGCCCTGAGTGCGGGTTCTGATTTCCTGCAACAGTCTGTAATCATAATCGAATGGTAGGTATTCATCGAGCAATAAATCTTTCAAACTGGTCCAATCTTTCACCTCTCTATGAACCCCACGATACCAGCATAGAGCTTCATCTGTGAACAGCTCTGCTGCAGAGTTGAAGAGTTTAGCATCAGATATACCTCTAGATAAAGTTAGTTCTTCTAACCTTTGAATAAAAGCTTTGACACAAGACTTTCCATTAAATTTCAAGTTAAGTGTATGAATAGCTGAATGCTTGCTACAACTAGGATGACTATTCTGAATACTAGTATCCAACTTTACCCCAGGACTAGACTCTGTGTTTGAGCTATCATCATCAGCTTGGGTAATGCTACTTTTGAAATTACATAGGATCCTATCCAATCTCCTAAGCAATCTATCTAGGCGTTCTTGTAGGTTAGTATAAAGTGAATATAAGTCCTCTCCCTCTTTAGGAAGGTTTAGTCGACCCAGTCTATGAAAGAGGTGATGACCCAAAGCTTGAACACGATTCAATATCTTTAGAGAGCAAGGTTTCTGTGCAGCCCCAGATATAAGATCAGAGAGACTCTCTAGCTTGGCTCGAACGACCTCAAGCTCCGAAGCAACCTCTAATTCGACCGATACCACTTCATCGGATGGTATCTCTTTGTTGAGAGCACGAACCTGAGTCCTAAGAGCAGCGACAGTATCAGCAGTAGGCTTGGCGCCGCGGATCCTAATCTCATACTCTAACTCATCCTTAGCCAGCACATTGAAAGCAATAGGCCTTTCTTCCAACATGGTGCTGAGTGAAAACAATCAAAAAAAAAAATAAAAAATAACAAAAAATAGCTAAATTATTGTGTAAAATAAAGGAAAAATCAACCCCAGCTACCCCTAGGCAGTAATAGGATCGAGGCAAATCACACTTACAAGCATAAAGCTAATTCCAAACCAAAAACAATTGAAAATTAAGTTTTCTTATAAGTGGCCTACTCGGCACAAAATTATAATACAAAAAATCGAAAATCAGCTAGTAAAACGCCCACTAGGGCTCCCAGCTAGTTCTAGAATGACTACAGGGTAGCTTCCCCAGTCTAAACCTAGTCCTAATATCAAAATAAGTTAAAACCAAGTTACCATCCGGTTGAGGCGAGAGAGGTCAGTCTTCACTGAGCGAAATAGACCAGAGAATAGACAAAATTTTACCTTATGTCGGCAGGTCACCGGTCCCAGTGTTCGGGCGCCAAATTGTGAGCTATTTTTCCCCCCTAGGTAGGAAAGGATGCTACACAAAAATATAAAGATTAAAGTGTTGATTATCAAGTGTTTATTACAGGAATTTTATTACCAGAAAAGGAAGAAAATTATCGAAAGGTTTTACAGTTCTTTTTAGCCGCATCTATTACACACTACTGTCCTAGTTACTATGAGTAAATAAATAAAAGATAAACTTATTGAAACGCTTACAATTCATAGACGAGACTATTACAAACTACAACGCCGTCATTCACAGTACATCCACCGTTCATCTACACAATACTACTGTAATTTACCTTCGTCAGTCAGCTCTGACATATCCCACGATCAAAAAATTACACTCCAACACTTGGTTCATCACAACGGGTAAAAATTAAAATGTAAATTAACAATAAACGGGTTTAATGACCTGCCCTGATCTACTCTGCCTTGTAAATCAACCGGATGCCCACTTAGTCACGGCCTACTCAGGAGTATCAGTCCACCGCACCTCACCGCTGATTCAACGATCCACAAAAATAGAGTTTTTGGTTATATTTGGTTTGTTAAATTCCGTAATTGACGAAATTCGCGCGAGCGAACCTACAGGAACGCTTGATTTAACGACCCTATCAGACACACTCACTCGACTGACACCAGCCACCACAAGGTCACAAAAAGGCAGGGAAACGCCACACCAGGACTTTCGGTCTTGTCACAGCAGCACAGCAGGGGACGCTGGCGCTCTGGACCCTCGCCGACGACAGCGTGCGCCAGAAGGCGGCAGGTAGAAAGGTTGCGACACGTGCTCGCCACGTGGTCGCGCCCGTACGGAGCACCTCTTTTCTGGAAAATTCATAGCCCGGCGTAAGCGAAAGTGCTCTTTAGCCTGCGAAGCGGGGTGCAACCTTAGCAAATCTGCCCTTGTGTATTCATGCACAGGGTTGAGGATGTCCCACGAGCTCCGCTCGGCAATCGAGGAAGACCAAAAATCAAAGATCAAAAGTTCAAGACTCTTACCAGAGGCACAAAGCTGATAATACGCACAAAACACGTGCGCCCGAAGGAATCACACGCGTGGGTTCTCCCGTGGAGGATTCCCGCTACGCCAGACACAGAAGCCAGGATATATTAGCCAGCAAATACGATTTTCATCAAAAGCTCCACGCCACGTTCTCCACATCGATCCGTCAAAAAGATCCTTGCCCTCTCGCTCTGACCGAGCGAGACGAAAGAAAGAACTCAAACGACATTGACAGTTCGATCCGTCTTGAGAGGGACACTGACACTCACAAATCGCCCGTGCCAAGCCAGAGTGTGACCAGCAAAAACCAAAATTATTACCTATCTCGCTGAACGGAACTTTCAAATAAAAAGGGGGGAAAAATCGAACGTTACAGCACCCCCTTTCCCGGGTAAGAATTCACGCAGGGAATTCTTTGGACGCCCCCGTCCTTACCTACTCCCGGAGGAACAAAAAAAAGAAAATCAAAAAGCAACAAAAAAAAACACCTAACCGACGCCATCTGGCAACACCTCATGTTTTCTACGTACAAAATCTGCCCGTTCACTGCAAAACCTATCATAACAACCCCAAAATATAGACGCACTCGACGGTAACCAGCTACCGGTAGAGGGCGCTATGTTGATCCTCAGATCGAGATAGTATATTCGGTCGAATATTCTATTCCAGAAGATCGCCGGGTCAAAAAAAAAACAAAAGAACGAAAAAAAAAAAAAAAAAAGAGAAAAAAAAAAAAAAAAATTTACTTTTGCAAACTCACTACCGAGCAGACATATATTTTCCCTAAAACTGGGGAAAATTCCTGAGGTGGCTTTCGCCGAGAGCCCATGCAACAGACTACAAACTGTGTGGAACAGGAAAAAACATAGAGTATAACAACCATTACTACGGGAACAACAAAAATTATACCTATAAAATAGGACTAACGCCTACAACTAAAATAACTACTTAGTAACTAAAATTAGTAGATAAATGGAAAGAAAAAATAAAATAAAAAAAAAAATGGCCCCTAGGCCCCATAATGAGCAAAAATGTATACAAATAAAGGTAAAAAAAAATAAAAAATAAAAAAAACACACAAACCAAATGCTGTTCAATTATGGTCAGATAAAAACGCGCCTATATCCGCCTCCTACGGAACACCTGGACAAGTAACGGTGGGTGGCCTATTCTAACCCCGGGTCCCCACGGGGAACTTAAAAGTGTTAATCTAAATGGGAATCTACACATTTGAAATCCTTAACATGCCATTTACCTAGAGATTTGCCGGATTCATTTTCTAACTCATAGACTAACGGTGAGAGTTTGCGAACCACCCTACAACGTTCATATTTAGGGGCAAGTTTTGCTGCAAAATGTTTATGAGCGGCGCTAAGTTTGTAGGTACGTTTCCAGACATAATCGCCTACCTGGAACGAAACGTCCCTGCGCCTGCGATTGTAATACTTTGAGTTTTTACTATGAGCCTTTTTAAGGGAATCCTGTACCTCTCTAAAAATATCTCGCAATGGACTCAAACTAGCAACATACTCGCTGCGGGATTTGAAAATCAGCTCCTCAATATCTTGAAAGTCTTTATAAATGCTACCGTCTGTGACCGCTTGCCTACCATGTACTAGCATGAACGGCGTAAATTGGGTAGAATCATTTACAGCCGTATTTATCGCAAATTGGACCTTATGAACGTTTACGTCCCAAGTTCTATGGTCGTTTTCTACGTACGACGCGAGCGCGGTCATAATAGTACGATTATAACGTTCAACAGAATTGACCTGCGGGGAATAAACGGGTGTTAGGTGGACCTGCGGTACTCGGTATTTTGAAAACAGATCTTGCACGTCATGACCGACGAATTGAGAACCGTTATCCGAAATAATAGTTTGGGGAATCCCATGTACTAGAAATACGTGATCCTCGAGACGCTGGGTTATAACCTTCCCAGTGGCTCGCCTCAGAGGAAATAACAAACAATATTTAGAAAAACAACACACCACTACAAGCAGATAAGTATTCTGTAGTCGCGACATAGGCAGTGGGCCAACCAAATCGATGCTGATACACTGGAAGGGGCGGCTGCAGATTTTAGGTTCCCCCATAAAACCTGGAGTTGCTTGTGTGCTGTGCTTATAGGCATTACAAACAGAACAAGATTTAATAAAATTCACGGTATCCTGGTACATACCCGGCCAAAAATACCTCAACTTTAAACGTTTATAAGTTTTAGCTACACCTAGGTGAGCTGCAACAGGTTCAGAATGATTTTCCCTAAGTATACTCTCCCTACATTCCAAAGGAACCACCTCTTTCCACTGGAAATCTCCATTGAGCTTATTACTACTCTTCGTAAAACGATAAAGTCTCCCATCGATCAATTGAAAATTCGGACACGCGTTCGGGGTATCTATACAACGCTTAAGAATATTTCGATACCACGTATCAGCGGTATCCGTCGTATTCAGGGAAGCTACAGGAACAGCTCGAGACAGCGCGTCGGGGACAACATTTTCAGCCCCCTTTCTATGTTCGATAATCAAATTGAAAGGGGATAACCTACAACCCCATCGCGCCAGGCGACCGGTGGGATTTTTGAGATTGAAAAACCACTTTAAACTAGCATGATCCGTCACAACGCGGACTGGCTTACTACCCTCGATATAAGGACGAAAATGCTCAACTGCGTGTACTACGGCCAACGCCTCGCGCTCGGTGGCGGAATAGTTACGTTCGGTCGGGGTCAGAGACCTACTATAGTACGCGATCGGATGTTCCTGACCGTCGAGAGTCTGCGTGAGAGATCCTCCTACTCCGAAATCTGACGCGTCGCAGTGCACGGAAAACGGTAGGCTAAAATCGGGACACGCCAAAACCGGTGCACTCGTGAGAGCTAGCTTTAGATCGGTAAAAGCCCTTTCTGCCTCCGCCGACCAGCTAAAAGGTGGGGCACCCTTCCTAGTAGACGTGAGAGCATTCAATGGTCCCGCCCGGTGGCTAAAGTTTTTAATGAATCGACGGTAATATGAAGCCGTCCCCAGAAAACGTTTTACATCCTTTCTACAGACCGGCGTAGGGAAATCCACGATAGCTTTAACTTTATCGGGGTCTGTACGCAACCCAAATTGATCAATGACATGACCCAAATACTTCAATTACTCCCTAAAAAATTTACATTTACCCATATTGATTGTAAGTCCAGCATCACGTAAACGATCCTTGACTCGTACGAGTAAATCAACATGTTCCTCGAAGGTAGGGGAAATTATAATGATATCATCAAGGTAGATAAATACTTTATTGCTGAATTCAGGACCAAACAATTTATCCATAAGACGCTGCTGTGTACTACCAGCGGACGTAAGACCAAAACACAATCGCCTGAAGTGGAACAGGCCCCGGTTCATGACGGTGAAGGCCGTCTTCTCCCTGGACTCCAGGTCAAGAGGAATCTGATGATAGGCTGCCTTTAGATCTAGCGAAGACAGATACTTGGCGTCGCGCAGCTGGTCCAGAATATGGTTGACGTAGGGCAGCGGGTACGCGTCATGCTTCGTTACCTCGTTCAGTTTCCTGCTATCCAAGCAGAACCTGAAGGAGCCGTCAGACTTCGGCGCAAGGGTCACCGGGTTATTCCAGGCGCTATTGCTAGGTTCGATGACGCCGTCGCGTAGCATCTGGTCGACTTGCCTGTTGACCTCCGCCAGCCTTTCCGGAGACAGGGGATAATAGCGCTGTTTAATGGGAGGATGGTCTCCCGTATCGATTTTGTGTGATACTAGTTGCGTCAAGCCTAAGCCTTTCTTCTCGGCTGAAATGTCTTCAAATTGCTTGATCAAACTCTCCGCCAGCTGCTTTTGTCTATTGCTCAGAGATTCGAAATCACGGAGGAAATTGTCCGTGGTCACTATGGCGTCTACGCGGTCTTTCAGTGAAAAATATTTACTATCAGAAAGTAAAGAAAGAATGTCTGGTGCTATTTTGAATGCCTTCCAGAAATTTATCCCGAAGATGAGCTCAGTGGAGACCCCAGGAACTACATAGAACTTGACGATGGACGTCTTCCCAGCAACCGTGACGGGCAGATACACATAGCCTGTAACGGGAGACAGGGAGTCGTTCGCCGTCCTGATATACTGCAAATCAACGGATCTATGCAAAGAGACCAGATTCACAAAATGCCTAATCGCGTCGCTACCTATAATTGAAATCTCAGACCCTGAATCCATGAGCCCTCTGAACTTCAAATCGTAAACTGATATGGTTAAAAAGGGGCGTTTGTCATTGTTATATTCTACTTCGTGAACCAGCTTAGAAGACCTATTGGTAAAGAAGTCTTTGATAAAACCTAACCAAGATTGCCAATCATCTTCAGCCTGCCCCTGGCCGCTAGGAGCCACCCCAGCACGAAAACGCTGGTTCACGCTACAGAGTTTTTTGGAACCGCAGACCCTGTGGTTATACCAAGAGAACAGTTCGGACAATTTTTCAGAGTTACGCCCTTACCCCCGCAACGGTAACAAATTAAAGTGAAAGGGGCCCTACACTTGTTGAGACTGTGACCATTGATCCGACAACGGACACAGAAGTCATCCTTACTCGACTCTACTGCTGCTAGTCTGAGTCCAGAGCGGTTATTAGTATGTTTATAACCCAAATCCGGAGCTATGCAAGAGGTAGTTGTTTTTGGAGGCTCAGAAAACAATTCAGAACGTTGTTTAGCACTTTCTAAAAGCCTACATTTCTTTTTCAGATCTAACCAAGATTCAGCTGGGTTCAGAGCCAGTTGTTTTGTGTAGAAAGGTCTAATGTTAAAAAGGACAATATTCAACTTCTCATCATCAGGCACGGGCTTAGATAAGCGTGAAAAATAGTTCTGCATGACACTAAGATAATTTACAATACTCTCATCAGAGCCCTGAGTGCGGGTTCTGATTTCCTGCAACAGTCTGTAATCATAATCGAATGGTAGGTATTCATCGAGCAATAAATCTTTCAAACTGGTCCAATCTTTCACCTCTCTATGAACCCCACGATACCAGCATAGAGCTTCATCTGTGAACAGCTCTGCTGCAGAGTTGAAGAGTTTAGCATCAGATATACCTCTAGATAAAGTTAGTTCTTCTAACCTTTGAATAAAAGCTTTGACACAAGACTTTCCATTAAATTTCAAGTTAAGTGTATGAATAGCTGAATGCTTGCTACAACTAGGATGACTATTCTGAATACTAGTATCCAACTTTACCCCAGGACTAGACTCTGTGTTTGAGCTATCATCATCAGCTTGGGTAATGCTACTTTTGAAATTACATAGGATCCTATCCAATCTCCTAAGCAATCTATCTAGGCGTTCTTGTAGGTTAGTATAAAGTGAATATAAGTCCTCTCCCTCTTTAGGAAGGTTTAGTCGACCCAGTCTATGAAAGAGGTGATGACCCAAAGCTTGAACACGATTCAATATCTTTAGAGAGCAAGGTTTCTGTGCAGCCCCAGATATAAGATCAGAGAGACTCTCTAGCTTGGCTCGAACGACCTCAAGCTCCGAAGCAACCTCTAATTCGACCGATACCACTTCATCGGATGGTATCTCTTTGTTGAGAGCACGAACCTGAGTCCTAAGAGCAGCGACAGTATCAGCAGTAGGCTTGGCGCCGCGGATCCTAATCTCATACTCTAACTCATCCTTAGCCAGCACATTGAAAGCAATAGGCCTTTCTTCCAACATGGTGCTGAGTGAAAACAATCAAAAAAAAAAATAAAAAATAACAAAAAATAGCTAAATTATTGTGTAAAATAAAGGAAAAATCAACCCCAGCTACCCCTAGGCAGTAATAGGATCGAGGCAAATCACACTTACAAGCATAAAGCTAATTCCAAACCAAAAACAATTGAAAATTAAGTTTTCTTATAAGTGGCCTACTCGGCACAAAATTATAATACAAAAAATCGAAAATCAGCTAGTAAAACGCCCACTAGGGCTCCCAGCTAGTTCTAGAATGACTACAGGGTAGCTTCCCCAGTCTAAACCTAGTCCTAATATCAAAATAAGTTAAAACCAAGTTACCATCCGGTTGAGGCGAGAGAGGTCAGTCTTCACTGAGCGAAATAGACCAGAGAATAGACAAAATTTTACCTTATGTCGGCAGGTCACCGGTCCCAGTGTTCGGGCGCCAAATTGTGAGCTATTTTTCCCCCCTAGGTAGGAAAGGATGCTACACAAAAATATAAAGATTAAAGTGTTGATTATCAAGTGTTTATTACAGGAATTTTATTACCAGAAAAGGAAGAAAATTATCGAAAGGTTTTACAGTTCTTTTTAGCCGCATCTATTACACACTACTGTCCTAGTTACTATGAGTAAATAAATAAAAGATAAACTTATTGAAACGCTTACAATTCATAGACGAGACTATTACAAACTACAACGCCGTCATTCACAGTACATCCACCGTTCATCTACACAATACTACTGTAATTTACCTTCGTCAGTCAGCTCTGACATATCCCACGATCAAAAAATTACACTCCAACACTTGGTTCATCACAACGGGTAAAAATTAAAATGTAAATTAACAATAAACGGGTTTAATGACCTGCCCTGATCTACTCTGCCTTGTAAATCAACCGGATGCCCACTTAGTCACGGCCTACTCAGGAGTATCAGTCCACCGCACCTCACCGCTGATTCAACGATCCACAAAAATAGAGTTTTTGGTTATATTTGGTTTGTTAAATTCCGTAATTGACGAAATTCGCGCGAGCGAACCTACAGGAACGCTTGATTTAACGACCCTATCAGACACACTCACTCGACTGACACCAGCCACCACAAGGTCACAAAAAGGCAGGGAAACGCCACACCAGGACTTTCGGTCTTGTCACAGCAGCACAGCAGGGGACGCTGGCGCTCTGGACCCTCGCCGACGACAGCGTGCGCCAGAAGGCGGCAGGTAGAAAGGTTGCGACACGTGCTCGCCACGTGGTCGCGCCCGTACGGAGCACCTCTTTTCTGGAAAATTCATAGCCCGGCGTAAGCGAAAGTGCTCTTTAGCCTGCGAAGCGGGGTGCAACCTTAGCAAATCTGCCCTTGTGTATTCATGCACAGGGTTGAGGATGTCCCACGAGCTCCGCTCGGCAATCGAGGAAGACCAAAAATCAAAGATCAAAAGTTCAAGACTCTTACCAGAGGCACAAAGCTGATAATACGCACAAAACACGTGCGCCCGAAGGAATCACACGCGTGGGTTCTCCCGTGGAGGATTCCCGCTACGCCAGACACAGAAGCCAGGATATATTAGCCAGCAAATACGATTTTCATCAAAAGCTCCACGCCACGTTCTCCACATCGATCCGTCAAAAAGATCCTTGCCCTCTCGCTCTGACCGAGCGAGACGAAAGAAAGAACTCAAACGACATTGACAGTTCGATCCGTCTTGAGAGGGACACTGACACTCACAAATCGCCCGTGCCAAGCCAGAGTGTGACCAGCAAAAACCAAAATTATTACCTATCTCGCTGAACGGAACTTTCAAATAAAAAGGGGGGAAAAATCGAACGTTACAATATTTGTGGACATTTCACACAGCGCCATCTAGTCCCGAACAAAGCAAAACTTGACTTTGAGCACCAGACGGCTGATAGAATTCTTATATACTTTTTTTGTAGATACATACTTATAATACATTAGTATCACCCAGACCCGGAATAAATATTTGCAGAACAGTTCTCCCGTAGCGGGAATTGAACCCGCGCCTGTTCCGTCTCAGCCGAGTTCTCGTCCGTCACGCCACTGAGGTCGTCAATAAATTAGGCTAATAGAGTTCCAGTGAAACTGACGTAGGACCCTACCTGCGTACTGTAAATGATTGTAAATGGTTTCGAAGAATGAATCACCTGACCTTTGGTATCACCTTTATTATTGGAAAATCGATGGTAAATATAATTAGTGTTGAATGTAGAGCACTGGTGGACCCCGCCTTCCGATTCTAAGGTCGTAGGTTCGTTACCGGTGGTGCAGCAATGGGTTTCTCTGTTCTAATTTATGTGCGTTAAACCAGTACTCACTTTAAATTCTCTTCACCATCTATTAACGAAAATGAGCAGACGAAAATGTATTTAGTACATCTTCTCGCAACTCCGTTTGCGTGTTACCTACCGAAATAAAAAATAGCCTTCAATGTTATTCCAGGAAACAAATTTGCGTGTTCCAAGTTTGAGACCAATCCAGTCAGCGAATAAAACACACATTCCTTCCTCCTCTTACTCACACATACCCCTGAATACTCAAACGCATCTCAGAATTGAGCACGTCTCAAGTGACGAGTTTTTGACAGATTTTCATCAAAAACTGTCAAAAAACCGTGACAACCGTGCTCAACTCTGAGTCACGTTTGAGTATTCGGGGGTTAAACTATCATTTATTAGTGAGGCGTTTTAGCTCATGGATTCAGCTTTTCACTACTTCAACTTATTAACTAATTAGATTTATATCTGAAGGTCGAGCCAAATTATACTATTTCAAATCGGTCCTTGGTCTGTAAAGGTCAAAACCTCGAATTCGCTCGGACTGATCGCCGATAACAGCATGAGAACTTTTTTGTGAAAAACCTTTTTAGCGCCGAGGTCGTCGCCTCTTATTCGGATAACAGGCCAGCCATTGTTGAAAACGCCATATCATTCCTAACATAATGAAATAGTTTTCCGGGTCAGTGAACTAGGATAGAATTTGGCACACAAACGTTTGAATGCCTTCGTGCCTTGAGTTATGGAGAATTTATGGTTCAACCTCATTTTAAAGCAACCTATCAGCCTATGATGTTTAAAAAATAGACGTGTTATAAGTCATTGCACTTAGAATGGAAAACTATTAAATTTCCCTCTTTTTGATGACAATGACTAAGAGCATTGGTGGGGGATTAAAAAGAAGGCATCTATTTCGAAAGCGTAGTACAGACTGGCAGACAGAAAGATCTAGATTATCACTGATGACCTTTTAGCTAATTTCATTTGTCTGTTGACGTTTGATTCGCCATTGTGGTGTCGAAAGACTAGACTTGAATTATTTGGCCATTATGCCCTGTTTAGTCATCTAGACTAGTCTTGCTTTTACCCGACTGCAAAGGAGGGTAATGTTTTTGTTGGGTACGTGAGTTCCTTTTTCTGTTGCTGTAACCGAAACTGTTGGATGGTTTTTAGCAAATAAAGTGTCGTTGGTTTTGTCTGGAACACTATAGTGACGAACTTTAAAATCCATTATGGCTACTGTATGTTACCAATTTTTTTAATATGTACTTGTTCGTCTTTATGTTTGTTTGCTTAAGTTATCCATGGGACATTGTCATTATATTTATTTCATTTTTGACAATATTATAGAAGAGATTTTTTGTTTGTAGACAGTACTTGTACTTATAAAAGACTTCGACGCGTACACTACGATGTGACATAGCGTATATATAATTTTACACAATGAGCCGGAATAATACATACGGCCGTTAGTAGAATATTGAAACCTGGTATTAATGAATCGCGAAGGTCAAGTGAACGTAGGACAACAAAGCGTGGATTCAGTAGTCTACTAGTGGCCATGGAGTCCACACAAAAACGAAACATATCCGCTTAATGTAATGAAATTACGCGCAAATTCAACATTCATTGTTTAGATTTAGGAAGTAAAGACCTACATAAGTATACGTATTAATAGAGATATAGGAGTAGCTCTAAAATTATAGCGATCTCTGTTATTATATCGAGGGCATCGCAAAAAGGGCGGTTATTTAAGATTGTCCAGCGATTGCCCGATTGACAGAACTTTTTTAATATTTTCTCTTTGCCAGAATTGAAATTTTTGCTTTTATTTTTAGTGTTGAGAGTTCGAGACGCTGACAATCTAGTCTATCAATTTTACTAGAGAGTTTGGTGGAGTGGCAAAGGTCCCGCCTATATCAATTTACTAATCTGTATTCGCGACCTCTTACCATCTAGTAAATGATTTATACAGCGTCAGGAGGCAAATTTTACCTTCACTTTCATTAGGTTACAAATATAGCAAAAAGCCATTACTGTACCAACCATATTCACATGTTTATGGTTAAGAAATACCGTTTTTACGTACTGTCTCTGTGAGAAAAGCCACTGCCATATTTCCTCATACGTCATAAAACCTTTATCACAGAATTTTGCAATGAATTGTAGCCATGCAATTTGTGCTGGGGCCATTTTGATTCTTGGCTCAATACTTAACTGTTGAATTAACGACCTCGATGGCGTGGCGGGTTATGTAGCGGAAACCCAGAAGAGAGAAATGTTTTTAAAATCTGTCGTTTGGTCATAGCGAATAAAGCCCCTGTATTGTCGGTGGGTATCAGAAACTATGAGTACCAATACCAAAACACGCAGAAGAAGAAATATCTGCAGAACACGCAAACATTTCTCCCGCAGCGGGAATCGAACGCCTCTTGTGTCTCAGCCGAGCATCTTCCGCCACGTCATCGAGGCCGCTTATAGAACGCTTTTTCCTTCACCACACTGGTTTGAAATGAATTGTTGTAATAGTATTGAACGGGGCCGTGGGCGGAGATCTTTAGATGGAGGGGAAATTACAAACACCATTGACCCGAGTAAGATCTAACTTACGCTCTGATTGTTTCACCATGTTGACATTGATCAACTTTGAGTCGCGCATCGATGATTATCTCTGTACAGGCTTCTGCCTGTGGCTTTGTATCTCTGGACACTCTCTCCCAAATAATATGCATAACTAGCTGTTGCCCGCGACTTCGTACGCGTTAGATTTTAAACCGAGTTTCAAGTCATTCGCACCGCCCGTTAAAAAGCTCCCATACAAATATTTACACCTGTTTTAGTCCTTATTTGGTTAAGGGTTGTTTTGAAAAATCCTGAAACACCTGTCCATTTATTTTGCATGTATTTTAACCAAACCGAGTTTCAAGTCATTCGCACCGCCCGTTAAAAAGTTCCAAAACTAACTTTGACACCCCATCTCACCTATTTTTAAGGGTTGTTTTGAAAAATCCTGAAACATGTGTCCATTTATTTTGCATTTACAGTATCCGAACCGAGTTTCAAGCAAATCGCACCACGCGCTAAAAAGTTCCATACAAACGTTTATACCTCTTTTCACCCCTTTAGGGGTTGAATTTCGATAAATCCCGCCTTAGTGGGTGCTTTTGCTATAAAAGGAAACCACCTTCCAAGCTTCAGCTTTCTAACTTCAGCGGTTTCGGCTCGGCGATGATGAATCAGTCAGTCAGTCAGGTTAAGCTCTTTTATAGAAGAAAAAAAATGCAAACCTCGACGGGGCTAATGTATTTTTGCCTTTTGGGGTCCAGATCCTAGGTCCGTGGGGCACGGGTTACCACCGCGTTTTCAAAATTCTTCAGGTGCAAAGAAGCATCTTTAAGGGCTTATCCTTTCACCACACTGGTTCGTAAGAATTAGTGACACGACTCACTTTCAGACCTAAATGCGAATGGTGTTAGTTAAGACTGTGGTTGAATTTGTCACAACCTGGGCATAGTAATAGATTGTTGCGGCTGACCGCATGGTTAGATTGCGTGCTCCTTATCTCTTGCGGCGAGATTACGTCTGTATTCTTATCGTACTGTATCGTCGTATTTGAGACAATATCTTGAAAACAAGAATAACATATTGTTTATTAGGGTGCAAACGGGACCCTGTAACTAGGCCTCCGCTGTCCGTCCGTCCGTCTGTCAGCGGGCTGTATCTCATGAACCTCAATTGAAGTCAGATATTTCTCAGAGTTTGTATTTCTATTGCCGCTATAACAACAAATAATTAAAATAATTGGGCATATACGATATCTAAGAATCATTTTTTCATGTACGATGTTATAGAACTCGAAGACCGAATTCGACTCGCATTTGACCGATTTTTTGCTATTACTCCTGTTTTCCTGGTAAAGTAAGATTTCTTGCTGAGAAATATTTTATCAGCATAATGGGAGTCCCCTGCTGGACGACCCAACACACTTTCAGGATGAATTATTTTATGCTGCTTTCGTCCAACGGCCAACCACGACATGACTATAAAAAATTATGGACATTTGACACAGCGCCATCTAGCCCCAAACTAAGCAAAACTTGTACTTTGGACACCAGATGGCTGATAGAATACTTTATATACTAAAAGTAAGTAAGTTCGTATGAGCTAGTGGCCAGCTCTTGTGACTTTATATACTTTAAATACTACAACACCCAGACCCAGAAGAAATATTTGCAGAACATACAAACATTTCACCAGCAGCGGGATTCGAACCCGCACCTCTTGCGTCTCAGCCGAGCACTCGCCCGCCACGCCACCGAGGCCGTCACTATAGTTTGTTGTTGTTTGCTATGATACCAATCTATTTAATTTCCTGGTTCGTGACCACCATTCCACCATAAACTTTAATGCCCAATCTTAAGAGGCCACAATCCGATCGCGTCTAGACCGATTTCGAATCGAATTGAAAGAGATAGCGGGATTTCGGGTGTATAAAAAAGACAGAGTGAGACCGTATTGAAACTATATTTAAATTAAAATAATTCTCCAAATCAAATATATGTAGGCTATTATGCCTACTTTATTGAAATAAAAACACAACTATAGGTACTCACATGTGGGTTTATTCAACAAAATACATCAAAATCAACTAATTAACATTAATTTATTTTCAAGAAGATATCCAAGAAGCTAATAGATATGACCAATGACCAAAGGGCTGGCGCTTACCTCGGACAAAGGATAAGTTAATAGCTATCCAACGAGGTAACGTCGCCAGCCTTTTGGGGACCTTACCTGCGGTCGGTGATCTGAGCTCTGTTTTCTATCTGTAGGCGAATTTAGATAGAAAACTGAGCCCATTTTTATTTCTTAATATTATACCGATTACCTTAAAGTTTTTAATGTTATTATAATTTGTCTTTGTAACTGTGTTCTAAATAAATGTAAGGCACCTAAATAACATTGATTACATACTATGTACATGCACTCCTCAAAATCCATTACCACCTCTGGCATGGCGCCATGGTGACAGGTGATCAGCCCTTCGCCCATTTGATTCAACATTTAATTTAAAATATTTTCCAGGACTAGTATTTTCAGGCATTTTCCCTCCGTGTGGCATAGCCGTGGGATACTCAGTATACTCACAATTACCTATATAGAGTAGGCAATTTTCTATCATCTTCCTGCCCGTATCCCACTCTATGTGGGGTCGACACAGCATGTTCCTCGGATCATGCTGTAAGAGTTTTGGCTAAGGTGTTTTATGACCGGCCGCTTGCCTGACGTCAACTTATTGTATCTCATTATGTTGGAGAGGATACTATCAATTAGTCGACTTTTACGGCATGTTCGGGGAGAGAAGCAGCTGGACACATTCTGTTTTTTCTTTACTCCTAGTCCAGCGAAGAAGTAAGAGTAGGTAATTTTCTATATGGTGAGAAATATTTTCCTATGCTAAGAGATTACATACTGGTAGGCTTATGAGTTTTACCTAACAAGTATTTTCTTCTCTTACAGGTATGTGACGTGACTTCTAAATGGAGTGACTTCGAAATTAATTAAAAAGTAAGTTCGTATGAGCTAGTGGCTAACCTTGCTTAACTTCAACGATCATTCAAGAACTTCTAAGCGAAACTATGTCACGAGCGCTTCATTGATTGATTTATTGGTAGTCAGTACTTTTTATCATCATCATCATCAGGATAAAGTCTGTAGATGGTGATGATCACTTTTACTGCATGTGGTTAGATTGACGCAAGGATATAGGCGAATTGCCTGGAAGAGATCGCTTTGAGTGATAATAAGGCCGCCATTGTATGACGAATATTTAAATACCTATTTAACTTATTTTTATGTTTTTTACAATAAAGATATATTGTATTGTATAGTAATTGACGATTCATCCGTCGTCGTCCGCTAGTAGAATCATCATCATCATCATCATCTTCCTGCCCTTATCCCACTCTATGTGGGTTCGGCACAGCATGATCCTTGGATCAAGAGTTTTGGCAAAGTCCGTTAGCAGAATATAGAATCAAATTATCTCTGCATTTAATTCAGTGTATTTGTGTGTACGGTAAATAATTTATTTTATTCATCATTGCCCAACTTTCAATACAAAGTAGGTCAAAATAACTGTACACGTCGGTAAATGCATAAAGAGGCATTTGCGAAATAATCCATATAAAGTATTTATTTACCTAATGTAATATGAGTTCCAAAGTATATGCTTACAATGTAGTAAGGAGTGTAGGTTATCGCAAAGTAAGGAAATGGATTGGCGACCTTGATGGCGGAAGAGTGAGACTCAAGTTCGGGTTCGATTCCTGCGGCAGAAATGCTTCAACGTTCTGCAAGTAATTCTTGCTGATACCCTATGTTGGTGGATGTGACCAATGACTAAAGGGCTGGTGTAAACTCGGACAGAAAATAAGCACAGCTATCCACCACCAGCCTTTTGGGGACTTTACCTGCAGTCAGTGATCTGGTTTTCTATCCGTAGGCGTGCTTAGATAGAAAACTGAGCTCATTTTCATATCTTATACTAGCTGCCGCCCGCGGCTTCGCTCGCGTGGTACTATATATTAGCCTATATATTAACCCAGTAAAGTTTTTAAAGTTGTAAATTGAAATATAAAAATTAAAATTAAATTTGATATTATCTAGTACATTTTCTATGTATATTCCAAGTTTCATTCAAATCCGTTCAGCCGTTTAAGCGTGAAAGAGTAACAAACATTTATACATTCATACATACAAACTTTCGCGTTTACGAGTAGGATTTTAGTAAATAGTTTCAAATGTTATTATAGTTAGTCGTGTCTTTTGTTGTTATGAAAATAAATTGTTTCATAATAGCTTGTATTAGATTACTAGAAAACATGTTTAAAGTGTACGAAAAGAGCCTCTAAATCGCACTTTAATTTCTCCCTCCACACTGATTCGAAAGAACCAGTGACACTTCTGTACTTAAATTGAAATTCTTTATAGTTTTTTTATTCATTTACGTTATTAAATACCCGAATCGCCGATACCGACTTTAATTAACCTTGAAGAATCCGATTTCACAAAGAGCCAAGATCACGTTGCATTTTTGTTATTCAGATAATAATAGACATTCGATATTTCCATCAAGGTACCTATTACCCATTTTTTATTATAAGTTGTAACTATATTATTGGTGCTTTGTATATAAAGAAAAAACATAGAATGCGTCCAGCTGCTTCTATCCCCGAGCATGTCGTAAAAGTCGACTAAGGGATAGTATCCTCTTCAACATGATGGGCTACATTTATCGGCGATGGGCTGATCACCTGTCACCATGGTTCAACATATCCATTTTGGGACTGAATCAGAATGGCTGCAATTTTTTATATGTTTACTTGTGGCTTTGCCCACCCATTGGAGACTTGTTTTTACTTAAAACTTAAATGATATGACATTTACTAGCTAATTATTATAACACAGGCGTTCATTCTATAATTACCTTCTTGTGTTTACGTATTTGACCGTTATGTGTACACGTACCTACCAGTATTTATAAAAAATACACTTTTCATTTCACTTCCTTTTTTTTAATGCTTCTGTGACATTTTGTCATAATTCTGCCAATAATCTGTGACCAAGTCTCCAAGCATAAAAATGTGGCCGGTAAAAGTGAGTATAAAAAAATGTGGCCGGTAATTTGAGAAAGGATCTTCCGAAATGTAGTTACCAAGATGATTTTACTAAAGAAAAAGAACAACATACGAGTATAGCATTTTAAAATACACTTTTGAACCGTTACTTCGCAACACTGACAGCTGTCAAACGCTCTTTCATAGTCCAGTGAAATGCCATAACCCGTTAAACGTTTTGACATTTCTAAGACCAGGTGCATACAGCATCTTGTCATGTCATTGTTGAAATGTCATTTGCGCACCTTGACGGCGCGTGCGCGGCAGCTGTCAGTTTTTTTGTCAAATCGTCTAGTTCCGTTTCTGACGTTTAAATTATTGTTCGTTTTTAATGTTCACCTCCGGTTTCGTGTGCAATCTGCTTTAGAAACAGCTGTTTTGGTCCACAGATGTTTTTTATTACGGTATATGATCTTGCTCATTATTTTTACTAGTTTGAGAAATAGATCTTGAAGATAATGTGGATCAAGCTCAAGGATTACGGCCATAATAAATGGCTCATCATCATTATCATCCATAGGCTGACTTTACCCAGCGCTGGGCCAATGCTTAGAGTGAGCAGTGGGCCGTGGATGGACGAGATCAGCACAAGACCACCGTGATGAATGTCCCTCCCTCCACCTACTTGTGCCATTGCCAATTAAATACACAATACTACAACACCCAGACTCGAAATAAATATTTGCAGAACATACAAACATTTCTCCCGTAGAGGGAATCGAACCTGCGCCTCTTGCGTCTCGAGGTCGTCAAAAAAATGTTTATATAAAACATCATCATTGCAACCCGAATTAACTCATTGTTGTGTATAGGCATCCTCTTTATCCTACTAATATTATAAATGTGAAAGTTTGTGAGGATGTGACGATGTATGTTTGTGCCTCAATCACGCCCAAACGGCTGAACGGATTTGAATGAAACTTGGAATGTATATAACACGTGTGCTGGAATAACATATAGGCTACTAGTTATCGGGGTACTACGTGAGCGAAACCGCGGGTGGCAACTAGTTACGCCATATTTTCCTATCCCTTGCAAGTCTCAACCACTGATGACCGACCACGTTATTATGTCTTTCGATCATTGGGTATGTATAGAACATAAATCACAACATATTTCCCAACAGGCCTCCTTTTTCGAGACTATCCGTGCGTATCAAAATCTGTTTTAAATTAATTCTCCCTTGCATTATCTCACTACAGATGTTCGTACTTCACGTCTCAAGACCGGAAGTGATAACTCCAAGTGTGCGGAAGTAAGGGCGAAAGAACGCGTGTTAAGTTACGATTTGAGTATAAAGAGCACTATCAATCACTTAGGCCTGGAATAATGTATATTTCGATTGTTGTTAGGCTCCCCGCCCACTAACACGTTTTATAACCGAACTGTAGCCGTCGAGATAAAACAAGGAAATTTATTCGGTTAAAAGGTAGCTTGATTTTTGCATTTTTAGGGTTACTAAGGGTGCCAACGGAACCTTTTTACTAAGCCTCCGCTGTCCGTCTGTCCGTCCGGGCGCTACAGCGTCCCGTTTGTGAAGGTAAAAGTTGCCTCCTGACGCTGTATAAATCATCTACTTATAGATGGCAAAAGGCCTTAGTTTTTGTAGGTTACATACATGGCATCCAAGGTCATATTATATAATATATTTTAATAATGTTACAACATGTTTTACCGATAGATACTGGTGTGCAAATAAGCACCCCACTTTACGTTATCCGAGCTTCCGTTCACCATTGAACATTTCTAAGAGCACAGTTGAGGGTTACTGTAAGGCCTTGTGGTTTAAGAGGAAACAGCTGATAGTTTATACAGCACGTGTTTTTGCTTTTCTGTTATAATTATCTCGATATTTTGGGGTTCACTTATGAACTCCTCTCAAAAGCTTTCAAAAGGCAATATTTTGAGTATTCCCGCTAGGCAGTTATATAATATTTCTTTTATTTTATAACTAGCTGCCGCGCGCGGCTTCGCTCGCGTGGTACCCGGATAAAAATAGCCTATAATATACATAATATTCCAAGTTTCGTTCAGATCCGTTCAGCTATTTAGGCGTGATTGAGTCACAAACATCCAAACATCCAAACATCGTTACAAACTTTCGCACTAGATGGCAGCACAGGTAAAGTTAGTACGCGCTATCGTTGCGTTTTGAGCTTTACGCCGGTAATTTCAAGCAAACTAAGACTTTTCAATTTTATAATATACCTAAGATGACAGGGCGAATTTAAAATTAAGTTATCTGCCTATTCTTATGGGAAACAGGCGTGATATTATGTATGTATGTATTTTAAACCGAGGAGAGTGGCACATACAAAGGGAGGCCTATACCCAGCAGTTGGTAAAGTTGGGTTGCGGATGATGATGATGTATCTTAAAATAGAAATAGAATAACCTAATCTAAAAATTTTTTTGGTTTCATTATAACACTGAAAGTTTTTTAAAAAGCTTACTATATTCGATTACATAGAAAGAACTTATTAAAGAAAAAAATGGTTGGGACTGAATATCCAACCCGTTTTATAAACATTGACAATAAAGAAATAATAAAAAAATAGCCAAGCGTGGTTTCTTGCTTGTATCTTCCACGCTTGGTCGCGTTACGAACAGGCGTAAATTCAACGTAGATATAACTTATAAGACGTGTCCAAATGATCCTAGCGATTTTAAGGAATAAAGTACTTTTGATTTTGTTTTTGGCTGTAACGGGATAATGCACATAAGCAAACATAGTTTAAAAACAAACTATTTTAACAAAAATCGTTTGTTGTTTTTTTTTTATATTTTATTGTAAACAGTTAACAATTAACAATTGTTTGCATGACTCATAGTTTCTGATACCTACAACACAGGGAATCCTAGTGTGGGGTCAGGACTATGTATGTGACTGTTGGGTGTTATTTATTATTATTATTTATTAACATTTCTCGGCAGCGGGATGAGCAGACGATATGGTCAAGATCGTGGGCCGTATTTGGATCATATTAGCATAGGACTGTGTTGAATGACACAAGCAAAGGGAGGCCTATGTCCAACAGTGGGCAAAAACAGACTATGGATGATGATGATGAAACAGTTTACAGCTCCTTAAGGCCGACAAAGTTAATTTGAAAGACACACCTAGACCTACTTGTCCAGTTTCTAAATGTTGTTTTCGAGTTGATATTCGCATTAGTTCATCAGACCCTGTAGCCAAGGCACTTTGCGTGTAGCGAAATCGCTAGACGCTACATATAGGTATAAGTGACTGACAGATTTAAATCTTTGACATTAGAATAAATCTTTGACCTTGGTCGGATATTGACGTTTGGTATATATGTATGTAGTTCACAAACTGATCATTTCCGACGGCCTCGGTGGCATGGCGGGCGATTGCTCGGCAGAGACGCAAGAAGCGCGGGCTCGATTCCCGCAGCGGAAGAATGTTTGCATGTTCTGCAAATATTTCTTCCGGGTCTGGGTGTTGTGGTACCATAGTACTCGTAGATTCTGATACCCACGACACAGGAAATCCTAGTGTGGTGTCAGGACTATGTATGTGACTGTTGGATGTTATTAATTATTTATTATTATTCCGTCACAAGATTTGGCCACTAGCTCATACGAACTTTTTTTTTATCCGAGATAGGTTTGCGTTTGACCACACTCTACCTGATGTTAAGTAACAGTGTGGTCTAAGATGAAGCACGCTTACCTAGAAGAAACCTATTGATTCTCTTATTTACTTACTTTGTTTAGTAGAGTTTAACGGATTCGTTAGACGCAAAGTGGCTCAGCTAAGGCGTCAGGCTTTCCAACAAAGGCTCAGGTCCGGCTGAGTCACGATGACGTCAGCCTGAGTTACTCACGTAATGACCTTTAGAGGAGTCGACGAAAGCTCCACTGTTGCACAAAATGTTCTTGACAAATCTAGCGGATTTAATTGTTTGTGATTGGTCAATATTTGATTGTCTGACTAAGTAAATCTCAGGGTTTCCGTCCATTACTTCGACTACTTCGGTGGCGTGGCGGGCGAGTGCTCGGCTGAGATGCAGCGGGAATCGAACTCGCGCCTCTTGCGTCTCAGCCGAGCACTAGTCCGCCACGCCACCGTGGTCTTCAAACTTAAATCGTAAATCTTTTTAGGATGTTTGTTTTTTTAGAATCGTTTTTGTAGTTTCAATTCTTTAGTTACAACTAGCTACCGCCTGCGGCTTCGATCGCGTGGTACCCGGATAAAAAATAGCCTATATGTTAATCCAGCACATGTACCTACTATATATATTCCAAGTTTCATTCGAATCCGTTGAGCCGTTTAGGCACAAACATCCTCACAAACTTTCGCATTTATAATATAAGTAAGAAGTCAGATTCATTAGTTTTCGATTAAGCGTGTGCTGACATTTGATAGCCTTGACTTTAAGTCTGTATTAATGAATCTTTCATATTAATATCAAAAATATACATATATTTAGCTATAAAATAAATCAAGCACTGTTTATACATTTTACCAAAGATTTCAACATCTTTGATGTAGCATTATGGTTCGATTTATCATGAAGAGCCACTTGAGTTTAATTTCCGCCATTTATTTTAGGATGTAACTCAATGATGGCATATAAATAAGTTATGCTATATGCGGTATAAAACAAGTTTCAACTAATATTTTCCTACCATCAGCCCATTTCCACCTACTCGAGTAATGATTCATCTTTATCACGCCATTCTTTCCGATCCTGCGTTAACCGAATCCCGTGGCTTCCTGTCGTCTTCAGAATATCATCTGACCACCTGGCTGGTGATCTGCCATCACTCGGTGCTGCATTACTGCTCGGGGAGAGAAGCAGCTGGACGCATTCTATGTTTTTTCTTTACTCCCAGTCCAGCAGAGAAGTATATACATAAGATGATTACTATGGTATATCTCGGAATCACTTTGTGTGGATGTGTCTTACACAATAGGTAGGTATTACGGTTTGCGTCAACATGATTCATTCAACTACTTAGTAATACATATAACGTTGCAATTGTAACATCTGTATGTCTGAGATGTAACTCTTGGGCAATAAATAAAAATAAATATTTGTAGACTTTTCACACGCCATCTAACCCCAAACTTATATACTTTTTCTGTAAATACGTACTTATAGGTAATGCGTAATACTACACCCAGACCCAGAAATATTTGCAGATCATGAAAACATTTCTCCCGCAGCGGGAATCGAACCCGCGCCTCTGCCTAGCACTTGCCTGCCACGCTATCAAATTAGATATAATAAGGGTTAATTATACATATATGTATAAGTATTCCATCAGTCATCTGGTGGCCATAGTACAAGCTTTGCTTAGTTTGGGGCTAGATGACGCTGTGTGAAATGTTCACAAATAATTATTTATTAACTCTATCAGCGTATAACTAAGATACTGATTCAACCGATGAGCTAATGATACCGAGGTATCGCTCTTAAACAGGGTCAAGTTATTACCAATATTAAGTGCTTATCATTATCATTCAATTGCATTAAATGTATTGCTACATCATTACGAGAACTTTGATTGGCTAAACGAACGAGGTCTTTATAACACGATGTACGTTTTACAAAATAGAGGCATTTGCAATTCATTTGAAACATGTACCTTTACGATTACTTTTAGTGGTTTGAGCTAATTTAATCGCATCCTTATATCTTCGTCCCAAAAATATTTAATTCCTTTAATCATAGTAAATATTTTGACTTCTCTGCTGGACTGGGAGTAAAAAAACAAAGAATGCGTCCAGCTGCTTCTCTCCCCGAGCATGTCGTGAAAGTCGAATAAAGGATAGTATCCTCTTCAATATGATGGACCATCTATACGGGCGATAAGCTGATCACCTATCACCATGGTTTGCCATATCCATCTTGGGAGATTGAATCAAAAGTGGATGCAAGTTTCCTTTGACTACTTGTACTACCTGTAAAGGATACAGGTGGGATAGTATGCATATATGTCACCAAGGCTATTTGAACGCCTGATAAATTCTTGTATCATGACAAATAATTACAAGTGCAAATCAAGCTAAATATCAAACAAATTACCGACCAAGTCGAACAGGACTCGAGAGAATGGTGGACATTTTGCTACGGGATCATTCACCTTTACCTAAGGCTTTAGAATGCTGTGCTAATAATAGCCGGTCATTAGCATTTCGAACCAGCGTGGTGAAAGGATTTAAATGTGCATCAAATTCTCATTTCGTGCATTTGACACGTTTTAAATCTTTTTAGATTTTACGATGTGATTTTTTTCTTCACGGTTTGTAAGTAGCTGGTACTGGTAGTGGTATAGCGCACGTAAATTTATTGAATAGAAAAACCTATTGGTGTACGGCTGGATTTGAACCCACGAGAAGGGTCGAAATGCTGAACCAACACCACTTAACCACAAGTGCAGCTTAATGCTGTGCTATAGTTTTAGAATGCTAAAACTGTTTTACTTATTCAGGGACAGAAAATGGCTCGGAGGTCAAACCTGTGCTGTAGCCATGTCACTGCGTTTATCGAAGTCGCTAAACGCTACTGCACAAATGTGACAAATACGATCTCATTGTTACGTACGCTAAATTATGTATCTCTGTTCCAACAATTATGTTTCTATTTAACAGTCGGTTTTCAAATCCTATCCTACTATAAATGTGAAAGTTTGTGAGGATGTTGTATGTTTGTGCCTCAATCACGCCTAAACTTCTGAACCGATTTGAATGAAACTTGGAATATACATAGTACATGTGCTGGATTAACATAAAGGCTATTTTTATCCGCGTACCACGCGAGTGAAGTCGCGGGCGGCAGCTAGTATCATCATTATTTGGAAGCCATCGCTTTGCTAAAGAAATAACTGTCATATTTGACGGCTACAAATAAAAACTAAAAGCAGAGTAACATAATCACCCCCTTGATTATGTTTTCAAAGCATCCAACTCATTGTATTTATTGCTTTAGGTTCTGATATTGCTACCAAATTGAAGAACATAATCAAACCATTGCGATCACTTACGTGTCATACTTTATTGCAGTAACGTTTCGAGCTTTGAAAAGCAGTTTTGTTGGACGCATATCAATTTCATAATTTTTGCAGTGGCGTCCAGCGATTTCCTCAGACGCAATATAACTTTACCGAGGCCTCTGGTTTGCGCTCGGTGTAAATAAACTTCGCTACTCTGTAGGTATTGCCTCGACCGTAGCACTTTGCGGATTAAATAAATTTTTTGTACGTTCTGTGGGTTTACTTATTAAGTTTACGGTTTGAGTTGGACAATATTTTTAAGACCACCGAAAGACTTTTGTTTGGTAGATGAGTAACAAAGACGTCAAAGTCAAAGTCAAAATAGTTTACCTACTTTGCGAGTAGGTAGGTACTTAATGAAAAAAATTGCTAACTGAAGTTCAAATTATGATATTAGATGGTTATAAAAGTAAAAAATATGGCAACGTAAGGCAGAGAACAGATTTTGGCTTGGGTAGAATCTGAAATCTAACTAGATTTTTTAAAGATGTCTTGTTAAAGCATCAATTAGTTTTGTCATTGTCTCTTTTAGCATAATTCTCAGTAAAAAGTGTTACCAGATTTATAACTGCAAGTTCAATCCACCATCACACGAATAAACAAAGCAGCCTCGCAATCTTAAATGACCGAGAACTTCACAGATCACTCCAGACTTTTGGACTCTATTTACATAGCAATAAAGGCTAATTTAAATCTATCATTTGATGCTGTGAGAAAACCGAGACAATAAACTGAAACTGGGACAGCGAAAGTGAGCGATGACAGCAAAATTGCTGTGTTTTTGAAATCTCGTCTCAAATGCGTATCTTTGTAATATATTACGATATTTGGTAGCATAATATTAAGCCTGTTTCCCATGCGTGTAGGCAGACCCTGGCACACCCCACGGGATCTCCATTTTCTGCAGTACTAACATAACACCCCCGCATCACTTTCGTCTCACTTACCCCCGAATACTCAAACGCGACTCAGAGTTGAGCACTTATCAAATTTTTTTGACAGTTTTTGATGAAAATCTGTCAAAAACTCGTCACTTGAGGCGTCCTCAACTCTGAGATGCGTTTGAGCATTCGGAGATTAGGGTACTCTTGACCTGGTCTTGCCCCAAAACGTCACAAATTCGGTTCGTGATCCTGCAAAATAAATGGTTTATACAGCGTCAGGAAGCTTCTTTTTTTGCCTGCAATAACGGGTCGCTGTATTGTCCAGGTGATTTTTAGATGGGTAAAGCAAATAAAACTCCCACACGAAGGGTTTCTTGCCATGTACATAGAGGTTTCTTGTATGGGCCCCCCTTAAACTTTTTAATTTTTATTATTTGTTGTTATAGCGGCAATAGAAATACACACTGTAAAAATTTCAACTCTTACAGTTCATGAGATACAGCCTGACAGACGGACAGACGGATAGCGAGGTTTAGTAATGTCTCGTTGGCACCCTTCGAGTACGGAACCCTAAACAGTAAAAATGAAACAGTTCTTAGCTAAAACGGCCCCTAAATTGCAACTGCGACTTCATAAGAAACCAAAGCCTTGTAACTTATCAAATGAGCTTGATCGATTGTTTTGTTTGTACCGATCTTGTTTTCCTTTCTCTGAGAGCCTCCGTGAGTCATCTTCTGTAATGTGGTCAAATCGAGAATATATTTCAATTGTAGGTCAGTTCACGTGTTCATTTCGTATTCACACGTCGTTTATGATCTTGACGGTCGTTTGATAGGTATTGTAGATTTATCAATCGGATTTTGTTAAGGGTTGTAAGGGATTTTCAGTTTTTTTAGAATCATCAGGTACAGTCAGCGTCAATAAGTATATTTTTTTGGAATAATGGTGTGATGACAATATTTTTCTGAAAATGGTTACATGATTTTGACACGAGTTGTTGGTTACATAGTATTGGAACTCTTAGTTGTTTACATTTTTATGAAACCTTTTATCATAACATATTTTTGAAAATTATGATTTGTATACATCTTATTGACGCTGACTGTACGAGTAGAAGAGCTATTAAAAGCTCCTACTATGTTTAGTGATGACCAATATTGAATTTCAACAACTTTTAGTGCTGTCTCAATTTTACAATATTTACCCCCCGAATACTCAAACGCATCTCAAAGTTGAGCACGTCTCAAATGACGTTATTTTTTTTTTGACAGATTTTCATCAGAAACTGTCAACAAACCGTGAGTTGAGACATGCCTAACTCTTAGTCGCATTTGAGTGTTCGGAGGTTAGCTTTTTAATAGTTTTTACATAAAATAAACTTTTTATTTACTTTACTGCAATAATTCTTTGCTGACGGTCATTAATAATAACGTGTAACTTACCGCTAGTTATTTTATGCCATAGTATTCTTAGAATATCAAGATAGGAAGCCCACGTCCTGTCTAGACTTCTTTAAAGCTGTATTAGGGAATAAATTATGTACGAGATTCTAGAGATACCTACATAGATAGCTGTAAAACCAGTTCTGCCATGCCTTCTTTAGCCACCACCTAAGTTGACCTAATTTTAGTTAAAGGAATGTGGCTTTATGTGGTCTCAAATTAATACTAATATTTTTTGTGTCTAATGCCCTACTAACGGACGATAGATTGTTCATTGCCATAGCGACGTTGTTTTTTTGTTACTTTTATGGATATATTCTTTTTTGTAATATTTTCAAATACGATGCATAAACATTTTTGTTGAATAAATGAAATGAACACACAGCCTAAGGCTCGGAGCTCACTGTCGGCACGGCACGGCATGCCAAGGGATCCTAGGAGGTCCTTAGGCATGCCGTGACGTGTGTACGCCGGACCTAAACGCAGTCCTAGAAGCATTTTTAGAGGGTATGTTCTTCTTATACTTCAACTAACGCTCAAGAAGCTTCAAGAAGCGCTCGTGGGGTAGCTTGCTTAGACGTTCTTGATTGACCGTTGCAGTTAAGCAACGTTGTGCGCGGTCACAATTGAGATAGGTGACCGCAAGTGGCATTACGAGCTGAGCGCTTCCGTTCTTCGGAGGGCACGTTAAATAGTTGGTCCCGGCTTTTAAGTCGTTAAGCCATGACGGAGGCCTTTAGGCGGCCTAAAAATTCCGTCACAAGAGTTGGCCACTACCTCATACGAACTTACTTACTTAAACTTCAACTTCTAGGCAGCGGAAAGATTAAGTTTGTATAAGACAAAAAACGAGCGCTTTCAATAATTTTACCACATTCGTTTCTTGTGTGTTAAGTCATTGGCCGTCTATGTACAGACAGACACACCTACATTACACGCATCATAAAGTAGAGGATGTCTCCATTACCGTTTACGTCTTTTAACGGTTGCAGTTATATCATTAGCATTATGTTATAGTCATTAGCTGTAGTTTGAAGAGTTCAGATACTGTGAGACTTGGAAAGCAAACAAGCAGTTGTGTTAAACTTATTCATCTAAATATCTGTCATGTCTAAGTTTGTGTAAAGAGGTTATATCCCGTTGGTAGAATGAGAAAACATTGGTTTGTCACAAAAAAGTAAACTATGAATAGAGCTGCAAGTAACTGTCACTGACAATTACTGATGTAAATCAAAAATATTCTTACTGGCCAGTGTGTTGTTCCTTTGGTTGGAATCAAATTATAAAAAAAAATAATGATCTGTGGTTAAAAAAATATGGCGGCAAGAAATATTTTGGGAAGCGTCCGCTTGAGATGTTCAAAATGTTTGCAAATTGAAATAAATTAAGAAATCAGTTAAAAATTACAGTTTGAGATCACATATATGAAATTGACTTTACTTACTTTTACTGACTGATAAGTCCTAGAAGCATGAAACTTAGAGGGTATATTTCTCCTAATTATAAGAAAAGAATAGAAAAATAATACGAACAGAAAAATCCATTGGCAAGACTGGATTTGAACCCACGACCTTAGGATCGGAAGGCGGGGCCAAATAGACAACCAGTGCTTAGTTACGTTCGTGCAAGATTACGCTGGTAATGGTAATCCATCGTATCGCAACTCAATCCCAGCCCTGCAGTTCCGTAAGGCTATACCTTGCGTTGTTACGCAACACCGCGACCGGCAAATGCCCATTCATGTGGATAATAGTAGGATTATTGACTTGTGCGTGCATAGTTGGAGGAAGACATGCACATAGCAATGTGAGAAGTTGATAATCTTACTTCTTACTTATATTATAAATGCGAAAGTTTGTGAGTTTGGATGTTTGTGCCTCAATCGCGCCTAAACGGCTGAACGGATTTGAATGAAACTTGGAATATACATAGTACATATACTGGATTAACATGCAGGCTATTTTTTATCCGTGTACCACGTGAGCGAAGCCGCGGGCGGCAGCTAGTAGATGATAAAAGGCCTTATATTATTTGTCTACCTTCGGAATATTTTAAAGGGAAATGGAAAAAGAATACATGTTGTGCCGACCCCACATGAAGGAGGAAAAGGGCAGGGAAATACATATTATCACGCCCGTATCTCTAATGTGGTGGGCAGAGCTACAAGTAATCATAAGAAAAACTTTTTATTCAAAGAAATTCCAAGAAGGATAATAGTGGACCATGGTCCCTCGACCATATAGATGGTAAATTCAACGTTGATTTAAGACGTTTCTAATTGATCCTTGACTACCTATAAATGAAAAATTATTTTTGACATTATTGGTCCATGTTACAAAAAAAGGCATAATTTTGTATTTAAATGACATGTGGGAGGTATAAAATTTATACAAGTTATATGTCTAACAGTCACCGATTTACAATTACTTAGCTATTCGCAGTCAACTGCCCATTTTCAGCGAGCGAGGTTTTGCAAGCCGTTGTCCAATTATTAACCAATTTACCAGCATTTAGCCTGATCCGTTCACCGGATTATAGGAAGTCAGTTATCTATTATTAGAAGCCATTTGAGCTGGTTTGATCGTGCCTTTGTGGCATGACTCAAACTGAATGGGTTTAAACCGCTGGTATTTTTAGTGTAGCTTTTTTTCTATGATACTAAAAATAGGGCTAAGAAATAAACACGAATTAAAATCTCTGGCACTTTGATTTTCATCAAAAACTGTCAAAAAACCGTGAATTGAAACGTACTCAACTCTGAGTCGCGTTTGAGTATTCGGGGGAAAGGCTGATATGTGGAAGAAAAACACACGTTCCGATCCTAGATAAGTGGGATAAAGCAGGGATGATGACGGTTAAAAACTTTCCTTTTACTTTCACAGAGAGCTTCACAAATATGTCCTCAGAAGCACTATGCACGAATTATCATCAAGAACGAAAAGAATTTGCCTTGAAATTTACTTGTGACTTTCATCTGTGGCTAATCGCCGGATAGAAAGCCCTCCATGGTCTGCACCTTATTTAATGGTGGTTTTCTAGATAATTGCTTCGTTATGATCGTTTGTGTGTGAATCTTGGATGAACAATTTAGAAGAAGTGTCACAGGAAGTTTGTGAATTTCACGGGCTGTTTTGTCTTTGATAATCTATACCTATAAAAGAGCTTATCCTGACTGACTGACTGATTTATCATCGCTGAGCCGAAATCGCTGAAGCTAGAAAGCTGAAATTTGGAAGGTCCCTTTATAGCAAAACTACTAACTAAGGGGGGTTTTTCACAACATTCAATTTCAAAATTCAACCCCTACCCCTACAGGGGTGAAAAATTTTGTACAGAACTTTTTAAGGCGTGGTTCGATTTGCTTGAAACTCTGTTCGGATATTGTAAATGCAAAATTAATGGACACATGTTTCAGAATTTTTCTAAATAACCCTTAAAACGAGCTGAAATGGGGTACAAAAATTGTATCGGAACTTTTTGTAGGGGGAGCGGTAGCGATTAGCTAAATTAATCTAAGATTATAAACTAAAATCGATATTTATTAAAAAAAACAATTACAAAAACAAAACTATAATGAACTCTTAACAAATTAATTTTACAAAACAAAATGAACAGCGATTAGGTACAACGTCCGTCTATCTCTAGCGCTACAGCAAAAGTGGGTCCCGACTGGCAACCGTGCCACCGCGAGCCTCGGCGCGCCCCTCCATCCGATCACGCCACTCTGCGACGTCATCAGCTGGCCACGCCCCTTAACAGGACTGTTCTAGGCTAATTCTAATATATTTATAATGATTTTTACTTTTGCTACTTGTTCTACGTTTAACAAGTCTGCTACTATCATACACTATAGCGTGCGTGATCATGCTGGTCTACTTGATCCTAAGAATATGTTTTGATGTTAGGTGAATGATATGACGTCACGTCTATTAAAGAACTAGTTCTCTTTGTGCAAATCATGAAAGAAAACTTTAACCATCTAGTTTTCCAATGCGAGTGCCACTCCAATTTACATCAATGACTTTCGATCTGACTTAGGTACTTACTGCGTATTTTTACTCATACCAAAGATTTGAGCACTGGTGGTCTGGTGGTACTGGATCCTTCCGATTCTAAGGTCGTGGGTAAGAGGTAGAGGTGGGTTGAAGCAAAGGTTCGATGTACAGACTCTCCCGTTATGTGTGTTGGGCATCGGTCTACCCATAGCTTATGTCCTAGCACGGTCAAACGCACAACGCTGATTTATAAGATAGTTATGGAATATGGACGTAACGTTACGTAACGTTTAGTTATTGTCATGGTCCAATGGGCACACTGCCGGCTCTAATTGAGGGTGACGGGTTTACTCGAATGGGTCAAAACAAGTGCCTTTATTGTCCGGCTTCCATTCATAAATTTCTTATAATTGAATCTGTCTAAAGGCCAATTAATTCTAGGCCGAAAGCAAGGTATGAAGCAAGAAGGATGGAATTGTAAAGATTTAAGAAAATGCCAGGATAAGGCACAGAGTTGAAAGTTGGGAGAAACAAAAGTGAGGCCTGGCCAGCCCAGTACGGTATACCCAGCTAATGTGAGTTCTTCCTGGATTCCGGATTTTTGGAAAATTTCATTCGGAGAATTCTATAGCTGTTAGCGCTATGTACGATAAAATCTTACTTATATTATAAATGCGAAAGTTTGTGAGTGTGGATGTTTGGATGTTTGTGCCTCAATCACGCCTAAACGGCTGAACGGATTTGAATGAAACTCTTTGAAAAACTTTGAGGAATATACAAAGTACATGTACTGGATTAACATATAGACTATTTTTTATCTGGGTACCAAGCGAGCGAAGCCGCAGGCGGCAGCTAGTTGTGACTTAAATTAGGTTGTTGACATCAAAATTGGTCGCGTGTATAGTCATTAATAATAGGTTTTTTGTGATGGCATTGTGTGGTGCAAACTCCTGTGACGTCTCTTCGGTTTTTTCAACCAATGGCCACCAGCCACACTGAACTTTACAAGTCATTGTCATCTGGTCGTGTAAATATACTGTGTCAAGTGCACAAAAGCAGTCTCTGTGAAGCGCACTTCAATACTTTCACCACAATGGAAGCGCTCGCAGCGTAGCTTGCTTAGAAGTTCTTGATTAATCGTTGAAGTTAAGCAACGTGCGCGGTCACAATTGGGATGGGTGACCGCAAGTGGCATTACGAGCTGAGCGCTTTCCGTGCTTCGGAGGACACGTTAAATTGTCGGTCCCGGCTTTTATGTCGTTAAGCCATGACGGAGGCCTTTAGGCGGCCTACAAACTCCGTCACTAGAGTTGGCCACTAGCTCATACGAACTTACTTATATAATAATATTATCGATACTAGGTCACCTGTGTATGTTACGGTCATTTAACATGACGAAATACGCAGTTAAATTATCAATATAGTACAATTTCATCCACACAATACGTGCTCACGGTCAAACTGTTTCGATCCGATAAGGTTATCGCAAAACAATGCAGAATTTCACTAATAACGGCCCGGCCTGTGTTTTCAAACACGTTTGAATTTTGAAAAATTATCGTCGGAACTTGCTATTATTTATAAACGTACCCAATATCTGTTAATTCTAAGTACTTGGTAAGAATTTGGTACTCCTTATACTTGCATCGTGTAACTTCTCTGCTGGACTGGGAGTAAAAAAAAAAGATAGAATGCGTCCAGCTGCTTTTTTCCCCAAGCATGTCGTAAAAGTCGACTAATGGATAGACCTCTCCAAAACGATGGACCATCTATATGAGCGATGGGCTGATCACCTGTCACCATGGTTCACCATATCCATCTTAGGACTTTAACTCAGAAGTGGCTGCAAGTTTTCTTATCTTTATTTGTGGCTCTGCTCACCCCATTAGGGATACGGGCGTAAAAAGTAAGTTCGTATGAGCTAGTGGTCGACTTGTGACGGAGTTTGTAGGCCGCCTGGCCTACACCTGGCCTCACAGTAAAGGCCACCTATAGTGCATACTCTTCTTTTACATTATTGATGACTCTTTAAAAGTTTTTCGAATAAGGTCTACGTAGATTTTTAAAAACAGATCGACTCACACAGCCTTGCTCTTTGTTCGTGATATATACAAGGACACCCCCGCACGTTCCGACGTCTGCATGAAATTGAACAATCGGTAGCTCCACAGATGTTCCGCGTTGTAATTGAGGTAAGGGTCTTCGCCCACTACCCTTCCTTTAGAGGCCATCATACGATCGCGTCTAGACGAATTGAAAGAGATAGCGCTACAGATTTAGGGTGTATAAAAGAAAGACAGAAGTGAGACCGTGCAAAATATTGAAATTAAATAACCCGCTAAATCAAATAATTGGTAATTACAAGAAAACTACAAAAAAATAATAAAAAACTGGTTTCAACAACTAGAGAAATAGTTATTACCTACCTATCGAAATAAAAATCATCTTAAAATATGGTAAGGTTCCCGAGATCTATCAAATAAAGGAGAAATATGAATTCTTCATGATTTTTAACTGGTGTTTTTTTTTTCTCTTATCGTGTTTTTACTTCGAGGAACCATAGAAAATATGTTAAAATATCATTTTCCTTTTAAATAAACTTCTTATTAAATAACAACAGAGTTTTACCTACATTGATTTTGATAAGCAAAATCCGAAAAAAATATTTATGTTAACATAATACATACGTAGAAGTATATAAATACATATTATCACACCCGTATCCCTTATGAGGTAAATAAGAAAACTTGCAGCCACATCTGATTAGTCCTATCCTAACCATTATAATTTCTTGTTGCAGGTAATAAATAGCTGATGAAATTGATTCGTAAGTGATGCGAAGCACGAAATACCACCGCCATATAAAAGAATATCCTTTCCTTTCTATTCTTTATATAAACATCTCAAATTAACAACTAAACAAGCTATTAAATTAAAAATTTAAATAACCCCCGATCCCCGAACAGAACACCGCAAATCAATCGGACCTATGTAAGTTGATAAGATCTTTCTGTCAAATAAATGAGCTGATAGAAAGCTAGTAATATATGATGTGTATGTACCTTTAATCTTATTTTCTCTTATTTAGCCTGTGTTGACCCACTCAGGGCAAAGGCCTCCCTCCCTTTTTTCCAGCGTTTTCTGTGGGCCAGTCTGGAAGATGCACATCCAATTCTTCCCGCCATCTCCGTGGTGGTCTGCCACGTGAAAGTCCTGTGTTGGGCACCCATTTAGTAGTGGTCTTAGCCCACAGGTCGTCCGACATGCGACAGACATGGCCGGCCCAATCCCATTTGAGCTGGGCTGTTTTTTTGCTGACGTCGTAAACCTTTGTTTGGGAACGCAGTACTGAATTTCTTATTCGGTCTGTTAACCTAACACCCAGTATACTGCGTTCCGTAGCTCCTTGACATACCTGGAGTCTGGACTTTTGTTGATTATCTATAATAAATAAATAAATAACAGTTTCTCGATTTAAAGTTAGTAGGTACGATATAGGTTCAAAAAGCCACGATCTTTATAAAAAACAAAATAAGTGTAACCGTTTACGGCGTGCGCGTCGATTCCTTATAGCCACAGCGCACGACACGCTATTAGGGTCACCTTACAAAGTGCGCACGCGCATTGTTTGAGATTCGGGGGTTATGTTATGTTAGACATGTTGTGATGTGATGTTTTGAAATTGTAAGGTTTCGTGGGAATCACAGCATATTGACACACAGTGGCATATTTTACCTGCTTTAGAACCTTCGGCAGCGTTGACAATCTTGCTAATTCTGTGGATTAGGCTAAAATACGAGAAGCTTGCTCATATCCGTCTTGACCGCCTCGGTGGCGTGGCGGGCAAGTGCTCGGCTGAGACGCAAGAGGTGCGGGTTCGATTCCCACTCATCACACCCATAACATGTATTTACAAAAAAAAAGTATATAAGTATTATATCAGCCATCTGGTTCCTATATACAAGCTTTGCTTAGTTTGGGGCTAGAAGATGGCGCTGTGTGAAATGTCATGTCAACGCATAAGTCTCGCGGAAACAGATGGAACTTGAAGTTTCTCTTTCC
Organism: Scotopteryx bipunctaria; assembly: GCA_949320045.1. Classification (NCBI taxonomy): domain Eukaryota; kingdom Metazoa; phylum Arthropoda; class Insecta; order Lepidoptera; family Geometridae; genus Scotopteryx; species Scotopteryx bipunctaria. The sequence continues at coordinate 7,823,862 of OX439461.1, read as the reverse complement.
AAGCTAATTAGGTACATTTGGATGGGCAATCTGTCCACTATCTCCTATTACTGGACGCGCTCCGTTCCTCGCTAATTAAACAAATAGATCTCTGTTACGTGTTGTTGCAAATCGTCGAGAAGCAACATAGATACGCCTCGCTTGTTCGAACGAAACTTTTCCATTAGTCAATCTTATTATTGATCTAAGGCCTTTTACCATTTATAGTAGATGATTTATACAGCGTCAGGAAGCAACTTTTACCTTCACAAATGGGACGCTGTAGTGCCCGGGACGAATTAAGATGGAGTAGGCTTGCCCAGCACCTATTCCATCCTCTCAGCTTAGTCAGCATTGTCCACAGGAAAGACACGTTATATTGATCACGTCAACGTAAAATAACGATAATGGAAATCATCGTGAGGAGACATGATAAATTAATGAATACCCGAGTTTTATTTATAGTTTTAATCCCAGAACACTGACCAGTGTTTTTCATTTGGCGTATGCTAATCTGAATTCAGCTTGCAGTTAATTGTTCTTGGCAGCTACCATATTGATCAAACTGATAACCTTACTGTGCTCGGAATATTAATTTAAAAAGTATGCGTTGTATGTCAATCCACTAATTATTCTACGACATCGGTGGCGTGGTGGGCGAGTGCTCGGCTAAGACGCAAGAGGCGCGGGTTTGTTCCCGAGTTTGATTTTGATTTGAGTTTACATTAGTGGGAATACTGGTCAGTTTGAGTTCACAGAATGTGGGAAAGTAGTGCAGTGTTTTACTGCGTAGGTACTTACCGCAATATCACCGTATCACGTAAGGGTTGGTCTCGTAACGTCAATGTTCCCATGATTATGTTCCACGAATTACACTCGTTAGTCAAACTATTAACCTCAATTTACTAAGTCTTGTGAGTTTAAACCAGAAAAAAAGTGTTTAATTACTGCGGAAATGCATTGTGGATAAATTGATATATATGTTAGTAGTGGCTTCCTTGCGTAATTGTGTGGGAACGAACAAGTCAATTGTACGATCATCATAATCAAGCACTGGTGGTCTAGTGGCAGCGGTCGCGCCTAAGGTCGTGGCTTCAAATCCAGTCGTGCACCAACTAATTTTTCCGTTCGAAAAATGTATGTGCCCTAACCAGTACTTTCAAACGGTGAATGAAAATGAAAAAAACTTTACTGCAAACAAAACTGACAATTGCTGGCAAAGGGTGGCCTTATCGCTTGATGCGATTTCTCCCAGGCAATCAAACTAAGACTAAAACTAAATTAAAAACTAAACTAACGTTAAATACACGCTTGGACCTCTCCATTGACAACAAAGTTGAGCGGTGAGGATTTCTGCTGTCCCTCGAACTAGTGTAGAATGAAAACATCGTGAGGTAACCGATATGCCGTAGAACCAGAAAATTGTATCTTCAGTTTGGCTGAAGCATAGTTCGTAATTGTGTGAGCATGATCAAGGCAACTGTGATTAGTACGATCATCATTAATCAAGCTAATTTAATGCTATAATCATTATAACTGGATAATCTACGAGTATCTACTGGATAATCAATATAGATATACATAATACTATAGATATACAGTAAAAGACGACCTCTGTGGCGTGGCCGGCGAGTGCTCGGATGAGATGCAAGAGGCGCGGTTTCGATTCCCGCTGCGGAAGAAATGTTTGCATGCTCTGCAAGTATTTCTTCCGGGTCTGGGTGTTGTAATATTTATCATAAGTATGTATTTACAAAAAAAAGTATATAAGTATTCCTGGTTCCCATAGTACCTACAAGCCTTGCTTAGTTTAGGGCTAGATGGTGCTGTGTGATATGTCCTCAAATATTTATTTATAGTTTGACATGGGTCTAAAGTCTTGGGACAAATAATTGTGAATAAAATTGAAGTTTGTGTTACCATTGCATAAGTAATTCGCTGTAAGCTACTATTTCAGGAACCCCGAGTTTAACCTCAAGGTTTCAAGAATAGGTTTTCCTTACCCACCTCTAAACCCTGGGTTATCGCGGTCATCGGTGACATTGGCTGAGTTATAAGCTTTCCGAAGTACCTATGTGTGTATAGTACATGCAAAGGTCAACTCGTGACCGCCTCAGCCACGACCGAGACCGTGAAAGGTAGAATGTGTTCAGTAAAGTAAATAAATCTACCATGTTTAGCAATATTCTGAAATTCGTGGTTATTTTTCAAGGAAAAAAGTTACCGCCAAACTTTTGGCAGAACAAAGCTTTGTTTGTTTTGTGTCGAAACAAAGAAAGAAATAAATAAGTAAATATATCAATATTTGAGGACATTTCACACAGCGCCATTTAGCTCCAAACTAAGCAAAGTTTGTACTATGGGAACCAGATGGCTGATTGAATACTTATATGCTTTTTTGTCAATACATAATTATAATACATAAATACTACAACACCCAGACCCGGAAGAAATATTTGCAGGACATACAAACATTTCTCCAGTAGCGGGAATCGAACCCGCGCCTCTTGCGTCTCAGCCCTCGCCCGCCACGCCACCGAGGTCGTCGAAAGAAAGAAAATAACTTATTGACAACATACAATAATACAGAAACGAAAAATTTAAAAGACAGCATAGAACAAAAGAAATAAGAACATTTTGCTACACAGGCATACAATACAGAGCTAGCCCTACTGGGATAGTACATGAGTCATGCTCTGGTTGCTCTGTCAAACCAGATAGATGAAGGGAACAGTGAAGGCGTGACAGCGTTGGAAGGTGTAGTGATCAGAGACCCTAAATTTGACTGCAGTGTCTATGAATATGAGGTCTCTCCTCAAAATTAATGTTTTTCCTCACCATCACACATATTTACCTACATTTGTATTCATTTCACACTTCGCTGGAATTCAGTAAATTAGCTCATATTACCCACTTAAGTCACAATTTACATTGCAAAAACGGTAAAAGCCTTCTCTTAAATTACGGTGACAAATTGCCTATAAAGTTATTCAGCTAATGCCTTCCTACATCATCAATCTCCGAAGCACCAATTAGAGATATGTCTATCACACCGTTACAATCTAGTTCAGTCTCCAAGCGACCTGTCTTGTGCGAGAGAGAGTTAATTTAATCATTGCTTACCAGCTATCTGTGTTACTTAATATGAAGAAAAGTGTAATTACGTTTTAGTAATGAAAACGCAGTAGAAATGCATGTTGCGAAGTATGTGGAGTGACTGAGAGATAGAGTGATAAATAGTGTGATAAGAGAGTGATGTGGAATGAAAGATATAGTAATGAGATTTGAGAAAGGATGTTTTGTCATGTAGAGAGGATGAATGAAAGAAGATTAACAGGTGTATGAGGCGAGTGTGAATGGTACCGTTGGAAGAAGACGTACCTGGACCAAATCGGCGACATTTTGGAAAAGGTTAAGGGTACCCTAAACCGATAAAAATGCACAAGAATGTAATGACGCGAAATAAGTATGTCAGGATCGTAGCAAATGGAGATCCATGATCTCTGCCAACCTTTATGTGAAACAGGTATTTTATGAATGTTATGATTTAAAAATGTAGTAATCTTACTTATATTATAAATGCGAAAGTTTGTGAGTTTGGATGTTTGGATGTTTGTGCCTCAATCACGCCTAAACGGCTGAACGGATCTGAATGAAACTTGGAATATACATAGTACATGTACTGGATTAACATATAGGCTATTTTTTATCCGGATACCACGCGAGCGAAGCCGCGGGCGGCAGCTAGTAAATCTATAAAGCACTGTCGTGATACCTTTTTCAATACAAAATTAATTGCATCTATACCAGACATAGTAAACATTGGAAATATGACAGAAGAATTCGACATACTTTATGTAGGTGCGTCAGCTGTTTGTTTCAGCGCATGTGAACAAATACGAGTACCTAACCTATCAAGTGGCTGGCTCAAATGATGACGTCATTGATGAATTACTTTTGCACTTCTGAAATATCGTATTTCATGTAATTCCCTACAGCACATTGAAACGAAGTAGGCTAGAAAACTTTGTACATTGTTTTCACATTTGAAAACTACTAAAATTAGAACGCGCTTATAACTTTAGGAAATCTTTCCGAATTTCGATCGGAATCCTACCTTCCTTAAAAATATTCGCTTATAATAATATCACGCTCGTATCGTAATTCCTGATTTAAAGTCCCAAGATGGATATGGTGAACCGTATGGTAACAGATGAACAGTCTAGGGAATACTATCCCTTAGTCGACTTTTCTAACATGCTCTATAATATTAGTAGGATAATAAGAACTTCTTGGGCTTGGCAAAACTATAGCACAGGTACTCTGAGTACCTGTGCCTTCATTCCATTCCTTGTCTCTTATGTCAATCAATAACTGCACACTGATTGACTGATCAGCCTCGCAAGGCCGCCAAATTGAACAAGAGTTTGTTAAACTTTAAACATAAACTAAAGGCCTTTCACCATCTATAGTAGATGATTTATACAGCGTCAGGAGGCAACTTTTACCTTCACAAACGGGACGCTGTAGTGCCCGGGATGAATTAAGGTGGAGTAGGCATGCCCAGTACCTATTCCATTCTCTCAATTTAGACGGCCTAGTCCGCAGGAAAGACATGGTTAATACGTGCGGAGCTAACTAAGCCGCGGGTTTCCTCACGATGTTTTCCTTCACCGTTTTAGAGTACTGGTATAGCGCACACACAAACTTTAAACATAAGAAGAGGGAAAGAAGATATAAGTATTACATACTACTCGTACTACAGTTTCTACGCCCGGTATCACGTCCTATCGATCACTTGGCATGACAATCGCCAATCTGTCGAATAAAAAGCAAAAGTAAAATCATCCACAAGAAATGTCGGCAAGTCGTGATTCAAGTGATTAAGACGTGGTTTAGACCACCTTTGAACCCTTCTTTTTGCACTATTGAAAAAATCATCAACATCGGTAAAAAAACTGGCAGAGATATCGTGAGGCATAGAAAAACAGCCGAAATTAGAACTGACTCCTTCCTTTCTCTTAAAAATAGACTAAAAAACTATTTACCTCAGCACTTATTAGTAAGACATGAGGTAAATAAGTTTTTGAATTCTGCACATTACCACGAAAAAGAAACCCAAGATGTTCCAAGCTTTGCATAATTGGATTAGTGTAAATACTTTAAATCCTTCTTTTGAGACATTTCAAGTGTGAGTGAGCACGTGACAAAACATAATAAGATTAGAGTACGTCGATAATTTAGTGGGATTAACGGTTTATTATTCGACGTCGTAAGAAACCATTCAAATACATATTTTGTGGAATCACGTCTGATACTCTAGTTCGAATGACATTACCCCGATGTTCATTAGGATCGGAACATATTTTTTTCTTTTCCACTTACATCATTCGTAATTTTAGTATTCACGCCTTATATTTCTTCCAAGACAGGGTGTTGTGGTATTATGGTTTCGATATCCGATATAAGGAATAATACCTCTAAAGCCATGGACAAGAAATGCAGTTTTATCACAAAAAAAAGATTACAAACCTACATAGGTTCCATTTAGTTCAAACCTATGTCCTAGATCACCAATGAGATGGACGGACCAAGCAAAGGCTGAATGGTTCACTACACGAGTGTACTAGAAAGGCCACCATCAGAGACGAATGGCGCAGAACTGTGAAGCGAGCCACTACTCCTGAGCTGACGACCACGACCACTGTCAAGATTGTAGCTACTAAGATATCAGGTTGCATTCAGGTTGAACGGAACCCTCATTGCGCTAGCTCTACAACTTGTCCAATTTCTTCCGACAGATGAATAATCACGTTCAACTTTTGTGACTGTCTACAAGCAGTGATGTGAGGAGTGCTTTTACAAAACAAAAGCTATACTCCCAAGCGTATGGAAACAGGGTTGCCGAAAGTCGATTGTCTCCGCGACCCAGTTGCTCTCATTTGTCAACTTACCCGAGCCTCTGAACCATCACAAGTGGAGCGTTTTCTATTTGTCTTCAATGACTTCTGTATGGAACCTGTCTCAATGATAATTGATTGAAGAAGTGCTATTGTCTTGTCTTGCACTTGTAAGTTTCGAAAGAAAAATGTGCGTACACTTCTAAAACTAAGGCCTTTTACCATCTATAGTAGATGATATACAGCCAGGCGGCAACTTTTACCTTCACAAACGGGACGGTGTAGTGCCCGGAACAAGTTAAGATGGAGTAGCACCTATTCCATCCTCTCAGCTTAGTCGGCCTTGTCCACAGGAAAGACATGGTCAATACGTGCAGAGCTAACGAAGTCGCGGGTTTCCTCACGATGTTTTCCTTCACCGTTTGAGAGTTCTGGTATAGCGCCTTGGACGAATAAGTTTATTCGTCCAAGTATAGCGCACATAAATTTCACACGTAAACTTCGAACTATAAGAAATCACGTGATATCTTTATATCTGGCAACTTTTTATTGTATGACCTAATGCTTCAACAATTTTTTAACACATTTGTACTTAGTTATTTCTAACTTCCTACATGTTTTTAGCAACAATAACTTGCGTTTAATTTTCAGCGTTCTTTTGATCTTATGTCTTGGTTCATTATTCATTGTGTGACATTTGACTGTCACACATTTAAGTGTGTGACACTCGTACTTAATTCTCACACATTTTAATGGTGAGAACCAAGTCAAATTCTTTTAGTGGTTATCGTTTTCCGTGATCGAGGCACAAACTTAGATCGATAGATAGATAGCAAGATTCCTGAACATTTAGGAGTTCTGAATTTGTCTATGATATTTCAGACTTTTATATTCCTTTTATTTACCTTATATTCAGCTCTCACTTTAATCAATCCTATTTTAATTGAAGCTCTTACATTGATCGGAAAAGTCATTCAACATGATCCATATGTAAAAAAACTGCGTTGATAACTCATCATCATCTTCCTGCCCTTATCCCACTCTATGATTGTGAGGTCGGCACAGCATGACCCTTGGATCATGCTGTAAGAGTTTTGGCTAAGGTGTTTTATGACCGGCCGCCTGCCTGACGTCAACCATCCTTGGGAATACTTGCTTATTGTATCTCATCATGTTGGAGAGGATACTATCCCTTAGTCGACTTAACTGCGTTGATAACTATGAAGGTTCAAAGATATCTTCAATCGTTGTGGAGGTAGATTGGTCTGTCTCCTCGGCTATTGAGACGCACGTCGCGCAACACTGCGCAACCACGCACTTAATGTACTCACGGTTGTTGTGTGCAGAGGCGGACTGCAACCTCAGACCAAATAAAAAGAAAAGTGAAGCCACCTTTTTAACTATGTGTGTCAAGTTTTTGAGGTTCTGTGTTTAGAGTAACCTAAAATTCGTAGTATAATAATTAAGAAACGATGTTATTTGAAGTACTTACAAGTGAAAAGAGATTCCGTGAGACTTTTTATGTGATTTGCTGCTGTTTCTACAAGTCTTCACTACACAGGAAGGCAAAATTCTATTTTTAAATTTTAAGTTTACTAGACGACGACTCGAGAGCGATGAGCATGGTTTTAGTGTAGGTGTGTGCGTGAGCGTGTATGTTTACTTGCAGGAGCACGGTTTTGTGTGGTTTCACTTTTGTTGTTCGCGACGCGCCGTCTTTTCTTTTTGTTTCGTCTGAGACTGCAACTGACTCGGCAATCAGCTTGGATAGAGGTCTTCGTTATGTACTTTTGAAGAAGTCTAATGCATTTATATTTGTATGTTCTGCAAATATTTCTTCCGGGTCTAGGATCATGCTGTGCCGAATCGAAGTGGGATAAAGGCAGGATGATGATGATGGTCTGGGTGTTGTAGTATTTATTTATTATAAGCATGTATTTACGAAAAAAAAGTTCAAAAGTATTCTATTAGCCATCTGGTGCCCATAGTACAAGCTTTGCTTAGTTTGGGGCTAGATGGTGCTGTGTGAAATGTCCACAAATATTTATTTTTATTATTTCGCAGAATAGACTTAACTTTTTAAACTATCATAAGCATGTAACGTGAATTATAATGATTTGATATTTAATTGAGTTTCCCGATATTTCGTCTCAGTTCAGCTTGCTGATAAAGTAAGTCAAAAATAACACAAATGTGAGCCAAGCACCAAATGTAAAGTTTTGACGTGTCTCTAATCAACCCCCTAGACACCATCAACTATCTCGAGAGCCTGAAGATTTGAAAGGATGTCTATCCTGGAGATACAAAGCTGTTTTTTTTTAATTTTTCTCCCGTAAAAACTCGAAAAGCCGTATTTTTCATGCTGGTAACCCTTATATCAAGAAGTGGCAAGTGGCAACCCTATTTGAGGTGCAATAACTCAGTCCAGCTCTGCGCTAGTCCGTGACGCGTAGACGCGAGCCCAGACCAGCATATTAAACCACACATTGGCTCGCTCAACTTTCACTGTTCATTCCGCACACCGCGACTCGCTCTTTGATACTGTAATTAGGGATTTTGGACACAAATAATGACTCTGAGAAATAGCGTGATAAGAGAGCGATGTGGAGTGAAATAAACAAATATTTGTGGACATTTCACACAGTGCCATCTAGCCCCAAACTAAGCAAAGCTTGTACTATGGCCACCAGATAGATGGCTGATAGAATACTTATACACATTTTTTTTGTAAATACATACTACAACACCCAGACCCGGAAGAAATATTTGCAGAACATATAAACATTTCTCCTGTAGCGGGATTCGGGCCCGCGCCATTTGCGTCTCAGCCGAGCACTCAACCGAGGTCGTCTTTTCGTCAAATATTGTGTAGGGAGTCCCTACACAATATGTTTACCAATAGCATATCTATTCTATATCCCTTAATGTTTTCCGGCCACACACACACGCTCATTCATATGTAATTTTACGACGGGTATTTCCTCCAGGCTCTATTGTTGGTCCTTCAATCAGGAATGACTCCGCAAGTATTTCCATTGAATGCAAGACAATGCTTCTACAAGTATTTTACCTAGGTTCATGCATCATGCGCATGGACCTCTGAGTAATAATGGCCCTTATAGAGAACGATACGTACAGAAACGACAAAAAAAGCCGGCCAAGTGAGAGTCGAATTCGCACACGAAGGGCTCCGTATCATTGTACATTCAAAAATATTTCTTGTGGGGCCTCATTGCATTTTTTATTTTATTTTTATTATTCCGCCATTTTTTGATTCCAATGATTTCATTGATTCCACCTACATTTTAATACAAAGCAAAACTAAATAGGTACACATAGTGGCGTGGAGTCGAGTACAAAGTTGAAAGTAAGTTCGTATGAGCTAGTGGCCAACTCTTGTGACGGAGTTTTTAGGCCGCCTAAAGGCCTACATCATGGCTTAACGACTTAAAAGCCGGGACCGGCAATTTAACGTGCCCTCCGAAGCACGGAAGCGCTCAGCTCATAATGCCACTTGCGGTCACCCATCCCAATTATGACCGCGCACGTTTCTTAACTTCAACGATCAATCAAGAGTCTAAGCAAGCTACGGCAAAAGCGCTTCGTTGAAAAGTTGAAAGTAAAAATACGTACGTCTGATCCACAGTCGTTGTTCATTCTTTTGTTCATACTCAAGGGTTCTATAGCAAGTTCTTAGCACTCAGGATAGACCATGATTGATAGAAATCAGCATTGTACAGCACTTTCATCTCAAGGCATTCCTTGTGCCACATTCGCGGGAAGAGACCGTCATACAATACAACATTTTAATGATCTGTGTTTTAAGATAAAACCGAAACATAAAAGCCTCGTAGAATGTTTCTAGAGCAAGTTATCATACTTGTTTTTTATACAATCTTTAGGGAGTCAGCCCTTTTCCTGGCAACCTCGGTGGCGTAGCGGGCGAGTGCTCAGCTGAGACGCAAGAGGCGCGGCTTCGACTCTACGGAAGAAATGTTTGTATGCTCTGCAAATATTTCTTCCGGGTCTGGGTGTTGTAGTTGTACTATAAGTAAGTGTAAACAAAAAAAGAAAGAAATAAGTATTATATCAACTATCTGGTGTCCATAGTACAAGCTTTGCTTAGTTTGGGACTAGGTGACGCTGTGTGAAATGTCCACAGGGGTCCCTGGTACAGCATACATAATTTTTCGAACAGAAAAATCCATTGAGAGCTTCGGTCTAGTGGTAAAGCTACAAATACATATATCAGCATTTAGATTCCGTCCGTATACAACTTGTACCACCACAAAGGTCACATGAATCGGTTGGGAAACGTACCGTTTCCGTAAAAACGGGCCGTTCATGCGCAAGCGTCGATTCGACTCATCGTACAGTGCGTGGCTGTGTATGTGACACAATAAGAGAATTTATCTAAAATTAGGTACCTGGTTGCATTTGTTTTTACAAAACTAAGTGTTGATATACTTAAGAAATACAATTCAGCATTATTTTTCGGTCTGGCCAGCGAAATACAAAAACAAAATATACTCGTATATTTTACAAAAACCTATAGCTACTTAACTTACTAATGCATTTGTTCTTGTGCTCGATTTCACTGATTTATAGAAAGGTCTTCAAAGAACATTTCATCTTTCTATGCTTGCCTGTTAATTAGTTTAGTAATAACACTAAACTAATAACAGGTAGGTAGGGACTTGTGTGGATGTTTGGCTACATATTTTATCCAGGTATATATGTAACCAAATATCTGCCTACGTTCTTACCTATGTTTTTACTATATTGTGTGCTTCTTTCTTTTTTTCTTTTATTGTTTCTGTCATTCTGTCTGTGCTGTGTCTTGTGTGCCAAATAAATAATCTATCTATCTATCTTGTGCCACACCAAAAGCCGAGATGTAGTCACTAACTACACATTACTGTTATTGCTGTGAGAGGGTTCATTGTTTGATATCGGTAATTGTAGCCTTTGTTTCAATACCACGGTGATATTATAATTGTTTTCACTGCCGCTTTTTTATTTCCACCAAAAGTTCTTGAAAATATTCTCACATATATTACTGCTATATATTTTCACAACATGAATCATTGGCCATTGATCGTATCCTATTACCTAAGCCTTAGACTGAGATCTGTGTTTCTATGATTAATTTTAAAAGATTATAGTGACTGTAGTATAAAAGAAAAAAAATCCCTTAAAGAAATATTTATGCGGCGGAATGAAAAGGTTTGTCAGTTTTCAAAATGATTCGTTTGACGTTTCGCGAAACATGTTACCTTTTGAATCTAAGGTACAGAACAAACTGTTGCATAGAAAATTATGTTTAACTGCTCGAAAACAAAATTCAAATTGACGCGCATGAAACTTTCACGTTTGACAATTTATCGTGTCATACAGGATAGTATGTTTTATTAAATTAAAACCATAATTGATTCTTACACTAGTGCAAACGAATACCGACCTCAAAGTGACGAACCTTTTCATTCCGTGACTGTACTGGTAATTCAGCTCGCACTTGGCCGGTTTTTTTTTCTCAGGGACTTTTTAATGGTCCCGGGTACGTAGCGCCCCGCAGGGTTGTAAGGTATTTGAAGGTAGGTAGTAGCCGCAAAGTTACGTGGCGCGTATGGTTATGCCTGAAGGCTTGCGAATCCAATTTGACACACAGAACAGTAATTAAGTAGAATTGGCAAAAACTCGATTCCGCGGCGGAAGTGAAGCACAGTTTCCGCCATCTATTCCCATCTATTGTCAATTGTACGCAATTAAATGGGTAGAAAGCATAGTTTACAAATGTTCCTCGAAGATTATGTTTTATTCACACAGGTGATGTTATGCGAGTTCACTCGTAAATGTGGTTTATGATGTACTTTGAAAAGCATTGTCTGGACAAAAAAAGAATGGTGATTTTTTTATAGTTTTACTCACATTTGGAGTATTCAACTGTCAAACTTAGAAATTTTAGTTGATTAATCAGATATTTTGTAATAGCTTTTAAAACCATTTTTTCTTTTAACAGATTTTTTAATTTATCAACTGATAGTCATCTCGCTTGGGACTTTGTTATAGAAGCGTACACATTGCCCTTTAAATGATTTGTCAACTTTATCTAGCCTAATCGTGGGTCACACAGTGTCAGAAAACGTTTATTACGTGCCTACAAGTTTAAAGTTTTAAAGTAGTAAATAAATAATAATAAATAAACAACACCCAACAGTCACATACATAGTCCTGACCCCACACTAGGATTCCCTGTGTCGTGGGTATCAAAAACTACGAGTACCATGGTACCACATCACCCAGACCCGGAAGAAATATTTGCAGAACATGCAAACATTTCTTCCTGTGGGAATCGAACCCTCGCCTCTTGCGTCTCCGCCGAGCAATCGCCCGCCACGCCAACGAGGCCGTCGGTCGTAGCCTGCCGTCTACCGTTTAAATGTCTCTGGGCCCCGAACTAAGTCTAAATAGCCTGTATTACTCCTTTCGATCTCACCATGAAACATTACTACATAGACTGTTACACCTTGTCCCCAGGAGTTGCAACAAGAGAAGCACCTACTCCGGCGGCGACTGGACACGACGCAGGGCGAGTATGAGTCCAGGATCCTGGAGCTCCACAATGACATCAAGGAGCTTACTGCCAAGATCGGTACCCGGGACACTTCTGTCAAACAGGTAACCATGCTTCTTTCGGTTCTAGGTTTTGTGTTACTGTCATCATCATCATCTTCCTGCCCTTATCCTACTGAATTTGGGGTCGGCACAGCATATTCCTTGGATCATGCTGTAAGAGTTTTGGCTAAGGTGTTTTATGACCGGCCGCCTGCCTGACGTCAGCCCTCCTTGGGAATACTTGTTTATGGTCGACTTTTACGCCATGCTCGGGAAGAGAAGCAGCTGGACGCATTTTATGTTTTTTCTTTAGTCCCAATTCAGCAAAGATGGTTTTGTGTTACTGTAAAAAGTTATTTATTTTAAAATATAAAATTACACAGTATCTCTTTAGCTGCTGTAGCCGTGCTAAGATCTAGACTTGTGTTACTGCAGATACTGGTAGTTTCTGTCTACCGACATAAGGACGGCACAGGGAATCCTAGTGTTACGTGACTTTGGGGTGTTAGCTTGATGGGGCTGTATGAAATGGCCAGCAATAAGACAAGCAATATTTTCTTTCTTCCTTAGATTCATTGAACTATATAGTAAGGTGGGTCCAGCAGTGGGACGAAATGATGTTGTAGATGCAAGCAACTGAAAGCAAGATTTCTTGTTCCGATTAATTTTAACCAAATTTTTGCTCGTTTTGTTTGTTCCGATCCATCTTAACTTTTTGTTCGTTTTGAAATGCTAGAAACGTTAGATTACGAAAAATTGCATTTTCAGTAAATTGTGCAATTTGTAACGGTAGCCATTTCTTAGGACCAAATCATAAATCTACTTCAGAATCCAATTTGAATGCAATTGACTTTATATTTCCACAGGTGTACTAATGACACATACATTAATCTAAGTCTAATGTCCTAGAGAATGGTCCTGTAATGTGTTCGTCGCTTGGAGGACGTCCTCATCATCAGTACTTCCTTTTACTCAATACTGCTTTGCATGGTATACAAATTCAAACACTAAATGATTTATAAAAATACTAGCTGCCGCCCGCGGCTTCCTTCGCGTGGTACCCGTATAAAAAATGGCCTATATTTTAATTGATCGTTTAAATCCGTTCAGCCGTTTAGGCGTGATTGAGGCACAAACATACGAACATCCTCACAAACTTTCACATTTATAATATAGTAGGATATCCTACTAATATTAAAGTGGGCATAATGGGCATGTCATGCGGAGAGATTAATGTCATGCTTTTCTATATTCTAAGATGTCATGTGACGAGAAGAATGTTAAAGAAAATGGATGGATACATAGGCCTCTTTGTATAAATATAGCTAAATATATGCAAAACCTTTTAAGATTGTATTTTTTTATTATTTTACTATATTTAACGCATGTTATTAAAATTATTTTTTCATGGAGCGCAACACAAAACAGCACAAAACATAGAACAATATGGCGGGGCGGAAGTAAGTTAAATATTTTAACAGTTGTTGACAAGTACACAAATAAGTAAAATGGCTCCATTTCGTTCGCGTAGAATCGAAATGTTCATAATGAAGCTGTCAAAATCATAAAACTGTCAAAATACTAAAGTGACAGTGGCAGCTACGAACTATTTCACTGTTATAGTCACCCAGCACCTCAGAACAATAAATACACAGCACCCAGGAAAATATGTTACCATTGTAAAATATCTTCGCATATTAAACATTTTTCGAGTTCGAGTATTTTTTTCGAAATTCACTGATTTTTTCAGTATTTTTTTGGTGTAAATATTATATTATTTATTGATATTTTGTTTCGAGACGGTTCATAACGTACCGGTTATGGAATGATAAAGTGAGCGGAAACCCTTACAGGCTATTTCAATAATATTACAAGTAAAACAATAGCTTCGGCCCTGACCCTAAGGCAGTAGAACAAAAACTCTTTTGTCCAAAACTTAGTTTAGTCACAATTAACAGATTGGACAGAACCCACTGTGAACTAAGCCAAGGTTAGTTTGAGGCGCTACTGGCAGTCAGGGGCTCGTTGTAATAAAATAATTACTTATATTCTCTTTAATGATTAATAATACACATTTTTTAATAAACTAAGACCATCTATAGTAGATGATTAATACAGCGTCAGGAGGCAACTTTTATCTTTACAAACGGGACACTGGCTGTAGTGCCCGGGACGAATTAAGATGGAGTAGGCTTGCCCAGTACCTATTCCACTCTCTCAGCTTAGTCGGCCTTATCCACAGGAAAGACATGGTAAATACGTGCGGAGCTGACTAAGCCGCGGGTTTCTTCGTGATGTTTTCCTTCACGGTTTAAGAGTACTGGTATAGCGCACGTAAATTTGCACAGAAAATTCCATTGGTACACGATCGGATTACCGGTCACCGATTAAGTACAGATACTAATGCCTAAGTCTGTATGTAAGTTCCAATATTTTCACTTTATTTTATTGTATGTTTCTATTGTGTAATAATAGGTACCTATTTATTTTTATTTACAAAGACAGACTACAATAACATTAAAAACTTTAAGGTAATCGGTATAATAAATAAGAAATAAAAATGAGCTCAGTTTTCTAAGTTCGCGTACAGATAGAAAACAGAGCTCATCATCATCATCAACTTCCTGCCCTCATCTCACTATGTGTGGGGTCGAGTAAGAGTTTTGCAAAACTCTTAGCCATGGCTAAGGTGTTTTATGACCGGCCGCCTGCCTGACGTCAACCCTCCTTGGGAATACTTGCTTATATCGCATCATGTTGGAGGATAGTCGACTTTACCTTTAGTCGACTTTTACGACATGCTCGGGGAGAGAAGCAGCTGAACGCATTCTATGTTTTTTCTTTATTCCCAGTCCAGCAGAGAAGTAAATAGAAAACAGAGCTCATAACAACAAAATCAATAAATATTTCTATTATCTGCTTTATTATTAATCTCACATGACGTCACCCTATCAAAGGTTTTGACTGAAAACCAGCGCTACTTTGTAACTTTTATGCTAGCTTAGAAGCATTACGCTGAGTTGATACCTTTTTCACTGGCCTGCACGACACAGAGTGGGATCAATAGGCACCTAGGTAATGCCTAGGTCTTCCCCTTCCAATCTATTTCTTCGATGTTTCGCCTACATCGTGACCTTGTCCGGAAACTATTGTTGTGAACGTGCCGGCTACTTCTAAGATCTTAATCCTATTTATATTCGGCACCTACCTACCTACTTTAATAGCTTTGCCATGTCCTTGGTCACGTTTTTGTAAGTCACCTTTTGGGTAAAAACTTTCGTGTAATACTCCTTGCACGTTTTTCTAAGTACCTGGTTGAACCATGCCAATGCTAGCTTTGTTATGGTACTTGAGTGTACTTATTGGATGTGATTATGGAGCAGTCATAAAGTTCGAAGACAGTTGTCTAGTGCACGAAAGGAAGGCGCACTTTAAATCCTTCCACCACACTAGGTCGAAAGAACTAGTGACACTTTTATACATACATACATAATATTATTACGCCCGTATCCCTAATGGGGTGGGCTACAGTAATCATGAGAAACTTGTAGTCACTCCTGATTAAATGTCCTAAGATGGATTATGGTGACAGGTGATCAACCCATCGCCCATATCGGTCCATCATGACCCCTTAGTCAACTTTTACAACATGCTTAGGGAGAGAAGCTGGACGCATTCTATGCTTTTTCTTTACTCCTAGTCCAGCAGAGAAATAGAAAAGAGTTTGATATATTTATTTAAACAGAGTGCTAGTACAACTAGGAAACACGTCACATGGCCTCCAGTGACCATCATTACTAAGGTCAACACCAAGGTTAGGTAATACTTAGTTATGGGAGTTTTCCAGCGTGTACACCTGGTGAAAGCTTTCAGGGTCGATAGAGCAATTAGCGCCACGGGCGCACCCAGCCCGATGTTATTCCATTGGGCATTACTTAACACTTTATAAATTGTTTTACGACCTGTTAATAAACAGCTGAATGGAGGTGGTTGACAATGCTGTCGATTCTATCTAAGGATATTAAACTATTACTTTACTGACCGACTGATTTACGATCAATGCAAAGCCTAAGCCATTAAGTCCCAGAAGAAACTTGGAGGCTATACACACACATACACATATTATCACGCCCGTATCCCTAATGGGGTGGGCAGAGCCACAAGTAAACGTAAGAAAACTTGCAGCCACTTCTGATTTAAAGTCCCAAGATGAATATGGTGAACCATGGTTACAGGTGATCAGCCCATCGCCCATATAGATGGTCCATTTAGGAGAGGTCTATCCCTTAGTCGACTTTTACGACATGCTCGGGAAGAGAAGCAGCTGGACGCATTCTATGTTTTTTCTTTACTCCCAGTCCAGCAGAGAAGTAATCTCTCAATAAATGGAGGCTACAATTCTAATAATTATGATCTTTTTTTTCTTATTTATTTTGGGGACCTTTATCGCATCGCGACCATGTCGGTCCCATAGGGATACCTACGATAACTATTCCCCAATCAGCCTATATGTAGCCTGACAGCTGTATCAGATGATGTAGGGGAGTAATAAAAAAGGAAATGCCGAAATTCAATTAAGTATCTACTTACAGGAGGATGCAGCGGGAATATAAAGTTTTTATGAAAAACATACTCAACGCGGAAAAAGTTGTTCTACTATTTGTGTGTTCCTAAACTAGTTTAGTAAACTTCAGAGAAAACGGAATTTTGCTCTCAAAAGTGAAACATGCTTACCAAGGGCTAAGTCGGATTTCTTCAATCTTTCGGTAGAAATTGCAAGCACAGCCAAGCGTGGACTGCCTCGTATCTTACACCAAAACAATGTCGCAATGGATGGTCACGGTTAAGACGTCCTTCCCAAGCTATTAAAAAAGTTTCGCAAATCTCCGAAAGCATACCAACTCTATTCCTAACCATTTAAGACCCAGATTCTTTCAGCAGGCGGTTTCCAGTTTGTGATATTTTTTGATGACATTATGGACTTTAAAGTTGGGGGATAGAGGCTAGTTTTCTGTGGCAGATGGTACGGTTACAACCATTAACGCGATTAACCAGGCTTGCTTAGAACAATGCAGTTCTGTACGGCTAAGCATTTGATTACATTATTGGGGAGTTTAATCTATGGATGTAGGTAAGCTTGTTCCGGTGCTCAGTTCCTGAATCTTCTTATCTCGACAATAAAACACTGGTGGGGTGGTCTAGTGGTGGCCTCGCCTTCCGATCCTAAGGTCGTGGGTTAAATCCAGTTGTGCACCAAAAAATTATTCTGTTCAATCTACGATTACTTTTTTAGGTACCCATTTTAAGGGTTGTTTTGAAAAATTTTGAAGCATCTGTCCATTTATTTTGCATTCATAATAGGTACACACTAATAGTACCGCTCGCCCTTTAAAAAGTTTCAGTACAAACTTTGATAGGTACCCCATTTCACTTCTTTTTAATAGTTGTTTTGAAAAATCCTGAAACATGTGTCCATTTATTTTGCATTTGTAGTATCCAAACCGAGTTTCAAGCCAATCGCACCACGCGTTAAAAAGTTCCATACAAACGTTTTCACCCCTATTCACCCTCTTAGGGGATGAGTTAAAAAAATGTCGCCTTAGTGGGTGGCTTTGCTATATAAGGAAGCTACCTTCCTTTCAGCTTTCTAGCTTCAGCGGTTTCGGCTCGACGATGTTGAATCGATAGATATGTGACAGTTGGGTGCTATATATAGCCCCCCTGATCAGGAGGTCTAAGTATCTAAACGTCCAACGGCACGAAACGTCTAATAAGCAGTAAGCCTAATGAGCAAAATGTCCTTGTAGCAAAATGTCCAACTATCAGATGGTCTGTATAGCAGAACATCTTTTTAGCAAATCGTCAGATTCTCAAAATATCTGTATACTCAAGCACAAAATGCAGTTTTCAACGTGTTCCGAAGTAGTAATTTTTCATAATAAATTCTGTTTATGTTTAAAAGAGTTTTATTGAACGTTCTTTTGTCAACAGCGTGATGAGGAGAAAGCCAGCCTGATAGCAGAACTGACGGCGCAAAATTCGAGGCTCACGACGCAGTTGAAGGAGTCCTCGGCCACGGAGGCCAGCCTCCTAGCCCAGCTGGAAGGTCTGAAAGACCAGTGTTCTATGAGGAAGACCAGTTTACAAGTACGTATAAACTTCTGGATGAATATAATTATTAGCTTTTTAAGTATACGTATTTGGTTCCTTCGTAAGTTACCAAACTTCTAATCTTACGAATAATTTGCACTGGTGGTCTAGTAGTACCTTCCGATCCTAAGTTCGTGTGTTCGTGCACCAATGGATTTATCTGTTCGAAAAAATTATGTGCGCTATATCAGTACTCTCAAACGGCGAAGGAAAACATCGCGAGGAAACCGGCATATCGTAGAACTTAATAAGTTCGAAAGCATGTGTACGAAAGGAGCCTTTGAGGCGCACCTTAAAATCCTTTTACCACAGTTGTTCGAAAGAACTAGTGACACGATTACTTGGACGAATACACGATTAATAGTAACTAGCTGCCGCCCGCGGCTTCGCTCGCGTGGTACCCGGATAAAAAATAGCCTATATGTTAATCCAGTACATGTTCTATGTATATTCCAAGTTTCATTCAAATCCGTTCAACCGTGTAGGCGTGAAAGAGTAACAAACATCCATACATACAAACTTTGTCGTTTATAATGTTAGTAGCATATTACGAATCCAAAAGTATGTTTGTATTTAAGGATACTTATGTTTGCGCCTATATCGTTTAAACTGAGTGGGACTGTTCGAATTCTGATAAAGTTATACCTCAACCTTCTCAGGACCATGTAACAAGCCTGGAGTCTCTCAAATCGGAGCTGGCTATGATGGGAGACAAGCGAGCCGAACTGGAGCGGCGTCTGACGTCCTCCATGCACGACAAGGACAACCTGATGCAGCAACTGGACGAGGCCAACGACAGGATAGTAGCTCTCGAGAGACAGCTCAAAGAACAGGTAAGGAACTGCCGGCAACAGGCTCCATGTGAGTCGGTGACCGCTCACAGCTTTACAGGCACAGAAGGCGGCTTCTTCAAGATGGATTTGGAGGCAACTAGCACAAGTTCACAAGCCCTGGGTTCAACCAGACTTTGATCTGATCACGTTGAATCAGGAGTGGCTCCAAGTTTTCTTCTGATTTGTGGCTCTGCCCATCCCAGGGATACGGGAGTTACTAAGAATACGGGCGTGATAATATTTATGTAGGCATGTAAATATGTAATACATAATAACCACACCATTTTGCCCCTTCTATGTTTTTGTTCCATCCAATCCATCCTAGTTTGCCTGGCAGAGATCGCTTTTAGCGATAAGGCCGCCCGTTACTTTTACCATTCTCTTTGTCTATTTTTGTAAGTTTAATATTGTATGGTAAACAATAAATTGTTATCTGTCTATCTGGCGACCTCGGTGGCATGGCAGGCGAATGCTCAGCTGAGACGCAAGAGGTGCGGGTTTGATTCCTGCTGCAGGAGAAATGTTTGTATGTTCTGCAAATATTTCTTCCGGGTCTGGTTGTAGTATTATAAGTACGTATTTACAAAAAAAAGTATGTATATATTCTATCAGCCATCTGGTTCCCATAGTACAAGCTTTGCTTAGTTTGGGGCTAGATGGCGCTGTGTGAAATGTCCACAAATATTTATTTATCTATCTATGTAGGAAAACACGGAAAATTCAACTGTACATCATAATGTACAATTGAATATCCGAGGTTTCCTAACGCCTGAATGTTAAATCTCTGTATATTGATCAGAGATGCCCATTAACCACTGCGTTAAAAAAAGGCCTAAGGCCTATTAATGCCTATTAAGGGCCTTTAGTCGGTCTAAAAAACTCCGTCACTAGAGTTGGCCACTAGCTCATACGAACATACATACGTCACTGCGTTTCACTGCGTTTCAGAATCTACTCACATTCCGTGCCTTACGCTATTAAAACAAATGAATACTCTAATTTAATTTTCTCTTGTTCACATTCTCACCGAAATACCACATTGGTTGCCCTTTCACCAACATTACCCGACTAGATAAAAGGGGGTAATGCGTTCCGTGTAATATCCGCTGGTTTGATACGAGAACAATGGTTGTAATTAAGAACTAATCTTGCCTCGAAGGTTCGCGTTGGGCAATACCATCACTTTACTCTATTATGTTACTACTACGAGGCGTGTCTAGTTCTTTCAAACTCTATTATGTTAAACGGAAACAAAAACTTTGTATGCCAGTAACTTGTTGAATAGAAAGAAATCGTAATCGAGTAGACATAGATTTTTGAATACAGATGTAGAGTCAGAATGGAAGGAACTTTTACGTTACGGACTGATAAACTTAAATGTTAATTTAAATTGTTATTCGATTAGTAGTTGTAAAAATGACAGGATATTTTTAATCTTAAATGCACATTGCAAATATAAGCCATTTTTATCATCATCATTTCTGCCTGGTATCAATCACCCACTGCTGGTTAAGTATAGACCTTCTTTCGATTTTGCCAGCCATAGTCTTAGAAGAATGAAATTAGGGTATATTCTTTATTTATGATCTAAAAAACAAACTCTCGAAAAACAATAATAATAAATATTTGTGGACATTTTACACAGCACCATCTAGCCCCAAACTAAGCAAAGCTTGTACTATGGGAATCAGATAGTTGACAGAATACTTTTTTTTGTAAATACATACTTAAAATACATAATATTACAACACCCAGACCCGGAAGAAATATTTGCAGAAATGCAAACATTTCTCCCGCAGCGGGAATCGATCCCGTGCCTCTTGCGTCTGAACCGAGCACTCGCCCGCTACGCCACCGAAGCCTCGATAGAATCCGCGTTTATGCCAGTAGCTCGCACTTAGATATGGTATCACAGACATTATTGTAAATGATTCCATTGCCAAAACAACTCATTATTTCCATGCGTTGTTACAATACAGTAGAATAACTAATGAGTCGTCGTTAGCGCTTATTGGTTCGGTTGATAAGCCTTCATTTCCATTGCACTTGCTTCCTATCCAGTCGGTTTGTGATACTCGGGTTCAAATCGCGTGTACTGAATATCAAATTGCAACTTTTAAAATTGTTTATTTCCCAAAAGTGTTACGAGTAAGTGCACACAACTAATGATTACTTAACAAGTTTGCGAGCGAGTGTGCGTTGTGGTGGGTGTATCGAATAAATGTCTGTCTATGTCTATGTCAAATTGTCCATGCCATCGATCGATGGTAAAATGGATTGGTCGACGTCGATCAATAGTTTCTACCACACTAATCGATCGATCATCAATCGATGGTAGAATGGATTGATCGACGTCGATTGATCGTCAATTGAGCCATCGGTCGCATCCAGTCTTTTCTTGTCTGCATTTGCGTCTCCGTAAATATAATATCTACTAATAACAAGGCCGACGGTCGTACTGGCCAACAACAACGGGTTTTCTTCTGAATACATTTTGGAAGATACTGATGGAATATAGCCGGCCGTTTTATCGACCGGTATCCGTCGGTCAGTCAAAGCTACCACACCAATCTATAGACGTCCAATAACCGCTTCGATCGGCGTTCGCAAACTTCATAGGCACATAAGTACTTAGGTAACTAGGTACCATACGAGTGGAACCGCCGGCGATTGATAGTAGTAATATAAAGTACGAAAGCTCTTTATAACTCCTGAGGATACCCACCACCCCGTTCGATAATCGCATCGTCACTATCCCGACATGAAAAGAAAAACCAAAGCCCTCAAAAGTTTGCTTCTCTTTTGCCTGAACGGTTAGACGGCTTGGTTAAGGAAGTAAGACCTTAAGTTAAGAGACCCATGAGATATACAGTGTGATCTTTTTCCCCAGGAACACCTATACCAGAACACTCTGAAGGAGTTAGAAAGGCTGCAGAGATCCCACGACACTCTAGCAGAACGCATCGGCGGGCCCGAGACCACGGAACTAAACACCACCACCAGGTTGGTGTCAACGGCTGAAAGGTTTATGGGTTATATTTTAAAAATAAAAATAGCCTATATATTAATCCAGTACACGTACTATGTATGTTCCAAATTTCATTCCAATCCGTTCAGCCGTTACAGCGTGATTGAGGCACAAACATCATCACATCCTCACAAACTTTCGTGTTTATAATATTAGTAGGTTATTTGAAATGGTAATATAACGATATAATTATTATGTTTGTGAGTTAAATCTTTGACAAGTTTGTTCTTATTGAAAACAAATAAAACCGGCCAAGTGCTAGTCGAAATAGCACATGAACGGTTCCGTACCATCGTACATGTATTTTTTAATATGACTATGTATTTTTAAATAGGTAATTGATTATCTAATTAGCATGATCTTCGTGTACGAATTTGACTAGCCATTGATCGGTTTTATTTATTTTAATTTTTTACGTACATAGGTATTTGATTTTTTTTTAATATTTTCAAGGGTGGCGGGAAATCCAAGAGTTAAATAAAAAAAGTTTTTCAGGAGTTTTCAAAGTTCAGTTCAGCATGCAAGAACATTTTGATCGAGTAGGTAACAAAAAAATAAGAAGTATGGTAAAACCCATTAAAACAGAATTAAAATTAATTTCTCCTGGCGTCCGTGAAAAATGGGTGACGTGAAGAGTGTTATGGAGGAATAAGGGGGGGATGGAGATGTAATGAGAGTGAATGAAGCGAAAGATGTATGTCATGATCAAATGGAGATCCACGATCTCTGCCTACCCCTACAGAAAACAGGCGTGATTTATGTAAATAATTATATTGTTCATGTCTACGAATAGGTCGCTCCACGCGGAGATGGAGTCAGGTCCTGATGAGGAAGACTCCGGCTGGCTGAGGAGCGAGGCTGTGCAGGTCTACAAGCAGCTGAGGGCGCTGGCGCTGCAGCTGAACACTGGACATGATGATGACTCAGGTACGTACACGATACACTAGCGGAGTACATTAGCGGGCTGGAGACCAGGTCGCTCAACGTCGCGACCAGGTCGCTCAACACCGCGACCAGGTCGCGAACATTACCAACACCCTCATATTCTCAGAAACATTCTTATTTATAATATTAGTAGTTCGCGTTCTTAAATAACCTACCTAAATGTTCACTGTCAAAATGTATTTCAACCCAAAGAAGGGCGCCCTACATCTGAGTCAAGGCTGCATTGCCAAATCGCTAACCAGTGCTTATTATAACGCTATCATTCTACATCAAATACCCAAAACATCAACATTTAAATTTACCAAACGAAACTGAGACTTATAGCGATAGAGTAAAAGCCACAATGGTACTCAGAAATGCTGAATTTGCCACGCGAAACGGGATCTTATAGATAAGGTTATAAAGGTCATGATGGCAGTCCCATTGCCCTACAAAACGGTCACGCAACAACTAAGGTGCTTTTTTGCATTTCCGTGTTGGATCGTGGGTAACTCTACCGATAAACGAAGGGCTGGAATTCTGCTCATTTGCAAACATTTGCGGCAATCTGATTATTCGTTTATACCTCTAATACTGATCGTATCATTATGAATAAGTAAGGAGTGGGCGTTGAGGTGACTTCTGACAGAGGGAAATGGAAGAGGAATACATGTTGTGAAATAAGGGCAGGGAAATGATGACCTGATCGTAAAACCGGCGGTGATGTCTTACACAACTCTGCTATTTTGTACCGGGACAATGTCAGTTACTTCTCTGCTGGACTGGGAGTAAAGAAAAACATAGAAAAGAGAACTTATTCTCTCCCCGAGCGTGTCGTAAAAGTCGACTACAGGATAGTATATATTCTTAGTATTCACTCCTTTCTTTCTCAGATCAACATTTACGCAATCAATCCATCTCTTCTTTGGTCTACGAAACCTTTGTATGACAATTATCCCTCCAAATATCACAGGCACATTGCCCGTAAAAAAGCTATTTACCTACTTTTCGTTTGTATTTTGTTTCACACGTTTGCATAAACGTGAATTTTGTAGAAAAAGGATATTCAAGATTTATGACTCAAGTCTGACCACATGAATACAAATACAAGCCTTGATTTCCTGTTCTGAAGTGAGATCATCGCGCTCAAGATGACCGAATCCCACGCTCCCATGAGTGGTTTTAGCCATAAAGAGATGTTTTCTATACCCGCCATTTCAATGTCTCTACCAGTAGCACAGATCAGCAAAAATAGACAAACAAAATTCTAGCATAAGCGATTCCATTTCTACAATCGTCGACGCCTAATTTTTTAATCTATCACAAAAAATATCTATTAGGAGTTTTAAATAAGAAATGAAAGGTCGGCCCTCTGTTAACGTAGGCCCGATTGATCGAATTGTTGTTGTTGCTGTATTTTTCGAGGCTGCTTCGAATTCGTGGACACGTGGAGGTCGCTAGTAACATTTATGCTTCATGCATGAAGGGTTTCAAAATGATTCTAACACTTTTACGTTTTCTTGAATTTAAAAACAAGCCGATTTCAATATTATGAATGCAAAATGCCACTAAGTACCTTCAACTTTTAGCTGCTATCCTTTGTCTTGAAAAGGCAAAAGGCTCACGGCGCTGTCTTAATCGCACCATGGAATACTTTGGCCATATCGCGAGGTGGAACCCGGATAGCATGGAGAAACTCACCATCACAGGGAAAATCGAAGGGCGAAGGCCAAGAGGTCGCAGCCCCATGCGCTGGACTGACCAAACCCGCACCACACTCTATACTCCGCTCCACAACGACATTCATGTACCAGTGGATCGGACCAGATGGGAAACCCTTCTCATCATCATCTTCCTGCCCTCATCCCACTCTATATGAGGTCGGCACAGCATGATCCAAGGATCATAAGGATCATGCTGTGAAATAGGACCAGATGGAAAACCCTAGTGTCGGAAAAAATCCTAATAAGAGGTCGCAACCCTCAGTAATGAGGAATCGACTTATACAGAGAGAGAAATTTGTTTGCAAATGAAATTCATAATGAAATTCACAGATAATATGTCCACAATTTTTATTTTGTGCATCCCTACAACATAATCAGTCAGATAGTCAACTTCATAAGAGGTTAATATTATACTAACTTCAGTCCTACCTCCGGTTTTGTCATCTCTGTTAGTCACGGTTCCTCGTCACGAGCAATGTCACAGAGTGAGTGATAGTTACTTATGTCATGCTCACGACCGATTTCAATCGGGAACGTTGCTAAATATATACCGTGTCACTAGTTCTTGCTAACTCACCTTGCAAGTCGTTGACCTCGAAACCCCATTAAGTTAGAGATTAGAAAAAATACTCTTTAAAATACTGTAATGATGTAATGAAAGGAAAAACTCATCCAAAACTTAGAAGTTATCTCCTTGCGCGTTTCGTCCATTTAATTCATCTTTAATATACAAACTCTTACGTTACTGACTGATTGACTGAATGATTAATTGACTGATTGACTGACAATCAATGCATAACCAAAACTATAAGTCAGAAAGTTGGAGGATATATTCCTGTTATAGTGTAGGACACTAACCCCCGAATACTCAAACGCGACTCAGAATTGAGCACGTCTTAAGTCACGGTTTTTTGACAGTTTTTGATGAAAATCTGTCAAAAATTCGTCACTTGAGACGTGCTCAACTCTGAGATGCGTTTGAGTATTCGGGGGTAAGAAATGAATTCCCTAAATTCAACAGCGACATGGTCGTAACAGCAACACAAAAAAATGTGAGAATTAAACTGGTACATAATACCATTCCCAAAGTCTGCGCTAGAGTGGTTTTCAAACCGGTTTGTAAACAATGTTTGCATCGCAAACTGTTTTTCTTTGTATTGTTACAAAATCTTGTTATCTAAACTAGTGGTTAGCTCTGTCTGATTGTTGCTGATGCATCTGATAAACTATCGTCTAGAGAGTCAGCTCTATAATTTAAGTTTGTTTTGGGATCGGATTTCATGGGATTGGAAAGCTAATTATCCTCGTACTTTAGCTATAATAGTATATCCTTGTAGCTATAATAAATAAATAAATATTTATGGACATTTCACACAGCGCCATCTAGCCTTAAACCAAGCAAAGCTTGTATTATGGATACCAGATGGCTGATAGAATACTTATATACTTTGTTTTTGTAAATACATACTTATACTATAATACTACAACACCCAGACCCGGAAGAAATACTTGCAGAACATACAAACATATCTCCCGTAGCGTGAATCGAACCCGCGCCTCTTGCGTCTCAGCCTAGCACTCGCCCGCCGGCGCCACGCCACTGAGGTCGTCAATCGTCTGATAAACTATTGTCTAGAGAGTCAGCTCTATAGTTTAGGTTTGTTTTGGGATGGGATTGGCAAGCTGATTATCCTCGTACTTTTCCTTGTAGCTATAATGATACTGATTGCGAAGTTCGGTTTTGCATGATGCATAGGAATACCCGGATTGAAGGACCATCATTTTTTTAAACTAGAATAACATAAGACTCGTCACTTCAATGGTTATGACTTCAAATATGAATGGACTAACTGGTCCGCCCCGCGACTTATCCGCGTTGAGTTTCGCTTCAAATCTTCAAACTTCAAAAGTCATTTTCCCGCTGCGACCTCTAGACACTGAATTTGGGGAATTCCTTCATAAGAAAATATACCCTCCAAGTTTCATGCTCTAAAACTTGGAGGAGAATGGGGCAAAGTGAATCTGTAGGTACCTATTGCTTACTCAAATTTACATCCTTTACTCATGATGCACCATTACTTACTGCTGGACTGGGAGTAATAAAAAAACATAGAATGCGTCCAGCTGCTTTTCTCCCCGAGCATGTCGTAAAAGTCGACTAAGGGATAGTATCCTCCAACATGATGAGAAACAATAAGCAAGTATTCCCAAGGAAGGTTGACGTCAGGCAGGCGGCCGGTCATAAAACACCTTAGCCAAAACTCTTACAGCATGATCCAAGGTTCATGCTGTGCCGACCCAACATAGAGTGGGATAAGGGCAGGAAGATGATGCACCATAACAATGCTTTATCCATAGTGTAGTGTAATTCAGCCGATTCAACTTTCTTAAGAGGGAAAGTGTCGTCAATACATTGTTATACGATACTTATGTTATTGTATCGTCATGGATACAATGATACGTTAGTCGCGGTTTTGCAGGAAGCTTTTAAAACTTTCATGCTATTGCGTATCATTTGTATCATCATGCTGGCATTGTTAAGTAAGTTCGTATGAGCTAGTGGCAAACTCTCGTGACGGAGTTTTTAGGCCACCTAAAGGCCTCCATCAACGCTTAAAGACAGCCGTGACCGACAATTTAACGTGCCCTCCGAAGCGCTCAGCCACTTGCAGTTACCCATCTAAATTGTGACCACGCACAACGTTGCTTAACTTCAACGATCAATCAAGAACGTCTAAGCAAGCTATGCCACGAACGCTTCCTACGCCACGAGCGTTTAAGTCGAGAAATATTTCTGTACTGATTTAAAATTATTGTCATTCCAAAAAGGATATAGGCAGGTATGTCAGCCCCCTTTATTTCCTCTGCAGGCTTAATCTTGAACTAGATTATATTGCATCAGGGTCGTTTGATTGGGACAGAGTAGGTATTTACTTAAGTGAATATCCGGTACCAAATGGTTATACAAGTGAAGTTATTTTGCGAAATTACAAAACGCCTCAAAAAGTTAATCGCTATTTATTCGATGTCTCTTTTACTTATAAAAGTTTCTTAACTGAGACACTGTTGTTTAAGATACTTTAATTACACTGTTTAAGATTGTTTAACATTCATAACTTAAACACTGTTTAATTCTACTATCTATTTATTCGCTCTCTTTTACTTATAATTGACTAGCTGCCTCCCGCGGCTTCGCTCACGTGGTACCCAGATGAAAAATAGCCTATATGTTAATCCAGCACATGTACTATGTATATTCCAAGTTTCATTCAAATCCGTTCAGCCGTTTAGGCGTGATTGAGGCACAAACATCCAAATGTCCTCATAAACTTTCGCATTTATAATATAAGTAAGATTAAGATTCGTTCTGGTACTATTTGTCATTATCTACAAGAACGGAATGGCACTAAGTACTTTAAACTTATACTTTTGCGGCGGTTGCGTTGACTGGGACATGTGTACAGAATGGACCCTTCTCGTTTGCCTAGATAAACTCTCCTAGAGGAAATAGCCGACGAGACGCCAAGAGACTTGTCGGCAGGCCAATGATGCTGCGATTTATGGACAGTGCAAAACGCGACATGATCTCTTTTGATATTTATTGATCCATCTTTTCTTTTGTCTTTTTCCACCTGTGTATCCATTCGTATTCGCTCGCTTAGAGTCACTGGCTGCATTTAAAGTAGGTAAATAAAATACGTATGTAACCTTGTAACATAACATAAAACGGCTGACTAAATAAACAGCTGTTGGAAATGTACACATACTATAGATTATTTTAAAATGTTTTTATTATTAATTTTAATTTTTTGTATTTTGTGTGATATGGGTTGATGTATGTACTTATTGTAGATGCATTTAAGTGCCTGTAATACACAAATTTTATTTTATTTTATTGAATGTTACGATCACTTCAAAAAGTCATAAAGCCTGTTGCTCACCATTGTCTCCCAACACATTGTTATTATGGGAGGTGAATGATATTGTTCCACGATCACATCCGTCAATAATAAACGAAATATTGAGTTATTATAAAAATGCAACAATGAATACATTTTCTTAATATTTTGTTAACCGTAAGAACAATGGGTTATGCGACGAGACGTCTTAAAAAATGTTCTCTAATGTCCCTATGAGTAGCAGTAGTAGGTACTATTACGTACTATTATTTTTTCTGTGGTACCACTCCAAAAGTTTGAAAGTTAGAACGGGTAACAGTAGCTAGCCGATTGAACGAAGTAGATTTGCTCTGAGGGTTGCAACAAGTTTTTTTTTTAAAGGCTAAAAAGTTAGATCTTCCTCAAACCTCAACCATAATCCAACTTCACCATGTATAATGCATGACTCAACAGAAAAACTGCAGAGGTACCTATATGACCATGGATCAGGGGATCTTTCACTCATGATCAACCAAATATGTAGCTCGTTTTTCGACTTTCGTGCACTAGACCTTGACTCCATTGGTCGTTTGTTCACCACGGCACGGCACTTGGCGTGACCAGAGTCCACCATCGCCCGTCGGCCTGGTCGTCGCCATGCTGAAGAAACGGCCTCTTTCTTTTTCTAATACTCGTTCTCTCTCTCCAGGACTACACTCAGACCTGTCCCTGACATCCCTGGACGGGGAGGACGAGACGCTGCGACGGGGGGCGCTCGCCGCCGCCTGCGCCGACGCCGTCGCCGCCTACGCCGCGCTGGAAGGCTCTAGAGTCCGTGACTCCATTGCAGCTCATGCGCGGCGCGCGCTCGAGAGGGAACGACAGATTGACGAGAAGAACGATATCATTGCTGATCTGTCTTCAAAGGTAAGTCACCTGGACATTCTGTACTCAACAAGCGCTTGTCAATGCCTACGTCTAGAGTCCGCAGCTCCATTGCAACTCATGCGCGGAAAGCGACAGATTGACGAAAAGAAAGATATCATTGCTGATCTGTCTTCAAAGGTAAGTCACCTGGACATTCTGTACTCAACAAGCGCTTGTCAATGCCTACGTCTAGAGTCCGCAGCTCCATTGCAACTCATGCGCGGAAAGCGACAGATTGACGAAAAGAACGATATCATTGCTGATCTGTCTTCAAAGGTAAGTCACCTGGACATTCTGTACTCAACAAGCGCTTGTCAATGCCTACGTCCAGAGTCCGCAGCTCCATTGCAACTCATGCGCGGAAAGCGACAGATTGACGAAAAGAACGATATCATTGCTGATCTGTTTTCAAAGGTAAGTCACCTGGACATTCTGTACTCAACAAGCGCTTGTCAATGCCTACGTCCAGAGTCCGCAACTCCATTACAATTGCAACTCATGCGCGGAAAGCGACAGGTTGACGAGAATAACGATATCATTGCTGATCTGTTTTCAAAGGTAAGTCACCTGGACATTCTGTACTCAACAAGCGCTTGTCAATGCCTACGTCCAGAGTCCGCAACTCCATTACAATTGCAACTCATGCGCGGAAAGCGACAGGTTGACGAGAATAACGATATCATTGCTGATCTGTTTTCAAAGGTAAGTCACCTGGACATTCTGTACTCAACAAGCGCTTGTCAATGCCTACGTCCAGAGTCCGCAACTCCATTGCAACTCATGCATGACGCGCGATCGAGAGAGATTTTGTAAATATTTACAAGCTTTGCTTAGTTTGGAGCTAGATGGCGCTGTGTCAAGTCCACAAATATTTATTTTATCTTATCTTGGAAACTACATTTTTTCGTTTCCGTTGTTCGTTTG
The DNA here is from genome assembly GCA_949320045.1 of Scotopteryx bipunctaria. Taxonomy (NCBI): domain Eukaryota; kingdom Metazoa; phylum Arthropoda; class Insecta; order Lepidoptera; family Geometridae; genus Scotopteryx; species Scotopteryx bipunctaria. The sequence continues at coordinate 7,792,980 of OX439461.1, read as the reverse complement.
TTGCTCCAAAAATCCGTGATCAACGAAATTTATGGCCAAAGACAGTTATAAAATAAAGATATAAATCTAGTTCAGTGGAAATTACAAAACATCCTCATATGTAGGATCTCGCCAAAAGTGAACGGTCTCAACTGGCCATCGCCAATTGATCTGAGGATACTCCATTCAATTACAACTGTTTATTGAACTTCTTGACCTTTGCGAACTGCAAGACATTCAAGTAATTATGGTCGAGTACATATTGAAGGCAGTTAAACTATCTTCATTAAGCTACAGTGGTCTATGTCATGGTGATGACTCATTTGCCATCTATCTTAAGTATTACAAGATTATTCATTTTAAAATGATGGTAACTAATAAAATGATATATTGTAGCTAATGTTTTCTGATATTTAATCACGCCCGTATCAGTGTGATATTAATGGGGTGGGCAGAGCCACAAGTAATCATAAGAAAACTTGCAGCCACTCCTGATTCAAAGTCCCAAGATGGATATGGTGCATCACGGTGTGAGGATAATATCCCTTAGTCGACTTTTACGACATGCTCGGGGAGAGAAGCAGCTGGACGCATTCTATGTTTTTTCTTTACTCCCAGTCCAGAAGTAATAACATTTCATAAAGCTTATAACTTTAGTGATCCAGACAAATCCAAAGACAAAATCCAACCGTTTGGCTACAGCGACAACCCAGAAATTTATCCTCCTTCACAGTCGGATAAAAACTAGGATAGTTTAAGAATTGTTCATATCTTGACACATTTACTTCTCTGCTGGACTGGGAGTAAAGAAAAAGCATAGAATGCGTCCAGCTGCTTCTCTCCCCGAGCATGTCGTAAAAGTCGACTAAGGGATAGTATCCTCTCCAACATGATGGACCTGTATGGGCTGATCACCTGTCACCATGGTTCACCATATCCATCTTGGGAGTCTTGGATCAGAAGTGGCTGCAAGTTTTCTTATGATTACTTGTGGTTCTGCCCACTCCGTTAGGGATACGGGCGTGATAATATGTATGTATGTATGTTGACACATTTCTTGTCGAATAACACGGTCCTCTGAATGCCACCACAGCGCACACCGGTCACATACTCGATTGGATCCAAGTGTTTCGATTTACCAGCAACGGGACCAGTGCCAGCGATAACCGTGAACCGGTACCGTTCACCAATCGAAATGTCTTGGATTGCTTGTTTGCGGTATTTCAAAGATTTGTTGTTTATGAACACTTTGCATTTTAAACACCGACTCATGGCCGGTTACAATTTTTCTACTAACGAACATCGAATCGTTCGTTTCCATAGCAACGTTGTTATCTGTCAAAAAGCGTCATATTTTTTTACAGAAAAACAATTGATTTGGTAATAAACGATGCGTAACACCGTTACTAGAATATTGGGAACTAGCCGCGACGCCACTGCGGCGGAAATGCGTGGCGGGCGAGTGCTCGGCTGACGCAAGAGGCGCGGATTCGATTCCCGCTACGGGAGAAATGTTTAGATGTTCTGCAAATATTTCTTCCGGGTCTGGGTGTTGGTAAGTAAGTACTTATTTACAAAAAAAAAGTATATAATTATTCTATCAGCCATCTGGTTCCCATAGTACTTTGCTTAGTTTGGAGATGGCGCAGTGTGAAATGTCCACAAATGTTATATATAAGTGCGTGTGTTTATTTCTCTGTGTGTATGTGTCTACTCGCCCACTACGCTACTGAATAAATTGTAAATAGATACCGAAAAAGTTAAAGTATTTAACTCAAATTGGCTTATTCTTAGAGCCTAGCTCGAGACCTAGGTACCTACTTAAACTAAGACTTAACTTAATACTTAACTTAACTTAAGTTCAGAAAGATATGTTACCCGTAGGCCAGCCTAGTTCCAGCCTACAGAGGTAAGTAAAGTTGCGACCTATCGCTGTAGAACATGTTCAATGACGAAATTCACCCAAAACGTGACTTTTGACTAACAAGATATAGGATTATCTTCTTGTATCGAGGCTTAGCTGACATGTTTTCATATGTCACGTACCTACTTTATAGAACTGACCACTCCATATTGGTTTACGGGGTGCGGGGGTGAGGTGGAGAGGGAATAGAAGAGAATGAAAGAATGCATGTTATGCCGAACCCCTAAAGCATTGGTATACGCGTACTTCTATTATTACGCACGTAATTGATTGACGCGTCGTATAAACAAAGTTGATTTACTGTTCCGAGGCCATACATACATAATTATCACGCCCGTATCCCTAATGGGATGGGCAGAGCCACAAGTAAACATAAGAAAACATGCAGCCACTTCTGATTTAGTCCTAAGATGGATATGGTGAACCATGGTGACAGGTGATCAGCCCATCGCCCATATAGGTGGTCCATCATGTTAGAACGGATACTATCCCTTAGTGGACTTTTACGACATAAACACAACCTAAGCAAAGCTATGGGAACCAGATGGCTGATAGAATACTTATATGCTTTTTTTGTAAATACATATGTACTTATAACACATAACGCTACAACACCCAGACCCGGAAGAAATATTTGCAGAACATACAAACATTTAGTTAGAGGGCATATCACTCGTAAACTTGGCTCACATTAACTTCAAACATTTTGAGTTCGTTTCCTCACGGTTTCCTTATTTTTCGTCACCTTTTGAGAGAACTAGAGCATATTTTGGACAAACGGAATCGAAGCCACCACCTCAAAAGACGAGGGCATTACTACTAGCACTGGTGATCTACTGGTGCTTTGTGCAGCACGATTTTACACATAATGCAAAACCATAGGTGGTCGTTGATCGCGAAACGTCAATGTCATAGTCAAAGTTTATTCTTTATCGCTCAACAAAACAAAACCATTTTACAAATGGAGGGTATAATGCCTTGGCATTTCTACCAGCCAACCAATGAGGTGGTGTTACATTACTCGAATAGCACTTTTTGCTCATTATCGATGACGTCATGGGATCTAGAAGGTAACGATCCCCCGAATACTCAAACGCGACTCAGAGTTGAGCACGTCTCAACTCACGGTTTTTTGACAGTTTCTGATGATAATCTGTCAAAAAATCGTCATTTGAAACGTGCTCAACTTTAAGATGCGTTTGAGTATTCGGGGGGATATCTCTTCGCTAAACTACTATTACATTGATTGCGATTCGCGTCAGTAATGTATGGGTGATTGAATAGCCCCGACTGATCTCTGATTGCCTCACGTGTTATGATTATAACCTATCTGGGCTTGTTGCAAATTGTATTGCAAATATCGACACATTATTTCTTACTTTACGGTTACCAACCAATCTATAGGAGCAGGTACTTATGCAAGTTTGTATAGCAAATAATAATACGTTTTAAAAACTAAAAACAAAACTTCGATAACTTCGACCTTCGAAACGACTTCAATGAAAAATAGAAAGAAGGAAAGAAACTATTTATTTGGTTCACAAATACTTATAAAAAAAGTTAGTAAAATTACACAGTTATAACAAAAAAAAAACTCCTTAGTGCCATCTTCAATTGTTCTGAGGTGCCATCCTATAGAAACTAGTAGTTGGCGTTTAGATATGTCAGGATGTCAGTGGCCATTGACACTCTTTCGGATAAAATGATAAAATTTATTAAGAAAAGATGAGTTGTCATTTCAAAATTGAAGCGCTCGTGGCGTAGCTTGCTTAGGCGTTCTGTTGATCGTTAAAGTTAAGCAACGATATACGCGGTCACAAATTGGGATGGGTGACCGCAAGTGGCATTACGAGCTGAGCGCTTCCGTGCTTCGGAGGGCACGTTAAACAGTCGGTCCCGGCTTTTAAGTCGTTAAGCCATGACGGAGGCCTTTAGGCGGCCTAAAAATTATGTCACTAGAGTTGGCGACTAGCTCATACGAACATACATACATACATTTCAAAATTTTATTTTAAGGCTTTTAAATATTTCTTGAGAAGTACCTTGGGACCATTCTCTATACATCAGTGAAAGAATCATCAAAATCAATTAATTATTGGCGGAATAATCGCGTAGGTGCCAAACATACAAAAAAAACATACAGTCGAATTAAGAATCTCCCCTTTTTGGATGTCGGTTAAGAAAACATAATTAACGATCATCACCATGAAACGCCTTATTGGAGATTTTAAACCTGTCTTTTGTGTTACCTTAAAAGCTAAACTGACAACAGAGATTTTTACCTGTAAATAAGCAACTTGTAATACCTAAATCAATAGTTGAACATAATACCTACTTGCAATTCAAATCTAGATCTAAAGTTTATGTTTTTATTTTTACGCTGATATTGTTATGTTCAATATTATAAGCGGGACATAAGCTTCCCCAACCCCAATTATAATAACCGGACCGTTTTATAGGACCGGCATATCTCATGCCGTGCTTTGATGGACTTTTAACATTTGCATTTGCTTTATTTTTTTGATCCAGGACGGCTGACTGACAATTATATGGTTGGATACTCTTTAATTCATTTGCAGATCATTTGCTCTTAAGGCTAAGTCATCAATGTCCTGTTTCGCCGGTTTCTCAGATCTGGTTTCCAACTCACCCACTCTAACCACCCACTGAACAATAATGCTCAAATCTGGTTGTCCTTAATACAGAATATGGCCAACCTTCTGTTTATCTGATCATTTGATGAACAATAAAAACGACTAGGTATGCCAGAGCCTGTGGTTTCACTTAGACTCACGATTCACGAATATATTTAAGACGTTTTATTGTGATCCCAAATGATCCAACTAATAAACTATTTTGACTTTGACTTTGATATTAGTAACGGCGGTAAACACATCTAGTACTTAATCAAAAAGAGTATAAATTATTTGATTAGGGACGTCTTTAGGAGATTTTATTTATCTTATTTTTATTTCCTAGTGAAACAAATCGTCTTAAAAACTAATAGCAATAATAATCTTACAGCTATGGGCCATTTATATGCTCAAAAACATGATACCTAAGTTGAAAAATAAACGTAACAAAAAATAATTAAAACTAAAATAAACCAGAGAGAAAGAAAAAGTCTTACTTAGAGGGAATGCGAATTAAGTACGTAGGCAGTAGATACTATAATATGGTTTATCTTATCCTTGTTCTTCCTCCAGATACACAATAGTAAATGTACTTACAACAAATGGCATAGCCAGAGTTAATCCCTGTAATCGCAATGTGTCAAATTTTCAAAGAAATTTTGTTTAAAGGGAAAATCATTTTTAAAGAAATTAAAGTATTTGTGACTAAAGCAAACTAGGTATATCAACCATAATTATATTTTGTGTTGTATTGTCCTAGTGAGTCACAGTCTTGAAGTAATGATCTGAGAGTATGTTTTACTTGGTGAAGGTAAATTGCAAGGTCTTGGAAAACCCCGTTCAAAAAAGTAGGTATATTTTGCACAATGTTAGTCAACGGTACAAATGTAGGTAAATGATGAATGCGAATGAGTGGCATAACAAATCGCCAAACACCGTTTTAACCTAAATCTATTCAAATAACCGAAACCTCTATAGTCATCTGCTTCGGGGTTAAAAACCTTTGCTTACGTACTTAGGTAGGCTCTGATTTTCTCAACAATCTTTGGTCACAATCATTCTATTTAACATATCCTACTTCCTATTATATTATAAATGTAAAAGTTTGTGAGTTTGGATGTTTGTGCTTCAACCACCCCTAAACCGCTGAACGGATTTGAATGAAACTTGGAATATACATATTACCTACATGTGCTGGATTAACATATAGGCTATTTTTTTGTTCGAGTACCATGCGAGCGAAGCCGCGGGCGGCAGCTAATTTCAAAAATAAATACAAAATTATTTAGATACCTAGTCATTGAAATTGTTTTGAACTAGCTTCCTCTTGCGTGTCACATACACGGATAAAAAACCAATTGCTTATTTTAAAAGACTGGCATTGCCGACGTGGGGAGCAAAACAGCAAAGCTCAAGTGTGTGGTAAGCAATTTCTATTGCATTCTATTCTATTCTAAGTAGAACTGAGCAGTCTACGTTAGTAGAATGCATCTTGAAAAGTGGGCAAAGATGGTCACTCCTCGAGTGTATAAGGACGAAAGGCGATCACGGGGCCGAGAAGGCGTTGGCGCGACGATCCGTGAGATTGCGAAAGACCAGGATTAGTGGAAGCTCTTGGGGTGGCACTTGCCCAGTAATGGGACAAGACAGGCTAATAAAAAATACTTAAGAAAAAGCCTACTAGATCTATCTTCAGTAGTTCCAAGCGCTCGTGGCGTAGCTTGCTTAGGCGTTCTTGATTGATCGTTAAAGTTAAGCAACGATATGCGCGGTCACAAATTGGGATGGATGACCGCAAGTGGCATTACGAGCTTCGGAGGGCACGTTAAACAGTCGGTCCCGGCTTTTAAGTCGTAAAGCCATGACGGAGGCCTTTATGCGGCCTAAAAACTCCGTCACTAGAGTTGGCCACTAGCTCATACGAACATACATACATACATCCAGTACATGTGACGACCTCGGTGGCGAGGCGGGCGAGTGCTCGGCTGAGACGCAAGAGGCGCGGGTTCGATTCCCGCTGCGGAAGAAATGTTTGCATGCTCTGCATATATTTCTTCCGGGTCTGGGTGTTGTATTATGTATTATAAGTATGTATTTACAATAAAAATAAGTATATAAGTATTCTATCAGCCATCTGGTGCCCATAATACAAGCTCTGCTTAGTTTGGGGCTAGATGGTGCTGTGTGAAATGTCCGCAAATATTTATTTATTATTTATTTATGTATATTTAAATCTTCATTTCACACAAACATAGTTTACGGTCAAACCATTTAGAACCTAAGTTTACTGAACGCAGTAATCTTGACAGAGAATCTAGACCTGTAAGCTGCATAGCGTGACCTGTGTGACGTCAGGCGGGTCAACGACCGCTAGGACCGGACGTCATTATGTAGTTACAATGCACTCGCACACGTGGATGTTTCGACCTGAGTCTTTATTCGCTATGACCAAACTAAACTTGTCAGCTCGTAACTTGTTTGTGACGAGCCGCGTCGCGTTTTTGCAGTAACCATTAAGTGGGTATTAACTATGTCCAACGTCAGTTAGTAGGTTTTTATTTCGAACTAATTGAAGTTGTCTATCACGCAAACAACATCGCGGGTTACAGCTAGTGTCATATAGAATACGATAACGTGGTGATTCCACAAACAATTCCCGCGTTACGGTTTGTTTGGTCGTAGTGAATAAGGAGGCTGAGGATCTTAAAATTGTCATACCTACGTCAGTTTAAGAGATTTCAATGCACACCGGTCATATTATAATTAACTTTGTCTCCATCAATTAATCTCCATCAATGATTATGAAACGGGCACTGGCAGAAATGTGTCAATAAGCCACAGAAGCCAAAAATAAGAAGTCAAGAAGATATTCAATGCTTATAAAGATATGCAAGACCAATTACAAGTATCAGGGATTCAAAAAGTCTCCAAAATAGCTATTCGTAATCTAGTATCTTGATACTGATTGCTGACAGATTCTGGTACCAGAATTTGAACCTTTACGGTGACTCTAATAAATAAATATTTGAGGACATATCACACAGCACCATCTATCCCCAAACTAAGCAGTCCATAGAGAAGCAGCTAAGGAACATAAAAATAATGCGTAAAATAAGCTTGCAAAGTTATAATTTTATAATGCATTTGTCTGGTTCATACAAAGGCCTGGGTTAGCCTCAATAGGTGTGAAGCATGCAATGTTCTACTTTCTTTTCTATTTCTACTTTGTCAAAGTGATCGTGCTGAGTTGCAATATAGTATAGCCTTGTTCCGAGAGTTACAGTCTTGCTTTGCTAATGATCATCTGTGGCTGAGTGTTCCCAGACTATTCTCACCCCCGAATACTCAAACGCGACTCAGAGTTGAGCACGTCTCAAGTGACGAGTTTTTGACAGATTTTCATCAAAAACAGCCAAAAAACCGTGACTTGAGACGTGCTCAACTCTGAGTCGCGTTTGAGTATTCAGGGGTCACTCTAGCAAAAAGTTTCTATGGGTCAGAAGCCAAAGGATCAAGTCTATCAGAAAGGGTTAGGTCGTTGACAATTCGAGCGGCTCTTCGTTATATGCGGTCAACAGGAAGGAGCTGGTACTGAGGTGCCTCGGCCGGCCTTTGTGGCGCACTTTGAATCCTTTCACCACACTATTATGTATGTAAGTTCGTATGAGTCAGTGGCCAACTCTAGTGACGGAGTTTTTTGGCCGCCTAAAGGCCTCCGTCATGGCTTAACGACTTAAAAGCCGGGACCGACTGTTTAACGTGCCCTCCGAAGCACGGAAGCGCGCGGCTCGTAATGCCACTTGCGATCACCCATCCCAATTTGTGACCGCGCATATCGTTGCTTAACTTTAACGATCAATCAAGAACGCCTAAGCAAGCTACGCCACGAGCGCTTCAAGTTTTACCACACTGGTTCGCAAGAACTAGAGACATGACTAGTAGCAGTAATATAAATAGTAAGCTGTGCTTTTTACCGTATTTCTAGGTAATAAAGTGAGATGAAATATTTCCCGCCGTAACACGATCTCTTGCCACATTGCAATGCTTCCGCAGGTTACCAGATACTACTCGTACCACTGATTATAAGAAACACCATTGTTCTAATGTCACACAGCTGTGGTAGTTTGTAACTGTCAATTGTTTATATAATACCACAGATTTCATTATACTATACCTACTATTTAAAACCACTTTAAACCACACCCTGTACCTAACAATATGTAAACAATAATAAATATTTGTGGACATTTGACACAGCGCCATCTAGCCCCAAACTAAGCTAAGCTGGTACTATGGGCACCAGATGGCTGATATAATAATATACTTCTTTTTATTTTGTAAATACAAACTTATACATAATACTACAACACCCAGACCCGCAAGAAATATTTACAGAACATACAAACATTTCACACTTAGCGGGAATTGAACCCGTGCCTCTTGCGTCTCAGCTGAGCACTCGCCCGCCACACCACCGAGGTCGTCAATGTGGAGCTGACTGTTCATCTTATGATATAAAATATCTCTCATCATAAAATTCAATGATCACACGACGAAAATAAGATAAAATATATTTTCACCTTAGTATCTTAACATACCAAGTGTGCAGGTTGTTTTCGATTTACAGTCTTGTCAGTAACACAATGTTTTCGAACTATTTAGTTTCTACGACATGCCGGTATCCCTACGATATTTCCCTTAAACATTTGAGAGTTCTGGTACAGCGCCCATGATTTTTCGAATAGAAAAATACATGGGTGCATGAACGGATTTGAACCCACGACTTTAGGATCGGTACTAGACCACCTGTTCTTCCACTATGTATTATTGTCTAGGAAAAGTATTCTATACGATATAATTGGTATAAGAAGTGTCTATAGGTACTCGTAATTCCTACACGTAACGTGTCGCAATTAACCACACGTCTTTATTCACAATTACCTCTAGGTATAATTTTATCGTAAATAAAATAATAATGATAATCGCATTTTCACTTTTGGTAACGTTTGGCCATTGAGGTTCACACACGAACAATTTTACAAGAAATAATTGCTTATGGCCTGAAACGTGATGGTCGTAATGTCACTGTGAGATGAATCCAGCTTAGCATTAAAGAGACTATAATATTTACAGATCATACAGCTTCAGCCAGTGGCTTTGCTTGCATTGAACCTGGATAAAACTGTGCCTGAATATGTTTCTCCAAGTCACTACCTATGTATATTCCAAGTTTCATTCAAATGCGTTCAGGCATTACGCCGTGATTGAGGTTCAAACATCCTCACATCGTCACATCCTTACAAACTTGCTAGTAGGAATCAGTCTACCCTCTTTCGAGATGATTAAATCTCACATCGAATATCACCTACATAAATGGTTAGAATCATTATTAAATTCTGGATCTATTTATTTCCAGCTCTCAGTAGCAGAAGTCGAGCTGCGCGCCGCGAACGAAGAACGGGACAAGCTGCTCAATGACGCGAACTACAGCAGCCTGCAGAACGACGAGGCAGTGACGCGCGCCAGGCAGGAGCGCGACGAGGCCATCGAACGCAAGAAGGCAGTCGAGGTACTTCCATTCATTAGTACTAGATGGCGCTGTTATCAAGACTGGGCCATCGAAGGCAAGAAAGCAGCCGACGTACTTCCATGACTTAGCGCTAGATGACGCTGTTATCAAGAACGCGAATTAAAGCAGCCTGCAGAATGACGAGGCCGTGACGCGCGATGAGGCCATCGTACGCAAGAAGGCTGCCGAGGTAGTTCCATTAGTTAGCACTAGATGGTGCTATTATCAAGAACGCGACATGCTTCGAAATGTATAAGAGTTTTCACAGATAACAATGGAACGGTTTATGCTTGCCTATGACTTTCTCTTGTGGAAATATAAACATTACACAAATAAACACAAAATAATCATTTTGTAGTCCTCTATGTTTATAGCGGAGATTTTCCAATACAAAAGACATCAACGAGCTTCCGTAGCATTAAAGTTAAACATTGCTAACGTATTTTTTTAATTTCCAGGTGTCCCTGGCGAAGACTAGAGTTGAACTGATGCAGGCCAACAGCCAGCTGTACGAAGCAGTGAGGCAGAAGGTGGATCTTGGCCAGCAGTTGGAGCAGTGGCAGGTATGTTGTCCCTTTCTGACTTGCATTTTAATATGGATAAGTGTCTTTCTATCCCTTACTTACAATCAATAATCAGGTACTTGTTCAAGAATCCCTTAGCTCTGTTTTAAAAAAGAGCCAAACCTTTAGAAGCTTCTGTCAAAATGAAGTTCTGTATTGGTATTGACCAAACATAACTACTCCTATATAAGCTACACTACAGCAATTCGCCAAAACGCGCGGTTCTAAGTGAAATTTAATTAATACTATGCCTGCCTGACACTTTCTACAAAGGCTCAAACAGCACCTCAAAAAAACTGTGTGCATAACTGTGCATAACATCACATGCAATTTGAACCTTTCAAGTTGACATACATGATTGTTTTGAGTCTAGCGACAAGCGACAATACTGCATTATGTCTGGCAGTGGTGCTTTTAAAGCATCATGCCTGCTTCTGTCATTACGTTCAAGCTGGGTGACAAAACCCTTTATATTTTGGGGTATGTTCCAGATGGACATGCAGGAGCTGATCGACGAACAGATGAAGCACAAGCTGACTTCGGAGAAGCGCCGCAAGCTCCCCGCTCCCCCGCCCGCGCCCACCCGCGCCTCACGCCTCCTGGGATTTTTTCACAGGTAGGTCCTCCTTTTGACGTGGAAGGCCTAGGATGAGATGGCGGGATGAGCTGGACACTCACCTTGGCACATGGCCTGTCACAGCGTTAAATCGCGAAGACTGGAAAAAGGGAAGGGAGGCCTTTGCCCTGCAGTGGGACAAAACGGCTGATAAATCTTATATATAAAAATGAATCGCAAAATGTGTGTAAGCGCATAACTCAACAACGCCTAGACCAATTTGGCCAAATCTTTTTTTAAAATGTTCGTTGAAGTTCAAGGATGGTTTTTACGGCAAGAAAAATTAGAATTATTGCTGGAAAAACCCTAAAAATAGCCCTTTTCTTTTTCCCATACAAATGACGAATGAACAGGACGAAGTCTGTCGGGTCAGCTAGTAAATAATAAAATAATAGGTCCTCCTTTCATCACACTGGTTCGAAAGAACTAGTGAAATGACATGATACAAGATACGTCTGGCATGGAGGGAGAGGGGCTTTTGCCCAGAAGTGGGATAACATACAGGCTAGCTAAAAATGTTCTGATTATATCGGGACTGTGAACGAAAGCAAAAAAAAATACAAAATAAAATTGCGAAATAATGAGTAGTCAATAAAAACTATATAATATACTTTTTTTGGGGAAGCATTGAACCCGCACTTCTGGCGTCTATACCAAATCTTACTACCATTATAAATACAAAGTTTGTTCCCATTGATATCCATAATGGCTGAAATTCGGTACACACATAGTTTACGACCGATAATGGGCAGATGCTAGTTCAAATTGTTTATTCTGTGTGAACCAAACCCACAACTCACAGCCCATAAAGCTGATCTATCAACGGAACTATGAGACCAGTCAGTCAAATCAAAAAATATAATTTATGCTGTTAAAGGTAACTCATGTCAGTTCTTATTACAGGTGATCTGCTGTACCTACTTAGCACTCCGTGAAGCCATCGACATATCTATCATAATATACCTCCTAGCAATCAAGGACTTCGACCCGACAACGTTTTCCACTGCCTGCGTCCTTCTTCTATGCAGAGACTCTAAAATATACCTAATTACTTTGGCGTTTTCTGATTTACAAACAGTAATTTCCTTTCTTGGTTACGCTACAGTTTTAGGATACAAACCGTGTGATTGGTACACGCTAGCAGTCCTAGCCTGTATCCTGGTTAGATTGTCAGTAGTTAGTCTACTTTTTACTATTAATTTCCTGAGCTTTTTATGTTAAGACATTGCAAATGAAATTTATGTTTCAGCGTTTTATAGAATGAAAAATAATAATATTGTCATGTTTGTAAATATTGCTTTTGTGTATTTTTTTTTATTTTTAACTCAAAATATTTTGAAAGTCTATGGATAATGGCTGAAACACGATTATTTAGATTTTTTTGTATCTAAGTTTTAAAGATTGGATTGGTTAGAACGGAACTGGTACAGTAGATTCAATAGCAATAGTTGAAACAACAGCTTCAATTAACTTTGTAATATTCATTTACGTAACATTTAACTGGAATTTACTTACGAGTAGATGTTACTAAACTTTTAATTTGACTTAAATGTTACTAAAATTATTATTGAAAATTATCGATTCGAACAGGGTCTTTTAATCTAACGGTTTTTTTATATATGTAAATATTATATTTTTATGTGGCGTCATTTCTGAATCTAACCTCTCCATCTCTTTGTAAATAACACTTTTAAATATTGAGATTATTCAAATCTGGTATAATATTATTTCACTATGAGTGAAACGTTTGGTGCACATTTATTGTTAAGTAAAATAAATGTAAAATAATTTTATCAATCTGTTTAAATACCATAATATTAATATAACGGGAACATAATTTACAATACATTATATAAATATAGGCCATATAATTTACCACGAAAAGGATCTGTTGCAATAAAGAACCTTATTTAATAGAATTAAAGTTGTATTTTGCGAAACAAACGCAGTCGTGCCTTAGTACCTGGCTTCGTAATGAAATAAGTGCCTTTTCAAATATCAATTATATTTATAGTGAATTACAATTTAGAAACAGTTTAGTAACATAGCTAGGTACACTTTAAGTTTACGTTTGTAGTGTTACTTGTAGTACTACTTAATATGCTCAATACTTCACTTGAATGGACTATAAAGCTTGTCAAAAACATTGGTATATTCAACTTAACTGTCTTCGTCAAAAACGACTTTAAAATTTCGAATTTTGAAAAGAAATTAATTAAACGACTGTGAATAGCAGACTATTTATCATTAAATAGCGGTAGTTAAATTCACACTTTGATTTAATTGAATAACTTCTCTCATTGAATTCGAAGGGTTAAAATTTAGTAAAAAATAATGCATTTTTATTATTAAGTGCACTGCTGTTTATGTTTGTCCTTGTGTAAAATATCAACAGGAATTCTAATTCATCAATGAAATCAGGACTTAATTCTTAATTACATACTTATCCTTATTAGTATTGTATTAAAATTTAATTTATTATTAAGACTGAACTAATTATGAAAAATTGTGAACATTATAATATTTTACAATTCTGATACTATTTTCAATAATAACAATCGAGATAAAATCGGCAATATTTTTTTTGTTCCATAAATTTTATTTGGCACAATCTAAGTAACTTTATCTTCTCACATAAATCTTCTTATTCATTCCTTCCATTCATAGGTAAAATCTATGCCTTACTAAAATGAAGATATAAAAGCATTTTTAAAACAAAAATAGGCAATCATTCAGTTGAAAAACCTTACTTTACCTTTTTTTACTTTTCATTTTTAGTAAGCAAAGAAATCAAACTAATTTAAAACTTTACCCATCATTATAATGTTAAGAGCAAGTGTACTTAAATATTATGTACCTACCTAAAGATACTTAATTTTTAATTAACATGTAAGATCTAAATCATGACTAGAATACGACGTCATTTAAATATTTTGTTTGTGGAATTAATAAATAAAGAATGAATTTTAATATCAGTGTTTGTTTAACCCCTTTTGTTTTACGACAACCCTAGAAATAATAGTTGTCTCTTGAAGTCCACTGGCGGAATAAAGACCTCTAGGGCCATGTTTTTCTCAGAACCTTAAACCAACTTTGTTATGTTTTAGTTATCATAGGATTCCCTGTATTACTACAACCCAGACCCGGAAGAAATATTTGCAGAATGAAAAATGTTCTACAAATATTTCTTCCGCATCGGGAATCGAACCCCGTATCTTGTGGCCCAGTAGACAGGCCACGATACAGATCTACAAAACCTTTTTGTTGACAGAGTAATATCTGAAATCTCTACAAACCTCTTCAAAGTCAGCACTTCACCCAGAAGAAAAAACTAAAAAAACAAACCCACAAAAAAAGTAAATGTCACAAGAAAAATATTTTTAGGAAACTTGACAGTGAATTTTACTTTGTTATTTGAATTATTTATTTGTAAAGAAGTTGTTAAGGTATAATGCCACAACAAGTAGAACAGAAGACAATTGATCCTGAGGCGGAACTCAGCAATGTTCAAAGAACGGTAAGAAGTGATACTTACTTCAGCAGGGATTTCAGTTTAACATCTGGTCTTCTACTCTACCCGAGGGCATCGCCAAGCGGAGGCAGGAAGGGGCAGCTGCATTCATATATAATGACGGAAGAAAGCTATTTTGTCGTATCTCAAAATATTCAATTTTACACCAGAGTCAAAAAACCTTTATTTAGTCGTGTGAACAGTAAAAAAAACTAGGAAAAAATCAAGGGCGTATCATAAAATTTTTCATCGTAGAAAGACTAGACATTCGACATGGCTTTTTTTGCTTATCAACAATCAAGTTTTAAGTCATTTAGGCCATTTTTTGAGATACGACATTTCCGCTTTCTGCCGTCGATATGTAAGAAGGGGAATGTGTGGAATGGCCTACAGCTCAGCATAATGCTACTGCATGTTTCCATACTGTAGTGTTCCATAGGTACCTACCATAAAGTCTTCATTTCCAGTTCCAAAAGTTGGCGCCGACATGCAGCGTGGAGAAGCGAGCTGGTGGTATACCGCAGCTGGCGCCGCAAGAGAAGCAGCTAGGGATCCTCGCGCACGAGCTCAAGGAGACTTTGCTATGCATCAATGTTAGTGCTACATCTCTATGTGCCTATGAGCCTTGTTAATTCTGCCCTCATAATAGCAAATGCAGTACTTGCAAAGTTGCAAAATGGCTGTTTCGAGAAAAACGCGGTACCTAATCATATTTTTAGGTATCTCTGCAGCATGTCCATGTACTTATAGTAAATGTAATGTTACTTATAGTAAAAAATAAGTTTTTTTATGTAGGTTGGTACCTATAGATTAGCCCCTTGGAATACCATTTCTGCAAAAAAGTGAAAACCCAAAAATGGCGATTACTGCAAGTGCAATTAGTAGGGCAGAATTGTCGACCGGCAATATTGCTAGGAGTACCAAAGTCGTGTCTCGTCATAGCACTTGAACTGCTAAAAGAACGTTCACAAACTTTTTACGACAGACTAACCCCCAAATACTCAAACGCGACTCAGAGTTGAGCACGTCTCAACTCACGGTTTTTTGACAGTTTCTGATGAAAATCTGTCAAAAAATCGTCATTTGAAACGTGCTCAACTTTGAGATGCGTTTGAGTATTCGGGGGTTAATCTATAGGCTCCATGACTGATGTAGGATACAAAATGAAACTAATAGAGTCATGACAGCATTGGGCAGACCAACAGCCTACCTCCACTAGAAATAACGAACTTGCTAGATCTTGTTAAGGATTCCTAAACTAGATCTACTGGTCCCTAACATTTTTTTGGTCTACAGTTGGCCAGCAAAGGCCAGCACGCCCTCCGCGACGCGCAAGTGAAGAAAGGCACGTGCCACTCCATCGTGGAGTACGAACAGCTGGAGTCAGTGCTCAGAGAGGAGCGAGCGCAGCAACAGGAGCTCGACTGCCTGAACTACCTCGCACAGAAGCAGCTCGTAGAACTGCTGAAGAGGGTCCCCACGGAAGCTGATGTAAGCGCAATGTCTAGAGATTTCAACAATGTCCAAGAAAGAACTAGTCTTTTCTTTTTATTTGGTCTGAGGGTCTAGACTAGGTTAACGATTATCTCGCTCCAGGAGTTGGCGATGATAGAGAATGCCAGCAACCGCCTGCGGCGCATGGAGAACCGCCTGGACCTGGCCACCAAGAGGTTCTGCGTCGTGAACTCTGACAACAAGCGTGTGCGCGAAGAGATACACAGACTGCTGGTTGAAAGGTTACATGCAAACTATTCTACCATCAGACTCTTGATAGCATTCGTGATTCATGGCTCCTGCGAAAATTCCGATCGGTAAAACAATCTGTGACTTTACGATTTTAATTTTATATGCCTACTTGTTTTCCACGTAAATTTATTATGTAGAGAGTGGCATGGACTTAGGAAGTCCTATACGTAGGTACATAGCAGAGGGTGTGATCTAGCTGCAGATGGTAATGGTTTATTCTGTCTAGAACAATCCTGCTTCAACATTATTGATCGGTATAGTCGTGCAATGTGGCCTTCAAAATTTATTGAACTGACTTCAAAAAAGGAGGAAGTTCCATGTTCAACTGTAGGTATTTTTTATGTATGTTCTTCAGCGATATATCCTTTTAATAGTGGATCGATTTTGTAATTTTTTTTTTCGTTTGAAATTTTACACTCTCGAGTTGGTCCCATTGTCACCAACAACTTTAAAAGATAGGTACGGCAGGTTACATTGGAACATGATTCAATTTGAGCGTTATAAAATATGGTTTAGTTATCTTCATTGGTTCTAGAAATGACTTCAACATCCAATGGAATCGTACAATTGGCAAGCTGGTCAAAGGCAAGGAGTACCTAATGGATATCTTCGAGATCGCCACTGTTGCCTTCGGGGACAGAGATGAATGCTGCCGGAAGCTGGAGGCTGTGAAGTGGAAAGGACTGTTCCAGCTGAACAGAGACATTTCTGTACGTCCAACGTTCTAATTCTATTAATTTACAACATCAATAAAAAATGGTCAAATATCAGGAATGACAGTACTGCGTTTATGAACTTATTCCTATCTTTCAGGAAATGCAATCCTACGAAGGTGAGTTGAACCACTTGGCGAAGCTGGAGGAGTTTCTGCGTGTTAAGGGGTCGAGAAGGATCTGCGAGGCAGATGAGAAGGAGGAGATCAAGCGCCAGGAGGAAGTGCAGCGGTGTGAGCAGGAGATAGCCAGGCATGACGCTCTGTTGGAAGAGATATTTGTGAGCACTCAATGTCCTAGTTGTTTTATTGTTTGTGATACTTTGAGATGATGAAGATGTTCGTGAGCCTCGCCATCGTGAAGCTAGTGATGATACCTCAGCTACTATCTGCTCTCCTTCGAAGGCGTCCTCGACTTCCAGACCTTTTGGCCGCTAAAGATTCTTGATATCAGTAAGTTTTACAGAGTCCAAGAAGGTTTCAGTTTTAGTTGAGCAGTCATTTTAAGGATAGAAAAAGACGCAAGCTCGAAGCTTTACAGAATATCTGTAGAATTATAATAACTCGTATTTCCAGGGTTACTTCGGCTCGGATCGGGTGGCGAGCATCATCAATCGGTTCCAGATCACGGAGATCGAGAACTTCTCGTGCTTCGTGCTGCTGTGCGAGGTGCTGCAGGAGTCCATCATCCTGCGGCGGGACCTGGAAGTGTTACGGCAGAGGATATGTAAATACAAATAATAGATCTACCATCAATCCAGCACATAGCGTTATTGAGGCACAAACATCCAAACATCCTCACAAATTTACGCATTTATAATATTATATAAGTAAGATAAATTTTAGGTTACTTGGAACACACAACCTCAAAACCCTTGAACACACATAGATAAAAAGGTGGCTTCACTTTTGTTGTTCGCGGCGCTCCGTCTTTTCTTTTATTTTGGTCTGAGATGTCAGTATAGTAAAAGAATATTGACTTGCTGTAGTGGACCAGCGCGACATAAACGAGGCTCGCGAGGAAGCTCAGGATCGGCGCATGGCAGAACTTTCTCAGCAGCTGGAAGAACAGCGAGCTCGCACGCAGAACAAACTCGAGCTGAATACTGCGGCTGATACTACGATACTGAAAGTGCTGAAGGGAATTGATGATCTCACAAGGTAAGCTTTTAATTATCTTAGTATTATTTGACGGCCTCGGTGGCGTGGCGGGCGATTGCTCGGCAGAGACGCAAGAGGCGGGGGTTCGATTCCCGCTGCGGAAGAAATGTTTGCATGATCTGTAAATATTTCTTCCGGGTCTGGGTGTTGTGATACCATGGTACTCGTGGTTTCTGATATCCACGACACAGGGAATCCTAGAGATAGGTCAGGACTATGTATGTGACTGTTGGGTGTTATTTATTTATTTATATGGTAACTTTTTTCGACCAGCTGCCCTTGTATGTTGCTGACAGCTAATAGCTTTACCAGGCGCTTGTTGGTATAAAGTAAGTAGGTAGGTATAGTTTGCGCCACGTAGAAAAGAAAAAAAAAGTAAGGCCTTTTACAATCTATAGTAGATGATTAATACAGCGTCAGGAGGCAACTTTTACCTTCACTAACGGGACGCTACAGTGCCCGGGACGAATTAAGATGGAGTAGGCTTACCCAGCACCTATTTCATCCTCTCAGCTTAGTCGGCCTTGTCCACGTTGACGTGGTCAATACGTGGGGAGTTGACTAAACCGCGGGTTTCATCACGATGTTTTCCTTCACTGTTTGAGAGTACTGGTATATAGCGCACATACATTTTTCGCACAGAAAAATCCATTGGTACACGACCGGACCAAAATGATCCAAGGATCATGCTGTAAGAGTTTTGGCTAAGGTGTTTTATGACCGATCGCCTGCCTGACGTCAACCCTCCTTGGGAATACTTGCCTATTGTATCTCATCGTGTTGGAGGATACTATCCCTTAGTCGACTTTTACGACATGCTCAGGGAGAGAAGTAGCTGGACTCATTCTATGTTTTTTCTTTACTCCCAGTCCAGCAGAGAAGTATAAGTCCATTGAACTACAGGAATAAAAAAGTTTTAACAGTTCTATGACGTAACAGTCTATAGAACAAAATGGGAGTTACTGCACATGACTAGCATCAATTGTGTTGCACATCCAGGCTTGCGAAGTGTGACTGTACGCCATTGCTTTCCCTTCTCGGGAACCACAAGGAAGTGACCAAGTGGAACGTGCCCAAGTTCCTCAGGATCCTGGAGACGGAGGTCAAGAGCCTCATTGAAGTTGCTTACGGAGCCGTAAAGGTAATCTGAACGTAACTACCACTAAGGCCTTTTACCATCTATAGTAGATGATTTATGCGACGTCAGGAGGCAACTATTACTTTCACAAACGGGACTGGGACGAATTAAGATGGAGCTTGCCCAGCACCTATTCCATCCTCTCAGCTTAGTCGGCCTTGTCCACAGGAAAGACATGGTCAATACGTGCGAAGCTGACTAAGCCACGGGTTTCCTCACGATGTTTTCCTTCGCCGTTTGAGAGTACCTATTGCGCACATCAATTCTTACTTCAAACACTTCTTACTTCTCTGCTGGACTGGGAGTAAAGAAAAAACATAGAATGCGTCCAGCTGCTTCTCTCCCCGAGCATGTCGTAAAAGTCGACTAAGGGATAGTATCCTCCAACATGATGCGATACAATAAGCAAGTATTCCCAAGGAGGGTTGACGTCAGGCAGGTGGCCGGTCATAAAACACCTTAGCCCAAACTCTTACAAAATGATCCAAGGATAATGCTGTGCCGACCCCACATAGAGTGGGATAAGGGCAGGAAGATACGGTATATATGTAGGTACCAAGCTAATTAACTAGGTACTGAAGGTAGTTTTATTACATTTTATTTCAGCCTCCCGCCCCAACCCCTAAAGCTCGGAAAGGCCCAGCGCCGCCTCCAGCAGCCAAACTTGTCGCTGATCCATACGTAGAGACTTTGAGACCGAACAAAATCGAGAAACTTGTGCCATACCAACCTTGCGCTTAGTGAGTTTGGATTTCTACCATTTTTTGCAAGTCACTAAGCTGGCAGCACGCAATTATTTAGGCGCGAAATTTAAAAAAAAATCCTAAAATTCTTCGAAAAATGGCGCCATGAGTCAACAGAATATTTTATAACAAAAAAAAATTCACGAAAAAAATAAGCAATTAGGTTTAGAGGACTAAAATAAAACAATAAACGAATCAATATGTTTTATAAAAATAATGACTTTTTACAGTTGCGTGGAGGATTACATCATGAATTTGGTATTCGAGACGCCAGCCGTGCCCGCTGACAAGGAGTACGTTGAGGAAATATTTCGTCTCGAGGATGTGAATACGAAGTTTGGAATCTATACACTCACTATTCCCGCGTAAGTTGTTATAATGCAACCATTATACATCAAAAACACGGTACAGAACGTTACATTATATAACTTCCAAATTCTTCAAAGATCTTATAAAAAATAAATCATTGTTTTACAGAAAACGCCATCCATATCGAGGACCGAAGAAAGAATAACACTGTACACTGTGGTACTTTTGAAAATTTGTATTTAGTTTTCTATGTAGGTAGTTAAAATGAATAAATTCGTTATTTCGGTTTGCATGACATTATTTATTTCGATCGGAGGGTAGGCACAGGCCACAGACACATAGGTAAAAAAAGGTACCTACGCGCGCACACGACCGCAACTGCAACCACTGATAATATAACTCAGGTATGTACCTACCCTCAGAACAGATTGTTCTGAGTATGTACCATAGCTGCGTTGCCTAAAAAGTAGGTAGTAAAAGGGTGATACATAGTTCGGTTTAGGAAACTTTTTAAATAGTTATCGTAGGTGAGCCAAAACTTGGAAAAATATTTTTGTAGAATGGCAACATTTCCACATTTTAGTAAAAATCTAATTTATTTAGCTAGCAACATAGTTTGTATTTCCAACTTAAACCATATTCCTTATTTTTTGGGACTATGATTCTATCGTGCCTCGAGGTTTCTTGTACATACAGACTTTAAATATGTACACGTCTTAATTAGATATTTGTCTTAGTCTATAAAATGTGACAGTAGATACTTATTCCTAATGTCTTGACTACAGTACAAAATCTAGACTTTGTGGCAAATCACTGAGCATTATAGTCTATCGGCCTACGCTATTCATAATAATGCAACTCTAATAAAATTCACAACTAAACTAATACCGCTATCAAGCTAATATCCAGTCTAACCTGGATTTCAAAGACACTGAAATTCTAACATAAGCGAGCTCAGGTTACACCATCATTATCTTTCTGCCCTTTTCCCAACATTAGTGGTTTCCTAAAAAATCATCATCATCTTCCTATCCATATCCCACTCTATGTGGGGTCGGCACAGCATGATCCTTGGATCATGGTGTAAGAGTTTTGGCTAAGGTGTTTTATGACCGGCCGCCTGCCTGACGTCAACCCTCCTTGGGTATACTTGCTTATTGTATCTCATCATGTTTCCTAAAAAATATTAGCTTAATTTATTAATATTTCAAAAATCATACATCTACATCCTGGGTTAAAAATTATAAGGCCGCCTGAGGGCCTCCGTCTTGGCAAGTTGCCACTGAGATCTTCGCTCGGTTGATAATAATGTTTATTTTGATGCGATACTTGTCTGCTTCTATAATATCGCAAAAACAATAAAATCACTTCACTCTCGCATATTAGTTGTGCTTGACAGATTTTGCTGTGGCGGTTTTATGGGTGGTATTTGTTATAGAGGAGCTGGCACCACTGTTTACTTACATTGTTTTTGTGTGTGTGAGTGCGTGATGTCAATGTCTCCGCTCCGCCGCCATTGAATTTCATTTTAGCCGAGAATTGAAATAGGTTGTTACCTTTCACAAATCGGCAAAAATCCTTGCAATCTTCCTTCTTTTAACTAATATTTAGCTATATTTCGTGCACAAACAATATATCCGATGGCAGACAGAGACACAGATGAGTTAAACATCGACAATGTAATAAAAAAATTACTAAAAGGTAATTTGTTGATATTATTCGTTATAAACAACAGTTCAGTGTTCAAAATATAGAAATACAGTGAATTATACCGTTTCAGTGGGTTATCCAAGTGACTTACGATGTGTTTTGAGTGCTAAGTGATAATGTTTACGTTTGTTTTCAGTGAGAGGCGAAAAGCCTGGTATGAATGTGCAGTTAACTGAAATAGAAATCAAAGGGCTATGCTTGAAATCACGGGAAATATTCTTATCACAGCCTATTTTACTGGAACTCGAAGCCCCGTTAAAAATATGCGGTAAGTACTGACTTAGCAGAGAAATACTTGCCTTCAAATTTTCTCGCCAGTGTCGGTCGACTTCTCTGCGTTCCTACCAACTTAATCGCCGTACTTTTTCTCTACCCGTACCTACTTATCTGATACTAATGCATAATTTCCGACTCTATCTGAAACAATAGGTTAGAAATTATCTCCAAATATGAATTTGCAGGTATTCAAACTTTCCAAATTTCAGAATTACCTTCTCCGTTATATTGGTAAAGGCAGTTGCAGCACTCACCTCTATGTGGTTACAAAATACTGCAATTGTAATTCCCACTTACACAATTTTATCAAACTCTTTGTTTCCGTTGAAGTTGTTCTATGATTGTTATTTTCATTGGCTTTATAAATCCTACCAGACTGCGTGATATGCTTGTATGCTGCATATTATCCTCCTAATATAATACTAGTTTCCGCCAGTGGCTTCCCTCACGTTTTACCAGGATAAGAAGTAGACTATATGCTATACTATGTATATTCCCAAGTTTTATTCCAATCTGATGAGCTGTTGCAGAGTGATTGAGCTACGGACAATCTCATAAACATTCTCATTTATGATATTTAATACCCGGCGTGGTCCTCCGATGAAAAATATGTTAATCCAGCACATGTACTATGTATATTCCAAGTTTCATTCAAATCTGTTCAGTAGTTTTTGTGTGAAAGAACAACAAACATCCATACATCCATGCATACAAACTTTCGCATTTATAATATTAGTAAGGATAAGGATGATAATGTTCTTAATAATTTATGAAGTAAAATCTAAACCGGTTTGAATATGATAAATACAAAAGACAAAATTAATGAAACCATCTCTTTTATTGACTTTAGTAGGTAAATTATCAATTAACACTTTACATTGGCTTCTCTGTGTATTGTAACAGATATCTACCTACACTATAGCCAAATTCAATTAAGATTTTTACCAAATGCTATATGACGGGGGATATCAGCAAAATTTTTGTTCCTCCACCAATAATTAATTAGAGATTTGATGCTGACAGCTTCAAAGGTTCAAAAATAATTTGGTTACAAATTGGACTAGCTTCTGCCATTGGATTTGTTCACATGAATAGGCTAGGTATATTCTGAATATGTAAAATGTTAGTTTGTAAATGAGTAATGCTGTATACAAAGTGTACAATTTGACCTTGAAATAATTTATTACACTAATGTTTACTTATCCTTGTTACAATTTTGTAATGTAAACTTTGCTCTAAAAATAATGTTACGATGAATTCATCAAAAAAGGGCATGTATGTATGGATGTATAGTAGTGGTGACTAAATATAACAGGTACATTTTATAATCATCATAGTTTCATCTTGGTAGCCCCTACTGCTGGGAGGCCACCTTTGCCGTAGTTTCGTGGGTCTCTTATCCAGGTTTTGACATAGTTGACACAACATGCTGTATGTAAAAATAACTAAAATAAATATTTGTGGACTTTTCACACAGCGCTTTCTAGCCCCAAACTAAGCAAAGCTATGGGAACCAGATGGTTGATACAATACTTATATACTTTTTTTTGTAAATATATACTTCTAAACATAATACATGACCCAGACCCGGAAGAAATATTTGCAGAACATACAAACATTTTTTCCGTAGCGGGAATCGAATCCGCGCCTCTTGCGTCTCAGCCGAGCACTCGCCCGCCTCGCCACCGAGGTTGTCAAATTAATATAAATTTTTATTAAGTTAATAATATTTCCACAGGTGATATCCACGGTCAGTACTATGATCTCCTGAGGCTGTTTGAGTACGGTGGGTTCCCTCCAGAGTCAAATTACCTGTTTCTCGGGGACTATGTGGACCGTGGCAAGCAGTCTCTAGAAACAATATGCCTGCTCCTAGCGTACAAGATCAAATACCCGGAGAACTTCTTCCTTTTACGTGGCAACCACGAGTGCGCAAGCATTAATAGGATTTATGGGTGAGTTATAAATATAGATACACTTTCTTCCGCCAGCGGCTTAGCTCGCTTGGTACCAGAATAAGAAGTAGCATGCATATTATTTCAGCACAGTTCCAAGTTTCATTCAAATATGTTTAGCCGTTACGGCAATGTGATTGAGGCAACAAACATCGTCACATCCTCACAAACTTTTGCATTTATAATATTAGTAGGATATTACCCTACATCCTACCTATTATCCACATCTCAATAGGTTCAGAAACTTAAAGTACAGCAAGACCGGGAATAAATATTTCAGAAAATGCAAATATTTATCCCATAGCGGGAATCAATAATGAATAAATAATACACCAACTCGTTTTATATACAAGATTGTAAATGGATAATCTTCCAAAAAAATTGCCCAAGCGATAGAATCTCGCGACTCTGCAGGCACATTCCCACTACGCCGCTTCCGCCCCTAACTACTGTAGTTCATTTACAAATAGCATCTCAAAATGAGTAGTTACTTCCTCCAAGATTAGGAGTTTCGTCATGGGAACTGGGCACGGCGCATTCGCACAGGGTTCTCGTCTCTGCATATACCGCACGGTGAAAGACGGCAGGGGTAGAACAAAACAAACAATACATTCAACGTATTTTAATCTTGATCTAGAATTTGTTAAATTCAGAAGAATACTTGGAATTCGCGTGACTTCTGACTATATTTCTTGCTGAATGTTTGTTAATAGCCGATTGAGCCGACGGTCAGTACCTACCATGAGATTTCACTAGTTACTAGTCAAAACTCAAGTCGCTCAAAACTTAAATGGGATTGGGATGGGCACGTCTGCTCCACGGTGGACGAACTGCAAGCCAAGAGTGCTACTAAGCCCTAATACAGTGGGACGGCGTCACGGTAGACCACGTAAGCGATGGCTTCATTGCCGCCCAAGATTTCATAGGATGTTCGTATCGTAGAGACAAGTAACAAAATACATCTGTTAGGTATATTAGTCTAGGAAAACTCAGTCAATAAACTCAGTCTTCTTCTATCGTGTCAATGATTCACACTATCTTGGAGCAGAACTTAGCCACTTCCACAGCATTGGGAGTGGCATTGTTCAGGTCGTCTCTCGTACAGGTGGTCGGACACAAGGGACAGCTAAGTAAGCGGGCCATGGACTGAATTGGGGCACAATTGCAGTCAGGCATAGATGAGTCCCTCATTCACCATTTAATACAGCCCCAGAAACTTCTACCCCTTAGGTTCTGATCTGCCCTGGCCGGTCTGGAAGTCCATGAATCGTCTCAGGATCCGATTTGGCCGCTGTAGACAGAACCTGTGCAAATAAACTCAGTAATATTTACTTATTCGTAGTGACGTGCGCTGAAAAATGCGTGTGGAACAACCTTGAACTTTATTTTCTTAATAACATGTTAGCAGCCTGGAGTAATTGAATTTAATAGCTGAAAAGCTACTTAATATTTCTGGGGCTTAGCGCGTGTATTTGGATAAAAAATAGCCCACGCTACCGGTCAAGGTCTTGTTATATGGATTCAGACTGTACACAGATGACGATTCATATGTAAATGAATTTTGAGACCATTGAACCGAGTAGAAGGCACCTGACCCCGCAGAAGATCACCCATGTGCCGAACCGACTAGATCAAATCAGCAATCTGCAAGAGTGCTTCAGAATTATTTATAATAGAGACGTTGTACCACAGCCCCTGTTAAGAGCACTACAAAACGACCACGGCCGCTCTGCCAAGTGTGCAAAGATTTGGAAGAAGAACCGATCACTCGAACAAATCCACACTCTACGGCCATTAAGGGTTCCCGCCCACTTACTCTGGACCGTAATACAACCGGTGTAACTTCGTGTGCCTCGCTTTGATGGTCTCGAGACATTTGGCTTTTGATCGTTTGCTTGCTATTTTGGGACGGGCATCTGACGGTCCGTATATGAGACAGGGGCGAAGACCCTTTAAATTCAAAACAAAAGTGCATCTAAATATATAAAACTCTTACGTTACTGTCTGACTGACAATCAACGCATAGCCTAAAACCATACGTTCGAGAAGCATGGAACTTGGAGGTTATATTCCTCTTATGGTGTAGGAGTACACTGGGAATTACCGACATACAACTCCTAAAAGACCCAGCGGGAAGATAAAAGTTAAACTCAACGGACCAAGTCTTTTAATTTTTGATGTCTTTTGAGTTTGATAATGTCAAAGTCGACATAATTTAAAACGGTAAAACGTTGGGAGGGTTGAGAATAAAAAATGTCGTTCTAAAATATAAAGAACGGATCAAGTCTGCGTTTCACTGGTTATACCATCAGATATTCTCATTTACGTGACAGGTGCCTCAACTCCTATCAAAGCGACAATCTTTATTGACGTTTTGAAAGATGACGATGTACAAGTGAACCAAGCAACCCCTTTAAAAACAATGAGTCAAGCATGAATCATCACATATGAAATGAGCCACTTGGTCAGTTTGAAATTCAACACTTCGAAACTTTAGTTTTTTTACCCAACTGGGAAATAGGGTAATGATCCGTACGTCTGTATCGATGTTCTTTTGACTGTCGCTGTAGACCAAACGGCTGAACAGATTTTGACAAGAGTCTATTTCGTATGACGGGAAAAAAAGCGAATTCTGTAATAATGTTGTAGTAATGTTGTGCGCGATCACAATTGGGATGGGTGACCGAAAGTGGCACTACGAGCTGAGTGCTTCCGTGCTTCGGAGGGCACGATAAATTTTCAGTCCCGACTTATAAGGCGTCAAGCCATGACGGAGGCCTTTAGGCGGCCTAGAAATTCCGTCACAAGAGTTGACCACTAGCTCATACGTACTTACTTATTTGTTTTGCTAGTAGTGAACGAACTCTTCTTATCAGCAGTCAAGGCTTACCTTATCAATGTTGATTATTTGGCAATTAAAGCATTTGCGTGATAGTAAATCTACACTACAGACTACAAGGCTGTTGTATCAACGAACGTCTTCCGCTTGCTAATCAAACTATGAAGGGCCTTTGTTATATTTAGTTCAGTCTTGCACCAACCTAAACTTCTCCTAATATTATCAACTAGCTGTTGCCCGCGACTTCGTACGCGTGTAGTACATTATTTTGATCTATAATCAATAGTTTTCGCAGCGCACGCCAAAAATTATTTTGGGTTTTCAACCTGGGGTTACAATATTGCAATTTTCTTACGGATCCCTAATTTTTTTGAAAATTTATTGTAGCATATACTTGACCCTGATAATGTAGCTTTCTATTGGTGAAAGAATTTTTGAAATCGGTCCAGTAGTTTCGGAGCCTATTCGTTTTGCCCCCGACTTAAACCGCATTGAGTTTTTAGGGTTCCGTGCCCGAAGGTTGCCAACGGGACCCTATTACTAAGCCACCCCTGTCCGTCCATCCGTTCGTCTGTCAGCGGGCTGTATCTTATGAATCGTAATAGGTAGAAAATTTAAATATTCAGTGTGTTTTTCTATTGCGGCCGCTATAATAACAAATAATAAGAATAAACTTAAAGTGGGCCCCATACAAGAAATATTTATGTACATGTACGATGGTAAGGAACCCTTCGTGTGCTAATTCGACTCTCATTTCACCGGTATATTTTTTAAGCATAAGATGACGCCACAGCCTTACTTTCTCATATATAATATTAGTATGAATAAAGATTATCACTGTTCTTTGTTCCAAAATATTTTTTGAGCATGACATCATCTATTATCTCAAGATAAGGCGTTCATTGATCGATCGATTAATCTTGTAGCTTTTATTGTCGAATCGATAAGGTTTATTACCCAACAGCAAGTTTCCTACAATTACTCATATTTGAAATGCCTGGCTAAAGATACAAAAACTAACTTATCTAAGAATGTTGTTGATAGCAGGTAACACGATAAACCTGTTTTTTTTTGCTATAGATAAAGCTTATTGATATAGGTAAATCAGAGGGTACATTCTTAAAGATATACTATGATATTCAAATTGGTTTTCCGTGCGCTTTCTTGCTTGATTCGTTTAGGCTTATGCTTTCCACTTGCTACTCCTTCATAACGGACCGTAAAAGGACTGTCTCAGGACTGATTTGTCTAAGCTTATGGCTTCCACGTATAAGTAACTACCTTTTCCCATAACCGGACTGTAAAAAGACTGGTTAAAAGTTTTTCTGCAGATTGTAAAAAAAAAACAGCCAAGTTTTGTGCCGGGCCGGTCCTAAACCACGATAGTATAGTGAATGTCGACATCAAGGGAATCTTAGTGTTAGCTCGTGACTATGCATGTGAATTTTGGCTGTTATTATTTTGTGAAACATTCCTAAGCTTTGAAATAGGTTTCGTTCAAAATTACCGTCTATTCGAGAACAAAGGTCCTTGCATATTTATTCAGGTAAATTCAAACATTTAGGGCAAGACCTTTTCATATAATATAACTAACCATTTTCGTGTAATATCACAATGTAATTGGATAGCCGGCTACTGTTGTTATAACTTTTACAACTCTGTAATGAGGGCATCCCTTCTGGGCATAGGAAAGAGTATGTTACAGAGATAACAGTATTTTGCTATACAATAGTAAATTGTTTACCTAGGGAACAAACAATTATTTTTAAGGCGAGAGTGTTTCTTTGAATCCAAAGCGGAGAAAGGGATTCAAAGTACGTCACTTGAGTTTAAAATAGTGTTGCTCCCGAGGTGGATACTCCACTTCTTATCAGCCTCTATGAGAAAATGAGTAAGATTAGTGCAACTTATGAATATGACTACTAATGTAGACTATTTAATGGTGTCACTAGTTCTTTTAAATCAGTGTGGTTAAAGGCGCTTTTCGAGCACTTGTCACTTTCTTTCGAACTTATTAGGTTCTACGGCATGCCGGTTTCCTCACGATGTTTTCTTTCACTGTTTACTAGTAAAACGCACATAAATTTTTCAAACAGTAAAATCCATTGGTACACGAACACACACGAACGGTTTTGAACACACCACCTTAGGATTGGAAGGCGGGCCGCTACCACTAGGCCACACCAGTGAAAAATAATGTACGTTTATTTATTTTTAATTTCGTTTGCACGCGGTTTTTTATCAGCCAGTTTACTTGTCGTTCATACAATGTTTGTGATTGATCTCTTTGATGGAACATATAATAACAATAATCCACATTCCAAATTCAATCGTCTACTATTACGTACTAATTATTATGTATTTTTTAACAATATGTTTCTTCAATAGGTATCCATTTCCTTCACGGCTCATTGAATAATATCACGTGTTTTGTGACGTTGCTTCCCTCATCTTTGGCATACCCTTGAGGTTGACCTTCGGATGGGGCTCGCCGAAATAAGGTCAAAGTTAATATAATATAGGCATGGAGGAATTCCCAGGGAATTCGCTTGAATTGAGGTCGGTTGTGTTAACGAATGTTGGAAATTCTGGTTTCTAGAGGAACGCCCCGCGGTTTTGTCCGTGTTGAGATTTTTTCATTCAATTTCATCTTCCCGCTCCGTCATCTGGGAATTTAATCTCGGGAATTCCTTTCTTAGTGCACCTATAAAGGAATATACCCTCGCAAGTAGCATGCTTGCTTAGGATTTATAGTTTCGTCTGTGTTGATCGCCAGTCAGTAACGTAAGTTTTAAATATTTACATGAATTGGTTGTTTCATTTCCTCATGTTAGGCTGGATATAAAAATACACATGACCTTGGGCAGAAGTTTTTCAAGGACCGAAAGAATGACACCGTCTGCTTAGATATTCTACACGGACTACAAACTTATTGGTTGGAAAGATAGCGCTCCACAGAGTAAAATTGATTATAGTTAAAGTTCCTGAACTAGAAAATCATGTTATACCGCTGTTTACCCCAGGCAAATAATGCCTTTGATGGCGTGGTGGGTTTGTGACAGACTGGGACGCAAGAAGTCCGGGTTTGATTGCGAGAAATGTTTTCCTGTCTTGCAAATATTTCTTCCTGGTATGGGTGTTGTGGTACCATAGTACTTGTAGTTTCTGAAGCCCATGACAAGGAATTCTAGTGTGGGGGGGGGGGGGGGGGGTCGGAACTATGTATGTTATTGTTGGATTTTTTTCTTTGTTGTTTCTTTCGTGCTCTTGACACATTGTCTTTTATTATTGAAATTGAAGGAATATGTAACTGAATTTGGTATTATTTTATTCCCAGATTCTACGACGAGTGCAAACGGAGGTACAACATCAAATTATGGAAAACCTTCACAGACTGTTTTAACTGCTTACCAGTCGCTGCGATAGGTAAGTTTTATATATTACATATTTATTTTAATACATACATACATATTATCACACCTGTATCCCCAATGAGGTGGGCAGGGCCATAAGTAAACATAATAAAACTTGCAACCACTTCTGATTTAGTCCTAAGGTGGATATGGTGAACCATGGTGACAGGTGATCAGTCTATCGCTCATATAGGTGGTCCATCATGTTGGAAAGGATACTATCCCTTAGTCGACAAGTTTTCTTGGAATCGCATTATTATGTTGTAGTTAGGTTTCGTCGAAAGGAGACAACTTAGCGCGATTGAACTGCATATTTATTCTATCGAAAACGGTTCTGTATTTACTTTTATTACATAGTAACCTTAAGATTTTCAGCTTCGTTTGAACAACAAATATCCTAAACTTTGTCCACAACAACATTCCATAGGTAGCTGATCAAAAAATCTCAGTCCTCAAAAAACTTTTTTCGCCGGGTTGTTTAAGAAGACCCGGTTCACGGTACAATATCTTAGCCATTAAGCTAAACCCGCTTGTCTAGACGTAGCTAACTAGACGCGCCGACTCGATAAGGTCTTGTAGGGCGGAGAGAGCAGACGTTGCTGACTTAGACTTTCTTATCGACCTGAATTTACCTCCGTACGAGTACTTGGCGTTAAGGAGTTTATCTTTACAATAGTGGTAATGCCCCGTGATTTTGAACGTGCAGATTTTTTTTTCTAATAAACTTTTCTCCCGCTGTGTTCTTTAATAATAAATAACACCTAACAGTCACATACATAGTCCTGACCCCACACTAGGATTCCCTGTGTCGTGGGTATCAGAAACTACGAGTACCATGGTACCACAACACCCAGATCTGGAAGAAATATTTGCAGATCATGCAATCGTCGTTCACGCCACCGAGGCCGTTAGGCTTTAAGAGTTGAATTTCGGGTAATCTTTTTTTAGTGCAACCCATGCTTCCGGAACTTATAGTTTTTGGCTGTGCGTTGATTGTCGCGAAGCAGAAGTGGCATATAGCGGGGCATGTAGCTCGAAGAACTGAAGACCGTTGGGGCAGAAAGGTTTTGAGTGGAGACCACGCACCGGAAAACGCAGCGTAGGACGGCCCCCCACTAGATGGAAAGACGACCTAGTAAAGGTTGCTGGGAGCCGTTGGGTGCAGGCTGCACAAGATCGGTCGCTCTGGAAGTCTATGGCGGAGGCCTACTGCTGAACAGTGGACGTGGCTGAAATGTTGATGATGATGTTGATTTTTATATATTTAGATCGGTTACGAAAGAAGAATCGTAGTTCGATAATCGATTTTGACACAGATATATAAGTGTTTCGAATAAAGCCGCGGGTGAAAACAAGGAAAATTTGGTTATTATATAATGAACTTTATCAATGAGATAACACAAAAGAAAATTCTAGGCTATTTAAAGATCGCGAACGATCTATAGATAGCTCAAATAAACATGACACGTGTAACACGGGAATTTCCCTTATAAATAATAATGGTGTCGCATTATCTAACTTTGGCGACTTACTCACGTTGCGTGCGTGACAAAGTTAGCACATATTGTTTATTCGCACGACAGGATAGACTTATTAACTGTCTTATTAACTTAGACATTAACTGTCTTCGAATCCCTTTAGTGTAACATTGTGCAAGTAGTGTACAGTATTGCCCAATGAGGCTTTCTTTAAAAAAAATCGAGTAACTTAGCGTGATGGGCAGTCAATATCATCAAAAAACGTGGGCCGTGGATAAACGAGATGATGATGATGAGAGACTTCCTAGAAGACGTTTTACTAGAACATCCGACAGCCATATATAGCAAACAATCATCTATTATTGATGACCTCGGTGGCGCGCGGACGAGTGACCGGCTGAGACGCAAGAAGTGCGGGCTCGATTCCCGCTACGGAAGAAATGTTTATATGTTCTGCAAATATTTCTTCCGAGTCTGGGTGTTGTAGTAGGATAGGAATGTATTTACAAAAAAAGTATCAGCCATCTGGTGCCCATAGTACAAGCTTTGCTTAGTTTGGGGCTAGATGGCGCTGTGTGGAATGTCCACAAATATACATTTATTTATTAAGTTTGACACTCCATGTAAGTCAGTAACACGATAAATAGTAACGACTCATTTAATTTTAAAGGAACTGTATCCATTTGTTCCTATTGGTGTGTAATAAATATCTGTATATTTCTATTTTCGTATCTGATTGGTCTTGGATTTTCCCTTGATAATGATCTTTATTAAGAATTTCGGTAAAAAAACATCAACATAGAAAATTAACGTTGAACCATACTAAACGCCCCACTTGTGCAGAGCGACTGCTCCGGGATTAATTCGATTAGTTGCCTCGCGAAGCATGCAACGATGCACATTATCACACCATCATTGAACCTGCTGCTTCCTTATAAACTGCACAAGCTTTATGTGTCACCGTAAAGTTGTAAATATCGTTAATTATAATCTATCTCGCGAGATTGTAAACTGTCGAAAGATTGTGAACCCGTAACCTTACAATTTAACACATTATTACTTATCCATCGGATCGAATTCAGTTGGTTAGGTTAGTAAATAAATAAATAACAAATAACACCCAACAGTCACATACATCAATCTTTCGACAGTTTACAATCTCGCGAGATAGATTATAATCTAACGGTATTTACAATTTTACGGTGACATACATGAGTCATAAGTCATAACTGCGCAACTCAGGAAAACTATTTATTTCCATCATTGATTTCTTTTTATCAATGATTCTGTAATGTATGTGTTTAGGGTAGTTTTCGCCGTTATGTTATTATTTTGTTATTTGTGGGTAGTCATTCCCCAAAGATGGCCATTCCGTCAATATATGTGTTCACTGGTGCTTCATGTGGAGTTTATTTATTGAAATCCCGTACCTAATCCCAGTATATTTCAGATTCATTCATACTTACCGTTGTTCCTTTATCTGTCGATCTGTTAGATAGCTTCTTATGACAAAAAAAAGCTATAATTTCAAGCTAAGACGACTCAGCGTTGAGCACGTCTCAAGTCACGGTTTTTTGACAGTTTTTGATGAAAATCTGTCAAAAACTCGTTATTTGAGACATGCTCAACTCTGAGATGCGTTTGAGTATTCCGGGGTAAACCTCAGTAATGTTTTTATGGTCTCAAACATTCTCAATAACCTACAAGTTTACAGGCAAATTTTTGCCTGGCCACTTTGCTTTGCCATTATGTGCCGGGGCGATGACGGTCCGGTTATGAATCTGGTTAGTTGGAGACCCTGAGGGACAGGAAACTTAAACGAATGAATTGTACTAGTTGAAGTAGCAAACTCAATTCAGAACGGAAGCTGAACTTGACTGATACGCTGATTGCGTCCTTAGCAATGCACACAATGGAGATAAGATTGCAAAATCTCGCAGACGGGCTGCACGAACTGAGGTTTTAGCGTCAATTCACTACACTTGCCATTTCTTGAAGTTGGCGATTTTCCAAAATATACCTATAACCATAACATTCCATCATTATTATCCCACTGATATTATAAATTCAAAATTATGTGAGGATGATAGATAGATAAGAGCTTTATTTGACTAATACAACAACATTACACAGACACATAAGAGCAGTAGAAAACAAAAAACACATAAAATGAAAAAAACTAATAACTAATAATACCTACGAATTATTTACTAAAAGAAGGAAAACAAACACAAAGTTTAAAATTTAGGATGAGACGATGTGTTACGTTTATGCGTTATTCTTGGCGTAACGGTTGAATAGATTTCTATGAAATATGGAATATACCGTTTCGTATCGAAAGGACATTTAAGCAAAACGCCCTATTAGCAGAAGGTCCTAAAAGCAAAACGGCATACATAGGCTACTTCTTATCCGGGTACAAGAGCCAAGCCGCGGCTGGAAGCTTGATTTCTATAATCCCTCTGGAACCCTTAGATTCTTTCACCACACTGGTTTGAAAAAAAATTGTGCCACGACTAGTTATGTTGTAGTATTGCATTCCAGCATCGCTGTATTTTATAAATGATGAGTTCGCGACAACCGCGAAGCGAAGGTCGATTATATTTAATTCTGATACCGAACTGATACGCGTAATTTAGTACCTTTCTCGAGACACACGAAGTTTGAAGTACTCTTTCATAAGTATTTTTGACTACGAGAAGTCATTGAAAGATATTATCAAGACACAGACTGGATTTATCCTCCTTGCTGTTCTTGTTTGACTCCGCAAACATAAATAATTATTCATTGCTTTTAAGAAATTTGACGTTCTCATTCAAAATTTACATAATATTTACTAGATCTTCGCTCGCATCTGTCAGCGCTTCCCAGGCGTGGTACCCGAACAAAATGTGTATCTACCAGGTCACGAACTGTTCTAGTCCTATGTTCAATCAAATCAGATCAGCTCTTACAGCGTTTCCATTTCGAGAAAAGATGACGATATTGGTAAATTTTCATAAAAAAAATTGGAAAATAAATTTAATTTATAATATACTGAACTTTTGGCCGAATTGTTATCTATCTCTACAGGTTTGTCATTAGCCAATAGTCCATGTCATCTGCATCCCATATATCTTTACTTCGATAACCTCGCTCGAAATCACGCTGTAACGTGGTCTGAAGACCGGCGCTAATAGGGTCACAGTTCAGAGGTCGCTTTATCACTTACCGACCTTTTAGTTAAGGGTCATATTTAATAGTAAACACGTAGATGGACAGTATAAATTATATAGGTGTTTAAATCCCTTTTTGGGTAGTGGAAGCGTAGAGTTTTGGGTGCGGATAAACCCACATGACACTTAAATCTAGTAGAATAGTTTATGTAATAATGACTGATAAAGATGATTCATAACAATGACTGAATAAGATTCTACAGAGATGCGAATCTTGAGATGGATGTGTGGAGTGACCAGAATGGATAAGATATGAAATTAGTACATCAGAGGAAGTTTTAAAGTAGCGCAGGTTACAGAGAGGATGAGGAGTAAATAGGTTAGCGTGGTATGGGCATGTTATGCTGAGGGAGGAAAGTCATGTTACAAGGAAAGTATTGAATATGAATGTGGGTGGATACACGGGCAGAGGAAGGCCTAAGAAAGGATGGATGGATTTTGTGAAAGAGGACATGAAAAGAGTGAGTACTGGGATAACGAGTGATAGGAGAAGATGGAAGAGGGAAACATGTTGTGCCGACCCCACCTAAGATTTGAAGCGCGTTTCATTTGCGTTATTATCGTTACAAACGTGTACAATCTGCTAAGACGCGTTGATAACGCTCAGAGGGCGCGCTCATAAAAACGCTCGTCATCATCATCAGAAAATAATGAATGACTGATTAATCTTTAAAACTCAATTTCTGAATTTCATTTAATTATGATAAGCAGAAATATCTTAAAAACCATCCAATCTCTGCTTATTTTAGTTGAATAGAATAAGAAACTGTATTTTTAAGACAGTTTTAAAAATTTGTTTTAATTTAAGAGGTTTCTCAGTCATGATGTCCCTAACTAAAAGTCGCGCCGCTGCTTGCGTGAGTTTCACCTGGATAAAAGTATCCAGGAGGAGGAAAAGAAAGGATTAAGTATTATTCCAGGTCATTAACTATATGAAATTAGTTTTAAAACCGATCAGCTAAACGTTTACATTTAAAATATTAGTGTGATTAGATTTATTCTTCGAATGATTACGTCATTATCACCTCTGGTGACTTTCAGAATGCGATATCACACAGAAGCAGATACGAATACAATCAGTATGCGTTTATGAATATTGAACAGTTTTCTCCGTTGATGCGAATTTGTAGCAAAAACAAACAAATCGTGATATTTTCTCCCAGATCTCAAAAGTTACAAATTAATTTAATACAGTGTGTAAAACAAAATCTATTGAATATAAATAGATTCAACCATTTGATATGTAGCCTTGTTTTCGAAATTTGAGGCGTTTTAATTAAAATTACTGGCTAGAAACTTAATGGCTTTCTCAGTTATAAAAGTTACTAATAATTTATTATCACACTTACTGTACTACTGCGGTTTCACTTGCTTAAAAATAGCATATAGTAGTCTAATAGTATAGAATATTAAGATAAGATTCATTAGAGATTACCCCATACATACAAACAAACATACATACAAAGGAAATCTCTATTAATATTGTAGATAGCTTTGTTTTAGCGGTTTGTAGGAGTTTCTAATACATCGCACTAAATACTATACAACCAAGTATAGTATATTGTAGATGCTAAATACAATGACCTTTTGTATAACGTTTATTCAGAGCTAGCTTACCGTAAAGTACCATACAACTTGTGATCTAGACGTTCTTGATTGATCGTTGAAGTTAAGCAACGTTGTGCGCGGTCACAATTTGGATGGGTGACCGCAAGTGGCATTACAAGCTCCGTCACTAGAGTTTGCCACTAGCTCATACGAACTTACTTTTTAATTAGAATCAATGACGGAGGTTGACGAACCCACTGGTTACTGATAACTGAACTGTGGTGACATTGCATTGTTAATAGGTTAATTTGTTGAAATATGATAAAAAAATTGGCCTTGTTCAATTTTGCTAGTTTTAGTTAATTTAATTTAGCTTTGACTACTTATAAGGAGTCCCATTATATACGTTTTCAGAAATAAATTATCGAATAAAGCTTTTATAAAGCTTGGAGTTCTTGAAAGAAAATCTAAAGTCATCGTCCTCAATTTCCCTCAAATATCGAATTTATGAATTCTCTTTGGGAAAATTGTATAAAACTGGAACAAAAATGTCGTGCTCCAATTGCTTCCAATATGGCATCATTTCCGCTTCCAAGGCGTCCCTTTTGGTTAATTTCTGGCGAAATTTCTGATATTGGCCAAAAATATATATTTTTGGGTCCTAATGGGTTTTGTTATTGGGTAAAAGGTCAGCCTTCGTAAATAAAACAGTTGCTTAATTGGATCAACTTAAATACGTCGGAAAAAGCTTTCAAGAATCTGTTGAAGTCTAAATTTAGCATCAGGTCCTAAGCGAGAATAAAAAATACAATTATCCCACTGCCGTAGTCAAGACATTGGTATCCTTCTAATATTATCTACTCATATAAAAGTAATACAAGTTAGTTTGTTTTAGTTTTCACGTTGTAACACCGGATTTGCGATTTCAAATCCCGTACTGCTAAAACTTTTGGGTCAAAAAATCAATATGGATCTTCGAACAAATTCGATGATATGGATGAACAGATTGGAGAGATTCGAATGCCATGTTATTAATAGTTTGAATAGAGAATTTGT
Organism: Scotopteryx bipunctaria; assembly: GCA_949320045.1. Lineage (NCBI taxonomy): Eukaryota > Metazoa > Arthropoda > Insecta > Lepidoptera > Geometridae > Scotopteryx > Scotopteryx bipunctaria. Next base: position 7,754,886 of record OX439461.1, on the reverse strand, counting down.
ATGATAAAATAAACGAACTTCGACGATCCTTTCGATTTAATTATGTAACTCTGAATAGCAGAGAAAGCTGTGACGTCACATGTGAATACAATGCAGTTACATTAGTAAGATAGTAGGTACTCGTAGTGATGCGTATGTGCGTATCACTTATCAAGCCAACTCTGTCTCAACCGCGGGCGGTAAGAATGAGCGAGACGATGCGAAGTATACATTACATACTATGTATGTTTTCTCCATAATCTACGAGTAAAGTCCACTGTCCATTCAGCAGTAGGGTAGGTAGGCACAACATGATTCTTCTTCGATTTCCCTCTGTCATACATAAGTCATCTCAACACTCAACGCGCGTGCGACTTTAATCTAGCCAAATTGGTAGTTGGTAGTTCGCCTTCCGATCATAAAGGTCGTGAGTTCAAAGCAATGAAATTTTCGAATGTTTGTGAAAAATTTATGTGCGCTATACCAGTACTCTCAAAGAAGGAAAACATCGTAAGGAAACCCGCGGCTTAGTCAGCTCCGCACGTATTTCCTGTGGACAAGGCTGACTAAGCTGAGGGGATGGAATAGGTGCTGGGCAAGCCTACTCCATCTTAATTCGTCCCAGGCACTACAGCTTCCCGTTTGTACAGGTAAAAGTTGCCCCCTGACGTATCATCTAGTATAGATGGTAAAATACCTTAGTTTGATTAGAGCTGTCGTAAACTGGTCTGAACGTTTGTTCTAGAATAACAGTGATTTAAATTTAATTCGCTTGAAGCTTGAACGATGTTGTTTTAACGTAAACTCCAAGCTTAGAAGTTCCATGCATCTTTTTATTGCTTTTGTGGATGGTGCACTTTAGATGGGTACAAGGAGATAATTCGACTGCTGGCTCGTTAGCATCAATATTATCATTCTTAGGAAGTAAACAAGGAAGAGCAACAGCCTCGGAATGTTTGCAGACTCTTCCGACTGATTAGCTATTCGTGAGAAGAAATTCAATTTTATCGCCAAAACGGGCTTGAATACTGTATCACAGTGGGCGAACTAGTTATTACGTAATTTTTTTGCAAACTCGAGGACATCAAGGCTTAGTTTTTGTTGAGCTTGTGTCGCAATTCAAAAGTGACAAGGCAATCTAGCTTGAAGCAATTAACACATTCAAAAGCCTATAAGAAAACTCGCTATTATAATGTTTGGACTGGAGAATGCTCCGACTAGTTTTACCAATAACATTGTAAAATAAAATTTATTGATGAAATTGTCAGGCATGGTTTCTTGCCAGTATTTTTTCATGCTTGATTGCGTTACGGACAAAATCGTTGTGATATCATTTAATAAGCGGATTGTTTGAAGTTCTTTGTCGAGAATTATGAATAGTTTAGACTAGCTGCCGCACGCGGCTACGCTCGTGTGGTACCCGAAAAAAAATAGCCTATATGTTAATCCAGTGCATGTACTATGTATATTCCAAGTTTGATTAAAATCCTTTCAGCTGTTTAGACGTGATTGATGCACAAACATACAAATATCCTCACAAACTTTCGCATTAATATTAGTAGGATTAGATCATCTGTATTAGGTACTGTTAAAGATTATTACAATTTGCAAGCCGGGATCTTCAAAGATGTTACTAAAGTTGACCTGATTGTTTCAATGACATTTATTAAACTGCGCAGTTCTTTATTTCGCTATACTAATAACCATCAATTTATCAGTCAATGGCTTGCAAATGAATGTGAAGTTTGGACCATCATTCACGCAATTTATTTTGATAATTGTAATGATAACCACCAAAAGGCAAATTACAAAAAATAGATCAGCGACAATGTAACAAAATTAGCTCTCTCGGTATTCTTTTTTCACGTTACATGTACTAAGTTTGTGGCTCACTGTGAGCCATTAGTTAGCGTCCAGTACTATTTAGAATAGAGTCACCATCACAAAAAAACAAATTAAAGTCATGTCAAAAGTTTGCTGGTCCATTTTTATTTGCTGCCTGCACATAAAGCATAGCAAAAATTTTACTTACGAACATAATAATAATAAATATCTGTGGACATTTCACACAGCGCCATCTAGCCCCAAAGCTAAGCAAAGCTTGTACTATGGGCACCAGATGGCTGATAGAATATTTATATACTTTTTTTAAATACATACTTGCCAGTACCTACTACACCCAGTCTCGGAAGAAATATTTGCAGAACACACAAACATTATCTCCCGTAGCGGGAATCGAGCCCGCACCCTCTTGCGTCTCAGCTGAGCACTCGCCCTCCACGCCACCGAAGTCGTCATACTCTACCTTTCGACAGGGCCCTGCCTTAGTTTCAGTAATAGTTTTCACCATTCATGCTGACGTCCCCTAAAATGTAGTCAGTCAAAATGTAATCAGTAATGAGACTGTAGTCCTTGAAAAACCATTTAAACGTACATTACTCGATAGATTACATCTGGCTGTAAATCGCGGTCGTGAACGCGTAAGCACGCCCTGTGTCAATCTTCAGCTTTATGTTGCCATTATCTAGATTAGATGCTGTTGGCTGGCGTCATGGCAATATCTTGCGTACTAGCTGCCGCTCGCGGCTTTGCTCGCGTTTTACTTTGATGAAAAGTAGCCATATAGGTATGTATGTTATCCCTGGTCACGTAAATGTATGCTTTCAGTTTCAAATCCGTTCAGCCGTTATGAGTCGTTTGAAGCACAAACACCCTCGCAGACTTTCTTATGGTTAATCCCTAAGGCGCGAGTAGGGCTAGTTTTTAAATTTGCTTCAATTCAATTTTCAATTTATTTCAAATTCGGTTTTCATACAAGGCACGAAGTTTACCGAGGCGCACAGTATTTGTGGTACAACTGTATTTGCTATCTAAAATTATATATTGAGGGTAGATTGCTATTAGAACTCAAAAGTTATTTTGCTACCTTTGCCCAAAGGTTAAGTAAACTAAGCAGACAGACCCGGCTTTTAAAGCTTGCTTAATCTGCAAAAGTTTCTCGCTGCGATAACAAATGCGTGTATTCCCATTTTATCACAATTCGCGGCAACAAATTAAGGTCAAACAACAAAGGACGAATTAAAAATATATCATATTTCGTAATACGAGAACAAATAATTAAGTTCTTGAATGCGAGGCCGAAATTGGAATGTTTTTAAAGTATTTTGTCAAGAATTTAGGCCTAATTTGCCGTAAGAATTGACAGAGCTGGCCCCGTGCCAGATTATAGCAGGTATCTCATTTTATTTTCACTTACAGGTGTGATAATGGTTCCATTGTCATTGAGATTGCATTGATGCCAATCTACGTAACTATGTACCTATATTAGAGAGTATAATTATCACGGTGTAAGAACTAGATGAACGTACTACCTACCAAAAAAGACGAAAATGTTTTTTTTTTTTACAAAACCAGTCGGGCACCAATGGGTTTTTCTGCTCGAAAAATGTATGTGCGCTATACCCAGTACTTTCAAACGCTAAAGGAAAACATCTTGAGGAAACCGGCATGTCGTAGAACCCGTAGAAAGTTCGAAAACATGTGTCAAGTGCACGAAAGGAACCTTTGAGGCGTACTTTAAACCCTTTCACCAAACTGGTTCGAAAGAAATAATGATAATAAATAATAATAAGTCGTATAGACGATAGATATATACGACTAGCTAGATAGATCTATCTATCTAGTCGTATCATTAAGTCACAAATACATACACACATCCTCACAAACTTTCGAATTTATGATAATAGGATCATAGATGTATCAGGACTTTTAATAAGAACATTTGATAACTAGTATTGAGGTTAATATGGACTTTCTATTACATCAACTGGTATTGTTGCAATTCCTCCAATAAAATGAATCGTTTTAACATCATTCGCTCCAGTCCGTTCCATTTATTTAACAATGGCCTGTTTACAATCCACCGGATAAAAACACAATCGGACATTCCAATGCTGCAAAACTGGACTTAGAATTCAATGGTTTAAAACGCCCATGGTGGATGGAATGAATCATATTTCCTAATTTTATTTCGTAGAATTTGTATTGAATCTGAACTTCATGTCTGCACGAAAAAATTATGTGCGCTCAACACGTGCTCAACGGTGAAGGAAAATATCGTGAGAAACCCGCGGCTTAGTCAGTTCCTCACGTATAATTTCCTTCCTTTGGATAAGACAGTAAGTTCAGTTGAAGGTATAGGTACTGGGCAAGCCTAAATCTAAAATTGACCCGGTCAGTACATCATCTTATTCGCGTTGTATCCAAAAGTTGCCTCCTGACTCTTGATAAATGAAACTAAATAGATGGAAAGTCCTTAGTTTTGTTGTATTTCAGAGAAGCAGTCTAGCATATGAAAGGCGAAGATGTTCCAACACGAAATCGATTCTCGATAGTTACCAAAGCCAAAGTTTTAATCGAATCGAGTGTTTCAAATACCTATCATGATCTCTTGCGGGTATCGTCAAACAGTCTCTGCTAATAATCAACTGATTTAACGTAACTGCTCTGGTAACGTGATGTGCGATTGAACAGAATTTAATATACTACGTCAAGTATTTATGCTCGACCTATTTAACGATTCAGCAGAAATATTTCGAAACATTCATAATGCTGATCGGAGCACACATCGGAATTGTGATCGAAAGTCATAACAAAACGTCTTGTACTCCTTCTGTAAGAATATAAAATTGTAACGTCGTTTTTTATTAAATCGGAATGTATGTTTGTGGCTCGATCGTAACGGCTGATCCGATTTTGATTAGACTTGAAATAGATATAATTGAAGATCTGGATTAACATGTGGCTCCTCGCTTTTGGAACGAGCTAGTAGTTAAAGACCCTAAAGAATATAACCTTTTTCGTCCCGGGCACTACAGCGTCCCTTTAGTGAAGGTAAAAGTTGCCTTCTGACGCTGTATAAATCATCTAGTATAAATGGTAAAAGGCCTGTATATAAAGAATATTTTCAGTCATCCCAAAATCCGCAACTAAGAAATATAAAGTAAAATGTTGTTTTAAGTTAGAAGTATATGTATAAGAGCAATGAGAAACATTTCGGTTGATTTTATCGAAACATAGACTTTTGTTCTCTCTATAAGGACTAGGTCACCTTTGAGATATAAGGGTGACCCGATCTTTCCGAAATTTCACGAAATAAACTGCTTAGCGTGGACATTATCACAGCTAGAAGTACTTTGCGCTCGTAAAATGAAATTTTATCTTAAAAGGCTTTCAAACTTCGTAATAATCGTTTTCGGTCGCCGTTTCAGGTTAAATGTGTAGTTTTATGCCTCTCCAGCCCTTATAGTAGTTTGAATTTTCAAAACGATCGCCAACTATCACGTTCCAAAAGAAAACAAACAAATATGTTAGAGATTTTATTTTGCACCAGGGTAGTGGACCGAGGCCTTAGTTGCGTCATTAGTGTCGCTATGAAAGTTTCCTGGGAACCAACTTACCTTTGTTTTGTCAGACAATGGTAACTGACACGTGTCTCCCCGAGTCTGGTCCGAGTGTCTGGACAGCCAAGTACAACAGGAATATAAACCGAAAATTAACTTCGTACAAATTTGGAATGAAGACAAGCATCAACTAGTATCCATACAATAACATAAACTAAGGAATTATGGTCCGATTTCACCGTGCAAACTGAACGGCGTTTAGCTCTAAACTGAGTTCAAGAGCTGTCAAATGTATTATATTTTATTCAGTTTTTAGAAATTTATACACACTGACAATTTTAACTCTACCTATTACGGTTCATGAGATACAGCCCGCTGACAGACGGACGGACAGCGGAGGCTTAGTAATAGGGTCCCGTTGGCACCCTCCGGGTACGAAACACTAAAAACTGACAGCAGTAACAATTGTTGAATTCAGTTTAGAAGCTAAACTCCATTCAGTTTGAATGGTGAAATCTCTAAGGGACTAAAGGTCTTATTTAGTTCGGCGACCACCCAATAGTGTCATTTGAACATCAGTACAAACTTCAGTTGGCTTTTTCATAGAATATTCTAATAGTGAAGTTCGAACTGATGCTCAAATTAAGTTATGGAGTTGTCATCAAAGTTTCCAAATAGGGCCCCTTATTTGATCGAGAATCCTTGAACAAAAGAGTTACATAAGTTCAGGTCTTCTATTGACAACTCAATAAGGCTATTTTGATCTACAGAAGACGTCAGTTTAGAACAATTGAGTCGTTTTTCCTAGGCATATAATCACACAAATTTTATAGATGCGACAATCTGTGTGCAAGTTAGTAAGCGTGTGTTTTATTACCACTCGTGAAGCGCTCGTGGCGTAGCTTGCTTATGCGTTCTTGATTGATCGTTAAAGTTAAGCAACGATATGCGCGGTCACAAATTGGGATGGATGAACGCAAGTGGCATTACGAGCAGAGCGCTTCCGTGCTTCGGAGGGCACGTTAAATTGTCGGTCCCGGCTTTTAAGTCGTTAAGCCATGACGGAGGCATTTAGGCGGCCTAAAAACTCCGTCACTAGACCACTACCTCATACGAACATGCATACATTCCCACTCATATCCGTAATGGCTGAAAGGGTTTGAATAAAACTTGAAATGTACTGTGCCACGCGAGCAAACAAATCAGATCACATTAGAGCCTGTAGACAATACTTTTCTACTAGCGAAACCGCTGATCGACACTGCCGATTGTTACTTTGTCTAGGCCGAATCTCAAGTCAAGTCGTAATTATACGGCACAGAAGCTATTGCGATGTAGGTCGACAACGCCCGTATCTGGTATGGCGAGGGGTGTTCCCCACGTCACTACACCTCACTTCTAATGTCTTATGTAAGACAAGACAAGACAAGATGTGACTGTCGCAAATTCTTTGTGCAATTTCACGGCAATTTTGGTCGCTCTAAATTGCATATTTGGCGCTGGCGACTGTCTGGCAATATGTTTATGGCATGTTCAGATAACAATAGCCATTTGCGTAATTTTTGTATCAATTCAAATTGAAAATGTTACAATTATTGGGTCATTTATTAGGTTATTTCTCGCAGTTGCACAAGAAAACTGTTACAAGCTATTATTTAGCCTTACATAGTCAGGTCTCAGGTCTGTCTTTTGTAATCGATTTTTACCCACGACGGAATGGAGAAGGTTTATGCGTTTGGCCTAAGAAGTTGTATGTTTATTTATTTGTGTGTTTATCTGTTACCATTTTTCTCAATAACTACTGAGCCGATTTCGATGCGGTTTTTTGTATTTTATTGGTGTCATTTCAGAGACCTTCCCTTCTTAGATATGTTTTACGGCCATGGCCCACCAATGGGCGCTGCAGCAGCTAACATAGTTTTTTGCACCTCGTAAACTCAATAACTACTGAACCGATTTCGATGTAGTTTTTTGCATTATGTTAGTTTCATTTTAGATAAGGTTTTTAGTTTAGGATATGTTGTAGATAACGATTTTTTTATCGTCGTGGGTTTAAAAAAAATATCTAAAGTGTCGGCAATTCGGCATCCTACTCCTATTATAAATTCAATAACGCTTAACGGTTGAACTGATATCTATGAAACTTTGAATAGACGTAATCATGGAATTGAGATACCGCGAAGTCGCCAATTGCTTGATTTTATTTATTTTCTGCCTATCTTGTCCACATCAGAGGCTCCCTCCTATTTTCCCAATTCTCTGTCGCCTAGAAGATCTCTCTCAGAAGGTCTAGAAGACATCTACCAGATGCACATCCCGCTATTCCATTATAACTTGTCTGATTATGAATTATTTGAATGAAAATGTATTTGCAAAGTGATCATGAAGGTTCTATTTATGCCATAGGGACTCGTAAAACCACTCACGCGATCCCTCACGGCGTTTACTAATTCATTACGATGCTCCGTAAGCGTAACGTATCGTACTTTCCGCCGACGCAGCTCATGCATGAATCCTTACAAAAACGCTAATAAATTACATCTCTTACTCGCATTCCCATCATACCTTTGTTTTAGAATAAAATTAACTTAGAAGTTCTAGAAGAAAGACAAAGACCAAGACTGAGATGGCGCGATGACTTGGACTCATTCATGAAGGATTGGCCCTCCAAAGCACAGGACAGAGAAAGGTGGAAGGGGGATAGGGAGGCCTTTGCCCTGCAGTGGGACGATATGGGCTAATAATAATAATAATGAAGTTCTGAAAGAAAGACAAAGGATCGATGCATTCGAGGTGTAGGGCTGGAGACGTAAGTTGAGAACATTGGACCGCTGAATGCACCCATGCAACGATCCTCTCCCAACTCCCAAGTTAAAACCCAATTGTCCACCATATGCCACAAATTCTTATTACGGCCACATCGTGCGCAGAGACGATGAAAACTTAAAAAAACGAATTCTAGTTGGGAAAGGTTAAGGAAATCGACTGCGTGGTCGTTCAACAACAAGATGGACGATCAAGTGAAAGTTTCATCGTCATTAAAATTTAACACGATCTTAAGGGACGCGCTCGACAGAAACCGGTGGAGGCAGATCGTCCGTTCCAGAAATAAACCATAACCTGATCGCGGTCCTCAGACATGAGAGAACGACCAGAGAGAGAGAGAGTTGTACCATAACTGGACCGCTCCAGCACATAAAAGAGAAAAAAACCGTGTAAACTTTTGGCAAAACTTTCTTGACGGCTTTGTGTTTCATTATTGTTATTTTGCTTATGCAGATAAAAACTTGGATTTTTTTACAAAACTTTGCACCAAAAGACCTCGCAGAATCATGTTATGTAGGCGCTCTCATTAAAGTTTCCAGAGTTCTAAAATTTTGTGAGAGCGTATGAAAATTTAATGTGGGTAAAGAAAGTAAACATCTGCTTATAATGTCCTCGTGTGGTGACGTCAAAGGATGTTTGGTCACACTCACCACTCCCAGGCTATTTTTACTCGCTCCATTAATTGAGTTTCAAAATAGAGCGTGCTTTTATATTTTTAGGGTGACATCTTTTAGTCTCATTAGTAAAAACGTGTGACGTTTGACTCTCAAGACCTTGAAATTCTGAATAACTGCAGTATGCAGTTAGTGAATGTACTATTCTGGCTTTAAAAATGTCTGGTTGATTTAATTCTATAGGTAAACACTCCCGAGGACCCTAAACCGACGAACATTCATGGAGAATGCGATGAGAGATGTAGCGAGAGTGGTATGTCCGTGTGTTCTGCCTACACCTATGGGAAACAGGCGTGGCAATAGAACAAATTATCTAAGTTATGTCATTACAACCGTATCCGTTGCGAAGTGTAAAGAACTCATCGTACAAACAGATTCGCGGAAAGCAACGTTAATTTTATACCAACAAGAGTACAAGACAGGGCGGCATATTCGTCTAGCGTCGAAAAAGCCCAAAATAACGATAAAAAAGATGCAAGTGACAACTATAAAAGATTTAAGTATGACATCCGAACCAAGAAATATGTTCTGAAATAGAAACACATTGTTCTATTTACGTTGTGTTTGTGTTGTTAATATCCGTCGTGTGAGCGCATATCCTCAGGAAATTGCCTAGACGTTGTTTCTTGTGACTATTCAGGGAAACTCTTAATAATACCAATATTGACAAACCTTTGCCCTTTGTAATTTATTCATAACCTTTAATGAGGAAAACTTATTCCACCCAAGAATCACTTTATTAGCAACAGCTTAAACTCTTGACAGAAGTAATCCTTGGGAGCTCTTGGCCTTTGAAGATAGCACGAATCATGAGGGATTCAGTCACAATATAAACATTGCTTTAGTTCAATATAAACGTAGCTATCCTACTAATATTATAAATGCGAAAGTTTGTGTGGATGTGACGATGTATGTTTGTGCTTCAATCACATCGTAACTGCTGAACAGATTTGAATGAAACTTGGAATATACATAGTATGTGTGCTAGAATAACATATAGGCTACTTTTTGTCCGGATATCACACAAGCGAAGCCGCGGGCGAAAGCTAGTAGTTTAATATTATCCTTAAGGCGAGCGACTGACCCGGCGCATTTCATCGCGAGCATTCGTATAGTCAGTATGTATGTATGTATGTATGTTCGTATGAGCTAGTGGCCAACCCTAGTGACGGAGTTTTTAGGCCGCCTAAAGGCCTCCGTCATGGCTTAACGGCTTAAAAGCCGGGACCAACTGCTTAACGTGCTCTCCGAAGCACGGAAGCGCTCAGCTCGTAATGCCATTTGCGATCACCCATCCCAAGTTGTGACCATGCATATCATTGCTTTACTTTAACAATCAATCAAGAACGCCTAAGCAAGCTACGCCACGAGCGCTTCGTATAGTCAGTACAGCAAGCCGAGCAGTGTCAAAAAACCGAACTCGCGGAGCTGACGTGCTCGGTTTTTTGGCGAATCCCTTTGAGTGTCGTAACGTAACGTAACGCCACGAATGTAACGTTACGGTAAAATTATTCAGTCAGTCGCCACCTTTAAATAATCACCGTCCTGGCAAAAAAAGGACAAAGCAAAATTCTGACTGAATTCTGATCTTTTACCGTGGTACTGAAAAGTTGTTTTGTTCATTAATGTATAAAACATCCAATTTGTTGTCCTGAAAACATCGCGCGTCGAGGTCACCTTGATATCAATCAAATTTTTTCAGCCGTCTCAGACTTTTGTAAATATTTTCTATGTAGATTACCCAATCTTATCAAACTACTTCATCGCTCGTAAAAAACCGTTTATTCCGTCTATACTGAACTAAATGAGCATTTAACTATAACATTACAATCTTTCGTTCATAATCATAACACATTTGTTTTCATTGTCAAAGAGGTCAAAATAGGGGAGGTTTAAACAAACTGGACTATTAGGTTAGTGTAGTTCGTCATGGAGCCGGGTTTCTTTCTTATATACCAATTTGTATGCTATACAAGTAGCCAAGATGAAAATAGTTTACAAACCCATAAAAGAATGACATGTTTCTGTGCAAGCCTCGTAACAGTCAGGCGGAAGTATCATCACGGCGAGTGCTAAGGGTTCCACCCAACCTCCCCCCACTTCCCCCTGGGTGGCGCCTCTTACACGGAATGTTGCTGTTTCTTGTGCCTACACGGAAAACGATGTATTGTCTCTGTGGTCGGCTGTATGTAAAATGCTAGTTTTCCTCAAAAGGTTTTATGCTATATCTGTCCTTTTGTGGTTTAGTAAAGTCGGGGATTTTTATAAGCAACTTAGGATCATGTGGCTAATTGTATCCGATAATAACGAAACAACTGCTATGTGTCCGCCCATTACCCTGTTTTATTACCGGACTTTTGAAGAAAAAGAGGAAATAAATTCGACACTCAAATTTTGAGTTTATTTTGCATTATTGTGCCACGATGGTGACGTTGCGGGTAAGGAACCTAAGAATTAAAAAAAATCTAGTAAAAAGGGTTGCCGTGGCGTAGGTAGTGGGATGAAGTGGCAATTACCATAAAGTCAGTCATAAATAACATTTCTAAAATGATTTCAATTGAACCGATAAACTAGAACAGTGTTTTGAAAACACTTCTGTCAGCGGCATTGAAATAGACTTGCGCAAAAACTGCTTGGTGGCACACTTTAAAATCCAATATAGAATATTTTTATACTTACCTTATGTTATAACCAGGGCAAAGGACTTCTCCCTGTTTTTCCCAATGTTTTGTTCTCCAAGGCCAGAGTATTCCACTCAATATTAAACTCAAGATTGACAGAGTATTGACAAAGTTATTCAATAGCAGTGCTCAATCGTGAATCGACACCCACACATAGATTTTTGACTGCTTTCGATGGAAGATAATATATAATCATCATCCACACGGGGTGTGCCCACTGCTGGTTTTAACCATATTTAACTATGCAAACAAATGGGCCATAGTATTTAACAAATAAAATAAATATTTGTGGACATTTCACACAGCGCCATCTAGCCCCAAACTAAGCAAAGCTTGTACTATGGGCACCAGATGGCTGATAGTATACTTATATACTTTTTTTGTAAATACTACTACAACACTCGGAATAGTAGCGGGAATCGAACACGCGCCTCTTGCGCCTCAGCCGAGTACTCGCCCGCCACACCACCGAGGTCTTCAGTAACAAGAATAAAAGATGTGGAAAATTCCTCTCCATTTTCATCAATGGACTCTTGGAAACGTGCTAATTGGTTCAGCACGAAAACCAATCTTCTGAGAACCGCGAAATTAATGATTGTAGACGCAAACAGTGTCACGTGTCTGGTTGCACGTGGAAGGCGACTGCGCCGGCGCAGGCACGTGCTACGTGCTACTCCTGAGACTTGGCTGAACTTGGTTCTACTATTTTCAACATGGTACAAAAAATTACAGGAGACATAAATTTCTACGAATTTGAACGTTGTAAACCTACGTTGAATTTACGCCTGTTCATAATGCGACCAAGCGCGAAGATACAGGCACGAAACCACGCTTGGTAATTTTAGGAAAATGGGATCATTTTCCTATTTATATTTACGGTTCAGGTAAGAACAATAAACCATTAGAAATTTTCTCGAAAAACCTCTCATTAAAACACAAAAGCAATATCTTCTCATTACATGCTCCACAGTAAGTTTGCCCTACTCCTAATTGGAAAAACATTGCCTGGAGCGTGAATGTTTTCGCCAAAAACAGTAAGAATATAAATGGTTACGAAAAGTATCTTTAACAGACATTATACATTATGATGATTTATATTTAAAACTTCAAAAGAGTAAACATGTTTCGGAGTACCAGATCGACGTGGATTGAGATAAAATCGTTGGAGAGTTGGCATTGATCCAGTACTTGCTGGTCCCGTGCCGCAATCGTGTTTCAACTTTGTAAACATTTTTTGCACTCTTTGTTGCGCTGCTCAACAAGTTTGAGAGGTTTTACTAACCGAAAGAATTATTTGATTGCCAAGTCACGTCACTCGTTACTATCTTGATGCAGATTTAATAAACATACAGGTTCTGTAAGTTCTAAAACGAGATTTTGTTATGCAAAGAGGTGTAATTGCTTTAGAGCGAAATATGGTTTAAAAAATTGTTTAAGCCACACTACGCTACTTTCATGCATGTTGCCATACTGACTATACCTTTATGCAACTTGCAAGATGCTATATACAGATTATCGTTTCTTTGTAAAACAATAGCCGCAGTTTGCTTTAAATAAATCGATTCGACGCAAATCATTCACTTCCTGATCACGTTGAACAAGTTTGCTCCAGTTTGTTCATCGATATAGTCTTCCGATCACGCACACTATTCGAATTGGCCGACTCCCCGCAGCACGATTATGTTTTGCAAACAGATTATACTTGCTCTTCAACTGTTATGTTTCAGCAATAACATAGCATGTTCCGACTCGACCTTCATATGTGTTTAGCATTCCTGACCCCTCTTCTAATAAACTTTACATTTGAGCTTTGAAATATTCGTCGGGTCACGAATGTTGGCAGTAAAATTTGGTCGGTGACATTCAAACCTAAATGTGAAATGTGAAATTGCGACCTTTGAGATGGAAAATATTAATTTAGACGTTATTGTACCACGCTGTCGAGTTTATTTTGAGTGCCTCGAAGCCACAACATTAATATAATAAAGAGTTCACTGGTTTGTTACGTACTAAATTCGGAGAGCACGAAGAAGTAAACGATGTAAAGCTTCTTCGTCGAATTGAGAGCACGTAACGTTATTAGGACAAGCTTCGCGAATATCCAGTCTCGAGCCATCCTACAGAATTGCTCTACGGGGGCTCTTAACTTCGCTGAATCTCGTTCAAGTAACAATGTTATCCGATCTACTTCACTCACTTGCCACGTAAACATTGATTCTTGATAAAAACGGCTGGAGTGAGCTACTCAATGTCAAGGGCTGATTGGAGAATTTCAGAATATTATTGTTTACTCTTGAAATTTTTCCATTTCCAAACAATCTACAAACTTCAAAAGATTTTTTTTTTTTTCAGTTAGATTTATGTTGAAGAAACTTCCTTAGTTCAGTAAAACTCATGTAATAACTTGAGACTATTTACGCAACCTCATAAAGGAAAGATTTGGGATTACAGAAGATAAGCCTTATTGCCTCTCTCGCTTGAAGCTTAGTATTCTGAGAGTCGTTTCAAGGGTAAATCTTTTATTTCACTTCGTACTATACATACATACATGTTATCACGCCCATGTCCCTAATGGGGTGGACAGAGCTACAAGCCAGAAACTTGCAGCCACTTCTGATTTAAAATCCTAAGATGAGTACATTATGCTGAGTAGGAACCCTCTCTTATCTGACAGATATATATAAAACACCCTTAATAAAAACAGTACGTGTAATCACAGATCGTTATCGTATTTTGACTGACACGCAATTGTTTCTGGGAAACCCTACATTACTCATTAACAAATCAATATCTGTCGCTCAATCGTCAATCATAACATCACACATCACATACGAAATGAAAAATCCAACAGCTTTACAGTACGAAATAACCATCAATCAGTACAAACGGCAAATCATGACTGCCGAATTTGCGTAGTGAATGATGAATCGATACGAACACGTGAGTTGCGAAAAGCGTGCCTTTACTTAGCAAAATCTCATCATCATCATCATCATTCACAGCCCGTCATTGTCTGCTGCTGGTGTTGGCCTCCTTTTGATTGTGTCATCCAATACGGTCCTGTGTTGGCCTTATCCATTTACGACCCACGACGTTGGCTATATCATCTCCATCTTGCTGCCGGACGGATAACATTTTTATAACAAAACCTCAGCCACCAATAAGTACCGCCTTACTCCAAAGTGAGAAGACCACTGGTGGTCTAGTTGCTAGTGACCCCGCCTACCGATCCTAAGGTCGTGGGTTCAAATCCGGTCGTGTACCAATGGATTTTTCTGTGCGAAAAATTTGTGCGCTATCTCAGTACTCTCAAACGGTGAAGGAAACATCGTGAGGAAACCCGCGGCTTAGTCAGCTCCGCACGTATTGACCATGTCTTTCCTGTGGACAAGGCCGACTAAGCTGATAGGATGGAATAGGTGCTGGGCAAGCCTACTCCATCTTAATTCGTCCCGGGCGCTACAGCGTCCCGTTTGTGAAGGTAAAAGTTGCCTCCTGACGCTGTATAAATCATCTATTAGAGATGGTAAAACGCCTTAGTCACTCCAAAGTCTACTTTGGCTTAGCTAATTCCTGTTGCATATCTTAAAACACAAGTCTACCGTCGCTCGTGTTATTTGAAATGGGCTTAAGTAGATTGCCTTGTGTACAAACAGTGTGACAAGATAAGGCGACCTCTGAAACGTGGTGAGTAAATACTGAGGTCGGATGCACATCATTCTCTCGCATGATCATGTATCAGCTCATAATAGCTTCATTAAATGGTGATTAATCTGTGTCACTTGCCCTGGCAGTAACTTGAGAACTTGATCCCATTTGGTCATTCCGTTTTAGATCCATGATCGTTGTACTTCTTGTAAGTGGATTTCGTCTGTACAAATCTACTGGTTTCAGTCTACGTTCACTTTGACGAAAAACTACTTGGAAATTCTCCCTTTGGCAAAACCTATAATGCGTTCATGCTCTCTCGCCATATTATGTCCTTAAATTAAACCCACGGTCAGAATAACATGTTTTTGTATTCCATTTCCTTCAATCTCATCTTTTTTTTCTGGGTTTACTGTTACTACCATCCTTACTCTAGTAATTAGTGTGAGTGTGGATCGTCGAATTTCGCAATAATTGTTTACCTTTTTACCTACCTTTACTTATGTATGCTTACTTTAATGTCCTACGTAAGTACATTGTATATTTTTGACAAATATGAGTGCCTATTCAAGCCTAATAAGGTTTTCAGGCACAATATTATGTGTAAACAAATATTTACTTTCAAGTGAAGTCAAAATAAACATGAAGATTTGCGGCTACATTTTCGGGATGTGGCTAACTTATCACATAGAGTGATAAGGATATTTAACACACGATAAAATTACAAGGCAAAGACGCAAAATGGGAACCTTCGCAGTATTGCGATAGCACAGCCGCAGGGTTAAGTTTGTAGAGAGAACAACAGCTTACTGTTAGCCGCTGACTTGAACAATAACGTAAAATAAATAAATATTTGTGGAAATTTCGCACAGCGCCATCTAGCCCCAAACTAAGCAAAGCTTGTACTATGAGAACCAGATGAGTGATGGAATACTTATATTTATATTTTTTTGTAAATACATACTTAAAATACACTAGCTGCCGCCCGCGGCTTTGCTCGCGTTGCACCCGAATAAAAAGTAGCCTATATGTTATTCCAGCACACGTATTATGTATATTCCAAGTTTCATTCAAATCCATTCAGCCAATTAGGCGTGATTGAGGCACAAACATACATCGTCACATCCTCACATCCTCTCAAACTTTGTATTAGTAGGATAATACTACAACACCCAGACCCGGAAGAAATATTTGCAGAACATACAAGCGTTTCTCCCGTAGCGGGAATCGAACCCGCGCCTCTTGCGTCTCAGCCGAGCACTAGCCCGCCACGCCGCCGAGGTCGTCGAATTCTTCCTTAACCGTCAAAACGATCCTTACGCTCAAAGTCTAAAAAAACTTTTCGCTTGTTCCAGTGGACGAGAAGATATTCTGCTGCCATGGCGGTCTCTCCCCCGACCTGCAGGCGATGGAGCAGATCCGGCGGATCATGAGGCCCACGGACGTGCCGGACCAGGGGCTGCTGTGCGACCTGCTGTGGTCCGACCCCGACAAGGACACGGCCGGCTGGGGCGAGAACGATCGCGGAGTCAGCTTCACTTTCGGCACTGAGGTCGGTTTCATCTAGACATAGACATAACATTTATTTGCTAAGATAGCACACAACACATAACATAGAATTTTAAGAATATAAATAAAAAATAGCTAGAGAATTGAGAAAAAAGGACATTTAACACTAAACACTTAAATATCATTAAAATTATTAAACAAATCGAATTACATCTGCGAATAGTCTTTATCTGTTCCATAACCAGATCGTCATTTGAGTCTAACCAGTCTACTGGTGGTCTAGTGGTAGTGACTTTCCTATCCTAAGGCCGTGGATTCAAATCCTGTCATGCACCAATGGATTTTTCTGTTCGAAATAATTATGTGCGCTATACCAGCACTCTAAAACGGTGAAACCTAAAAAGGGTGAAAATATGCGTATTTTCGCCCTGTTCAGGTTCTACGACATGCCGGTTTCCATCACGATAATTTCTTTTCTGGCACACCAAGTGCACGAAAGGAGCTTTTGAGACGCACTTAAAATCCTTTCACTTAGTCCTTTTTAATATGACTTGCTATATATACTTTTTGAAAAAAAAATGTTTCCTGTACGCGGCTCCCTTTTGTTTTATCTTTATTGTTGTTATAGCAGCAATAGAAATACGCACTCTGATCCTCTGACTCTAGCTGTTGCTAGAGAGTTGAAATATTCAGAGCACGAACCGTAACGGACTCTGACAGACGGACGGAAGGACAGCGGTGGCTTAGTAATAGGGCCCCGCTGGCAATCTTCGGGTATGAAACCCTAAAAATGTGTAATGCTAAATAAATAACACTCAACAGTCACATACATAGTCCTGACCCTACACTAGGGTCCCCTGTGTCGTGGGTATCAGAAACAACGAGTACCATGCTACCACAACACCCAGACCCGGAATAAATATTTACAGATCATGCAAACATTTCTTCCGCAGCTGGAATCGAACCCGCACCTCTTGCGTCTCTGCCGAGCAATCGCCCGCTACGCCACCAAGGCTGTCAAAAATGAGCCGGCATATATTAAGATGTGCTACTGCGTGGAGAAAAGTTCAAAAAGGATTCGAAGAATTAGATCGAATATTATGTCACCTACCGCTGCAAGTCTTATCAGCCTCGATTGACACTTCCTACACTGACAGTCTTTATCACGATGACGCGAAGCGGTAAACAGTCGCGTCCGCATACTTGACCTTTGCATCCGCTATCTCCGCGACCATTCACCGGCTGCTTCTAGAAAGTTCTAGAGACATGCAACAACTAAGGCCTTTTACCATCTATAGCACTTAGATGATTTATACAGCGTCAGGTCAATTGGTCACGATCAGACTTGAACCCATGTCCTTAGGATCGGAAGGCGGGGTCACTACCAACTACACCACCAGTGCTATAATCATCATCATCATCTTCCTACCCCTATCCCACTCTATGTGGGGTCGGCACAGCGCATGATCCTTAGATCATGCTGTAAGAGTTTTGGCTAAGGTGTTTTATGACCGGCCGCCTGCCTGACGTCAACCCTCCTTGGGAATACTTGCTTATTGTATCGCATCATGTTGGAGGATACTATCCCTTAGTCGACTCTTACGACATGCTCGGGGAGAGAAGCAGCTGGACGCATTCCATGTTTTTTCTTTACTCCCAGTCCAGCGAAGAAGTATGTGTACCACCAGTGCTATAATATTATTGAATAAATTCTTACATTATCTTATCTTATCGTTGTTACTTGACAGGTGGTGGGCAAGTTCCTGTCGAAGCACGAGTTCGATCTGATCTGCCGCGCGCACCAGGTGGTGGAGGACGGCTACGAGTTCTTCGCGAAGCGGCAACTGGTCACGCTCTTCTCGGCGCCCAACTACTGCGGAGAGTTCGACAACGCTGGTACATACCTCATGCACCCTTTACTAGACCGAGTAACCTTATAAGTGGATTTACTGTAAGATGCTGATTTGAAATATAGGCTACTTTTCTATGAAGAAAACCGACACCATATAAATAACAATTTTTTCGGGAAAAAGCACATTTAAAATCGTCTTTATCACGCTTTTCAACCGCTATTCAGTTGATACACCTAGGCATTGAGTCAGTCTCAGTACATAGCATTCCAGTTCCGGTTTTAAAAAAAGTATAAAAGTATTTTATCAGCCATCTGGTTCCCATAGTACAAGCTTTGCTTAGTTTGGGGGCTAGATGGTGGTGTGTGAAATGTCCCCAAATATTTATTTAAGTATTTGTACGTCCCCAGGCGCGCTGATGTCCGTGGACGAGACGCTGATGTGCTCGTTCCAGATCTTGAAGCCAGCGGACAAGCGCAAGCTGTACTCAGGCCTCAACATGGGCCGCCCCAATACACCGCCGCGCGCTCAGCCTAAGAACAAGAAGAAGTGAGTACCAAATACACTGTAACGCATCTCAAAGTTGAGCACGTTTCAAATGACTTTTTTTTTGTCAGATTTTCATCAGAAACTGACAAAAAACGGTGAGTTGAGACGTGCTCAACTCTGAGTCGCGTTTGAGTATTCGTGGGTCAGACTGTTATCGAACGCAGAATTTTCTGTATAGTTTTCAAAAGGAAGGTTTTTTGATTTCTTTTGCTAACTGAAAACTGAAAGAAATCTAAATACAAGATTGGACCTTTTTTGCCACTTGTTCCGTTACATTTTTTATACAAATAGCTGTGTGCCGACTGTCCGAACAGCCACGTGGCTGTTCGGACAGTCGGCACACAGCTATTATAGCATATAGCAGACCTCGCGAGGCAATTTCTCACCCAGTGAGAACGTGCCTCGACCGCGGTTTGCTAGTTTGCCTCGGGCGTGGCGCTTCCTTACCAGCGAGCATACGCCTCGCGGCAGCCTCGTGAGGCTGCCTGTCAGTCAGTAGGCATTACTGTTTTGTTTTGTATGGGAATTTTAAAGAAGTATTTTTGTACGATACTCCAAAACAATTTGGTCGGTCGATTAGGACGTTTTGAAATGAAACGATCACCATTCAGAGTAGAAGCAATATATTCGTCACTGCACTGAGGCCTTGCATAACGCAAAACGCTTCTATAGTGTGTTCTAGGAACGAACGTTCTACTTTTAGCAGCGCCATCTAGTTGTGTTTTAGGTAAACACAGTCCGAACATTTAAACAACAGTTTTAATTTACATTAAACAATTTTATTCATTAAAAGATAGCTTAATGTATTGACCAAGTCCATATCGGCCTAATGAAACACAGCTTAAACTAGTTTTTGATTAACACCAGTTTTATGCCACTTCAGAGATCTGTGATGGAGAAAATAAAAGGTATCAGAGTGTCGTGTGAAGTTATTTGAAGCTTTTCCATGAAACGTGGGTTGTAAGTCGACACTTTACAATAAATAACTTATCACGCCCGTATCCCTAATGGGGTGGGCAGAGCCAAAAGTCCCAAGACGGATATGGTAAACATTACTCTAATGTGTAATGTAACATTCTTAATTTATGTATAATGTGGTGCATGAGTATGTGTACTACACTTATAATTCAGTTTTTATCCTCATGTGATTTTTAGTACATATTTATTATTTTTCCTTGCGTTGATTTATGTGTGTGGTACCTATGATGTTTTGTGTGATGTTTTCATCTCACAGTCACATTTAACAGAACTTTTAAAATTATATCATAACATTATGACGACCAAGTTTGACAAAATGATAAAAAGTTTGACATGTCAAACTGTAAAATTGGATGTTAAGCTTTTGATGAATTTATATAAAAGGTGTCCGCTCAGTACTACTGTGCTACTAGATCAAAGATGCAAATATACATACATACATATTATCAGACCTGTATCCCTAATGGGGTGGGCAGAGCCACAAGTAAACATAAGAAAACTTGCAGCCACTTCTGATTTAGTACTAAGATGAATATGATGAACAATGGTGACGGGTGATCAGCCCATCGCCCATATAGATGGTCCATCATGTTGGAGAGGATACTATCCCTTAGTCGGCTTTTACGACATGCTCGGGGAGAGAAGCAGCTGGACGCATTCTATGCTCTTCAGTCCAAATAAATATAATATAGTTTGAAATTACAGAACGTTAAAATTTGTTTTTAAAAAATAAGCATGAAAACGTCACTCAAAACTAGTCCTTATTCCAATGTGTCCTAACGTTTTGTTTGTCCCGCAGCTAACGCCGCCACCTCCGCCAAGGACGGACCCTCTCCTACCCGATGTATGTCGCCTCTTACATAATTTTTGAAAGCTTGCTCGAATTGGCACAAAACTTTAAACTACGCTAATAAGTTCCTTGTAAAAAGTTCTTGACATATTAGTATTTTGCTCTAAAATTGAGACTTGAGATCTACAACAGTTAAATACTGACCCGAATCGTAAACCTCATAGTTTCTCTATATATTTGACGCTATTGCTTTTAAGGTCCCCGGCAGCTATTTAGTTTCATACCGGACTGTCACTGTCCGTACATAAAGCAAAGCAAATTCTAGACATAACTTGCTTTTTTGTGACGCTATGGTGATAGATGAACATAGTAGTGGTTGGAGATAAGCAATTTTAGACACTTCTGTCATCAAAGGAGACAAGTCTTGGTGTTTTTAAAACATACAATTTTAGTGTTTTTAAAACATATTTTTTTAATAGACCTACAATTTGTCGAGTCACATCGTGGTTTAAGTGAAATGCGTCGATTCGAGCGAGCCACGCGAAATGAAATGTACCTCTGACAGTTATTGTGTTAATTACGAAATAATTAGGATTTTGTATCAACTGACAGGATAGTTTGCGCCGTAAAGCTTAGTCGCTTTTAAGCCAGTCTTTGTATTACTAGTACTGTCTGTGGCTTTCAAAGAGTTTATTTTGCATTACGGAAGATATGTCAGTGTTGCAAACTGTCAACAGAATGCTTCGTTCAGGAAGTTTTGTGTATTGCATTTTTTATCAGTTGATTATGAAATTTTTATATATGTGTCGGAGTTAGTTATCAATGTAATGAGATTACAGCTTGTATTCAAGAACAAGCGTGAATTTATACTTAAGGTCTACGCCAGTACTCTGTTCCGTAACCGGTGTCTTACAAAATCAGCTAAGTTCTGTCAAAAGTTTGATTGTATTTTTTTTCTTTGCCGATTCGAGACGCTGACGGTCCAGGTTAGTGGAGACCATTAAGCATAGTTTTTTTGAAAGTTTTCGGTGTAAATTTAACTGCGAATCTATGCTTGAGTCTTCACGTTTGAGCATTGTTGAATACGGGGTTATGATTAGTAAGGTCGTGTTATGACCCTATATCTAGTAGATTTTCTAAATTATATTTGATTATGAGGTTAAGTTTGATCTTGCTATCCAATAGGTTTCAAAAGAGCCTGTAGCCAAGTCATTTTGTGTCTTACGAAGTCGCTAACCGCCAGAAATGTATGGAACTGAGAGCACGTGACTTAGCGATCGCATAATATCAGCGATAAAGCTGAACGTTCTTAGAAATTCAAGATGGCGAATGCCTGTATAGCTCAATTTTTTAGAACATAGAGCAAGGCCAATGCCGAGGGTTCAAGTAACGTTTCTGATGAATTTTTTGAAGTAATTTATCATTGTACGCAAAATGTTAATCATTTTTACAGCAGGGTTTAGCGACTTTGTTAGATGAAAACTTGGCTACCTCCGACAAATTTCTTATCAAAATCATTTTCGTAAATCCCCGGTAGGCCTACATTTGCCAAATCAACTAGACTCTTAAGATTTTCATTCAAAATCTTTGTATTTTAATCTAATCATGTTTTGCTGATACAAGCTCCATTCGTAACGTTAGTGTCGCTACACATCTGCTGAAAGTAACGCCGAAAGTTCGGCTAAATACCATCGCGATATATATTTTTTAATTAGTAACTCATCATCTTCCTGCCCTTATCCCACTCTATGTGGGGTCGGCACAGCATGTTCCTTGGATCATGCTGTAAGAGTTTTGGCTAAGGTGTTTTATGACCGGCCGCCTGCCTGACGTCAACCCTCCTTGGGAATACTTGCTTATTGTATCTCATCGTGTTGGAAGATACTATCCCTTAGTCGACTTTTACGACATGCTCGGGGAGAGAAGCAGCTGGACGCATTCTATGTTTTTTCTTTACTCCCAGTCCAGCGAAGAAATATCTTAGTATTTTTAATGAGTAACTATGACACATCAGTCTGCTTGCCATGAGCGCCGAGAAAACGCTTATCTCTACGATAGAATAGAGTCAAATGACATTTGTGTGTAGACAAAATAAACTTTTCTACACCCCCGAACATGGCGTTACATTATTAACATTGCAAGCGTATTTGGCCTTACTTTCGGCGCCGTACTTTCAGCAAGTGTGCCGCGACACTTGAGCGCGTCAGATACTAGGTATCTTGACGTGTTATTTGAAGTAATTTTATTTTATTTTTACTTTAGGGTAAACTGCCAGTGTTGCACTTAGAGCCTTTCGAACCATCGGCAGGTCAATGAGCGGTAACCATTAAAACCACCATACATATTTCTGACCCCACTAGGTTTACATACAGTAGTACCACAAATATAGTGCGCCTCGGCAAACTTCATGCTCTTTCCGAACTACTAAAATAATAACTGAATCAACCCTTAAAATAATAAGTATCTACATAATTATTGTAACATCTCTATATTGCATATCATCATCGCGTTAGTTCGTATTTCAGAAGCTAGACGAAAATTGGCGAGGCGCACAATATCTGTTGTACTACTGTAGGTACATAGTTTTGACCCCACACTAGGATTCTCTGTAGAGAGACAACACCCCAATAATCCTAAACTTGAAGTTACGCTTGTATTAAGATGTCCGCCTAGTATACCGATCCATAAGAAACTTACTTAAAATTCAAACTTATATTTGAGATGCTCCCAAGCGGTTTCTGATACATGCTATAAAATATTGGACCTGGATACTGGGCTGTCACCTTTACAAAGCTCTATTCAGTAAAGACTCCGTACGTCAGAAAGAATTTCCTCGATATTCTGTTCTTTTAATAATTTATTTAAAACTGCTCTTTATTTATAATCTAAAATGAGTGACCATTTCACATTAATTTTTCTATCTCGTCGATGGTTTAAGGGCTCTTAGTAATTATTATTTTGTATTCTAAAATTGGCAGTTTAGTAGCTTTTGGTTACTGCGGCCGTCGTAAATGCGGATGGACGTATTGTGTGTTCGTAAGACTGTCTGTCTGCTTGTGTCGTATTGTATTCTATATAGTCGTTCGCACTGCGATATCGCACCGATTGCTATCGTACGTAATTTTCTGATCGCGCGTGTTTATCGCAGTGCGGGCTGACTTTGCTGAATCCTGTTACCGGGGTAACATAACTGCTATGTTTTTGTCTATACTAAAGTTCCTGAACTACAGTTATGTTACTCCGGTAAGCGTGAAACAGCCTTATTATGTAAGTTTTCGAGCGGTTTTCCCGTCGACTGTACATATTTGTCGTATTTTACCATCCTATCTACGAAAGTAGTTTATGAATTGAAACTAAACCATGAAGTTGAATTCTAAGCGTTATATCAACCAATAGAATCGCGGCGAAATCATATACGCCCGTTATGATTGGTTCTTTTAATTGTTTGGCTGTTTTAACTTGAATAAGGATGTGTTTTAACGAATAGGTACTAAAAGGTACAAACAGTTGGCGTGAAAATCGCGAGATGGCATTATAATTAATGACAAAATGTAATTGAGAATACACTCTTTATAATAATAAGTAGTAAGCGTAATGTACCGCGTAGAACATGGAGTGGCCGTCCTATCGTCGGTTTTAGTAGCTTAAATATGTCTTGCGCAGAACTTGTCATCTTCTATGTAGACACTGACCAAGTCCCTGCAAGTCACTGAAGGCAAACTTTCGTGAGTGACGCCGCGACCGAGCTACTAAAATGTATGGAACGGTGTCAATGACGCGGCAAATGACGTCAACACATTAACGTAGCCTCTGTCGCCGACAGGGTTACCATAAGTCCGAATTTGTCCGGATTTCTAGACTCTTGTTCGGACTTTTTCCGGATTTTTGGCTTAGATGAAATACGAGTAATAAAACTTACATAAGTAATATCAAAGGTATTTCATTATTGTTTGTTAACTTCTTATTCATCTCAAATAAATTATTAATTTTATGACAAAAAGTTAGAAAATGTCCGGAATTTTATTGAAGTGACAGGCTTTTCAAATTTCTAAATGGTAACCGCGCTAAATGGTAGTCGCGGCGTCACTAACTTGCTTTGAAAGTCTGTCTGCATTTAGCGTCTGACGAAGTCGCCAGATGGTACTGCGAATGTATGAGATTGATTACGATCGCAAAGTCACGTGGTGTTATTGTGAGCGCTTTCAATCCCATACATTTTTGCTAGCGTCTAACAACTTCGTTAGTTAGTGACTTGACTACAGCCTCATAGATTGCAAACGAATATCTGTATCTTTTCAAAATGTTGCTAACAAATTGTACTTGGTTTGCAACAGGCTCCTTAGCTTTGGGCTTAGTGAGATCCAATGATAGTGGTTTTAATATTTATACTGAGACGCGCAGGCGCAAATTGACCAGCGATTTCAAAAGTCGCAAAAAACTACATTTTCTTGAAAAACTTTCGCATTTACTAATAGATCCCTCGACAGATAAAATCGATCTAAAGATTAAAACCACTATCCGTGTATAGCTCCATCGATCTAATGCGCGTAACGCGATCCATCGTTTAAGTTTGTAGACTGAACAGTAGCGTTCACCGAACAATATTGAATCAATGATCTACTGATGTATGAGAAGAATTGTATATTAATTTCTTTAATAAAATACTTCTTAAATATTTTCATCTTTTATTTCAACAAACAACATTTTCTAGTGGTCTATTTCTCATTGACGTTCACCAAAAGTGTGTAGTACGAGAACGATGTCTTGATTATCTGAAAATAGGAATTAATTAATTAATAATACATCTCAGAGTTGAGCACGTCTCCAGTCGCGGTTTTTTAACAGTTTTTGATGAAAATCTGTCAAAAACTCGTCACTTGAAACGTGCTCAACTCTGAGATGCGTTTGAGTATTCGGGGGTTACTTGCCAAATAAAAGTTACACATGAAATGTCACATTTTGACTAAATAAATGAGAGCACTGGTGGTCTAGTGGCAGCGGCCCCACCGTGGGTTCAAATCCGGTAGCATCAATGGATTTTTCTTTGTTTTAAGTGTATTTTTGTGAACTCTACTAAATAGCAATTCTAGCAATTCTTTGAGTGGCTGAAATAAAATGTTTTGAATTTGTGCTGTGAGTGATGATCCGGATTAGTGGACGGAGACCCTAATAGTGTCTGTTTGGTACTTACGACGACAAAAGTGTGCAAATCCATGGACAGAAAGCGACCTGCGCGCACCATCACGGGTCGCCTGTTAGCTAAGAGAAGATTCAGCAGAGCCCGCCGCGGACGCACGCCTAGCGTGTGCCACGCGCTCTGGTACACTGCTGTTGACACACAATCTGCCTGCAACATTAACAGTTATACCACGAGAGATGGAAGTCCTGAGTACTGATAAGTAGGTACTTCTAAGTGAGCAATGGAGAGGGCTTCTTTGGGGTTTGGGTTTTTCCTAAGAGATAGCATGATAAAGAGAGCGATGTGGAGCGAAAGAAGAGAAAGGTATGTTAAGATAGGTCATGATGATGAAGAATAATAATAAGCAAAGCAGACAATGTATTTCAGGCATTTTGCTACTTAGACCTTACGCAATTTAGGTAATTTACTAATCAGACAATAAGCGTTTTAGGTCTTATGCTACTATGATGTTTTGCGCTTTAGATGACCGGCTCATGAGGATTAATGCAAAAAAGGTGTACCTATTAGACGAGTGTGAATAGTACCGTTGGAAGAGGAAGACCTAGGCGTAACTAAACTACCTGGACCAAATTGGCGACGTCTTACGTCTCTGTCTACAAAAAATCAGTTGAAGGCAATTGGCACGTCATAACGTTAGAAAAACAGATGCCCATATTTTACGGGTTACCCCGTTTTTAAGGCTAAAAATCCAGGAACCCGTAATTAGCAAAACAAATTTAGTGGTAAACAATACTACCGTATTTATTACAATTACGTCCGGGCTTGGAATTTGTGGCAAGAGGTTTGCAACCAGTAACGTAGGTATGTGGTACTATTTGGACGTGCCTCTGACTAACTCCTTAGAGACCCATCAACGCTCTTGAGAGCCTGGAGATTTGAAAGGATGTCTACCGTGTCTAGGAATACAGTCGTGAGGTTGTTTTTTTTTATTTGACTCCTGTAAAACAATCGAAAACCCAATTTTCATGCTGGTTTTACGTACAGGAAAATCCACTGGCGTACGATTGGACTTGAACCCACGACCTTAGAATCGGAAGACGGGGTCACTACCAACCACCAGTAGATACTCTCATCCGATGAACAGTTGACATTGCAAAAGCCGTAGTCAATGGATCAAGGCAGCATAAAATCGTTTGTCCTGGAAGTATATTTGGGGAGGCCTATGTCCAGCAGTGGACTTCTGTGGCAGGTAGAGGATAATTGAAAGATATAGAAGAAAGTCTACTTAAGTATCTAAGTACCTACTTGTGATATGATTTTGTTCCCATAGTAGCAATACACGAAGATATCCAGCGCGACCGCGGCCAGGTATTCCACTGTCATCATATCGAAGTTCTGTAAGAAATTATAACATTTTATGTCCGTTCCGTAACCGAACCGCCATTCATTGTCTCGTCACAGAAAAGCCAGGTGCTGTCAAAAGCTTGCTTTTCAAATACCTAGAAGTGTCCTAGACAATTTTGTCAAAGCCTCGCACATTGCCAACATTATTACATAAACTATTCAAGAATAATAGGCATGTGGCATGGTGGGGGAGTACTTGGCTGTGACGCGAGAGGTGCGAAATCTGATGCGGGAGAATTGTTTGCATGTTCTGTAAATGTTTCCTCCAGGTCTGGGTGTTGTAGTAACGTACCTACGTACTCGTAGTTTCTGATACCCACGACACAGGGAAGCAAAGTATGTAAGTATGTGACTGTTCGGTTATTTATTTATAACCTCACCAAAGTAGCAGCATACAGCAGCGTGCAAAGGTACAGCGTGACTTGCACCACCCTCAGCACCAGGAGTGGAGACACAAAGGATTCAAATCTGTTCTTGTACTCCATCACGACTTGGCACATCATAGCGCAGTCTCTGATCGCGGTCATGGTCGCCTCATCGTATTTTTGGCTGTAGATATCTGGAAGACACGGGGCTTTAGGAAGACTCATTGGAAAAAGACATGAGAATCGAGATCAGAACATTCAGGCAGTCGAATGTAATAAGAGTGGGATCCACCATGAGAAACCCACTACGCCGTTTTATATCCGAACACTGGCGGCCCCGACAGAAAACGCAAAAATATAAATTCACTTTGTATTTTGTCCTAGAGTGGGCGTTTGTTTTGCAAGATAAGCTCTGCAAGATGCCATCATGAGCGTCTACAACAGGACTACAACGTCAATCAAATCACGATTCCAAGGTTCAAACATGATCATCAAAAACAAAAGCATGCAAAATATTCGCCTTTCTTTGAAGAGCTTTAGGCGTTCGATAAGTCAATTTTATTATATATCACTTACCAAACTCCGATTTCATGCCCTTGAAGTTGTTAGCCTGTAACATTGAGAGACTTGTAACTTCCACTTCTCATTCGAACTACCTACTTTAAACACTTAGAACATACAGCCCTAACTGCATAAAAACAGCCTAGGTATATGTTACTGCAGCACAACATGTTTCCAAGTTTTATACAAATCCGTTACGCTGTGATTGAGACAAACAAGTTCACTAACTTTCGGATAAGAATTTATGTTGGTTCTTCCTTCCAACTTACCGTTCTTTTGTCATAATGGTAGTGGGATTCTACCATCTCAGCCTGGTTGTAGATATACCCGTGCATTTCATCCAGCTGGATGTCGCTGTGGGCAACTGCGATGGCAGAGTGCATGACCCCATGCTGTAACAAGGCGGTGAAACGCAGGTTTCGGAGAGAACAGCACAGTAGGTCCAGTTGCCCGCAGATTAAGACGGAATTTGCGGCGAAGAATACACCTAGAATAAGATGGTACTGATTGTCACTGGTCCCTTCGTGGTCTCCCACATACACTACTACTTTGTGTCACTGATTCTCTCCAACCAGTGTGGTAAAATAATTAGTGTTCACTCATCCACAAATCACAATTGTCTTCTATTTTGCTAAAGTTATACCTACACGTTCAACGCAAGTAAATGAAAAAAAAGATGAATAGAACTGCTCGACGAACTATAGCGAAAGGACTTGACGAAAACAGAACTTGTCAAAAGTACTTAGCTTCAACTTTACTTAAGCATGATCAAACAAAATGACTTACCAAATTGGCCCATAGCCAATCCCACGAACCATTGTGTGACCAGTGACTGCAGGAACTTGAACACGAGGTGTGGTTTCCACGTCACATCCACGTAGAACCACGCTTTGATGGGCTCTTTGGTCCACCCTAAACAATAGGAGTAAACTTAGTCAACTGGTTCTTTTTGTACCTTCCTCATCATCATCATTATCTACGGTTCAAACTTTAACTACTGCTGGGCATCTGCAGATTTTGAATTTATCGTCTGCCCATCTCGCTGCAGTATTCTTTCATTGCAGAGCTAGTATTACGTTCTCTACTTATGGTTTAAGAATAGTAAAAGGTATAAGTAGTACTAATAATAATAGGACTTCGCTGTTTGACCATCATCAACTTCATATCGGTGTCAATCAACAGAATATACTTACAGTGAACAAAAACAGGTAATGTAGAGTACATGGTGACACTGAACATAGTACAAGCCGTGTAGATCTTAGCAAACTTCAACGCTGTTTCATAACTTCGGATCATCGTCATATTAGTGAGCCCTTGAGCTGAACGATGCTTGAAATTCCCATTCATAAAGGTAATCAACTTGTACAGATCATCTCTATGGACGACATAGTATGAAACGATGATTATTGAAACGAGCAATGGTAAGGAATCCGCGATATCATGTAAGCTTGACATGATGTCAATCCATTCATTGTACAAGTGAACGGATAGACCCACAGCGGATATTGCGAGCGCGAACAAAACCAGGCACAAGTATATGTTGTTCATCATCACGTGTTTGAGTGTGGTCGGCTTGGGAAACCATTCCCAGCAAGCAACGAACTTCAACGGTAATTCTACGTAGTGCAGGTAATTGCATATTTTTTCACAGTTGATAGTTGAAGTTCCAGCCATTGCAAAATGATCAAAGTGGAACAGAATATGTTTGATGGTTGGTATTTATTGGGACAGTTTTTGTTATGACTGTGTAAAGGTGCTTGTAGACGATACGATATCGATTGTGTTGGGCATTTTCTTAAAATTAATTTATATTTTTTTTATCCAACTGCCAATTTTATAAAGTTTTATGCCCGCTATTTAATATAGGTAGGCTAAGTTTTTTGAATTTTAAAATTTTAAGACAATTTCAGTAAGTTAGGTAATTGTAAGTTACGCTGAGATAAGATTATGGAGTCTGTCAGTTAGATAAAATTATACTAAACTATTAAGACCTTTTACTATCTATAGTACATGATTTATACAGCGTCAGGAGGCAACTTATACCCTCACAAACGGAACGCTGTAGTGCTCGGGACGAATTAAGATGGAGTAGGCTTGCCCAGCACCTATTCCATCCTCTCAGCTTAGTCGGCCTTGTCCACAGGAAAGACATGGTCAATACGTGCGGAGCTAATCCGCGGGTTTCCTCACGATGTTTTTCTTCACCGTTTGAGAGTACTGTAGCGCACATAGTTTTTTCGCACAGAAAAATCCATTGGTACCTAGTACCTATACGACCGGGTTTGAACCTACGACTTTAGGATGGGAAGGCGAGGTCACTACCAACCAGACCACCAGTGCACTGTCACTAATTGATGATAACTAGGTATATTCTAGGATAACGATAAATTTCTTATCTCTTTAAAAAGTTATCTCTTTTTACAAACGTTTTGTAACTACTTAGGTTTGCCCATAAATGCCAATGAGTCAATACAAAAGTTGCCCCGAATACTCAAACGCATCTCAGAGTTGAGCACGTTTCAAGTGACGAGTTTTTGACAGATTTTCATAAAAAAACTGTCAAAAAACCGTGACTTGAGACGTGCTCAACTCTGTTCAATTACTGAAGCACTACCAAAATATGTCGTTGTGGTCTAATCTAAAGGACTCCTAAAAGGTTTGAAATTTAATTGACTTGATTTAACGAGGAAAGTTTGAAACTTTGCCAAATTAATCGTTCCAAAACCCATTAATTATGAAAGGTTTAACTGACATTAAACTCTTGTAAATTGTTCTCGAATTAAGTCTACTTAGCGAAAGTTAGGGAATGGAAATGAAAAGGAAGAGTCGAATTAAAAGTTTATTTTGTAGAAGTGTTTCTAGATTTAGCACATCGTTTCAATAAATAAAATAATAAAAAAACAGCTAAGTAAGTCAAGTTATTTAGGTAGAAATATCCACTAAGTAACTAGTGGAGCTAAAAAGGCCACTTTGAGCAATTCATTTCGATTTATAGCAAATCTTAAACGATTCCAGTAACTTTCGCAAAAATGGTCTGAATTGTACGCAATTTGATTCAGCAGCTGATTCATAATTGGTCGTAAAATAGTCGGTATTTTGGTAAATCGTACGCAATTCAATTCAACAGCAGATTATAAAGTGGCCTTTTTAACCCACCTGGTAGTATTGTAGTATAAT
Organism: Scotopteryx bipunctaria; assembly: GCA_949320045.1. Lineage (NCBI taxonomy): Eukaryota > Metazoa > Arthropoda > Insecta > Lepidoptera > Geometridae > Scotopteryx > Scotopteryx bipunctaria. The sequence goes on along the minus strand of OX439461.1, from coordinate 7,723,353 downwards.
ATTGAAAGTTCGTTGATCCAAATAGTTTTAAGCAGTTTGCATAGACTCCGCGTCCCTGTAACAAAACGACTTTATACAAAATTGAAAAAACAGGCTAAACTGATTTTCTTACGGATTGATCTTATTTTTTTTATTTTGATTTTTCTTAAGGATTGATACTGCATAGCTTCTCGCTTTGCGTTCTTGTATATCCTACTAGCTTTCGCCCGCGGCTTCGCTCGCGTGATATCCGGACAAAAAGTAGCCTATATGTTAATCAAGCAAATGCACTATGTATATTCAAAGTTTCATTCAAATCCGTTCAGCCGTTTAGGCGTGATTGAGGAACAAACATCCTCACAAACTTTCGCATTTTTATGTAAGATTAGCTGCCGCCCGCGGCTTTGCTAGCGTGGTACCCGGTCATGTGCTGGATTAACATTATAGGTTATTTTTCATCCGAGCACTACGCGAGTGAAGCCGCGGGAGGCAGCTAATCTGTAAATAAAACATTGTAAGTCCGTTTTTTTTTTTCATTTTCACCTGTCACTCTGCGACAAGTTCGAAAAAGCCCGGTAAATTGTAAATCGGCTACGGAAATGATTTTTTTTTCTGTTATATAACACTTACCCCCGAATACTCAAACGCATGTCAGAGTTGAGCACTTCTCAAGTGACGAGTTTTTGACAGATTTTCATCAAAAACTGTCAAAAAACCGTGACTTGAGACGTGTTCAACTCTGAGTCGCGTTTGAGTATTCGGGGGTTAAACTAAACAGGTATTCCCAAGGAGGGTTGACGTCAGGTAGGCGGCCGGTCATAAAACACCTTAGCCAAAACCCCAGGGCAGGAAGATGACGATGATGATATAACACTTACTTCTCCTTAGATCTCCTCTGGGCAATTCTGTAAATCCTCCTCAGTTCAAGCAGCGCCCTCATTATAACCACGAGTTGCTGTTCGAAATCGCTCGTTGGCACGTCAATGGGCAGTCCCTTCTGCTTGCTGATCTTGACGTAGAGGCTCCAGATGGCTGACCTGACGTGGCAGAGCTCCACGTGGCGCTTCGCTGCGGTTTCCTTCAGCCGGTTCAGCGCCAGCTCCCATTTTATCACGCGGTTGCGGACTTTGTCGTAACGCCACTGAAAGAGGTCTTGTGAATTGTGATATATCCTCGCTAAATTCTCAGACCAAATAAAAGAAAAGACGGCGCGCCGCGAACAACAAAAGTGAAGCCACACAAAACCGTGCTCCTGCAAGTACCTAAACATACACGCTCACGCACACATCTAAAACCGTGCTACTGCAAGTAAAAATACACGCTCACGCACACACCTACACTAAAATCATGCTCATCGCTGAATCTGGAATAACATGTAGGCTACTTTTTGTTTGGATACCACGCGAGCGAAGCCGCGGGCGAAAGCTAGTTTACTATAATTAATAGGGTCTCTAGGTACCTATTTAAGTAATATTGTTTTTATTTTTTTTATATTCTCTCAATCGTAGTGAAAAGTAGAGGTAAAAACCCTCGGCGCTAAAAACCCATTAAAACTCGGGAGTAAAACTACACCTTGTAAATAATGGGTTATTTTAGGCCCTTCTATAATAATCTACGCTGATTTTTTTCTTCTTCTGTTACCCTCATATTAGCCAGAGTGTTGTTCAAGCCCATGATGAAGAGTTTCTTCTCCTCAGTCAGGGAGCCGATCTCCTGACGAGCGTTCTCAAGCATTTCCAAGTCCCTTTCTTGGCGTTCCGCTAAAGTGTTCTTAGCTGCCGCTAGATAAATAAAATAAATAAAAAACATTTATTTCTTTATTCCTGAAAAAGTTATATTTTATTAATGTACATTAAATTCTAACTAAATTTAGTTTAATTTGAGATAGCACCCCTCTTTGGGTAAAGGCCTCCTACATTTCCTTCTATAATAATAATAATAAATATTTGTGGACATTTTACACAGCGCCATCTAGCCCCAAACTAAGCAAAGCTATGGGCACCAGATGGCTGATAGAATACTTATATACTTTTTCTTTGTAAATACATAAGTACTTATAATACATAATGCTACAACACCCAGACCCAGAAGAAATATTTGTAGAACACAAACATTTCTCCCGTAGCGGGAATCAAACCCGCGCCTCTTGTGCCTCAGCCGAGCACTCGCCCGCCACGCCACCGAGGTCGTCAAATGTAGTTATGTTTTGTCTCACTCTTGTCCAGTTATTTTTCCCAGTTTGGGCGATCTATATTCCTGGCTCCCGAGGGTCCTTCAATCTTATTTTGTATAGTCCATCGGTTGTGAGTGTCAATATGTGACCAGCCCAGTTGAGGATATTATCAAAAGTTATTTTACCCCAGGGGTTCCCAAGACCAGCTATAAGTAAGTGCAGTTAGCAAAACGAACTTACCTAGAGCTTCGTATCTATTCAACACATCCAACGGTTGTTTGAACTCTGGATATTTGTGGACAACGGCCATCAAGTAATCCTGTAGGTAAATGAAATTCGATCATCAGTTAAGCCAACTGACAGACGCTAATGACCCTGAACAAGGCCTCTTAATAAGATTGCATTTACCTAAATCATTATCATCATTGAGATCACTTGTGGTCTTATGACCGGCGGGCCCAGCCTTCAAATACTAATTAGTCGTGTAAATAAGTATAGTTGTGAGTTCAAATACTGGACAAATGGATTTTTCTGTTCGAAAAATTTATGAGCGCCATACCAGTACTCTCAAACGTAAGAGGAAACCGGCATGTCGTTGAAACTAAAAAGCTCGAAAACATTTATTATGTCAAGTGTATGAAAGGAGTCTGAGGCACACTTTAAATCCTTTAACTACACTGGTTCGAAAACATTTGCAGAACTTGCAAACATTCATCCCGCAGCGGGAATCGAACCTGCGCCTCTTGTGTCCCAGCCGAGCGCACTCGCCCGCTAAGCGACCGAGGCCGTCTTATATTGGCTGGAGTTGACGTAGGCCAAAAATGGCTGACGCCCACTTTGTCGGTGAGTACCTACCTCATAGATGGTGTAATCCTTGACTTGCTTCTCCATCATCTGCTTGACCTCCTCCATCTCGGCGACGCGCTGGCGCATAGCCTCAGTTTCGCGCGTCTTCCGCTCCAGCACTTCATTATCAGCCTCCATCTTGCGTTCCGCGCGGTCTCGCTTCTCCTGATTTTCTCTAATAAACTGGAGAAATAGTACATATTAATAAACTAGCTGCCGCCCGCGGCTTCGCTCGCGTGGTACCCGGATAAAAAATAGCCTATATGTTTATCAAGTACATGTACTATGTATATTCCAAGTTTCGTTCAGATCCGTTCAGCTGTTTAGGCGTGATTGAGGCACAAACATCCAAACATCGTCACAAACTTTGGTACTAGATGGCAGCACAGGTAAAATTAGTACGCGCTATCGTTGCGTTTTGAGCTTTACGCCGGTAATTTCAAGCAAACTATGACTTTTCAATTTTATAATATAAGTAAGATAAATATTTGTGGACATTTCACACAGCGCCATCTAGCCCCAAAGTAAGCAAAGCTTGATTGACACCAGATGGCTGATAAAATAGATAGGTTCTTAAAATACTTTCTTCTTTTTGTATATAAATACTTATAATACATACCTTATTAAAGCTAATAAAGCTCTCCTTAAGCAGCATCTCTTTGTTTCTGAGGTCCTCCCACTTGGTGTCCATGATGGCGCGGTTCTTGCTCTCCTCTTCCCTCTTCAACGCCAGCTTCTCGTCTGCGTCCATTAGGTCGCGCCGCGCCTGTTCCATCAGCACTTGAGGAGTTGGCCGCGCAACGTCCCATACTGGGTATTTTCTGCGGACAATTTTTTATGGACATGTCTTATCTATGCTATGCTTTTGGTCTTGTCTCTACATTTATTTCTATAGTGAAGTAAGTACTGTTTTTTTTTGGGAAACCTGATTATATGGTAGGATATAACTTACTTAACCATACAGGCACTTTCCATCAGCGATTTGAAATATTCCGCCGTACATTCTACTGGTGGCCCGTGGGGAATGGCGATGGGCGCCAGATCCTTTGTGGTTTTCTTCATTGTAAATTATTACAATTTTCCTTGTTCGTTGATTTTAATTATTGGCACAAATTTTGATTTTTTAACGTTGTTTACGTTAGTTGCTATGTACGTTGCCATACATTGCTATCAATGACATAGTAACGTAGTGAAAAGACAAGGAGTTCCAATTCGATCCTGCACCAATAGATTTTTCTGTCCGAGAAAATTGATGTGCACTATACCAGTATCTACTCTTAATGGCGAAGAAAACATCGTGAGGAAACTGACATGTCGAAGAACCTACGTGCCTACAGGCTTGTTGATTGAATATTGAGACTACTCTATGCTGTACTATTCGGGAAAAGAATTGGCCTACTTTTCATAGAAAATTGGTGTTTTGATTGAGCCTTTACCTGGCAACCCTGACTGACATGACTGACATCTCCAAATAAGAAAGGGCCAAAGGGTTTAAAAACCAGGCCAGGAAAAATAAAAGCAGACTGACTGACTGACAGACATCTGCAAGTCCAAGTAAACAAAACGAACGAGTTTGTTAGGTTACCTGTTTAAACTAAGACAAAAAAAGAGCTTAAAAAATACTTTGGCAACCGAAGAACTCATCATTTCGACCTCAAAGAAGATGGAATTAAACCTAACGTTTTTTGCGGGGCTTGGTTGTGGTGTTTGTTTAGGATTTTCTTTGTTTGCCTTAAAGAAATTGTTTGGGTCAGTTCCTGGTACCACAAAGGCAATTAAAAGTGTAAGTTCTGTTTTGTTAACAATAACATAATTATGCTAATGACTTATAAGACCACACTGTTATTTAACATCAGGTAGAGTGTGGTCAAAGGCAAACCTATTTCGGTTGAAAAAAAAAGGTTGCAGTCTTCGAGGCTATAACCAGAGAAGTAGTGGTAAATAAATATTCATAATTTATACTTGTTTCAGTTTGCCACAGGTGCTGAATATAAAATGGTCCTAGTTGTCAGAACAGACCTTAATATGTCCAAAGGGAAAATTGCTGCTCAATGCAGTCACGCCGCTGTCGGGGCATATGAGAAGGCTCAGCTGAGAGATCCAGTCAGCTTGCAAATATGGAAAGACGATGGCCAGGCGAAAGTAGCTGTCAAAACGGATTCTTTGGAAGAAATTAAGAAAATTGCTGACACTGCTACAAAAATGGGCCTCATCACTTCAATGATAAGAGATGCAGGAAGAACTCAAATTGCACCTAACTCAGTAACCGTGTTGGGAGTAGGACCGGCTCCTAAGGAAGTTATCGACCAATTGACAGGACATTTAAAACTGTTGTAAATAGAAGTTAACCAAATTAAAAATTAAGTACAAGCTCATCATGTTTTCTCGAACGGTCTCTGAGATTTTTGTTTAAAGCAAACAATTTATACTTTTTCTTGAAATCTGCTAAAGCATGGACAGAATGGACAACCTTTAGGATTTTATAGAAAGAAGGTTAATATTTTATTGTTTTAGTGAATGGTTAAAAAGTAAAAGACTTGTGAGAAAGTAAGAAATGTATTATTTTTTCCCCGAATTGCACTTCAAACAAGGTACAATTAAAAGAAAGCTAGAAAAACAGATGCAGGGGACTTGAGTTTTTTCGTCTACCCAGGTATCTAGTAATACCTTTAATAAAAACAAAGCTATTATTAAACTAAATAAATATATACGAAACGGTATTTTTAGACCGTTTTGGATTTTTGGGTTTTTAAAAATCAAAACTGTTTTTAGGTTGCCCGGCAGCAGTCACTGACGTGACTGTCATGTCACTGCCCGTGCTAAGCTCAGAGTGCTAAGTGCTAAATACAAGTTACTCTATGACTGTCAGACAATAAAGCAGACGAACTTCGAGCGTGCAGTCGGTGTAGTTACGAAGAAAAAAATATTAGTTTAATTCAAGACAGAAAAGAAATCATTCCAAATAAGTAATATACACAAATAAATAAGACAGAGCTGCAACTCGTAAAATGGAAATGGAGTTATTGAATCTCAATTTCTGGGCTGGGCTGTGTTGCGGTCTTTGCATAGGAATAACCTATTTCGTTCTGAGAAAATATATTTTTGCTTCTTCTGAAGTTCCAAAACCAGAGAAAAAGCCTCGACATAAGGTAATTCACGGGGTTTTATTCATGATTTTGAAACACTACACCGAAAAATACTACCTAACCCCGAAGCAAAGTACCTATCAGAATAACCAAATACTTATTTTTTTTTCAGTTTACTGTAAGATCTGAATACAAAATGGTGTTAGTTGTGCGGAATGACCTCAACATGACCAAAGGAAAGATCATGTCTCAGTGCTGCCATGCTGCTGTGGGGGCTTTTGAGGAGGCCCAGAAAACAGACCCCTTCAGTGTACGGAAATGGCAGAACACTGGGCATGCCAAAGTAGCTGTCAAAACCAACTCCTTAGAAGAAGTGAACAAGATAGCAGAGGAAGCTGAGAAACTAGACATAGTGACATTTAAAGTTATTGATGGCAAAACTCAAGTGGATCCCGAAATATTGACATGTCTTGGTGTGGGACCTGCTCCAAAAGATGTTATAGATAACATTACTGGTCATTTGAAACTATTGTAATACTATTTTGGTAACTTTGCAATGAAGCTTGCCTACTTCTAGTTCTTGGTATAGGACCAAAGATCTGCACTGACATGCCGTGGTAGGGTGTATTGTGTATTATCCCCCTGCTAACCCTCCCCCAGCCAGCACAACTCCTTGAAGTATCAGAGGACTTTGGGATGTTGGCAGCAGTGTTCCAGAATCCTCCATGGTGTTGAGGCCATTGTCAATGTGGGAGGTGGAAGATGCCGGGCAATTCTCGATGACAGTCTGCAGTCCCAAGTTATCTTATTTAATTTGTGGCAGAACAGCATGGGCAAGGTTCTGATGGAGCTAGGAGGTAGAGTTAGTCTCCAATGGCTACTAAAAAAGACCTCAAAATGTGTTCTAAAGGCATGTTTTCAGTTTAATTTTTTTTACCTACCTGATTAATGACAATGTCTCGGGCTATGTTTAAATCGTGAACTCGCTGGATAAGATTCACGAGGGATTGGAGAGAATGATGTAATAAAGAAGAGGCTTATGCCCAGTAGTGGGCGGAGACGGGCTGAAATGATGATGGTGACCTGATATTTATATTAAGCTCAACAATAATACAATAATTATGTTGTAAGTTTGTGTGATGTGATGACAAGGTAAAGTAAACAAATTATTCATAAAGAAATTGTATTTTTATTGTTCCCAAAATGAATTTATAACAATCAACATCAATTGAAGATGTAGAAATTGTTCAGAATAGATAGAAAAAGTACAAAAAATTGAATTTTATAACTTTTTTGGAAGACATCCAATTTTGATTCAATTAAAAAAGTTGTAACTAGACAACTACATAGGAAAAACAATATTTAAAATTAAAATAAATCTTAATTGTTATGTACTCAATCATACCTCAACATTAACAAGCCTATTTATCCTATGTAACATGACATACAGGTATACAAATACCTAACATTGCCCATCTATTGTACAATTTTGTGTAAATATTTATAAAAATATAACACCTAAACCTTACTGAGGAAACAGTATAGTGTTCATACATATTAAGTGTTACTAAGGCACCATTTTTTATTACAACTTTTCAAGCTCCTTTATTCTAATTATCACTATAAATTTAAACAATAGATGAAAATATAAAAAACATAATACTCATACCAAAACGTAATTTCTAACTTTATGAATAAAAACTAAAAACAGTAAAAACTATTGCTTATAAAATAAAACCTTAAAACTAGTGGTCATGAAAAATAAGTAAATATTTCCATTCTAAATAAGTACTTATTGTCCAGGGTGTTAAAAAGCTAATACCAGCTTCCTAATTTAAGCATTAGGGCATATTTACATTACGCTGACAGTCAGAGCAGAGTTGCCTTCTGTATGCGTAGTATGAATATTGTTGGACATTGTCATTTAGTTATTTACAGCCTGTGCTATGCAAACCAGATGGCTAATAGACATTTATATATTTCTTTGATAACACATATTATCACGCCCGTATCCCTAACGGGATGGGCAGAACCACAAGTAATCATAAGAAAACTTGCAGCCACTTCTGATCCAAGACTCCCAAGTTCACCCTATCCAAGATGGATATGGTGAATCATGACGACAGGTGATCAGCCCATCGCCCATATAGGTCCATCAAGTTAGAGAGGACACTAGGTACTCCTTAGTCGACTTTTGCAACTTTTTTTATATATTTTGTTAATACATAATTATAATAGAGGCACATAAAGCAGAGCTACTAAGCTATAGGCCCAGTTGAAAGGTACACTCTATTTTAAGTAGTATTGCATGCTGACTGTCAGCATAATTTGAACAAGCCCTTAGGTGGGATTTGTAAGGCCATGATTGATAGTGGAATGCCAGGATGGATAGGGTGAGAATGATTGGAATATGTTCTGTTCTTTGGTAACTTGTGAGCATTATATCTGGGTTTCTAATATTTTAATCATATTAGAACAGAATCAGTAATAGTCAAATCAAGTTGTCTCCAAACTGTACATTCTCTACCTAATCTCAAGAGTTACTTAACATACGAGTAGAATCTTGTCAGAACTGTAGTCAGTTGTCAGAATTTACACTTCAGCCAAACTGGAGATACAAACAATGAAATCACTTTAGTTTTAGGTAAATAAACCTCGCAACATAAGTTTTTACATCTTAATTTAACTATTAGTACCTATTACTACTTAAAAGTTCGATAAACATGTAATTAAAAGTAAGTTTTAGGTTAAGTATTGACGCTTTGTTTACATAAATTGTATCTCCAGTTTGGCTGAAGAATATTAACAGACTAAAACAAATCAAATTTCCTCCAAAACGCGTTTTATCTTTGGCAGAAAAACTGAAAGTCAACATCCTTGATACATTTGGAGCACATGTTTTGAATTTTTTTCAGAGATATTATTACCATCTAGTAAACAATCAAGATTTTTTTTTCATGTTCCATTTTATAGTGAAGGGAAACATTTTTAACAGTTTATGGCAGACATTAAAAATAAATTAGGAAGCTATACTCTGCGGTTAGACAAAACAAAACTGTAAGAACCCACTTTGCCCAAAAAAACACCCGTCATTCTCACTAAACCAAAATGTGTTAAAACTTGCATAATTTTAAAGAAAAATATAAATTGTGAACAAGGCATAAACCTGCATAACTTTAAAACAAACGTGATTTCTGAATTGAGCGCTTCTCTGCACTGAGAGCATATTAATCTATAATTTCTAATAGCTTAACAAACCAAAAGCCATGACAAAAACTGACACGGCTGTTGGCCACAGGGCGGTTGCGTCATGACATCACAATACTTTAGCCATGACCAAGCACCAGTTTCCGTTGTTTTTTCTAAAAGTTAAGCTATTTTCAAGCTTCTAAAAAGCTTTCAAGCTTTTAAAGCTACTATAAAAATTGATTTTCGACAAAGCTTTAGTTCCTCATGAAGTCATGACCTATATGCCCCGTTTTCACTAGGGGACCTTTGTATCGCGACACAGGCGCGCGACGGCTTCGCAGGGGACTTCGCCCGACATCGCAGTCTACGTGTCGCGGGATATGCTCGAGTCGATGCTCGCGGAGCGTCGACACACGCGACTTTCGTGTTCCTCGACAATCGCCCGACAGATTTTGCTTAGTAAGAACGCGTGTCGCTTTGCGTTCCGCGAAATTGCAGCAGAGTGGTCTAACGAGCGACAAACTAATCACCACTGTGTAGTGTAAACTAGGCAAATGTCGAGCGACATTGTCCCGCAAAGTCGCAGAGACGTATCACGTAAATGTCCGGTGTAATGTTGAGTAGGACATACGTGAGGCACCTCATTTGTCCCATTCATTCGCTCAGAAATGTCATGGTCCTCATTTTCAATCGTTGTACCACCTCACAATTTTTGTCACACTCACCCACCACTGGTCCGGTGATATGTCTCTGCGACATGTCCCCTGATGAAAAAGCAGCCTAACAAAACTCGTGTCATGACCCTCAGTTACTTAAAGTTAAGCCATAGTCAAGACATTAATACCATTACTATCAAAATCAATAGCACTGGCTAATATGATAAACTTAAACAGTAGAAATTACTAGCTTACTACAAGTAAAATCATACTAAACCCTGTTTACTAAGCATTAGTTCGTCGGAGGTTTGTCCATAATTTCTTGCATAGTACGTTTGAGTTTAGCGATAGTTTCCTCGTACCTCGCTGCGTGCTGGTCGGTGCGGCGTAACTCCAGCCCCTCCTCCATTACTTTGATCATACTATGTAATCCTGCGAGGGCTGCTCGCTCACCGATTACCTCCACCTGTTAGAAGAGAAAATGTATACAAACAATGTGCGCCTCAAAGGCTTGAATGAATGAATGAATGAAAAAACTTTATTGCACATCTTACAAATTAAACAAATGAATTAACAAAATGAAGATATTGTACAACGGGCGGTCTTATCACTAATAAGCGATCTCTTCCAGACAACCTTTGGATGGAGAGGAATTTAAAGAAGTTGAATATTGGCCGAGGTGCACTTTTAATAAATAATGTGATAATAATTTCTAAACCTACATATGTGTCAAAAACAATATACTTACATAAACATACACAAATAGATACCTACATAGAAAATAAATAAATACAAACATATACCTACATGAGATAAATACATAAATAATTAGATAAATAAAGGTAAGATAAAGGCTTCTATTCTACAATCATGGTCATGTACTATTATGATTATTAGATATAGGTTATTCAAATAGTTTATTATCCGATCCTTTGTGTAAAGAAGTTGAGTTTTTAGCTTTGTTACTAAGTTAGGTTTATGTAAATAGGTAGTTAGTTTTGTTATAAGTATAGTTTAAGTTTTTCTTGGTTTTTTATACATGTTTGTTCTTTTATGGGTGATGCGGTCGCAAAGCGACAAAGCCCTTAAACAAATAAAAAAAAACATGTCATCATCATCATTTTCTTGCCTTATCCCACTCTATGTGAGGTCGGCACAGTATGATCTTTGGATCACGGTGTAAGAGGTGTTTTATGACCGGCCGCCTGCCTGACGTCAACCCTCCTTGGGAATACTTGCTTATTGTATCTCATATGTTGAAGGATACTATCCCTTAGTCGACTTTTACGACATGCTCGGGGAGAGAAGCAGCTGGACGCATTCTATGTTATTTCTTTACTCCCAGTCCAGCAGAGAAGAAAAAAAAAACATGTACTAACCATAAAAGTGAGTTTTCGTGGTTCAGGTAAGGTCCGTTCTGCTGATTCCGCTACCTCTACCTTTATCTTTTTTGCTTTGGGCGCCATGTTGGTCAGAATCCGCTTCTTCCCAGTCTAAGATAAAAAAATAAATATAAAAGTGTAAAAATCTGTAATTCAATGTTTGCACTAGAGTTATATTGGCCAAACATAGAAGATACAGGAAAGAAACCATGTTTAGTCTATGCCACTATACTTCAACTAAACTGGAGGATACAATTTATGTAAACAAACCGCCCATACTCAACCTAAAACTTTTTCATTACATGTTTAGGGAACTTTTAAGTAGTACTAATAGTTAAATTAAGGTGTAAAAACTTATGTTGCGAGGTTTATTTACCTAAAACTAAAATGATTTCATCGTTATAACGAAAAATCATTGTCACATGGTATGTTTACATAAATTGTACACGTGAGATTGGCACGTCATGTTTCCCTCTTCCATCTTCTCCTATCTCTCGTCATCTCAGTATTCACTTCTTTCACACGCATATCCTCTATATCACACTATCAGCGTGTATAATCGGCGAGCTCGGTGGCGTGGCGGGCGAGTGCTCGGCTGAGACGCAAGAGGTGCCTGTTCGATTCCCGCTCCGAGTGAAATTTTTGCATGTTCTGCAAATATTTCTTCCTGGTCTGGGTTTTGTAGTATTATAAGTATGAAGTTACAAAAAAAAAGTATGTATTCTATCAGCCATCTGGTGCCCATAGTACAAGCTTTGCTTAGTTTGGGGCTAGATGGCGCTGTGTGAAATGTTCACAAATATTTATTTATTGTATATTGCAGTTTTACAAAGGTACCCTGAAGACACCCTCCGACTCCTCATCCTTGAGCATGTCTCGTTTCGGGCAGGAGCACACGCGCGCACCCACCAGCTGCCTGCCGTGCACCATGCCCCTGGAACACCAAAAGACATTGTTTTAAAAAGCTAAAGCTAAAGTAAGAGTTAAAGCTAGAGACATTGTTTTAAAAAGATTTACTTACTCAAGGCATCCTAGCACTTAAATAGCATCATCATCATCTTCGTGCCCTAATCCCACTCTATGTGGGGTCGGCACAACATGTACCTCGGATCATGCTGTAAGAGTTTTGGCTAAAGTGTTTTAAGACCGGCCGCCTGCCTGAAGTCAACCCTCCTTGGGAATACTTGCTTATTGTATCTCATCATGTTGGAGGATACTATCCCTTAGTTGACTTTTACGATATGCTCGGGGAGAGAAGCAACAGGACGCATTCTATTTTTTTTCTTTACTCCCAATCCAGCAAAGAAGTAACTTCAAAAAAGTGGTTACTTTAAATAGCAATCAATAGTACTTTGTCTATCGGATGTTCTGAGATACGTTTTTTATTTAGGAATGTTACTTATCAAATAAGAATGAAAAAGAGTTTGTAGTACATCAGGCATAGTAGAACTTCTGGCCTGGTGAGTTTAACTAAGGTTGAGAGCCAGGAGCTTGACCTTAGAAACCATTCTCTCCTGGGAATTTCGGCGGAGCAGGCTCAGGGCCTGGCTTGCTGAGGGGCACTACAGCTGAAAGCCAGGAGTTTGACGTTAGAAACTATTCACTTACTGAGAATCCTCCAAAGTGAAGATGATAGCAATGGCCCGTCTATTGATTCCAGAAGAACAGGAACTCTTGCAGAGGAACTTGTAGGCGTGTGCCACTGGCTCAGGGCCTGGCTTGCTGAGGGACACTACTGTTGAGAGCCAGGAGTCTGCGGCGAGGGCCGAGCCGTGGTACTCCACGCCAGCTGTGCCCATCGGACGAGATGAGTGGAGGATATTGAGCCCTATGTGTTTGTCCAAAGCTGTAAATAAAAGGACCTTGAGGAGGATGTGTCGATAAGATACATGAATCTTCGTGATTATGGTAGCATCTAATTCTAATTAATGTTAGGGGAACAAAGATCTGCACTGATGTCCCGCGGTGGGGTGTATTGTGCATTATCCCTGCTAGCCCTCTCCTAGCCAGCCCAACTCCTTGAAGTACCGGAGAAGTTCTTTCGCGGACTTTTTTGTAGACCTTTTTAAGGTGTACAATACTGTAGTTACTACAGTGTAGTACATTATTTTGATCCATCTCGTAGGGTTCATCCAGCATTTGCAATGTAAGCTCAAAAAATGTGTTTATTTACGACATAACATTAGAAACCTCTAAAATTATCAGTGTTTCTCTACTATATTATGCATGTAATATACATTATAAACCTTCCTCTTGAATCACCCTATCTATTAAAAAAACCGCATCAAACATACACGCTCACGCACACACCTACACTAAAACCATGCTCATCGCTCTTAGTACGTCACGAGTCTTAAAAATAGAATTATGCCTTCCTGTGTTGTTTTCACTAAAACTTGTAAAAACAGCAGCAAATCATGAAAAGTCTCACGGAATCACTTTTCCCTTTTAAGTACTTCAAATACCATCGTTTCTTAATTATTATACTATGAATTTTAGGTTACTTTAACACAAAACCTCAAAACCTTCGACACACACACCACACATAGATAAAAAGGTGGCTTCGCTTTAGTTGTTCGGGGCGCGCCGTCGTTTTATTCGGTATGAGGTTTTATACTATGTAGTGAAGCACTGAAAAAGACAAGACGGTTCAGCTGGCGCTGGTCCTAAAATGTTGCATAGCTACCGGTGTTGTTTCCCTGGTGCAGATGCTGGAGGCAGCACTCTGGTCTCTTCTGAGCCTGCGCCTCGTCCGCGAACACAACGCACGTGCGCACGCGCATGCTGTCGCCGAGCGAGCTGGCCCAGTTGAACTGCACCGAGAAGTCGCATTCTTTGTCTACGTAAATGCGGTTCAGCCGGTGAGAGTACTGAAAGGTTTTTTATAAATTACAGCCAAAGTCACATACATAGTGCAGACACTATATTCAGCCAAACTGGAGATATAATTTATGTATATGACGACCTCGGTGGCGTGGTAGGCAAGTGCTCGGCTGAGACGCAAGAGGCACGGGTTCAATTCCCGCTACGGGGGAAATGTTTGTATGTTCTGCAAATATTTCATCCGGGTCTGGGTGTTGTGGTACCATGGTACTCGTAGTTTCTGATACCCACGACACAGGGAATTCTAGTGTGGGGTCAAGACTATGTATGTGACTATTGGGTGTTATTTATTTTTAATATGTTTTAACGAATTGGTGCCCATAATGTTGGCGACACTAAATTAAATAAATAAAATTCTGTAACAAGACTCACCAGATACTTTTTTTTGTTTGTGTCGTTGCTGTTGATTTCCACAGTGAAATTGTACTGATTCTGGATGATATTCCTTTCTGGCGGCCCACGGCGGTATGTGTCGACGACCATGAGGGCTGGTGCCTGGAACGAGTTGATAACTTACTTGCAAGGAATATTCTACAAATATTATAATGAGCAACTTCACCATAAAATATAAATACATTTATTCTGTTACCAAAAATATACACACAAAGGTACAATATTTTTACAAATAGTACACACATACATACATACATTATTATCGCGCCCGTATCTTTAATGCGGTAGGCAGAGCCACATGTAAGGAAAAATCATAGAGTGCATCCCAGGTGCTTCTCTCCCCGAACATGTCATTCAAGTTGACTTAGGGATAGTATCCTCTCCAACATAATGGGCCATCTATATGGACGATAGGCTGATCACCCGTCACCAAGGTTCATCATATCCAACCTGGGACTTTGCAGTGGCTTAAGTTTTCTTATGATTACTTGTGGCTCTGCCCACCCCATTAGGAATACGGGCACGATAATATTAATTAAATTACTTACTGCACTATCGATGGTTAATACTATTTTACTTACATTCAAAGACTCTGGTGATGTTGTTTGCATACTATCCTCATTCGTGACAATAAGACTGTCCGCAAACTTGAAATCGTCCATGAGGGCATTTCCATCAAGGTAACTAAAATATTAAACATAATAAGAATATAGTAAAGGTTAAGTAAAGCAGTAGAGCACTGGTAGTCTAGTTGGTAGTGACCCCGCCTTCGGATCCTTCAAGGAGCTGGGCTGGTTGGGGGAGTGTAACTTGTGTAACCAGTGTGGTGAAAGGATTTGAAGTGCACCTCAATATGAAGTTCCTTTCGTGCACTTGAAACATGTTTTTGAACTTTTTAATTAATGTTGGGGGTGCAATATCTGAACTGACATTTCTCCTCCAGTTCTAACAGTCTCATGCAGCTTATAGGAAGGCTGGACGTAGACTGTGCCTTTATAAAGCACAGCACACTTGATCCGGCGCAATATATTTGTATTTAAGTGTAAGTGTAGGTTTAGTTAATATTATTATTATAAAGATAAAATATGGCTAGCTATGTGTGGCTGAAATAAAATGATTTAATTTCACAATAAGGGCATATTGTGGATCATCCCTTTGCTAACCCTCCGTCAGCCCAGCTCCTATGGCACTTAAAAAACGACTTACTCAGGCATAGGCAATTGTTCCATAGTCGTAACAGTGTACCACTCAGCACTGTCGAACCCTTCAATTTGGTCCAACATGGTTGCACTAGAAAAGAAAATTCAAATTGAATACAACTTGTAGCTTAAAATTTATGTTTAATACCTAATATATTTTGAATAATATTATGATATTTGTGGACATTTCACACAGCACCATCTAGCCCCAAACTAAGCAAAGCTTGTATTATGGGCACCATACTTTTTTTATTTTTATTTTATTTTATGAAATTTGAATGAAGTGAGAGTAATATATCAGGACCATAGCAGATGCACCTCAATCGTCTCTGGCTACCCCTATGGTAGACAGGCGTGATATCCTACTTATACTATTGTATTATAATTGATGGATGGATGTTTGTGTCTCAATCACGCCTAAACAACTAAACGGATTAGAATGAAACTTGTTTTAGTTAGTACATGTGCTGGAATATAATAGGCTATTTTTATCCTTATTATTTACTTCTCTGCTGGACTGGAAGTAAAGAAAAAGCATGGAATGCGCCCAGCTACTTCTCTTCCCGAGCATATCGTAAAAGTCGACTAAGGGATAGACCTCTCCTAAATGGACCATCTATATGGGCGATGGGCTGATCACCTGTCACGATGGTTCACCATATCCATTTTGGGACTTTAAATCAGAAGTGGCTACAAGTATTCTTATGATTACTTGTGGCTCTGCCCACCCCATTAGGGATACGGGCGTAATAATATGTATGTATGTATTTTTTATCCGGGTACCACGCGAGCGAAGCCGCGGGCGGCGGTCATGTATATATTTTGAATTGATCACCTATGGTAGGTACATAAACCTATAATAGCAGCAAGCGATACGAAGATGGAACCAGATAATGCTGATGATGCGATGATGAAATCTTGCAGGGAGTAAGTCTAAGTTTATTCGCTGCCTAGTCACAGCTCTATGATGGAACAGTGTACCCTGATCAACAAACAACTAAATAAGCAAAGTAATAAGGGTTCCGAAAACTTTTTAGCAGGTTTTAAAATTGTGTGGTTAAATCTGCTTACCGCTAGGGGACGCAGAAATTGAATGAAATACACTTCCCCTAAAATACCGTAATAGGTACGAATGGAATTGATTGTTTTCAATGCAATCACATCAGAATATCAGAAATAATAAGTTTCAGTAAATACAAAATACAACAGCAAACACAGCAACACAACAGCGGACAAAGCGAGCAAAGAAAATGAATAAAAAAAAACGAACGACCGAAGCCGCAAGAGCAAGTGGCGCTCAGCACACATACACAACACAATGCAATAGTGCACAATCGAATCAAGCCTAATCAAGCAAACAAGCGAACTGCCAGCTGTTTATTCATTAAATGCCAGAAATGAGTCAAAACAATATATTTCACTAGCTGCCGCCCGCGGCTTCGCTCGCGTGGTATCCGGATAAAAAGTAGCCTATATGTTAATCCAGTACATAAACTATTCAAATTCAAATTCATTTTTTTTTATTTCTGAACAAAAACATTAAAGGTACATAAAACAAATGGCACGTTGACAACTGCAAAAGTAAAAACTGTGTAGCAGAGTCAACGCCCGCCTCCAGAACAGAACAAGATCAGTGTTCCAAAGAATGAACTAAATTACTTATTTTGTACTATGTATATTCCAAGTTTCATTCAAATCCCTTCAGCCGTTTAGGCGTGATTGAGACACAAACATCCAAACATCCAAACTCACAAACTTTCGCATTTATAATTTATAATTTTATTTATAAATAAGTAAGAAGTAAGATTGATAAAAAAGAGACAGCAAGATTAAGGCTGTCTATAATCTAACTTTTACTTCTCTGTTGGACTGGGGGTACAGATGTAACTTAACGACCAGCTAGGTACTTATCTCCCCGAACATGTCATAAAAGTGGAAGGAACAGTATCCTCTCCAACATTATGGACCATCTGTATAAACGAGCGAAGGGCTAATCACCTGTCACCATGGTCCAATATATCCACTATATCCAATATATCTCGGAATAAGGATCGGCTGCAAGTTTTCTTATCAAATCAAATCAATCAAATATATTTATTTTAGAACATGATGATCACAGGTTCATATAAACTAATTGCAAACGATGGTAGCTGCAGTAGTTTTAGAAAAACTGTGTCGCAGCTACCAACGCCCACCTCCTTAACCAATAGTTGTTCTTCTTGTTATGATTACTTGTGGCTCTGCCCGCCTCATTACGGATGTACAGGCATTGCGCCCCGTCCGGCGCGCGGCGTTATACTATCATCACAACAACACAAAATCGCTAAATCTAGCGTCAAACATAATAAATGGAAGTGGAAGCACCTTCAAACAATAACTGTCATTTTGAAGTAAAAAATTAGTGTTGCCCGTTTTATAAATTCCATCATTGCAATCATTTTATTTTTTGTTTATATTAAAAATACTTAGCAAGGAAATACTTGTAATACAATTTTTAAAACTAAGCAACCTATGTACCTATGGTTTTTAATAATACAATTTACAACTAGCCTTGCCCGAGCAAAACAGTGTTGCCGCAAAAAAAATATAAAACCAATGAAGTAGGTACGTACGAAAGAAAGAATGAGAAAAAAAATACAAGAAAGAACTCCGCCGCTTCACTTGTTTTTCTCTAATTTTTCTGTCATTAGGCCGATAATTTGATGCATATTTTGTGTGCAACAGATAATTTGACTCAAAATCGTACTTTATTATGTACCAATTCATCGCGGGTAACGCTCTAAGTGCGTCTTTTCACTAAAATCAATAACAATCATTGACCAACAAAGGTACGCTTGTGTTTGCTTTTGCTGTGCATTATAACCTGTGTTTTGTGCGAGCGTCCGGTTGGCGTCCGTCAGAGCACAAGAGAATGTGTAATAAGTGTGATTTCATTCAAATACGTATCTTGGATTGTGTTACGTTATATTGGGGTATAAAAGTGGTTTTTGTTTTTAGTCAAGATGAACTATGAGGCCGAAAGAGCGATGAATCAGAAGCGGCTCCGTATGGAAGGCGAGCCTGGACACGGAGTAGTCCAAGGGAATGGTTTGCCGCTCAATTATATCGGTGAGTGCTTGTGGAGGATGCACTCTGCGGAAAACGCGGGAAATACCCGGAAACTCTGTCGGAAAAGTCTTTGGCATCTATGAAAAAAATCCTAAACATACAATCAAAACAAATCCCAATGTTGTCGGATACTAGCTGGATTTGCATTATCCTTTACTGATATAAACTCACGATATAAGAAAACTTCTAATTTTCAAAATATGCTCCTAAAAGTGCTGTTTTGAAAGGATCTTTCCAGGTAAAAACCACCTTTTCAGATAATGGACACCAAATTCCTTACCAGCCTTATGCAGGGGCATACAACACTCACTACCCACCTCCCGATGCATTTGCTGCATATGGCCCTCCTCCGGGAGGCAGCTATGCACCTCAGAATCTATCGTATGCACCTCCAGCTCACCAAAACTACCAACATCAACCGTTCCAGCAACATCCACAACTGCATATGCAGTCGCATATGGGTAAGGAAATTTGCTTGTAATACTGATTGTTTTAGCCACCTTGAGATTTACATTCTTAAGATTATAATAACTCATAAAAAAGGACAGTTCAAAGTGAAATCTGTATGTTAACATTAAAAAATAGAACGAAAGTACACAAAGGATTCCGTTCCATCGTACATGTACATAAATGTATGCAAAACGAAACTCGCCTTTTCTATGATTCATCATCATCATCTTCCTGCCTGTATCTATGTTGTGGGGTCGACACAGCATGGTCCTTGGATTATGCTGTAAGAGTTTTGGTTAAGGTGTTTTATAACTGGCGGCCTGCCTGACGCCTAGCCCTCGCCTCTTCTATGATTATTTTTTATTATTATGTTTTGTACATAACAGTAAAATTTAGATTGTATGAAAAATTATAGGGAAAGTGAAGAAATAAGACTCTACCATCTAGTGGCGCCAATACAAAACGTTAGGCTGTTACGTTGTAGATATGCTATTATAACATTACGAAACTTGGCTTATTTAGTAGCAGTATACCTATTCTGAAAAAAAAAAGAGTGCAAAAAGACACCGACCCATCCTAATTGTTAACTGCGCTTAGCGTTGCTTAACTTCGATGATTGATTACGAATGTACGAACTTTAAAAAAAAATATTTTAATATTATTATTTGTTATAGCGGCAATATAATTATAGCGGAAGGCGAAGTCACTACCACTAGTCCATCAGTGCGTTGAAAAATCGCCAAAATCGCCTCACGTAATTAGAAGATGCCCCCTAAATGCAAAATTAAATATGTCTCTTCTATGAGGATCCCATTATTTTTTATTATTTCTGTACATATCAGTAAATTTTAGATCTCTGCCTACCCCTATGGGAAACAGGCGTGATATTATGTATGTATATTTGCAAAATAAATACACAAAATACTTAAAAAAATTGTGTTAAAAGTCACTTGACCCATCCAAAGTGAAAACTTATGTATTGTGGTCTCTTAAATAAGAGTAAGTATGCACATTTGTAAAACTTTACTTTCCGTACAAGGCTTTTTGCAAAATACGTTTCAGTGCAAGGGTACGGCGACGTGGGTGTGCACAAGGGCGCGTGGCCCCCGCAGCCGCACTTGCTGCCACCGCTTGACGCGCAGAAGCCGCTTGACATCAAGCAGCTCAAGCCGGAGATCAAGCTCGAGCCGGCCGACGCTCAGAAACGACCACACCCTGAGGAGATGATGGTAAGCTTACCATATAATATATATTTTTTGTTTATAGACCATCTGCACTCGAGTTTCTTGGCTATGAGCAGATTAGCTGTAGGCTGTTAGTCTTGTAGGAGTCAGCTGCAGTGAATATTTCTCAAGGGAGCATTTGCCGAAGCTACTCAGCCAGTCAGTACTTCAGATCAAAAAAAAAGAAAAAACGGCGCGCCGCGAACAACAAAAGTGAAGCCACACAAAACCGTGCTCTTGCAAGTAAACGTACACGCTCACGCACACACCTACACTAAAACCATGCTCATTGCTCTAAGTACGTCACGAGTTAAAAATAGAATTATGCCTTCCTGTGTAGTGAAAACTTGTAAAAACAGCAGCAAATCTCAACAAAAAAATTCTTTTTTTTTGGTCTGAGGTCAGTACACAGCTACTGGCGAATAATAGCCAATCCTTGTACAAGGACTGTCCAGCCCCTATCAGCACGCTACGTCTTGGAAAATATATAACCAACAAAAACCGCTATCTCAAAGTCATATTGGACTCGTCCACAACTGCGAAGATGATATTAAAGAACAGAGGTAACGCGATTGGTGATAATAAAATCTTTTCGGACCAAACACCTAACCAAAGAAATATGATAAAAGAACTGAGGGCTGAACTCTTACAACGCCAGCAAAACGGGGAAACGGGCCTTACCATAAAATACATCAAAGGTACGGCTAAAATTGTATGTGACACGTCAAAAAACTACAATCTCCAACACTTGCAATCACCAATACAGTAGCTCCCCCCATATTAGAAGAAGAAGAAGATATTTCATACGCTATAGTGGATACTTATGACAAGTTACCAAGAGGAAAAAAATCATTGAACTTTTTATACGCCAATGCCCGCAGCATAATGGCGCCAGGAAAGTTTGACGAATTAAAGTGTATATTAAAAGCTATACCTACAGACGTGCACCTTATCTTACTAACAGAAGTATGGATTAAATCCGAAGAAGATGCTTTACGTCTAGAACTTGCAAACTACACACATTATTATAATTACAGACGGGATGCCAGGGGTGGAGGTGTCTCAATTTTTGTACACGATGATCTCACACATAGCCTTATTGAAGAACAATACACTGGAGGAAACAATTATCTATGGATTCACATTAACAAATACAACCTAGACATAGGGGTGGTATATAAACCTGGAGACACTGATGATAAAGAGTTTATTGACACATTCGGACAGCAACTACATCAAAGGAAAAGAGCTATTGTCTTTGGCGACTTTAATTATGATATACTACGGTCAAGCCCAAGCATAAGATCATACAGAGAAACACTAGCTGAAACGGGGTTTTTAATACTGAATAAAATAGATACAAAATACTGCACTCGTGAGCAAACTACTAGACAATCCATAATCGATCTCATATGTACAAACATCACAAACAATAAATTCCATATGGCTATTATAAACTCCGCAATGTCAGACCACAAGCAATTATATTTGGAAGTAACAAAGAACAAAAAGATAAAGAAAAAGCGCATCACCTACACATCTATAGATTACAAAAAACTCTGTGAAAATCTGAAATGTGCAAACACACCAGCGAATATAATCAACAACTATACTGAATTCGAACAATGGATTACAGATTCTATAGAAAAAAGCACAAATGTTAAAACTAAAATATTAAATCCACCCCAGGAAGATTGGATTGATAAAGAAATAATAAATGGGATTAACTCTAGAAATATAATATACCAGAAACTCAAAAAAGATGAAAGAAACGAAAAACTGAGGAATGAATTCAATAAAGAAAGAAATCAACTTGCAGCGAAAATTAAATTTAGTAAAAATGATTACTATAAGAAATCTTTTAGCATCTGTGAAAAACAACCTAGGAAAATGTGGCGTCTAATAAATGCTATTTCAAAAAACAAAATTAAAAATAGTTCTGCTCCTCCAAAGCTTATGGACCAATCAGGGATCGTTCTAACAGATGGTAATGATATCTGCGAATACCTTAACGATTTCTTCTCTTCAATAGGTACAATATTATCAAATAAAATCCCCGTAAGTCACCACATCCACTCAACAACTACATTATCTCTAGAACCTAAACCTAAACAAGAACTGTCAAAAATGGCCCATTGCACTCATGATGAAGTTTCAAAGATAATTGACAAACTTGATGCTAATGTTAGTAAAGGGCTTGATAATATCACCGTTAAAGTCATAAAATCAGCCAAACAGATAATTTTAGAAAACCTAACAAACTGTATTAATACTTGCCTCGACTCGGGTCATTTTCCCGATAGCTTAAAAATAGCTAAAGTTACTCCAATTTATAAAAGCGGAAATAAACAAGATCCAAACAATTATCGACCGATATCTGTACTCCCCATTATATCGAAAATATACGAAAAAGTTATATATTCCCGCTTGAACAATTTCTTAAGTTCTATAGATTTTCTTTATAAATACCAATATGGCTTCAGGTCAAAATCCAACACACTGTCTGCTACAATTGACCTAATAACAAAAATCAAAAGCAACATTGATAAGAAGAACATAGCTGTTGGGATTCTAATCGACCTAAAAAAGGCATTTGACACTGTGAGTCACAGTTTGCTTCTTAGAAAACTTCAAGCCATAGGCATCTCTGGCACCACTCTAAATCTGTTTCAATCGTATCTTACAAACAGACAGCAGATAGTCAAATTGGGAGAACATCGTAGCGGTTCTCGAACAATCACCTGTGGTGTACCACAGGGATCAATTCTTGGACCGCTGCTGTTTCTTATATATATAAATAACATATATGAAGCTGGCCTTGTTGGACAGATAATGCTATATGCTGACGACACTTGTCTCTTTTACTTTGGCAAATCTATCCATAACATAGTCCACGAAGCGCAGAATGACTTAATACTAATAAATAAATGGTTTCAAAATAATTTGCTTACTGTTAACATTTCAAAAACTTCATATATGATATTCAGGGCTAAAAATAAAATAATAGACCAGTACAATCCACTGACATTAAACAATGAAAATATAAATCTGAAAAATAGTGAAAAATACCTTGGACTTATCTTAGATGAGCACCTAACCTGGAGACCGCACATAGACAGATTAAGAACCAAAATCTCATCATTGATGGGACTCCTTCGTCCAGTAGTTTCTTGTTTCCCAAAAAATGTAAGATTAATAATCTACAATTCACTTGTCAAATCTAATTTAGAATATCTTATTGAAGTATGGGGAAACGCTGCAAAAACCAACTTAAAAGAACTTCAAACTGCACAGAACAAGATTATTAAAGTCCTCTTCCACTATGACTTCATGACGCGGACCCAAAAACTTTTCAATGAAACTCAACTAATGAGCATAAAACAAATCTACACCTATAACACTTGTTGTCTCATACACAAAATAATTAAGACAGACATACACACAGACATAACATTCAAACGAAAAAATCAAGTACATAAATTAAACACAAGAAGGTCAAAAAACATCGTACTACCGCTACCTAGAACAAACTATGGAATCAAAAACATAACCTATGAAGGAGCACAACTATACAACAATTTACCTAACAATCTTAAAGACGCCCCTAGTGTAACGTTATTTAAGAAAAAGCTAAAGGATTTTATCCTAAAAAATATTCCAATTCTTTAAGAAAAGTATATCTTGTCATTTTTCTATGTCACTTTACTGGCTGCAACCAGTACACTATGTACATACTTACAATAACTATATTCTCTGTAAGTGAACTTTGTTCTTTGAGAAATAAATATCTTTAACCACAATAGTGGTCTCTGTCTACTATATTTCAAAGACATGGTCAATATGTGCGGAGCTATCTAAGCTGCGGATTTTCTCACGATCTTTTCTTTCACCGTTTTGAGCATGTGTTTTTGAGTGCACATAACTTCCATTTCTGAATTCCGGGATTTTAACCCGCAACCTTGGATTCAAAAGTTGGGGAACCTCTCTAAGCCAAGACAGCTATTATACAGTATTATAGATCGACAAAAAGTAGCAACAAAACAAATAATTAATTGAATAGAAATATTTACATATCTTATTTTAGTGTTTTGTTATTTGTCCTCAGGCGGGAGATTTGGACCAGCCCAAAATCAAAATCAAGACAGATATCTTCAAGCCAGATGACTTAGCACACAGACCCATGGTGGACAAGCCTCTTGGTATGTGTATTTATTTTTTACAAAACACCCACATTCACTGAGGATGATACCCAGACGTGGACGAAATAAATAAAAAATAAATATTTGTGGACATGACACACAGCGCCATCTAGCCTCAAACTAAGCAAAGCCTTTACTATGGACACCTGATAGCTGATAAAATACTTATAATACATACTACAACACCCAGACCCGAAAGAAATATTTGCAGAACATACGAACCCTCGCCTCTTGCGTCTCAGCCGAACACTCGCCCGCCACACCACCAAGGTCGTCTATAATAATATTTCTCCCGCCAGCTGCGAGATACGAACCCGCATCTCAGCCGGTAACTTTCCCGCTACGCCGAGGTTAATGTCAATGATCAGAGTGGCTCTTAATTTATCCAAATTTTCTACTACAATAATTCTGAAAATGAGCTGAAGTTTGTTTACTAAGTGCTTTAGCTAAAATAACTATATTTTATGGACCAAAGAAAATTGAGGTTGTCATACCACAAAGAAGGTTGAACGAAAGAAGAAGACGATGACCATAATGAAGGAAAACATATTTATCAGCCTTTTTTATTTACTTTTTGTTTATAACACTTTGAAAAATATTGCCCAATAATTTTTTTCAGACAAAGCATTGGATGTCTCACAGAAACCGGCTGAACATTTGAACAAAGGTAATTTGATTGTTGACGGAAAATTAAATTGTGCCATTCCATTGTACAAATCCATATTATCATGCCCGTATCCCTATAGGGTTGGGCAGGGCCACAAGTAAGCATAAGAAAACTTGCAGCCACTACTGATTTAAAGTCCTAAGATGGATATGGTGAACCATGATGACAGGCGATCAGGTAACTGGCTGCACTAAGTACACTAAGTCGACTTTTATGACATGCTCGGGGAGAGAAGCAGCTGGGAGCACTCTTTCTTTTTTCTTCTCCTCCCAGTCCTGCAGAGAAGTAGAATATTCGGGAATTTGAACTAGATATCTTTGTTCCAGATGCAGGGCAAGGCATTGTTGGTGCTGAGAATTCTGGTGACAAACCTGCTGGTATGTGACAATCATATCTGAAAGTACTTTGATGAAACTTGCGAAGTACACAGTTGACCTGGTACACCATATATTGGCATTTATTCTGGTATCACTTAAGAAATACCGCGAGTGGAAACTAGCGCATAGTTATATTCAAATGTCAAATCAAATATTTTTATTGGGAACAAAGATTACAAAGGTTTGTTAATAAAGTCAAAGATTTTTTATTCCTTAAAATCACGGGGATCACTTGGACACGTTTTAAATCTACGTTGCATTTACACCTGTTCGTAACGCGACCAAGCGTGGAAGATACAGGCAAGAAACCACGCTTGGCTATTTTTTTTGTAAAATGATCCCTTTATAATCATATTTATCATATTTTATAGTATGCTTTTTTAACCTATTGTAAACCATAATTATAGTACAGTAGTAAAAAAAACTAGAAAAACTACCGACGAGACACCCACCTCCTTAACGTTAAATGGGATGTTGAATCAGGATGTTGAAGTTTTCTTATAATTACTTGTTGTTCTGCCCACCCCATTAAGGATACGGGCGTGATAATATGTATATATGTACTTAGATAAACGCGAAAGCTTATTACTGTGCCATGGTGGCTGTGTTCATCCGTAATGGCTGAACAGATTTGGATGTAACTTTGTATATAAAGTGTATAAAAGTGTGCTTACGCACTTGTTATTTTTTATTTTATTTTTATCCGTGAGGACCAATAACTGGCTTCTCTTTTTCTCAGTCTAGTTAACCATACCACTACTAAATAAATAAATAAATAATAACACCCAACAGTCACATACACAGTCCTGACCCCACACTAGGATTCCCTGTGTCGTGGTTATCAGAAACTTCGAGTACCATGGTACCACAACACCCAGACCAGGAAGAAATATTTGCAGATCATGCAAACATTTCTTCCGCAGCGGGAATCGAACCCGCGCCTCTTGCGTCTCTGCCGAGCTGTTGGTCTTCCAAATAAATAAATAAACAATTCGTGACCTGGAGTAACATAAGCTACGTTTCCGGGTAGAAACGAGTGCAGCCGTAGGCGATGGCCAGTAATACAGTGTTCTGCTTGGTGTTTAGTGGCGGCCAAGCCGGAGGGCGCGTCGGAGGGCGCCGAGAACGCATCGCGCGCCGAGCCCAGCGCTAAGCCACCTGAGAAAAGGTAATCTTTCACTCCTCTTGCTCAAAAAGTCCGTCATTGTAACGTATCTTTTACCATCTATAGTAGATGATTTATACAGCGTCAGGAGGCAACTTTTAAATTCACTAACGGGACGCTGTAGTGCCCGGGACGAATCAAGATGGTGTAGGCTTGCCCAGCACCTATTCCATCCTCTCAGCTTAGTCGGCCTTGTCCACAGGAAAGACGTGGTCAATACGTGCGGAGCTGACTAAGCCGCGGGTTTCCTCACGATGCTTTCCTTCACCGTTTGCGAGTACTGGTATGGCGCACATAAATTTTTCGCACAGAAAAATACATTGGTACACGACTGGGTTCGAACCCACGACCTTAGGATCGGAAGGAGGGGTCTCTATCAACTAGACCACCAGTGCTTTTTTGTAGCGTACCAGAGTGGGAATAAAATAGCATATTCGCTTCTAGGGGAATAACTAATTTTTTTATGTTATCAACGAGTCTACAAAAACACAAAAGTCTTTATTCATAAGTAGAATAATCATGAATAAAGACTTATTACTGTT
Source organism: Scotopteryx bipunctaria (assembly GCA_949320045.1). NCBI lineage: Eukaryota > Metazoa > Arthropoda > Insecta > Lepidoptera > Geometridae > Scotopteryx > Scotopteryx bipunctaria. The sequence continues at coordinate 7,695,836 of OX439461.1, read as the reverse complement.
TCGCCTCTGGAACTAATACGAAAAGGGCGTCTTGAAAATCCTACTATATTATAATGTGAAATTTGTGAGGATGTTTTTATGTTTGTGCCTCAATCATGCCTAAACGGCTGAACGGATTTGAATGAATCTTGGAATATAAATAGTACAAGTGCTGGATTATTATAGGCTATTTTTTATCCGGGTACCACACGAGCGAAACCGCGGGCGTCAGCTAGTACAAATATATTTTGTTTTTTTGCAGTGAAGTGGAGCGGAAACCGTTTAGCAGTCCGGACCTGCCCAAATCTGGCACTATGCCGAGCAAGGCCACACCTGGATCGGAAGTAAGGCATCTTGAAGTCTCTAATTGTAACTAACTGGTCAATGGTCATGGTCATGGTCATGGTCATTATGTCACCACGAAACTAATATAAAAAAAATAACTTATTACTTACTCATTCTCATTCCTATCACAAATCGCTAATCGTCTAACCATGGTTCATTCATGTCGTTATGTTCTTCGAAGATGTTGGCATAAAGTCCGTAATTTTTTATTTCTAGTAACAAATTAATTATCTGTATTAGAATCTTCTTAACCGCTTTTAAAATTATCAAAGCTACACTATCCCTTTGTGCGTTACATTATCTATGCAGGTACAGTAAGTAAATAGTACTTTGACAAAATAAAAACAAACCGATTTCAATGATAAAATTTGAGCCCATAAAAAATGTCCCTATTCCCTATTTTAATTAATGGGAAGTATAACCTCCCAAACACATTTCAAAGTAGATTGATAAACCATGGAGTTCTGAGGTAACAAACATGGAAAATTATACAACCGAATTGGGAACTTCCTTTTTCGAAGTCGGTTTAAAAATAGACCTACACAATCACCCACCTACCACCATCATCAAAAACCATTCGTCGTATCTGAGTGCTCTACCCCGCAGCAAAAGAAGCGGGGTCGTCCGAAGGGCTCGACCAACAAGCCGAAGCCGACAGGCGCGGCCCCCGCCAAGCTGTCCCCCAACGTGCCCGGCGTCGGCGGCCCTCGCGGACCCCCACCCCCCCGCGCTGCCCCCCTACCCCAAGGCCGGCCCCGCGCAGCCGGCTACCAGTACGCAGTGCGGCCTTTCAGGAAGGACTTCTCGGGTATACAGTTTAGGAGGTGAGTGATGTTAAAGCAAACTGTCCCCTAGCGTGAATGGTGAGGGCTCCCGTCCCCCCCAGCGCCGCTCTCCTCCCTCAAGACTGCGCCCGCGCAGACGCCTACCAATACGCAGTGCTGCCGTTCAGGAAGGACTTCTCGGGGATACAGTTCGATTCCCGCTGCGAAAGAAATGTTTGCATGTTGTGTAAATATTTCTCCCGGGTCTGGGTGTTGTGGTACCATGGTACTCGTAGTTTCTGATACCCACGCCACAGGGAATCCTAGTGTGGGGTCAGGACTATGTATGTGACTGTTGGGTGTTATTTTTTTTTGTTATTTGTGTTTTTATTCCATTGTGCACTCTCGAGCCTTGCCTGTGTTCCCTCAGGCGGTGGAGCGACGACTGCCTGGACTCCTCTCACATCCCCAACGAGGTGTTTTTCGGCGACGTGCCTGTGTCGATGGAGGTTCTGTTCAACTACTACGACGCGAACGCGGAGCGCGAGCGGCTCGCGGCGCAGGCGGCGCACCTCGCCGCGCAGAAGGCGGCCGCCGCCAAGCTGCACGCCGCCCGGCTACAGGCGCAGGGCCGCGTCAACGAGGTACAGCGCTCACATGTCGACTTCACCACGCACATGTCAACTACAGCAGTGTGCATGTCAACTACAGCAGTGTACATGTCAACTACAGCAGTGTACATGTCAACTACAGCACACACATACCAACTACAGTACTGTAAATGTCAACTACAGCTGTGCACGTGTCAACTACAGCACACATGACACTACACCACACATGACACTACACCACTGCACATGTCAACTACAGTACTGTAAATGTCAACTACAGTAATGCACATGTGAACTACAGAAGTGCACATGTCAACTACAGCAGTGCACATGTCAACTACAGCATGCACATGTCAACTATAGCAGTGCACATGTGAACTTTAAGCGCTTTGGGTTTTTTCAGTAAGCTCACTGTCTCCATTAAATAATCAATCATTTCGTTTCAAATTACAGCGGTGCACATGTCAACTACAGCGGCTCTACAGCGAATAATATAGTGTCATATTTATTCATGTTTAAAAAATTGTTTTAGGTAACGACGGTGGACTCATCATCGTCAGATGACTCGTCCGGCTCGGAAAGCGATTCAGAGGATGAAGAAGAGGTAAGAAATCATAGCTTGTATCAAGCGACTACATTAGTCGCAAAGAGATTTAGTTTTAGGACTAGACCAAGGTTAGGTTATAGATTTTGTGAAGTCGTGCGGTGAATTGGACACAAAGAGACTAGACTTTGTGAAGCGGCAGAGTGAGATGAAGCAGACTGTTTCATCAAAAGCCATGTTGTGTTTCAGAGTGAAAGCCAGAAGCGTGCCCCGGGCCGGCCCAAGGGCGTCAAATCGTCGCCCGGCGCGACCGGCAAGCGCGGCCGGCCGCCCGTGCCTCCAGAGTTGCGCGGCCCTGGCATCACAGAGATGAAGAAGTTCTGCAAGGCGGCCGCCATCCGCTTCGACTACAAGAAGCTCACTGAAGGTACACTAGCCAGATTAATATAACCTCGGGAAAATAACGAGGTATTTTCTCGCGATGAAAGCCAGCTGTTATAATTCAGATTATAGTTATTATGTTTATGTATGTATATTATTACGCCCGTATTACTGATGGGGTAGGCAGAGCTACAAGTAGTCATAAGAAAACTTGCAGCCACTCCTGATTCAAAGTCTCAAGATGGTGAACCATGGTGACAGGTGATCAGCCCATCGAATGTTTAATGCCATGTTCAAATAACTAAAACGCACACTGTAATTGTCCAGGTTGCACAAAGAACAAGGATCGCGTTCAGAAGATGCTGGATCTACTGGTGGCGGCGGGGCTGGAGGGCCGGCCCACGCTGGAGAAGTGCCAGGCCATCAAGAAGGCGAGGCTCGACAAGAAGGAGCAGGAGAAGATGGCCAAGAAGGAAGCGAAGGCGAAGCACAAAGATAAATCCGACAGTGATGGTGGTGAGAATGACCGCAATTCAGGACAGCCGGTGTAAACTTGCAAGCGTTGGAAGCATTGAAAGCCAAAATGTTTACGAAAATGATGTGACCAATGACCAAAAGTCTGGCGCTTACCTCGGACAAAGGATAAGTATAGCTATCCAATGAGGTAACGTCGCCAGCTTTTTGGGGCCATTACCTGTGGTCAGTGATCTGAGCTCTGTTTTCCATCTGTAGGCGAACTTAGATAGAAGACTGAGCTCATTTTCATTTCTTATTATTATACCGATTACCTAAAGTTTTTATTGTTATTGTTGTTTGTCGTTGTAAATAGTAAACGAAAATAAAGTTATTTCAGCTATTATATCTAATACAATTTCAATATACACTCTTTCAATGAGCTTGTAATGTAGTTGACATGCGTGAAAAGTAAGACAGTTGAGAAGCTCGCGAGTGTGAGTTTCTAAGTTTAATATGACTATTTAATTTTCGTCAAAAGATAGCTTAAAACCAAATGTCAAAATCGTGAATATAAAAACATGAAATATTCATGAACTACTGTCGTGACCGCACAAAGAAGATCTGATTCCAGTAAAATAAATCCAGCTGAATGTACTGTCGTTCCAGTGTCGGAGAAGGAGCCGTCATCGCGGCGTATGACGCGCGGCGCGACCGGCGTGAAGCCGCGCCAGCGCATCGTCATCTCCTCGGACGAAGAGGACGACACGCCCGCCGCGCGACGCAACATATCCAAGCTGCGCTCCAGCGTCAACGATGACGACTCCGACTAGGTGAGCGCCTAGCCTAGAGCCTAGCCGACGTCACTAGCTAAGAGCCTAGCCGACGTCACTAGCTAAGAGCCTAGGTGACGTGACTTGCTAAGAGCCTTTGTGACGTCACTTGCTAAGAGCCTAGCTGAGGTGACATGCTAAGAGCCTAGGTGACATGTCTTGCTAAGAGACTAGGTGTCGTGACTTGCTTAGAGCCTAGGTGACGTGACTTGCAAAAAGCCTAGGTCACGTGACTTGCGAAGAACCTAGGTGACATGTCTTTCTAAGAGCCTAGGTGACATGTCTTGCTAAGAGCCTAGGTGACGTGACTTGCAAAAAGCCTAGGTCACGTGACTTGCGAAGAGCCTAGGCGACATGTCTTGCAAAGAGCCTAAAGACTTAGCCAGATGCTCACCGGGTATGGTTGCTTCGGTGAGTGTCTGAGTAAGATCTGACGCAAAACGTCACCGCGATGCCACCATTAGACCTAAGACCGAGATTTTAGTTCGGGGCGAACTACTAGTATTATTAAGAGATCCTAATCATTTCAGGTAATCGTAAAGGCCCCTGAGCCCCTCAGGAATGACTAGCCATCGGGCGGCGCCTCTAGAAAGTGCTTCGACGGAGGCGTTACGAACTGTAAGTGCCGACGGTACTGACTATATCGTGATTATTTCCTACTAATTTAGGTCGTTACGTCGAAATTTTCGTAGTGTTCATTTGCGTAAGTGGTGTAGAACGGTATTCATTGTCAGAATATAGTGTAGAAGCTACAGGTTGGCTCCATGAAGGTAGACTTTCGAAGAAAGCGTCTTTGATGCCGCGTTAGTGACAATGACGCGATAGATAAACATTGCAAATCATTTTCCATAAAGGAGATGTTTCACAAATGTATGGAACCTAGGCCTGGTCGTCGTACACTTGTACAATAATAACGTAGCTAAATATATTGTTATTTTTTTTTGTAAAACCTGTTTCCAATGACATTTTATTATGTTGCTTTATTTTTGTTTGTGTTATGTTTGTGTGAAGCTGTCAAAGCACAAAGTGACCGTGGCAGATACCGGCCAGAAAAATATGTTACCATTGTAAAAAGTGTTCGCATTTTAAACATTTTTCTGCAAATATTTATGCTCCAAATCAGAGTTGGGGTATTTTTTTAAATTTACTGATTTTTACACCATTTTTCTGTGGTGTAACCAGGCCTGCTATGAAACATCTCCTTTGCGTAGTCGATCTGTCGCGCCGTCATTAAAGCGTCACCTCTGACGCTTGCTTTGAAAATCTACCCTTAGCGTGAATAAATTAACGTTCTGAACAACAATTTGTCTGTGGAAAAGTGAACATAATAAGAAACCAAGTTGTCAATAATACAGTTATTACATTTACAGTTATTTTAATAATACAAAACAGTCGGACTATCTAAAGAGCGTTGCAAACGGTCTATAGATAGCTCACCTGATTTAGATTATCAGTAGATGATTGACACACTGACCCCCGAATACTCAAACGCGATTCAGAGTTGATCACGTCTCAAGTCACGGTTTTTTGACAGTTTTTGATGAAAATCTGTCAAAAACTCGTCACTTGAGACGTGCTCAACTCTGAGATGCGTTTGAGTATTCGGGGGTAAGAAACATTGTTAAAAATAGTACCAAATGGCTTACTAGATGGCGTGTAACGATCCGGTCATCAAATCATGCATAGTTTATTAATCATTAATTTGGGTAGTTCCCATATGTTTTATTGAACATGACATCATCGGACAGAATATATATTTTTTCATATTTTGTACTATGGAACATGTAATACTTTTATTTCTGAAATTATTCTATAGAACAACGTAAATAAGACCTCTTTACGATTATCTTATCATTCTTGCTACGAATATCCATTCTTTCGATTTTTAGGATTCTTTTGTTTATGAGGATTATTTTACTCAGGCAGTTAATCAATGGTATAACAGAATAATTGTTATTATCAGTGTCATTTCATGGAAGATTTTGGGAAAATGATTCCCATTTTGTTCTATGGCATGAAACTCGGGTGAATAGCTAGTATGTAGTTTTATGGAAAAAATAGGGAAGAAAATGTGTCATTTTGTTCGATGACGTCATGTTCCATAGAACAAAAATGGGAACTACCCATTAATTTGATGTCTAGAAAAAGGTGGAAAAGGAAATCTTCTGTTTTCGTTTCGTTTGCTCGTTCCGGTAAGATCCTACCGCCCTCTAGGAAGCGATTATGGAAATAAATTCCGTTAAGGTTGGTACTGTTTTTCTACTGACGTAGACAAATTCTGTAACTGGGTTGATTTGCTCACGCTTCGGAGATGAAGAAAAATAATCCATTGGTTGGTTTGCTTGTCTTGTCACTGGTTATCTCTTCGTCACCATGAGGTCAAGGAACATGTATTAAATTATCATCGTATTACAGCTACACTATCGGACTTTGGTGATCTTTCTCGTATAGTGACAGGTTTTCTTACACGATTGCTAAAAATGTAAACCTTCGCCGAAGTTCAATAGTGTAGCCGAAGATTTTTCATACTGAAGGAAAAATTTAAGATTATCGACTCGTAGACAAATGTCCATTCGATTAGCGATGTTAATTTCCTTACTCAAGTTTCACTTTGAATGTGTAACAGTTATAATATTTTGGAAAATTTGAATTGACACTTCAAGCCATATACATCATTTTTGATTTGCATGTTGACGGAAAAAAACCTTATGACATGACGAAAGAGAAATAAGTACATGTATGCCTGAGTTATGGGATATACAAATGAAGTTTGTTGAATAAAATGTATTTTAGAAGTTGATTGTGCATTTATGAACTAAATTAATGGTGAAAGAGTACCTTGATGCTATGTTTAGGAACTATCTCCTCAAAAATTCAAAATAAACTTCATATCTTAATGTCTAACTCAAAAAGTATCTGTATCAGCTTATCTGTCAAATTCCTACAATACAGAATATGACTGATGGAGCAAATATCGTCTACCAAACCAATTGAGCTAGACACTAAGGAAGGGTTGGGAAATCACCTGATTAAAAGTTAAACGATTGACATAGTATCAATGAAGATTCAGAGCGTATTCTCAATTCGCTTGCGCTCAAATGACATTTGTCTAATGCACTTTCTACGATTTGCAATAGCGACATTTTATGAAAATGTAATATTAAATAGATAAATATATATTTCTGTTTTAGATAAACTTTTTAATATAATTTTATGCCCCAACGATTATAATAATTTCACGGGCATAGATATTACACAAAGTAAAATTTGGGTGTTGAAATAATGCAAATAATTTATAGATTTTTTATACAAAGTCGGATAAAATCATTTGGCCTTAAAAGTAATGTTGTTCACGCCAAATTACTAAGTTAATAAAAGTTAAACAACATATTTATTACAATCCAGTTTTATGTAGGTATAACCAATCCAGATTGAAATAGACCAAGCTGTGAACTGAACATCATTTTAATATACAAATATAAACCTTATTTTCTTCTGAATAGAGTTGAAAATCTTTTCTAAAAGCTCATTTTCGCTGACGTATACAAAATTATTAAGTACGTATATTGAAACTTTGCAATAATTATGTTATTATGCAGTTTGCATAACTTTCCTGCTTCCCTCTTTCTATCATCTACAAAAAAGGAAAAAACTTTAGCTTACTGGGAAAAACAAGGAGCAATGTTTTTAAATTTGGTGCCAATTTGTTTTTCTGAGTGATATTTCCAAATCAATGATTCAGCCGAATCGATTACTGTAGGAATTAAACCCCTCGCCTACTTTGTAAGTAGTGTTAGACGCTTAAGGGCACTCAAGTTAGTTCTCAACAACGACGTCTGAATTTAAACGACTTTCCGGCGTCCGCTATATTATTTAAGCCTGTCGCTGTCGCCCTCGGTCGTTCACGTCAGGCCATAACTCACAGTCCATAAACACGTCACAGGGCTGGCATAAAAAATACCAACCCAGTGACTCTGTGATGTTCGCGGACGACAGCGACTGGCATGGAAAATAAGTTTGCACCAGAAAGCCTAAAATAATTCCTAACTCGTTAATCGTTGTGTTTGGTGCAAAATGTTCTTTACTTCAATGGAATAAAATATAATTTCTATTGACAATATGTCACCATAAGTGCTATAAAATCAGCAGTCGTTGCTGAAAACGGACAGCAATATTGTTCATTTGTGCCTATATTACATTTAATATGTGTGTGTGACGTATTTTAGATGTACATTTTCATTTTTATAGAGGAATATGTTGTCTTTTATACTCTAGTTTGTAATCGAAAGTTGTGTATTAGATGTATGGAGAAAAAAATTGGTGACACCAAGACGTTATTTACTTAGGTCTTGTATATACGGAAAATACATATAGTTATTGTGCTCGCGTTATTTTTGTACAGTCTAATCTAAACTATTAAAATTAATCAATGGATAGTGCCTGAATGGACTTCGAAAATTATAAAAATCAATGTTTGGTGAACTTTTCATCGAATAAGGGCTCTAACACACGTAGCGTGTTGCAGACTGCAAACTTTAGTCTGTACCATTTCTAGTTAAATAAACTTGTCTAAATATGCCTAGGTCCTGTTCATATTACGCTTGCAGTCAGCAGCTAAAGTTTAATTTGTATCATGGGATAAAAAATTGCTTATGTCTTGCAGTGAGACAGGATAGGTTGAAATAAATAAATAATTACTCGACTACGCGGATCAAGATTTGAATTAGTCTAACTCATAACACAACCTTCAAATTGCACTCACAGTTTGCTCAGTGCTAGTCATCAGTCAGCTTACAATACGATTTAGAATTAATCGCTCCAAGTAGTCGTACAGTACGCGGTTTGCGAACAGACCGACTACTGACATTTCTTGAAGCGCTCGTGGCGTAGTTTGCTTAGGCGTTCTTGATTAATCGTTAAAGTTAAGCAACGATATGCGCGGTCACAAATTGGGATGGGTGACCGCCAGTGACATTACGAGCTGAGCGCTTCCGTGCTTCGGAGGGCGCGTTAAACAGTCGGTCCCGGCTTTTAAGTCGTTAAGCCGTGACGGAGGCCTTTACGCGGCCTAAAAACTCCGTCACTAGAGTTGGCCATTGCCTCATACGAACATACATACATACTGACATTTGAGTCGCTGACTGAGCGTAGAATACGCCGACATGCCGGTTTCCTTATTTCTAACTTATCTTAATGGACATTTCACACAGACTTCACGGTTGTAAATGTATTAATGACAGATTGATGTTTGAAGTCTATCGTATATTGCGTGTAAAGCTGCTGTGTGTAATGTTTCTACCAAGGATGAGCTACGTAGAATGAGAATCCACCAATCAATATACTTTATTCTCCGTCATACATTCAATGCATAGCATAGCACATTGATGGAAATGCGGCTTAATGGTCAGCGCTCACTTCGCAGCACCTATCTCGCATAGCTCGATGAAATGTGCCCGAACTGTGCCTTACAAGTGAGTGATGACCTTGAGTCCATAAGATATTGGAATAGGTATTCTCAGCTTTGTATAAATACATGCGTATGATTAATTTTATTATGATTCAGTTTATTTGATGCAGCTAAATAAGACTAAAAAGTGAATCGCTAATTAAGTAGTCAATGGGTTTAGTGACGGTTCTGTTTGCGTTTTCCTGAATTAAACTTAATTTGACAGGTCTAAAATATAACAGCCCTTGTTATCTTGATTATAAGAAAGTGACATCAAGATTTTTCATGATGCTCATCATCAATATTCCGACTTACCCACTGTTGGGCATAGGTCTCCCTCTGGTGCCATCCATCACAGTTGTGTATTGTCTTATCAGGTTTTGACGATATGACGTCCTCGATGGCGTGGCGGGCGAGTGCTTGGCTGAAACAGAGGCGCGGGTTCGACTCCCGCTACGGGAGAAATGTTGTATGTTCTGCAAATATTTCTTCCTGGTCTGGGTGTTGTAGTAGTATGTGTTTACATAAAAAAAGTATGTCGTATTCTATCAGCCATCTGGTTCCGGTAGTATAAGCTTTGCTTAGTTTGGGGCTAGATGGCGCTGTGTGAAATGTCCACAAATATTTATTTATTGTTATATATTATATCGTCTGTCCATCTTTAAGATTATCAAAATAAGTTTAGTTCAGAAAAGTGTATGTACTTCACATAATATTTCAATAAAAATTACAAAAAACATTATGCTAATAGTCAGTTTTGAGTTAATTTGTATCGAGTATACATATTAATTGTAAGTTCTGCAGTATAATGAATTACCTTGTTATCAATACGTGTTTTAAATAAATGAGTTTATACAGATAAGAAATTATATTATGTAGATTTAAAGAATTCAGACCATTTAGAAAAAAAAAACAATTTGTATATTTTTTTGACTTTGATGATTTGTTGAAAACTTATATTATAACGGGACTTAAGCGCGTTCGTTTTGGTTTTATTTCCCCGACGTTTTTAACGTGCGCCAGCGGTGGTGGTCGCGGGATGACTGAATAAAACAAAAAGGTACGCGGAAATCTGTTAAAACTTTTGTAATGTTTGTGTATAGATCATTACTAATCCTCTTACAACATAAGCTAGTAAATTCAGATCCAAAAATACCTACATATTTATTTCCAATACATCATATTATTGTTTATTTAAATAATTTGTTTGGCAGTTAATAATTTGTATGAAGAATTGGCAGTTATTAAGGTACAGACGAATTTATTAGTGTTATTTTCGGAGATTTTTCAAGAATAAATTATTGTTGACCAAACCTAAGATCTCTTAAATCTTTTCCTATTCTTGTTTTGACTAAATTACAACGTGTGTACCGTTGAATTGAAAATATTGTGTATAATATTTATCTGTACTTTTATTGTACTATTTATTCTACGAATTTGCGTAGAATATATTTTTTTTACGTCGCTATTAACTTTAACAAGATCGCTGTAATTAATGCCGCAAATGGTTCGTTACAATTGGTTAGTTACTATATATATTTTTTACTTACATCATTTTTGTTTTTATTACGTCGCTATTAACTTTAACATGATCGCTGTCATTAATGCCGCAAATGGTTCGTTACTATTGGTTAGTTACTATATATACATTTTTTTTATATATGTACTGATTACTTTATATAATTTTTACCACCTATTTGGAGATTACGAAGAAACTGGCAGAGCATCCCCTGCCAAAAGTAGTCGCCGTTTTAAAGAACAATTTATTTAAGTATTAAAATGTTGCAACAAGTTTGGAATCTCAGGAAAAGATAAGCGTAGTTTTAACATGCCCAAGAAACCAAGAAGAAAATAATGTGCATATTAATTTGAGTAGTTTTGCAAGGTTGTTATATTTTCTGGCAACACTTTAAAAGAGTATAGTAATGCTGCGCTTATCTGTATTAAGTATATTTACTTTATGTATTTATACTGCCGGACCATTGGTCTTCCCAGTTCACACAGTCTTCTGAAATTCGTTTTCGAATTATATACTGTGTGAATCGTTATTATAGCTATGTATCATTTTGTTTGAAATCAGAAAACGATTCATATATAAAAAAGGATGTATCATTAGTTTGCATTTAACAATACGTGAAGCATTTTTCGTCGAAAAAAACATAGTATAATTTCCTTAATGTTAGGTGAAGTGTCTATGGAGAATCACAATAATAATTATATCATCAATAAATAAAATATATTAAAATTGTACATAATAGATTTAGGAGAATGTAGTTTTAAGTTTTTATTATTTTATTATAGACTTGTATATTTAAGATTATATTTAGATGTGTTTATTTTACCATACATAGTCCACGGTCACTATGAAATTGCGTGTGTTTCAAACTATACTTACATTTATATCTTAATCTATTCCAAAAAACTCAAACATTTGTTAAACCTTTGACTTTGACATTACATTATTAACGTTTTTGTAGAAGCATACAAAATCCGAGTACACAACAGCTTCTAAGCTTTTTAAAGTCACCAAGTCAAGTGTAAATTTGGATTGTAAAATCGAAATCGGTACTGAATTAATACAAAATGCACTAGTGTTGATACACACGCTTATATATTTCATAGTGGTCGTGGTGTATTAGTCAACTATATATATTGATAGATATAATAAGCCTTAGTGAACATGCTTTTCGCCGACATATTGATTTCTATTTAAAAAGAAATATAATATTATTTTCCTTGCCAATAAATGAGGCATAAATAGATATTTGATCTTTTTATTTCATAACCCAATTTAAGCCGATCAGACAATAGAAGAGGGAAAATGATTGGACATCTTTTACGATATGACAGCTTCATAATCCCTTCCTCCACGTTCGTAACTATACGATCATAGAAGGAAAGCGCGGAAGAGGAAGGCCAAGAATTAGTTATATCAGTCAGATAAAGTAGAAAGTCGCTGTCATGTCGTATAAAGAAGTAAAACAAACCGCAGTGGAGAGAGAAAATGGAGGAAACTTCAACTTCAGAGCTAGCTCTTAAACAATATATACTTAGTCTAGAGTCTAGCTAGACTATTGGAAGGTTTGGTGTAGGTGTTTTATAAGAATAAATAAGGTACGAGTTTGATTTTGATACTTAAAAGGCACTTCAGCTCAAGTTTTGAGTAAAACTTAACCCACTTGAATCTATTCTCAGAAATAGGATAGTCATGAGACTTAGGTACCTACATCTAGAATGGAGAAAAATGTAGAATTATCTGCTTATTCACTAAAATCGTTTTTGTTTTCTCAGATTATAATATAAACCCGGTCAAGTGCTAGTCGAATTCGCACACGAAGGGTTCCGTACCATGGTATATAAAAATTGGGGTCCTCTTTTATTTTATTTTTATTATTTGTTATAGCGGCAATAGAAATACACAGTCCGTGAAAGTTCTCTCTGCCTATTACGGTTCATGAGATACAGCCCGTTGACCTCCTTTGACAAATGGACGGACGGACAGCGGAGGCTTAGTAATAATTAAGAAAGAAGATAAAAATTATTAAGAGTTTCTGTGAATGCTTCTGTTTGGTCCTATTTTGTTTTCGGAAGATAGAAATTATAACATCATCATCATCAGCCCGTCTACACGAACTGTTAATTAAGTACCTACCTAAGTACTGCAAACATTTCTTCCGGGTATCAGCCAGTTGGTGCCCATAGTACAAGCTTTGCTTAGTTTAGGGCTAGATGGCGCTGTGTCAAATGTCCACAAATATTTACTATTTAAGCCATTCTTTCCGATCCCTCGCTAAAAGAAACATTTTTTGTATTTTACAAAATAGAGGAATCAAAAAAAATATGAATTGCAAGATTCCAAGTTATACAAAGTAAAGGAGCGAAAAAACTCCTGCAATGACCATTGAATTAACAATCAAAGTAGCTTTTTTATACATACCTATTTAATCAACAATGATTTAGGTATGTAATTTCCCCGTGAAGTAATTTGTTTGCTTCAGGTATCACTCGAATCTGTCCGTAAAATGTTGAATCTATTTCAGTCGAGGTTTTCCCATTCGACAATAATGTTATTAAATTAATACAAACTATAGTTTACCCCACTTGGTGGATTGAATACTTTCAGTGGCCTTAAAATAAGTTACAATTGACGATATAAACAGGCACTTGACGACCTCGGTGGGTTCGATTCCCGCTACGGGAGAAAAGTTTGTATGTTCTGCAAATATTTTTTCCGGGTCTGGGTGCTGTATTATAAGTATGTATTTACCTCAGGTATTTACCAAAAAAAGTATTTAAGTATTCTACCAGCCATCTGGTGTCCATAGTACAAGCTTTGCTTAGTTTGGGGCTAGATGACGTTGTGTGAAATGTCCACAAATATTTATTTATGTTAAACTGTGTATGTGATTGGGTGTTAGTTAACACTTAAATATTCCATTCTACATCCAACAGTATCTTACATAGCCTTGACGTTATGATTCCCTGTCATTTAGGGGTCTTCCATTAATTATGTTTTTTAGCAACTTTGTAACTCCCCCGCTTCCCCCTGATGATACTTGGTGAGGTTTAGACAACCCCTCCCTCCACATACCTAAATCACGTGTATTTTTTAAAATAAATACCTATACGTGATATCCCACTATCCCCCTCTCCTCTTATGGTGATTTCTTCTGTACCCTGTCCTCCCCTTTCGAGCATCACTTGATTAATGGATATTATCTACTTATTTAAACGCTTCTCTGAACTAGTGCCATCCAGTTGCGGACGAGTGACGGGCTAAAAAGCGATGTGCTGTTGCAGTTTCATTCCCTCGTCACAACAAATTTTTGCTTGAAACTTAGAATTGGAAATTATGAGCATTTTCAAAAGTTACTTCTTATGATATAGCATTTGCAACTGCAGCCTGTTTGACGTTTGATAGTGCGGTGGCCACTTCGGAACAAGTGGTGATTACCCACTTCAAATCGATCACAGAGAATACAATAGACCTGAAGTACCTAAGTACTTCAGATTCTTAAGGAATTTCCCTAAAAAGAAATACGAAATTCCCTAGGGTTTTTGTAATGTCTTAGTCCATATGACGTCATACGCTATATTTTCATCGATTGTTAATTATCCATGCACTGTTTAAAATTTACATAAACTTCTGTAATGGAGTTTTACATCTGCCTACTTCATCATCATTTTCCTGCAATTATCCATCTTCATATCCATTTCCTCCTATCTCTCGTCATCTCAGCACTCACTCCTACATCTTACTACTTGACTGTTTTTCCATTTGATAGGACTTTGGATTGGTTGTAGGTATCCTTGGTTGCTTCGTTGCACGCTCTAATTCCACAGGTAAAGTTCATCATCCCACCATTGTCATCATTACCACACTAGTTTGTAACGGGTAACGTTTAAAGCTTAGGTATAATAAATTGAGGTATTTGGCCGGCTTCCAATTCACATAGACAGTAATGTAGTGTTCAACATAAACTCGATAGGTACCTACCTACCTAGGCGAAGGCTTTTCTAGGTCACGTAGGTTATTGACCCTAGCCGCCCGTTTATATAATCCACAGCTGAACCTAAGCATGAGTTGCCTATTTATTGGTCAATTACATAATACTAGGGAATAGCGCATTAAACGGAATAAAATGAAAGCTCGGACGGATGGTATTGAAAGGTGGTCAAACCACGTGTCTGGAATTGCAAGTGCATCAGATTATGTTGCTGATTATAAAATTGTGCACAAGGAGACGGCCAATGGCAGCGACCGTAGAAGACACACCTCCGCGACCAAAGAGCATTGATTCACTACGTTTTCCACTTCGGTCGGCTCGGCAGTTTCAAAATTGGATCGGCTGCGTGCGCAGCGATTGTTCTGTATCGAACGAGCGGACGTCAGTCAGTCAGTGTCAGTTGTCAGTCGACTCCGGCGGGCGCGTGTTGTGTCTCGTGTTCGTAAATTTTCCGCGGAGCTCCGACGATGGCTCTGCTAAAGCGGCTGGCGGTGAACGCGCCCCGACACGTTAGGGTGCTCTCGAGCTCCCCGCCTCCTGCAACGAGAATCACGGACGAACTCGACTTGAACTTCAACAGCCCTAAAGATGCGTTCAAGAGCAAGAAGACGAGCGAACTGGTCAGGGCGTACTTCGTGTACCAGATCTGCTCCGTCAACTGGCTGGTGGAGAACAACGACATGGTGAGTGTACCTACAGCTGATGCCTTACGTAAGAGCGCCTGCATAACAGTGTTTACACGCCGGCAACAGTCAGAAATAGCATGGAAAAATCGCTTTGTGTCCTTCATTGTGTAGGTAGGCGATTGACGAACGGGTTTTGTAAGAGATTTTTCAACGTTTTTGCGTGAAATGTTGGCTCGCCGATCGATACCGGGGTACGGGGGCCGCGGTTAGGTGGTTACCTAATGGGAAAAGGGAATGAATGGGATGGATTCTTGATCGTTTGTTTTGCGCATGCGTGGAGCACCCTCAATGCAGGGGCGGGAGGCCTAGACCGGGGTGAGACGGCGGGTAGTCCTTACCTGTGCGTTATATCGATATTTTATGAGCCGGCCACCTTCTCGACAATTTATCTAAGACTTCACCTTACTCATTGCTATCGCCAATAACATAAGATCTGTAAACGATAGTTTAGCTTCTTTCCTAGGTAGGAACCTAGGTACAATAGCTATTTTTTGTTTCGTAGAGCAGTTATTAGTTAAACCGGTAATAAATTTTCGTTTACCTACGGTAATAGCGTATTCTGCTGTCGAGAGTTATAAAATCTAGAATTTATTGGAATTACAGACTCGCTTACTTAGTATATAAATTGACATCTTTCTTAGAGTTTTTAGTGTCTAGGTAGGTAACTAGGTGCTTTTATTTCTGATGGTACTCACTCAATTACATTGTATAGATCGCATTTCGATTTTCAAAAGTTGGCAACGAATAATTCCTAAGAAGTTCGGTGAATCATTATGGTTAGCGAAAGTATTAAATCACCTAATGTGTTGATCAGGCGATCAGTTCAAAGGCCTGATGGCCTTTGGAGTGGCTTACCTACTCACTCAGTCGGGACTGCCACTGGGGTCAGTTGTAAATGACTTCGAAGGCATAGAGGTATCTAGCGGAAGAACGACGAGATGCGAGAGGAGCCGGTTCGAGGATACATTGACGATAAGCCACATATAATCGAAATGATTCACTAACGAGGCAGACCACCTGCCCGATGGTCAGACGATACTGTGAGGGCAGGAGAACAGTGGATCCATCTAGCAGAAGACTGACAGGAGTGACGTGATAGACCCTATAATTCCCCTTTTTCGGGTCATTTTATAAACCTTGAAACACGTGTCCATTTATTTTTCATTTAAAGTATCCAACCGAGTTTCAAATCGATTGCACCGCTCGGTAAAAAGTTCCCATATACACTTTAACACCCCATTTTACCCCTTTATAAGGGTTATTTTGAAAATCTTGAAATACCTACGTGTGCATTTATTTGCAGTATCCAGACCGCGTTTCATTCATGCAAATCGCAATGTTAAGTTCTTTCATACACGTGGGTTAACAGATAAAGTAGGTACCTATCACCAATATTACTCGTGTTACTGATTTCTTCAAAGCGTTTTGGAAAGCGCCTCATAGTGGCTCTTATCGTTCCAATTGACACGTCTTTAAACCTTTTAGGTTATTGTTGTGCTGGTTTCCTCACAATGTTTTCCTTCAGCTTTTAACTTCTACTAGACCAGTGCTATAATTTGCCAACTGTTAATAGAACGCTCCGCGAATTTGCCCGCGTTGTTTTTTTACACGAACTTCATCTTGTAACTGCGTCCTCTAGGAGTAGAATTTCGGGATTTCATTTCTTAGTGCGTCTCGCCCTGGAGGAATGAAGTCTTCAAACATGCTTGTTAGGACTTATGGTTTAGGCTGTACGTTGATCATCAGCCACTCAGTAACGTAAGAGTTTTATTTAAGATATACCTGCTTCCTTCTCATACAGCATCCAACGCACCTATCGTATCGATGTCATTTTCATAGCAACGAGAGGCGAGAACGTACCGTTAAAGTTAGACGGAAGTAACTTATCAAAAGTTCGTTGTCCTTTTGATAAAATTCTTCAAAAGATTATGTCTCGAAATCCCCTGAGCATTGAAGATTAAGATAATCTGCATTTAGGCAAAATAAACATTAAATTATCGCGTCTTTCTATCTCTGGGTTATGTAACAGATTTTTATTGCGGTTGCCGTAAATATTGTAATGTCTGAAATCAGCCAGACAACGCAGGCATTAAAAGAGCTTAGGTACCAAAGCTTTGGGACTTTGATGTTATCTGAAAATCATCAAGGATTTCTTAATCCATTATCTTTTAATTTATTTTTTGTCTGATCTAAAACAGTAAAATCAAGTTCATTTTTCTTTTTGTTTGTTTATTGAACAGGGTAGTGGACTCCTCTGTCTTTTAATACATACATATTATTATATCACGCCCGTGTCCCGTGTTAGGGTGGCCAGAGCCAGGGGCACAAGTAATCACAAGAAAACTTGATAAAACTTGCAGCCACTCCTGATTCAAAGTCCCCATGGTGACATATGATCAGCCCATCTCCCATGTCTAAATGGTCTATCATGTTGTAGAAGATAATAGGTATCCCTTAATCGACTTTTACGACATGCTTGGAGACAGAAGCAGCCCAGCCCAGCAGAGTCTTACTCAAGCTCATAAAAGTATAACATCACAACTTGTTAATTTAGCTAGCAAACTTATTCTTACTATGTATATTGGAAAGATACCTATATAATGTGAATGTTAAGTCAATGCCCCTATGTTTCACCCTTTCACCCCAAAAGGGTGAATAATTTTCTTCATTTTTCGATATTTTATCGCAAAAATAACTGCTGAAGGACATGCGACTTGGTACTAACCATTGATTTTCGACACAATCGTATAAATTCGTTGTGAACCGTTTTGAATTCAATTATAGTCGACTTAGGACCACTGTACAATAATGCTTTACAACCTAGTATGGTTCTTTTGTTAGATTCTTTGCTATTGAAGACATCATGGCATTCATGGCAGATTTTTTACCTGTTTCTTAATATTTTACGCAGAATTACATATTTACATGGCCCTTCATACCATACAATAGAACTAATACAAAAAGGTCGTACAATTTTTTTTTAAATAAAACATGCAAGGTTTTGGTCAGGAAACGATGTGCATGATCATTTGATGTTTTTAGATCTTAAAATATCTGTGGATTCCGGAAACGCTTCTTCTTCCCGTAACCTTACTTCCACGCTTGGTTGAAAATTCTACGTAGATTTAAGACTTCTCCGAGCGTTCATAAAGTATTTTGAATTTTTAACTTTTAATTATTATATGAGTAGCTTCCAATGGAAGCTTCGTCTTGGCCTGTATTCCTACATACTAACGAGAAGAACATGAGTTTTGAACAACTTCAAAATGTTCAATGTTCAAGTCAGGTTCAATGGTGAATTTTCTTACATAGGTAACGTAATACATTTATTTCCAGAAATAAACTTACAACCAAGTATTTACACATAGTACCGAATGTACATTTTCCCTAGTTTATTAGCGCCAGAGCTTTAGTGGACAGGAAGCCGATGTGTGTTAAATGGACGGCCACGAATCATCGTTTTGCGATTTGCAGTACATTTAGGGGACAAACAGGTTTTAAAAAGGTTACTGGTTTTGTCTGCTTTAGTTTTTTATCATGTAATCATTATTATAGTCCAACTAGTGGAACGCTCCGTGACTCTGCTGCGTTTACTTTTTTTTTCATGTACCTACTTAAACTTCATCTTCCCGCTTTGTCCTGTAGGAGTTGAAATTCGAATGTCAAAGTCAAAGTCAAAATTTCTTTATTCCTTATATCTTTATCCTCTCCAACATGATGGACCACCTGAATATGGGCGATGGGCTGATCACTCTCACCATACGATTATCATCCATCTTGGGACTTTGAATCAGGAGTAGCTGCAAGTTTTCTTATCATTACTTATGGCTCTGCTCACCCCATTAGGTATACGGGCGTGATATAATGTATACCTAGGTTGTTTTTTTGTTTTACTTGATCTTAATTTTTTGTTAATAGACTTATTTTATTTTCTGCTTCTTTCTTCTGCTTCTTTTCTTTTACTACTTATTAATATCTAGCAATAGATCGCCGTCCTCTATCGGTAGGTATAAGTCCCTATGAGTGTGTCTGCGGCGTCCCCGTAATGTCCAATGTCATCAATGCGTAAATAGATGGGGCATCGCCGAGCCATAATGCTGGCATACCTGTGCCAGCATCACAGCATCCAGTAGAGTATATCGTGCACAAAAGGTACCTTTAAACACAGTAGAAATCATCTAAAATCATCATCAGCCTATAGCAGTCCACTGCTGGACATAGGCCTCCCTTAATGAGCGCCATCGCGCCCTATCTTTGGCTCGACGCATCCATTTTCTGCCAGCAGCCTTTCGCAGATCGTCACTCCACCTAGCCGGAGGGCGTCCTACATTACGTTTGCCGAGTCGCGGTCTCCACTCAAGAACTCGTTTACCCCAACGGTTGTCGGTTCTTCGGCAGATATGACCAGCCCATTCGTTTTGTTAATTCTCTGAGATATGTCGGTGACCTTGGTTCTTTGTCAGTCATTCTGAAACAGTCTTCAAGTGCAAATAAATGATTATGATTATGGTTCAAGAACAGTTTTCATCTTTGGATAATGCCTGTATAATTATTTGTGGAGTGCTGGTTACAGATAACACAAAGTCTGTCCCAGCATTCGTTATCATCACAGACTTTGTGGCGCCGGCGTCGCTCGCAATGAGTCGCACGAATCGAATTTATCTTTCTTTAGCGCGTAGACAGATCTCTGCACGAATTTCTCAACATGATGACGGGTATAGTATCTGCTGAAGTAAGTAGGTACCATCTACTCTATTTGTTAAACATGAGATAAATGTGTGACTATTCATTTCACACCTGTCGAATTTGGTTGTCTTGACGTACGTCTAATAGTTTTTGTTTAATATCATTTATTTACAAAAAGACAACAATATCACTTACTTGCGAATAAAGTTTAGTTGTTGTCTTTTTAAATTATGAAAGATTAAGATTATCATCTTACTCTGCAAATATTTGTTCTGGATCTGGATGTTGTGGTACCATGGTGCTTGTAGTTTTTGATATTACACGACAAGGAGAATCCTAGGGTGGTGGCTGGTTAGAACTACATAACGTGTAGACTTTTGGGTGTTTTTTTATTTCATCATTATCTCACCATCCACAGTCCGTAATAATAAATACTTTGTAACAATTTTTGATACATTTTGTCGACGTATTGACACCTACTGCCCAAAATTGTGCAACTTATGCCATGAAGTCGGTTCCATTACACGATAATTTACAAGTAAACCTTATGGGTGAATTAAGTCTACTAAGAAGTGTACCTACTCAGTGCATCTGGGTGAATTAACTCAGGTGAATTAAGTATACTGCCCCCGTTTTCGCCCATTTGCTAGTGCCATTCAAAACAGAGATACGTATGCTGGCCTTATACGGCACACTAGCTGTATCGTCTGCCCATCTTGCTGCTGGACGTCTTATATTTCTATAGCTATACCTCGGGCTTATTTGATTTTATTTCTCCTTATTTGCTGGACATTATTTCACAGTCCACTCGTGTTACATTCCAAGCTAAGCTATTTTAGTAAGATGGTTTGGTTCGATCGTGAAACGCGGAAGCTATTTTCGGAACGCACCATCCACGTTCAATTAGGGTATCCAATAGCGGGCACAATCAACTACTTGTAATAAAACTTAAACAAACAGCTTAAAATGTAACTTCTAGGAATAACAGGATGAGTTAACAGATCACCAATACTTTTGTTTAGTAAGAATAATTTTCTAAACTCCATTGTCTTCTTTTCTTATGATTTACTAACTGTACTGTACTTGCACGGTCTCACTAGCTTAGGTATAAAATCGGGGATATTCTAACTTTTTACTACCGAAAGAATTCATGTAAATTACATAGTTCAATCATTACTCATTACCCTCCAGTAAAACAAACCAACTTTAACACTATAGATTTGGTATGAGGACAACTCGGTCAGGATATTCATTGGTAGGGATGTATAAAGGTTACCTTAGACTTATCAGCTGCTACTTGCATTCAGCAATGTGGTAACTCTCATAAAAATTGCTGTCAATGAACTCTCCATAAATGTTGAGGAACTGGTTTCGCGAACGTTAAAATTTTAACAATTTATAACGATTGGACAATGCAAATTAGTCTTTAAGCCTTAAGCTATAGATGCTATTCTGGCTTAATGGTTATTGGGAAGGCGAAGGGGGTTATGTTCGACGTGTTGATCATGTGGTTGTGCCAAGCATTGTGTAGATCTGAGGATCCTTTGATAGGATAGATCAATAGGGCTTTTGTGATCATTGGGTAAACTGTTCATGATGGTTTTGATATTCTTGCCTCTGTATTATCAGCCAGCATGTTAGCTAAGATGGTTTCTACATTAGTTAGTTACCTATAGTTGTTAGTATTAGTAGGTATATACAACATAACTAGGTATTTAGATGCATTGTTAGCGCTTTTTTTGGAAGTTTTTGTGTCGCTACTATCATTTGTATTGTTATCAACTTATCAATACAATTAGGAAAGCTCGTCATACCACGTCAGGCGCTCCAGACGGAAACATTTTTATTATTGTGAAGTATTTCGCGGTGATTACCATGCAAAACATTATTTTTGTTTTGAGTTCAATATCTAAATGGGTGCTTTTCGCGGAACTAACTCTTACTACAAAATGTTATGTAGACGTCCACCTGCATTTGTCATCACAAAGTTTTTCTAATTCTATTTTAATTTTGTACTTTTTGGCTCAACTTTTTTTGGCAAGAGGGAAGGTGTGTTTTTTTTATACTACTGTTTAAAGAAATTATTAGGATAGGAAAGAACAAGTGACACAAAACGAATGGCACCTAGTAGATAGTTACAGAGACTACTTAGGTACCTAGGTATTTATTTTCTCATAGACTGTTAAATAAGATTATTCAATCTAGATTCTTAGGTCATCTACTTTCCCAGGAATCTTATAAACTAGGTACAGATTACATCGTAGAATCTATACTCGATGGAGTGGCGGGCGAGTGGTCGGCTGAGAGGCAAGAGGGTTCGATTCCCGCTGCGCCAGAAATGTTTGCATGATCTGCAAATATTTCTTCAAGGTTTGGATGTTGTAGTACTTATTAAATATTATAAATGGAGCCACTCCATGTGGGCGAGTGGTCGGCTGAGAAGCAAGAGGTGCGGGTTCGATTCCCGCTGCGACGGAAATGTTTGCATGATCTGCAAATATGTATTTCTTTAAGGTCTGGATGTTGTAGTATTAAATATTATAAATTTAACAAAAGTATGTAGGTATTTTATAATAATAATAACTTTATTTCAGGCAACATTAGAAAAGTTACAGATGTTATAAACTTATTCTACGGCCCATAGAAATATATACCTTAAAACTAACATACATATGAAAAACACAAATTAAAAACAAACTAATTTACACGATTGAACTGCTCCTGCGATATAAGCTTTGCTTTGGGGCTAGATGGCGCTGTGTGAAAAGTCTACAAATATTTGTTATTTATTTACTTATTATTTAATTAGGTAGGTATCTGCCTAACTCTGATACTAGAGCCTCTAGATAAGTTAAGTACTTTGTGTCTATTGAAGTCGCTAGACGCTACAGCAAAAAATGTATGAGATTGACATAATGCGATCGCAATGCATTTGAATGTAGCTGGCAAAACTACTGGTACACATACAAAGCCCCCAACCCTTCTTCGCAGTTGGGTACAATATAGATAAAAACTACGATAGGTCAATGATGATGATGACTCACATCGTATTATGGATTAGCGGAAAAAATTCTTTAGCCAGTGGAAAAAATCACACAAATTCGGATCGAGATGAATAATCTGAAATCTCGTTTTGTCGTAATGTAATTAAATTCAAGGTCGCAACCAGCCGGCTAGTCAGTAGCATTATATCATTAGCATTTTGCATGGTTTCATTGCGATCGAGAGATCGCTAATGCGAATCAGCAAATGCAACTATATATGCTATAAACTTTACTTTTTAGTCCCAAAGTTTGTGAGGTTTGTGCCTCAATCATGGCGTAACAATATATCGAATATATAGTAGATACGTGTGCTGGATTAACCATAAAGGCTACTTTATATCCAGTTACAACGCGACAGAAGCCGATGACGATAAAGCTTTGCATAGTAACAGTGTTAAAGACGTTTCCAACACGACAGAAAAATACAAAATTGTTGGCCGCCATTTTTATTTTCTGGCCCAACTATACTAATACATGCCTGTTTATTTGTTTACCTACCTCTCAATATGGTTGGACGTTTTTAAATCTGGCTGCCTTCTTTCTTTTCTGGGTCCAATACTGCTGATTATTTGTTTATCTTTCAAAATGTCGAGGACATTTTCAATTCAAATCTTTCTTTTCTAGGAATTCTGTAAAACTAATTTTCACGAAGCTGTGGCTTCGTTACCGATACTATTTTTAAAACTAAATTACTTAGTTACTTCTGAGAAACAAAAGCCAAGAACGTGTTCAGTGAATTCGATCAGCTTTACTTGTTACACCTAAATATATAAAACTCTTACTCTACTGACTGTCTGACAACCAACGCGCAGCCTAGACCGTCAGTCCTTCAGAGGAAATCAGAGGTTGGTTTCCGTGGTCAAAAAAAAAAATCTGGTGCTTGACTTATAATTCCCCAAAAAGAAATTCGACGCGGACAAAGCTGCGGGGAGTTCCTTTAGTTTACTATTGTACTTGCCTAGGTAGTAGGTATACATGTGTGTGACCTTCACGGTGCCATTACGTAGATAATCCAGTCAGTCAGAGGCCCAATTTGAACTGACTAGACGAGCCAAATCCATTCTAGTGGTACGGTCAGCGATAGTTCGTGAACACTTCGCTCTTCCATCTACTACTAGATAGATAAAAAGCTTTATTTGACTGACACAACAACATTACACAGACACTACTACTGGTCGTGTGGTCGTGGTGAAATGATTTAAAGTGTGCCTCAAAGTCTCCTTTCGTGCACTTGACACATATTTTCTATCTTAAGTTTAACGACAAGCCGGTTTCCTCACGCTGTTTTCCGATGTATAGTGCACATAAAAATCCGTTGGTGCACGACCGGATTTGTATCCACGACCTTAGGATCGCAGGGCGGGGCCGCTACCGCTAAGGCCAGCAGTGCTCTTGTACCGTTCAACGTGTTTAACATACCTAAATACGTACGAAGCTTTGACAACCTTTTAAATACTATAATATAAAAAAAATTGTTTACTTATGCCAGCGACAGGTGGCGGATACACGCGGTGGGGCGTGGCGGACGAGTGCTCGGCTGAGATGCAAGAGGCGCGGGTTCGAATGTTTGTATGTTCTGCAAATATTTCTTCCGGGCCTGGGTTTTGTAGTATTATAAGTATGCATTAACAAAAAAAAGTATATAAGATAACAAGATGGACTAGATGGCGCTGTGTAAAATATCCATATATATATATGTCTGTAGCTACGTATATGGCTGAACGTAGCTAGAAAATACGTTATAGAAACTGTAGAGAATCGGATGCACGTGACAGCAAGGTTATGCAAATCGGTTTATGTGTAGGTTATCTAGTACTTATGCATATAATAAACTATGTATATAGGTACCCAGGGGTATGTTATTAATTTACTTACCTACCTTTTTACCAACCATGAATTTTATCCAGACCAAAACTCGCTAGCGACTTTTTGAAGTAAAATTGGTTGTAAGGTAGATATGAAAAGTTCGCACATGTGTACGAATATCCATGGAAAATTTTGGTGATGTGGTTGCAAAGCGACAAAACCCTCAAATAAATAAAAAAAACCATGGAAACCTTGAAAAGTGAGTGAAAGTTGGGTCGGGCAATTATTATCCTACTAATATTATAAATGTGAAAGTTTGTGAGGATGTAACGTCCGATGTTTGTGCCTCAATCACGCCGTAACGGCTGTAACTTCAAATCAAATCATTTTATTTTGCGAAACAAGGGTTAAACAATAGATGGTTAAAAAACTTATATAGGTTCATAATACGTGTGTTGGAATAACATTCTTCATTATAATAAAACATCTCGGTAGTCGTTGCTTTTGTCTATACTTTTGTTAAAGATGGATGGATTCTGTGAAAGATAAAAAGGAGAGAGTACAGAGTTGACGACTTACAGAAGGGAATGGAAGAAATGAACAAGCTGTGCCGACCCCATTTAGGTACAGGACTAGAAAATGATGATTTTTGTTAATGTTAGCGGGATTTAGTTGGTAAAAAAATCTCATTAGACGACAAGAAAGTCCACCATATGTGTTCGATGACGTCGTTGTTCTATCGTCAGTGCGACGGCCACTTTGCGTTTCACGACCACGATCAAGGTGACGACCCAATGAAGGTTAAACCAGCTCACGTGGTGACGTAACTTTGTAGATGTATTTTCGAGACGATACAGAGCAAGGACTGAAATAATAGTGTTAGGGTCGCTCAATAACCCGTTATCATAACTGGGCTGCAATGACCGGCGCCGTTCTTTGACGGATTTTTTTGTCATTTGATCAGCAGAATAATGCAAAGTAAACTTTGCTTTATACTGCTTGTTTGTTTGTACTTGAAACAGTTTGGATGATGCTAGGAACATGCAGAAGAAAGCGGGAGTAAAATCATTTCGCTATCGTTGTGATTTATGCGGTATCGCAGTAGATGTGTTTGCTACGTCTTTTGTAACAAGTAAGTCGACATAGTCTTGATTTTGTACTGTAATCAAGACATTATAATCCGTTATTGGCTGTAAGTATGTTAAATCTATAAGTAATTTAAAAATTTTGATTTTAAGATTTTGTTGAGTAAATAATATAAAATACCTACTCTACATTTTTATAGAATAGACCATTAGATCGAAGTAGGTATCTACATTATCTATCTATATCACTCAGGTAACCAGCGTGCAATATGTCAGTTCGGGGCGAAATACTAGCGACTGACATTTTATTCTGTGCGTCTAGTTAGGTTGTATCTACTAACCCAGACAATTTTTTTTTAACCTATTTCGTCCCACTGCTGGGCAAAGGTCTCCCCCATTGATTTCCAGACATCTCTGTCCCGAGCCAACTCCCACCACCCTCCCTCGAAGGCATCAAGCTCATTATTTTTTGTTGAAAAAAAAAAAAAAATTGGTCTAGGTACATCGAATTTGGCTAGAGTATTGAAACAAAGTATCCGGTTTTTTTGCATTGAAAACGCATCAATCTCATAGTTTTTATGAAGTTTAGACCTTCAAACGTCTTTATTCTCAATGACATCAGTCGAAATGTTGGAAATAACAGAGGCAGGTAGTTTTGTAGACACAAGTGTGTGCGTCGTCTGATTACTTTTGCAACAACTTCGCTGAATTTGTAAAATAAAAATAGTGTAGAAATACTTAAGAGGGTGTTTTACATTAATATTTTACTGGCTGACCCCGCGAACTTCGTAATGCCCTAGAATTAATACTTACTGCAAATTTTAAAATGTTTTATTAGGTAGTTATGCTGCTATTCGGAGCGGAGACAAATCCAACAAATAAAAAATCATGAAATCGGTTCAGCTAGTTGTCAATTTATCAAAAATGTATTGTTATCCTTTTACATCCTGTTTCCATTTTGGGATCGTTTTACAGGATAAAAAGTAGCCTATGTCCTTCCCCGGGATGGAATCTATCTCCTTGCCAAATTTCATTAAAACCTGTTCAGCAGGCGTGAAAAGATAACAGACAGACAGACAGTCAGAGTTACTTTCGCATTTATAATATTAGTATGGATTTAGTAGCGGGTGCCAGTCCGGTTACCGGAAAACCTTATTTAGTAGTTCGATAAATTCTTATACAGATAGATTTAACAAAAAAAAACTATTCTAAAAGCTTTGTTGTTCAATCGACAGCAATGGGTTGTAAGTGGGTTATAATTATTAATTGTTTCGTTTTCAATTTCTACCTCATAAAATATTTCTCGATCGACAGTCTCAATCTGCTCAAAACACTGAACGAGACTGACATTTACAATTCGATACGGTAAAATATCACATGCGATTTTTTTAATTAATTTTTTGTTTAAATACCTAAAGCATTTCTCGATCGACAGTCTCAATCTGCTCAAAACACTGACAGTTACAATTCGGTGCGATTATTTTTTATCATTAATATTTTTTTTTTGTCTAATGGAAGTTTAGTCACGCCACCTATGCTTTTACGACTTCTATACAAACTGTACACAAGAAATAAAGATAGAGTTTGCGATTGTCATTTCTGGTGCTATCATTTTTGATGCATCACACGCAATCTGCTACGAAAATCACATTGCGATCTTACATATCGGTCGGTATTGTCACAGCGTTGTGGGGAGTCTTCAAATCTTATTTTTGGAATTCGGTCAAGCTTCCACTCAAGCCAAGCCAAGCTCACAAGTTCAAAGGAAAGTCATAAGTTTTTTACTACCTATACATGTTTTTAATAATTTATGAGACGAACTTGTATTAATAATTATAACATAGAAGCGAAATTAAAACTGACAAAATTTAATCCTAGTTTTGATTAAAACAAAAACAGAGGGGTAGATATTTATAACTTGGATGCTTTGTAAGATTTGCAGCCTTTTTTATTTCATATCTTACGCGTAACCACTGTGTATGACCAGGATGCCGTGTGTCCATAGTTTATGAGTCTGCCAGTAAAACGTCTCCAATTGACGGCCTCGATTGCTCGGCAGAGACGCAAGAGGCGCGGGTTCGATTCCCGCTGCGGAAGAAATGTTTGCATGTTCTGCAAATATCTCTTCCGGGTCTGGGTGTTGTGGTACCATGGTACTCGTAGTTTCTGATACCCACGACACAGGGACTCTTAGTGTAGGGTCAGAATTATGTATGTGACTGTTGGGTGTTATTTATTTATAAAAAAAAAATCCTTACTGACGGACGGACATTGCGAAACATTATGGCGCATGCAACCCTTATAAACCTGCTGAATATATTTTGACTTTGATTATCTTACTAGGCTTAAATTTTACAGACACAGTGTAAATATTGTTATTAAATTATATTCCAGAACTTCGACTCATTCTGTATAGCTCAGTTGGTTAATATAGCTTCTCGGAATGCTCACACGGAATCGGTGTGGTCGAATTCGCGGGTTTAAATCCCGTCGCAGGAATAATTTTTGGGAATATAACATTGAAAACAATAAGGTTTTTTTTACTAATTATTTAAGGGCTTTGTCGACAATGGGTTGCGACAGGACATCGGAACCGTAGTTCAGATAGCTCATCACAAGTTCTAAACTTGTTAGTTTCACTTCGTTGCTTCGCATTGCCTATTTACGGCGGCCTTCGCGTCCAAGCTGAATAATAACTACAATATATTCCATGGTGAAGTGCCAATGAGTTCGTCGACACTCGAGCAGTAATGCCCTGTCTATCGGCAGGTAGTTATCGCGTAATCGGCCCATAACGTTACGTAGGCCTTCCGTAGCGAAGGTCACACTAGCAGTTGGATTCATTTGATTTACCTACCAGTAACCCTGAAAATTGTTTTCTTCTTCTAGGTCTCCGCGTACTACCTTTTAATCTGTGCCTATGGGACAGACTATAGCGATGTCTGGAGTATTTTTATTTTATTTTGGGGACCGTTCTTCACCGTAAAACTGTTTGCCGGAATGTTAGGTTAGGTTAGTTAGTTACGACCGTCACAGCGCTAAAAAAACAAAGCAAAACATACAAGCAAACTCTTGTTCTCTGCATTGCTTTTTTGTGACGATACGGTGAACTTGGCGATAACGCATTCCACTAAAAATGTTCGAGGTTGCTAGGCGATGCGCGAAGAAAATAATAATCAATAGCATTAGATACTTCCTTTTCCTAGTTTCACTTAGCGCAGCTCAGGTTGAAAATGCTAGTTGAGCGAGATACTTGCACTTGAAACGTTTTAGTAGGTGAACCTGTGATCTTTCATTCCTGTAGGTCTATCATCATCATTTGCAATCCGACTTCACCCACTGTGAATGGCTAATAGGCCTCTCCTTGTGTGTACCATTCTCCACGGTCTGGTAGCTCGCTTCATCCAGGCACGGCGACAGCCGTAAAGTCTAGCAAATAGTTTTAAAATGTATTTTACTTAGTATATTATACGTTTACTTTTAAATATGGACTATCTCATTTTATGTTTTGTATATTTTGTACTGAGTTATGGTATCCCCTCCAACATGGTGAGATACAATATAAGCAAGTATTCCCACGGAGGGTTGACGTCAGGCAGGCGGCCGGTCATAAAACATTTTGGCCAAAACTCTTACGGCATGATCCAAAGATCATTCAAATTTCACGACTTTCGAGTAGCGCTAATCATAGGATTAACCGTTGAAATTGCCAAAAGTTACTCGCAACCTTTACCTGTCAAGTAACGTTACCTACTCAGGAATTAACTAATCAACACTTTACTTGTCTATGGTGAACGAGGCGCTTAGTATAATGTTTTTTTTCTGTTATTTTCAGCTGATGAAGCGAATGCGGCAGGTGGTCGGGCAGCGTTTCTTCGAGATGTTCATGAAGGCCACCTTCTACGGCCAGTTTGTGGCAGGCGAGGACCAGAACACCATCAAGCCCACCATTGAAAGGTACGTTAAGAAAATCTACCCACATACATACATTAAATGGTGACCTGTGTCACAGGTTTGCACAAACCTATTACAGGCACCAGACTCTCACGAAGCAGGTTAAAATAAGTTTGTACTTCTAAATCTAAGTACCCACAACATGTACCTAACCTTTTGTGAGAGCAAATAAATATTTATTATTCATATTATTATTAAATCACGCCTGTTTCCCCTAAGGGTAGAGTCCTACCCTTATAATGGGTTTTTAATCTACCCAGTTTTCTAAGACTACTTATACTTGTAAATCGCTTTAATTCATGTTTAGGGTTCCGTACCCGAAGGGTGCCAACGGGACCCTATTACTAAGACAGACTAGCTGAGAGGATGGAATAGGTGCTGGGCAAGCCTACTCCATCTTAATTCGTCCCGGGCACTACAGCTTCCCGTCTGTGAAGGCAAAAGTTGCCTCCTGGCGCTGTATAAATCATCTACATAGTAAAAGGCCTTAGATCATAGATCAGTTGTCCTGGATAACTCATGGTAGGCAGACATAACCAAAGACTGTTATCTGTATTTCTAATAGATTTCTTGTGATTATTCCAGACTGCGTTCGTTTGGAGTGAAGTCCATCTTGGATTACTCCGTTGAAGAAGATCTGTCGCAGGAGGAAGCAGAGAAGCGAGAAGTCAGGTAAATATCGAATGATAACATTTAGCACTTCTCTGCTGGACTGGGAGTAAAGAAAAAACATAGAATGCGTCCAGCTGCTTCTCTCCCCGAGCATGTCGTAAAAGTCGACTAACCCCCGAATACTCAAACGTGACTCAGAGTTGAACACGTCTCAATTCCCAGTTTTTTGACAGGTTTTGATGAAAATCTGTCAAAAACTCGTCACTTGAGACGTGCTCAACTATGAGATGCATTGGAGTATTCGGGGGTAAGGGATATTATCCTCTCCAACATGATGGACCACCTATATGGGCGATGGGCTGATCACCTGTCACTATGGTTCATCATATTCATCTTAGAAGTAAATCAGATTTGGCTGCAAGATTTCTTAACTTGATTGATCCCTATTAGGGACACGATATATTAGGGATATGATAATTATGTTTGCGTGTACGAGTTTGTATGTATTAGAGACAAAAGAGAGAGATAGAGAGTACTTACCTGGTTGAGGATATAGGAAGATGTAATAAAATCTTGTCTATATAAATTGTTACCTTGGAGCAACAGACTTCAAATAACAATTGTAGAAGAATGATGTATTTTCCTACATTGTTTTAGGTACACAATAGGTACACGTATTGCATATATTACACATGCAAAGTCTCGATACATCGTTGCTAACCTATATTTTATACCTATTATTGTATAGATTGAAAGTGCTAGGGGGTGGTTACTATAAATAATAAATATTATTAAAAATCCTATAAATGTCAAAGTTTGTGAGGATATTCGTATGTTTGTGCCTCAATCACGCCTAAACGGTTGAACGGATTTGAATGGAACTTGGAATATACATAGTACATGTACTGAATTAACATATAGGCCATTTTTTATCCGGGTACCACGCGAGCGAAGCCGCGGGCGGCAGCTAGTACTTATATACATTCTTTTTTGCACACTTCAACTACCTAAGTCCCTCGTTATATAATAAAGTCAACCAGTTAATTGAAATTTACCCACTTTCCCTGTATAAGAGTAAACTTAAATGCACAACCCGGCTCCAAACTCTTTCATACGAAGAAACAGAGAATTTGCTTAGTACACCAACATAAACTATGCTTAGGTACTTCATAATCTTTGAGTACATCAAAGAAAATAGAAAGAAGGAAGAAAGAAAATAGTTTATTGGCAATATATACATAATAAATACAGAAACGACAGAGCATAGAGCAAAAGAGAGAAGAACATACATATACAGACCTAACCTTATGGGGCTAGTTATATAACACATGTTCTGGTTGCTCTGTCAATCAGATAAAAGTTGCCAAAAGGTCCTAACTCATCACACACACACACACACACACACACACACACACACACACACATGCACTAGACATACACCCACATTCACACAATTTTCGCAGTATTAAGTTCTTCCTTCTTTACTCATTTTTTCTATATGTTTTTGCTTTTATTATTACATAAAATAAGTATTTTAGATAATTCTTTGCAATACAGTTCTTGTTCTGTTCTGGAGGCGGTCGTTGACTCTGCTACACAGTATTTACTTTTGCAGTTGTCAACGTGTCATTGTTTAATCCTGTAATGATTTGTTCCAAAAAATATTATTTTGTATTTTTTTATTTGATACTAGCTGCTGCCCGCGGCTTCGCTCACGTGATACCCAGATAAAAAAGGGTCTTTATGTTAATCCAGTACATGTATTATGTATATTCCAAGTTTCATTCAAATCCGTTCAGCCGTTTAGGCGTGATTGAGGCACAAAAATACAAAACATCCTCACAAACTTTCACATCCTACTAATATTATAGATACGATAGTTTGTGTGGATGTGACGATGTATCTTTGTGCCTCAATCACGCCATAACGGCTGAACGAATTCGAATGAAACTGGGAATATATAATATATAATATATAATATATAATATATACATAGTATGCGTGCTGGAATAACATATAAGTAGGCTACTTACTACGCAAGCGAAGCCGCGGGCGAAAGTTTGTAGCCAGCTTATAATATAGTAGGATTAACATTTTTTTTCCCGCATTTTCAGTGGAAGTATATCAAGCGAAAAATTGAAGGAGCTTATAAAATTTGGCCCAAGAAACTTACAGGAACTGGCTTTAGCGGGGTTATTTATTTGTTTTATTATTTTATTTCATCATTTTCATTATTAATTAGCTGGTTTTTAGACTAGAATGACCAGTATCTCCTAGCTTCTTGATGGGATCCAATTGTTTGTCGTAGATGAGTTGATTTCAATATAATTCAACATTTAACTTTCAGCCATAGCAAAACTTAAAATTATAGTATGTTTGATGTAATAGCCATCCTTATTTAAAATGGTACTATTCCTACTGTAATAGGTACCGTAACCATTCTTGCTATAGAAGCCATGCCTGCCCTTTTTATACTGATAGCGTTTCTGAAGTAGGAATCATCCCTGCCCTACTATATTTTAAATTATAGCATTAGCATTCCTGTTGTTGCAGACATCCCTACTTGTTGTAAAATATAATTAATGATTAAACGAACTTACCTGTACGTGAAGTTTTATCATAATTACAGGTACTCGTGTTTAGTCTTCAAGATTAGTACATTAGAATATCATTGAACACAATGTAGTTTCGCCTACGTGACTCCATTCAACACTATAGTTTAGAGAAATTGTTGCCAAAGGGTCAACAATGTATTTAGAAACTTAAATCATACTTAGCAACTTAATATCACTCATCGAAATGTTACGTAACTACTACCACAGTATTTTTAATCTGTTTGAACATTAGAAATGACAGTTCTTGCTAAGGTCATGTTATCCTCATTGTGGATAACTGGTCTATTATAAAATTTAGCAAAGGTAGTGGAATTGTCGCGCCACCCTGCTGTTGCCTTATTAAGTCTAGTTTAGCAAAGGTAGTGGAATTGTCGCGCCACCCTGCTGTTGCCTTATTAAGTCTAGTATCCTAGTTTATGGGCCTTGGAAGTCGCGGCGTGATGAGTGCTATGAGAAGAGAAAAGACACACATCAATTCCACTGTCTTTCAAAGTACATTTAACCCATCTACTGGGTGTTTGCGTAGAAACACATTTATACGGTTTTCGGCTACTAATAAAAAGATCGTTAGATTTACGTATATCTTTACTTTTGTCCAAATAAGTGATTAGGGTTTTAGCAGGGCAAATGCCAGGTCTCTCATTAAAGAAGGGTAAGTTTAGTGTCGGTTGTTTGGAACCGATTTTAGAAGTTTTAATCAAATCTGTTATTCTTATGTGATTGTTTAAAACGGCTATCTGGTCAGTTTTGATTTTAGACAGCGTTTTGTATTCTATGAGCCGTCACAAGAGCAAACAGTGTAACACACTTCTTTGAAAGCTGTTCAAGGGTAAGAGTTTCATTGGGATATAAAGATTCCAGGTAGTATAGAACCACATTGGCATCTCAAATGACATTGTATAGCGGTAGCGGTGGTCTTAGCCTATAAACACTTTTGCAAAATCTGGTTATTCTGTCATCATCTGATATGTTTCCTACAATGAGGGAAAGTGCATATCGGTGTGAATTTATGGATCCATATTGACCGCTCTCATTAAATAATTTGGTCACAAATTCTATAATCATTGGGATAGATGGTTCATACCTGTTAATACTGTTTTGGTTGCAAAAAACCCCTTAGCCTGGCGTCAACTTATAAAGCAAACTCCAAAATGAAAACTTGGTGATACTGAAACGCAGTGTAGGTAGGTTCATTTGACAATTATTTCATCTACCCACCAGACATTCGCAAGGCTTCGTCGGGCAGACGACAAGTGAGAGCGGTGACGTCATACACGTTAACTATCGTATCAAACGTACCTTTGCTGTTAGAGAATAATCCCTTGAAATCCTACTAATATTATAAATGCGAAGGTTTGTGAGGATGTGGAGATGTGTGGATGTGACGATGTATGTTTGTGCATCAATCACGCCGTAACAGCTGCACGGATTTGAATGAAACTTGGAATATACATAATACGTGTGCTGGGATAACATATAGGCTACTTTTTGTCCGGAAACAGAAGCTCCGTAACAAAATCTGTCATAAGTAATGCCGTCCCGCCCTGTAATTTAGTGACAAATAGTAACAGTATTCAAATTCAAACAATGTTTAAGTTAAGCAACTTTGTAAAGCTGTATAGTTTACTGATATTACACAAAGCGGGCGATCTTATCATTTTGCTTATCTTTTTAGGGTTCCGTACCTTAAGGGTGTCAACGGGACCCTAATACTAAGCCTCCTCTGTCCGTTCGTCTGTCAGCGGGCTGTATCTCATAAACTGTAATAGGTAGAGTTGAAATTTTCAGTGTGTTTATATTGCCGCTATAACAACAAATAATAAAAATAAAATAAAAGGGGGCTCCATACAAGAACGACTGTACGACTAGCTTCCGCCCGCGGCTTTGCTCGCGTGGTACCAGGATAAAAAGTAGCCTATGTTATGCCAGCACACATACTATGTGTGTTCCAAGTTTCATTCAAATCCGTTCAGCCGTTACGGCGTGATTGAGGCACAAACATTGTCACAACCTCACAATTATTTGCATTTTTAATATTAGTAGGATGGTACGGAACCCTTCATATGTGAATACGTCTCACACTTGACCGGTTTTTTTTAATTAGGTCATCTGTGAAAATGATGATAGTCTTTGGTCAGGCATCTACGAGTAACTAGTGTTTTCTGTGCTCATCGGTATTAGACGATTTTGTACCTTTTGAATCTGATGAATAAAATAACATTTTCGTTTGAACGTTTTAAAGACAGGTGTGAGGCGAGTCCCGCGTGTAAATCAAATGTAATTCGTTCGTAATAGTTCGTAATAGCAATTAAAAGCCATAGCCGCATACCACCAGAAGCTGAATGTTCAGCCCATCATTTCGTTAGTCTTCATTTTATACGGTTGCTTTTTAAGTTAGTAGGTAGGTAATAAATAAGTAGGTTGGTATTGCAGAAGATACTGTTCAAAAACATTTTAAAATAGGTTTTTTACTTCAATTAGGAGGTAAATGGTTAGGTTAATAATAAACTCTTTAACTAGAGTGAAATGACAATCTTAGCACATGACACGTCCACGTTCACACAGCGTGATACCATTCGTATTGTGTTCTATTTGCGGAAGCTTTTGAAAAGGTCACTTCAAAATTATTTTTCTTTACACTTGGACTGAATATTATCGTCTGGCCATCTCGCTGCAGGGACGACCCATATTTCTATTCTGACCACACCTCGGCCACCATGGACCGAGGATGAATCACACACACGGAGGGAGGCCTATGCCCAGTAGTGGGTAAAGTGCGGCTGTGGATGATGATGATGATGACACTTGACCTGGGTATAGGCCATTATAGCCTCTCACTCCTAGCTAACCTTTAAAGCTCATAAGAGCCACCCGGCACCCGACTAGTACCACCGCATTGAACCTCGCGTGGTCAACGAGTGAACCTCGCGAGGTCAACCAGTGAACGTCGCGTGGTCAACCAGGGAACCTCGCGTGGTCAACCAGTGAACGTCGCGTGGTCAACCAGTGAACCTCACGTGGTCAACCAGTGAACGTCGCTTGGTTAACCAGTGAACCTCGCGTGGTCAACCAGTGAACGTCACGTGGTCAACCAGTGAACCTCGCGTGGTCTACTAGTGAACCTCGCGGGGTCAACGATTGAACGGTACTAACCGTACGAAGCGATTCGGTGTAGATCGGATGCCGGGTGGGACTAATGAGCTATGACCTTAAATAGAACCGGAACGTCGGCATCGCATGGCTTTGAATGAGCTTTGACGAACTTCTGGCATTTGTTTTTTTTCTCGTTTTTTCTTTTTTTATGCCAGCACTGTGACGATGACGCGTCATCGTTTGAAAATGGAATGGGTCAAATTAAATTTGGCGGCAGAAGTTACGGAATTTGGAATCACTCCTTCATTTGTTTTTATAAGATTACCTAGCTCGATATCGGAGTATGTTTATAAGGCATAGAGCCAAGTAGGTCAAGCTTTTAGAATGAGATTAAAACATTTAAAGAATTAAAACAATAAAGAAGCGTGCCATAGAAATAAGTACCATAAGTCATTTTGAAGAGCGTCAAGTTGAATGAAAAGATCCTTGGCATTTTAACTTAGTTCGTGTATAAATAATTAAAAATATCTTTGATATTCGAATAATGTAGCAGAAGCTTTGAGTCTCTGAAAAAGATGGCATCAGTCACTATGCCGAAATACTCTGCATGCGGAGAAAGTCTGTGCTTAGCTACGCAAAAACTACTTTCATAATGAGGTGACCTAGATCTGTCAAGACTCAGACCATTGCGATGTGTGAACTATACCTATAAGTAGATTGAAATTAGAGCGACAAAGAATACTAAGTCGAATCACACACACGAAAGAGCACGCCGCGTTTTTATTTTTATTCTTTTTATTTAAAGGGTCTGTTCTTAGCAGAAAATGCCACCGTTAAAGGTACACAATGTATAGGTACAATCAACAAAGAAACCAACTTATACAGAAAAAACTTAAAAAAAACCTTAACAATGAAAAATTATTAACAATTGGATAAATTAGGAAACGGCTTGGTAACAAAGTTGGTACAGTGGTCCAGCCTCTTCTGATTGAGGATAAGCACTCCGCGTTGTTTGGGCACCTCTTGGTACTATGCCAGTCACAGTAGGTACTTTCTATGACGGCGCCGCTTGAAAACAGAAGCGTGTGAAAACACAAATGACTTCAAGTTTGTCTTACATCTTTCATTCACAAGTCACATACTTCGTAGACATTTGATTCGGTAAAGATCACCCCCGAAGCTTTCAGCTGACATAAATTAAACTTGAACCGCGCGGTTAAGCGTTTTTCAATACTTTTTTCAAGATTGGGCAATAGCCAGTGTTGTTGTTTTAAAAAGCTCGAAACCGCGCGGGTTGGCGGCTGGCGCTGCAGACTTGCTAGATTCTAGGAAGGAAGCGACGGGAATCCCGCGTTAGTGTGAAGCGTCCAGCTATTACAACGCAGTTATAGTGACGGTTCATATTTTGCGTGTGCCAAAATTGAGCAGCTATTTTGATAGCGAAAGTTCCCGGTATTTTCAAGGTGGCGTGGGTTGACACCGATTAGGTCGATGACCGGTCGATCTGCCAGAAATGTATCAATTAGATTCGAAAAGTCACTTTCGTTCTAGGATTTTCTGCATTGAAAGACTTTAAACGTAACGCTTTTAGACTTCTTGCTACCAGCTTCCGTCCGTGGCTTCGTTCGCGTTATACCCGATAAAAAGTATACCTTTAAGTAGGTTTGTAGGTCATGAATTGCGTATGTTCAAAATTTTATTAATATCTGTTTAACCGCTCATTGAGGCACAACATCGATGCCATTTTCAAAATTATCTCACATTATTCATTATATTAGTAGCAGTAGTTAGGTATCACCTAGAATATCAATAAGGGATTTACCTACAACCTATAGCTATATCACAGAAGGCAGAACTACTTAGAATCTTGGTGGTAGAACCTGAGCTGTGAAGACAGTCAAAAATGTGTTAATGTTTCCTATCCAATCTTCTATCGCCAAAGTAGGTGCTCTTCTGAATGAACGAATGCACGAATTTTTAAATTTATATAATATATTTTTTAATTAAGGCCTTTTACCATCTATAGTAGATGATTTATACAGCGTCAGGAGGCAACTTTTTTACCATCACAAACGGGACGCTGTAGTGCCCGGGACGAATTAAGATGGAGTAGGCTTGCCCAGCACCTATTCCATCCTCTTAGCTTAGTCGGCCTTGTCCACAGGAAATTTTTAAATGGTCACCTGAAAATGTCTTCACCCCGTTCGTTTGTTTCCCAGCGCGTCGATCTCCGCGTGCGGCGATCAGCAAGAGGAGGGCCAGTTGAAGCAGTACCATGTGGAGCAGCGGTTTGCCGACCGCCGGTACAAGGTCACCAGCGCGAGGACCTACTTCTACCTAAACGAGGCCGCCTGCGAGAAGAACATGGAGGCTTTCTTGAAGAGCATTGATGCTGTTGCTGGTAAGGACCTGCTTTTTCTCGCGCGTATAGTGTTCTCTGCTGTTCTAACTAAAAAATGGCTCACACACATACACAAGAGTAAAAATCTACCATTTGGCTTTGGGTATCTGTGCACTATCTCGTTCAGTGACCGTCCGGTTATCCGTCATCATCACGTTTTTGCCAAAAGTGGTCTACCTCAACGAGGTCTCCATGTTCAGCATTGATGCTGTTGCTGGTGAGATCAGACTCTAACCCCCGAATACTCAAACGCATCTCAGAGTTGAGCACGTCTCAAATGACGAGTTTTTGACACATTTTCATCAAAAACTGTCAAAAAACCGTGACTTGAGACGTGCTTAACTCTGAGTCGCGTTTGAGTATTCGGGGGTAAGTGTCTTAACTTCAAGCTCAGAGCCTTTAAAAAGTACCTAAATTAGCCTATTAATGTCACCAGAAGCACCAAATCAAATGTACGAGATTGACGATGTGATTGCTAAATCACGTGTTTGCGATTGTTTAATGTCGGTCCCATTGATACATTGACGCAAAGTAACTAAAGATCTCACATCGGGCCTAATTTCGACGGGTTTCCGCCCACGACACTGGATTGTCAACATACCGGTACAGAAAAGCAAAGGAAATTTTAGCGAACGCTTATCTCAATCCCACACACTTTGCAGTAGCGTTTAGCGACTTTGTCTCTGTATATGTTTGGATGTAATTAGGTACTTGTAATGTAAGTAAGTGCCCGACCATACAAACGTACTTACGTAATTTTCTGCAGTTTTTTTGCATGTACTTCTTTGTTTGTGTACTGTGGGAAACAGTAAACCAGAACTATTTATATTAATCCAAATGCAATCGAAATTACGCGGTCCAAAATAGTAATGCAAAAAATACTTGTGTAATAAGACTTTGCTTAGCTTTTTTTTTGCCGGTCCAATATTGGTGACAGTTCGGAATAATGGGCAAAAGCCTTAATGATGTTGGAGATAACTAATTACTTTGCTAAAATTAACACTGTCTAAAAGTCGCACCTTAGTAGATTGATATGGCCATGGTCACTCCTTCGAAATAGCGTAACTAAGCATACAACGTAGTTTGTCAATGTAAACAAACTGAACATTGCAAGAGGATTTTATTAGGTACTAGTTTATGCCCCAGACTTTGCCTTTATAGTATAAATGCAAAAGTACCTCTGCCTGTCTGTTACCCTTTTAAGCCAAAACCGCTGAACAGATTTCTATAAAATTTGGCCAAAAGGTAGATTACCTACAGCAGCTGTGGTAAATAATATCCAATGGCCACATACATAGCCCTGACTTCACTCTCTTCTTGCTTTTTCTTCCTTGGATTCTCCTGTTAGCTCGTGTGTACTATTTGTACACACGAGCTAACAGGAGAATCCAAGGTGCACGGCCGGATTTGAACCTATTCGAACCTAAGATCGAAAGACGAGCTCACGCTTACACCACCAGTGCTCACATATTAATAAAATATTATATTTTTCAGGAATCACCAAGAGCACGGGTCTGATGGCTGTCAAGCTGACAGCTCTTGGAAGGCCACAATTGCTTGTAAGGTCAATTTTAAACCATATTATGCTAAATTTAAAAAACACTCAAGGCAGTTCATTGCCATATATGACGACCTCGGTGGCGTGGCGGGCTATTGCTCAGTGGAGACGCAAGAGGTGCGGGTTCGATTCCTGCTACGCTTCATTTCACACAAAGTCATCTAGCCCTAATCTAAGTAAAGCTTGTACTATGGGAAACAGATGGCTGATATAGTACTTATGTACTTTTTCTTCGTAAATACATACTTATAATACATAATATTACAACACCCAAACACGAAAGAAATATTTGCAGAACATGCAATATTTTGATATTATAGGATTATTTAAACGAACTACTTGTTACTTCTCTGCTGGATTGGAAGTAAAGAAAAAGCATAAAATGCGTCCAGCTGCTTCTCTCCCCGAGCATGTCGTAAAAGTCGATTAAGGGATAGTAGATCCTCTCCAAAATGATGGACCACCAAACATGGGCGATAGGCTGATCACCTGACACCATGTTTCACCATATCCATCTTAGAACTTTAAATCAGAAGTGGCTGCAAGTTTTCTTATATTTACTTGTGGCTCAGTCCACCTCATTAAGGATACGGGTGTGATAATATGTATGTATGTTTAAACGAGTTATTTATTCAGTCCCAAGTTATTTATTTTAGGGTTGACGTCAGGTCGGTCATAAAACACCTTAGCCAAAACTTATACAGCATGATCCAAGGATCATGCTGTGCCGACCCCACATATTACTAGTGGGATAAGGGCAGGAAGATGATGATGATTTATTCGGTCCCAAACTACAGGGCTTCAGGTTTCTAAATTATAAATTTACAACACCACTTATTCCCCTTCCAGCTTCAGCTATCGGAGGTGATAATGCGCGCGCGCAACTACATGCAGCAGATCGGCGGTGGAACTGGCAATGTGCTCACCCACCACAAGACCATCGAAGACTTCCAGCGGTACTTCGGCGACCACTCCTCCAAGCCACAGGTGCAGGAGTTCATGAAGCAGGTCACCTCGGATAAGGAGGGGTGAGTTAAAATTATTAATTTACGTGTTAATAAGAGTTACTTCTCTGCTGGACTGGAAGTAAAGAAAAAAACATAGAATGCGTTCTTCCCTCCCCGAACATGTAGACTCGGCCCACCCCATTAGGGATACGGGCGTTATAATATTATTATAACGCCCGTATATGGATTATTACCTATAATGCATTATCCATATTATGGATAATGCATTTATTGCACAACAAAACAAAAATCTCGTAATTTGAGGGCTTAATGCCCAGACATTTTTAACCAATAAGGTGTTATGTAAAGGTTGGCGTGTGATATAAGTAATCATGATTACTTCGGAGTATTTCCTTACTAAATTTTCAGGCCAGTTTATCAGTCTAGCCACGAAGCAATGTTATCTGTTATCTGCAATGTTAAAATCTGGAATATAAGTTGCAAAAACCTGTAAATGGACATTAAGGATGTAGACAAGAAATAACAAAAGATCAATACCACACCCTGAGGAAGTCCGCTCATATATTTTTCTTCTGCTGGCTTTTGTTATGCTTATAATTCAAGCTGAATCTTTAATTTCTGGGGTTTATGTTTTTCCATTTTCCTTGTTAACTTATCTCTAAAAGTCTTAGTTTCTGATAGTAATTCTGTCGATAGCCTTACAGTCATCCATCTTTTCAACTCATAAAAGTTTCAAAGCAAATAATTTTAAATGTGGAAGGTAAACTTATTCCAGTGTGCTGCATATATTCCAGTGGGACCGGTCAGTGGCGACATCTTATTCGAGTTGTAAGCGTTGTCGTAAACATCACTAGAATCAACGCTAAAACGACCATTTTTACGTGATTCATTAACATTATTTCGAAATATCACAAAAAAATGTACTTCAAAGTGAAATCATCCACGAAGTATGCTATTAATGCAGTAATATTAAAATAAAATCTAATTACATTCAGTCCCAGTAAACTTAGCTCTTTTCAACGTCATTTTCGTTGTCAAAGTAGTTTTTATCTACAACTTGGATAGTTATTTCTTCTTGTTCACTTCCGATGGTTATCCCTGCTATATTGAACTTATGTTTCATTCATAAAATTGTAACTAGAAATTCAGAAACAAACATCACTCTGAAAATCTTCATAATCTTAAAAAGCTTGGGGCTGAATAATGTCTAACTTGAAAATAGCCAAGCATGGTTTCCTGCATCTTTCATGTCATATCTTCGCGTTACGAACAGGCGTGAATTCAATCTAGATTCAAAATGTCTCAAAACGATCTTTGTGATTTATGATGTTATGAAGCAATTTGTGACTTTGACTATCAACCTTCCAGCATCGTCCACCTGTTCCCGTGGTCGAACATCCTCGACGAGGACATGAATCTCTCCGACTCCTTCCGGGTCCCAGATCCGAAGACCGGCCAGATGCGGCGTCTTATCTCCCAGATCTCTACTAAGGAGGAGGAGATGTTCCGCAACATGCTCCGGAGACTCAACCACATCATCAAGGCGGCCAACGAGGTGGACGTCAGGATTATGATCGACGCCGAACAGACGTACTTCCAGCCGGCTATTTCTAGGATCTGTTTGGAGATGATGAGGCGATACAATAAGGTAACTTTTCAAGTCTGTTACAAATAAACTTTCATTCATTAATTCAGGCTTAGGGTCGCCATTATTTATTGAAATACCACTATCAGAGGCCTTATTCTCTATGACCAAACAAAAGGTAACACTCAAACGCGGGCACGTTTGTGGAATTACTGTGTTATCGTATATGACAATTTTGTATTGGCATGATTGAGTCACAAACATACACCGTCACATCCACACATCCTCACAAACTTTCGCAATTATAATATTAGTAGGATGATTTAAACGTTTATCTTCATGTCTCCAGGACAAGTTCCTGGTGTTCAATACGTACCAGACGTACTTAAAGAACACGTACAATGAGATCGTGACGGACCTGGAGCAGGCCAAGAGGCAGAACTTCTACTGGGGCGCCAAGCTCGTGCGCGGCGCGTATATCGAGCAGGTGAGTCCAGCCTTACTATTCCAACGCTGCAACATTTTACTCTTAGTTTTTCCAAACCTTTACATGCGCCTGTCAAAACGATTTTAGAGGATGAATGAAAGAAGATTAACGAGACAGGTGTATGAGGCGAGTGTGAATGGTACCGTTGGAAGCGCTCGTGGCGTAGCTTGCTTAGGCGTTCTTGATTGATATTGTTAAAGTTAAGCAACGATATGCGCGGTCACAAATTGGGATGGATGACCGCAAGTGGCATT
The DNA here is from genome assembly GCA_949320045.1 of Scotopteryx bipunctaria. Classification (NCBI taxonomy): domain Eukaryota; kingdom Metazoa; phylum Arthropoda; class Insecta; order Lepidoptera; family Geometridae; genus Scotopteryx; species Scotopteryx bipunctaria. Next base: position 7,652,139 of record OX439461.1, on the reverse strand, counting down.
ACGAGCTGAGCGCTTCCGTGATTCGGAGGGCGCGTTAAACAGTCGGTCCCGGCTTTTAAGTCGTTAAGCCATGACGGAGGCCTTTAGACGGCCTAAAAACTCCGTCACTAGAGTTGGCCACTAGCTCATACGAACATACATAGGTACATACATACCGTTGGAAGGGGAAGACCTCGGCGTGGACCAAACGTGAACGTGAAAAGGGTCAGGTCAAGAGTAGGACGAGCACGCGTGAAGAATGCAATGAGAGTGAATGAAGCGAAAGAAGTATGTCAGCATCGTATCAAACCGTGATTTCTGCCTACACACATAAAATCACGCCTGTTTCCCATAAACAGGTGTGATTTTATGAATGTTTGTATGTATTAAAATATAAGTTTGTGTGTGTTGCAGGAACGCGCCAGGGCAGCCGCTATGGGCTACGAGGACCCGACGTGCGAGAGTGTGGAGGCGACCACCGTGTCCTTCCACAAGTGCCTCAAGGAGATCCTCAGTAGAGTCAAAGTGAGTGCTTACCTTTTGGCTAAAGAATAGATAGATACATAAGCTCTTAATTGTGTACTAGCTGCCGCCCGCGGCTTCGCTAGCGTGGTACCCGGATAAAAAATAGCCTATATGTTAATCCAGTACATGTACTATGTATATTCCAAGTTTCATACAAGTCCGTTTAGCGGTTTAGGCGTGAAAGAGTAACAAACATCCATACATCCATAGATACAAACTTTGGTGTGTATAATATTAGTAGGATAACGTTATGAAAAAATGTTTTTCCGGTTTTATTATTCCTAAGCTGACGCTGTAGCCCAAACGGCTCGAGGGATTTTGACAATGAGGCGAGTGTGAATGGTACCGTTGGAAGAGGAAGACCTCGGCGCACGTACCTGGACCAAATCGGCGACGTTTTGGAAAAGGGCCAGATCAAGAGTACCCTAAACTGACGAGCATGCGAAAGGACTGTAATGAGAGTGAATGAAGTGAAAGAAGTATGTCAGGATCGTAGCAAATTGCGATCCGTGATCACTGCCTACCCCTATGGGAATCAGACGTGATTTTATGTATGTTATTAATTAAAATTTTAATTAATTTCCAGCCCGACGGCAAGGAACACCTCGGCATAATGGTGGCCTCCCACAACGAGGACACCGTCCGGTACGCCATCCAGCTGATGAAGGAACACAACATCAAGCCGGACGACCGCGTCGTCTGCTTCGGCCAGCTGCTGGGAATGTGCGACCACATCACCTTCCCTCTCGGTGAGTCTATCTCCCTCACGCGCATAATGCTAGAGCGAGGCAGGTAGTGTCACTCGGCTCCCGCTCATGAAGGAACGTTTCGTCGTCGTCTGCTTCTGACAGCTGCTGGGAATGTGCGACCACATCACCTTCCCGCTAGGTGAGTCTATCTCCCTCGCACGCACGGTGGTAGAGCGAGAAAGGCAGCGTCACTCAGTTCTAGCTGATGAATGAACTCAGTATGTCGGGCGACCGTGATTCAAATACTTGCTCTCATAGTGCTCTCTCATAGCTCTCTGAATGCTTTCAGATTTATTTTATTCCTGCGTGAGTCTATCTTAGCTATCTCTTTCTTCTTCTCTATCGTTTGTGAAGGTAAAAGTTGTCTCCTGACGCTGTATAAATCATCTACTATAGATAGTAAAAGGCCTTAGTTTTATCCCTCACAAATTGCAGCACTGCGGAAATCAATGGACCTATAACCACAGGCGTAAAGTAGGCCCAAACAATGCATTTTTTTTAACATTTCTGTTTGTTTTCAGGTCAAGCAGGCTACTCTGCCTACAAATACGTGCCCTACGGGCCGGTGTTGGAAGTCCTGCCGTACCTCTCCCGCCGCGCCAATGAAAACCGCGGCTTCCTCAAGAAGATAAAGAAAGAGAAGTCCCTCATCCTAAAGGAGATCATCCGCCGAGTCGCCACAGGACAGATGTTCTACAAACCCGTCGGAAACTACACCCCCGTGTAAATTAGTACGTACGTTTGTTTTGGTTGCGGAGCGAAAATTGTGAAGTGCGCATTGATCGAACCCGCCAGCTTTAGCTCGGTCGGCTGCGGGTTCGAACGTTTCATATCACAAAGTGAAGGAAAGTCAATGAGCATTTTTAGTGTGAATAGCAACTAGTTGGGGTGTGGTGCGTCAGTTGTTTCGCTAAAAACGTGTCGGCGGATAACGGTTTTTTTCGTTGTTTTTGACATAACCGTTTTACAAACCCCGTTATTTGCTGATACGTTTTTCGATTGTGACAGTTTGGAAATAATGTCAACGTTAACTATAATTATTTTGTAACATAACCGTTATTTAACTAGTTAATCGTTGACATTTGGATGTAGTTTAACGAAAAGGATCCAATTTGGACATTGTTTTGAGTAATGACGACGGATTTGATGTTTATGATGCCGAAAATAAATGCACGCCATAGATGTGGCATGCATGATACCATGTGGCATGATACCTTGGACCGCTTAAAATGTTACAGCCTTGCTTTATACTGGTTGAAAATATAGACGCAAACGACTCCTCGGGTATACTTAACTCATTTTCGTGTGTCTGGTGTGTGTTAGTGAATCTCTTTGGTTAAACTACGTCCATGTTTTGTAATTTATGGAGATAGATACAATTGAACATCAGATCGGAATCATGCTTCTTACAGTATTTTATTTATTATTTATGTAATTATCATTTATAATTTAACGACGCTTATAACTTAGTGTTAACGTTAGATCGCTGTTATTTGTATTTAAATGTAGTTGTTAAAATTTTATAGTAAATTGAGTTCACACGTCCTTAATAAATAGTTCGGGGTTATTTATAAATTTAAACAAATCAGTAATATCGCATGGAAAATCAAAATTTGTTTTGGGACTATCTTTCCCAATAATACGACCTAAACGAGATTGTTGATCTAAATGTCTTTAATAACAATTTTGTAACTTTGTGTCCTTCCTATATTGGGAGAAGTGTCAGTGTTTATGGAAAGTCTAGTTGTATTATACTACCTAGAGTCAGTTTCACGAACGAAGTCCCGAAGAGGGAGGCGCTGTCATGTAATAGGAAATTGCCGTATAATTTGTTTAGTACCACCAATTTTCGCGGGACATCTTTCGTGAAAGAGACTACTTATCGCATAGTATGAAAATAATGCATTTCTGTGTTCCACAATTATAATCACTTAGGTTTTGTTGATCTTTTGTTGTATTGTTTTAATTTCGGTTAGTCAATTTGTGTTGTGTCCTAGAACAGTCTGTCTGAGTAATGGAATTAGTACTTCAAGCTCAATATGTATAAGAAAACACATTTTTAATGATCTGACTATCTAAAAAAATTGTATAACTTAGATCTTGCTCTAAAACTTATGGAAGCTTGACAATTCAAATTATACTGTTTATTTTCGTTCCTACTTTCACCCGAGCCCATCTTGTTAATCGTTTTGTGTCCCTTTCAGTTAGGTATAGAGATTGTAGGTGTAGTTATAGTTAGCTGCGCTCAGTTCCTACTTAATTTAGTTAGGTACCTACAACAAATAACTGAAACTGCAACGTTAACTTACGACAACGCTATTTGTTATTTTTAGCAGTTTACAAAACCGTTGAACAAGGGTTATTATTGTTTAAAATAATGTGTCTAATATTACTATCGATATGAAGAAAAGTGTTGCCGTATTTTAATAGATTATTGTAAAAAGAAAATAAGTTCAATCGTAATGGTTTCACTCGAAGTTATTGCGTGTTTTTCTTTTTTGTATTATTTATGATTTAATTAATTTCTAAGCTGTTTATACATTTTCTTAATTATGTGGGCTAATTTTTATTGTGATGCTATTTTTAGATTACTTTATGAATAGACTACCAATAAAGACAAAATTTGTTTTGATTCGTTTATTTTATTAATCTTTTACCTTTTTTTTATTGTTTGGATGGGCTTATTTACATCTTTAATTTTAATTTATGCATATTTTTTATTTAGATATTTGAACCAGAATGAGGATTGGTGTCAAGAAAGGTAAATTCATCTCTTTTCTTACTTTTGGAAGAAACAGAAGATCGGATTGACTGTTGTGAGAGAGTGAAAAAAAATGCGAGTGTTGAGAAGCATAATTATTACAGACAATAATAGTAATGTATATTGTAACCCATATAGGTACAGTTTCATGCTTGTGTAAACTTTTTACCCTGTTACTGTCGTCATTTTAACAAAGAATTGAACTCAGTTTAAAATAACGCTGCTTTTTTCTTGCAAAATGTACTATTTCTGTAGTTTTTAAGCTTTAGCTAAAGGGACGAATATCATCGAAAGCCTAATTTTTAGAGTCAAGCTTATGTCACAATTAGTTCCACCTACCGTCATAAAAAACGTTGAAAAACGGTTGAAAGGATGCAAGCGCCTCAATAGTTTTTTACGGCAATGTAACCAGCGCCTATAAGTTACTTTGTGTCAATGTCAACAGCCCATTGCGACGACTATGTAATGGGGTCTAGTCTTAGATCTAGTAAATAAATTATCGTGTTGATGTTATTGTGCGTTTTATTTAACACAAGAGCATCTAACTTCTCTGCAGGACTGGGCTTAGCTGGCACTCTCCCTGAGCATGTCGTAAAAGTCGATTTAGGGATAGTATCCTCTCCAAAATGATGAACCACCTATATGGGCGATGGGCTGATCATCCTGTCATTATGGTTCACCATATCCATATTAAGACTTTAAATCAGAAGTAGCTGGAAGTTTACTTTTGGCTCTGCCAATAGGAAAAGCCAATGGTGCACGACTGGATTGAACCCACGACCTTCGGATCGGAAGGCGGGGTCGCTACCTCAATTGCTCTATATTCATCTAACAGGTGACATATGAAAAGTAACGGTATCAACATTGTTTTTTTAGAAATAAATATGGTGCTTTTTTGCTAAAATTTTTACTGGTCAGGTACCTACTCAAATCTGTAACGTTATATTTTGAATCGCATTCTTTCATTGTAACTGTGGTGGGTATCACCACCAGTGTAATGAACCATAAGACCACCGATCTTAATCTTTATTTATTAAGGAGGGTTTAATCAGCAGTGATTATGTCACCCTCGAAGTACACTTATAAATATTTTATCTCCTACTTATACAAATTTTAATCAACTTAATGCTTTTGCTTCCTCAGAAAAGGGGGAAGCCAAAATAATATATTGCTTGTACCAAGCAAAGATAACATATCACACTCTGAACATTTAGTTGAAATAATTATGACGTGATGTGATTTGCAATAAAAATCATTCCATATTTTTGCCATTTCATCTATCTACATACCTACACAGATGGCTTTGCAATCACTTAGAGATAACCTGCGTCAGAAGGTCACCTACGCTACGGCTTGCTTCTACGCTCTGAAAGCAGACTCAATTAATAACATTCTGCTAAGCATTATTCCAATCCAATTCAATTCATTTATTGCGTAATATGGGGTAACAAATGGTTAGTGATACAGTTTTAGTTCGTCCATAATTGGCGTTTCGCGCATGCAATAAAAAGAATATAAAATTTGTTATATTAAGTTAGTACTTGTGTTAAAGCAAAAAATGTGAATAATGTAAAATAAGAAATGTACCTACCTAAGTTATGTTACTAGTATTTTTTTATCGTTTAAATAGGTATTAATTTGTAGTATAATCATCATCATCATCATCATCATCATCATCAGTCTATAGCAGTCCACTGCTGGACATAGGCCTCCCCTAATGAGCGCCATCGCGCCCTATCTTTGGCTTGACGCATCCAGTTTCTGCCAGCAGCCTTTCGCAGATCGTCACGTCACATTGTAGTATAATAAGAAGCCTTTTCTATTAATAGTTTTTTTAGATTCCCTTTAAACAAATAAGTCTTTATTTAGTTTTGCTTCGATTCCTAATAATTCTTAATAAACTCGGCTCTTACGAAAATAAAAAGTAAACACTTTGGTTTCGTTGATTTGAGGCTAAAATTCCGAACAAAGATGTGTGTCAAATTCAAATACTTCCCTAGATATTCGTTTGGAACTTTCGTGAATTAGAGTAAGCTTAGAGAAAAACAATTTTTGTTCGCACGAAGTTTATAATGAATGGAATTAGAGTAGGAAATATGCGAAGTTTCAGCCGAATCTTCGTTTTTCGTTATATTAGAGTAGGTATCCTATCCCTGTTTCACGTATCAGACTAATCCCTATTCCCTACTGGTGGTGGGAAATATATTTTTTCCGGATTTTTTTCCACATTACGCTACTGGGGGCGAGAGTAAATTACTGTTTTAATACTTCAGAAAATTAAATAAGTACACAATATTCAGTCAACAATTAGTAATTTATTCTCATTCTTAGTTTTACAACATCTCTAACACATACCTAACTCATCATTATAACAGTTAGAAAAGTGAAGTTTACTTACGCAAAGTGAAGAAGACATGAACTTCTGTAACTTATTCATACGTTAGATTTAAAATAATTCATAGACAAAGTTGCCATAAATATAAATTCGAAGATTTGTAACTTACCCAATTTTTAGTCGTCTTTCGGAAAGGGAAAACTAAATAAATAAATAACACCCAACAGTCACATACATACTTCTGAACCCATACTAGGATTACCTGAGTCGTGGGTATGAGAAACTACGAGGCAGTCAACAAAAAAAATTAGTAATGCACAAAACTCTAAAGATAAACATTCGAACCAAGCGTCGTCAGTGACAAAGTTATAAGTAGCTAGTGACGTCAATGTCAATGACGTGGATGACGTTTCATACATTTTCGTAGTAGCGTAGTAGCTTTGACGCTTGCTTCGAGGTCTGATAAAGCGCCAAAACAAGTAGGTCAAGGCTCAGAACATATTTATTGTTCTGAGGGTCAAGGTGAAGTGCGAGCCGAATTCGCAATTAAAACGTTCCGTAGGTACCATCGTACATGTAGGTACATAAATATTTCTTGTATGGGCCTCTTTTATTTTAATTTTATTATTTGTTGTTATAGCGGCAATATAAATATACACTCTGGGAAAATTTCAACTCTCTATCACGGTTCATGAGATACACAGCCCGCTGACAGACGGACAGACAGCGAAGACTTAGTAATATAGGGTTCTGCTGGCATCCTTCGAGTACGGAACCTTAATAAACGAGTTTAAAGTTCAAACTCTAAAGTAGTTTTTCGTAAATACGCTTTAGCTTTTCCCTTTCCAGTGACATAGTAGGTAGGTAGGTGCATAATGAAATACAAAATACCAATAGAATCGTGACAAAATGATATCACGTCATTTTTGCGCGGTTCGATTGGCTTTATCTTTGGTAGAAAGATCTTCTAGTTAAATTCAAATGACTTACAACCATATCCTTTCATTTTTAACAATAATATTTAAAGCTTTATATAATTTGCTTTCTGTACGATTTTCACATTTAGGTAGGTATCAAAATTAGCCCTACTTATCCTATACATTATATACCCTATATTACATTCAATTTATTATTATACAATATATCAAATTACCTATATGTATAATAACACCAAATTCTTGTGACATTCTTCTAAAATTAGCTTATTTTCTAACCCAAGTGTTGAACTATAGCTTATTTAGATTTTTACCCAAATCGGTTCAGCGGTTACTTGGGAACAAAATATTGAAAGTGTCAGTTAAAGTGTTGGATTACATACAATTTTAGTTTCCAAGTCTATAATAAAAGTGCATAGCGTTGAGGATAACATAATATGCATAAAAAATCTTAACCTTAGTTTTCAATTGCCTTAACTAACATCACATTTTTAACATCTTTACAAACTCTCTTAGAACAAACTTATAATAATACATAATAAATAACATCCAACATTTAAATACTATGGTATTGACAAGTTCTCACCTCAGGATTTCCTTTGTCGTGGGTGAAACTACGAGTACCATGGTACCACGATATCACCGGAAGAAATATTTGCAGAACATGCAGACATCCCGCAGCGGGATTCGAACCTGCGTCTCAGACAACCACTCGCTTCGCCCCCGAGACAGTCAAATGAAAATTACTGATGCACAAAATGTGTCTTTCCAACACAAAATGGTCAATTTTTCTTACGTCTGTTTTACTTTTTAAATGCCTTTTGCCGTTTATAGTAAATGATTTATACAGCGTCAGGAGGCAACTTTTACCTTCACAAACGGGACGCTGTAGTGCCCGGGACGAATTAAGATGGAGTAGGCTTGCCCAGCACCTATACCATCCCCTGAGCTTAGTCGGCCTTTATTTTATATCCGCACATACTGACCATGTACTTAGGTACATAAGTATTAGGTAATTGTTTTTTTTTGACAGTTTGGAACAGATGTACGAGTAATGTAAAGATGATAAGGTTAAAAAAATCACGAACACGATTTAAAAGAAAAAAACCTTGTAAGTAAATACTTAGTAGGTATATGATATTAGATATGTCTATAAAGAACCATGAAAACGAATAACAAAACTTTTTGCAAAGTATCATCTTAAAACCCAAAAAAGTTATGATTACAGTACGATTACACCAATTTCGTCATCGGTCGAAATATAGTCGGACGTCGTCGAGCGAGCACGGCCGATCGAATCAAACGTATGCTAAAAGAAGAGACACTACTTCAACCGACATCGTCCATTTGATTGGCCGAGTTCGGTCGATGACGACCGACCGACCATACATCGACCGATAACGGATTTGGTGCACCTATTCGTACCGTTAAACCAAAAAAGTTTACATTATAGGTACTTAGTTGAGTTAAATGCCACATTAAGTTATTATCGTTTTTGAATTGCTTGTTAGACATTTTTCAAATTAGCACTCACAAGAACTGAATGATTTCGACTCCGTAGTACCTAGGATACGATGAGATTTAAGTTCCTGCTATAAGATGGGGGACCTTTGGAAGACCAAAATCTCTGTCATAACCGTCCATCAGGTGCCCGGTTCTAATGTTCTGCAAACGATTGACGAATCACGATCTTTTAATTCACTGTATAAGAGTACTCACTGGAATAGCGCACATACATTTTTCGAACAGAAAATCCCAATGTCCCACTGGATTTGAACCCACGACCTAATATCGGAAGGCGGGGCCGTTACAACTAGTCCACCACTGCTCTCGTTGCAGTCAGTCAATGAGTAACGTAAAGAGTTTGAATATTTTGAATTCCACAAATTTTTGTAGCAGCGCCTTGGCCGCAAAATGACTTGGCGACTGCTGGAGGTTAGGTGAAGACGTGGGTAGCGACGTCAGCAGCCTCGGGGACGTCCTCCGACGTCGTTGTCCCGAGGGAGGTCAGCTGCGTCGCTGTGGCCCTTCGCTAGGATCTGTGGCGGGGTGGCTCGTCTGAGGACAAGTCATTTATTTATTTTTTAAGTCATTTATTTTATTCAAAAAAGTAACATTACAGCCGTAACCAAGGCGTTACATCTAGAATTAGGTAGGTACATGAAGAATATTGCACATATCATTAATAAAATAAAAATAAAAAATTAACTAGAAACTACAAAACAAAGTTAAAACTCTTAAAAATCAAAATAAAAAAATAGTATAGTAATATAGGACAAATAGTGTGGTCTGCAAACTGGCAAGGGATATGGTTTAATTACAGCAACTAACTGCAAATATTAATACCGTGTTAAAGGTAGACTGTCTAGAATATTTGATAGTCCAACATGCCATTTTATGGATCCGTACTCAAAGGGTGCCTACGGGACCCTATTACTAAGCCTCCGTTGTCCGTCCGTCGATAGATAGAGAGTTGAAATTTTCACAGTGTAAGTATATTTCTATTGCCGCTATATTTCCCGGTAGGTACATTTAAAAAGATAAATCAATTGGTTTATCACTGTTCATCATAATCATTTCTTTGCCGTTTTCTTACTTTATGTGGGGTCTGCTCAAAATTAATTCTCTTTCCACTTCTCTTTGTCAGAAGTCATCTCAACACACTCCGTTCTCATGTCATCTTTCATACAGTGCAAGCACGTCTCAAGTCACGGTTTTTTGACAGTTTTTGATGAAAATCTGTCAAAAACTCGTCACTTGAGACGTGCTTAACTCTGAGATGCGTTTAAGTATTCGGGGGTTAGTCATAATCTGAGATCCTTTATAGGAAACGATTCGAGTAGTCGCAACTTACTCTTCCTGAGTGTCCGCTCGAGTAGCGCCTGTGACGCGAGCGCAGCGAGTAGCGAGGCGGCGAGCGCAGTGAGTTGCGTGCGTACGCAGAGCGCGTGGCGCGCCGCGCACGCCAGCGCCAGCCCTGCGTGGCGCGCCATCACCACCACGGCCCACGGCCCGCGCCATCCCGCACCGCCTATGCACGCTCCGGCCTGGATAACCAAAAACTTTGAAGCGCTCGTGGCGTAGCTTGCTTAGACGTTCTTGATTGATCATTGAAGTTAAGCAACGTTGTGCTCGGTCACAATTTGGGATGGGTCACCGCAAGTGGCATTTCGAGCTGAGCGCTTCCGTGCTTCGGAGGGCACGTTAAATTGTCGGTCCCGGCTTTTAAGTCGTTAAGCCATGACGGAGGCCTTTAGGCGGCCTAGAAACTCCGTCACAAGAGTTGGCCACTAACTCATGCCGCTTTTTTTCAATGCTGAAATCAGTTCTAAGGTAGATTTACATAATTATTTTCAGGAATATTATTTTCAAACAATCAATTTTTTTTTGACTTATAATAAATGATGAAAATGATTTCTCTTTTTGAATTGATCAAATTATTTATAATTTTATTGTTCACAAATGAAAATAACACTATGCAAACCTACAACAGATCATCTCGAAATATCACCGAACTTTGTGGGACATTACCCACAAAATTGCGTACCTGCAGCACGTCCCATAGTGAAGCACACGCGCCCCAAGCGGCGGCCGCCAGCGCCGGCAGCGCCAGGTCGGTCCTCGCCGCGCGCCACCGCAGCAAGGCCAGCACCAACGAGGCGTGCGCCGCCGCCCCCCCGCAGGCCAGCGACCCCCGCTTCCCCCGCGCCGCCGCCATGCTGAGCGTGCCGGCGGCCAGAGCCTGCAAGGCGCCAGCGCCGAACAACGCACGCCACGCGCACCACCAACCGTCCACGCAGACTCCGTACCACTACATTAAAAATAATACGGTTGGAATAGGTCAAAAGTACCCTAAACCCGCTCGGCAGACAAGCGTGCCTGAAGAATGTAATGAGTGAATTAAGCGATAGAAGTAGGTGTGCCAGGAGGAAACGGGAAACATCGTACAAAGTAAGAAGCACATTAGGCAGGTAAATTCACCTTAATATAAGATGTATAAATAAATCCCTGTTGCAGCCCGATAAATAGTCCCATGGGAGCGCCGAGGAACGCCCTTGGATCCCGCACAACCGACCTCGCGTCAGGTGGCGGGGAGGGGGTGGACGTAGCACCATACACCGCCAGGCCAGAGGAGACCAGCGCCAAGATGGCCCACACCGCTACTAACACACAGCGGCCCTGCGAGCTCAGAGCTATGCCTAGAACCGACTGCGTGTCTGGACAACCGGCCGCCCCGCATGTTCTTTCCTGCAAAAGTGGTAAGATTAGAATTAGAATTAGAATAAACTAAGACTAACTAAATAAAATAAGATAAAGAAACAGTAAGCTGAAACATCAAGAAATAATCGAAAGGTTTCAATTACCTCGTAATCATCGTCATCCGTGAAGAACTCTTCAGCAGGCGGCCACTTCCCTAAAGTAGCATTGGTCGGCGTCACGGTGAACTGCGGAGGCGTTCGGTCCTCCGGCCAAATGAGGAGTGCAGCGCCGAGAAGCATAGTTCCAAACACCATCCCCGCGTCTTGCGCAGCTCGGAGCGCGCGCAGCGCTCTCCGCAGCGCAATTTTCCGACGAGCCTCATCTCCAGCTGACTGGGCTAAGGACGTGGCGGCTGCAGCCAAGGCCACCGTCATCGGGGAAAGCGTGACACCACATATCCCGTACAAAGCGAGTAATACCGATAACGGAGTAGGAACTGTATGAGCAACGAGCAACACACACACTAGTCCATGGGCTAACGCTATCACAGTTCGAGCACCGGTCTTCTGCAGTATTAGCGGGGAGAATGGGGCTACTATAGCCGCTACTGTGTGCATGACCGCTAGAGGCAGAGCTCCGGCTTCCGCGCCGGCATACGCTGTGAAGGGCACTAGCGCAGTGGCACAGAGCCCTGTCGATATGCATAGGAGTGTGAACCGGCGGACCAGCGGCCTGGGCAGTTTGGGTGGCTGCCGCGACAGCAGACGTCGTACAGAAGCCGCTCCCAGGGAAGATGCTGTCGACTCGCGTCTGCGGCCAGCGACGTTGGCGACAGTCGATCTGGTCTGCGGCTTTGGCTTCTTCCACGGCCATTCTTTCTTATAGATTGTGCTGACAGGAATCTGGTAAAAATTGCGTGTCTTTACCTATACATTCTACATAAAGTTCTTCGTGTATGTCTCTTAATAAGGTTTCCGTAGACAGCTCTACGAAAGTGCTACGAAGCATACGTTAATGCAGAAATGTAGAGATCTACTTTCTATTTGCTACTATACGATTTAATAGATGATTGTTGGTTTGTCTGTCTTTAACATTGCACAGAGACAAATCTATTTTATGAGCCTGATAGAGACTGCACCTGACACGCGACGAGTTCTCAGAAATCCGGTAATTTATGCCCGGTTTCAATATTTTACCAATGGACGATAGATCGATCACTCGATCACACCATAGCAACATTGTTTTTTTTTTTGACAGAAAATATATGGTGGTATTTGATAAATAACCAACTAGCTATATAATGAACGATCCATCGTTCGGTAGCAGAATATAGGAGGGAAGGTCTGTTACCTGTGTGATAATAGTCCTATGGCGATGCGGGTCGGAGGTGGTGCGGATGGCGGGGGTGCGGGGAGGGGGCCGCGACCGCTCCGTGAGGTCCGGTAGGCTGCCCATCAGTGCCCATGCAGCCGGCTCACCCGCCTCTCCCCTCGCGCCAGAACTTCATCTGAAAAATAGAAAATCTTTTTTAACTAAGATTCGTCTTGGTTATGTCTTGGTTATAAATTATTGGGATTAATAGTACGACATAGTTCAGTGTCAAGTAGTGAGTTCGTATTAATAAGGGTATCAGCTCACTTTCACGTTCTATAACAGGCCTGTCACCATCTCGCCACAAAAAGGAAAGCAAAGTCCTGTCTAAAATTTTGCCTTTGCTCTGATTTTTAGAGTTCCGTACACACGGGACCCTATTACTAAGCCTCCGCTGTCCGTCCGTCCGTCCGTCCGTCTGTCAGCTGCCTGTATCTCATGAATCGTAATAGGCAGATAGTTGAATTTTTCCCAGAGTGTGTATTTCTTTTGCCGTTATAACAAATAATAAAAATAAGATATAAAAGGGGGCCCCACACAAGAAAATATTTGTGTACCTAAATACACGATAGTACGGAAACTGTGCGTTTTCGCCTCGCACTTGACCGGATTTTTGTATTATCACGGCGACAATTCTGATATATAGGTAACGGGAAATTGTCCTTTAAAATCAATGCACTGATAAGAAACGCGGATTCGACCGTTAAATAAATAGACAATTATATAAACTCATACAATCTGCTCTACATGTGAGAATGAGAAAGCAATTTTCCGTGTGGATCGTAAAATCAGACGCGATAAATTAATAGCAAGTCATCCAGTTTATTCTGAGCCCGAAACGTCGGGGTGACACGCAGGACCAAGGTCAGGCTATTGCTCTAACTACCTCTACCCTCCGTAGGTATGTCTGGGAGACTGGGGGACAAATATCCCACGACAAGTGTCTATAGACATCGCACCGTCTACATTGTCTCTTGTCAATTCAGTGTTAGAATATAACAATCCTATCCTACTATATTCCGCTATCCGCTATTTAAATTCCACTTCTCTCTAGCCTCAAAGGTTTGCTGGAAGAGAACTCTTTGTAGGGTTAAGCTCGCCTTTGTACATGTCCTTACTTTATGTCTGTGTGTTTATGTGTTTTTATATGTGCAATAAAGAATTAAACCTAAACCTATATTATAAACTAGCGACCCGCCCCGGCTTCGTGCTGGAATAAGTAATAACATATAGGCTTCTTTTTATCCAGGTACAACGTGAGCGAAGCCGCGGGCGGCAGCTAGTAGTTATATTGTGTTCACAGATGTTACATTTTATATGTAAATGCAGTGGTCACCTATAATTTTGAGAGAGCACTAGATTTTGGTGATATTTTTTGGAATCAGCTGCTGGCGACGTCTTTGTTACCGTTTACGTAAGACCCTATCACCCTCAAACATCTTCTGGGAATGCTCGCTCCATCGTAGATCTCATCCTTGCCCAGACAAGCTTCAAGGCCAAGAACATAATTTATTTTAAATTTGAAAAAGCTATAAGTAGCTTATTGTTTTTTGAGGTACACTATTGCTTGCGCGCAACGTTGCCAGACTTTTGTCTTACCATATCTGGTGACGTCGCTCAACTTCGCTTAACATCTCTAGCGACACTTGTCGCGAGACATTTGTCCCCTACTCAATACGACACTTTACTTAGCTTCTAACTGAACTACAGTAGCTCTTCAAGTCACCCTGCAAGGTCAATGACCAAAGTCTGGAATACCATCTAAGTAGTTACTATTGGATAACCAGTGAAGTAAAAATATTGAACTAAAGGGTACCATATTGTATATAGACTTAAGATGTTGTGTCAAGTGCACAATAGTAGTATAAATAAATAAATATTTAGATAAATAATCTTGAACCTATTGGCAGGAGTTGTAGTATCACCTAACATCTGCATAATTAAGTTTTTATTTGTATCGATGTGTTGAACGAGTGAGCACATTTTAGTTGTGACTTGGGTGATTTGGTTTAATCGGTGGAGGTCAATGGGTTGGATAGTTGGGTCTCTATGAAAAGAAAAATGGAATTAACAAACACATATAATTCTGTTTTTTATTTCGCTCTAGAACACACACAGGCATTATCACGCCCGTATCCCTAATGGGGAGGGCAAAGCCGCAAGTAATCAAAATAAAACTTGCTCCTGATTCAAAGTATGATACTGATTCGAAACATAATATAAATACGAATACAAAAACTTACAATATCGTTTTTTTTAATTTGAGCTCATTGTCACGATGAATGAAAAATGCATATCATTAGTAGGATTAGTACTGATTAGTATGATCAATGACAATTATAATATGTAATTATTTAACGGATTTTCCGTAGTAATAATCTTTTTTCTGTTATCAGAGTCAATAGTACCTATTCTACATTTTATCAAAAATCGAGTCATTGTCCGTGGTGCTTGCGACAAAGTAATCAGACATATTATCTCTAATATAAAAAACTTAATTAACTGACTGTCTGACTGGCAATCAGAGCACCAAAAAACCATTATTAAAACCATCCTACTAATTATAAATGCGAAAGTTTGTATGTTTGTGCCTCAATCACGCCTAAACGGCTGAACGGATTTGAATGAAACTTGGAATATACATAGTACATGGTGCTGGATTAACATAATTAGGCTATTTTTTATCCGGGTACTACGCGAGCGAAGCCGCGGGTGGCACCTAGTAAGTGCATTAAGAAAGGAATTACCGAAATTTAATTCTTAGAGAACGCATCGGAAAGATATAATAAATAACGGGTTTTCCACTAGTTTAGCATAAAACAAAATGAGGTTTAAGGATTTTGATTAAGGATTTTAGGAGCAATAATCCGTTTCTATTTTTTCATCTATCATACAATGAATCATACATACATACATCTAATTAATTCTCAATACATTTCTCATGCATGCTCGTCGGTTTAGAGTACTCTTGACCTGGCCCTTTTCCAGAACATCGCCGAAAGAAAAAACAGAATGCGTCCAGCTGCTTCTCTCCCCGAACATGTCGTAAAAGTCGATTAAGGGATAGTATCCTCTCCAACATGATGAGATACAATAAGCAAGTATTTCCAAGGATGGTTGTAGTCAGGCAGGCGGCCGGTCATAAAACACCTTAGCCAAAACTCTTACCCCATATAGACCCCACATAGAGTGGAATAAGGGCAGGAAGATGATGATAGTACAAAAATTACGACTGACGGAAGGGATCTCAAAAGGCGCAAATTATGCAAACCTCGACGGGGCTTATTTAAGTATTTGAGCTGGATCGTCGAAATGGAAGAAGAGAACATGCTGTGCCGACCCCGCATAGAGTGCGATAAGGGTAGGAAGATGGTGATGATGCTTTATCACGATAGGTAATCTTAATCTTAAGTGCTTATGTATGTACGCGTATTTACATTTATAAAAAACGAGACATAGGTAGTGACAAAGTAGGCTTTAAAAATAAACGAAATGGAGGATTAATGACATGTTTCTATTTTCGTATATGAAAATCGATCATCTGATCTCGATTAAATTGAGTCAGTGAGATTATCTGCGTAAAGTCAATAAACCAAATGACATTGTCTAGGAAAAAACCCTATTGTACCTGCTTTTTATTCTGTGTTCACTGCATCATACACTCCACGCGAAAAGAAACATTTTCACATGAAAACCACTCCGCGTCCACTTCATCAAGATGGCACTTTGATATTTTAGACCACCAGAAAACTTGAATTTCTATACGTTTTAAGAGATTTTATGGTTTTTCTCAAATTTTCTTGACATAAATATTTGCAGACAAGACTTCGCGACCATCCAGGGAGGTAGCTACCTAACTGGAGGGTGTGTGGGTAGGGTGAACAAGATTTGTTCTGTTGTTTTTGGGATATTTCGTTGATTCAGTAGACTCGTGTTGATTTCCAAACTTAGTGTTTTTTTTTATTAGCTTCCCTCTGCTACGGTGATTTGCCAAACACCTTTGTAATGTTTAATTTTTCTTTGATAATAAACACAATAAGTATGTGTTTTGAACTTATGTTAGATAAACGCATATAATTTGAGAAAATTATGGGATTTGGCGAGAGAAACTTGGGGAGAGACTACAACCAGTACTTTTCAATTCAATTCATTAATTAAATCAGACACATAAGTCCATCGAAAAAGGGTCGAAAAATCGCTAAAATCGCCTCGCGTAATTAATGGATGCCCCTTGGTGCTGCCCCCCAATCTGGTGGGGCTGTTTTTTTGCGGATAATGGCATAAAAACTATCAACTTTGCGTGACTTTGTCACTGCCAGAATCATACTTAGCTACCCCAGTTACTCTACCTGTAAGGAAACCGACATGAACCTAAAAGTTCCAAAACAATTGTCAAGTGCACGAAAGTTTTTTTAGGCGCACTTTAAATCCTTTCACCACACTGGTTCGATAGAAATAGTGACACGAGTAATGGAAATAATCTACCTGTTGCTAAGCAGTTCCCAAGGACAGTCTCCTGGAGAGCCAGTCTCCATGGTCACCCTGGTCGGGATGCTGGCTCGCGCATGCGCTTCGAGCCTGATCCGCGGAGACTATACCTACCTATAAGTAGGTACCTATGTATATAACATCGGTCACGGTCTCTGTATGTTGACTAGCATACAAATTGATGTGTTCAGCGAGGTAACGTAGGTACATGCATCAAGTCTTATTTACTTGAGTTGGATTATAATTATAAAAATTAAGTAAGAACGATTCATGGTCATACTCCTTGGTAGAGGGTTAGGTAGGTATTAAACGAGGTATCTAACGTGGCTTGTTTTATAAATAGGCTCTTATTAATACCTGAGTAAGTAGGTACCTACGTTCATTATGTGTCAATCATTGTAATTTAAAATGTTGATTACTCCGAAGATACCAACTCTATAATACAAAACTAGATAGTTGATAGTTAGACCTACATACCTATATATAAGTACACTAAATACTATACGAGTGCTGGAAATACAACGACATCATTCAAATAAGATCATAGTTCATTTTCTGAGTGGGGGGGGGGGGGGGGGTATCAGAGGCCAGAGTACTAAGCAGTAGATTAAAATACTTTGTCGATAAATGCATACCAGTTAGTCCGCATCATTGAAAACTAAGTAAGACACAGTCACAACTGCACTGCTATTACGCAAGCATGTCCGCGTTTCTACTGATCGGCCTTGTCTCGATATTACTATTTTTACTCTACTATATCACAACAAAAACATTTGACTACTGGGAGAAGAAAAAAGTGCCTTACGCAAAACCAGTGCCGCTGTTTGGGAACTACGCGGGGCACATCCAGATGAGACAAAGTTCCGGCAAAATCAGCCAGAAGTTATGCCAGCAGTTCCGGAATGAACCTTACTTTGGAACGTTTTACGGAACCGATCCTGCTCTAGTGGTCCTAGACCCTGAGATCATCAAGCTCATATTCACCAAAGACTTCTATTACTTCAACAGCAGGGAGGGCATGGACTACAATGATAGAGAAATGACTACGCAGAACCTGTTTTTCGCTCACGGAGACAAATGGAGAATCGTGCGTCAAAATTTAACACCATTCTTTTCCACCGCCAGAATGAAGAGTATGTTCCCCTTGATAAAGAAGTGTGCTTATATGTTTGAGGATATGATAGACTACGAGACGAGCATGTCGAACGTTATAGGTGCTAAGCCACTCATGATAAGATACACGATGGATTGCATCTGCTCCTGTGCGTTCGGTGTTGATACGAACACTCAATCAAAAGATGCCAAGGAAAGTCCTTTCACTGTCATGGGCCAACTTATCTTTAGCAGCTCATATTACAGAGCTGTGCTGCTCATTGGCCGAACGCTTTGGCCTAAATATTTCTACGGGTTAGGCTTCAAATGCTTTTCATCAGATTTGGATGACTTTTTCTCTAAGCTGCTTACTGGCGTGTTTGAAAGTCGTTCATACAAGCCCTCTCCTCGTTGCGATTTCGTAGATCTTATGCTAAATTTAAAGAATGATCAGAAGAACATAGTAGGGGATAGTATAAGCAATCTGAAGACAGGAGACAGCAAGAAGGTTGAGCTGGAGGTAACGAAAGAGTTGCTGGTGTCGCAGTGCGTGGTATTCTTCGGAGCTGGGTTTGAGACATCTGCGAGTGCTCTTGGGTTGACACTTTACGAGCTCGCGAAAAACAAGGAGGCACAAAGACGAGCACAAAAAGAAGTCGACGAATACCTGCAGCGGAATGGCAATAAGCTGACATACGACTGTGTGACGGAGCTTCCATATATCAACGCTTGCGTGGCTGAAACGACAAGGCTCTATCCAGTATTCGGATTCTTAACTCGTGAGGTAGCAGAAGATTACACTTTCCCATCGGGCTTGCAGCTGGAGAGGGGGACCAGGGTCCACCTGCCTGTATACTACCTGCATCACAACCCCGACAACTTCCCAGATCCAGAGATTTACAAGCCGGAGCGGTTCCTACCTGGAGCTGAGCCAATCAAACCGTTTACATTTTTCCCCTTTGGAGAGGGACCTAGATATTGCATAGGTGGGTCAAATGTTCATCACTCTCTTATAATACAAGGATAACTTACCTAACGGTAGGTATCGATCCATTTGGCGGTGTCATTGGGGCGAGTTAGGTCAGCTAATTATAGATAATCAGGTAATATTGTGCGTTATACGATACGTTTTTGAAAAATAGAACGTAAGATAACTCTGTGACTTCTATTTCAGGCACACGTTTCGCCAAGATGCAAGTGACTCCTGGACTCATCACATTCCTGAAGAAGTTCAGCGTGGAGCTGGCTGAAGACACGTCCTCGACGCTGGAGTTCGAGACCACCACCATGCTGATGCAGCCGGCCAGCGAGCTGCGACTGAAGGTTACTCCAAGGAGTGGCTGGGAACAGCGCCTATTTGTCAGGGAAGCTACTGAATAAAACGATTTGATGATCTTTGTAAATCATTTAAAGTTTTAAAGTATCCTACTAATATTATAAATGCGAAAGTTTGTGTGTGTGAATGTTTGTTACCACGTATCCCCATACCTACTATTTTGATAAAATTTAGAATTTAAATAGTTCAGGTTCTAAAATAACATACAGGCTAATCAGGGGTTAAATAGGATGATAAAGTTTCTTTGAAAAGTTTTATTGCTTCATTGAATTTGCTCAAAGCTCGGTACAAATAAACTTTAAAATATATAATAAAATATTATTTTTTACAAAATTATCCTTAGGGGGGGTTTAAGGAAGTTCTAAAGTTTGTATGGGAATTTTTAATGAACACGGCTGTGCGATTTACTTGAAGCATTGTCTGGAAATTTAAAATACAAAATAAATTGAACACGTGTTTCAATATAACCCTCAAAAAAGGGTGTTTCAAAGTTTGCATAGTAACTTTTTATAGGGTAATGCGATTGGCTTGAATCTCGGTTTGGACGCATAAAATGGATACGTGTTTAAAGATTTTTCAAAACTACCCTTAATAAAGAGTAAAATGGGGTGTCAAAGTTAATATGGGATTTTTTTTAACGGGTGGTGCGATTGGTTTGAAACGCGGTTTGGATGCTTAAAATGAAAAATAAATGGACATCTGTTTCAGGGTTTTCCAAAATAACTCTCAAAAAGGGATAAAATGGGGTGTCAAAATTTACACCACGCGAGCGAAGCCATGTGGGTAAATTAGTTTTATTAAAATAAACTTTTTGGACACCTTGTTTCCGCTTTCAACGTTATGCTATTTTACATTCAAATCAATATGTAGATAAAAAGCACTAAAAAGGTCAACCACATACTTACCTACCATACTATTAGGTACCTACTAACCTTATTTCGATTGGCCAGTCAATGAATAGGTACAGTTAGTTGGCCTCTAGCAAAGGAATTACACATGATAAAGATCGAAATTCAATCGAGTCCAAAAATATTCTTGCCAACTCACATTTATTGACACCCTACACCTTGTTTATGTATGTACCTCAGTAGATAAGTAGAAAATATTTATCAACATGACAAGCCGTTTCTTTTGTTGCTCTTCAATTAGACCATAAGTACATAGATACTTAGTCATTCCGATAGACCTACAATTAGCTAGTCAGGTTGTTGTTAATATTAGTTGAATCGACAAGTTTTTATTCAAAATAACACGTTCTATTTTGCTTGTAATGGTAATTATACTATTAAGTCACATTCACATTGCTGCCACTTTGGGTGACAATGTCACAATACCTAAATTGTTATAAAAGGTGTTAAAATGACCCACTACAATACGTGAAAGCTCGGGAGTAAATAGAAACCAAGTTATAATAGGTTCTTAGATAAGATAAGATACGATCATTTATTTGTCTTGAATATGGTCATAGTTTTACATTTTTGTTATCTAGAATGTCAATGGAGTCGAGCATATTCAGTCATAATATTAACGCCGCGTACTCTGGTTTTCACTACAATTGCAAGAAAATAAAATTTTCGCGCCAATGCCTTTTTTAATTTCTACTGTAGCCACAATGCAATGCATGCATTCTACCAAAGAAATCTCCGCTTTTGGTACCATTTTCAAAAATAAAATGTTCTTCTTTTTCATGAAATAGTAATAAGTCGAGTCTTTAATCATGATTATTCTATTTATGAATGAAGACTTTTTCATTTTTGTGCCTCGTTTTTAAGAGCATAAAATAAAAAAATATATACTTTTTCCCCTTTATGCTATTTTATCCCCGCGGTACGCTACAATGACGGACTTTTTGAGCAAGAGAGTGAAAAATATAATAAATTGTCATGTCATTTTAAGAACATTGCATTAATTTTTAGAGAGCACTTGTGGTCTAGTGGTGGTGAAACCGCCTTCCGAGTGGTAGTTTGCGCCTTTTTGAATAAACCAATCCCTAATGCGATTTATTATGGAAATATGGAGGTAATCGTTCGATGCTGTCGATTCGTTCGATAGAATCGAAATGTATGTACATTGTCTACCAATAATCGATTCGCTAACAACAGATCACGTGACATATCTAAGACGTAAGTCAAACCCATACATTTTTGGACTTATCTACTATCGTTTTCGCTAGTCGATTGTTACATTGTCTAGACCCCCTTAAGTACACCACATATAAGTCGTCTAGAATATACTTATCTCATTCCAAAACTTATGTTATGGAAAGTATTTTGATGTAGGCGACTGGATATCTCAAATGTTTAGATCCCAACTATTAAGTACTTCGTTTTATAAACGAACCGTCCCGATACTAAAAATCAAATCTATCTAGGTATCTCGTCTTGTCACTAGTTGATTCGACACAGAGTGGTGAAATAATTAAATCAAAAGGTGCTAAAAGTAAGTAAGTTCGCATGAGCAGTGTCTCCTGGTACTGGTATAGCGCACGTAAATAAAAAAACCATTGAATTTGAACCCAGGACTTTAGGATCGAAAGATTCACCTGTTTATGGTTTAGAATGTGCGTTGTTAGTAAACATTATGTATTGCTAGTATGTTTTTCAAAGCTATATATCTATGTCGTGGCTAATCTATGAATACAGAATAATTAGTTGGATTTTAACATAGGAATTATCTACACAATATGCTAAGTAGTGACTCAATCAAGTTCAAAATATTGCGAGCCGATAATATCTACCACATGTTTTACAAAGTCAAAATATTTGATCAGCGGAAACATACTTAGGTAGGTACTCGTACTTGTAATTTTTTTTTCTACATGTTTAACAAAGTCAAAATATTTGATCAGCGGAAGCGGAAACATACTTAGGTACTCGTACTTGTAATTTTTTTTATATTGTAAAAATTGTTATCTATTCAATGTGTTATTCCGATCAGTGGTTTGATCATTAAGCAAGATGCTAGTCGCGCTCGCCTTTTTGTCCATTTTATTATTTTTGATTTACTATGTCGCCTCCAAGAACTTTGATTACTGGAAGAAAAAGAAAGTGCCGTATGTGAAACCCATCCCACTATTTGGAAACTATGCAGAATACATTTTGCAAAAAAAGTATTTCGGCGTAGCCTGCCAGGATTTGTGTAAGCAGTTTCCTAATGAGCCGTATTTCGGAACCTTTTACGGAACTGAACCTGCTCTGGTCGTGCAGGACCCTGAACTCATCAAGCTTGTTTTCATCAAGGACTTCTACTACTTCAACAGCAGAGAACTAATGGATTACACGAAGGAGGAAGTGGTCACACAGAATCTTTTCTTCAATTATGGCGACAATTGGAAGATTGTGCGACAAAACTTGACACCCCTGTTCTCCTCCGCAAAGATGAAGGGCATGTTCTATTTGATCGAGAAGTGCGCATTCCTGTTGGAAAATCTGCTCGACCATGAGACCAGGATCTCGAACGAAGTTGGGGCCAGGACCCTCATGATGAGGTACACGATGGACTGTATCTGCTCTTGTGCATTCGGCGTAGAAGCTAATACTCAAGCGAAGGACGCTGAGGACAACCCTTTCACAAAGATGGGCCTCATGATTTTCGGCAGATCTCGATACCGCGGCTTTAAGACCGTCTTTCGATGGATGTGGCCAAAAGTGTTCTACGGGTTGGGAATGAAGAGCTTTCCGGCAGACATAAGCGAGTTTTTCCACAAGCTCTTGACTGGTGTATTCAAGAGTCGTCATTACAAACCTTCCCCGCGGAACGATTTTGTAGATTTAGTGCTGAATTTCAAAAACAACCAATGTTTGGTTGGTGACAGCATCCTTAATCTGAAAACGGGTGGCAATAAGACGGTCGAGTTGGAAATCAACGATGAGCTTTTAGTATCACAGTGCGTGGTGTTTTTCGCTGCAGGGTTCGAAACATCTGCTACTTATCTCAGTTTAACCTTGTATGAACTGGCCAAAGACCAAGATGCTCAGAGACGAGCTCAGAAGGAAGTCGACGAGTACTTACTGCGACATGGTAACAAGTTGAACTATGACTGTATTTTAGAGATGCCATTCCTCGACGCTTGTATAGCTGAGACCCTTAGATTGTACCCGATATTGGGGATCCTCACCAGGGAAGTGTTCGAGGACTACACATTCCCGGATGGGCTGAAGTTGGAGAAAGGCATGCGAGTTCACCTACCAGTCCACCACCTTCACCACGACCCTCGTTTGTACCCGGAGCCTGAGGTCTTTAAGCCAGAACGTTTCCTGGCTGAAGCTAAACATGGCATCAAGCCTTGTACTTACTTCCCGTTCGGAGAGGGACCGAGAACTTGCATGGGTAAGGTCCATACCTCAACTCCGTTACATAACATCACCGACATAAAAGCAAATCAAACAAATTATCATGCTGACTTCTGACAGGGCTTAGCTTTGCATTTAAGTGTCGGGATGGTCGCAAAGATAAGGACATTCCATAACTTTCAATAGTGTTATTACAATACAATAATTAATCTCTTGGGAAAATACAAAATATTATGTGATAACGATAGCTGCTTATCTACTACGAGTACTAATTACTCTGATAATATTTTGAAGGCTTTGGAATGTACATCCGATTGCAGGCAACCTTCCTGTAAATCCACTTGTAGAGGCATGTCTGGTTTCTATAATAAAGCACATTAATTTGTAGTCGTAATGTCGCTCTTAAATAAAGTCTAAAAATATCGATGCCTAACCTACAAGATTTTATCACAGCAGTATTTTTCTACGAATGAAAACATTGTTTACTCGCTTATGCCCTCAACTTTGTTCGCGTGGTAAGCAAATGTAAAAAAAAATGAAAATGAAATGGTAAAAAATGTTAAACAATAAAACCGGTCAAGTGCGAGTCGAAATCACACACGAAAGGTTCCGTACCATCGCACATGTACATAAAAGTTTCTTGTATGGAGCCTCATTTTATTTTTTATTTGTTGATATAACAAATAGGTTAGCATGGTATAGGCGTGTCATGGGGAGAGATAGATGTCATGTAACGAGAAGTGTGTTAGATATAAATGTGGACGGATACAAGGTTAGAGGTAGATTGAAGGAGAGATGGATGGATTGCGTAAAATATAACCAACTTATAACAGCAGATATGTAAGCTTTTCACCACATTAGTTCGAAAGATTTAATGACACGCCTAGAAGTAGTTATATATGTATATATGTATGTATTAGTCTACACTATAATTATAATAAAAAGAAAATATTGTTTTGCTTGTTTCATGTTTGTAACGAAAAGGCTACGAAACTACTGAACCGATTTAAAAAAATATTTTACTACTAAATAGCTACATTATTACATAATAACATAGGCTATAATTTATTTTCTAAAAAAATTGGAATCCTTACTTAAACTCCAATAATGTAACCCGAGGTGTAAAAAATTTACCTAAAAATCCTAATTTGTTAAATGCCCGAGCGAAGCCGGGGCGGGCTGCTAGTATTTAATAACTGTGATTACCAATTTGCAGGTATGAGGTTCGCCAAGATGCAAATGATGCCAGGATTCATCACCGTGCTGAAGAAGTATGACGTGGAGCTGGGTAAAGACACTCCCAAGACCCTGGACTTCGAGACCACCACTCTGGTGCTGCAGCCGACAAGTGCCCTGAACTTGAAGATGACTCCACGCAGTGGCTGGGAGAGCCGCACTTTTGCACGTTGATATTGACACACGTTGTCTGGAAGAGATTGCTTTTAGCGATAAGGCCACTCATTCAACTAAGTATTTGTAATTTTTACTACTACACATTTTATTGTAGACCCTATTTTCACTTTAGGACCCTGGGGTCCGGAGCTTTGCTTCTTTTCAAGGAGTTATCCAAGAAGCTGTTGGATGTGACCAATGACCAAAGGGCTGACGCTTACCTCGGACAAAGGATAAGTATAGCTATCCAACGAGGTAACGTCGCCTTTTGGGGACCTTACCTTCGGTCGGTGATCTGAGCTCTGTATCTTTAGTCAAATTTTTATCTTTAGGCGAACTTAGATATTAGAAAACTGAGCTCGTTTTCATTTTTTATTATTATACCGAGTACCTTAGTTTTTAATGTGATTATAGTTTGTCTTTGTAACTGTTTAATTACTATCAATTAAATCTAGTAGACTACAAGATATAATGTAATACTTGTGTAGATTAAAATGTTTATCTATATAATGTATCTACAAAATCGTATATTGTATTCGTAGGTATATTTCGGAATAATATTCATGAATGTATGATGTTATAGTCTGAAAACCATCGCTACTTATTATTGTTTGGATTTTTTTTGCCACACTACAATGCTGATTGGTTCGCGGGAAGGTTTTACGTAGGTTCGTTGTCTATTTTGTTTGTCTTTCTATATTTTCTTTTTTGTACCTAATTTTCAGTCCTTTTTCCACGTTTGTTTTGTGTGTCTAAATAAATGTTTATTTTTTATTTCATTCTTTCTATCTGGTTAAGTATAAAAACTATGTCACAGATAGTAAACTCGCAATTACCACACTCACCTTCTAACATAAAGTGTCGTTTGTTCCAAACTAGATACAAATGACCAATGACTAAATCTATCCAAAGTGCGTATTAGACAGTGTAATTCTTAATATCGCGGTAAATACCATATTGCAAAAACTAACAATAATTGTACTCATTAGTGGATGTTTTTTTGCCTATTACGATATTTATCTTCTGTGGTATGTAATCATAATCATTTATTTCTGCGAGTAGTATGGTAATAGTTACATAATAGTTCTGAAATAATTGTACTTATGTACTCAAGTAAGATCATTACATTACGTAGTACTTACATAGACCGATTTACTTTATCTTTCACGCTTGGTCGCGTTACGAACAGGTGTAAATGCAACGTAGATTTAAGACGTGTCCAAGTGATCCCAGTAATGTTAAGGAATAAAAAAAATGACTTTGACTTTGACTACGACATGCATGGTAACAAGGTTATAATAATAACAAATTAGTATAAAAAATATTCCGTTACAAATAACAAGTTATTACGTATTACAACTCATTTCAAATTTACGGATAAATTGATCGTAACAGGTTATTCTATTACAATTTATATTTTATTCAAGAAGGTACCTATAGTTATAGCATAATATACTTACTAAGGAAATCTACTGCCTAAAATAAAAACATAAACGTTTAAAACAGAAAAAGCAATTAAGTATTTAATCATCATCATTATCATCATCAGCCCACATCTACCCACTATGAAGGTATCTCAAAAATGGTTTTATTGCGGTCTTTTTTTATCCTTTTGAAGGTTTTACCGTTTCTTTCGGCTGATTGTTCATCGTATTGCTATTTGTCGAAAAGCGCCATACATTTTTTTACTGACAAAAAAAACGTTGTTATGGCATCCGTTGCCCGATTGTGAATATAGGAACCGGGCATAACGCAATACAAATATAACGAGGTGCGCAAAAAAATATAGGTATACATACTTTTGGTCAAGGACACAACAGGTTGCTAGTCTTTTCAATTCAAGAATGAATTTTCACACCACCTGCTCCAATTAGATGTTATGAAAATAAGTGACCCCATTTTCTGTTCATGTTGCTCCACAGTTTCAGGGCACGTCCCTCAACATCATGAAAAGCATCGGGATCCTCGATGTTGATATTTCTTCCGTGGTCACTTGGAAGATAAGGTGAAACTGGCATCCAAAAAGCTTGGTGTGCTCAATAGAGCGAAGCAGTAGGTACTTCACGTCGAGGCAAAGACTGTAACTTTATAAGTCGCAAGTCCGACATAATGGAGAACTGCTGTCATCTTTGGGCAGGAGCGCCTGGATACCAGCTAGGGTCTTTTGACTCGAAGCCATTTTTAATTTACTAACTAGGTACTCGTGCCTCTAGTTCTGTCAAACCAGTGTGGTGAAAGGATCTTTATACACGTTTCACGCATTTGACACATGCTTTCGAACTTTTTAGGACACGACATCTCACGATGTTTTCCTTGTCTTGAAAGTATTGGTGTAGCGCACATAAATCCGAGGAGAAATATTCATTGGTGAACGAATTTCATGATGTCGTTGGATTCGTCTGGATCGGTTGATTGAGATAGGATAGTAATATGATGTGAAGTGTTAAAAAAACAATACGACTGCTCATCCTACGCAATTGCAGGCGCGGTCCGAAGGGGGAGGGGGGTCACAGGGGTCATGACCCCCCCAAAATCCCCCCGTCAAATTGAAATTTATATTCTGCCCCTAGCCTCGATGCCAATACAAATAGAAGACTTCCATTTGTTTTATAATGTGTGCAATAAAGATGTGTATTGCGACATATCCTATTATTACATAATAGTTACCCCCCCCCAAATTTCAGGCTGCGACCGAGCCTGCGCAGTTGGGCTTCTGTTTGTTTAATTTAAATAGATAAACACTAATACTATAGATAGACATACATAGATAACGCACATAATTACGATAAATATAAGAAATTATTTTAAAGGATCTTCATTCACACATAGGTATTTTTAGATATTTCGATATTTTGGATTATTTAAATATTTCTGTATAATATGTTTTGGTACTTACCTGCATAAAAGTGTATGCGCGGGCAAATTTACGAGGTGGACAGACATAATATAGGTACCCACTGAAGGAAGTACACCATCCTACCTAGTTACCTACTACTTATAAATAACTTAATGTCTAGACTCAGTTGTGTGTACCTACATAAGCATATTATTATCGATCTCTATAAATACAGTTTCGTTTGGATGTTTCCGTTCAGTACATTATTAAACATCATTCGTAAACATGATTCTGGCAGTACTGTCGGTTGTTGCGTTGATTCTGTTTATCGTTTACTATCTCAGTATACAAAAATATGATTACTGGAAAAAGAAGAAAGTTCCCTTCGCAAAACCTGTGCCTTTCCTGGGAAATTATGGCGAGCTAATACTCCTAAAGAAATACATAGGAACAGTTGTTCAGAACCTCTGTAAGCAGTTCCCGGACGCTCCCTACTTCGGAGCGTTCTACGGCACAGAACCAGTGCTGATCGTCCAAGACCCTGAACTCATCAAGCAGGTGATGACAAAGGACTTTTACTTCTTCAGCGGACGAGAGGTATCCAAGTATGCGCTCAAGGAGGTATTCACAAGGAACATTTTCTTCGCGGGCGGGGATCGGTGGAAGGTGACCCGGCAGAATCTGACCCCACTTTTCTCATCCGCCAAGATGAAGAGCATGTTTTATTTAATAGAGAACTGCGCGCATGTCTATGAGACGATGCTCGACAAATATATGGAGAAGTCCAATGAGTTTGAAAGCAAGTCGATGGTGGCGAGGTACACGATCAGCGGTGTGTGCTCCTGTGCGTTCGGCATCGACACGCACACCATGGACAAACCAGAAAACAATCCATTTGCAGAGATCGCAAACACTGTATTCGAATGCACGTCATACCGAGGATTCAAAAACAATACCCGAGCTATTTGGCCAGCAATATTCTACGGGTTAGGCTTTAAGTCGTTCCCGATGAAGATAGATAAGTTTTTCTCAGATTTATTAGTAGGAATATTCGAAGGCCGAGGATACAAGCCCTCATCAAGAAAGGATTTTGTAGATCTGATCCTGAATTTCAAGGAAAATAAGTATATCACTGGAGATTCTTTATCTAATATGAAGACTGGGGAGGGTAAGAAGGTGGATATAGAAGTGGACAATGCATTTCTCGTGGCTCAATGCTTGACGTTCTTCGCGGCTGGCTTCGAGACGACAGCAAGCACACTCAGCTATTTGCTGTACGAACTAGCCAAGAACCAGGAGGTACAGAAGAAAGCTCAAGAAGAAGTCGACGCATATCTAAAAAAGAACAACAATAAGATCATGTATGAGTGTGTGAAGGAGCTCCCATTCCTGGACGCTTGTATACACGAAGCGATGCGTTTGTATCCCGTTCTGGGTGTTCTTACTCGGGAGGTGGTGGAGGACTATACACTTCCCTCGGGCCTGCATTTGGAGAAGGGTGTCAGAGTGCATTTGCCCCTATATTCTCTCCATCACGACCCCGCCAACTTCCCCGATCCTGAGGAGTTCCGGCCAGAGCGGTTCTTACCAGAAAACAGAGAGAACATCAAGCCGTACACTTACATGCCTTTTGGGGAGGGACCGAGGGTTTGTATAGGTATGTATGATATGGATTATTACACTTCGAGTACCTACCCAAGTTTACCTTGCTTCATTACCTTCAGCTGAGTGCTTCAAGTGGAACAAAATGTTTACTGTAACTGCCTATTGTAGGTGAGGTGCCGTATTATGTTCACAAGAGCTAGAAATGGCTATCGTCAAATTAGTGTTACCTACTTTATTATTGCGAAAACGCGGTGCATACAAACATGAATAAACTTAAAAGTAAGTTCCACTAAGTTGCTGAAGTCATAAAATGTTTCTAAAAACTACACTTCATTTAGGAAGGTCGATGTCTATAAATAGTTTTGATGCTGGGGAGATCTTGTAGCAAAATAAACTAGCTGCCGCCTTGGATTTGTCCAAGGCTGCCGCTCACGGCTTCGCTCGCGTGGTACCCGGATAAAAAAGTAGCCTGGGATGTTTTTTTAGCACACGTGCAGTGTACTTAAACTTCAACCAAACTAGAGATACAATTTATGTAGATAAACAAACCGTCGCATATTTTTTTATAAATTGTATCTCCAGCTTGGCTGAAGTAAGTATAGGTACCTATATTCTAAGTTCCTATACCTAAATATTTTTATACGAGTAATTAGAAGTTAAAATATTTTTCATTTCAGGTAGTCGATTCGCAATGATGAAAATGCTGCCCGGCCTCATCACGATCATGAAGAAGTACCAACTGGAGCTTGCGCCTGGAACGCCTTCAAAGTTGGAGCTGGAATGTCGAACCATCGTCACACAGCCCGTCGGGGGGATCTACCTGAAGGCTAAAGTGAGGGAGGGGTGGGAACAAAGGATGCTAGCCAAAAGTCAATGAACACTTGAGAAATAATTTCTGCCACGAGTATCTCGAGCATATGTTGAAGAACAGCTGATAAAAGTAATAGATAACAAATACAGGGCTGTTTATGTCGCTCGATGAATGTACGAATAAGTATTTGCATTGCTATTTCAAAACTAAGTAGGTATTCTGATATGAAAACTAACGCAGCCTTACGCAGTATGAAAGTAAACGTTGCCGTTTCAGATCAGGGTATCAATTCTTGATATTTTTCAATTTCGTAGTCTTGAAAGTCATTCG
Organism: Scotopteryx bipunctaria; assembly: GCA_949320045.1. Lineage (NCBI taxonomy): Eukaryota > Metazoa > Arthropoda > Insecta > Lepidoptera > Geometridae > Scotopteryx > Scotopteryx bipunctaria. The sequence goes on along the minus strand of OX439461.1, from coordinate 7,621,102 downwards.
GTGACTTCATAATCAAAAATAAATAAAGAAATCATACTCGTAACTTGTAAAGTAGTGAAAAGTAGTCTTTCCAGCAAATACTAGAGTCATTTATTTCAGTGAAAATACATAATTAAGTAATTGTATTGTAATTTTTTGTTTAATGATTCGTACATAACATACCTAATTTAATTGTGACTTTCATCCTGTTATTTGTTATTGTATCTGGAATCTCGGCAGGTGGAATCTAGGTAGTCTAAGATAAAAATATGTTAAGTAAAAGTTGAGAAATATTTTTAACATCTTATACTTACATTGTTAACATATAAATATTATAGAGATAATAAATACATAATTAAATAAATAAATATTTGTTGACTGACATTTCACACAGTGCCATCTAACCCCAAACCAATCAAAGCTTATACTATGAGTACCAGATGGCTGATAGGATACATTATCGTAAAAGTCTACTAAGGGATAGGTATTATTATCTCCAACATGATGGACCATGGGCGATGGGCTGTCCCATGTTGTCCTGTCACCATATTCACCATATTAATCTAAGAAGTAAATCAGAAGTGACTGCAAGTTTTCTTATCTTGTGGCTCTGCCCACTCTTTTAGGGATACGAGCATGATAATTATGTACAGTCGTACCACAAATATTGTGCGCCTCGGCAAACTTCGTGCTTTTTATACAATATTTATACAATTAAATTGAAAAGCAAACTTTAAGGACATTGCTTTGATTTTTAGAGAGCAGTAGTGTCATAAATGAAAAGCGTATAATGGAAACCTGGTTTGCCTTTATGTACACCACGTGTAAGTCGTCTACAATAAAATGTACATTCAAATTGATTAAAAATTAATGATTAATATTCATGTTTATGGATGCCAACAAGTATTCCCAAGGAGGGTTGACGTCAGGCAGGCGGCCGGTCATAAAACACCTTAGCCAAAACTCTTACACCGTGATCCAAAGATCATGCTGTGCCGACCCCACATAGAGTGGAGAGAGGCAGGCAGGCAGGAAGATGATGATGATAGATGCCAACAAGCCAGGACAATCTATGATCGAGTAAAAATTGTATGCAGGTATACACAAGATTAATGTAATCTTTCCTACTGGAAAGAGAGTCACCCTTAAAGTGTCTACACCTGTTGTCATAACCTGATAAGGAACGGCCTAGTTTGTAACGATATGAGACAATTTTAAGGCATACGTATTAAACTGCGTCGATTCTTTCAATATGGTTTGCATAATATGGTGACCAAATAGGGCTACCATATTCAAGGACAGAACGAACCAGATTATTGAAGAAACGCAGCACACTGTCAGGTGTTTTGAAAAATTTGGTGATTTGTGATATGAATCCAAGCATCCAGGAGCTCTTGCCCACTACGTAGTCGCAGTAACTTTTAAAAGATAGCTCCTCATCAAAAATTATGCCCAGATCCCTGGCAATAGATTTACGGTCCAATAGTGCACCTAGTTCCTGCTATTGAGTAATCAAACATAATTTTACTAAGTAAACGAGGTGATAAAACATTTACCAATATTTAAAAACATGATATACGAGTGTGCAAATTAAGGATAACATCAAGATCACGTTATAGTTTTGCATAATCATTGACGCTGTTAACTTTAGTTAACACTTTAAGATCGTCAGCGTACAATAAGCATGGGTATTCAAACCTATCGGCTAGGTCATTAACGAACAGCACAAATAATAAAGGTCCCAAGTGCGATCTTTGTGGGACACCTGAAGAAATTGGCATTGCAGTCAAAGTATACCCTATACTTGCAACAAGTTGACTCCTATTATTAAGATAGGAGCAGATCCACTATATGAGACTGTGGATAGATAATCAGCTAATTTGAAGCACAAAATAGAGTGGTTAACTTTATCGAACATTTTGCGGAAATCGGTATAGATTGAGTCTACCTGAGACAAAAGCTTCGCAAAGAAAACTTTTATAGACCAAAAGATTGCTAATGGTAGATCTTTGCTTGACAAGCCCATGTTAATTGACTGAAATAAAAGGTTTGACGTGGGCGCATTATTTGGTCATAAACGAGCGACTCAAACAATTTGGCGAAACACGAAAGGATACTTATAGGATGGTAGTTTTCGCATTGTGTTTTATCACCCGATTTATGAACGGGGATAATGAAAGCCTTCTACCATTTAGTGGTGATATTGCCCATACTTAGTGATTTATTGTATAACAATGGTAATGGTGTAGACAGCTCTGGACCATAGTCTATAATACATGAGGGAGGAAGACCATCTAGCCCAGCCCCCTTGTGACGATCCAGTTGCTTAAATTTAGCAACAATGCTTTATTTCGTTATGGATGACATGACATCTTCACTTATATTGGCAGGTTGTGACATGATGACAACAGAATCATCTTATTCGTTAACAGAGCCAAAGTATTTTCCGAAGAGTTCGCCAATTCCTACATTGTCAGTGCACTGAACACCAATAGTTTCTTGTAACACTAATAGTTTCTTGAGGATATGAGTCACATTCACACTGTCAAAACAGATTGGTGGTAGTTTATAAAGATCTATCTCCTCGAAGATTGGTATTTTCCTTAGAAAACGCTGATGATGTTTTTCAAGTATTGCTGTATTTTTGCTTCCTTTTTGCGAATTATTTTTCTTTAGCCGGTAGTCACGGCCAAAAAGCAACGTGTTCCCTTAGAGATATAATAAAATTCCTAGCGAAACCGGTTACATAAACACGAATAAGTAATAAGAATTGTGCATGACTTGTATTTTGTTTTGCACTAAAGCTAAACATTCGTTTATTACAAAGTTACAGGTATGACAATGCAAAATATTTGTCAAAATTTTAAAAATCACTCCGTCCTGGTCAAGGTCAACAGGCCTGATATTATTGATATCTATAAATACAGTTTCGTTTGGATGTTACCGCTCAGTACAATATAGAATCATTATACGTAAACATGATTCTGGCAGTCCTGTCGGTGGTTGCGTTAATTTTGTTCGTCGTTTACTATCTCAGTATACAAAAATATGATTACTGGAAAAAGAAGAAAGTTCCCTTCGCAAAGCCTGTGCCTTTCCTGGGAAATTATGGCGAGCTAATACTCCTAAAGAAATACATAGGAACAGTTGTTCAGAACCTCTGTAAGCAGTTTCCAGACGCACCCTACTTCGGAGCGTTCTACGGCACAGAACCAGTGCTGATCGTCCAAGACCCTGAACTCATCAAGCTGGTGATGATAAAGGACTTTTACTTCTTCAGCGGACGAGAGGTATCCAAGTATGCGCTCAAGGAGGTATTCACAAGGAACATTTTCTTCGCGGGCGGGGATCGGTGGAAGGTGACCCGGCAGAATCTGACCCCAATTTTCTCATCCGCCAAGATGAAGAGCATGTTTTATTTAATAGAGAACTGCGCGCATGTCTATGAGACGATGCTCGACAAATATATGGAGAAGTCCAATGAGTTTGAAAGCAAGTCGATGATGGCGAGGTACACGATCAGCGGTGTGTGCTCCTGTGGGTTCGGCATCGACACGCACACCATGGACAAACCAGAAAACAATCCATTTGCAGAAATCGCAAACACTGTATTCGAATGCACGTCATACCGAGGATTCAAAAACAATACCCGAGCTATTTGGCCAGCAATATTCTACGGGTTAGGCTTTAAGTCGTTCCCGATGAAGATAGATAAGTTTTTCTCAGATTTATTAGTAGGAATATTCGAAGGCCGAGGATATAAGCCCTCGTCAAGAAAGGATTTTGTGGATCTGATCCTGAATTTCAAGGAAAATAAGTACATCACTGGAGATTCTTTATCTAATATGAAGACTGGGGAGGGTAAGAAGGTGGATATAGAAGTGGACAATGCATTTCTCGTGGCTCAATGCTTGACGTTCTTCGCGGCTGGCTTCGAGACGACATCAAGCACACTCAGCTATTTGCTGTACGAACTAGCCAAGAACCAGGAGGTACAGAAGAAAGCTCAAGAAGAAGTCGACGCATATCTAAAAAAGAACAACAATAAGATCATGTATGAGTGTGTGAAGGAGCTCCCATTCCTGGACGCTTGTATACACGAAGTGATGCGTTTGTATCCCGTTCTGGGTGTTCTTACTCGGGAGGTGGTGGAGGACTATACACTTCCCTCGGGCCTGCATCTGGAGAAGGGAGTGAGAGTGCATTTGCCCCTATATTCTCTCCATCGCGACCCCGCCAACTTCCCCGATCCTGAGGAGTTCCGGCCAGAGCGGTTCTTACCAGAAAACAGAGAGAACATCAAGCCGTACACTTACATGCCTTTTGGGGAGGGACCGAGGGTTTGTATAGGTATGTATGATATGGATTATTACACTTCGAGTACCTACCCAAGTTTACCTTGCTTCATTACCTTCAGCTGACTTCTTCAAGTGGAACAAAATGTTTACTGTAACTGCCTATTGTAGGTGAGGTGCCGTATTATGTTCACAAAAGCTAGAAATGGCTATAGCCATTTCTATGCCATATCTATAGCCAGTCGTCAAATTAGTGTTACCTACTTTATTATTGGGAAAACGCGGTGCATACAAACATTAATAAACATAAGAATAACTTCCACTAAGTTGCTAAGGTCATAAAATGTTTCTAAAAACTACAATTGATTTAGGAAAGTCGATGTCTATAAATAGTTTTGATGCTGGGGAGATCTTGTAGCAAAATAAACTAGCTGCCGTAGTAGAGATACAATTTATGTAGGTAAACAAACCGTCGCATATTTTTTTATAAATTGCATCTCCAGCTTGGCTGAAGTAAGTATAGGTACCTATATTCCAAGTTTCAGTCTGATCCGTTCAGCAGTTACGGCGTGATTGAGACACATTCAGATGAACATCCTCACAAATCTTTTTATACAAGTAATTAGAAGTCAAAATATTTTTCTTTTCAGGTAGTCGATTCGCAATGATGACGATGCTGCCCGGCCTCATCACGATCATGAAGAAGTACCAACTGGAGCTTGCGCCTGGAACGCCTTCGAAGTTGGAGCTGGAATGTCGAACCATCGTCACACAGCCCGTCGGGGGGATCTACCTGAAGGCTAAAGTGAGGGAGGGGTGGGAACAAAGGATGCTAGCCAAAAGTCAATGACCTCTTGAGAGAATAATTTCTACAACTAATACAGGGCTATTTATGGCGCTGGATGTACGAATAAGTATCAAAGTAATAAACTTTGTATTGCTATGAAAACTAACGCAACCTTACGCAGTATGAAAGTAAACGTTGCCGTTTCAGATCAGGGTATCAATGATTGATTTTTTTTTCAATTTCGTAATCACGCAAGTCATCTTCACCCTGTTATTTGTAATTGTGTCTGGAATCTTGGTAGGTGGTCTAAGATAAAAAATGCTAAGAAAAAGATAAAGTTAATACTTAATTCAGTGTAGATAGCCCGTTTGTTTCTTTAATTGTATTTTGTAAATTATATTATGCATTAGTTGTAAGTTTCTTTCTGTTAATAAAGATAAGTATTCGTTATAACATTTTATTGTACCTACATAAACTTACATTTTGTAAAAATATAAATAAATATAAAGGCAATAAATACATACTTATCTACATAAATAAATAAATGTCTGCTATCATTTTATTTACACAGTGGCACTGTGTGAAATCTAGCCCCAAATTAAGCAAGCTTTGAAGTCGTCTTAAATACCTATAATATTTTTATTACTTTGGGCTAGGTAACTAAAGCGTAATCTTCTTGAAATTTGTTGGTCATTGATTCAACCACTGTACATCCAAATATATTTAATATAGTTAACAGAGCCAAAGTATTTTCCGAAGAGTTCGGCAATTCCTACATTGTCAGTGCACTGAACACCAATAGTTTCTTGTAAAACTAACAGTTTCTTGAGGATATGAGTCACATCCAAACTGTCAAAACAGATTGGTGGTAGTTTATAAAGATCTCTCCCCACGAAGATTAGTATTTTCCTTAGAAAACGCTAATGATGTTCTGCAAGTCTTGCTGTATTTTTGCTTCCTTTTTGCGAATTATTTTTCTTTTGTCGGTAGTCACAGCCGAAAAGTAACGTTTTGCCTTAGAGATATAATAAAATTCTCAGCGAAACCGGTTACACAAACACGAATCTTATATTATAAGAATCTTTGTCCTGACTGACTGACTGACTGACTGACTGACAGACAACGCACAGCCTAAACCGCTGGACGTAGAGACTTGAAATTTTCAGTGTAGGTAAACCTTGGTACGTAGGGGTGTACTAAGAAGGGATTTTTCTAAATTCAACCTCTAAAGGGGTGAAAAGGGATGAAAACCTGGAATCAATTTTTGGTCTAAAACTGCACATAACCTATATCAAATTAAAGTGCCAATTTTTCTCATTTAGTTGATGTCATAATTACCTGTAAATTCTTTATTTTTGGCATGTTTTTCATGAAAAATAGAATACTTTTATTTTGACATATGACAGCGATGATACCAAAGATTAGTAATAGATGATACAAAACATATGGAAAAGGAACTGTCAATGTCAAAGTACCTGTGAAAGGAAGCATAAATTATTACTGGTCTAATAAGTTTCCAATCTTGATTATTCATGGAGTTCTGACGTAATTCTACGTCTGATAACTAGATGTCGCTGCTAATTCTGATCAAATTTTGACGCGCTATCGTTGCGTTTTGAAAAGTTTACCTTAACTCTCTTTACTAAATTCACCGAAATTTCTTAATTTTTGATTTAGGTATGTTTGTTACTCTTACACGCAAAAACTACGGAATATACTTACATACCCTATTATTCATATTCGTTCGCTAAAGTTAGCCATTGCTTAAAGTTAGCCCTGTCACTGTTTGTCATTATGAAATGGTAAGAGATGGCAATACTTTAGTCATCGTTTAGCGTGCACTATATTATAATGAATAATGAGGATAGTAGGTACCTACGTGTGCTGGAATGGGACATAGGGTACTTTTTATCTGGGTACCGCGTGAGCGAAGCCGCGGGCGGCTGCTAGTAAGTAATAAGAATTGTCCATAACTTGTATTTTGTTTTGCATTAAAGCTAAACATTCGTTTATCACAATGTTACAGGCATGACACTGCAAAATATTTGTCAAAATTTTTAAAATCACAAAAACCGTCCCGGTCAAGGTCAACGGGCCTGATATTATTGATCTCTATAAATACAGTTTCGTTTGGATGTTTCCGCTCAGTACAATATAGAATCATTGTTCGTAAACATGATTCTGGCAGTCCTGTCGGTTGTTGCGTTAATTTTGTTCGTCGTTTACTATCTCAGTATACTAAAATACGATTACTGGAAAAAGAAGAAAGTTCCCTTTGCAAAGCCTGTGCCTTTCCTGGGAAATTATGGCGAGCTAATACTCCTAAAGAAATACATAGGAACAGTTGTTCAGAACCTCTGTAAGCAGTTCCCAAACGCTCCCTACTTCGGAGCGTTCTACGGCACAGAACCAGTGCTGATCGTTCAAGACCCTCAACTCATAAAGCAGGTGATGACAAAGGACTTTTACTACTTCAGCGGACGAGAGGTATCCAAGTATGCGCTCAAGGAGGTATTCACTAGAATCATTTTTTTCACGGGCGGGGATCAGTGGAAGGTGACCCGGCAGAATCTGACCCCACTTTTCTCATCCGCCAAGATGAAAAGTATGTTTTATTTAATAGAGAACTGCGCACATGTCTTTGAGACGATGCTCGACAAACACATGGAGAAGTCCAATGAGTTTGAAGCCAAGTTGATGATGGCGAGGTACACAATCAGCGGTGTGTGCTCCTGTGCGTTCGGCATCGACACGCACACCATGGACAAACCAGATAACAATCCATTTGCAGAGATCGCAAACACTGTATTCGAAAAAACGACATACCGAGGATTCAAAAACAATATCCGAGCTATTTGGCCAGCAATATTCTACGGGTTAGGTTTTAAGTCGTTCCCGGTGAAGATAGATCAGTTTTTCTCAGAATTATTAGTAGGAATATTCGAAGGGCGAGGATACAAGCCTTCGTGTAGAAAGGATTTTGTGGATCTGATCCTGAATTTCAAGGAAAATAAATACATAACTGGAGATTCTTTATCTAATATGAAGACTGGGGAGGGTAAGAAGGTGGATATAGAAGTGGACAATGCATTTCTCGTGGCTCAATGCTTGATGTTTTTCGCGGCTGGCTTCGAAACGACAGCAAGCGCACTCAGTTATTTGCTGTACGAACTAGCCAAGAACCAGGTGGCACAGAAGAAAGCTCAAGAAGAAGTCGATGCATATCTAAAAAAGAACAACAATAAGATCACGTATGAGTGTGTGAAGGAGCTCCCATTCCTGGACGCTTGTATACACGAAGCGATGCGTTTGTATCCCAGTCTGGGTGTTCTTACTCGGGAGGTGGTGGAGGACTATACACTACCCTCGGGCCTGCATTTGGAGAAGGGTGTCAGAGTGCATTTGCCCCTATATTCTCTCCATCACGACCCCGCCAACTTCCCCGATCCTGAGGAGTTCCGGCCAGAGCGGTTCTTACCAGAAAACAGAGAGAACATCAAGCCGTACACTTACATGCCTTTTGGGGAGGGACCGAGGGTTTGTATAGGTATGTATGATACGGATTAATCCTCTTCAAGCATCCAAGTTCACCTTGCGTCACTAGCTTCACCTGGGTGCTTCAAGTGAAAAAAAAATGTTCACTCTTAACTGCCTATTTATTAAGGTGCCATATTACCTTTACAAATAACATTCAGCTAGAAATAGCTATCGTCAAATTATTGTTTGCCTACTTTATTATTGCGAAGACGCGGAACATATTATGTACATACAAACATTAATAAACTTAAAAGTCACTTCCACTATGTTGCTGAAGTCATAAATGTCATAATGTTTCTAAAAACTAGACTTGATTTTAGAAGGTCGATGTCTATATATAGTTTTGATGCTGGGGAGCTCTTGTAGCGTAATGAACTAGCTGCCGCTCACAGCTTCGCTCGCGTGGTACCCGGATAAAAAGTAGCCTGTTGGGATGTTGTTCTAGCACACGTGCAATGTACTTAAACTTTAGTCAAACTGGAGGTACAATTTATGTAGGTAAAGAAACCGTCAAGTATTTTCATTATTACGATGAAATCACTCTAGTTTTAGGTAAATAAACCTCACGAAATAAATTTTCACACCTTAATTTAACTATACGTACGTACTACTTAAAAGTTCCATAAACATGTAATGAACAAATAAGTTTTAGGTTAAGTATGGGCGGTTTGTTTACATAAATTGTATCTCCAGTTTGGCTGAAGTCTGCTGAAGTATAGGTACCTATATTCTAAGTTTCAGTCTGATCCGTTTAGCCGTTATGGCGTGATTGAGGCACAAACAGATAAACATCCTCATAAATCTTTTTATACGAGTAATTTAGAAGTTAAAATATTTTTCTTATCAGGTAGTCGATTCGCAATGATGAAAATGCTGCCCGGCCTCATCACGATCATGAAGAAGTACCAACTGGAGCTTGCGCCTGGAACGCCTTCGAAGTTGGAGCTGGAATGTCGAACCATCGTCACACAGCCCGTCGGGGGGATCTACCTGAAGGCTAAAGTGAGGGAGGGGTGGGAACAAAGGATGCTAGCCAAAAGTCAATGACCTCTTGAGAGAATAATTTCTACTACTAATACAGGGCTATTTATGGCGCTGGATGTACGAATAAGTATCAAAGTAATAAACTTTGTATTGCTATGAAAACTAACGCAACCTTACGCAGTATGAAAGTAAACGTTGCCGTTTCAGATCAGGGTATCAATTCTTGATTTTTTTTCAATTTCGTAATCACGCAAGTCATCTTCACCCTGTTATTTGTAATTGTGTCTGAAATCTCGGTAGGTGGTCTAAGATAAACAATGTTAAGAAAAAGATAAAGTTAATACCTACTTAATTCATTATAGATGGCTATCTATAATGAATTAAGTTGTTTCTTTAATTGTATTTTGTAAATTATATTATGCATTAAATGTAAGTTTCTTTCTGTTAATAAAGATAAGTATTCATTATAACCTTAGGTGTTCTTGATTGATCGTTAAAGTTAAGCAACGAAATGCGCGGTCACAAATGGGGATGGGTGACCGCAAGTGGCATTATGAGCTAAACGCTTCCGTGCTTCGGAGAGCACGTTAAATTGTCGGTCCCGGCTTTTAAGTCGTTAAGCCATGACGGAGGCCTTTAGGCGATATAAAAACTCCGTCACTAGAGTTGGCCACTTAGCTCATACGATCATACATACATACATACATTATAACCTTTTATTGTACCTACTTATACTTAAATTGTAAAAATATAAATAAATATAGAGGCAATAAATACATAAATAAATAAATGTTTGTTGACACTTTACACCGTGGCACTGTGTGAAATCTAGCCGCAAAATAAGCAAAGCTTCGAAATCGTTTTAAAAATAATAAAGATTATATCTTTATTACTTTGGGCTAGGTAACAAAAGCGTAATCTTCTTGAAATTTGTTGGTCATTGATTTGACCGCTGTATATCCAAATATATTTATTTACTACTCTATAATAAGTAGATACCTATTATAAAAACATTGATAACTCTTGATCTCCAATATTGTTCTAAAGATAATGTGGTTAAGTAAATAGGACACAAAAGTAAAGATAAACAACTAACCAGTGGGCTCTTAATGGTGGTAAAAGATTTCATGGTCTGGCGGCCGAGTGCTCGACTGGGAAGCAAGAGGTTCGATTCCCGCTGCGGGAGAAATGTTTGCACGTTTTGATACCCAAGGCTATATTAATGTGGGGTTAGGTTAGGTTAGTATTGTGTCTTTTGGGTGTTATTTACTTCTTCATATTCATTTAATGTTTTCCTTTGACTGTCAAAATTAAATATCACACATCCTACTAATATTATAAACGCGAAAGTTTGTATGTATGGATGTTTGTTGCTCTTTCACGCCTAAACGGCTGAACGGATTTAATGAAACTTGGAATATACATACATTCATGTGCTGCATTAACATATTTTATAGGCTATTTTTTATCCGGGTACCACGGCAGCTAATCGTAGTTAAACAAAAAAATAATTAGTACACAAATGGTAAGTCAATGACAGTTCGAGGCAGAGTCATAGAATACCTAAGGTCACGCCACTGGAGCACCAGTGATTTACATACCATGTTGCTTTTAAAACCTATTTTCAAAGGTTTTCAACTTAAAATACCGTCGGTCCCCTTAAAATTTCGTCATGGAAGTATGCGAGATGCGTTTTGCTCGTTTACAATCTCGCGAGATTATAAACTAACGGTATTTACAATTATTACGGTAATTTTGCATACATAAATTTTGCACAATAGTTTCTAGTAGGTGCTACGAGAATGCTGAATTAATTCTGCACGATAAAAATACATGTTGCTTACCTTTTACCTATTAGTCCTCTTTTAGTAGAATATTTAGAACAATGTACGATGTAATGTGTCCGTGTTGAGCACTGGTGGTCTAATTAGTAGTGACCCCGCCTTCCGATCCGAAGGTCGTGGGTTCAAATATGGTCGTGTACCTATGGATTTTTCTGTCCGAAAAATTTATGTGCGCTATTAATACCAGTACCTACTCTCAAACGGTGAAGGAAAACATCGTGAGGAAACCCGCAGCTTAGTCGGCTCCGCACGTATTGACCATGTCTTTCTTGTGGACAAGGCCGACTAAGCTAAGAGGATGGAATAGGTGCTGGGCAAGCCTACTCCATCTTAATTCGTCCCGGGCATTACAGCGTCCGGTTAGTGAAGGTAAAAAGTAGCCTCCTGACGCTGTATAAATCATCTACTATAGATGGTAAAAGGCCTTTGTTGTACGGTGTTCTTTGTTGGAACAGAGTATATTATAATGACAGGTAAATAAAGCGCCTGCTAGTTTTAAATTAATAAGTCAGTCAGCCGGTCAGTTTGCCGGCTCGTAAGCAATACACGCGCCTGGCAGCACATGCCCGCAACCATCTATGTAGATTATTGGCTAGCTTATTACACCTTACAATTTATTAATAAACTAGCTGTTGCCCGCGACTTCGTGTGCATTTTATGATGTCAAAAAGTAGCCTATGTCCTTCTCCGATACAATCTGTGAAAAAGACGTGAAAAAGTAACAGACAGTACTCTCGCATTTATAATATTAAAAATTGTATGAGAATCTTATCTTTCAATCTTCAAAGTATAAAAAATCCTTAGGGGTTAGGTAACTGACTGAATAACTAAAGGCCTGTCCACACGGCGCACAAATTTTGGCGCATTGCCAGCCATACAGGCGCTGCGTCACCACAGCGTTGCTTTGACGCAGCAGCGACGCAGTTGTTGCGAGCATTCTGTAAAAACCTTCCTATCAACGTATAAATCAACTGAGCGCTGGCGCTCCGGCATCGTATATAGGTATATCGTTCCTTCGTCTTGGGGGCTCCAGTCAGTCGCGTGTGCATTGCGACGACGCAGTGCACCGCGTGTAAAGAAAGAAAGAAAATACATTTAATGGTTCATCACATAATTAAAAAAAAACTAAGTGAAGGTAAAAAAGTAAATGTGATGAACCAAAAGGCCTTGCCTCAGCATTATGTTGCTCAGCAAGAAGCTGATGCAACGCTGGTTTTCTGGCAGGACCTTTGGTGTGTACTAAGGCCTTTTATCATCAATAGGAGATGATTTATACAGCGTCAGGAGGCAGCTTTTTACCTTCACAAACGGGAAGCTGCGCTGTAGTGCCCGGGACGAATTAAGATGGAGTAGGCTTGCCCAGCACGTATTCCATCCTCTCAGCTCAGATTTAAGTGCGCCTCAAAAGCAATTTTCATGCACTTGGCACATGTTTTCGAACTTGTTAGGTTCTACAAAATATCCGGTTTCCTCATAATGTTTTCATTCACCGTTTGAGAGTACTGGTAGAGCGCGCATACATTCGAACAGAAATATCCATTGGTTCACGACCGGATTTGAACCCACGACCTTAGGATCGGAAGGCGGGACCGCTACCTCTTACTAGTGTTCTAATGGTATCGTAGAAGAATATAGAAATCAAGCATAAGTATGCACGCCAACACCAATATCTCCTATAAGCCAAAGTTATAATTACCTAAGTGCTGTTATTTTAAGATATTCCTAACGGAAAAACAACTTTCTAATGGAAAATCCCTCTAGAGGCAAAAATATCGAAAGTCTCATTATGAGGCCTCCATACAATCGCGTAGATTGATTTCGAATGGAATTGAAATAGACAGTGCTACGGTTTTCGGGTTTATAAAAGAAAGAGAGTAAATTGGTAATTACAAGGGAACTCCAAAATGATTAAAAAAACTGGTTTCGACAATTCAAAAAATAGATATTATCTACCTATCAAAGTTAAGCTCATGTAGAAAACTAAGGTAGAAAATATGGTAGAGTTCCTGAGATCTAGATCAAAACATGCGTAACATTCATTTTTAAGATTTAATCATGTTCTTTTTTTTCTCTCATTGTGTTTTCACTTTGAGGAACCAAAGAAAAAATGTTAAAATTTCATTGTTTTTTCTAAACACGTTTTTTTAGACAGAAAACGACAGAACCGATCGCCAAAATCGATTTAAATTTATATTATTTATAAATTTATTTAATATTTTAGCAAGTATTTGGAATCATTTGATTTAAATATGTTTATTTTATTTTAAACTAGCTGTCGCCTGCGGCTTCGCTCGCATTGTACCTGGATATAAAATGGTCTATATGTTAATCCAGCACATGTACTATGTATATTCCAAGTTTCATTCAAATCCGTTTAGGCGTGATTGAGGCACAAGGTAACTTACAACTTACATAGGTAACATATTTAACTCGAGCAAGGTTGACATGGCACAACTTATAATACCCAATGTCCTTATATAGTCCTGGAAACAATAATACCTTTTACAATACTAGTAAAATCACTAAGTAATTTTTTACAGTAATTGCTAGTGATAAATACCGCTCTATTAAAATGCACATAGCAGTCATCGCAGGAAATAGCAGTTTATAACTATTTTTATTGATCTCGACGTTATTTTACCCGACTACGAAGAAGGAGGGTGTGTCTGGGGTGTACGTAGGTATGTAGGTAGGTATGTATGGGTACATCCGTTCATTTGGCTGAATCTGTAGTCCGAATTTTGAATTTTGACAAATGAGATGTCGACGGATTTGTCTGAACGACGAGAGTGTCATGGTCTGTCATGGTGTTATATGAAATGTCAAAAAATCCAACATGGCAGCTAAATAAAAGAAGATATTTTCAATTTATTAGTTTGGAGGTTTGGCTGCCTCTGTAGCCGAAACGGCTGGACGGATTTTGACAACTGAGGTGTTTTTGGTTACGTCTAGATCTTTTTGACACTAAAGTGTAAAAAATCCAATATGACAGCTTTAAGGAGCCATTTCCAATTAACCTAAGATGGTACATGTATACCTACTCATCAGCATCATCATCATCATGTGCCTCAAAATAAAATATGGCAGACCTACTATGCTGCCTAAATTCTACGCCATCGGGTTTTTTGTTCTTTTAAATAATATCGAATTATTATAGAACTTACGTGACCAAACACTTTTTCGGAGCCAGTGTCCAAAAAACTAGTGACACGACTAGATAGATAGTGAGATATATCACATACTCGTATCTAGTAGTTACGTATCGATCGATCAGGGAGGAAGTACTTGCCAACTCGTTGCTAGCTCTTATTTTATGTATGCGGATCTTGTTTGTTAGTTGCTATGAGTACAAAGCTCGTAACGTAAACTTGCTTAGACGTTCTTGATTGATCGTTGAAGTTAAGCAACATTGTGCGCGGTCACAATCGGGATGGGAGACCGCAAGTGGCATTACGAGCTGAGCGCTTCCGTGCTTCGGAGGGCACGTTAAATTGTCGGCCCCGGCTTTTAAGTCGTTAAGCCATGACGGAGGCCTTTAGGCGGCCTAAAAACTCCGTCACAAGAGCTGGCCACTAGCTCATACGAGCTTACTTACTTAGTAGGTACAAAGCTTAAGCGATAGCCGCTTTCATAATGAGGAGAATAAATCAGTCGCCTCCTAAAGAGTGATATATTGATGACCTCTATCTATCTATGGCGGGCGAGTGCCCGGTTGAAAGTTCGATACCTGCTGCCTGGTCTGGGTGCTGTAATAAGTAATTTACAAATTTACTTATAGGTATAAGTACTCTATCAGCCATCTGGTTCCCATAATAAGGTACAAGCTTTGCTTAGTTTGGGGCTAGATGGTGCTGTGTGAAATGTCCAGCATTTATTCAATTTGACCAACTTCTGCTGTTCCGATTTCTTTCTTTCGATACAATGAAATGATTCTTTCAAGTAACTGAGTCAATTAGCATCAAAAATTTTCCCAACATCACCCATTTTCATGGCAAAATCGCGCTTGGTCAAAAAAAATAACTATGCCGACATTGTTTTTACACCTTTCCTGTATCTCTTCTGGTTTTGGATTTCCCCATACTGTCCCAGTTAAAAATAACACTGTAAAACTTGGTCGGCTTGAATACTTGCTGTCCTAGCTCAGGGTTCGGTTGATCGTGACATGTACCCTACCTACCTACCAATATCATGTTCTAAATATATAAAACTCTCGTTGCTGACTGACAATCAAAGCACAGCCTAGCCTAAACCACGTTACGATTACACCAAATCCTTTATCGGCGAAATCAAACGTATAGATCAAACTAAAAGAAGTGTGCGTACAATATCCTCACAATGAACATCGTCCGTTCGATTCCATCGACATTTTAATCAACCGTTTTGGAGTAATTGTACTGATCCAAGAAGCATAAAACTTGGAGGGTAAATATCCCTCATAGGTGTGGTGTAGAGGTTGCATTAAGGAAGGAATTTTAAATCAGGAAGCAGCATGAAAATTAAATTTGTCTGACAAAAATACTAAATGCAGACAAAGTCACGAGGCGTTCCTCTAGTATTTAGTACTATATTCTTCTGCTACTAGTCTACTAATGTGTATAGGTACCTACATTGTTGACAGACAAGGGTAACTAAGCAAGGTCATACAAATTGTCTTTCATCTAACATTGATTGATTGAGACAGTTTTGACATCGCCTTGAGGAGTAGAAAGGCGACCGAAAGTCCGAAAGCATGTCTCGAAGGATGGACACTTTGGACAATGCAAAAAATAGTGCCTACAGAGTCAACTTATTGTTACGGGAGTGAGTACGGGATTGGAAGGAAACGGCTGGTCTTCTGAGATGTCGTTTATAAATTGGACTGTTCAAAACGAAACTCACTGACGTAGAGTCCACGTACGTAGTCCATCTCAACGGACGTAGAGACCACGTAGTCCTCACAGAACTGACGTAGTCCTCTCACGGCACTTAATTCACTGCACTTGACTTCCACTTCACTTCACTTTTCATCTTCTTCCAAGCTTTCACTTTACTTTCACTTCACTTTTTTTCATTTTTCCAGTTCCTTCCAGTTCGCTGGACTTTACCAAAACTGCCGGCTGCTCGGCTCGTGTCGCCTTTTATTCGCTTCATTTCGATAGTCTTTTGTCTTTTCTGTTCTTCTTTTTTAGAGCTTCTTCCAAATATTTCAATTCATATTTGGAACATCCTTAAAACAATCAAATTTTCTAACAAAGCTTTTTAAAGCTACATCTGCCTGAGACAGTTTCGTCAAGGTTTCGTCATTCAAGACATAATAAAGTAGAACGCATTTTTTTGAATGGAAAAAAAATCTTCCAAGTTGTAGTATTATATAAGTACCTATGTAAGTACATTTACAAAAAAGTATATAAGTATCCTATCAGCCATCTGGTGCCCATAGTACAAGTTTTGCTTAGTTTGGGCTAGATAGCGCTGTGTGAAATGTCTATAAATAGGTATTTATTTATTGTTTATATAATTACTAGTTGGTAGGTATCCGTCACCTGTCACATTCAATCGAATCCTGAGCTAGGACATCTAGACTATTATTATTGAAGAGCTTAGCATTCCTAACGATAGGTGACATTGTTCCCAGACTCTTTATGCTTTAAAACTCAAAATGTTTTATTTATAAGAATCATTTTGGTTTTTCTCAGATTCCATCTTGCTATTTCGTGTAATAATTTAGCCGCGTGTATACGACATAGCGACTGCTGAATTGTAATTGATGAGAAATAAATCCAAGAACCTTGGACATCACGCTGATAATCGTCTCATAGAATTTTAAACTGACTACAGTGGCCTGATAAGAAATCACTAGATTTGGACTGTGCTGAATTTTTTGAATGAACTTTCGAGATTATAATTATTTTATTTATACAAGTCAAGTGTGTGGTTCAGAAAGGGTGATCTATGAAAGATCTGGTTCTTATTTGGCTCAACGGATCAGTATTGCCATTCAGCGTGGCAATGCGGCCTGCGTCTTGGGCACGCTTCAACCGTCTGATGAGCTGGATCAGGTGAGCTATCTATAGACCGTTTGCAACGGCCTTTAGCTAGCCCGACTGTTTCTTTTGTATTTTGAAAATTATATTTGTATTAGTTGTAAGTTTCGATAGTTTACATATTTTCTGTGAAAATATGTATTTTTCTTTAAATTAAATTAAATACAAAACTCAACAGTATTTTTGCATTATGTTTATGTGTGTCATTGCTATGTTAATTTATTTTATAGTACGCAATTTATTCAAACTCGCAAAAACTAAAGGAAGTTGTCAGTGAAAGTACATCTCATTCGACCTTCAATGATTGATTCTACGCGTCAGTGGTTAGATTGCTTAATAATTATTTGACAGAAATAGAAGATCCTTGACTTTGAGATATTTATTTACGAAGTACCTAATAGTGTAACTATTTCTTGCAAACCAGCGTGATGATAATATAAACCGGCGTTCGGCAACACGCGGCCCGCGGACGTCTTACTTGCAGCCCGTGAATGTTTTGTAAATATGACAGCTAACATACAAGATATAGCCTCCCAAATGCAACCTCAGATATCACAATGAAATTATATATTGGGCTTCTAGGGTTAATATCACAAGTGCGGCCCGCCTTTAGTTTATTGCCCTTGCTGCCCTTGCCTGCCAAAAGGTTGCCGACCGCTGATATAGACAACAGATGACACCAATGTGATGAGGATTAATGAGCCCTTCGTAGAGGCTCCTTCGGTGCTCTTGACGGATGTTTTCGAACTTTTAAGATCCTAATTACGATGTTTTCCTTCCGTTTGAGAATATTGGTATAGCGCACATCATTAGGGTTCCAAACCCGAAGGGTGCCAACCGGAGCCAACTAAGCCACCGCTGTCCGTCCGTCTGTCAGCATGTGGTATCTCGTGAACCGTAATAGGTAGTTGAAATTTTCACAGAGTGTGTATTTCTATTGCCGCTATAACAACAAATGAAGCCACCTCTATGGTCCTATCAGAAGCCTCGATAAGGTGCTCTTGGGTGCAGGTTGTGGGGTACAGAGGGCAGGAAAGCAAGTGTAGCATGTCTTGTGTAGGGGCTAGAACTCATACTGGACTTGGGATGGGTCAATTATGGCCCACTTGGCTAACTTGCTTTTGCAGCGACCAACTTGGGTACTCAGTCTGACCCAAGCCAGGCGCAGTCCGAAGGAGAGGGGGGGTCACAGGGAACATGACGCCCCCCCCGTATCCCGTACCCCGTAATCGTACACGTCAAATTGAAATATCTAAAAATTAATTTACAAAAAAGGAAAAAAGCAATTTTCTGGCCCTAGCCGCGATGCCAATAAAAATAGAAGGCTTCCATATGTTTTAAAATGTGTGTAATAAAATTGTTGTAATAAAATCTGATTTACTCGACATATTCTATTCTACTATTAGTGACCCCCTCCAACATTTCAGGCTGCGACCGCGCCTTACCCAAGCTTTAAGCGACTTCCAAATTGGCCACTGCAATTGATGACCAGGAACGAAGGAAGGCATTCAGCTAATAAAGTCCAGTGGAGGGGGTGTTTGCTCTTTTATGACGTAGACGAGTAACGATCCGTCATCCGTTGGCAAAATATAGGAATTGGGCATTATGTTGTAAAGAGTATAAATTGCATTATCAAAATTAATAACCTTGCTTGCAATAAATGATCTGTTATTCTACTTCCTACTGTTATAAAATCGAAAGTTGAAAATAGCATAACGATATGCATTTTTTTTATTGGTTATCATGCGAGCAAAATGAGTGGGTGGAAGCTATTGATAAAATATGCCAATGACGAATAAAGTTCGTAAATGAACTCATTGAAGTTCCCTGCTATACTTAGACAGGCCAGGAGGCCTATCTAATGCTAATTCTAATTAATGTTAGGGGAACAAAGATCTGCACTGACGTCCCGCGGTGGGGTGTATTGTGCATTATCCCCCCCCCCCCCTCCGCCTGTAACCCTCCCCCAGCCAGCCCAACTCCTTGAAGTACCGGAGGACTTTCCCCATTTATCACAGTCATGTCCCCTGAGACACCCCCCCCCCCGCCCCCCTCGGCCCACTACTGGCTCTTAGTAACTGAAAATTCAAGTTTCTAGCTTTATCCACAAGGAATTTACATTGGCACTAACTATTAGTATACAGAATATACCGTCATATTTCTAAACCTATAGGTACCTAGGTCAATAAAAATAACTACCTACGTAAAGCAATTTAAAATTATACTTAGCAGTTATTTTCTTTATTACCTACTGATACAATACAATTACTTCATAATAAAATAGTATTACTACAAATAAATCATTTATTAATATAGCCTCGAACAAAGGCGAAGTAGATTCACTAGATTTACTCCCTTCCGGTTGCGTTTCGTGACCGGTACAGCTGATTGTAGAACTCGGTGACATTGCGAATTTATATAGCTAGTTAGAGCACGCCCTTGGCTTTATATGATACTAGGTAATACTCGTGTCACGTTACTTCTAACCAGTGTGGTGAAGGAATTTAAATACGCCTCAAAGTCTCCTTCGTGCATTTGACACACGTTTTCGGACTTGTTAGGTTCTGCGGCATACCGGTTCCTCACGATATTTTCCTACCGTTTTAGAGCACCAGGCGCGGTCCGAAGGGGGGGGGGGGGGGGTCACAGGGGACATGACACCCCCCAAAATCGTACACGTTAAATTGAAAAATCTTCTAAAAATTGACAAAATATAAAAAAAGCAATTTTCTGCTCCTAGCCACAATGCCAATAAAATAGAAGGCTATATTTGTTTTATAATGTTTGCAATAAAATTGTGTATCCTACTAATATTATAAATGCGAAAGTTTGTAAGGATGTGAGAATGTAAGGATGTGTGGATGTGACGATGTATGTTTGTGCCTCAATCACGCCCAAACGGCTGAACCGATTTGAATAAAACTTGGAATATACATAATAAGCGAGCTGGAATAACATAAAGGCTACTTTTTATTCGGGTAAAACGCGAGTGAAGCCGCGGGCAGCAACTAGTTGTACAATAAAATCTGATTTACTCGATATATTCTATTATTAGTGATCCCCTCCAAAATTAGGCTGCGACCGCGCTTCTATAGCACACATTTTTCGAGCAGAAAGATCCATCGGTGCACAACCGGATTCAAACCCGCGACCATAGAATAACTAATAGTACTCTGCGATCTAATGTTGGAAGGCGCAGTCACTACCAGTGCTCTATTACAATTATTTTCGACAAGATTTCAATAATAGGTCCCTAATAATAATAATTATTATTATTAGATTTATATAATTATGATTTCAATAATAGGTCCCTAATAATAATAATAATTATTATTATTATTAGGAGCCTGTAGTGTCCCACTGGGGCAAAGGCCTCCCTTCCTTATCTCCAGTCATCCCTGTTTAGTGCCACTGTGGGCCAGTCCTTTAAGTAGGCATCAATTTCGTCCCTCCATCTTCGCCGTGGTCTGCCGCGAGGTCGTTTTCCGTTTGGAGGCGTCCACTCCGTGGTGGCTTTAATAAACAAAATATTATATTTCCCTAATAATTATCGCCTGTATTTTCCAACACCGTTGTAGCCTTGAAGCTTAGCCTTGAAGGTAGAAATAGGCGAGTGCAGCGGTAATTCCCGAAGCCCCTGAAGGCCATGCAATGGGAGCATTGTCCTCTCCTGTAGTCCTTTCTCAGCCACATTACTCCTTGGAGCCGAATAAAAAACAAAAGTGAATCGTTAAAAAAACATTCCTCAAAAGGCGCACAATATTTGTGGTACTACTGTACCTACATTATTATCACGCCCGTACTCCAAATGGGATGGGCAGAACCACAAGTACCTAATCATAAGAAACGTTGCAGCCACTAATGATTCAAAGTCCCAAGTTTATATAATGGTGAACGATAGTTGAAATAAACATTTAAATAATATTATTTAACTCGCAATATTACTTTATTCGGAAATACTTATCTACGTCAACGTTGACCCAATTCTGTAGGTACCTCAAACCCACACAGCCTTTACTAAAGTTATAGGTAGATAGATAGGTGTATAGATAAATTATAAATCGCTTTGAATAATCATTTAAAATACAGAATGCTTAGTTATCATAATCAAAATGCAAATTAGGCCTTGAATAGAGTTAAGATATTTGAAATGTTTTTAGTTTCGAGGAAAAAATCGTTTTCAATACGTTAGATTAGAAATATTTTTCACTCCTCTTGCTTAAAAAGTCCGTCATTTTAGCGTGCCTCTATCTAGGGCATGGATGCACAGACCGCGGCCCGCCGGTCGAATACTGGTGGCCCGCCGACAGCAAAAATAATACTCGTACATTCGAAAAATATTGAATTCTATTCCAGAATAAAACAAAAAAAATATATGTTCGAAAAGTAATTTGAATCTCGCGCGCGCTATTCAATTTAAATACATTATTATCAATTCTTTATTGTCTTTAATTACCTATACTTCTGGCGGCCCGCCATCAGTTCATGATTTGCCCGAGTGGCCCCTAGTCTTAATAAGCCTGTGCATCCCTGATCTAGGGGAAAGTTTTTTATTTTTATTTTTGCCTGTTACCAACGAGCCTACAAAAACGAAAAAGTCTTTATTCATAGGTACGAAGAATAATCATGAATATAGAGTCGACTTATTACTGTGTCACAAAAAAAACATTTTATTTTTGGAATAGAACTAAAAGCGGCGATCTCTTAGAGATACGGGCTTCATAATATGCATGTATAAACAAAGGCCTTTTACCATCTATAGTAGAGGATTTATACAGCGTCAGGAGGCAACTTTTACCTTCACAAACGGGACGCTGTAGTAGCCGGGACAAATTAAGATGGAGTAGGCTTGCCCAGCACCTATTCCATCGTCTCAGCTTAGTCGTTGTCCACAGAAAAGACATAGTCAATACGTGCGGAGCTAACTAAGCCGTGGGATTTCTTACGATGTTTTCCTTCACCGTTTATGAGTACTGGTATAGAGCACATAAATTTTTCGCACAGAAATATCCATTAGTACCTACACGACCGGATTTGAACAACCTTCGGAAGGCGGGGTCACTAGCAACTAGATAATTATCCAGTGTGTGCACCTATGTATAAATAAACAAACAAATACTTAACAAAATAAGCAAACACTCCTACAAGCAAAAATATACAAGTTCAAACTTTTTTCTGCAGTTTACCTTATGTAGCGATTGTCACGGAAGTAAAATCAATATTTCTTCCAGATATCGGTCCATTTCAGTTTAGCAACGATAATTGAGGCAGTCCGCCATATTAGTAGAGATATTGTAAACTACACCATGTTATGATCAATTAATAACAATGATCAAAGTATTTTAATGTAAGCCGCTTTAGGAAATGTAGAGCAGAAAATATCTATGGAGTAGCATAAGCTTAATTTTTTTGATTATTTAAAAAAGACACATTATAATTTGTATTGAAACTTTTTTTTCAAGGGATCGCATAACTTATTTAGATAGGTACTTACTTATATTACGAAACATATTTGTAGGATGGAGGAGTTGAACAGAAACTAAGATTTACCACCGTGTGTTTTATTTAACATGTTGTAAAAAAACTCTAAAACTAAAATAAGAATCAAAAATTACAATGACTTTCGCCTTGTTAAGTAGGTGGCCATAATCCTAAACTTTTCTTTCACTTATTCCCTCCATTTATCAACACCTTCAGTCAAAACGTTTCATTTCACGCAGACTTACCTCATCGATTTGAAACCTCACCTACATAATATTCAATGACTTTCTTTTGGTTTTAAACTGTATAACGTTTAACTTTACTTTTTTTATACTTCTGCAGATGGTTTTTTTTACTATACTACCAAGTCTCCCTTGTTTCCTAAACCTATGAGATGAGAAAGAACATCAACTTCAAAGATTAGAACCAAAAGTTCGACTCTATACCTCCAATGTCCAGACGGGCGGAGAACTAGTGGATCAGTCATTACATGACATTTCTACAATTAAACCTGACACTGAGTGAACCTTTTATGTTATAAATACACAACTTAAATAAATAGTTTTCTACTATTTTTATTCTGCAAATAAATATTTCTCTTCTGGACGAGTAAGGAAAAAACATGAAATGCGTCCAACTGCTTATCCTCCCAAGCATATCGTAAAAGTCGACCAAGGGATAGTACCCTCTCTTTCTGAAGGAGGGCAACACAAAACATAAAGCAATATGGTAGGGAGGGCGGCATTGCTTATGTTTTGACAGCTGTGTTGACGTTGATAAGTAGGTAAAATGGCTGCATTTCATTCGCGTAGAATCAAAATGTAAAATCACATTTTGATGAAGAAGAATGAAACTGTCAAATAGATAAGTGATAATGGCAGCTACGAATGTTACCATTGTAAAAAGTCTTCGCGTTTAAACATTTTTCTGTAAATAATTATGCTTCAAATTAGAGGTGGAATTGTTTTTCGAAATTCACTTATTTTTTTACCATTTATCTGTCTGTGTACATAGACCAGGCCTGCTATGAAACATTGAAACATCTTTTACCAGGGGTTAATTTTACACCACGTATAATGTTCAGTGTGGAGTTTGGTTTGGATGGAGATTGATGATTTACGTAAGGAAGTAGATACCTATAGTGTAATTTGCAGATGTTCTACATTGTAACAATAATTATACAAGTACCTACCTAAGCTAAAATATTTCAGTAATTTCAACTATTATATGAATAGACTAGTAGAACGCCCCGTGACTTTTCCCGAGTTGAATTTTATTTTAGAACCAACTTCATCTTCGACTTCTTCAACCCAGGAATTTCTTTCTCATTGTAACCTGTAAACCGATATTTATTTATAAATACTTTATTGAACAATGAAAATACAAGAGGAGGGCTTAATGCCTAGTCATTTTCTACCAGCCAACCAATGAGGTATAAGCAGTTGTTGGCGTGCGACATAAAAAAGTATTAAAATTACTTACGTCTTCTCCTTTCATCCTTCTAGGACGTTTACGTACATAGGTTCCTACATACATAAAATCGCGCCTGTTCCTCGTAGGGGTAGGCAGAGATCACGGATCTTCATTTGCTACGATCCTGACATAATTCTTTCGCTTCATTCACTCTCATTACCTATTGTTCTATTCTTCATGTACTCTTTAGTTATGGTTTATTTAAGCGATAGGTTAATAATAGTCAGTGAAGCTCTCGTGGCGTAGCTTGCTTAGACGTTCTTGATTGATCGTTAAAGTTAAGCAACGTGGTGCGCGGTCACAATTTGGATGGGTGACCGCAAGTGGCATTACGAGCTGAGCGCTTCCGTGCTTCGGAGGGCACGTTAAATTTTCGGTCCCGGCTTTTAAGTCGTCAAGCCATGACGCCTTTAGGCGGCTTAAAAAACTCCCGTCACAAGAGTTGTCCACTAGCTCATACGATACTACTACTTGTCAGTAAGTCAGTCAGTCAGTACAGTAAGAGTTTTATATATTTAGATTTAATTACACTCAGGTGCTATTAAGTACCTACTCGATACATAGTGTTCTGTCGACAATGACTTTGAATTATGAATATCGATCAGCCAATTATTTTCCTTGATGCAAATAACTTGACTGGAGTTTACAGGAAGTAGCTGGGTAAAGCTAGGTCTCAAGAAAAAAAACGGTCAAGTGTGAGTTTAATTCGTACACGAAGGGTTCCGTACCATCGTAAATGTACATAATTGTGGCGACCTCTGTGGCGTGGCGAGCGAGTGCTCGGAGACGCAGGAGGCGCGGCTACGATTCCCGCGGCGGGAGAAATGTTTGTATGTTCTGCAAATATTTCTTCCGGGTCTAGGTATTGTAATATTATGTATTTAAAAAAAATTACCTATATAAATATTCTATCAGCCATCTGGTGCCTATAGTACAAGCTTTGCTTAGTTTGGGGCTAGATGGTGCTGTGTGAAATGTCCACAAATATTTATTTTAGTAGGTATTTATTTAATGTCTCTTGTATGGGGCCCCCTTTTTATTTTATTTTAATTTCATTCAACTCTACCTATTACCTCTGGTTCATGAGATAAAGCCCTCTGATAGACGCTGATACACAAAAGTCTCAACAGTTCGGTCAACCGGACTAATAACCGAACTACTGTTAAGAGGCCGGCCGGACACTGGTTCGAAATAACTAGCGACACGACTAGTGGTAGGTAGTACTTGGAGGGCATATTCCTGTTATGGTGTAGGGGTGCACTAGGAAAGGAATTCTGAAAATTTCTGGAATTAACCCCCGAATACTCAAACGCATCTCAGAGTTTAGCACGTCTCAAGTGACGAGTTTTTGACAGATTTTCATCAAAAACTGTCAAAAGCCGTGACTTGAGACGTGCTCAACTCTGAGTCGCGTTTGAGTATACGGGGGTAAGAGTTCCTAGAACAAAAATTTATCAAAACCCATCAAGTCTCACTAAAATAATGAATCATTCAAGGCATTTCAATGAGAAACAGTCCAAGTTTCATTGATTACATTCTCAGAATGAAAATAATGGGATCTTACAGACGAATGTTTATTGTTCCTAGTTTTTTACGATCATTCCGTTGTAAAGTGATCTCTGAGACACGCACAGTTTGACTTTACGAGAAGCAAGGTATAATACCAGGGTAGCCATCATTTAAACTTGATAGGGCAGGGAGATTGCGTATCTCAGTTGACAACCCAAAGTGTGTACCTACCTACAACGATGAACTGTCAAAAGTGTAGTTTCGTATCGGCTATTGTTAGTTGTCAACACTGATATCAACACTCGCTGAAAGACACCATAACTGAATCTGACATTGGTTTTCGTATCCATAGTCACGTGATTGGCATTCTGTTGTCCTGCTAATTCATCATCAATGGTGCTACTACACAGACCGCGAATGATCTAATTAAATCGTAAGAATGGCCAGGCGAGGCTTTCAGTAGCTTTCAAGGCTGGTAGGGACGACATGCAAGTTTAGTTGCGACCGCAAGACACAGAGCGGCGCACGCGTACCGCTACAACCTATTTTGTTAACCATAGAGGTTGTATAGGTGTCGAGTTCGAATTTTGACATTGGCAGATTCGAAGCGAAAAAGTCCCGCGCGCTTTTGTTTTGGCGGGATAGGAAAACTGTGTTCCTGCATTTGGAGTTTTTACAAATAGAGGAAAATTGGTGAGTTGTTTTTTAACAAATATAATTTAACATATTTATTTTATGATTGTTCTGTAAACTAGTCGTTAAGCCATGACGGCCTAAAACTCAGTCACAAGAGTTGGCCACTAGCTCATACGAACTTACTTACTTTTTATATATGGAATAGATTTAGTTTCGCGGATATTTCGTTAGATACCTACCTAAGCGTTTTTGCTACGACATCGTTGCTACGACCTACGGGGCTACACGTTTTGATACTTGGTAGGAACTGGGTCATTTCCTTCTATCTTCTCTTCGATAAGTAATACAACTAAAATAACACAAAATTACCCACGCTACTTCGCTCGCGTAAATTTTGTCACCAAATTTTACACCTATATCTTGTAAAACTCTGAAACACGTGTCCAATGATTTTGTACTGTAAATTTCCCGACGAATTTTCAACTTAATCGCACAGTTCCATTAGAAAAATCCCATACAAACTTTAGAACTCCTTGCCCGGGGTAATTTTAGTAAAAAAGAATAAAAAATCGCGTTTTATTGTTTTAAGCCTTTGAGGCGGACTTTAAATCCTTTCACCACACTGGTTCGTAAGAACTAGTGACGCAACTAGAAACGCGTAGGTATTTTGTAGCATCATCAATAGATGGGTTAATATTCTAATCAGTTTTGAGTTGGCACGTAGTTCGCAAGGTCAAGGTTGAATTTTCCGAATAAATCGACCTTTTGGCTTAAACTTGAAAAATGCAGAAACATTTGCTTAGAATGTTAATCACCACAATGCCTACAAATATGTATTAAATCCGTTCGAATTTTTTTTTTTACAAATACGTGTTGTAAAACAATTTTTAAATAATTGCATATTGATAGATGATTTTTAACAGTGCTTAAGTTACCGTAGTACCACAAAAATTTGTGCGCCTCGGCAAACTTCGTGCTTTGTATGAAAACCGAATTTGTCCGATTATGCAACTAATACGTCAACTAATAATAGTGAACCAACCTTTTAAAAAAAACAAGTAGGTATCTTCATAATTCTTCTTCTCTGTCGTTTCACTCTTGTCAGAGCGATCGTGGTTACGTCGAGGCATCCACGTTGATGGTGGAGGTGGATACAGCTCTCCGCACGATCTCACGATCTTCATAATTATTGTAACGTATTTCAGAGGCTAGACGAAAATTGCTGAGGCGCACAATATTTGTGGTTGGTACTACTGTAAGTAAACATCGTCAGGAAAGCGGCCTGTTGTAAAACCTAAAAGTTAGATAGATACTTAAGTACCTACTTAATATTGTTTTGTATGCACGAAAGCAGCCTTTGAAGCACACTTTAAACCCTTTCACCACAATGGTTAAACTTACGAATGGTGTTTAACTATCGGTAGGGAAAAGGAAGATACATTTTATCCGTTCCTACTTCCAGACACTTCTATTTTTGCCTACTTTAACATTCCCATACTCACAGAATTGCACTCTACTGATTGATGATGATGATTATTCTTTTAAAAAAGCTAGTCTAAATGCAACAGCCTAAGTATTTATAAGGAGTAGTTCACGCTAGCGAAACGCAGGTCAATATCCGTATCAGCGACAATATGGACGGCATTATGCAAAGCAATCAATAATTTACAGACTGAAATTTATTTATCTGTAAAAAATTTATTCTGATAGATAACAAAAACTTTAATAAATCTAAATATATAAAACTCTACGTTACTCTACCGACTGACCGAGAATCCTAGAAACATATAAATTTGGGGGTATATTCCTCGTATAGGTATAAGAAGAATATATACTATTAAATCATGTTGGTTGTGATGCTCATGTTTCATGGGAGGGGTGCACTAAGAAAGAAATTCCCAAAATTCCACATCTGGACGATGATGGACGTTTGTGTAAAAAACTCAACGCAAACAAAGTCGCGAGGGGTTCTATTTGCAACAAATTTGTAAAATCTTAGTTTTCGTAATTTAATAAGCCAGGCGATGAAATAATATTTAATGGATCCAATTTAATGGAGATTAAAATAATTGGATAAGGTGAATATCATTAATCCATTCATAGGAGATAGACTCTTATAATCATTGTGATAAGGAGGTCTAGGTTACAATTAATTTCATGCCTATCTCGTTTAGATATTTTTCTTTATTAAACTAAGAATATTAAAATAATTAGCTTATCTCAGCTTTAATAATTAAAATATCCAATGATTATAAACCTTTTATAACGATGAATGCATAATTCTGCTTATTTTATTTAAGTGTTATCAATGCAAATCTCAATATGAATGTAACTAGAGTCAATTAGTATTTTATTTAAATTATCAATGAATATCAACTCGTGCAACCGCATAATAAATAGAATAAATACAATATGTCGGTCCGTCTGTCAGCGGCCTGTAAGTATCTGATGAACCGTAATAGGTAGAGAGAGTTAAAATTAAGAGCTCACAGAGTGTGTATTTCCATTGCCGCTATAACAAAAATAATAAAAATAAAACAAAAGGGGGTACCATACAAAAAGCATTTATTTAGGTACATTTACAATAGTACGGAACTCTTCGTGTCCAAATTCGACTCTCACTTGACTGGTTTTATGAACAATACAAAAAATAATTTATTCCTTAAAATCACGGGGATCATTTGAACAAGTCTTATCTTAATTTTAGGCATAGGTACCTACCTAAGTAGGTACTTGTCATCAGAGATTATTCTAAGTAACCATTTACCATTTCTTTTGTTTGCCATTCAGCTCAGTCCTGGTCCTATTTGTTCTTTTAGTTAGCATAACCAACGGATCATCACTAAAAAGATTAATTGAGTTGGCTTTTAGTAAGTTGTGTGCTGTGGTATGAAACCGACCAGTACCCTTTCACTGTTCTGCAGCTTGAAGTTCAAGGCCGTACATGCACGTTTGCATCTGAATTAACCTGACATAGCAGTGCGTAGATACTTTTATTGCATTTTAAATGCTTTTTTTTATAAGAATACAGCTCAAAAAATAAAACATCCGTTTTCGCACAATTAAAACCGACATACCTGCATAATTTATTAGTATGGTTCGACTATTCTAATAATAAGGAACATACTTAAAAAACCGGCCACCGGCCAAGTGTGATTCGAATTCGCACGCGAAGTGTTCCGTACCATCTATTGTATAAAAGAGGTTATTTTTTATTACATATTTGTTGTGAAAACTTCAACTCCCTGCATAATACGGTTCATGAGGTACAGCCTGCTGACAAACGGACGGATGGTCGGACAGCGAGGCTTACACCCTTCGGGTACGGAATCCAAAAAAATTTTCCAAGTCGCTGCCTATAATGCCTTTTCTACCAGAACACCAGAGAGCTAAACGATTATCTGATTGGACCGATTGTACCGGCAGCTCTTCCGTTTATAGTCTGTGCCTAAGGAATACACCCTAGAGTCATTAATGATGCCTTAAGGAACTATAACTTTAATTTTAGGAATGTTCCGTTCCTTATAGGTGTTTTATGCAAATAACTCAATGCACGTGACATTCATTGTTTTTAAAATATTAAATGCTAATTTTATGACTTTAAAATCTAAAAAAAGCTTTACGTTAAAATTTTATTACACACGGCAGTAATATTCTTATTCCGGTTCTAAGAATGATGCGACCGCGCATCTGTTTAACTAAAACAGTTGAGCAACTGTCAAAAAACAACAACAGATTAAATAGAGACAATTTCTTGACGCTTAAATATTACAGTCAATCGACAGTCCATATTATTTACCTACCTACATTTTACCATCCAAACCAAAATAAATAAATAAAGAAAAATATTTATATTGTTACCATTAGAATTTCATAATGCGTAGACATATTATAATTTGGTACCTACCTAATTAGTTTATTTAATGTATCTCTGTCTTGTAAGTTCTGGTTCTTTCCTCTAAGTTTTCAGAATAAAAAATTCAGAGTTGGATGACTAAGAACGAACTTGAAGATTAGTAGAATTTTATAGGCGATTGGAAAAATCTGGGTTCAAAATGAGCTAAAACGTATGACTAAGTTATTTGCACACCAAGGACCTTCGAAGCTTACAAATTCACTATACTGAGGTCACTCGGCGGTACCTGCATTGTCAATTTACCACGGAAATACTGCCTATTGATTTACTGGTATGTTAATATAAGCAGTTAACTTTTTTGGACTTGAACACACCCACATGTTTGGTACAAAATAGTTTTTTCTTCAAGGTTAATTTTATACAAAATAAATTGAAAAAAAAATAGGAACTGAGGGAGATTTTTTGACTTCTCTGTTTTTACAAGTCTATGGTCTGATTTTAGTATTAGTGCTCGTCTGTGACGCAAGATGCGCGGGTTCGATTGCCGCTGCGGGAGAAATAGTTTGCATGTTCTGCAAATATTTCTTGCGGGTCTGGTGTTGTGTTGTAGTGCCATGGTACTCGTTGTTTCTGAAACCACCACAAAGTTCTGGGGCAGAACAGAACCATAGATATAACTTTTCAAATTACCACTAATACAAATATAATTTACAAAATACAATAAACAGTCGGGCTATCTAAAGGCCATTGCAAACGGTCTATAGATAGCTCACCTGATCCAGCATATAACACGGTGGAAGTGTGCCCAAAACACTGACGCATTGCCACGCTAAATGGCCCGTTAGGCCTAATAAGGACCCAGATCTCTATTTAACTATTTGTAGTAGGTAGGTACATTGTGAATAAAACTTAAAACAATGATAAGTAGGTTACTTACTTACATAAATTGTATTTTAAGACTTATCAAACACGTCCAATCTTTCTATATGTATGAGCAACTACTTCTGTACCAGCTATTTTAAACTTTATTACGGAATTCATCATAACACGTCCAAAAATCACGACCTTTTAAGTTGTAACCTTGGTAAAATTCTATTTGATATCTTATTGATAATGAAGTAAAGACATAATGTTACGGTTGTTTCCCATAGGGGTAGGCAGATACCTACCACGGATTCGCTACGGCCCTGACATACTACTCTCGCTCGCTTCATTTGTTCTCATTCTTCATACATTCTCGTCGGTTTGGTATACTCTTGCTTGACCTGGCCTATCTCCAAAGCTTTGAAAATGAAACCGCGTGGTTCGGTATTTTTCATTTCGTCATTGCCATTGCTTATGCCATTTTGAAAAGGTCAAATTAAAAATTCTGACCAGCTAATTTTGAATTTGAAAATAATTTTTATATTTTTTAATATTTTATATAATAATAATTTGCATTATCACAGAGCGATCATACAAAATGATTCGTTATTAGGTTATAAATTACTCGTAATTCAGTAAGTAGGGTACCTAGGCATAGGTACTCAGCCTGTGGCCCACTTACCCCCGAATATTCAAACGCGACTCAAACGTGCTCAACTTTGAGATGCGATTGAGTATTCGGTCGGACGCGTCGCTAACTACGGAGGGAATTTCATAGAAATACATAGAAACCAGTAGTGTCGCTGCGACACGTCGTCTGCTGCTGCCTCATGTCGCCCACTGCGAACTCGTACCTTTAGAGTTATAAATTGATTGTCAATCAATTTAAATTTCGCGCCCATCGGAGAAACTGTGTGCTGAGTATTTAAAATACATAATTTTCACTCCTCTTGCTCAAAAAGTCCGTCATTGTAGCGTACCAGAGCGGAAATAAAATAGCATATTTGCCTCTAGGGTAAAAAATATTTTTTGTCTATTACCAATGAGCCTACAAAAAATAAAAAGTAGAATAATCATGAATCATGAACACAACTTATTACTTTTTCATAAAAAAAGATAACCATCTTATTTTTTGAAAATGGAACTAAAAGCAGCTGCATTATGTCGGCAAGTTGGGCTGTGGACTGATGAGTTGATGACGATGATAAAGTAGAACGCAATGAGATAAGGCCCGCTGAACCTAACAAATGACTAATTAATCATTGTGTACATAATGTTGCTAGTAAATACAATAATTATCTACTGCATCTGCATCGTGTCACGAACTTAGTTATTAAGAAGACAGAGTCTGCTCTAGGTCTAGGGAATAATCGCGTTTGAGTACCCTAATACTCGTAAATAAGAAAAAAACAAGTATGTCGGCTCCAGGTATCCAGATGTATTGTATATTGGAAAAAAAACACATTTAGGGAAAGGAAATACCTCCAGTGGAGAAAAACGCCCGGGAAAACCTGCCCTACGACATTTTATGCCCCCGAAAAAACCTTGAGTAGAACGCATCTAAAACAAAAAGCTCCGTAAATAGCCCTTTTCGTCCTTAAGTGATTTGTCTACTAACGCACATCCGAAATTCTAAATCCAGCCCTGTTATAAAAGACACAATCATAGCTATTTCATAACAATATTTGCAACGCCTTGTAGCGAGTCACGATACCAGTTCCCTGTTCGATAAATATAGCACTTTGCTCATAAATTGTACAGCCATGAAGGAAATAACAATTTTATCAACTGATACGAAAAAGTAAGTTCGTATGAGCTAGTAGCCAACTCTTGTGATGGAGTTTTAGGCCGCCTAAAGGCCTCCGTCATGGCTTAATGACTTAAAAGCCGAGACCGACAACTTAACGTGCCCTCCGAAGCACGGAAGCGCTCAGCTCGTAATGCCACTTGCGGTCATCTATCCGAATTGCGACCGCGCACAACGTTGCTTAACTTCAACGATGAATCAAGAACGTCTAACCCCCGAATACTCAAACGCGACTCAAAGTTGAGCACGTCTTAACTGACGGCTTTTTGACAGTTTCTGATGAAAATCTGTCAAAAAATCGTCATTTGAAACGTGCTCAACTTTGAAATGCGTTTGAGTATTCGGGGGTAAGACGTTTTACCAACAAGCTTCATATTTATTTTATTATTGTGTTATTTATCCTTAAATAACGTTTCTAACTCACGCTAAGTTTAATGTTTAGTTTCACAAGAGCTCTTAAAAAATCAAGATGACGTGTCATATTAGTTCTATAGATATTTAATACAAGTGCAAGGACTTGACAAGGTGAAGATTAAACTAGCCTCATAGCTCAATCGGTAGTAGATCTTACCTTCTACGCAGCAGGTAGTGGGTTATATTCCCACCCAGGATGAACAGAACATTTATTACTAAATACTAATCGTGTCACTAGTTCTTAACCAGTGTGGTGAAAGGATTTGAAGGTGCGTCTCAAAGGTGCACTTGGTACATGCCTATGAACTTATTATGTTCTAGGATTCTTCTAGATAACGAGTGTTATAAGTATAGCATATAACACTTTTTGACACTTAAATGTAAAAATAAACAATATGGTGTCTTTAAATGATAAAGAATTAAATTATTTAAGTTCCTTTTCTTATTTGTTCTATCGTATTGTTTGTCTCAGTCAGAAATCTCTAGCAATATTATTTCTCTGTGTTTAAAATAAATACTGCGTCTTTCAGTTGGCTTCTTCGATGACAATAGCTAGTAATAATTAGTAGATCATCTGCCGTAGTGGCACGTAGTACCTAACCGTGTCAAGGGCTCAGCCGGCCCTGACCTAGGAATCGTATAACTACCCATCACGCACTCAAATATCAGAATAGCATCATTCCTTATGATTATAACTGAAGGAATAATAAACATAATCATACTAATATTATAAAGATGAAAGTTTTTTTGTTTGTTTGTAACGAATAGGCTCCGAATCTATTGGACCGATTTCAAAAATTCTTTCACCAATAGAATGCTACATTATCAGGGACCAGTATAAGCTATAATATATTTTCAAAAAATTAGGGATCCGTAAGAAAATTGCAATATTGTAACCCAAGGTAGAAAACACAAAATAGTTTTTGGCGTGCGCTGCGAAAACTATTAATTATAGAACAAAATAATGTACTACACGCGTACGAAGTCACAGGCAACAGCTAGTTTGTATATACATTGTTTATGCAAGCTATTAAGTGGCTGAAGGCAAAAAGCTGGTGAATTAACGATAACTGCTTTCTTATTCCAAATTCTTTCTTTTCTTTCCTTGTCGTAAGTCTACTAAGAGATAGTAAGTATCCCTTCCAACATGATGCCCCATCTATATGGGCGATGGGCTAATCACCCGTCACAATGGTTCACCATATCCATCTTAGGACTAAATTAGAAGTGGCTGCATGTTTCCTTATGTTTTCTTGTGGCTCTGCCCACTCCATTAGGGATACAGGCGTGATATGTACCTATGTATGCCAAAAAAAGCTTAAAGAATTGTAATACTTGGGTTTATATGAATAAAACTACGTACTTATGATAATTTTTTAATGATAAACAGGTTGACGACTGCAATTTTTACTTAAAACCCTACTAAATCTGTCAAAAGTTGAACACGGCTTAGAAAAAATTGTAAACAGTTTTAGTTTTTATAAGCGTACCTATAAGAAGAGAACACTGGTGGTCTAGTTGATAGTGACCCCGCTTTCCGATCCGAAGGTCGTGGGTTCAAATCCGGTCGTGTACCAATGGATTTTTCTGTGCGAAAAAAAAATGTATGTGCGCTATACCAGTACTCTCAAACGGTGAAGGAAAACATCGTGAGGAAACCCGCGGCTTAGTCAGCTCCGCACGTATTGACCATGTCTTTCCTGTGGACAAGGCCGACTAATCTGAGAAGATGGAATAGGTGCTGGGCAAGCCTACTCCATCTTAATTCGTCCCGGGCACTACCAGCGTCCCGTTTGTGAAGGTAAAAGTTAACTCCTGACGCTGTATAAATCATCTACTATAGATGGTAAAAAGCCTTAGTAGTAGCACCTACAAAAAAGGCTTTAATTCTAACTTAACTCAAAATACTAAATTTACGATATTTTCGGTGTGCCAGAGCTAAATAACTCTTCGATAAATCTACTAGGCAAGTCAAGGGAATCTACATCACACAGGTTGTTTCACTTCGCATGCCCAATGTTTAGATTGTGACTAATTAGATTAGCAGTCTCAGTGGCTTTGTAGGTCACACAGCGTCCTGCGGTTACGCATATACGCACCAAATTACTTTGCGGCTTCATCTAAAAAGTTAGATCATCATCAAAATTTTCCTGCCCTTATCCCACTAGGTGGGGTCGGCACAACATGTTTTCCTCTTCCATCTTCTCCTATCACTCGTCATCTCAGTACTCACTCCTTTCATACGCATGTCCTCTTTCACACAATCCATCCATCTTTTCTTAGGCCTTCCTCTGCCTGTGTATCCATCCACATTCATAAAAAAAAAGTTAAAATAAAATAAAAATTATCTTCATCTAAAAAGTTAGATGAAGATCCAAATGTGCAAGATGTGACTGTGCCAGTAACTCTACCAAAACCTACTATAATACATATTAGTAATCCTGCTATTATTAATATATAGAATAAATCGAGCTGTTATAATAGGAGTATTTCTTCTGACGAACTCTTCTCCCACAAAAAAGGAAATTAAAAAAATATATATAAAGAAGGTTACGAATCGCTTTACTCAAAAAAGTTTCCATGGTTTCCCTACCCATTCTAAAAACATCACGTGAACACCAATATATACAAGGCTTTTGAATTTAGAATTTCGAAGGTAAAAGATTACATAATTGATACCGAATTAAAATTTTCTAAGGTTACTTTAAAGGCACGGCTTCATTCATAATCAGCGGAATATTTATGCAAAATCAATCATCACTTTATTACAAGATACCACAAAAACCACACTGTAATTTTCCTAATTAATTATGATGACAAAGGGAAATACCCAAACATGGAATTATCCTTATTCAATTCGAAAGGGGACTGATCGAAGGCCTTTGTATAGATGTAAAAACCAGTCAAGTGCGAGTCAAATTCGCACATGAAGGGTTCTGTACAATCGTACATGTACTTCCCTATGTATTTTAGCTACTGATCACCTGTCACTTTGGTTGACCATATCCATCCTGGGACTCTTGGATCAGGAGTGGTAGCAAACTTGTGGCTCTGTACCCGTTGGGGATACGGGCGTGATAATTTTTTTTTAGCCACAATTATGTTTCTTGTATGGGACTTTTTTTGTAATAGCGCCAATAGAATTACACTGTGAAAATGTCAACTCTCTACGGTTCATGAGATACAGCCCGCTGACAGACAGTCTGTCAGCTGGATGTCCCGCAGGCTCCAGGCGTGCTGACAGAGCGGCCGGCGGGCGTCCCCGATGCGCAGGTGTATGCGACGATGTCCGAGGTCCGCCACGTCACTGTCGTCATCGAGGCACTTGTCTCATGCAGACGCGGTCGCAGCCTGAAATGTTGGAGGGGGTCACTAATAATAGAATATGTAGAGTAAATCAGAATTTATTGCACAATACGCAATTTTATTGCACACATTATAAGACAAATAGAAGCCTTCTATTTTTATTGGCATCGCGGCTAGGGGCAGAAAATTGATTTTTAAATTTTTAAAAGATTTTTCAATTTGACGTGTACGATTTTGAGGGTGATCTTGTCCCCTGTGACCCCCCGCCCCCCTCCTTTGGACCGCGTCTCATGGGAGATCACAAACTTAAAATTCCCCGACGAAGTGCTCGGATATTATGACGGAATAGTATGTTCTGCTGTTCTGGACTTTGATCTTGTTATGATCATAATTTTCCACATTTTTACTTGCATTGGATTTGGACATTTACGCAAACAAACAATAAAAATAAATTTAAATAACAACAGATTGAAATTGGCACACGTTATCAGCTTATTATTATTATTAGGCATATTAAGGAAAATATATTGAAAGCACATTTTATGTAAGTGTACATAGGTATAGATAAAAGAATAAAAGAGCCTGACTGACTAATTCATAATCGCCGAGCCGAAACCGCTGAAGCTAGAAAGCTGAAATTTGGAAGGTAGCTTTTTTATATCAAAATCACCCATTAAGGCGGGATTTTTCGAAATGCAACCCCTTAAAGGTGTAAGAAGGTAAAAACGTTTGTATGGAACTTTTTAACGCGTGGTGCGATTTGCTTGAAACTCGGCTTGAATACTGTAAACGCAAATTAAATTGACACGTGTTTCAGGATTTTTCAAACCAACCTTTAAAAAGGGGTGAAATAGGTGTTAAAGTTTATATTGGAACTTTTTAAAGGGCAGTGCAATTGGCTTGAAACTCAGTTTGGATACTATAAACACAAAATAAATGGGCGGACAGGTGTTTCAGGGTTTTCAGGGTTCATTTCCTGCCGATTTGTCACAAAATTGTGGTTGTAAAAAGTCAGGATATGTTTGTATTAGGTTTTCGTTAACATTTTAGGTTAGGTTTTTGTTTACCTTTATTCTACATCGAACTTTGCTGGAGTACAGTGGCTAGCCAGTCACTTTATAGGTACAGCCAACACCGAGACCAATGAGCCACTTCCATTCACTCCAAGGTCATCTATAATTCGCTTACGATGACTATCATTTACTGGATCGGGATAAAAAAATCTAATTATCGACGTTGACAAAAAGTTGTACCTTAAATTGGCATAGCTTAAATGCTAGTAAACATTGTGTAGTGACTTAGTATTTTTTATTTTCATTTGATACAGGTGATATTCCTAATATCATTCATAGGTACTTTTTAAAGTGGGTTAA
This sequence comes from Scotopteryx bipunctaria, assembly GCA_949320045.1. Lineage (NCBI taxonomy): Eukaryota > Metazoa > Arthropoda > Insecta > Lepidoptera > Geometridae > Scotopteryx > Scotopteryx bipunctaria. Next base: position 7,582,934 of record OX439461.1, on the reverse strand, counting down.
AAAGGTGACTTTATAGGAATCTGCTGAATTGAATTGTACTATTTACGGCCAAATATACCTAAATATGCTGCTGAATTCAATTAAGTACAATTCATCTACAACTCGGACCATTTCACGAAAATTAGAAGTTTATTATTTCTTCATTCATTTTTCCTCGTTCACTAGAAATGAATGAGAAAAGAACTGGTCCACAGTGGCCCTAATACAGTAGTATTAGGGCCATTAGTAAATAGAAGTGTTACTAGTTCTTTCGAACCAGTGTGGTAAAAGGGTTTAAAGTGCGCCTCGAAGCCTTTCGTGCACTTGACTCACGTTTTGGAACTTTTCAGGTTCTGCGGTAGGTATGCCGGTTTCCTCACAATGTTTTCCTTCACCGTTTGAGAGTAGGTACCTACTGGTATAGCGCACGTAATTTTTTCTAACAGAAAAATCCATTTGTGCACGACTGGATTTGAACCAACGGCCTTAGGATCGAAAAGCGAGGTCGCTACCACTAGACCAACAGTGGCTCGAACAGGGATGACAGGCTCCTAATAATAATTTTAATTCATATTTCATATCTTAATTTTGTAAATACAAATAAAACTTTACATAAGTAATTTAATATTTCTTCCGGGACTTATCTCCTTGTACTTAGGCTTAAATAATTAAAAATAACAATTGTTTTAGTAGACACCTAAGTAATAAAATATTTATGTTATTTTAATCTTTTGTTTATCTACATCAAATTTACATTATATCTACTTCAGACAACCTGCTATAATATGTGGGTAGTAGGCATTTTTATCCATACCTACTTAGGTACCATGTCTGTTACCTTTTCACGCCTAAACTGCAGAACAGATTTTAATAAAATATGGCAAGGAGATACCTAGATTCTATCCCGGGACATAGGCTACTTTTTATCCTGTAAAACGATCCCAAAATGGAAAAAGGATGTCAAAGGATAACCAGTATGACAAGAAAGTTAATTTGACATTTATATAATTTTGATAATTGTCATTCATATCAATCGGGTCGTCAGCAGCTCTCTTTTTCTTCCAGGGTAAGGGCCTCTAGCTGGACCGATGTCATGATTTTTTATTTGTTGGATTTGTCTCCGCCTCGAATAGCAGAATAACTAACTACCTAATAAAACATTTGAAAATTTATTTTGCATTATTAATTTCTAAGGCGGTACGAAGTTCGCGGGGTCAGCTAGTTTTATATAAATTCGCATCAAAATTTGCAATAAAAAATACAATAGGTTTATTGTATTTAATGGTCAAACCATTATGACCCAAAAAAACACAATTTCAACACAGATATTGTCAATGACATTTCATAGAAAAATCATTGGTACCTACAAATTGTCAATAGGTGACAGTGACCGCTTACCACCAAGGTAGATAAAAAAAAACCTACAAAAAAAATACCACTTTTGTTCCGACGTAGTAAAGAATAGTTGAAAATAATTGAAGCATCCCAAATGGCCTAGAAGTGGTACCAAGGTCTCAACTATTAGCCCGTTGGGTAAATACAATAGGATCGGTTACGACCATGGAAGGTTGAAAAAAATATTGTAATACGCAAGAAAAACAATGTTGCATTTGTAGATTTTGCATACAAGTTTTAATAGGAATATTTTAAGGACTAATTGAGTAATTTAATAAGTGTTGCAAATGTTAATAACTAAAATATGCTAGTTCTAATACATCGAAGGTCTACATCAGTCATTTAACGGGTGTAATTGTTGTGGCATGAGTAAGCGAAGGCTAGCGAATGGGAATTGCCGATGGACAACGATCTTCGCTTGTTTCTTTGATGTTTCAGAACAGAACAGAAGCAGGTAACGTTTAGTTTGGAATCTTACTTATATTATAAATGCGAAAGTTTGTGAGTTTGGATGTTTGTGCCTCAATCACGCCTGAACGGCTGAACGGATTTGAATGAAACTTGGAATATACATAGTACATGTACTGGATTAACATATAGGCTATTTTTTATCCGGGTACTAAGCGAGCGAAGCCGCGGGCGGCAGCTAGTAAATTATAAGTATGTATTAAAACAGAAGTATTATATAGCCAACTGGTGCCCATTGTACAAATTTTGCTTAATTTGGGGCTAGATGGCGCTGTCAAATGTTCACATATATTTATTTATTTAATTTAATTAGAAAACATTTATTTTATTACCAAAAACACACTGAGGATTCTTACAAATAGAGGATAACAGAAGATGCCGTTGTGAGGGTAGTCCTTTGCAATGGCAGGGCGATATATGATAGAGCGCTAGTCTGTCGTAATCTGTAATATAGGTACTGTTTTGGCGTATCACTTTACAAAACACTAGCTGCCGCACGCGGCTTCGCTCACATGGTACCCGGATGATAAAAAATAGCCTATTATGTTAATCCAGCAAGTGTACTATGTATATTTCAAGTTACATTCAAATCCGTTCAGCCGTTTAGTAGGCGTGATTGAGGCACAAACGTACAAACACCCTCACAAACTTTCACATTTATAATATAGTAGGATTGATTCGTTCACGTTCGCTTGGTAATACCTACCCAGCTTTATGTGTGTGGTGAACACCTAGCCCTAGCCAATCATGAGTAGGTAGGTAGGTACCTTATTACCAGATCATTAATACGCCTCCATCATCGACATTATATAAACCATGGATTTAATCGAGACGCGGAAGTATTTTACTGACGATTGATGCTTGACCGGTTTGCAAAAAGTTTACGGTGGACTGACGTCAAGTTCAAGGCTGCGGCCAGCATGAACCTACACTATACAGGCTAGGGTAATATTTTCCATCATTGAGAGCAGCTACCATTTCTTTTGTGGTTAGAAGGTTTTGTTTTCAGGAAACTAAAAAGTTCTTGTGAAAAGTGATGGGAAATAGCGTTGAATGAGACTGACTTACTTTTTTCGAAAAATGTCGTTTTCAAGCCTTTTTCGATCTTTTTAAACAATCCAAAATACAATTGTTTTTTTCTTCAAAATAACTCATAGTTTCCTAAGAAAAAAAACCTTCTAACTACAAAAGGAAAGGTAGCCTTCAATGAGGTAAAATTTTGACCCACCCTGTACCTATAAAAGTGACAGTCATTGATGGCTTACTACTACTACTACTACAAATACTACTGTACACGTTTTACTAGTTTTGAATGGTAAAAGGATTAAAGTCGGCCTCTAAGAAGATCCTTTCGTGCATTTGACATCTTCGAACTTTTCAGGCATTTACACCATGCCGATTTCATTCCTCACAATTTTCCTTAACCGTCCTAGACTATGCTGGTATAGCGCACATCTATACTAATATTATAAAGAGGAAAGATTTTTTTGTTTTTTTGTTTGTAACGAATAAGCTCCGAAACTACTGGACCGATTTCAAAAATTCTTTCACCAATAGAAAGCTGCAATATCAGGGTCCAGTATAGGCTATAATAAATTTTCAAAAAAATTAGGGATCCGTAAGAAAATTGCAATATTGTAACACAAGGTAGAAAACCCAAAATAGTTTTTGGCGTGCGCTGTGAAAACTATTGATTATAGAACAAGGTAATGTACTACACGCGTACGAAGTCGCGGGCAGCAGCTAGTATTTAATAAAATACCTAATGCCCTGATGTAATTAATGTAAATGCTTGATGTAACTTAAATCTCTACCGATATTTTTGCTTGATTTGTATGCTTGAGCCTTCTCATTTATTAGTCGTAATCAGTAGTAACTAGTAGGTTAATAGCTTACTGGAATTCCCACGCATACTTCGTGTCACAGTATCTTAACTTTTGCATCTATCTGTTTGATGTGATTCTGGTTCCTTCAGACACTGGACAAAGGCCTTATTTTCGAGAAATAGACATAATGTCGTTAAAACTGACAAAATATCCTACTATTTTAGCAGATTTTCGTTTTTATTCGTGGCATTTTAATTGGCCGTAATGGAACGGCTTTTTTACATATAATTATGGGAACGTTTACGTTTTCACAATGAAATGTTGTATCTTTCAGATTTTTTAAATTAGAAGCTTGCTTAGCTTGTCTTTGAGCGTGGTGATTTTGGGACTTTCTGTGGTCAAGACTCAAACAAGTTCACGACAAATGATTTAGGTAAATTATTATGATTTACTTCTCTGGTGGACTGGGAGTAAAGAAAAAACATAGAATGCGTCCAGCTGCTTCTTTCCCCGAGCATGTCGTAAAAATCGACTAAGGTATATCCTCCCCAACATGATGGACCATCTATAATGGGCGATGGGCTGATCACCTACCTTGGGACTCTTGAATCAGGAGTGGCTGCAAGTTTTCTTATGATTACTTATGGTTTTGCCCACCCAATTTGGGATACAGTCGTGATAATTATATACCTATGTAGATTTATTTATCAAATTGTAGCTTAGGTCATTATAAATCTTAAAAGTACTTAGGTATTAGTAAATATTTGGGTCACAATAATGAATGAATATAAAGTCTAGACACCATCACCTTCTCGCGGACAATAGCACGCGACACGCAACGTCAGATGCATTCATTCACAATGACATCTCACTGACAACTGGGTCATTGTTGTTTTTTATCACCGAAATGAGTTTGATGGACATGCGGCTTTATTATTGTTGTAATCCTTTGTAATCTGTTTAAACGGTGCAGAATGTTATGTCAGTTGAAGGCTGAAATTACATGTTATTTTCATTTATAGAAGAAGCTAATAGATATGACCAATGACCAAAGGGCTGGCGCTTACCTCGGACAAAAGATAAGTATAGCTATCCAACGAGGTAACGTCGCCAGTCTTTTGGGGACCTTACCTGCGGTCGGTGATCTGAGCTCTGTTTTCTATCTGTAGGCGAACTCAGATAAAAAACTGAGCTCATTTTTATTTCTTATTATTATTATACTGATTACCTTAAAGTTTTTAATGTTATTATAATTTGTCTTTGTAGCATAAAATAAATTAGATTATCAATACAATTGTAATTTATAGAAAACTTTATTTTTAATGGGATTTGTGATTATTAATAACTTGAGAAACGCCGCTCAACTATGCCCGTTTAGTTTTTTCTAGTTTTTTTTACATACTTCATGTTCCACCGCGTCCTCTAGTAGTTGAATTTTGGGGATTTTTTTCTTTTTACACCCCTACACCATAAAAGGAATATACCCTTTGAATTTCATGCTCCTAAGATAATCTGGGGCCAACAAATTCATAGAAGAATCTACTTTTCAAATAAACATAACATGCTTGTATTATGCCTTGACACTTATCCTTTAGCTAAGTATTTGAGTAAGTAGTACTCCAATTGCTAAAGTTCTAGCATTCTTTCGTGCCACTTAATGCCAAAACACACATGTTTTAAAGTTATTTAATATCATCTAGTTAGAACGCAAGTAGTTATAAGATTAATTTACATAAGAACTATGTCATGAACATACGCTTAATAAAATTCCCACAAAAATCATATAGGTAATTTGCATAATATCGACATTATTTGTAGGCTTGTCGGCCCAGCTGGTTATTTTCTTAATATACTACACTAGGACACACGATAGTTAAAACCGTAGGCCGTGAATAGACGGGACTAGGTAGGTAGGTAGCACAATGTAGCAGAGTCCTTGTGCAGCCAGGCAATGGGAAGAAACAAAATATAAAGACGATTCGATTTAACGCACTATATTGATCACAATATGGCACACAAATACAGTTCAATGTTACTCTATTGTTAGGATTAATTAAGATTAATATGATCATACAATCAGAGTCTATGAGAGTTTCTAGGGCACGAGGAAAATGAACAAAATCTACGATCGTCCATCTTAGTTGCGAGGCGTCAAAGGAAAGGGAAGCAGAAGCAAGCAAGCTGTCAAACATGACAATCATACAGTACACAAGAATGTTGCTAGTAGTAATTAAAAACACAATCTCGATATAACTAACACTTAAGACCGTGATGGATGGCACAGAGAGGCCTAAGCTCTAAAGGCTAGTTCGGACTACGTACGCTAGTATTTTAGTCAAGTAGCGAGTAATTTAGTACGTAACTAAACTTGTCTGAACACCAAAAATTTAGTCGAGTGGATTAGTAGGTTAGCCCCCGAATACTCAAACACGACTCAGATTCGAGCACGTCTCAAGTCACAGACAGTTCTTGATGAAAATCTGTCAAAAAAAAAAATCGACATTTGAGACGTGCTCAACTTTGAGATGCGTTTGAGTATTCTGGGGTCATGCTATTTCTCCTTCTTTTCGACATAAGCACGCATTTTTTGTGCTCTACCAGGAATTCAGACTGTTTCTTTTTGTTCCAGAAATAAACGAAAATGTTTCGCGGCGGGATATTTGCGAAGTTGGGAGGCTTCTACAAATGGTACGTGCTTGGGCTGGTATCTGTCGGCTACATTCTTGGAGAACTCGGACACTATCTCATTGGTAAGTGATATCTCTGTGGCGTGGCGGCAGTGGCGGTCCGAGGAGGGGGGCGGTCACAGGGGACAAGTCACTGGCGCTACTTTCAGACTTCCTCTTACATACTCATTCCTTACCTTATCAATTATGTTACCCCACACATCCATCTCAACATAAACATCTCTGCTGCATGTACTCGCCTTTCATCTGACCCGTTGGTTGCCCTTAACTAACCTTACTTATAAGTACTTATAAGTAAGTAAGTACCTATAATATTATTAATACTTTTTATTGCAAATCTGTTTTACGCTTGTTGATCTGTTCTTTCACGCAGAGACGGAAGCAACGAATCAACACGACTTTGTAGAGTAGGTAGATATAGTTTAAGTTTAACTTTCTCAAGTCCAATTATTCTGAAATTTTGTGTACTGCCTAGGAATAATATCATTGGGAATAAGTTATCATGTAAGCATTGAAAACTATGAACTTAGGAAGCCGAAAAAGGCCGTAACGGCTGAAGCAGGCGAGTAAAGCCGCGGTCTCGTAAATGATATATGTTTACAACACATCCAATTATTTCTTAAAACATATCAAGCAAAAACATTGGAATCTTATGATTGAGTTTAATGGCCGAGGTCGTTCAAAGTCAGGGTCAGACGGTAGTTAAAAACGTTTCGCAAGAACGTTAGATATTGTGCAAGCCTTTTCTCGGATGCGCGGGCGCATCTAATATTCTAATCCATTAGGTACCTACGTCACCATACGATTATTCAATAAAATGCCCCAAATCTACGTTGAATTTACCGCGTCGGTCTTGCGTCGGTGGCGTGGCGGGCGATTGCTCGGCTGGCCATTCCCGGGTATGGGGTACCATGGTACTCGTAGTTTCTGACACCCACGATACAAGGAATCCTGTAGAGTGTTATTATTATTTACTAGTTATTATTTACAAACATAATTTCATGAGACATGCAGTAGGCACAGATTTGCCCTGCAGAATAAAGTTTTCAGCCATAAGTACCTTTTCACAAAAACAAATACAAAATATTATGTAGCAGGCAAAAAAGCTTAGCATATAATAATCTTTCAACTGTTTTTATCGATGCAATCGTAATTGTAACTGGGAATTGTAATTTCTCGCAGTTTCACGCCAGTTCTTTTCTTCCACGCTTAATCGCTTTACGAATTCAGCGTCGATTTAAGACTTAATTATCCTGATGGCTCATGAATAAAGTAACTTTTTCTTCGACTTCCTTCAGATTCTAAGTAGGTAGGTATCTTAAGTTTTTATACCCTAGCCAAAACTCTTACAGCATGATCCAATGAACATGTTGTGCCGGCACCACATAGAGTGGGATAAGGGCAGGAAGATGATGATGATCTTAGGTTTTTATTTACGAAATGTTTTGTCAACAGGAACCACATCAAAAGTGACAGCAGATGACCTGCACTATGGAGACAAATCGTGTATGCTGAACGCAACCCACCTCACTCTTAGCCAACTACCAGTCATCTGCGAAGATGTCAACAGCACAGATATGTGAGTATCTTCACACCAATCAATGTTTTAAAACCTAAAGGCCGTCACATACGTAGCTATAATAGGTTTACAAGGTATACTTGCTTGAACGATTTTTTTGAAACACTGGCAAAGTTGATGTTGTAAAATTGTTAAGAAACATTTATAGCATTATAACATATTTGGAAATTAATGTCGTTTTTATCTCTTTCTAACGGGTGCAAATTCTGTATAGCTTTTTCACTCTAACTTCATTGGTAAAATCCGCGGACGGCAGCTAGTAATGTTATAAAATACTCACTAATTTCCGTTTTACGTAACCTTAGCATAAAATACTGTGGTCAGCAACGGGAACCAAACCTGCACCAGTTGTCCCAACGAATGACGCCGTAGGTCTTCAAATTCAATTGTAAATCGGGGCAATTCATTTATATTATGTCAGGTCATGCAATTACCTCAGTCCATTACGTACATTTATTTACCTGTGATAAGTATTAAGCCAACATAATTTGAAGGGCTCTTAAATATTGTTATTACAACTAAGTTTAATACTATCTTAGTGGAATGGTAATAGATAGTCATGAATTAGGAATTGTAGGAGTAATGACTGGCCTACTAAACTACCACGCAGTCTAATACCAACTAAATATTTAAACGGCAATTATTATCCAAGTACTTCTTATCTACCAGCACAGGACTTAGGGCATAGAATAATATTTATAAACCCAACAAAACATGTTTAATGTAAGAATGCTGCCAAATCTCGCAAAAATATTTTGGGGTTCAATGCGATACCTACCTTAGGCCTTTGAGAATGTCCGACTACATTCTCAAAGGCCATTTATTTATTAGGTAAGTATTCATCATGAATCAATGAAATCATTTCAAATTAACAATCGAAAAAGTGACGATGAGTGAGATGTATGGGATTGACACAACTTGATTTAAACGTTCTTCTTTTTTTGAAACATAGCGTAAAAAATGTGACATTTCAAAATAAAAGCGACCGCGATTATAAAAATGGAATCGTTTTGTAACGGTACTGCTTGTCCATCCTACTTCCTATATCCTACTTATGTTATAAATGTGAAAGTTTGTGAGGATGTTTGTATGTTTGTGCCTCAATCACACCTAAACAGCTGAACGGATTTGAATGAAACTTGGAAGACACATTGTACTAGATTAACATATAGGCTATTTTTTATCCGGATACCACGCGAGCGAAGCCGCGGGCGAAGGCTAGTAATTCCATAAAATGGCTTCTGATTAGTAAGATAGACCTAATACCAACAGCTCATTTTACTACAAAAAAAATAAACAAGAGAACTTTAACGTAAACATGGCAATTATTTTTTGCGCGTTAATTAAAAGTCACACGTAGCTAAGATTGTATCAGACAACAATTATAATCAAATGTTATACCTACCTTACCTACCCACGCGTTTACCTAGGTACCTACCTTTGCTAGGTATCTACTACCTACAGAGATACCCTGTAGGTAGGTACCTACCTACCTATTAGTGGTTCACCTTGAATCAACAATTATTAATTCATAACTATGAAAAGGAATATTTCCGGTTCAGTTTTCAAATTTATTTAATTACCTAAAAAAACTAAGCCCAGGACGAATTAAGATGAAGTAGGCTTGCCCAGCACCTATTCCATCCTCTCAGCTTAGTCTGCCTTGTCCACAGGAAAGACATGGTCAATACGTGCGGAGCTGACTAAGCAGCGGATTTCCTCACGATGTTTGACAGTTTGAGAGTACTGAGATAGCGCACATAATTTTTTCGCACAGAAAAATTCATTGGTACACGACCGGATTTGAAACCACGTCCTTAGGATCGGAAGGCGGGGTCACTACCAACTAGACCACCAGTGCTCTCATTTAGTTGCCTAGCTATATATTTTATCAACCTCTTTTTGTGATGCCTTCGTGCGTAACAAATCTGTCTTTGGTGCTAGACTTAGACCTAGATTTCAATTTATTTAAGTCAGAAAAAATACCTATTGGTAGGGTTTTTGTACAACAAGGAAAACGGAAATATATTAAAAAGGCAATTTTCAGCAATAAATGTTACCAAGTTTGTAAGACCCAACCAACTCTAGATATTTTTCCACGAAACCATGTCTTAAACCAGCGATATAATATCTACCTACAATCAATTGCTAAAATGCAAGTTAGGGACTCAAAGCACCTAAATCAACATTCCAAGCAATTTAAATCATGACAGCTCTATTTCATGTCCTGAGCTTGTAGCCAAGTCACTTTGCGTCTCACGAACTCGCTACACTAACTTATAAAAACTATCGCAATCGTCACCACGTGTCTTCGCGATCTACAGCGATAATTTACTAATACTACTACAACACCCAGACCCGGAAGAAATATTTGCAGAACATGCAATCAGCCGCAGCCGAAATCGAACCCCAAAACCTCTCGCGTCTCGCCGCCCGCGACGCTACCAGGGTCATCTTAATTGTTTCAAGACTGAACCTTTTCTCCACAGATGCGAATCCTTGACCCTAAACGGGACTCGATACTGCGAATGGGGCTACAACGGGCTGGGCATCGACTACCAGGTGCTGGCCGGGCCCGCCTTCATGGCAGTCTTTACCGTCGTCGGCGTGCTGCTAGGAGTCGTGGCTGATAAGTAAGAATCATTGCAAAGACTATAGGCTTACTGTAAAGGTATGCTCATCGCGTACCGATGGAGGAATCAAGGACTCACGAATCTGTCCAGCATAATCTAACTATCATGCTGTTCCAATCATCCTATAGCAATGGTACCTCATAGGAACCATGAGGCAGAAAATATTATTTGTACGCTAAATATCCTAAGCTACCGTTGCTCATTTTAAGGCATTGCATATCACAAGTCTCCAGACATTCTGACTCTCAATTTGGTCCAAATGCAATAGCATCTTAGAAAACTTAAATTTTTAATTCATCCCAATAACTCTACACGGACAGGACTTGAACCCACAACCGCGGCCTTGCCGTTGTCTTACGAGTACCTAGTCGTAACTGTTGCAAGCAATTCATTTTCCACAAAAACTCAGAAAGCAATGTCTCACAGGTTCAACCGAGCCCGCATCCTCTCCATCTGCACCGTGGTGTTCGTCATAGCTATCCTCCTCATGGGTAGCGTTACGGAATACTGGCATCTCGTCATCCTCCGCATGATAATGGCTGCAGGGGAGTCCGGGTGCAATCCCCTAGCTACCGGCATCCTAACAGACCTGTTCCCGGAAAGCCAAAGGGCGCTAGTGCTTTCGATCTTCAACTGGGGTATTTACGGAGGTTATGGCATTGCCTTCCCTGTTGGGAGGTACATACCTATGGTGAACGCTTGGGGGCTGGTGAGTTGTCTTACAAATTATTTGAACTTCAAAATCTCTTACTAATTTACTCCATTCCAATACAGGACAAGATGCAAGGCTTAGTGCCATACTTTACCGACTACCTCGTAAAATTCCATTTGCACATACCGCTATCATTATGCAAACAGCAAAGGAACTCCTTGCCATCGTCTGTCTTCCCTAAACCTATTGTCTGCTGCTCTTCAAAGACAGAACGATTTTTACAATGAATCTTGTCTCAGTTCTTTTATTCAGATAACAAAAACATGAAAATCGGATCCGAACTGTTCTCTATTCTTCAACATTTTCCATTTTCTTCGAAATATCTACAACTAGCTTTCGCCTGCTTCTTCAACCCGGATAAAAAGTAGCCTATAGCTATTCCAGTACACATACATTGTATATTCCAAGTTTCGTTCAAATCCATTCAGCCGTTTAGGCGTGGAAGAGTAACAAACATCCATACCTACATATAAACTTTCGCGTTTATTAATTATTAGTAGGAAGTAGGACGATCTCCTTAAAATTTCACTCTTTCAGATATTCCAAGCTAATATTTTTACATTCTTGCAGAGTTGGAGAGTATGTTACTACGGCGCAGGTATTGTTGGTCTCGTCATCGCTGCACTCACGATGCTCACTCTTCGCGAACCCGAAAGAACTACTATCGGAGAAGAGGGTATGATCCCCGAAGCCAATTTACTTTTCATTCTTAATTTAAAAATAACTTTGCGCAGAAAACACAAGACGAGCTTTTGTTTAATGATGAGTTTTGATCCGGTTCGAAGGACCAGCCAAAGACATTCCCTAGGAAAGTTGTCAGCCTATTTACTCTATAAACACAGCGAAATTAAACAAAAACAATGAAAATTACGACTTAAGATCCACGCAGATAAGGAAAGATAATTATCATCAATAACGGAATATTAACCATGATTCGATGTTTTTTTAGGTGAATGGAACTGTAAATTAATTTCCAAATGGAAATACCTAAATATAAATAACTAGTTTAAAAAGTTACTTCTCTGCTGGACTGGACATACTTATTATCACTCACGTATCCCTAACGGGGTGGGCAGAACCACAAGTAATCATAAGAAAACTTGCAGCCACTTCTGATCCTATTGGATTTACTAAGATTTTTTCAAGAACACTCCAATTGTCATCACTTGCAGGGGTTTCTAAAAGGTTCTGTTTTTGCAGGCACGAACAAATCGAATGACGCCAGCTTAGAGTCCGGCAAGAAGACGCCCCAAGTGACCATCTGGAATGTCATCGCGCAGCCCAGGGTCCTGATGCTGTGTCTCGCAGCCTCCATCAGACATTGTGGTGAGTACCTAGAGGCCTACTACTAAAACATTACTTTGGGAGAAGCCACTAGCTTCTGGAATACAGTTTATTACTAGCGTGGGAGCCTATCTGTAACAATACAATACAAATATATTTATTGCCAAAAAACACATGTTATAGTGAAATTTGCTGGTTGTTTCTGAGGAAAGCCTGCATCGCGGGAGGCTGGTTTACAATAAACAAATTTGATTATGTCAATAAAACCTTTTTACTTTACTTTTTACTACTACTACTTATGGTGTCCATAGTTCAAACTTCAATTCATTTCGGTATTCAATAAAAACTAAATAAAAGATATTTTTTATAAAAGTGATTATTCGGTCACATCGGTCCCAGGATTTAAGTGTGCCTGAAAGTGGCACCTTTTGTACACTTGATCCAAACAACATGCGGGTTTTCTCGTATTTTTCTTCTTCAATGTTTAAGAGTAGATACTGGTAGCGCACATAATTTTTCGAACAGAAAAATCATTTATTAAAGTGGGTAGGTACTACGCGGACAGAAGCTAGGTAACGTCTATTTCAAATCAGGATTAAGTAACAGACATTGCATTGATTTTGATATTAGATACACGTGAAATACAATGTTTTATTCAAGTTGAATTACCGAGAATATATTGTCATGTCCTTATACAAATATTATTGTTGTAGACGAAGCGGATTAAATGACTCACAACTTAAAAGCACAAACAACTTTAGAGCAACAAGCATAGTCATTTACGTTATTACCACCGGCCCCGCTTAGATACGTTTAAATATACAAAGCGTATTTACTTGAACGACATTAAATGAAAACACGGGCAAAATAGCTCGTACTTATTTGAAACTTAATGTCGCTCTCTCAGGATACACATACTGAGTAATGTGAGAAGATTGAACTGGTTTAATGAGTGGTTTGCATGATTCCCAGAGTGGTATACCGCCAATTGCCCTTACACATTTTTTGTGCGATAATTGCTCTGTTAAGTTACCCCAAAGAATTAAACCATAACTAAGAACTGATGCCACATAACCATGATACCACCTCTCTTTCGTGGGTGCGAATTATGTATAGCTCTTTTGCACTATAACCTGATTCTTCATCATAATTGATATGCGTGACTCTGTCGAGTGACTTGTTTTCGGTGATTTTATGTATAGGTTGTTATAATAGACGAAGCCAGAAGATGAAGTTAGTTAAAAAACTCAACGCAGTCACAGTCGCGGAGCCATGCGGAGCATTCCACTAGTGTACACAAGATCTAAAATAACGTAGCAAATCCTAAATAAACACGTTGTTGCTACAAGCCTTAGTCTGGGCCTATATCCTGCTAGTCACGAATAAATATTACATTATCTGTGACGCAATGTCGTCAAAAATCAAAATCAAATATATTTTATTCAGTAGAATCTGTGAGGATCACTTTAAAACATCGTTGACGTAACGCAACCAAGCGTGGAAGATACAGGCAGGAAAACATGTTTAGCTTTTTTTCTGTCTATTCTAGGCCTATATCCCGTTAGTTCTAATTCTAATTATTGGTAGGGGATCAAATATCTGCACTGACGTCCTGTAGTGGGGTGTATAGTGCATAACCCTCCCCCTGCCAGCCCAACTCCTTGAAGTATCAAAGGACTTTCGGATGTTGGCAACGGCCTCAATAGTGTTGAGGCCATTGTCGATGTAGATGAGGTTAAAGATGCCGGACAATTCTCGATGACAGTCTGCAATCCCGAGTTGTGTCTTAATTAATTTGTGGCGGAATAGTGAATATAACTATATCCTGTGCTAGTCACGAATAAATTACATCTATGACACAAGGAATGTCGCGTAATACAAGTACCTAAAGTCGGGGCCCATATCCTGCTAGTCACGAATAAATTATTTCATCATCCGTGACACAAGCAATGTCACGTTACAAACGTATAAGTCTACGCTTATATCCTGTAGAAGCAATGTCATGTTACAAATGTACAACTGCCCGGCATCTACATCAACCACTCAACACCATCGAGGGTATTGGAACACTGCTGCCAACATCCCAAAGTCCTTCTCCGGTACGTCAATGAGTTGCGCTGGCTGGGGGAAGTTAAATAACATACATACATAATATAACGCCTGTTTCCCATAGGGGTAGACAGAGATCACGGATATCCATTTGCTACGATCCTGACATACTTCTTTCGTTTCATTCGCTCTCATAACATTCTTCATGCTCGACGGTTGACTCTTGACATGGCTATTTTCCAAAACGTCACCAATTTGGTCCAGGTACGTAGGTTAAATGAATAAATAATAAATATTTGTGGACATTTCACATAGCACCATCTAGCCCCAAACTAAGCAAAGCCTGATCTATGGACACCAGATGGCTGATAGAATACCTATAGGTATACTTTTTTTTGTAAATACATAATACTACAACACCCAGACCCGGAAGAAATATTTGCAGAATATACAAACATTTCTCCCGTTTCTTCAGCACTCGCCCGCCACGCCACTGAGGTCATCAAACGTTAACAGGGGGACAATGCACAATGCACCCCATCGCCAATGAGACATGACACATCGCCGCAACAATTAGAATGGGAAACATACAAGTGTGTGTCTATATCCTGCTAGTAACTAACAAATTCCATCGTCTGACATAAGCAATGTCGCGAAACACAAGGTCGGGCTTAGGTAGCTAAATTAAAAGGTCTTTGTTGTCGCCGGAAATTAATATTATTGTTGTCTTGTCGTGAAAATTTCCGTGTGGAACTGGCAGGGTCGCGTCATGACTTGGACATAAAATACAGATTGGACTTGAAATAAGACAAGAGATATCTCAATTTTATTATGATGATATCTCGTTTCATAACCGGATTGTCTGGATCGGATCACAAAAACAATTTTATTATGAAAACTTTACAAAACTAAGTAAAGACATGGTGGAAATTGAAAAAGCATGTTGCCTTAATATCACCTGAGAAATCGTACCTACTAATTTCGTACGATGTTGTTATTGAATAATGACTAATGGTAATGAGGGATCAATTCAATCATTCTTGCATCATAGACATGAGATAGAAATCTGTGGTGTGCAAGTTTTGGCTAAGGATTACTTTTACTACTACTTAGGTACTACTTCTTCGAAAGGTTTAGTATTAATGAATTTATTCTAAATTTAATTCTGTTCAAAACAAAACTGGCAGTATTGTCACATTTTTCTTCTTTTCCGAAGATGCTATTCAACTTTATACAGTGTGAAGGGCGCCATTCAATTCGGTACGCGTCCTTGAACGTAGGCACCTATCACTGATGATATAAATAGAGACGGGCCTTAATGTTTTTGAACCTTGGCAAGGGCCCTATAGAACCTCAACGTTTTGATTTGTGAGTGACAGCGGAAATCCGTCTCTCCGATATGAAACATTTGGGCCATGTGTCCGTTTTATATACTTATACCTAATAAACACCATACTGGCAACTTATAGACTGACAATTAGTAAATCTATAAATTTACTAGCTTCCGCCCGCGGTTATGCTCGCGTGGTACCAGGATAAAAAGTAGTCTATATGTTATTCCAGCACACGTTTTATATATGTTCCAAGCTTCATTCAAATCCGTTCAGCCGTTACGGCGTGATTGAGGCACAAACATCGCCACATCCTCACAAACTTTTGCATTTATAATATTAGTGGAAAGTAGGATTCGTTTTTGCACATCGCTTGTGTTTTAAAAAGTAGCCTATTGCTATTTCAGGTTAGGATATACTAGGACTATTGTAGAAATAGTAACTAAAGGGGAGCACTGGTGGTCTAGAGGGATCGTGGGTTCAAATCCAGTCACAAATGGGGTTTTCTGTTTGAAAAAATTATGTGTAGGTACGCCACGAGGAACTAAACTCAAACTTACATCGTTCAACAGGTGGTATGACGTTCGCGTACAACGCTGACCTGTACTACCGCGATTACTTTCCCGACGTGGACCTCGGCTGGTGGCTGTTCGCCGTGACTGTCGGCATCGGCTCCATCGGCGTGGTGGCTGGAGGCGTCATCTCTGACAAGTAAGTTGACACTTAGAATACCGGTGTTCTGGTCCATCCAGGTGGACTTGGACCACGACCGATGTCCGGCCTTCCGATCTACTTCCCTGGCGTGGATCTGGTCTAGTTCGTATCGGATCCATCAGCGTGGTGGCTGGAGGCGTCATCTCTGACAAGTAAGTTGAGACATAAGAATACCGGTGTTCTGATCCACCCAGGTGGACTTGTACCACGACCGATGTCCGGCCTTCCGATCTACTTCCCTGACGTGGATCTGGGGCAGTTGGTATCGGATCCATTTCTGACAAGTTTCAGAGCACAGGGGTTCTGTCCAGTTACAAATCTATCCAGATCTCCGGAGTGGTGGTTTCGAAGACATGACTATGTCAAGTGCACATAAGGACCGCGTCTTCCGATCCCGCTCCCGCAGGTTTTTAAACCTGCATGCCTCAAAACCTAATTTGAAGACATTTTCACCGTCAGAAAGAAACTATTTGCCTACAATAATCTGACGCTGCAGTGCCTGGACGACTATAAGTGTTTGGTGAACTTTTGTCATGTAACTTATTTGAACCTTTCTTCCAGGTTCGTCGCTAAAATGGGGATCAGGTCTCGGGTGCTAATCCTGGCGCTGTCTCAACTCATCGCGACGCTGCCTGCTTTCGGCTCGGTCATCTTCGGCCCGCTGTGGGCGATGATAACATTGGCCATCTCCTACTTCTTTGGTGAGTTACACAAACAGTCAAGCATAGTTTTGACGACCTTGGTGGCTTGGCAGTCGATCGTCCGACTGAGACACGAACTTAGAATATAGAAAAAGAGACACGAAGTGTGGGTTCGATTTCCGCAGCGTAAGAATATTATGCAAATATTTGTTCGGTTATCATGGTACTCGTAGTTTCTAATACTCACGATACATGAAAGCCTAGTGTAGAGTCAGAACTATTTAGGTATGTTGGCTGTTATTTATTCGACATCATCATTATCAACCTGTAATAGTCCCCTGCTGGGACATAGGCCTACCTATACATACTCGTACTTTCCTGTTTCCATCCAGCGACCTTTATCGGTGTATCGGGTTCTAAACTTCGTTTCCGAATCTGTGGCCATTCGAGACCTTTACTCCCCAACGGTTATCTTCGAGCCATACCTGCCCATAGCCACTACAACTTGCTTATTTTAAGAGCCTTGTTATTTACTATTATGTGTTATATTCCAGCTGAGATGTGGTTCGGCATAGTGTTCGCTATCCTGGTAGAGATAGTGCCACTGTCGTGCCGTTCCACCACAGTGGGCGTGTTCCTTTTCGTCATGAACAACGTGGGCGGAAACCTTCCTATCCTAGTGGACCCTGTGTCCAAGGCCATCGGGTACAGACAGGCTATCATGATCTTCTACGCCGGATTCTATGCTATCAGTAAGTACTTATTTCTAAACTACTGAAATTCCCCGCAAATTTGTCCACATACAGTTGTTTTTTTTTTTCATACAAACTTTAGCTTTAGCTGCAAATTTACTTATGTTTACTTGTGACTCTGCCCACCCCATTAGGGATAAGGGCGTGATAATATGTATGTATGACCGATCTAAAACAGTTCTGCTTTACAAATGCCTTACCACCATTCTCTGTTACTTAGTATTTATTCCACTTCCAGGCAGCATACTATTCTTCCTGACGATGTTCCTCATGGACGGGCCAGTAGAAAAAGAGGAACCCAGACCCACAACCATCGGATTGGACAACAAAGCCTTTGAGAATGAGATGACGGTCAGAAACGGCAGGAGTGTACCAACACCCAAAGATGCCAGCAGACTTTAGAACGAAAAACTACTAAGGAGATATGAACAAAAGCCTGATATAAGATATCAATAAGAACTGCTTGACAGGCGACCAATCCCAATCGGTAATACCTTTGCGGTAACTCCCATCAATTCTATAGAACTGTAGAAAATTTTCCATTTTTCCATCCAGTTCCATAAGACCAGGAATTCAATAGTTGTTTTTAGAACATTTTGTATTGCAATATTACGGTTCGGGATCGTCGCAGCTATGTGAGGTAGCTTTAAAAGCAAGTCTCAATACTTGTGACCTTGAGATACTAGCACGGGTATCTTACCCCCAAATACTCAAACGCATCTCAAAGTTGAGCACATCTCAAATGACGATTTCTTTTTTTGACAGATTTTCATCAGAAACTGTCAAAAAACCGTGAGTTGAGACGTGCTCAACTCTGAGTCGCGTTTGAGTATTCGGGGGTTAGTAAGCCTTCGTTAGTTAGTTCGTATGAGCTAGGGGCCAACTCTTGTGACGGAGTTTTTAGGCCGCTAAAGGCCTCCGTCATGGCTTAACAACTTAAAAGCCGGGACAATTTAACGTGCCCTCCGAAACACGGAAGCGCTCAAATCGTAATGTCACTTGCGGTCACCCATCCAAGTTGTGACCGCGCACAACGTTGCTTAACTTCAACGATCAATCAAGAACGTCTAGGACTTCGTTGCTTAGGGCTGACTAAGCTGAGAGGGTGGTACAATTATCCCAGGCATACAGTACCGTTAGTGTAGGCAAAATTTACCTCCTAACGCTGTGTTAATCTAGTATAGATAGTAAAGAAAGGTCTTAGTCTTGAGCTTGCAAGTTGAATTCGGCATCTCTATGGAATAAGTGAGAAGGATCGAAATGATCTGACGATTTTTGTCATTTTGCTACAAGACTCAGAAGTGCATTTTCTTTGTATGGTCTCATACATAGTCTATGATCAGTCTACAGAGGTTTTAGCAAAATGCTCTTTTAATTAGATTGGCATTTGTAAATCTTGCCTGTATCTTATGAAGTCTTCTAGCCACGTAAAACGATTTTGACTCTAAATATTGACACGATATTAAGTTATGATTAAAATCCTCGCTACGTAATATTTATTTTGTTTTAAACCTAATTTAAAGGTGTATGAAAAATCTGTAATTATTTCCTGCACTGTGTTTAATAATATCGACAATATCTTTCACGACCCATGACAATTTTATTTTATTTTATTTATTGGTTACTAAGTTGGAAATCGAATCTCAAGTTTAATCTTTTGTAAATATTTATTCTTAGTTCATAGTTACTTTTGTAAATAAAATGTTTTCTGTTTATAACTGGCGCATTTTTATTTAACTCATTACCTAATTCATTTAGTTTTAAATAGGTTTTTGTAACATCAATCAACAGATAGCAATACCTTACTTTTTCCTTGGGTCTTGTATTTGAACAACTTCTCTTTTCTTCTAGATTTCCACAGCTTTGTGTCTTCTTTTGATAGAACTTGGTTGCTACTGACCACTGATGCATCTATTTTATCTGAAAAAGAAATGCGCTGGATCGCAGTTACTGACGAAAATGAGAGAAGGCTTTTTCCCTAAAGTAGGACAATGTGGACAAAATGTAATAAATATAAAAATATCGGCCTATATATCTGGGAAGCCAGGGGCGGAAGCTAGAAAGGTGATAATTTAGATGTATTCAATTTGTTAACTTGAAACATAATATAGGTCATCATCATCTTCCTGCCCTCATCCCACTCTATGTGGGGTCGGCACAGCATGCTCCTTGGATCATGCTGTAAAAGTTTTGGCTAAGGTGTTTTATGACCGGCCGCCTACTTGACGTCAACCCTCCTTGGGAATACTTGCTTATTGTATCTCATCATGTTGGAGAGAATACTATCCCTTAGTCGACTTTTACGACATGCTCGTGAAGAGAAGCAGCTGGACGCATTATGTTTTTTTTTTACTCCCAGTCCAGCAGAGAAGTATAAATCTAATATATAGGTATACATAGTTTTACCTGGAATAACATAATATAGGCTATGTTTTATTCATGCCCCTCTCTAACAAAGCTGTAGGAAGCTAGTTATCAAAAATACCAATGGTTTTAATTATTCATAGGGTGAGTTGAGTAGTCTATTATGACCTTACCATTCTCGCTAAGATTTTCTTCATCTATTTGTCTTCTTTTCAATTTAATTCTCCTAGATTCATTGTTATGCTTTTCTGTATCCATATCCTTCACTTCTTCACACAATAGAAATCCATCCGAGGTATTAAACAGTTTTACACCACCTTTTATTTTCTTCTTTCTGAAATTTCACATTAAAATTTATAAATATGAAAGTATGTAAGTGTGGACAACCTATTCACCTTGTAACTTCTGAATGGATTTGACTAAACCCTGAAATACATACCAGGAGTAATATTATAATTAATTTTAAGTGGGTAAGAAGTATGTAAGCGGAGTCACAGTAGATGTAGATAGTAGACGCTAGTACTTCTATAGTGACTATACTGTCAGACTGATCAGCTAATATTAGTCCAATACCAGACCAGGCAATTAGGCACTTATCTATCTATAAAGCCAGCAACACCCAGTGCTGGGAAAAGAACCTATCTCTTGGCCACCATACAATGACTGCTTTGTCTATCGGTTGTCACAAAGTCATAAGTAAGTTTGAGCTAGTGGCCAACTCTTGTGACGGAGTTTTTAGGCTACCTAAAGGCCTCCATCATGACTTAACAACTTAAAAGCCAGGACCGCCTTTTAACGTGCCCTCCGAAGTACGGAAGCGCTCAGCTCGTAATTCATTTTCGGTCACTCACCCAAATTTTGACCGCACATGTTTCTTAAGTTCAACAATTAAACAAGAACATCTAAGCTAGCTATGTCACGAGTGTTGCACCCTCTCTTAACCTAGCACCAACCAACTTCTAAATGTAAGATTAAGAAACTGGATGCGTCAAGCCGAAGAATAGGGGAGGCCTATGTCCAGCAGTGGACTGCTATAGGCTAATGAAGAATACAAACATACTTTATTTTGGGTTCTTCCACTTCAACAAATTCAATGTTTTTGCTAAGGATTGCGGAAATTTTGCTACCAATTTGTTCCTGCATCTTCTGGGGGACTTTTACATCATTGTAATGGGATGATTCCTCCAAATATCGTTCAGACTTCGGTTTCTTTTCATCTGAAATGATATATATAAGGTAAAGTTGAAGCAGATAAAAGAAATACTTATTGGTATTTCTTAAGTCTCAAATTATGATAAATGCAAGGTACCGTCCGTTGTTCCGTGTAACAGTTTTGTAAACGAAGTATCTACAACATCTTTAAAGCGTGATAAATCTTCATCCTCAGAGGAATCCGACATAATTGCAAAAAAGGAGAATAATTTTATTGTGATCCTGCCCTGCAGTATACAAATAAGTTTAGTAAGGTAAAAGTAGTGTGGTTATGTATGTTTTTAGTTCAAAACATGTTTACTTTTATTCACGAAGGGTGACTGACACAAACTTGAACGAATTCATTGTATTGTATGTACATATAGTGCCTGTTTGAGAGAAAAAATATTTCTTGGTTTGAAACACTAACTAGACATTAAACATTGAGATATATTTGTGTTGTGTATATACATAGTGATGATAGTGAAATAAGTATTATTATTTCCTTAATTTCGAAAGCTAACTTCGTACACAAAAACACTTTCTTTCTTGTTGTGTCAAATCTGTCAACATCAGCTGTTGTTTTGTTTTGCAGTTTGCAGGTTAACCGTGTAGAGATATGGAAAATATTGATATTGATTTTGTTTAGATATTATAATTCTTACATAAAAAAGCTTTAACTTAGCCTTTATAAGTGCTAAATAGTTACCTTCAAAATGGCAGAATACGCCAAACCGCCTACAGACCCAAATTTAGAGAAGTTTTTGGAGAAAAGCGACTATGATTCTTTGGCCAAATATCTCGTAGGGAACCAACAACGATGGCGTGACAACATTATAATACCGAGAATATTAGGACCCGTGGTGATCAAAACGAATGAGGAAAAGATGATTGAAGCTGCTGTTGAAAGTTGCCCATTCAGATCACTGACTAGCTGTATAGTAGGTAGGTGTAACCAAATCTAACCGTAAAACATTTTAAGTTCTTGTTATGACTTAAAAGTAGATAGTTCCTTTCTCATGACTAAGGCTCGTATTCAATAACAATGGAGTAAATCATAACTTAAGTATAAATTCACTGTAACTTTTCATTGACAGTCATAAAAAAATCTTTGCAGCCGTTCTTTAATACAATCTTTATGGTCAGTCTGACTTAAACTTACCCCTTATAAGTTTTTATAAATAAAATTGTACTTAATGTCATGATTACGGTTCATGAATAAGTCTGTTTATGAAAGGATATCTATTAATACTCTGCCCCTTAAACCACAAAAGCCACAAATATTGCTGTTATACTGATGCTAAAGCTCTTTAACCCAGGTTATGGACTTGGCGCTGCGGTAGGTCTCTTCACATCCTCCCTCATGCCAAACGTAACCGACACAACTGCCCCGCAAACAC
The DNA here is from genome assembly GCA_949320045.1 of Scotopteryx bipunctaria. NCBI lineage: Eukaryota > Metazoa > Arthropoda > Insecta > Lepidoptera > Geometridae > Scotopteryx > Scotopteryx bipunctaria. The sequence goes on along the minus strand of OX439461.1, from coordinate 7,559,929 downwards.
AATCAGCCCGGGAGATACTCCGGGAAATGAAAGGATCTATGTTGAGTTATGCTAAAAACTTCGCCATACTAGGAGTAGTATTCTCAGGAATTGAATGTTGCATTGAATCAGCAAGAGGGAAATCTGACTGGAAAAATGGGACTTACGCTGGAGGAGTTACCGGAGGTCTAATAGGTTTGAGAGGTAAATTACAAACATACTGTTTTAACAGAATTTTTCGCATGATTTTATGTTGTGTGTTGTTGAGTTTGATGATATTTGTTTAAGTTTCCTGATATTTCAGTGCGGATGCATGCGCTATGATCACGGAATAACTGAAGTACATAGCATGGTGTTACTTATTGGTCAGCCAACAGTCACATACATAGTCCTGACTCCACACTAGGATTCCCTGTGTCGTGGGTATCAGAAACTACAAGTACCATGGTACCACAACACCCAGACTCAGAAGAAATATTTGCAGAACATGCAAACATTTCTTCCGCAGCGGGAATCGAACCCGCGCCTCTTGCGTCTCTGCCGAGCAATCGCCCGCCACGCCACCGAAGCCGTCAGATTCTTGCACCATTATTCACACAAAAGAGTGTGAATAATGGTAATCTTTTGTGCGAATAATGGTATTGAATACCATTATTATCATGACAGTTTAAAAACTTGTACATTTATACTGTTTTAAGTCTGAATTTTTGATCAACATTGTGGATTCCTCACTATGTAAATATTCCTATCCTTTTCACAGTTTTCAAGAATGTTAGGTAGATACCTGCAGATGTGTGATGTGACTATAATAAATACATAACAGCTCAAGAATCCTCTACGAGTGAAGGCGATCTGACTATGCCTAAGTATTTTATAACTCTTTCTTTTTTTCTACAGGTGGATTAAGAGCTGGTGTATTCGGTGCAGCGGGGTTCGCAGCATTCTCAACAGCCATTGATTATTATATGCATCAACGTGGATAACTTTTTATAATAATACCTAGTAGTAATATAAATTTATTAGATCATACTTACATTTTTTATTTTGTAGTGTAGCTAGTCTAAGTTTAACGGGTAGGTAATGTAGTTTATAATAAAATTATGTAGTACTAACTTATGCCTGCGGCTTCGTTCGCGAGATATCCGGACAAAAAGTAGCCTATATATGTTATTCCAGCACGCATACTATTTATATTCCAAGTTTAATTCAAATCCGTTTAGGCGTTACGACGTGATTATAAATCATCCTACCTATAGGTACCTACCTGGACTGGAGGAACATGGGAAGAATTCTACACAGGGGTAGAATTCTTCCCATGTTCCTCCAGTCCAGCCAGACAGAGCCAGGCGAAAAAAACATCATCGGTCGAGAGAATTGGAACTATCCTAATTGTAAAAATGCGAAATCCATAAACGATACTCATACCTATTTTGTTTTGTCTAAGATTTGATTACAATAAACGATTAAAATAATCATACATTCCGATAACATGTCTTGTGCTTTCAATCGATAATCGAGTTGATTCTGTGCATAGTAGAATAGTACCATACCATGTCCCATCCCTTGCTCGACTAACAAGCATTGCTTATGTTTTGCTTGCTTGCTCAATCAATCAAACCAACGGGCGTTTTGAAAATTGCTTCGGTCGGTACATCGGCATTGAGTCGTCGGGTCAAGAAATTAAGAATATTTGGTTTAAAATTGCGTGAAATAACTGTAAATTTATAAAATAATAGTGCGAATATTCTTAAAAGTTCTACATTTTACACAAGCCCTCCGCTATTCATTCAAGATGAAGGATCCTTTCGCGAAAGACTTGGCTATCGATTCGCCTACTCGCGAGAGCCTCAAAAACGTTGATGGCTGTTATAATAAAAATCTATTCAAGTCAAACTCATTTGCAAACTCCCGACGAGCCTTACAGTCAGGTGCTGAGAAGATTTCCAGAACATTTAGAAGTGTCCGGAACACTTTTGGAAACCTGTCTCAGGTATGTGAATTTTTATAACATTTTAGGCTGGTATTCCACATATATCAATAATTGGGTGTGCAGAACCACAAGAAAACTTGAAGCCACTTCTGATTTAGGCCTAAGGTGAACCATGGTGACAGGTGATCAGCCCATCGCCCATATAGATGGTCCATCATGTTGGAGGGATACTATCCCTTAGTCGACTTTTACGACATGCTCGGAGGAGAGAAGCAGCTGGACGCAATCTAGGTATGTTTTTTCTTATACTCCCAGTCCAGCAGAGAAGTTTTTTTCTCACGAAGTTTAGCGAAAAACAGAAAACGTTTATAAATTATAGTAAGTTTCATTTCATAAATAGAACCAAATCAAATTCATTACGTTTTTTATCCAGCACTTTAGACTGAGTGGACGTCGTAGACATCGACTGACTGAAGCTACGTCGCCCTGCAGAGCGCCGTCTACTCCAGTTATGAAGAAAAAACAGGTAGGTACATTCTTATTCAAAATTCAATTGATAATGGACCACCAGCACTGATGCACTGGTGCACTGCAGAGCACTGGTGATCTAGCAGCCCCGGCTTCCGATCCTAGAGTCGTGGGTTCATATCCAGTTGCACAACGATCGATTCAGTATACAAAAATTTTATTCAATTTACACTGGTAAACTGGTACTGACACAGTACCCACAAACGGTGAAGGAAAACATAGTGAGGAAACTGGCATGTCAGAGAACCTAAAAAGTTAGAAAACATGTGTCTAATGCACCAAAGGAGCCTTTGAGGCACACTTAAAATCCTTACAACACATTTACTTACAAACATTCTCATCCCTTTAGGGGTTGTATTTCGAAAAAGTGGGTGGTTTTGCTATACGAAAGCTACCTTTCAAATTTCAGGTTTCTAGCTTCAGTAGTTTGTCCTGTGTGTTGATTGCATACAAAAATGATTATTTACTGTTATCAACTTTGTAATGAGTGCTACTTGGTAGTTGCATTTCTAGTATAAAGCTATAGCTATACTGACGGTGATATTGTTCAATTCCAGGTTTTGGGCCGCAGTCCAGCGAAGCTGTACAGTCCGTTTGGCATAGAGACTCCTCACAGTCGGGACTTCAGAATGTCTCCGTATATGCCAGACACCCCGGATCATGGGTGATTATTGTAGCTTTGTTGATTCCCTTGTCCCCGGCTGGAAACAATAACTATGCATTTTATCATTCCTAATCCTACTCGCAAAGCTTGTTGATTGTTGAAGTTAAGCAACATTGTGCGCCTTCACAATTGGGATGGGTGACCGCAAGTGGCATTACGAGTTGAGCGCTTCCTTGCTTCGGAGGGCACGTTAAATTGTCGGTCCCGGTTTTTAAGTCGTTAAGCCATGACGGAGGCCTTTAGGCGGCCTAAAAACTCCGTCACAAGAGTTGGCCACTAACACATACGAACTTACTTAATACTACTTATAGACCCCTTAGGTCGTGGATCCGCCTCCGACCCTTAGGTCGTGGATTACAATCCAACAACAATGAACTTTTCTGTTCGAAAAAATTTATGTGTGCCAGTATACCAGTACTCTGAAATCGTGAAGGAAAACTTCGTGAGGAAGCCGGCATGTGATCGATCCAAAAGTTCGAATATATATGTCAAGTCAAGTGCATAATAGGAGCCTTTGAGGCACACTGTAAATTCGAGTTGCAAGATGGTTCGGCCTTGTGCTAAAATAAATGAAGTGTATTTAATATTTTTAATTTCAGATTATCGCCAAAGCGTCGTAAGAATTCGTGGCACGTGCTCGCCAAGAAACGTCCCCGAGCACTGTTCCACTGATCATCGATGTTTTCATCTGTTTCTGGTACGCACAGTGTATTCCCACCGCTTTTATCGCGCCTTGCAACTTGTATGTGCCAGTAACTTGCGCTAGTACTGAGGAATAATTTTAATAGTAGTTCCCAAATCGTTCACAAGATGGCGGCGTATGTTCACCGGAATAGCCAAAAACGGAGCAACTTCTTGTTATCCGTCGTTTCGCTCTTGGCAGAGCGGTCGTGGTCACGTCGAGGCACCCACGTTGGTGGTAGAGATGATACAAATCTCCGCACGATCTCCCGCCATCTCTCCCTGTTAGCAGACTGTCTCGCCCAGTCAGATACTCTCTTTCCTAATGCGGGTTTTACTTGGTTTGTCCAGCGTATTGGTGACCTGCCGCGCTCTGGTTCCCTCCACTTTTCCCTGTACGACCAGTCGCTCTATGAAGTCGTGATCCCGCTTAGAGACATGTCCAAAATACCGCAGTATGCGCGACTGTACTACGGCCGACAGACGCTGTGTGATGCCGAGCTCCTGGAGAATTGACACGTTGGTGCGGAAATCCGTCCACGATATCCCGAGCATCTTCCTCCAACACCACATCTCCAGAGCATCTATCATCCCCTTTTCCAACATGTCACCAACCGAGCAACATGTCACCAATAATCCTTTAAAATCCTTTTATGTCTTAACCAATTTAATAAATATTCCTCATTCTCTTGGCGTATGCAAAAAATGTACTCTGAGCAAAATAAAAAAAATCGGACAGAAAAATGCCTAGTATAATTGAGAATCTTGGGATAACACAAACTGTAGACAATGTTTTTTTTCATTTGCAAATAACCTTTGCGCGAGTACTTGCGCAAGTTACTGGCACCGTGTGCAAAGGCCCTAAGTGTAGCTTCGTTAGATATGAGTGATTGTATGCGATTGGTGCTATATTCGTCGTTCGACTGATTTAATATAGTCCAGAACTTTGTTACTGAAACACAAGTGATCCACTCTGTGCTTGATCCTAACATTCATCTATTAAATTCAGACATAAAGGCCTTTCCATTAACGATTTCGTGGAATGTGGGCCTGTAAGTGCCTTTGACAAATAATAATTTTGATATTTGTATATCATAGTCAAAAAATCAAATGTTACACCATGTATTGGTCAAATTAAAAGATATTCCATAAAATCACGGGGATCATTTGAAAGACTACATTACAAGCCATGTGCCTAACAAGATTTTCTATCAGTTTATCAATACAAATCTTCTGCTATTGAACCCCCCTTAAGGGTTTCATTTTTTTCGTCTAGATCTACCAGTTTAGGCTGTACTGCATTGTTTGTCAGTCAATCAGTTTTACAGTTCTAGTGCCTATGTAGATAGTTTGAAACATAAGTAAAAAGGTGTTTGTCAGGATTGAGCATATGCCCTATACTGCCAACAACTAATAGTTTCAATGAGGAAGGCAAAGCAATAAGATTCTTCTCTGATTTGTAATTTCTAGCTATTTTGAAACAATTAGAAACATTCTATGAAACTAAAAGATTTAAATTTCTTAAGGCATCCTAGATGGCGCTAGGGTTTGGATTTAGCATAGACTAAAAACCGGATACTTTTATTATAAAAGTATTATTTACTCTGCTGGTAAAATTGGACTAATTAGAATTAGATGATTCCTCGTCACTATAATAATAGGCTCTAAGGTTTATTAAATAAGGAAAAATAAAAACCATTCAAGTGCGAGCCGAATCCGCACAAAGGGTACCGTACCATCGTCCATGTACTTTTTAATATGCTTTTAAATGGGCATGTCATGTAACGAGATGTTAGATATGAAAGTGGATTGGTACAAGGGTAGGGGTAGACCAAAGAAGAGATGGATGGGTTATGTGAATGATGATGAGTAAGAAAGTAGTGAATACTGAAATGACAGCTGATAAAAGGGAATGGAAGAGGAAAACATGTTGTGCTGACCCCACTTAAGTGGTATAAGGGCAGGGAGATGATATTTTAGAATATGTTAATGTTGCCGTTTCCATATGGCGTTTTACCTGATCATCCGAAAGCCATATAAAGAGCAAATGATCATCTGATTGATCCGATTGTACGATTGATATCCGGTTTATAGTCTGTGCCTGTAGGATACATCAGTATACATTCCCAGCGTCATCTAGGAGGTCGTAAGGAACTAAAACTTTTTTAAGAATGTTTCCGATTAGTTTAATCGAGGTTTAATCTATTTTAAGGGTAGTATACTATTGCTACTTACTTAGTAGAGTGATTGATAAGTATTATAGCATATCCAGTATTAAGCGCCAAATGTTTGCTTCAATGTTTTAAAGACGCTTACGCAAAGACAATATTGTAGCTATAGGACTTTCTGATAAGTATTTTATAATATTTATTGAAATCTCAGTGTAATTAATAAATGTACACTCAATGTTGTATGAAATATTATATTCTTAAAGCTCATTATATAACTTTTGTATGTAGTTATTCTAATGTATTGACTATTGGAATATGATCTGCATCAGAATGTAGGTACAGTCAGCAGCAAAAGTTAATTTACAGTCGTTTTTTGAAACTTTTTAGTTCTCTTTGTGTAAAAAAATGATGCAAATTTTCAAACTTCCATTCATATGGAAATTAACTTACTGTTTATGATTTATAATCACAAAATGTCATGAAATTCCGTTGCTGACTGTACCTGCTTATTTTTTAATCCACAGAATGTAGCTTTTATTTTTAAATTAACATCCTAAAGAGGTTTGAATAGAGATGAGTTTATTATAAATAAGAATTCATTTATCAACGCTTCACAATAATGTTTAAAAAAACTGAAAGTACAAATTATAAGTTTACTTAATTTATTTGAACGCAGCTAACTATAAAGTTAATACATTTAGTGCCCTGTCCGAACAATTTCGATGTTATTCAGATTGTAGGTGAGGATATGATATAGTTGGTTTGAGGCCTAAGGAAATCATGTTGATTTCAAATTTGATACATATTTTTCAAGTTATATTTTACACTACATACGCTTAGTATTAATAATCTTACCGTGAGGTATTGTCGTAATTATATTCCTTCCTTTTTATACTCAATCTTTGTTTTATTTCCTCATCGAGCCCACTCCACATCGCCAGTGATAGCTCCCTTACCCCCGAATACTCAAACGCAAAGAGTTGAGCACGTTTCAAAAGACGATATTTTGACAGATTTCCAACCGTGACTTGAGACGTGCTCAACTCTGAGTCGCGTTTGAATATTCGGGTGTTAGGCACCTATCGCGCCTTTAAGTAGGTATCTAAGACCTAGAGATAGACCTGTAGCGTGGCGAGCGAATGCTCGGCAGACGAAGAGGTGCTGGTTTGATTCCCGCTGAAGAAATGTTAAAATATTTCTTCTGAGTGTTGTGGTACCATGGTAGGTACTAGTAGTTTATGGTATCCATGAAATAGAATCCTAGTTTGGGCCAGAGGTACCTGTAATGCCTCTGGGTGTTATTTATTATTATTATTAATTATATTTATTCTTATTATTATCTAATTGTAGTCTCAAAAATAAACAATAAGTTCGTTTTATTTCTTTATTTTTTGAAAACATAAAAACAATCGCATATTTACACTGCCATTATTGGTTTCGAATTGCACATTCATCATTCCTATCTGTTTAGGCGTTGGCATCAATTAACTCACTTTAGCGTCTATGAGATGTGTGAGGTTATGAGGTTAGGTATACACTGCACTGTGATAATCTAGGAATGTTGATGATCGCGGTTTCGCTCGCGTGGTAGTCAGATAAAAGGTGGAGAACCATGGAGACAGGTGATTAGCCCCATCGCACATATAGATGGTCCATCATGTTCGACCACATATAAGTAATAGGTTTAATTTAAAACCGTTCACCCATCACGACGTGATTGAGGAAAAATGGTACTGTTAGTTAAAATATTGTCTAAAATACTCTTGAGTTAACAAGTTTCTATGAAAATTAATGATACCTAATACCTAAAAATGTATTTACTTATTTATCTACATTTTAATTTTAGACCTACATATAATACAACTTTATTAACAGAAAGAAACTTACAACTATTACAAATTATAATTTACAAAATACAAAAGAAACAGTCGGGCTATCTAAAGGCCGTTGCAAACGGTCTATAGATAGCTCAACTGATCCAGCTCATCAGACGGTGGAAGCGTACCCAAGACGCTGGCCGCATTGCCACGATGAATGGCAATACTGATCCGTTGAGCCAAATAAGAACCAGCTCTTGGATCGCGCATCATTTCGACCAGACGCCCGAAAGAATTTTGAAAACGCGGTGGGTACCCGTGCCCCACGGACCTAGGGTCTCGACCCCAAAAGGCTCAAATATGTAAGCCCCGTCGAGGCTTGCATATTTGCGCCTTTTGAGATCCTCGGCCGGATATAATATAATATACCTATAATTATTTCAGTTTTACCTAACTGTTCAACAGTTGGTTAGAATGTCATTTTAACATAATATTTACAGGTCAATGTACTTCAGTAATTATCACAATGAATTATAAATAGTGACATAGGTATCAAAACTTTTCTTATTAACTGTACCTTACTAATTCTTCGGAAGACCTAAGCCAGCGTCAGTACGGCGCCGGCCGGGACAGCTTGCGCCAATGACGATCTATACACTAAAGCGTTATCACCCTAGCGATTTGCGAACGTGCTCATCGCGAAATGAACACGCTCGCAAATCGCCAGTGTGATAAAGCCCTTAGCGTAGCAGCTGATCACATAATTGAATGAGTTACATAACATTACACAATAAGCATTGTCACGATATTGTACAGTATCATGTTATTACATCTTCATTATTTGTGTTAACACTGATATGTGCAACCCAATAACTGTGAAAAAGCTGTCATATTTGACATCTAACTGATAGCAACTGCTTGTAACAATGATACATTATTGCCATAGGTACCTATACCTATTCATAACCCACCTACTAAAATTAGGAAAAATCTCATAATTAACTAGTAGGTACCAAAAATACTATTTACTAGCAGGGTAGGGCAGAATTTTAATAACTAAGTAAACATAACTATATAAGGTTAAGGTTATAAGGCATTTCTATACAAGTGCAACTTTACCTAACTACACCATATAAGGTAGGTACCTAGGTACTCTTAATAAAACTTTTGTAAACATAACAAAATTATTATTTATCTTAGTTTAAAAGGTTACACGATCTTAATTCTAATGATAGGATGCTTACCTCTTAGGAGCAAATTGGTTTGCTCTTTTGGCATGTTCGAGGCAACATTTGACTCGCATCACGTCGTTGGCTGGGTACTGAATGACCGAGCAGCCTCGTAAGACTGCCACGCGAGGCAAGTGCTCTGTTTAGTCAGTACCTATGCATTGTGCGTCAAATGTTGCCTGACACTTACATCTAACTTTAACTTCACATTTTACTTTTAACTATGTCATAACGTATTATATCAGTCACAGACCATTTATGTCGCCAAAGCTGCTAGTGTACCAGTTAGCAAAGATAATTGTAAAATACAGAACTCCAAAAATAAATGTATCAATGTTAGGCAATCTTGCCAAATATACATATTCTAATTTTCAAGTTTGACACAGGCTATACATATTAGCTAGGTATATGTATTCCGTTCTACCTATATAATTTTTGATCAATTATGTACAGGATTTTTTAATGAGATTGTCTAAATTATTTTTGTCATGACTGAACTCGGTAAATGTGGCTACATTATTGCGGTACCGCAAAGCTTCACAGTTCGCCGAATCCCGATAATGTGGCCTCAGCATAATAATCAAAAGCCTACTAACTTGCATGTTAAGTGTTCTTGTCAGCTTGTCGCAATCTGACGGCCTCGGTGGCGTGGCGGGCGATTGCTCGGCGGGGGCGCAAGAGTTCGATTCCCGCTGCGGAAGAAATGTTTGCATGTTCTGCAAATATTTCTTCCGGGTCTGGGTCTTGTGGTACCATGGTACTCGTAGTTTCTGATGCCCACGACATAGGAAATCCCAGTGTGGGATCAGGACTATGTATGCGACTGTTGGGTGGGTGTTATTTATTATTAACTACCGATGTAGAATTTACTTACACGCCTACCTTATTTTAATAAAAATGCAATTACTTTGCTTACATTTAGTTTTAGACAGATTTGCTTATCTATTGTACCTATGTTTAGCACCAATTCGAAGATTAGTTTCTAAACTATCAGCTACTTCAAATTATTGAAATAATATTTTGAACAGTGCCGTTCAGTCAGAAGCTTACAAAAGTCAGTTAAAAAAAAAATAGTATAGAATTAGCAACTTTTACATAGTAACGTCAAATAAAATTAAAAGTTATAGTATAGGTACTGAAGTTATTGTTGATAATTTATTTTTAATTTATAGGTAAGTTAAGTATAGATTATAGTTTATGAATGTCGCATCATAAAACATGTGAAGCGCTCGAGGGGTAACTTGCTTAAACGTTCTTGATTGGTCGTTGAAGTTACGTTGTGCTGCAACGCAACGTTGTGCGCTTCACAATTTGGATGGGTGGCATTACGGTGGCAAGTGGCATTACGAGCTGAGCGCTTCCGTGCTTCGGAGGGCACGTTCAATTGTCGGTCCCGGCTTTTAAGTCGTAAAGCCATGACGGAGGCTTTTAGGCGGCCTAAAAACTTCGTCACAAGAGTTGGCCACTAGCTCATACGAACTTACTTTTTATCATAAAACATTTTAGTAAACTTTACCTCCGCAGTAGATCCTTTCATTATTTCTCACTATATAAACCTTAGTAGGTATTATTTTATGGATTAAAACTGTTATGGCTTAAGAGCGCTAGTGAACAGCACTAGTCATTGATTCAAATGTTAGCTCAAAAAAAATCGGATATACATTACACCATGTCATTATAACAGGTAGTAACGTACAACGAAATTAAAGCTAGACTATAAACACGACAAACGATAGCTTATACTCAAAATATATGTTTGAACTCTAGTAATTAGATATTTGCTCCATTTCGATGATCCTGAAACAAAAATTCACTTAAAATAAAATGTACAAAAAAAAACTGGCTTAAAGCTGGGTAATACTGCGTATCATCTTCCCGCTGCGATCTCTATGAGTTGAATTACGGGAATTCTTTTCTTAGTGCGCCCCATGCTTCTAGGACCTATGGTTTAGTTTAGGCTGTGCATTATTGACCAATATGTTTTTCTATGCGTTTCTCAGATGCGTTTATGATTCATTTTATCTCTTTATTTTTCGTCAAAACATGCATAGATTTAATAATACCCCCTCGTAATTAATGCCGCTATGGAATCGCTATCTGTAACACTTGTACAGTTATTTTTATTGACTAGATAATTTAGAAACTTTGAACTGAATGTGGAAAGGTGAAGTATAACAGAGTTCTAATGCCGAGCTGTATAAAACTGTTAGCAGACAGCTCTTGTACTCAGTGTATAAGTAAAACGTCGTTCAATTTACATGGTGAAATCTACCCTTAAGCTTATTCAAGATATTAATAAATGCAAAAGTTTGTGAGGATATTTGTGGTTCAATCACGCCTAAACGTCTGAACGGATTTTAATGAAACTTGGAATATACATAATACGCGTTCTCGAATAACATATGGGCTACTAGCTGCCGCCTGCGGCTTCGCTCGCGTGGTATCCGGATAAAAAATAGCCTACATGTTAATCCAGTACATGTACTATGTATATTCCAAGTTTCATTCAAATCCGTTCAGCCGTTTAGGCGTGATTGAGGCACAAACATCCAAACTCACAAACTTTCGCATTTGTAATAAGTAAGATTTTTTATCCGGGTACAACGCGAGCAAAGCCGCGGGCGGCACCTAGTAGGATATAAATGAACTAGTGAACTAATAATACTGGAGTGGCCCCGTTAACTTTTTTGCATGCAATCTTTACTTTCCTGCTATAGATGAATTTCGGGAATTCCTTTTTTAGTGCACCCCTACATCATAATTCATTGATCAGTTTCATTGTCCGTCAGTCAGTATTGTAAGTTTTATATATTCAAAAGAAAGTTCCACGAAGCACTTGTACTATGAGAACCAGATGGCTGGTAAAATACTTACTTCATAATTACATACCTCCTTATAATAAACGGTTAACTGTTATGTTTGACTAGTACTAATTAAAGTAAATATCACACAATCAGTCTACCGATGAAATTAGCTTACTTTTCAAGTTTGATTAATACTTCACTGTCTATTTTTGTATGGAGTTATTTTCTCATTTTGGGATTTTCTCTAGCTAATGTCTAGTGCTAATCAAAATGGAAGTCATATCACAAATTCAGCCTCTTGAAACACGTTTCAAGTGAAAGAAGCTTCTGAGGAGCAATTACTTTCACCATACTTGTTCGAAAGAGTGACACGAGTGGTAGTAGCAGTTTACTGATAAAACTAGATAATTTCTTAAGTTTTTCCAATACCACTATTTTTGTATGGAGTTCTCACTCAGCGCTTCTCTCTAGCTAATTTCTAGCTGTTCTCTTTGGTACATACAGTTGGGTTATTAAAGAAGTTTGGCCTCCCGCGAGCCGCGCCTTGGCCGCGCCGCCAGTATCGCACCATGGGAACAGTAAAGCGTGGTTTCGGAGCCGGATTTAAAGGCGATTTGAACAGATGACGGATAGCCTCCGTGTCAATCGTACGCTTAAATGTCGTTGTCTGTGCCATCTGAGCTTTTTTCTGCAATGACAATGATGGATTAGTAAAAAATAAATATTCTAAAAAGCTAGGCGAAATCAAGCATAATATTCTAATAATATAAATCCGAAAATTTACAAAAAAAAACACAATATAAATCTATTTTCAGCAAACACACAATAATTGTACTGAATACAGAGAAATCAGAACAAATGTAAAAGCTGACAGGATTTTTTTGTGGTTAAGAGTTTACAACGGACCTCACAAGCCAAGCCTGTATTGTGAGGACCAAAATAACGATTTACTAATTGATTTGCATCTCGATAGGACTATTTTAGTAGGTTTAGTTATATATTCACTTAAGTATTATAAATTATTGTGTTCTATCAATTATATTATCATTAAAACTTAGGGGAGAAGTGAAATTATATAAAAATTACATAAATAAATATAAGTAAATATATATGAAATAGATAAAAGATAGGCAAAATTTGTAAAAAATGCTTATGGCTAACTTGAAATACGCGCAGTTCGTAACCCGAATAACATATAAACTACTTTATACTTTGCAAGCAAAGCCGACGATGGAAGGTGCAATTATTCTCATTGACAATATTTGAACAACCAGCTGTTGATGATAAGATTATGATAATTTTGAAATGAGGGAAAATAACACTCACTCCTCTTAACGACAAAAAGTCTTTAAAGTTTGAAACTTTTTCATGTTGAACAATAAAAATTAGATATCAGTTTAATAAAATACTAATAAACAGTTTTTTTTTACAATTTTGTTTTTAGCTGAATATAACAAACCTAGAACTGTTTAATTAAATTGAAAAGTGCAAATTATTTTTTAATTTGTAGTTTGATGGCTTTTCTTTTTATGGGTTTCACTGTATGTTTCACAGTTGAATTTTTCACAATGTGCCGCTATAACAAATAATAAAGGGCCTCATACAATAAACTTTTTTCAACGTTCGTAATCAATTATCGAAGCTACATGCATACATGTACGATGGTACGGAACCCTTCATGTGCGAATTCGATTCGCACTTGACCGGTTTTCAATTATTGTGTCTAAGCCAGAAAAATACATAAACCAAGAATCCTCATTGATAAGAATAGAAGCAAATCGGACAATATGTTCAAAACTCACCATGCTGTCTAAGTTGGTAGTGTCCGGCGAGGGGTGCCTCGGGCCGTCCCGCGCCGGTTTCTGATCGGTGGCGCCAGCCGACTCGGAACTCAACTGCAATTCGATCGCCTCCTTCTTAGCCATCAAGTACGCAATTTGCACCTCACTGCTAATATTAGACAACTGAGCCTCGAACAATTTCGTATGGCTGTTGCTAAATATCCGCTTATCCGTATTCTTCATCAGGCAAAGCATCCCCCGGGCCAGGGAATCCTCACACTGAAGAATACAGACCCTCTCTAGGATGTTACTTGCGACTTTGATATCGACGGGCCTTTTTATCAGAGACATGAAATTCGCCAGCTTCACGAAAGCCTGCTTGAACTGTGCGAAGTTCTGTGATTCCGCCATCCGAGCCAAGAGAGCATCGCACAGCATGGTGTTGACGTGAGTAAACTTGAGGAGATCCTCGCACGTATCGAAGCTGACGGAGTTCAGATGCAACAACGTTGTTTCTAACGCGTTCGCAATAAGGGTTTTGTCCTCCCATTCCAAGACCCCAAGCCCTAAATCAATAGCCATCTCCAGAAGTAATCTAGTCAATTTTCTCATCTGGCACTCTTGCATGAAAAGCAAGCCGTATTTGCGCCGCAAATTATTGAAGCGCATAGTGAGAAGGTACTCCTCTATAAGGTTCGTGTCACTTATAGACGATATTCGACGTTGGAGGACGTCCACTTCCACATTCACGTGCGGAAAGCGACAGCTGAAAAAGTTTTTGCACTGTGTGGCTTGGTAGAAGAAGCAATGCCCACGGTACAGAATACTTTTCACAGGGTTCACTGCTTTATAGTCTTCGAATATTCGTCGATTTGTAACTGGCTGTTCAATGGTTTTGACGGAATCCTCTACGGGCGAAGACCGGCGGTTTGCATCCAGACACAAAGCCGTATTAGTGAGATTGGTATCTTTGGAGATTGAGCTAGAATCTGCGCTTTGCTTCTCTACCATGTTGGGTTCAATAGCTTTCAAGGGGATATCGTCCCTTCTGGGTATCTCCTCTATTCTGGTGGGTCGGTAAGTGTACTTTTCATTTTGCCACGTTCTTGTGGGTTTGGGAACGTAGGCTTCCTGTAACTGCGGTAAGTTTTGTATCAGCGGGGGTTTGGGGACATAAGGTTCCTGAATCGAGACGGTACTGAGCCGAGACGATTCTACGCCGGTTATGCTTTCCGCGTACAGTGAAAGTGCATCTTCGTCCTCACAGACTCTGTTTTCGAAGGACTCATAGATGCAGTTGTCGGAAGTGAATGTTTCAGAGCTGCAGTTCGACTTGCATGGTGTGAGAGCTGAAGAAACTGGGACGTTCGTTGGGAACTTCTCTCGAGTCGTCGGTGACAAAGGGTCAAACGGCTCGTAGGGTTCATCGGGTTCCCTCGAAGCAGTTCTGTCCTCCACAAGGTTAGAGCTGCTGTAGCCATCCCTGTGGCCATCATCTTCTTGCGTAGTCTTTTCGCGACTGCGACTAGCTTCCGGACTGCGGTTATCTGGGTTAGACTTCCTCATAGCACACTCAACAGCCTCTATAATGTCGCTGAACTTCTCGCAATTGGTTATCACACCTTTTTCGAGATTCATAGCTTCTAGAACAGTGGAAAATGTCTCGGTATCGTCTTTATCACACTCTATCCACTTACTCATTTCCATATAGAAGTTCTTCATTAAGTTTGTTAGCTTGTCCATTTCTAGAGATAGCAGTTCTATGTTGTCCATGTTACCTTCGGAGCATGATTTGCCGGTTACGGATGAGGTACTTAGGTTCAACTCCTGTTTACTGATAGAGACATTTATGTCTGAGTCTGTGTCTGAAGATGAATCTGAGCTGTCGGTAGAAGAATCCGATGAGGTGCTCTCGTTTTCCAACATAGTTTTATTTACGTCTATAATCCTCTGTCTGTTTAAAGTATCCTCAATTTGAACAAAGGGGAGTCTTTTATCGAATCTCACAAATTCTGACGATGATACGGTAAAGCAAGTTGTCGTATCAGAAGTTTGGCTGGATTCTGTAGATACGTCTCTAATCCAGGATAGGTTTGATTTACCGCTGTTGACTGAGTTTGAACGGGTATCAACGGGCGCTGCATCGCTTAAAGCGCTTTCCAACATAGAAGCAGCTGTTTTTATATCCTTTGCAGTCATACTTTTACCTTTAGTTGCTCGTGTTATCTTTAAAGTGGGTCCGTTGATTTCTTCGACAACAGATCTTTTTGGCGTTCCTTTTGGTTTTTTTGCAGGTGTCTCTCCAATGGCGGTCTTTGTATCTACAACATATAATAAATAAATTAATAACACCCAACAGTCATAGATCTGACCCTACACTAGGATTACCTGTGTCATGGGTATCAGAAACTACGAGTACCATGGCACCACAACACCGACCCGGAAGAAATATTTGCAGAACATGCAAACGTCTCTTCCGCAGCGGGAATCTAACCCGCGCCTCTTGAGACTCAAACGAGCAATCGCCCGCCACGCCACCGAGGCCGTCAAACAATATAGCATTTATTTACAAAACATCGTATGGCAAGCGAATGAAACTTGGAATCGACTTATATGACAGACCTGGAATAACATAAATTTCTGGATTCCAATATTCTACTAACGGACGACGGATGGTTCATTACTATAGCAATGTTGTTATCGGTGAGAGCACTAGTGGTCTAGTTGGTAGTGACCCCGCCTTCCGATCCAAAGGTCGTGGGTTCAAATCCGGTCATGTACCAATGAACTTTTCTGTGAGAAAAATTTATGTGCGCTAAACCAGTACTCTCAAACGGTGAAGGAAAACATCGTGAGAAACCCGCGGCTTAGTTAGCTCTGCACGTATTAACCTCGTCTTTCCTGTGGACAAGGCCGACTAAGCTGAGAGGATGGAATAGGTGCTGGGCAAGCACCTTAATTCGTCCCGGGCACTACAGCGTCCCGATTGTGAAGGTAAAAGTTGTCTCCTGAAGCTGTATAAATAATCTTTATAGATGGTAATACTTATGCTAATGAACGAGCGTTTGTCCGTTAGGTACTAGAATATTGACACCGGGCAAAAGGCGGATTTTGATCAGAAACCATGTGAGCAAATTTGCAGACGTAAGCCATTTGGAATATAATTGAAATGATTAAAAATATATTTATTTACCTTTATTTATAGTATCAGTTTTTTTCTGTGCTTGATTTCTTGTAAGTACTCTTCCTACTGGAGCTGAAATAGGGTAAAACATTTTCAGATACTTACATACAGATATAAAAATAAATATAGGTACATAAATGGTTTGTTGACCAAACACTGTTAGTCGGAAAATATCCATGACAGTGTTATTGTTCTCCTAATATCTTACTGTGCATACAAGGCCATAATGGCTGAAACGCTGCGTACTGACTGGCAGGGTAGCCAGGCAGCCTCGCGAGGCTGCCGCGTGAGGCAAGTTCTTGCTTAGTCAGGACGTGCCTCGCCCGAGGCAAACGCGCAAACTGCGCGCGCGACTAAGCCAGCACCTGCCTCACGAAGCTGATTGGCCAATCGGTACGCAGCTATTAAATATAATTTATGAACTGGTATACCACATAGACTACTTATTATCTCATGATTGAAGTAGATGTAAATATTTTTCCCCATTAATAGTTTTTAATCTTTTTTCAAAATTTCAGTTTCAAGGTACTTTATGTAAATCAGCGGAGTAGGGCTCTGGTGACCTGTAGCACAGGTTTTTTAATACCTATTTCAGGCACCAGTCTCTCACAAAACAGGTTAACTAATTACCTAAAATTTATGTTATTATTTTTACTGTTATATCTGTTTTTTTCATATTTTACTGTTTATATACATTTTTTATTATTATTTTATGTTAATCTTAATTTTGGTGCGAGAGAAAAAAATAAATATATTATTATTTTTAAATAATGCAGCTTTAACTATTTATTAACCTCTAATTTGAGTAAATAAAATGAAGGATTTCTTAAAGAATCAGGCAGCACCAAAGGTACTTTGTAATGCATTATTATGTTAATGTTATCTGTTATAATAATGTCACTGTAAAATTGTAAATACCGTTAGATTATAATTGTTAACCGTTAGATTGTGAACCATAACTTACTGCTTTAAATTTGTGACTCTTCGTGCGGCACGCTCGCTCTGCTCGTAGTTTTTCACTAACTAACCTAACCTACTGATTTCGATCTAAGCAGTTGATCGACAGTTTACAATGTCGCGAGATTATAATCTAACGGTATTTACAATTTTACAGTAACATCATCATCAGCCTATAGCAGTCCACTGCTGGACATAGGCCTCCCCTAATGAGCGCCATCGCGCCCTATATTTGGCTTGACGCACCCAGTTTCTGCCAGCAGCCTTTCGCAGATCGTCACTCCACTTAGCCGGAGGGCGTCCTACACTACGTTTGCCGAGTCGCGGTCTCCACTCAAGAACTCGTTTACCCAACGGTTGTCGGTTCTTTGGTAGGTATGACCAGCCCACTGCCACTTCAATATGCTAATTCTTTCAGCTATGTCGGTGACCTTGGTTTACAATAACATATTATATAAATAATTTTAAAATTTGTTTCATTAACTAACCTTCCCCAGCTGTTTTAATACCAGCTCCAACAGGTAACTCCAGTATGACTTTCTGTTGTACATTCTCTTGTTCTTTGACCCTACTTGACTTAACTATTTTCTTTTTGACATCTTGTGGGCTTCCTTCAGAATCTGACATCTTTTTGGCCAGGGACAGTTTTGTCCTGCTTTTTCGACCAGTATTTCTTATGACTATCTGCGATGACTCAAAATCACTATCCGATGTATCAAATTTCTTTTTGGGCGGACTTTTGAATGAACTGACAAACTCTTTTTCGGTAGCCTTTAACGAAGCCTTTCTTATCAGTTTTGGTTTGCTACTTGATTCAGATGCTTTACTGGATTTTTTGGCTACGACTTTAGCTAGTGGAGTGTCTGAGCTTGATTCTTCTGATAGTTTTGCTGGAACTTTTCTTTTTCGTTTTGGTGCCGGCTTTGCTTTGGTGACCTCCAGTGTGTTTTTGATGACTTCCGGTGTGTTTTTGGTGACTTCTACTGTGTCTGTTTCCATCCTGATTTTTTGTGGAGACATTGATATTGGTGATGATAAAGCCTTAGGTGGGTTTGAAAATTTAGTGAGCTGTTCCAGGGCAACTGAAAATATTATTATTGTTATTAAGAGAAAGGGAAGAGAAGCCTTTGCCCAGGATTGGGATCCAGCAGCAGTTAGATAGTTAGATATAAAAGCCTGTTATGCCCCACTGCAGGGCAATTACTTCCCTTCCCTTTTCTGCTCTATTTAATGCCACAACAGGTGTTTAATTAAGTTAAAAAATATGTTCAAAAATAAATAATTTTTTGTCCCTATTATTTTTAGGTCTTACATCTAGAAAATAAATTGGCTCCTAATATCGAAACACATGGCAGTCAAGTTCAGAAACAAAATATGTGACTCTTATCAACAAAACCTTCAACCACAAACATGCTTTGTATCAAACTTCTACCCTTACCACATTTGTGTACATACATACATAATTTAACACCCACAAATAATCAAACTTGCAGACACTCCTGATTCTAAGTCCCAAGATGGAAATGATCAGTCCATTGTATAAATTTATTAAAAATTAAAATAAACTTGGGAGCCTTGGATCAGGAGTGGCTGCAAGTTGTCTTATGATTACTTGTGGCTGCCCAACCTGTTAGGGATAGACAGGCGAGTTAATATGTATGTGTGAGTATCTACTATTAAAGGTATATTATAGATACAACCCTAATCCCAAACGGGATTCAAAATGTGCTAACCTTCATTTGCCAAATCAAATTTTCTCTGGATAGTAATCTTCCTGTCTATTTTTGGAGGTTTAGAGTCTGAAATTGAAACGATTATGTTTCATTTCAAAGAAAGACATGACTCAAACTATTAGGTAAATGTAGATTGTACCAATATTTTTTGTCACAATTTTATTTACCTCATTTTATAGTTCAGAATTAAAATGTATCTAGAGTAGAACTAGTATTAAACCACTTACAAAGCCGTTAGCGGCCAAAAAGCTCATTCTTTGCTAACTCAGCAAAAATACAAATTCTTAGAATAGGTACTCATAATTTTGGTAAGTGGAAACTTACCTAAGTTTGCAATCTTTACTTTTATACACGTAGGGGTTTTCAGAGGTGGATTCACAGGCTTTGCTTTGCATACTCTCTTTTTCACTACTTTCTGCGGTAAAGCTGTATTTTTCGTCGGTGCCATTTTCAAAACAGCAAGACGAATGCAAATATTTTCGAGCTTTAGCGGAGCTTATTTATTTTGAACTAGAAACATTACGGGTCTTCGGTTGATGGACAGGAGAATATTCTTTTCTTTCTTTTTGGATCCTTTTCACAAATTTTTCGAAGTTTTCGAACCCAATAAACTCGTTCTTTACTTTTGCTCTCTGTTTTTTTTTCTTAGATAGCTGCTAGTGATTCCTTCCTATCCTTAATAACGGGTATTATTAATCAAGATTTAGTCGATTACTAAAAATACAATCGATTAACATTATGAGAGGTAAGAGTATTTTCTTAAAAAACATATTCGTGATACACATTTTAGAACGGTATGTACCTACCTGCTTACACGATTTAAATAATTAGATTTTACGGCACCTAAAAAACCGAAAAAAACCAACCCCATTCATTTCTTTGGAACGCTAATGTCATCGGATCGGTCGGACGGAAGGAAGAATGACCTTGTATAAGGGCAAAAAGGTTATTCACGTCATTTCATCAGAGTGGATCATTTGATTTCGCCGGATATTAATTACTTACTCAAAAGTAGCGAAAATGCCTGGGAAATATAAAATTGTTATGATTCGTCATGGCGAGAGCGAATGGAATCAGAAAAATCTCTTCTGTGGTTGGTTTGATGCTGATCTGAGTCCCAAGGGTAAGTTATTCCTACAATATATTTTGTAATTGCCTAAATAAGAAAGATATCGTATCGTTACATATTTTTAACTGTATATAACTACCGTCTTGATTAGGACGTGAAGAAGCAATCAGCGCTGGAAAAGCTTTGAAGGCCGATGGTTATCAATTTGACATCGCCCATACATCAGTCCTGAAACGCGCGCAGATCACCTTAAACTCCGTGCTTCAAGAAATAGGCCAGACAGATATTCCTATTAATAAGACTTGGAGATTAAATGAGAGGCATTACGGTGGTCTCACTGGACTGGACAAAGCCGAAACTGCTGCTAAATATGGAGAAGCTCAGGTAAAAAGAACTGCATTAAGTAGGTACCTAAATAAATGGTTTACAGAATAATATTTACGTAAGTAAACAATTCTAAAGTAGGTGGTACATTTGGTTTTAATTTATTTATATGTTTGTATAAGTAGGTTCAAATCTGGAGACGCAGTTTCGATGTTCCACCACCACCAATGGAGAAAGACCACCCCTATTATGAAACTATTGTGAAAGATGCCCGTTACGCCAATGACCCAAAACCTGAAGAGTTCCCCATGTTTGAGAGCTTGAAACTAACTATTGAAAGAACACTGCCCTACTGGAACGAAGTCATCATTCCTCAGGTACCCACAAAACATTTTAACTAGGAAATTTTGACCTAGCAAGTTTCTTACAGGTCAGATCAACGGTTCGAAAGTTAAGCTTGAACAAACATACAAATCCACCTCTTTGTATAATATATTAGTACTTGCTATTATCTACTACTAGCACCACGCCCCGGCTTCGCACGGGTGTCAGTTTAGTTACATAAAAACTGAATTTAGGTTTTGTTATCTGAATTAATAAACCTTGTTTTGGAGAAATTAGCGGATTTACAGGCAGATACGGAAAGCGACTTTATTATATACTATGTAGAGAAGTCTCCAGGTTAATTTAGCCTAATTGCAATTTTCAGATAAAAGAAGGCAAGAGGATAATCATTGCCGCTCACGGCAACAGTCTCAGAGGCATCGTCAAACATTTAGATGGTAGGTACATTCCTTCCTACCTGACTAGGCTTATTTATGTATTTGTCATGTCTAAGTTTGTGTAAAGAGGTTCTATCCCGTTTCCGTTTCCCGTTGCCACATTTCTGTGTTCTTCTTAAAGATTAAAAGTTTAATGTTGGATGGATGGCATTAAGATCTGTGTCACCGCCTTCACAAAACAGTAAACTATTAACCTTGGAAGAATAAATACATAACAGAGCAAGGAACTGTCACTGGTGGTTACTGACGTTAATCAAAAATATTCTTACCGGCCAGTGTGTTCGTTTAGTTTGGGCGGAATAGAATCCAAAAAAAGAAAAGAGAGAATCTGTGGTGTAGTGAATATGGCGGGAAAATTTTAGGAACGTCTGCTTGCATGCAGTTGTTTAAAATGTTTGCAAATTGTAATAAATTAAGAAATCAGGTAAAATAACGGTTTGAGGTCACATATTTATTAAGAACCACTAAAAATAACATTGCGATATCGTAAAAAACCTAATGGTTCACAAATTCGTCATAAATCCTAAGCTAGTTTAAATGAATAGCAGATTTGTCATGACTGGCATGCATAAGATAATGCAACATACCTATTTGAAGTGTATTTATTGATAAGTAGTACCTAAGTAGAAGTCTTATATTGCTTGTACAGTATATTATCACAGGTCCCAGTCCTATAACTCTATTTAATATCTTTTACAAAACATTTTCGTTAATCCCTACAGGTCTTAGCGATGCAGCCATCATGGAGTTGAATCTGCCCACTGGTATTCCTTTCGTTTACGAGCTGGATGAGAATATGAAGCCAGTAGAGTCCATGACATTCCTCGGTGACGAGGAGACTGTCAAGAAGGCTATGGCAGCCGTAGCAGCTCAGGGCAAAGCCAAGTAATATATTACTGTAAAACTATGGCTTTAAACTATTTATTCAAGTAGAAAATGTGCATGATAATACAAAAGTGAATGTTACATGTAAGAACAACTGTTGAAACTAATATTTATTTTTAATGTAATGTAGTTACAAGACTACTATATAGCAACTGTGTTACGATCTCACTTTTTTCTCAGTGTGTAATAAAAACGAGTGACAAACAGCTGTTATTTGGCTGGATGCTTGCCAAATAGTTTGATCTTACTTACTATTAGGTAGGCATACCAGTTAGACCTATGAAAATGGCAAATAAAGTCTTGTTCTCTCTATTGTGGTAGACTTTTTTTTAAATCATCCACAACAGCATCCATATTGACATCCTTCGAGGTTGAACTTTCGTTGTTTCTTGTGAACTTTCTTCCTGTATACTTTGGGAATGTTTTCGATTTGTTGTTAGAAAACATAAACGGATGTTTATTTCGATTCGTACTATGAGTATCTACATCCATTGTTTCAGATTGTTTGTTTTTATTTGCACCCTTCTTTTTATAATTTTTTGATTTTGTGACTTTATCGAATCTAAAATCTTTGGGTAATTTATGAGACTTTACACAGTGGTCCATTCTCTCCTCTGGAGTTTTAAATTTTTCTTTGCATTCTTCGATATAGCAGCAATACTGAAAAATATGATTTCGTCATTATGTGTTACGATTTCCGGTTGTATTGTTCATAGTTAAACTAAGTAGGGATTTAATGGCAAAGCGACATTTCGACGGAAAAAATTTCGTCCAATTCGGCCGAAATGACACTTTCAATTTTAATTTATTTATTTACTGACATTTCGGCCACCACCAAATACTGCAGCTGTTTTGTACAGTCATACTAAGAAAAAGGGTAATATCAAAATGAAGTAAGTATTGTAGGATAAATCATAGCTACATTTTTCGGTATTAACTATACAATAACTGTTCTGTGAACGTATCACTGTAGTTCACTACGTTACATTACGTTGTTAGGACCTGGTTTGCGTATTTCACTAATTCTGGTAAAGTGATCTTTTTTGCAATGAGCGCTTTCGGTCGGTCGGTTTACGTGTTAGTTAAGACATCAAAAAAATGTGTTATTACCTCGTATCATCCAAACGGCTCATGATTTGTATTATAAGTTTAAGAGATTTGTCTGGGCAGTTTAAGTTTATTTGCTGACTGTACAAAACAGCTTTTACCATTGTTGGCCGAAATGTCAGTAAATAAATAAATTAAAATTGAAAGTGTCATTTCGGCCGAATTGGACGAAAGTTTTTCGGTCGAAATGTCGCTTTGCCGATTTAATACGTACCGAAGGCTTTCTTTCAGCCAAGACTGCAAAGAATGAGTCATGATTTTCCTGAATATGTAAGTCTAAGAGGTGTGGCGAAAGAAGAATCTTTTTACACGTCGCACACGCATATCTGTGTGATGAATTGTAATGGCTTTCAAAAGTTAAAAGGGATTCTGCTGTGAACGTACAACCAGGAACTGTACACGTTATTTTCACTCTGAAATAAATAAAACCAGTCATGTGCGAGTCAGACTCTCATACGAAGGGTCCCGTACCATCATCATCATCTACCTGCCCTTATCCCACTCTATGTGGGGTCGGCACAGCATGATCCTTGAATCATGCTGTAAGAGCTGTAAGGTGTTTTATGAAGGGTCCCGTACCATCGTACATTAAATGTCTACTGTATGAGGTTCTATTTTATTATTTTTTGTTATAGCGGCAATAGAAATACACAATCTGTGAATATTTCAACTTTCTACTTTTTATGGTTCATGAGATATACCCCCGAATACTCAAACGCGACTCAGAGTTGAGCACGTCTCAAGTCACGGTTTTTTGATAGTTTAGATGAAAATCTGTCAAAAACTCGTCACTTGAGACGTGCTCAACTCTCAGACGCGTTTGTGTATTCGGGGATAGCCTGCTGATAGACGGCCGGACAGACGGACAGCGGAGGCTTAGCAATAGGGTCCCGTTGGTACCCTTCGGGCACGGAACCCTAAAGAGGAGGTAAATACTTAGACACTTAAGTTAAATCACATTGAGTTTTCAATTACCTAGTGACTTTAAAAATTCTGACTTTATTTAAATTAGCACAATTTTTAAGTCGGTAAATCTGTTTTTAATTACTTCATTTAATAAACCAGTTACTAATTACGCTATAGGTAGGTAAATCATCTTTATGCCAAATTAAAATATGTAGTTCTTTCAATGTCTAGTACCTATGGAGCAGTAGAAGGAAACAATTTACTGTTTTTTTCATTAGGTTTCTTATCTTAGTACTTGTTACTACTACTACTTGTGTGACCAGTGTGGTAAAAGGATTTTAAGTGCTCCTCAAGGAACTGCTACTTACACTTCATGGCACAGACTTTCATCGTCTAAATCGTACACACCCAGTCTGGGAGGGGGTTTATCATTTTTAAATAAATCGTCGTCCAATTTTCTACGACCAACAGCGTATTTTTTACATTCTTCCATGATGTCTGCGGGAAGGTCCAATATATCCATCAGAGTCATTCTGAAAAATTATGAAGTTTCATTTTAATATTATTTACCTACTTCTATGTTGGATCATATACCTACCATATAAATAAATAATAATAAATTACACCCAACAGTCACATACATAGTCCTGACCCCACACTAGGATTCCTTGTGTCGTGGGTATCAGAAACTACGAGTAACATGGTACCACAACAACCAGACCCGGAAAAAATATTTGCAGAACATGCAAACATTCTTCCGCAGCGGGAATCGAACCCTCGCCTCTTGCGTCTCTGCCGAGCAATCGCCCGCCACACCATCGAGGCCGTCAATATTTTTTTAATATGTGACTCAATTATTTCAATTTGAATGGAAATAATAATTATTAGGTAGGTCATCATCATCTCTCTGGGGTCGGCACAATGTTTTCTTCCATTCCCTACTATCAGGCAGGTAGGTTAGGTAGGTACTACCATGATGGCGGCTGAGACGCAAGAGGCGCGGATTCGATTCCCGCTACGGGAAAAATATTTGTATATTCTGCAAATATTTCTTCCGGGTCTGGGTGTTGTAATATTATGTGTTAAAGTAGTTAAGTACGTCTACATAAAAAAGTAAGTATATAAGTTTCTATCTATAAGCTATCTGGTGTCCATAGTACAAGATTTGCGTAGTTTAGGCTTTAGGGCTAGATGGCGCTTTGTGAAATGTCCATAAATATTTATTAATATTAAAACTTAACTATTGAAAGTCTTTATAAAAGGGTGTTAAAATAAGACCTTTTACCTTTTTTTTGTATTATAACACATAGTCCAAAATATTCGAAAGTTCAAGGTCACCAAAATACATACCTATCCAAAAACTAGCAATTACCTATTATAATAACATACCACTAATAAGTAAAACTATTCACATAGGTACCTATCTACATACATTAAAAACCTAGCTTATTTCTATTGCAATATCCTAATTTCTAATAATATAGGTAGGTATTATTTAAATGAACATTATGTATCTTAGCCAATGTAACGATCAGAAACAATTTAAGACTAGGCTCAGTTTTTGCTGTTTCATTATTACTGGCATGACTGGTGATTATCATGAGTGATGGCGTAATTTTATTGTAGCTATATATAGGTACTTACCTACTAGGTATAATAATAACCTATATCTTTAAGAGTTGTAGTTATGTAGTATGTATGACTTGACGAACTAACTTTAGTAGCTTTGACGATTTCATGACAGGAGCGTGTCTTTAAATTAAATAAAATTATAAAATCAGTAAAAAGTACCTTCTGTATCATCAACGTATTGTAAATTATCTGTCTAGTGTACCTACCTATAGTTAGGTACAAGAGCATTTGTCAAAAGCTCATTGTTAAGTGTGGTTTTAGAACTTTGTCATGATCTAAAAGTGCTTTGGACATTTTAATATATTTTTGAGCAAACAAAAAGTTATTGGTGTCAGGAATACCTTCTTACATAATGAACGTTCGTCAAAGAAAGGTAAGTTTTTATTATGTTATAGGTACTCGTGACATTTTACAAGAGTAGATAATCATCAATGGATGAAATAGGTTGTTTTATGTAGGTACTAGATACCTAGTACCTATCCTAGCTAGATTTTTATAAATGTATAAGTAGGTACTTAGGCATTTATCTGACGTAATTTAGAGAACATTTGTATAGTTTAATTATCAAGATAAATACATACCTTGAAGATGAATTTCCTGGTTTGTTAGTTGCCATGTTGACAATCCACAAAAAAATATTTGTGTTTATTGTGTTGTGAATCGTCGCCTAGGAATTTAGGAATTTGCTATCTTACGAGTCGGTCATAGTTTAGTCGATTATTTGACATGTTGATCTTTATATAGGTAGCACATCACCATATACCCAAAAGTGTCAATGTCAGATGGAAAAAAAGGGAGTGAACGGAAAACGTCCAGTACACACTCGTTTGAAGTTCCTCGCCAAAGTACTCGGGCAAGTCACGAGTACGAGGATCGTCTCTACACACTCGCTCAACTTTGGGCGGAACTATGTAGGCGTAGTGACGTACAAGTGGCAGCTGTGTTAGCTTTGTGGACTGTTGCGTATTTTAACTATGTGCGCATTTTGGATGCAAAACATTAACCAACAAGTAACCAATTTATTTTCCTTGACAAAATCTAACAAAAGTCCTCACAAAAACGTAAAGAGACAAAAAAAAACAATGAAACATCGATAATTACTCCGAAGATACTATTAATTATTTTGTGACCGAAGTAAGCCGAGTAAGTGTAGATGGAGGGTCACTTCGTGCTCGTGACTTTGGTTCTTTAACTCGGGCGCTAAAGACCGTCAACGATCGGAAGTTGACAGAGGCGAGCTAGGCGAGGTTGCTCTAAGTAAAGCAAAGTGTCTCTTTAGTTCGCCTACGCCCAATTTCAGTCAACTTCGTGAGTAATGTACTGGACGAGACTTTTAACTTTGAAGACCTCGGTGGCGTGGGTGGCTGGCAGCTGGCGAATGCCTTAAAGGAGACGGGAGAGGTGCGGGTTTGATTACCGCTGCGGAAATACTTTTTGTATGTTCTGCAAAAACAATAAATACGAAAGAAATTATTATAACGAAAGACTGGGCAGTAAGGTCTTTGATATCATCGCCTTCCCAAAACGACTGCGAAAATGAAACTAAAATATGTAACTGTCCATGTCAATAATGTCAAAGATGTCAAACAAAACTCAAATAAATCATTGCCAAGCAAGCGAATCGTTTGTTTGTTTGTGAGTGTTGAAAAATCTAAAAAAATATTTTAAAATGCGAAATTGCTATCAGATAATTTTATAACTGGTTAAGTACTGGTTGTGATGTTTACAGTAAATAATCATGGGAAAATTCAGTACTTACAGATATTTAGAGGTAAGACATAATACTGAAGATTATACACGTATATTTCTATTAAAATCACTTTTGTAAATATTACTAACTTACTTCACATAACTACCTGACGTAGGTTTAAATAAACGTAAAAAATCCTCACATTAAATTGCTGTGCCATCCTATTTTTAAACTGTGATTTATAATTTTTTTGGATGTTTTTAATAGATAAAATGATTGTCTTTCAGTTAAAAGATGATACCTCATCTCTACATACTAATGTAAGGAACAGAACCAGCATAAAGCACCCAAGGCGACTGAGAAAAGTGTTTATATTCCTCATTGTTCTGGCATTATGCGTCACATACTTCCTCGGTGAGTTGGAACTATTTTAAAATCAAATATAGTTTATGATAATTTAGGATCACTTTAAAACATCTTAAATCTATTGTTGAGTTGAGTTCTTGATCGTTGAAGTTAACCAATGTTGTGCGTGTTCCGGCGCGGATGGGTAACCGCAACTGAGCGCTTCCGTGCTTCGAAGGGCACGTAAAGTTGTCGGTCCCGGCTTTTAAGTCGGTAAGCCATAACGGAGGCCTTTAGGCAGCCTATGAACTCCATCACAAGAGTTGGCCACTAGCTCATACGAACTTATTTACTTACTTTACCTACCTTGTAAAAAATGTTAGAATGTCACAAGAGACCTGTTAGAATGTCACAAGAGAGCTGTCAGAATGTAAGCAATGCAGTAAGTACGAGTAATTTCTAGTATGGATGTTAATAGTCATGTTTGTAAACACGGCTACCACTTGCGCCCAAACAATGCCTTACACTCTATTAAGCATTGTTCCGGTTGAGCATTAATGGATTTTTCTATTGGGTTTATATGCGCGGTTCCACTATTAAAGGCGAAGGAAAACATTGTGAGGAAACCGGCATGATGCATTTGGATTTCATGGTCTTACTTTACTTTATTTTACCATGTTTTAATTCTTATGATTGAACCTATTGGTGCCATAAACATACAGTAGTACAACAGATATTGTGCGCCTCGGCAATTTTCGTCTAGCTTCTGAAATACGAACTAACGTGATGATGATTATGCAATATAGAGATGTTACAATAATTATGTAGATATGTACTTACTTTTTTTAAAGCGTTGGTTTAGTTATTATTAGTTACATATTCGTACCTGGATAAAAAATAGCCTATATGTTAATCCAGCACATGTACTATGTTTATTCCAAGTTTCATTCAAATCCGTTCAGCCGTTTAGGTGTGATTGAGGCACAACATACATCCTCACACCCACACATCCTCACAAACTTTCGCATTTATAATATTAGTAATATTTAAAAACCTGCCTTTAGTTAGTCTGAAACTCGTATTGGTAATAAATTCAGAGGTAGCTTAGCAGGTATTCGTGACTTTAAGGTCAGTCTAGTGCTTGTCGCTATTTGAAACGGTTTGTTACAGAGAGAAGCATAACAGGCTGTGAAAATGGCAAACGATACAGTGATTTTAGTGCGTAATTTGCCTTTTTTAGTAGCAGGTAGGTATAGCCCATAAATAGCCCTAAACTATATGTAGAACTATATGTAGCACTATGTGTGATGAACCCATGGGAAAAGTATCAATGTGAACACTGATGAGGGGGATTTTTCTAATATTTTAATTCATGTGTTGTTTATTTTAATGAATGAATAAATACCTGGAAGAGTACCTACCTAAGTCGCGCGACGGGATTGTGCTAACGCTAAATTAGGACACATGTTCAAGATCTGCCTGATCGCAGATTCGTACGAGTAAATTATGCTGGCAATGATTGCGTAATCGCGTTCAATTAGGACAACGCCTCAAACGGTGAAGGAAAACATCGTGAGGAAACCGGCATGTCGTGGAACGTTTGAAAACATGTATCAATCGCACAAAAGCCTTTGAGGCGCGCTATAAATCCTTTGAAAGACACGACACGACAAGAAAGAATAAATCAAACATTAGGCAGACACTTTTGTGACCAAATATATTATCCATGTTCAAATTTTTTCCTGCGGTTTCATCGTACATGGCTTAAACTGGAATGTTTAAAGGTTCAAACAGAAAACTGCGACAATTTCGAACGCTAATAACGCAATATATTTGCGATTTTGCAATATTAGCGTCCGGAAGCATCTCAGCAGGAAGAGCTTTTAGTTATAGGTAGATTACTAGTACTATTTATTATAGAGGTAGAAGTAGAGACTTGGAGAACACTGGTGGTCTAGTTGGTAGTGACCTCGCCTTCCGATCCTAAGGTCGTGGGTTCAAATCCTGTCGTGTACCAATGGATTTTCTGTGCGAAAAATTTATGTGCGCTATACCAGTACTCTCAAACGGCGAAGGAAAACATGAACGTGAGGAAACCCGTATTGACCATGTCTTTCTGTGGACAAGGCCGACTAAGCTGAGAGGATGGAATAAGTGCTGGGCAAGCCTAATCCATCTTAATTCGTCCCGGGCACTGCACGTTTGTGAAAGTAAAAGTTGCCTCCTATCTATAAATCATCTACAAATCATCTACTATAGATGGTAAAAGGCCTTAGTTTAGAAGTAGAGATGTCTGACAATGTACCTACGTAATTACTGAATGTAGAGATAGAGATATCCTTAGAGATAGCCTTAGAAAGTTTATAGTATATATTCAAGTGTACATTCCTATACATTTATTAACAGAAATAAACTTACAACTATTACAAATATAATTAAAAAATTGAAAAGAAACAGTTGGGCTATATAAAGGCCGTTGCAAACGGTTTATAGGTAGCTCACTTGATCCAACTGACGGTGGAAGCGAGCCTAAGACGTTGGCCGCATTGCTACTCTGAATGGCAATACTGATCCGTTGAGCCAAATAAGAACCAGCTCTTGGATCGCGCATCGTTCGACCAGACGCCCTGAAATAATTTCGTAAACGCGGTGGGCACCCGTGCCCCTAGGACGTAGTAGACCTCAAAAGGATCAAATACATAGATCCCGTCGTGGTTTTCATATTTAGATTCCTATCAGCCAATTTTGTATTTAGCTAGTCATAATAACGAACAACGGTGCAAAGCCGATAAAATTATTATGGTGGTAGTGTAGTCGTTCAGCGTTAAATTGAAAAAGTAATCGGTAACCTTTATATTGGAAGTATGCACAGCAAATGTAAAGTGTAAAAAATGGTATAACATAAAAAAATGCTCGTTCTTCTGACACCCTCGAAGGTATAGCGGGTGAGTGCTCGGCTTATTAAAGAGCCGCGGGTTCGATTCCCGCTGCGGGAGAAATTCCGAATTTGGGTGTTGTGGTACCATGGTACCCCTAGTTTCTGATACAATAGGATCTATGTATGTGACTCTTGGATGTTATTTATTTTACAAATCGAATTAATGGTGTTGAAATTATATTTACCTTTCAATATTTCTTGTATCTTGGTACCAAAGTACTGACGAATAGGTTTTAAATAGATCAAGGGACGAACAAAGTATTTAGCTCAAAAACATTTCTTAAGTAGGTAAGGTACCTAGGTAGGTACCTAAATTTTGTGCTAAGTAGTCTTTACAGGTACCTATCTACCACCAAATATCATGCTTACGTAGGTACTTATAAGAATTTAATTACGTAGGTAGGTGTTAATTATGATAGTGTTAACTTGTATTTTCTCAGATACTAATAGCTGTAGGTACTAATATTATTATAACATAGGTAATTAATTATCTACCCACCTATCTGACATTACGGACACTTTAAGTGGGTAATTGTTATTGATGGCCTACTCTCATTTTATAGTTTGTTTATATGACACCAGTACATACAAGTTTGTGTGAAATAATAATTTTATTTTATTAATTCACTCAGCATCCGCTCGCTTGTGCAAGCAGTTTTATTTTGTACAAAAACAGAAATCTCACTGACTTTCTTTTTTTGCGGTTTCTATTTAGTTTTTTTATTTATAAATTGATTCCTTTTTCTTAATAAAAATTCAAGAAACATTTTAATTATTTTCAAAATTAAGCGATGCATCATTGACGTCGAAAAAGGCGGGAAGAATTTTGACAGTGACATAAACATTTCCTTTTTTTTCTTTCGCGATGTTGGTTAGCGCTACCTTATCGTTCCTCCTTCACACGATGAGGTTGTTTGCAGGTTTGTTCGCTGGACAATCGATGTGGCTTGATGGCCTGGCCAAGAGTCTCGGCTATGAGAGTGTCTACCATCATGCTGTCATCATCGACGCCGGGTCTTCTGGCAGCAGGGTGCTTGCTTATAAGTTTAGGGTACCGTTTACAGGTATGTAAACTTCCTTGATTTGTCAACTCTCAATATAGGCTAAATATACTACTACCTACTAGTTTTTAGACCCAGTGTGGGGAATGGATTTAAAGTGCGCCTCAAAGGCGAACTTTTTAGGTTCAACGACTTGCCGGTTTCCTCGCGGCGTTTAAATCACTGTTTTCTCAGAATAAAAGTTATTCAGACCATAGTACAATAGCGTACTAGCAACAAAAAAAAATACATTTATTTAAAAAAATGAAAAAACTATTAAAAAAGCGCTTACATTTTTATACTTAAAGAAAATATCTCTATCCAAATTTTATTTATTCGATAATAAATAAAAGTACTCTTGTCCTAGATCAATTTGTCAATATTGATTTATGTTCTTTCAGTATTTGGCCAAGCCAATTTGGATCTAGTCGAGGAGTATTTTGAGCAGACGAAACCTGGATTGTCATCGTACGCTGATGACCCTAAGCAGGTAAGTCAGCTTTTCTGTCACAATCTATTTTATATTTCCAACAGATGAACATTTTAATATTGCTCTCGCAAACATTTTGCGAACATTCAATAACAATGACAACCTCGGTGGCGTGGCGGGCGAGTGCTCGCCAGACGCAAGAGGCGCAGGTTCGATTCTCGCTACGGGAGAAATGGTTGTATGTTCTGCTAATATTTTTTTTTCCGGGTCTGGGTGTTGTAACGATAGCGCGTGCTAACTTTACCTGTGCTGACATCTAGTTAAATAAATATATGATTTCGTTTCCAGGGTGCAGAGACGATAGTGCAGTTGATAAAGAAGGCGGAGTTCCTCACTCCGGCAGAGAAGCGCTCGTCGACGCCCCTCATAGTGCGGGCGACGGCCGGCCTCAGGCTACTGCCAGCTGAGAAGGCGCAGAACCTCATCTCCTCTGTAGCACAGGCTATATCCGAGTAAGAATATAAACTGTACCTAAAAAAGGGTTTACCTAAATTTTCTGTGTATATTATGGTCGTAATTTGAAGCGTCCTCAAAATATTTGTAACAAAAGGGCATATCGAACACGCCAAAAGTAAAAAAAGTAAACATAAAGGCGTTTGAAAATATAAAAAGTAAGAATTTTGAGCTACTTTAAACTTTTGGGGCATAAATCTTAATTATATTATAAATGCGAAAGTTTGTGAGAATGTTTGTATGTTTGTGCCTTAATCACGCCTAAACGATTGAACGGATTTGAATGGAACACACACAGTATGTGTGCTGGAAGTATCAAGGTTACTTTTTGTCCTGGTACCACACGAGCGAAGCCACCTTTGCTGTAGGTAATTTTTGCGGCGTGGAAATCCTGACGGCTGCGCCAATTTGGCGTGTTTCCATGAACTTGTGTTTTTCTTACAGGTTGGGATATGACACTAATTCGCACAGTGTGGAAATTATGGATGGATCAGACGAAGGCATCTTCATTTGGTACACGGTTAACTTATTGCACAGTAAGTGTTTACATTTTAATAATTCAGACGAAGCGGGCCCGCTTCTTTTGGCTAGTAGTACAAAAAAAAAGTATAAAAGTATTCTGTCAGCCATCTGGTTCCCATAGTACAAGCTTTGCTTAGTTTGGGGCTAGATGGTGCTGTGTGAAATGTCCGCAAATATTTATTTATTGAGGCACTTAAAATGACACGATTTGTGTTATTAGTAGTACGGGTTAGTCACCAGCAATTCCATTTTACATTTCCAAATGCTTTATTAATGTGTTCACTGCTTGCTCCAGATCTAATAAACGGCGAGACGATGGCAGCACTAGATCTGGGCGGCGGCTCCACTCAGATCACTTATCAGCTATCAGAGAGTGACGTCACGCGCTTTCCCGTATCGGACCAATACGTCGTGCCAGCGGGAGAAAACATCACTCTGTATACACACAGGTATATATAGTTCTGAAAGGCAACTAGCCTACTACCAGCCGCGGTCGCAGCCTGTAATTTTGGAGTTGGTCACTAATAGTAGAATAATATGTCAAGTACCTAAATCAGATTTAGTAAGTTGAAGTACTTTTATCCAACTTTTTTACCATCGAGTTTTCTCAGTAATTACTAACTATCTCTGATTTATTTATTTTTTAAATGAAGAACTACTTATAAGGAAATTGGATAAAACTCACTCAATCACTGTCTTGTTCACTCACTCAACACCCACTCACTCAATCACTTGCTCTCTTTTCGAATCGAATATTAAATAAGTTTAAAAATTATGTCTCGAGTTCTTGAGTGGAGACCGCGATTCGACAAACGTAATGTAGGACGCCCTCCGGCTAGGTGGAGTGACGATCTGCGAAAGGCTGCTGGCAGAAACTGGATGCGTCAAGCCAAAGATAGGACGCGATGGCGCTCATTAGGGTAGGCCTACGTCCAGCAGTGGACTGCTATAAGCTGATGATGATGAAATAATATGTCTGTCTGTATCCCACAGTTACCTAGGTCTGGGTCTGCTGGCGGCCCGTCTCGGCGTGTTCAGGATGGAAGCCGGAGGCAACGATACTACCGAGCTGACCTCCGTGTGCGTGGAGCCCATCATCCAGCGCGAGCCCTGGCTCTACGGGAACAAACAGTATTATATCACGTAAGGACTTCCTATGGATTGTGGAGGGACAGTGACGATCATGTGATAGTGGAAAGTTGATTCCTCATCTCATGGGTATCAGAAAAGAATGCTTTGCTTTATATGAAAGTGTAGGCGAAATTCTCCACACTCCATTCAAGCGAGGTGCAGAGGTACATACATAATATCACGCCTGTTTCCCATAGGGGTAGGCAGAGATCACGGATCTCCATTTGCTACGATCCTGACATTTGCTTCATTCACTTTCATAATATTCTTCATACATGCTCGTCGGTTTAGGGTACTCTTGACCTGGCCCTTTTCCAAAATGTCGCCAATTTGGTCCAGGTACGTACTCCTAGGTCTTCCCCTTCCAACGGTACCATTCACACACGGTGCAGAGATAATGTGACCGTATTGTACGAATGCGCTGCTGTAGTAGCCGCCGGGCTGGCAACGTCGCGTATACTTACACAGCTTGGAGACTCGGTGGCGGCGGGCTGGCAACGTCGCATATACTTGCATAGCCTAACCCATCGAGCATTTAACTGAATAGAGCAGTAATGTTATTCGTTTTGTTCGAAAACGAATTCCACCAAAACAGTGGGCCCGCCCCTGCGCTCTGATTGGCCGACTCAATGTCAAGTATTGAACTAGAGCTGTGCAATAAAATATTCATATCGATATCGATAGCAATGTTTGTTAAGTGGAATACAAATAAAGTTTAATATGTATTATGTTTACGTGTATGTTTGCGCGCGTGTGTACGAAATAATAACTATAAACTTTATAAAATGGAACTTCCATACTTAAAAAAAATATAGTAATAATTGAAATAAATTCGATGATCAAAGGAATCTTAAATATATATAAATATTTGTGGACAATTCACACAGCGCCATCTAGCCCCCTTAATATTACTAACTTTACTTATGAAGGAAATATAAAGTATAGCTATTTATACAACGTGTAACATAATGTCCCTATAAGCCCGAAACGGGGGTGTTCTATACGTCATTGCGAACAACGTTTGTTCAACGACTTTTAAAATTTCAAAGGTTTTCATTCATGAAATGTCTCTTAAACTTTGCTCCAATACGTAACTTGACACAACGTGAGGCATCCCTATTTACAGCTGTTTTTTGACCTTTAAGTGTGAACTCTAGATGAAACAGGTAACAGAACAGACACCATTAGTAAAATGCCTACCTACTTACCTAATAACGAGGTGGCTTAATAAGTAATTTCTATTTTTTTTGAAGGCCTAGTGGTACCTTGGTATTTATTGGTAATTAAAATGTAAGGTCACATCACGACTAAAATCCCTAGGCACCGTAAACATCCTTTCAGATCTCTTTGTTAAGTACCTAGTATAGGAGATAGGTACCTTACCTACTCAATTTTGTATCTACCTACTCGGGCCTTAAAGGTATCCTCAGTGGGTGCCAAGGAGTATGAGAGGATGTCTACCGTGCCTGAGGATAAAGCCGTGATACCTACTCAATTTTGTACCTACCTACTCGGGCCTTAAAAGCATCTTGAGTAGGTAACAAGAAGTATGAGAAGAGGTCTACCGTGCCTGAGGATAAAGCCGTGACCCTATTCCACTTTCGTTTTTCCAACGATGTATTATTCCAATATTCATTGGAGCATTTTTCAATGCAATTTTGTACCTACCTACTTGGGCACTAAAGTCAAAGGTTGTGACTTATCTGTCTTACTAATCTTCATTTTCATCGTGAACAGCCTATTTGTCATTGGTTGCATTGAAGCAACAACAACAACTAGTGGGATGGCACCTCGCCCTAATTGGCTGTCGGTGCCTTTGCTAAATTCAAAATCCGCAACCGTCAACCGACACCGCACCGCAAGCGTTTGTTTAATAAAATCAAATTGGTTCCGTAGGTTTATTTGTTTTTTACTTTTCTTGATTGAACTACGTAATTGTTGGTAGGTTATTATGTAAGTAGGTAGGTACCTAGTAGCAAATGGGGATGGAGCACATGGTAGCATATTGGTATGAACCCCGCCTTCCCATCCTTAAGTCGTGAGTTCGAATCTATGGATTTTTCGATTCGAAATTTATGTGTGCAATATCAATGCTCTCAAACGGTGAAGGAAAACCTCGTGAGGAAACCAGGCATGTCATAGACGTGTGTCAAAGTGTACGAAAGGAACCTTCAAGGTGCACTCTAATCCTTCCACCACACTGGTTCAAAAGAGCTAGCGACACGGACACGACGACAGTAGTAGTAGTAGTAGTAGTAGTAGATGTATGGTGAAGTTTTTTTCCTTTTTTTTCCCAATCGGTATTTAGTGGGTTACCCCAGACAAGGAACCCTAAAAATTCGGCTTTCGGCAATAGGTACCTACTTTTGGTCGCAAAACAGATCGGTTTTTATCAGTCGCAATTAGCATTCGTTCCTTGCAACAACTGCAACAAGCAATCTCTCGGTTCGCGTAACTAATTAACGATACGATGTCGGCTTTGTACTCAAACGGTGAGTATTATGATATGGTGTTGTGTGTGTGTGTTGGAGCAGCACCAAATAATTAATAGCTCAGTAGCGGCGCGTCAGCTCTACAGAGAGCGTTATCCAGGGCGGCCATTGCCATCTTACGGGCTATTTTCTGGGATTGGTGAACCGTCTTCTCTCGACGGGATCTTTCCACCGGCGCACCAGTGAGGGAAGACCGGGAATTCGGTGGTGTGTTGTACCTACTTCCCTTTGATGGATACCGAGTACCTACTGTGTGTGTCAACAGTGATAAAATTCAGTGATAGGTAGGTATGATGATAGGTACCTAACCTATCACCCTACCTAGTAGGTACCCCATTAGTACCTAGCTTACTAATAAAAAATGACAAAAATAATTTTGTGATTGTGAATGTGAATGTGTACCAGTAATACCAACCTAGGTACCTACATACCTACCTAATACCTACCATGTCAATTAGCCGTGTTCCGAGCCAACCAAGAAGAAGGGAGAAAAGGTATAACTTAACTTTTCCTGTTCCTAGGTCCTTAGGTAACTACCTAGGTAGATGTAGGTAGGTAGTTGTTTTTTTATGTGTGAAAGATATCGTGATTTTAATCTTCGGCTTTAATTTCTACGTAGAATTAAAACAAATTGCAAATTCTTACGAAAACTTTGGTGATTACACCTAGGTACTTTTTGAAACTTGCCGCGCGTTCAATTGTCTGCGTATGTGTGGGTCCGACGCGATAGGAGGGTGCGCGTGTGTTTGTTACCTACGCAAATGGTAAACAAACACATAGGGTTGTCACAAATTTCTCATGAAATAATTTGTTTTTAATTGTATTGGAATTTCAAATATGATGTATTGAACTTTTGCACACGTCAATGTATTCAAGTGCTCGGTCTGAATACACCCCTTTCGGGCTTATAGGGACATTATGTTACACGTTGTATATAGGTACTTATTTGTTTGTCAATAAATAATCTTTTCTGATAAATATCGATACTAATTTTGATTATGACAGTGCAGCATCACTAGTAACATATAGGTCTATATAGGTTACACCTAGGTAAGAGCAAGACGCATAGACAAGCGTCCATTGTTTCGTTTTATATGACCAGTTTAACTTGAGCCGTGATAAATGGTTGTAAATTGAAATAAAATTATAGTTTATTGATGCTTACCGATGAAACGTGATTCCGTCTGTTTTAAAATTCGATGTCCTGCTGTTTTTTCCACACCACCGAATAGAACAATACGGCATTATGGGTTATAAAACCAAACTTTGAATATTTTCGAGTATCGGGAGACGGACACACACACAGATCACTTGTTGGTTTGGTACTGATTCAGTGCGAGCGTGAATTGTTATTATACAGGCGCATATCATCATATCAGTTAAGGAATTGGATGGCTCATTTTACTACTCTATTAGTTAAATGCTCGATGGCCTAACCTAAAGTCACGGTGGCGGCTGTCTGGCAGCGTCTTGTATATTTACACAGCCAAGTCACCAGGTTGGCAACGTCGCGTATACTTACATAGTCTAAAGACACGGTCGTGGCGGACACTGCCTAGATACACGGTGGTGGCGAGCTGGCAACGTCGCCCGAGGGTTCACGAATAGGAAATCCAATGCTATTTTTCTGTTTCAGCGGCGCGGCCCGCCCTAAAGGCATGAAACGTAAGGAAGCGTTTGCGCTGTGTCACGCGGCCGTCAAACAGTATGTCATGGCCACTTTGGACTGGGAGCCTAGTTCGGCGCCCAAAGGAACCGTGGCGGCTATGAGCTACTTCTACGACGTGGCCGCAGACGCCGGTATTATAGGTGAGTGAGTGAGTGTCGGACAGTACGTGATGGCTACTTTGGACTGAGAGCAGAGCTTGGCCATCCGCCTGTGCTTTTGAGTCTAATTCAATAAATAAATAAATATTTGTGGACATTTCACACAGCGCCATCTAGCCCCAAACTAAGCAAAGCTTGTACTATGGGCACCAGATGGCTGATACAACACTTATATATTGTTGTTTTTTTTTTTTTAAATACATATAATACGTAATACTACAACACCCAGACCCGGAAGAAGAAATATTTGTAGAACGTACAAACATTTCTCCCGTAGCGGGAATCGAACCCGCGCCTCTTGTGTCTCAGCTGAGCGCTCGTCCGCCAAGCCATCGAGGTCGTCAAAATAAAATCACGTCGACCAATCCCTACCTGGGTGTAAATTCTATTAAATTCACATTTTTTTCCAGATGTAATGAAAGGGGGCACGGTGTCCGCGTCACTGTACCAGTCGTCAGCGCTGAAAGCGTGCTCGGCGTCCAACGTGGAGCAGCCCTGGGCCTGCGTCGACCTCGTCTACGTCATGACGTTACTGCAGGACGCATACAAGATACAGCCACGGGAGCCCGTCTCTGTAAGTCTAACTTAACTACTAAATAACTTGCTCCGAAATAATAAAAAAGAGTGCATGTCTGAAATACATACATACATAAAATCACGCCTGTTTTGACGGCCTCGGTGGCATAGACTTGGTGGCTTAAACGCAAGAGGTGCGGGTTCGATTCTCGTTGCAGAAGAAATGTTTGCAAATATTTCTTCCGGGTCTGGGTGTTGTGGTACCATGGTACGCGTAGTTTCTGATACCCACGACACAGGGAATCCTAGTGTGGGGTCAGGACTATGTATGTGACTGTTGGGTGTTATTTATTTTGTTTCCCATATGGGTAGACAGAGATCACGGATCGCCATTTGCTACGATCCTGACATACTTCTTTCACTCATTATATTCCTCATGCATGCTCGTCGATTTAGGGTACTCTTGACCTGGCCCTTTACCAAAACGTCGCTGATTTTGTCCAGGTACGTGCGCCGAGATTTTCCCCTTCCAACGGTACCATTCACACTCACCTCATACACTTGTCTGAAATAAAAATAAAACAATATAACCTGGCAGTCTTGAGCCACATTGTCTCAATAAAATAAAAGATTATGAACATTTCACTATTTCTTTCCACAGCTATTCAAGAAAGTGAACGGACACGAGGTGTCTTGGGCGTTAGGACTCGCTTACACGACTGTCATGAACAAAATGGCCGCGGAAGTGAAGTGAAACACCGTATGTACACATTATTGACATACGTGCCTTAGAGCATGATTCGTACACAATGTACGTGCTCGGCGTAGTGTGTGTACGAGTACGTATATTGTGTACATACGCGGCGTAGTGCGCGTGCGCAATGTACGTGATCGGCGTAGTAGGTGTACACATTGTACGTGCACAACGTAGTGCGTGTACACAATGTACATGCTCGGCGTAGTGTACGTACATTGTGTATTATTGTGTTTATGATTCATACACAAAGTGCGATGCACAAGATGTTATTTTATGTTTTTTTTTTTAATTTTCTTTCATATTTTACTAATACAATAGAGTTTCATTCAACCTTTTGTTTTCTTCGTCTTTTTAATATGCAGACGAAAAAGTTTTAAGTGTTAGTAAAATATGTTATTGATACAATTTTGAGTGAATTGACATGAAACTATTTACCTCTACGGTTCCACTGTTGTGATAATAATTATGATTTTAATCATTTTAATTTATATAATTATTTATTTTAATATTTATCAACTTCTAAGTAACCATCAGGAGTCATCGGGTTTAAGTGTGAATTGATGAGCATTATATAAATACTAAAAAAAAATTACTTGAGTACTAAAAATGTACCAGATATAATTTGCCGAATACAATGCCAAAACACGTTTTTTATCAACATTTCTTAAAATATTTTTCCCTTTGTCTAATAAATTAAGGCCTTTTACCATCTATAATAGATGATTTTTATAGCGTCAGGAGGCAACTTTTACCTTCACAAACGGGATGCTGTAGTGCCCGGGACGAATTAAGATGGAGTAGGCTTGCCCAGCACCTATGCCATCCTCTCAGCTTAGTCGGCCTTGTCCACAGGAAAGACATGGTCAATACGTGCGGAGCTGACTAAGCCGCGGGTTTCCTCACGATGTTTCCCCTTGTCTAAACAACATAAATGTGTTAGAAAAAAGCTTTGAGCAAGAAATCAAAACTCGAATATCCTACTAACATTATAAATGCGAAAGTTTGTGAGGATGTATGTTTGTGCCTCAATCACGCCGTAACGGCTAAACGGATTTGAATGAAACTTATATACATAGTATGTGTGCTGGAATAACATATAGGCTACTTTTTGTCTGGATACCACGCGAGCTAAGCCGCGGGCGAAAGCTAGTTCACTACAAATTACTCTTTTGCACTTAACTTTATCATATTAACCTACAATTTGCTCCTATAACGTGCGATATTTTTTACGCGCTAGGAACAGCAGTATATTCAAATATCTTATACTGAATATCTTATTTGAATTTTGAACTGTGAGTTTTTTAATTATATCATGGTGATGCCACACTATCAGGTTGTATTTTGTTTAAGTAGTCTAAAAATATGTTACAGATTGTTTTTATTATAAAAGGCACGTACAACTATTAGGCTGAGGCCACACTATCAGTCTGTACCTATCTTATTTATTATGTCGCCTAAAATATGTGAAGGTTGTGAGCTATTTTTCCCCCCTAGGTAGGAAAGGATGCTACACAAAAATATAAAGATTAAAGTGTTGATTATCAAGTGTTTATTACAGGAATTTTATTACCAGAAAAGGAAGAAAATTATCGAAAGGTTTTACAGTTCTTTTTAGCCGCATCTATTACACACTACTGTCCTAGTTACTATGAGTAAATAAATAAAAGATAAACTTATTGAAACGCTTACAATTCATAGACGAGACTATTACAAACTACAACGCCGTCATTCACAGTACATCCACCGTTCATCTACACAATACTACTGTAATTTACCTTCGTCAGTCAGCTCTGACATATCCCACGATCAAAAAATTACACTCCAACACTTGGTTCATCACAACGGGTAAAAATTAAAATGTAAATTAACAATAAACGGGTTTAATGACCTGCCCTGATCTACTCTGCCTTGTAAATCAACCGGATGCCCACTTAGTCACGGCCTACTCAGGAGTATCAGTCCACCGCACCTCACCGCTGATTCAACGATCCACAAAAATAGAGTTTTTGGTTATATTTGGTTTGTTAAATTCCGTAATTGACGAAATTCGCGCGAGCGAACCTACAGGAACGCTTGATTTAACGACCCTATCAGACACACTCACTCGACTGACACCAGCCACCACAAGGTCACAAAAAGGCAGGGAAACGCCACACCAGGACTTTCGGTCTTGTCACAGCAGCACAGCAGGGGACGCTGGCGCTCTGGACCCTCGCCGACGACAGCGTGCGCCAGAAGGCGGCAGGTAGAAAGGTTGCGACACGTGCTCGCCACGTGGTCGCGCCCGTACGGAGCACCTCTTTTCTGGAAAATTCATAGCCCGGCGTAAGCGAAAGTGCTCTTTAGCCTGCGAAGCGGGGTGCAACCTTAGCAAATCTGCCCTTGTGTATTCATGCACAGGGTTGAGGATGTCCCACGAGCTCCGCTCGGCAATCGAGGAAGACCAAAAATCAAAGATCAAAAGTTCAAGACTCTTACCAGAGGCACAAAGCTGATAATACGCACAAAACACGTGCGCCCGAAGGAATCACACGCGTGGGTTCTCCCGTGGAGGATTCCCGCTACGCCAGACACAGAAGCCAGGATATATTAGCCAGCAAATACGATTTTCATCAAAAGCTCCACGCCACGTTCTCCACATCGATCCGTCAAAAAGATCCTTGCCCTCTCGCTCTGACCGAGCGAGACCAAAGAAAGAACTCAAACGACATTGACAGTTCGATCCGTCTTGAGAGGGACACTGACACTCACAAATCGCCCGTGCCAAGCCAGAGTGTGACCAGCAAAAACCAAAATTATTACCTATCTCGCTGAACGGAACTTTCAAATAAAAAGGGGGGAAAAATCGAACGTTACAAGGTACAGAGTCGATATTGTTGTTTTCAGGATGCTGTTTCATGTTGTCAATATGTGAACGGTAGGCGTAGGTATATTGAGTGAGGAGAATAAAATAACACACCTGTCATGTATGTGTCACCGTAAAATTGTAAATGCCGTTAGACTATAATCTCGCGAAATCGTAAACTGTGGAACATCTGCTTAGATCGAAATTAGTAGGTT
Source organism: Scotopteryx bipunctaria (assembly GCA_949320045.1). Classification (NCBI taxonomy): domain Eukaryota; kingdom Metazoa; phylum Arthropoda; class Insecta; order Lepidoptera; family Geometridae; genus Scotopteryx; species Scotopteryx bipunctaria. The sequence continues at coordinate 7,516,505 of OX439461.1, read as the reverse complement.
AAGTTAGGTTAGTTAGTGAAAAAACAAAAAAATTAAAGCAGTTAAATTGTAAGCAGTATGTTACGGTTCACAATCTTTCGATAGTTTACAATCTCGCGAGATAGATTATAATCTAACGGTTTTTTAAATTTTACGGTGACATTACTGTAAATTGTTAGTTTTACAATCGTATATCGAAATACGATTAAAGAAACGATAGTCAGACAACTCAAAATGCAGATACTCCACAGAACACGAAACGTGCCTCTGCGTTGCGGACCCATTGCCGTTACAATTTGTGATCTAGGCCTCCGAACTTGGACGAATAAACGTGTGTGTATTCGTCCTCAGAGTCTCGACGAAACGTCAGCTGTCATTATTACGTTCCTTGTCACTGCCATAAAATAATCGAGGAGCCTTCATTATGTTATGAAATATGGCGTCAATTCAAAAGCTTTTATTTTGAGTGTGATTTTTGTGGTGTTGGGTATTCATTCAAAAAATGATCGATGAATCAAATGATTATGTATTGTATTGTGATGGTTGTATTGTATTTATTGTAAACTATAATTATTATATGCATTTATAAAATAGCTGTAATGACTAAGGCACATTTTAAAATAATAGAGTATATTCAAATTGCTACAAGATATTTTTTATGGGAAAATTTCGATATTTCTTCACTTTGGATGCAATATTGATGGATTTTGTAATAGCTTTCTGCACCTTAGGTATTTGTGTACCTAGCGAATGTGGTATTGTTGGTGTTATGTATAAATTGTACAAATTTAATAAATGTTGGATCTTATTAATAATTCTTTTTTTAATAATTCGTACCCAATACACAATCTTATACACATTTTGATTTGATATTTTAGACGTAGGTCTAAAATATACAGGTAGCAGAGCACACCTAATTATTCGCACGATGTCTAAAAAGTAAAGATGTGCCGACTATAACTTTGGCCGACTAGCAGATTAGTCTGATAAAAAGAGGCCAACTAATAGGTCGATTAGTCGGCCAAACCGATCACGATTTTGGGGGTACTCGGCAATTTCCGTGACGCTTCGTTCGAACGTGTCGGAACATGTTTTACTTCGCATTGTTCCTTGAATTTTTAAGGTTTAAGTAATGTAACTTCTCTGCTGGACTGGGAGTAAAGAAAATAACATAGAATGCGTCCAGCTGCTTCTCTCCCGAGCATGTCGTAAAAGTCGACTAAGGGATAGTATCCTCCGACATGATGAGGTACAATAAGCAAGTATTCCCAAGGAGGGTTGACGTCAGGCAGGCGGCCGGTCATAAAACACCTTAGCCAAAACTCTTGATCCAAAGATCATGCTGTGCCGACCCCACGAAGAGTGGGATAAGGGCAGGAAGATGATGATGTTGATGTAATATAATTCCTCCTATGTGCATAGTCGGCGGCTTTACCGACTAGTCTGAACATCTCTACTAAAAAGTTCTTTCCTGTATAAATAATTTCTAAAAAAACACTCATCTCTGGTTCCTTGGAATCAGCGTGATGAAAGTATTATGTGAATCTTAAGAGTAATTTAGTAGAAGAGTAAAAGGTTTGTGGTCGAGGTTTAAAAATAAAACAACAATTTTTATTATAATTTATTAAGAATCATCCAATAGTACAATAAAAATGTTATTTCTAACGTTCAGATAGCGCTTGTGTCGCTCAGTCTCGTCTAAAATGATTAACTTCTATCCAGAGATAATTTATTATTATAAAAAAGTCTTTGAGAGCATGGTAATAATTTCTTCTAAAATAATAATATGTTATGTCAAGGTGTCAAGTAGTGTCAACATAATAAAATATGCATTCGTCTGTGTGGCATTACCTTTAGCTCAAACAAAAAACCATAAACGGAATGAATAATTAATATTCTAAGAAATATTACCAATGTCTCAAACGTAATCGTTAAAAATCGAAAATGCGTATATTATATTATTTTAATACGAATTACGAACAGTCTAACGCTATTGTACACGCATGCAAATGCAGTGATAAAACATAGCCCTTTTGGCAGTCGGGTAACAATCCCTAGTGTATTGGCTAAGTTAGTTCAAATTTCTAAAATGGTTAGGTACCTACTATTCGAATGCATACATTTTTATAACGAAAGTATAATTAACAATGTCAAGTTATAGCACGACATACCTACCCTATACCCTATTCCTATAATCAACTAACGGACGATGGATGGAAGATTAATATAGTAATCACATTTTTTGTTAAAATGTTATGGTGATTTCGTTTCACCCGTCATCGGTTAGTTAAATATAGGAACTGGATATTTGCTATAAGTCACGTGCTCGACTGTCAGTATCGACTGACGCATGCTTGAAGGTCTACCTTTAAGGGGCGCGGGGCAAAATGCCGGAGAGGTGGGGAGGGGGAATTATAGAGACGATTTTGACGTGTGAAATTCAAAGTTTTCCTATATATAACGTATAGAAGTAAGTATGTTATTTCAAACTATTTTCTGTATTTTATTTCTCTGACGCTAACCTAAGACATCGCCTTAGCATATTTTTAAGTAAACATGAGCTAATTAATATATTTTAAATTCTTAACCTACGACGCATAAAATGAAGCTCAGAAGTGGGATATCATTGAAAATCAGAAGTGGGACAATTGGTTAAAATATTGCAAAGCAACAAAATATATTTGACAGCTGATAGAAACTGATTGCAACAAAATAGAACAGGATTGACGGGTTGATATAACTAATGTAAAGGAATTGAATGATTTTAATAGTTTCTCTTGTAAACTTCATTTCATGTTTCGTTCACAAAATATTTACAAGAATTCGAATTAGACCAAAATGTAACGTATTTTTGGTATATTATTCGTTAGCTAGAGTAGAACTTACATCTACAGATACAGGTAACCTACTACATGAGATTCTATTGAATATGATTTAAATAGCAATCCTTAACTATAGTTGAGTTACCACCAACTTATTATTTGAAACTGGTAATCCTATAAGTAGGTAAGGTAAGAGGCTTAGGTCTACTACTACTAAACCTACATTGTGTTCAAGCAAATAAACTATCTTTATCTTTGCTCCGTTTCATAACCAGACCGTGACGAGCAAACTTTGACGTTGCTTTGCTTTTTTGTGCTCTTGGGGTCAATCCGGTTATGAAACGGAGATCCGTGGATTAAACACAGTGCCTTACTCATTAAATATGCATGCACATTAATCTGGGTATACCTAGGTTCCATCAATAGAACTTGTAGCAACAGACTGATTTGCCTCTGATTTGGGCATCGGTTCTTTCCACACTAAGAACCGGAAATTCCCAGTACCTACCTCTGATGTATCCAGAGAATTTGGAACGTGCTCTACAATTTCCCGACTCGAAGCAAGTTACCAACTATAGGTATGGATTGTCAGAAGAAGTATTGATAGTCTTTTTGGCTTGAAATCTTTGGTTTACAGCTTCTTGTACCAGAAAAGGTAATGCTCTCCATCTTCGACGAGAAGGTCATCCACTCCTGAAAAAAATGATATTGGAAGTATTCAATCGTCAGTTATATGGTTTAAAAATTCTGCTGTCCTATGTTGATTTTTTCCACTAACTTTCCGCCCGTCGCTTGCGTGGTACCCGTATAAAAAGTAATCTATGCGACTCTCCGGCCCATAAAATATATATATGCAAAAATCATTTCAGTCGTTTGGTCCGTTGCTGCGTGAAGAAAGGGTAAATCAAGTAACGCTAGGATGCAGTAAACTTACCAACAGGCGCGACGAGCTGGTTTCCAGGAGGGCTGGCTGGGTCTGGGGTCTCCGGGAGACGGTACAGCAGCCAATAGTGGTAGCCCATCGGCTCTTCCTTGTGTCCACCCAGTGTGTGAACGTAATGACCGTTGGGCCACTCGCTGGCTTCGAACTTGAACTTGGGATTTTGATCAGCGGCCATCTGCATCACGTGGTAGAAGGAGATGTTCCTGGAATGGAGGAATGCTGATTATTTCTTGCGTACGAAAGCAGTCTAAAAGTAAAAGTTAACTATACTGTTTATTTCACCATTACAATCCACCATAAGTCTTTTAATACAGACTAACCAAAACCATTATTATACCTAATTGAGTGAACGAAAAATTCTAAAGTATGTTTGATCTCAGGTAGTATAGTTAAAGTCTTACCTTCTTCTTCTTCTTATATCGAGTCAAACATTTAAATCAATTCAAATAGTTGATTTAAATGTAGTTTGCCTAGTAGGAGGCCACAGCTATTCCACTGTCGGTGGCCTTCATCAAGTCGTCCTGAGTGCATCCGACTGGGCACAGAGGACATGAGGTGAGGTGGGACATGTCTTGGGAGGGAGCTTGTGAGACAGTACCTTGGAGCGATAAGATGCAGAGTGTAGTTCTCAGTAACATTGGTGCCGAGCCAGAGGGTGTAGGTGAATGATACGTTGCGAGCGTCCGAGTCGTTGCTGGTATGGCCGGATTGATAGGCCAGCTTCACGCTGCCGTCGCCGCCATTGTTATCTGAAATCACAGAAAGACGTATGAAACTACAGATAGCACTATTTACCATATAAAAATCCATCCTTTATGCACGAACAACTCCTTATCCTAAACTTTGTGCATAAAAACTTAAAATCTTGTTCCTGGATTGGGAACTCATTTTCTCATTGCTTCTCGTAACTTCATACCCAGAGGTTCATGTTTGCTGTCCAACAGCTTGTCACTGCAATGAGGGGGCCTGACAGCTGCCAGTGATGCCGGGGTCAAAGCCGCAACAGCAGCGGCGGTGTTGGCAACATCGCCCCAGTCGCCATCGGCATTCTGTCGCTCTAGTAGCCAGCGACGGGCTGAGGGGAGACTCCAGTGTTGGTGGGCGCCGGGGCCGGACTCTGAGTCTTCCAGAGCCTGGATTGATAGAAAAAATACATGATGCCCATTCCAAGGTTACTTTCCATCAATCAAAAAAAATCATGTCATCGTCCGAACAATAATCTATTCGTTCTTTCTTGTCTAACGACAGTAATCTACTAATAGTCTCACAAACAGAGCCTTTTCATACCTGGATAGCCAAAGCAGTGGTAGTAAGACTCCCGAAGCTTCCGTCCGGATGCTGCTGACGCGCTAGACCCGCCATCGGACGCCGCACGAAGTGGATCAGGCTGCGGTGGCGATGGTCTTGAACTACGCAGCGTAGCGCGAGAATCACCATGGATATTGTGTCTGGAAGGTTTTAAAGACAAATCATGTACTAACCTTGCTACGTAAAAAGCCCGCTGGCACCATTTGCAACACAGTTGTAGATCAATTCTTTCAAAGAAGGTCAAGGTTTAACAGTTTGCCCTGATTGGCCTCATAGTAAGTAAACACCTCAAGAAATGTTGAAGACAGATTTTTGTGTCAAATATTATCTGAATTGAATGGACTAACACCTTCGATAAAGCACGCTGAATTGTCATAGAAGATCACAAGAGTATTTTGGTTTTACAGAATCTTACCCAAGCTATGATCAGCTGCAGCATTAGCGATATCCAGCAGCCTACGGATATGCCTGCGTCTGACATGCGCGGCCGACGAGCATGCAGCCAGCGTAGCGTAGGCAAACTCCAGGTCGTGGGGAGGCTCGCGATGGAGTAAGGCAGCTACTAGATCCCGGCCGTGGAACGAGCGGGGGTCCTTGCAGAGGGCTCCCAGGGCGAGGGTATAGGCAGCCAGGCGCCCGAGCGGAGGAGGTGACTCGTGATGCCTAAAAACAGAAATATTGGGTTGGGTATCTCAGTCTTACTGTTGAAGAGGAAGATGTGACAACAAGTAAATCACCTATATTCATTGAAACATTGGTGAGTGCATCAAAGTTTTGAAACTTACTTGGACATCATCAGCAGTATTTCGATCTCCATCTGTTTGGCAGATAATTGCATCTCCAGCCCTTGCTGCTCGATTTCCTTTCCAGTATTGTTGGCCAACTGTAAAAAATAAGTTGATGACTCAAGAGTGTTCTTGACCCTAGGTCATGATCATCATTATGTTTCCTTTTACTAAGATTTGACATGATGTTCTCAAAATAGGATGGAAAGCAACCAGTTTCTGAAAGTTTTATGAAATATGGACCTCAGATATGGACGCCATGCCAGGCATGCTTCATTTTCATCTATTGGAGGTTTCTTTCCAATTGAAAATGTTAGATCAGACGGACAAGTGATTGACGTGATGATTGCCCTGTTTGCACAGATTTGCAAAACCCTTGATTGTGCCGTGAAGTTTACCTGGAGAGTGAGCATAACATGGTGTGTATCGTTCCCCCAGCCCCAGTCCGGTTGGCGGTGGTTCAGGAGGTACTGTAGCGCCTTCTGGATGGCCTGGCCCTCGTTCAACGTCTCCGTTTCCCACGCCGTGGTGGTCACCAGGGTCGTAGTGGGCGGCTGCTTCGTAGTCAGTGTTGTCGGCGGTTCTGTTTCTGGAAATAGGACATTGATCCTGTTCTGAAAAATATTTGATAAGCCTTTCACCAACCCACCTAAGTCAGGACCTTTTGTCAACATCTATCTGGTTTAGACAGAGCAACCAGGGCATGACTTATGTACCTACCTACTACCCCCGTAAAGTTAGGCCTGTATAGGTATACCTATGAATGTAGACCTACCTATAATAAAATGTTCTTTTTTCTTTTGTCCTATGCTCTGTCTTTTCAATTTCTTGTTTCTGTAATCATTATTTTATATTGTTGTATTTTTTTTTCTTCCTTCTTTCTCTCTTACCAGCACAAGTCTACCAGTAAATGCTCAAACGTATGAAACCACACATAGTGGATTACGAGGTATGGTGACACTGAATGCTAAAAAAAGAGACTAGGTAACTAACCCTTACCCTGTTTTTGTTTACCTAGCTTTGCACACAATGGTTTTTGGCTCATCTTTTATTGTTTATAGGCGTGTGAAATATTCTTACCAGTTTGTCCGTAAGCCGCAGCAACGATCAGAAGTAGAACGAAATGTAAGTAACGATGCCCCATGATGGTATCCTGGAACAAGAAAAAATATAGGGTGAGTCCTTGGAAGTTGACAATATTGGAACAACTAAGTATATGTACCTACTTCAGCCAAACTGAAGATACAATTTATGTAAACAAAACGTCGCGAATTTTTGTTATTACAATGAAACAACTTAAGTTTTAGGTAAATAAACCTCGCAAAGTATAAGTAGGTACTACTTAAAAGTTTCATAAACATGTAAGAAAAAAAGTAAGTTTTGGGTTAAGTCTCCGCTCAAAATCATAACACAAAACACGTTGAAAACTGCCTTAGTTAACTTAAAAACTGTATCGCAGTTTTTAACACTTGTCATAGTAGTCATTATCTTCCTGCCCTTAACCCACTCTGTGTGGTCGACACAGCATGTTCTCTTCTTCCATTCCCTTCTGTCAACCATCATCTCTGTACTCACTCCTTTCTTTCACGACGCTCGTCACAGTTCTGGCACAAAAAAAGGAAAGCGAATCGTCAAAAGCCAAACCCGTTGATTCATATTCACTCACACATCCTTCTTTCATAACAAGGTTTCTATAACAATTAGTTCTACCCCATTTATTCCTCCATCAAGGTGTTCGATAACATTACAGCACTATTTCCCGGATTACAAACACGTCAACTGCCAGCCATGAGATGACCCAGCATATTCCCGGATAGCACAATTACGCATCAAGCAGGTTAACGCCTACAAAATGTACCCAAGAGAACACCAAACCTAGCTGCTAAGCTACCCCGTTCTATGCTATTAATTATATTATTGGTGTCACCAGTTCTCTAAAACAAGTGTGGCGAAAGGATTAAAGTGCGCCTCAAAGAGGCTCCTTCCTCGTTCATCGTACATGAAAAATGTTTGTTTAATGGGTCCCCCTTTTACTTTTTATTTTATTTTTTATACTGCTAAAAGACCTAAGTATATATATTTTTGGAAGGGCAAACGAGCAAACGGCTTACTCGATGGTAAGTGATTATCGCCGCCCATGGACATCTGTATCATGCTCTTATTCAACTCATTCTTGGTTTTCTCCTAGTTTTTCATCTACTGTTCCTGCTATGATGGAGGATTGGAAGGCGAAGTCGCCACCACTAGATCACCAGTGCTCTTGATTCTTTCACAAAAATAGTGGTAAGCAAGCGCCGGTGTGGCGAATAACCTGCTTTCTGTGTAATTCAGCTTCGGACTAACAAATTGCTTGTGCCGGCTTGTGATTTATGTTCCTTACTTTGTATCGGGATATAATCTATACCTGTCATTATAAAAGGAATTGGGATACAAAAATACTTTGAATTTCTCGAGCAAAATAGTTTTTATAAAGTACCTACCGATCGTTAAAAAAATCGTTACTAACATCATTTTTTGCAGTAATATCCAGCCTGATGACCTATCATACAGGTTCTTGAGTAGGTACCTACCTACCTACCTACTTCAGGCACCATACCAGCCATTCACATTTTTAACATAATACGTATAATAGATGCAGATTTTACTCATATTTCGTTGAGACTTAATTAAAATATTAAGCTATCTTAAGTAAACAAATAAACAAAAGTTATCGACATAACAATATGTACCTACACGGGAGAAGCAGCAAGAATTAGATGAGTAGAATGTTTCCTCTCATTTTCTGAAATTGCTATGAAAGCGACCTACTTATTTCCTTTTTTCCACCCATAACAATATCCTTCATCCATTCTCTGGTGTTTAACGAACGAATTTCAGAATATTTACGCAAAATAACTGCTTACATACGCAAATTACTTGTACCTACGCATGAAAAGATCGCTTTGGGCCAAACTGTATTCATTCTACGCTTCAGCATTGTATTAATTTCAACGTATATTGTAGAGTCGATTCTGTGACAATGAAAGTCTTAAAGAATGGAATTTGCCAAGTTGATTAGCTGTTCTGAAGGTTTGCCGTATCGTCGAAAGTTTGTGTTTAGTATGTGAGTGTGTTTGGATGCGTTCATCTTCATATCGGTTGAAAAGCTTTGGCTGAAACTTAGAATTACCAAACCAGTATTACCAAATATTAACAGTTGAAGATACCTACAAACGAATAATTATCAAACAAGCTTTCAGATTTATTCAATTCAATTTCATTCGTCAATTCAATTCAATTTCAAAGTGTGTTTGGATGCGTTCATCTTCATATCGGTTGAAAAGCTTTGGCTGAAACTTAGAATTACCAAACCAGTATTACCAAATATTAACAGTTGAAGATACCTACAAACGAATAATTATCAAACAAGCTTTCAGATTTATTCAATTCAATTTCATTCTGTCAGTCAGGTTTACTTAGATTTTACTTTATTTCATTCAGGCGTGACTGCGAAGTGGAATCATCATTTCCCATCTTTTCTTTACTTTATGTCAGAAGTCATCTCAACATTCACTCCTTTTATACTCATGTCATCTTTCACACAGTCCATCCATCTTTTCTTTGGCCTACCTCTACCCACATAATATCCTTCCACGTTGATATCTAACACTCTTCTCATAACATGACATTCTTCCTTTCTCATGACATATCCTAACCACGCTTACCTATTCTGCCCTCCTAGTGATGAGCGCAGTAACTAGCATTTTTGACAAAAAAATAGTTAGATACATACATATGACGGCCTCGGTGGCGTGGCGGGCAATTGTTCGGCAGAGACGCAAGAGGTGCGGGTTCGATTCCCGCTGCGGAAGAAATATTTGCATGATCTGTAAATATTTCTTCCGGGTCTCGGTGTTGTGGTACCATGGTACTCGTAGTTTCTGATACCCACGACACAGGGAATCCTAGTGTGGGGTCAGGACTATGTATGTGACTGTTGGGTGTTATTTATTTATTATTTATTATTATTTATATTCAAAACATGTTTGACATAGTTACTGACTTACTGCGTTCTTCACTAGGAGGGCAGTATTGCACCTCATTTTACCTGTCATTGGCGCTATTTTCAACAACTTTAAGATATTATTTTGGTAAACTCCGTAATACAAATGATAATTTTAGACCAGAAAAAAGTTCTGTTAAAAACGCTTCACAGTCACACATTACTTTATTGTTTGTTGAAGCATGAAATGTAGCGTGACTTAGCACGCAATGTAAATAAAAATACAAGGGCCAGGTATACTCATCTTATAGGATTTTTTGCAAGGCTGCCGACAGTGTCGGCAGCCTTGAATATGTATGAGCACGTACGCCATTTGCTTCATAAAATGTTTGGTGAGAACGCGTGGAAACATGCTTAAGCGAAAATGATGAGAATTGAGGTCCACGACTCTAAATTGAGGGACTTATCTCGTAAAATGGAAACATCTGTTTAAATACTGAAATCAGTCCTAAACAGTAAAAGGAACGGTTTGTGATGGTGAACACGATAAAGTTCGTAGTTGGTTTTGGGAAGTTCGTAAATAATGTACCTACCTACAATCTTACTTCTTATCTTACTTCTTACTTCTTACTTATATTATAAATTTGAAAAGTCTTAGTTTGCTTGAAATTACCGGCGTAAAGCTCAAAACGCAACGATAGCGCGTACTAATTTTACCGGTGCTGCCATCTAGTACGAAAGTTTGTAACGATGTTTGGATGTTTGGATGTTTGTGCCTCAATCACGCCTAAACAGCTGAACGGATCTGAACGAAACTCGGAATATACATAGTACATGTACTGGATTAACATATAGGCTATTTTTTTTCCGGGTACCACGCGAGCGAAGCCGCGGGCGGCAGCTAGTATAATATATTATTGGAGTCATGCAAGTATAGGATGATACTATTATCCTATACTTGCATGAATCCACTAGCGTGTTAATTATACTTAAACAAATAGATATTATTTGTCTTATTTATAAAAAAACATAGTAGACTTGTTTAAGGTTCATAGTCATCATGTCTATGAATAATAATAAATAAATAAATAATAATAGATACATTTTTGTGGACATTTCACGCAGCACCATTCTAGCCCCAAACTAAGCAAAACTTGTACTATGAACACCAGATACTGATGATACATAAATTCTTTTTTTGTAAACGCATACTTATAATACATAATTCTTTTTTTAAGTCGGTTTAAGAAAAGGTGTTCTTTCAAACGCTCATTCCATAGCCAAAGCCCTTTGTTGCGTTATTAAAAGACATTTTTTCTGTCTTGTGCACTGAACCGGGATGAAGTGACGGATGTAGACGCTGTGATGACAGGTAACACTGGCTTGAGTACTCTTATAATTTATAGCGGAATGAATATGTTTTGGTTTTGCCAAAAACAATGAGCTGTACAGAAAGGAGTTACTTCTTCTGAGAGAAAATATGTTACGGCTCCATAATAAAAATGGAATAGAATCGATCGTTACCAAAACTCAATCACATAATGGTACAATATTCTAACAATAGTATGGCCACCACTTAATGTGGCGCTGGTCTTCCGTTGCCGCACTGACATTTAAAGTGGAATGATGAATGCAATATGTTGATGAATATGCTATATAAAAGGGATTTATCTTAACTTATTAGATGTCACAGAGCTGTAGGTAAATTATACTGGTATGTATGATTAAAAAAAAAGTTATTTTCAATAAATATTTTTAACAGAAATTGACTTAAAACTAATAAAAATATAATTTGCAAAATACAAAAGAAACTGTTGCAAACGGTCTATAGAAGCTCGTCTAATCCAGATCATCAGACAGTGGAAGCGACAATACTGACACTGACGCCCTGTTAGCTGCATTATGTATGATTTTACCTATACTTACTCTAATAGATAACATATTTCACCCGTAAGCAAAACATCCATAACCATAACAGAGGTGGCATACTATCATCAATTTACTTACACGGCAATAGTAAACACTCTACATCAAAGGTTCCGTGTTATAATCACGGCGGGTGTACACGAGCTAATTTTCCGTCTACTGCGCTAATTGGCGAGGCGTCGGCGCATCCGCGCATGAATACACCACCTAACCGCAAGGATGTTTACACACGGTTGAGAGTTGGCCACTAGAACATACATACATACATACATACATACATACATACATACATACATACATTTAACCAGTTAACCAGTTCTCTCGTTAACACGAGAGAGCTGGTGTTGTGGCCCCGCCTTCCGATTTTAAGGTCGTGGGTTCAAATCCGATTGTGCACCAATGGATTTTTCTGTTCGAATAAATTATGTATGCTATATACTCTTACTACTATTACTAGCGTGTCACTTCTTTCGAACCAGTGTGGTGAAAGGATTTATAGTGAGCCTCAAGGGCTCGTTTCGTGCACTTGGCACAAATTCGGACGTTTAGTTCTAAGACGGTTTCCTCAAGTTATTTTCCTTCATCTGTTGAGAGTACTGGTTATAGCGCACATAAATTTTTCTACCAAAATACCTAATCCATTGGTGAACGACCACATCTTTTATTTCAACAGTTCTGTGCACATCCTAACGAAGCCTAGTGCTCTATCTACTGCGTGTGAAACGACCGTGATTGGCTTGATTGATGAACCTCTTGAGACGTTATGTGCTCCTGGTAACTAGACTGAGATCGAAAACGGGTTTTGGAAAAGAGAAAATATAAAATGTTTTCACAGTAGCGTAGCGTTCATATTGGAGAGGATACTATCCCTTAGTCGACTTCGACGACATGCTCGGGGAGAGGAGCAGCTAGACGCATTCTATGTTTTTTCTTTACTCCCAGTCCAGCAGAGAAGAAAAAGTACTAAATAAACTTGAAAAATTCATAGCACGTGTTTTTTACGTTCCAAGAACTAAATTGCCTATTACCTCGCCCCACGATCGCGTGGAACTAAATCTTCATACGACACTTCATTTTATGCAACCCCTCCCCTTAGATTCAGGCAGGTGTTCACTGCATTTAGGTGACGAACTAATTTTCCGTCTGGTGCCCTAATTGAAGTGGATTCGCGCGCCCGACCGTGAAAACTCTGCTTAGGTGGAAGTACTCAGGGGTATGCAATGTCTGGAGGGAAATATAAATTGCTTTAGAAAAAAGTTACAGATAATATTTTTGATACTGTCCGACAGACATCCAAAGTCACATACAGAAAATTAGCAATCTAAGTGGCAGTGGGCTGGTCATATCTGCCGAAGAACCGACAACCGCTGAGTTAAACGAGTTCTTAAGTGGAGACCGCGTCTTAGCGAGCGTAACTCTCTAAAGCCTCTACCATCGATACTAAATGATTTATACAGCTTCAAAAGGCAAACTTTTGCCTACACTTACGGGACGGTGTAGTACCCGGAATGTTTTTTTTATCCCATCAGCTTCGTCGGCCTTATTCACAGAAAATACATTGTTAATATGTGCGGAGCTGATTAAGCCACGGGTTTCCTCACAAAATTTTCCTTTAACGTTTGAGAGTAGGTATAAAGCACATACATTTTTCGAACTGAAAAATCCATTTGTACATGACCAGATTTGAACCGACAACTTTAAGAGGTTGCTACCACTAAATCACCAGTGCTCTTTTCACAAGTACCTAAGAAGCAAAAATTTTGCACTTCGATCCAATACATTTAACGTCCATGGCCTAACTACATTACAGTCCAGCCTGTAATGTACGAGCCTCAATTTACCTGCTATTTTATTTTGTAGATATTTTCGGGAAAATCATGTTTTCCGCTACTTTAGCTGGTAAATGAGGTGAGAGCGTGAAGTATGTTTTGATTGCTTGTACTCCCTCAAGATGTTCTGATTAATTTAATTAGAAATCCGAGGATAATGTGGGAACCTCAAATTACAAGTTAAAGCTCATATATTTTGGCAAGATTCCAAATATTTACTAAACGTATCTATTATCTTTTGCCCGTGGTATCGCGAAATAAAAAAGAGTATTGTAGAAATGAGAGTGAATGAAGCGAAAGAAGTATGTCACGATCGTAGCAAATGGAGATCCGTGATCTCTGCCTACCCCTATGGGAAACAGGCGTGATTTTATGTACCTATGTATGTATGTATTCTAGAACATAATCATGAATGCAGCGTCAGGAGGCAACTTTTGCTTAAACGGGACGATTCATATTCCAAGTTTCATCCAAATTGTTTGTATGTTTGTGGCTCGATCACGGCTGAGCAGATTAAAATGTTCGTAGAATGTGCATAGTTCGTGATCAAGTGACATTTTGGCTAATTTATATCTATCCGGGTACAACGTGTCAGAAGCCACGGCTGGGAGTTACCTTATATTTTGATAGGGAAGACTATTCATTCGTTGTTTGAGCTCCATTAAAGCGGAATCGATACGTCGCCTGCAGACCTGCAGTTCAATGAATGCTCCAGCGATTAATGTTTACGGATCAAAATTCAACAGTCTTTATTCCTTGAAATCGCCAGGATTATTTGGACAAGTCTTAATTGTCCAAAAATACGTTGAATTTACGACCTGTTCATAACGCGACAAAGCGTTGTTTAAGATATACACACATACAAACTTACAGTATTAGTATGATGTGATGTTGAAACTTACAATACATAGATTATGACAAGATTATGATCTAGAATAACACATAGGGTACTCAGCTCATGTAACTAGTACCTACTAGGAAAGGTCCTAGTAGGTAAGTACCACATGAGCGGAGTTGCGGACAGAGGCTAGTATTATAAATACACTCAATGTAGATTTCAATGGCCGTAAGAATATGGCTAATTTTGAAAATTCACACCGCGCCGCCATCTAGCATTAAATTAAGCAAAGCTTGTACTATGGGAGTCAGATGGCTGATAGAACTTTTTACTTTAATCTGTTCATTAGCATCAGTCCATAGCAGTCCACTGCTGGACATAGGCCTCCCCTAATGAGCGCCATCGCGCCCTATCTTCGGCTTGACGCATCCAGTCTGCCAGCAGCCTTTCGCAAATCCTCACTCCACCTGGCCAGAGGGCGTCCTTTATATTTACCCACTTTGTAAAGGTAAAATGGTTTTTTCACATTCGTACGATTGCTTCGTAACCGTATTTGGATTTTTTGAATAATAAAGTACTCACAATAGTACTTGTAGGTAGGTACATCGTGATTTCTTCAAATAAAAGTGGCCATGTTATTCCACATACCTAAGTAGGATAAGGGCAGGCAGATCCACCGAGGTCGTTAATATAATAAAAAACCGGGGTAATTATAATGAATTGTTTTCCTACAAATACACAATCCCAACTTGTAAAATATTCATGAAGTTCTCAATGAATATTAGAAAGGAATTTAAGACTAAATTACTTTTATAACAAATGGGGTAAAAATGTAAACGACGCCATTTTGAAGGCTTCCTAATGCATATTTTACTCTCCGTATCATGTGACTATAAGCTGATTTGCATGCGTTAGCATTTATCATATCATGGTATGTGCTGCTTTGAATATTGCTGGTAAGTTTTGTTAATTTGTGAACAGTTTTCAGTTCTCTTCAGTCTACACTAAATAATATGCTAATATTTTTGTTCGAAATTTTTATATCACGCGGTACAATAGAATTCACTTAGCACAAAATATCAATAGATTAGCTCTCAAACGGCCAAAAAACTATCTAATGTACCTGTACTTTATTAAATTTATTAACTTTGGTAAAAACTTTGGTAAACGCTTTTAGTGATGAAATCTTACAAGGAAAGTAGTACCTACTCAAAAAGGGTTTCAAGGTTATTTGTAATTATATTTTATTCAGTTATAACTAAATAAATAAATATTTGTGGACATTTCACACAGCGCCATCTAGCCCCAAACTAAGCAAAGCTTGTACTATGGGCACTAGATGACTGATAAAATACTTTCATACTTTTTTTTATAAATACATAATACCCAGACCGGAAGAAATATTTGCAGAACATGCGAACATTTCTTCTGCAGCGGGAATCGAACCCGCGCTTCTTGCGTCTCAGTCGAACACTTGTCCGCCACACCACAGAGGTGGCCATATATATATTTGCAATAGATATTATCCAGTCCACATTAAAGTGGGGTGTAATAATGGCGTGATATTTACATGTCTCGTATATTGGCTGGCTAGCTATTGCCCGCGACTTCGTACGCGTTAGATTTCAAACCGAGTTTCAAGCTATTCGCACCACGCGTTAAAAAGTTCCATACAAACGTTTTCACCCCTTTTCACTCTTTTAGGGGTTGAATTTCGAAAAATCCCGCCTTAGTGGGTGCTATTGCTACAAAAGGAAGCTACCTTCCAAGTTTTAGCTTTCTAGCTTCAGCGGTTTCGGCTCGGAGATGATGAATCAGTCAGTCAGGTTAAGCTCTTTTATAGGTATAGATATATATTGCGCAGAGGTCATCGGTCGCGGTCCCTTATTTCCCCAGGGCGCCATCACGCACGATATATTATAGGAATATACTTGTATAACATACTGGCTGTACTGTTTTACTGACTTACGAATAAATATAGCCTTGGCAATAGAAGAAAGTGCTGCTTCCTATGAAAGAACTTTCAGAATTGCCTCCGTAGTTTTTGAGATTACCTATTACAAACACACAAACTTTACAACCATAGTGTAGACTAGTGGAAAACCCCGCAGTTTTGGCCCATTTGAGTTTTTTATTCATATGATGGTGTTGAGGCTGTTGGCTAGATACTATATTAACAGCTTTTTATTTTAAATAACAAACCCGACTGCGTATAATTTAGGTAGCATAGTTATCTGTTGAATATTTGATTTTGTGACACATGATGATGATGAATTTGTACCATTGGCCTATGGTTTTGCCATATTGGATTTTTTACACTTTAGTGTCAAAAAGGTGTCATAGGCTGTACCTATAACACTTTACTTATCTAGACGAATTCAACAACACCTCATTTGTCAAAATCCGTACAGACGTTTCGGCTATAGACGCAGTCAAAATAATAAATTGAAAATGGCTTCCTACAGCCGCCATATTGAATTTTTGACACTATATAACCTATGCCACTCTTGTCATCCAGACGAATCCAACGACACCTCACTCACTTGATAAAATCCATTAAGCCATTTGGACTACAGCTTCAGACAAAGGAATGCACACAAAATACCCACATACATAGGTACTTACCTCAAACACAATACCCTCCTTCACAGTCGGACATATAGATACTTACGTATATCGGTAATCGATGAAGATCTGAATTAGTGAAATGCATAAAGGTTAAATGCATGTGTACGGTGGGCCAACGAAGTAGTCTATTAGTTTTGACAAAACTTCTTGTTTAACCAAAATAGCGCTAAGGTTGAGCGGAGTAACTATTAGAATATTATTGCAAGGAAAAATCAACCTTGTTGTTTTATGACGTGCAAATGAACTTCAACCTTAGCTAGCGGTGCGCTAAGAAAGGAATTACCGAAACCTTTAGAGGGCGCAACGGGAAGATGAACTTTATGTAAAAAAAAAATCAACACATAAAAAGCCTCGGGGCTTTCCAGTTTGATACAAAACATAAAACATAGCTCGCTGTGTCCAAAACTGGCTGCGAGCCCAAGTGACTAATCTGTCCGAATTGGACGCTGTCCGGCCGGACAGACCGGAATTGGAAACGGACATCGCTCTATTGAAGTGAAACACGAAAGTTGAAGCAGTTTCGCCATTAATCAAGTTATAGGCTATTTGTAGAAAAGTGCAAAAGCGGAATCATTCTTTATTTAGTTTTCGTATATTCAGTTTTGAATACGATTGAACTCATGTTAAATGTTTGTCTGCTATTCAATAACATTCTTATTTTCGATCAAAACAAAGTGTTTTCAACAGAAAATGCACCTTGAACTGTTGTAAAGTGAACATCGCAGTAAATTAGGTATATCAGAACTTGAAAGTTTTACCTTAGGTACTTGATCTTAGCTATAAACTGGAAAGTTTGAACTTCCTACGTGAATTATGTAACATCCTTTGAGTAAAGTGAGTGTGGGTTCATGTTGCGACGGCGCGGGGGCGGGACGGGACCGGGGTTAAGTGTTTCTAAACAAACTGTATAAGATTTGCCTTTTACCCCGTTTCATAATTGATGGCCTGATTTTGTATCATTCACATTTTCGTTGTCGCAGTCGTCTATGTCATCCATCCCTACTGTGTTGTCCTTACGTCCATACTGTAGGAGTGAGAAGGACGGATCACGTAGACAATTGCGATGACGAATTGATTTTGTTACAAAATCGCACAGTGCACCATCAACTACCTACTACAAAAACTCTGAACAAAACTCTGAACAATAACAAGTATTGTAAAGTAAAGTAACATACTTTTGACAAATGCTGCCAGAATTTTTTTGCATTTTTGCAAATGCCCAACAGAAGGAGTTCGTTTTTGCTTTTATTTATCTTGCAATGTATGTATGTTTGTTTGGGTCAAATCTTGCAAGTGAATTTTAAAGCAGTTATCCTAAACTGATTGAGTTGAAATTTTGTATACGCATTTGGCATGAATGACAATGCATGATTAGCTAACTGACGTAATTCTAAATACAATATAGCGGACTACTAGAGATGGCGGACTATGTTTTTTTAGTCTATCCTAGAAATGATGATGATGATGATATTCACTAATTCAGGCTGTCCTCTATCTCTAATAAGTCTTAGTGTTTGTTATGACTATTATTTTTAATAATTAGTACGGTATGCAGAACTAATTACTAAGGCGAATAAAAATTCAATAAAGATTTAAAAAAAAATCAGCCAACTAACGATGGGGTTATGAATCTCGAAGCTTGAAATACCGCTGAACTAATACCAGATTAAGGGATTATTTGTTGTAGTAAAACTCCGTCGTGTTGTAAAAAACCTCTATCTATACAAAAACAGGAGCCTTCTCAAATGGGTCGCTTATCGCGTGATCCGCGTAAAACGGAGAAAAAAAAACAAAATTAAGATAAGCCCGACGGACCTCTAGAGGCGTCTCGTTGCGAATTTTCTGGAAAAAAAAGGTTTTTTTCTATACTTTATCTTATTAGCTAGTGGGGAGGGCAAGTGGTGGAAAATTATGATTGTATTTTACGTATTGTACGACGCATTGAGTCCTTTTCATGCTACTTTGGAGGAGGAAGCTGAAAATAATAGAAAAAAATACACTCGAATTGATAATCTCCTCGTTTTCTTGATGTTTTGAAGTAGTAGATGCTAGGTTTGAACCTTTTTGGCCAGACTACATCGCCAATTGGTTTGTGGGAAGTTGTAGGTACTTTTATGTAGGTTTGTCGCCTTTCTACCTCTTTCTCTTTTGTACCTAATTTTTAGTCCCTTTTCTGAGGGCGCGTTAAATTGTCGGTCCCGGCTTTTAAGTCGTTAAGCCATGACGGAGGCCTTTAGGCGGCTTAAAAACTCCTTCACTAGAGTTGGCCACTAGCTCATACGAACATACATACATACATACATACTAGGTCTTTGGAAACAGTGTGGTGAAAAGATTCAAAATGCGCCTTTCATGCCTTTGACACATATTATCAAAGTTTTTATGATCTACGACATGTCGGTTTCCTCACAATGTTTTCCTTCACCGTTTGAGAGTGCTGGTATTTTTCTTATGAATTCCTACTTATATTTTTTGTAATTTGTGCATCAATCACGGCGTAACCGCTGAACGGATTTTGCTGAAACTTGAAATATTGACGTTTATGACCTGGAATAACAGAGTACTTTTTATCCGGGTATAAAACGAGCGAAGCCACAGACGGAAGCTTATAAATCCACTGGGTCTTAAAACCGGCTTAGCTCGATTTTCCTTATAAATGCAAAATAAAAGCCACAAAGTTGATTTAACCTTTCGCAATCCAATGTTGTTTGAGTCGACATGCGGCATACCATCAAACTTTTTGTATGGAATTCCATTAAAAGTTGCGCACCCGTGAAGTTATACAATATCGGGTTGTGCGACATTAGCACAGAACAACGCTTGTTTTTAGTACAAAAGCTATTTTTAACCAAAACTAAGCAAAGTTTATAGGAACAAGATGGCTGATAATAATACTTAAATGCTTTTTTGTAAAAGCATTTGCAAAAATTTGGGAATTCAACCCGCGCCTCTTGCGTCTCAGCCGAGCACTCACTCGCTACGCCACCGAGGTCGTCGTAAAAGTATGAATTCTTGAAAACAATTTTATTCTTTGTTCTCGCAGGTGCTACGGCGTAGAGGGCGTCTACGCTTCGTAGCACCTGCTACGCGATGTCGTGTGAAATCGCTCGTTGTATTATTTTCGTGTCAGTTCAATAAAAATGTACTAAAATAAAAATATATCCCACTTTAAGAATCTGAAATTTGTGAGTATATGAGAATATTTGTACGTTTGTGCATCAATCACGGTGAAAAGTTTTAAATTATACTTAACTAACATATTGGCTGTTTTTTGTACATACATACATCCCGTTTTATCACGCCCGTATCCCTAATGGTGTTGGCAGAGTCACAAGTAAACATAAGAAAAGTTGCAGTCACTTCTGATTTAAAATCCTAAGATGGATATGGTGAACCATGGTGACAGGTGATCAGCCCATCGCCCATATATATGGTCCATCATGTTAGAGAGGATACTATCCCTTAGTCGACTTTTACGACTCGGGGAAAGAAGCAGCTGGACGCATTCTATGTTTTTTCTATACTCCCAATCTAGCCGAGAAGTATTTTTTGTCCGGCTGTTTTTTATCCGGATACAAAACGAACGCAGCCGCAAATAATTAAATAAATAAATATTTGTGGACATTTCACACAGCACCATCTCGCCCCAAACTAAGCAAAGCTTTTACTATGGGCACCAGATGGCCGATGGAATAAACTTATAATACCAAAGATTTAAATCTTTGTATAATACTTTTTTTGTGTATACATAATACTACAATACCTGAAATAAATATTTGCAGGACATGCAAACATTTCTCCCGTAGCGGGAATCGAACCCGCGCGTCTTGCGTCACAGACGAGCACTCGCCCGCCACGCCACCGAAGTTGTAGATGAAAGCTTGTATTATAATTGCACAACAGCAAACGAAAGATATTACATAGGCCGGAGATAAGCGAAGCAGCTGGTAGAAGGTAGTTGAATAAACGGTATATCGAGGTCTGCAGAGACATCCATCATGACCAGATTGGACGCTGCCGAGTGATCGATCTGCCAATAAATAGAAAATTGGGTTTGTTTGCACAGAGTCCCCAGGTACAGAGCAAATATATATCACAGAGCGGAATAAAAACATGACCACTCAATTTTGTAATGAAAGCTGTACGTTTGGAAGTCGATCGATGAAAATAGCCAAGCTTGGTTTCTTGCCTATATCTTCCACTGGTCGCGTCACGAAGCGTACAGTAGTACCACAAATATTGTGCACCTTGGCAATTTTCGTCTAGTTTCTGAAATAAAAACTAACGCGATGATGATATGTAATATAGACATGTTACAATAATTATGTAGATACTTATATTTTTATTATTATTATTATTAGCCCACATCGTCCCACTGCAGGGCAAAGGCCTCCCTATCCCCCTTCCACCTTTCTCTATCCTGTGCTTTGGAGGGCCAATCCTTCATGAATGAGTCCAAGTCATCCCGCCATCTCAATCTTGGTCTTATATTTTTTAACTAAATAAATAAAGTAAATTATTTTAATTAAATTATAATAGCACTAGCGGTCTAGTGGTAGCGTCCCCGCCTTACGATCTTAAGGTCGTGGGTTCAAATCCGGTCGTGCAACGTGATTTTTCTATTCGAAAAATGTATGTGCGCCATACCAGTACTCTCAAACGGTGAATGAAAACATCGTAAGGAAACTGTCGTAGAACCTAATTAGTTCGAAAAACATGTGTCAAGTGCACAAAAGAAGCCTTTGAGGTGCACCTTAAATCCTTTCACCACACTGGTTCGAAAGAACTAGATAGACCAAATGAATACGAAAGGGATACAAAGAAATCCATAAAATGTATCCACTTTTATTATGTTGCCGGCTTTACGCGGATATGGGTTATTGTGACAAGTTTACGAAGGTAAGGTTCCCGAATATACCTTGAGTTATATGAATAGTAAAAGTTATGTAGGTATACTTCTCTGCTGGACTGGGAGTAAAAAAACATAGAATGCGTCCAGCTGCTCTCGCCGAGCATGTCGTAAAAGTGGACTAAGGGAAATACTCTTCAATACATGTAATGAAAGTTTATGGTAAAATATTTTCAAAACTACCCCTGAAACGGGGTGCAGGGGTTGTTAAACTTTTTAACGGGGGGTCCGATTTGCTTGAAATTTGATTTGGATACAAAATAATAACGAATTTAGATTCGGTTTACCGAAGTGCAACGGGGTGTCAGGGCTGTTCAAAGACGAGATGCACCCTAAAATCTACTCTACACGAGCAAAACCGCGAGCGTTCCACTAGTATTTAATAAAAGAATTGAATTGAATTGTGAATGCCTCTAAGTTACATAATACATTATTGCAGTATAGCATTGTCGGTCTCGTAAAACGCCGGATACAACACCGCTGTCTCAAAAATCCGGAGATTTTGTTATAAATTCGTACTTTCCTTGTAAATGGAATAAGAAAGTAGGAAACTAAGAATGGAAATATAATATAATGTACTGTAGGAGGTCACGTTTCACGAAGAAAGGAACTGTCATGTCGTAAGAGGCAAGAGGCTTTTGTGTACCTATTGGTTTTACTTTACCCAGCTGAGCTGGTCAGTGTGGCTATGTAAATCACGCGTATCATTGTATCAGAATCATACATACATCATCATTTCCCTGCCCTTCAGTGTACGTGTACGTTTCATGTACGAAAAGAGCATTTGAAGTTGCACAAAGAACAAGTGAGACAACTTGATAGATTTAAGCTTTGCTAATATCTAAGTTGGGGAGCAAATAACTAAAACTTGGATTAGTTCACGATTCGAAGTTCCTCGGTTACGGGCATCTAATAAATCTGGTTTTGGAAGCTGCAGTGAACGTTCACTACGACATTATGCACCTACGTGAGTTCCACGGGCAAATAGGGTGACCGAAAATGTACCAATGCATCTACTTATCGCTCGAAAAAACCTAAAAAAACTATCATTTTAAAGTATAGATCAGTACCTAAAAACCTACCTATGGGAATTTGAATTAAATTTACGTTTGTTTTAGACTTGTAGATGCCCGCGGTTTCAGTCGAAAACGTATGAAAACATAGCCTATAACACTCAGGGAAATGTGACTTTTTACTAGTAAATATGTACCTAGGTTTTTATTTAAACGTACCAACTTTAACTCTTAACAATAATAATGAATGAATGAATTAATGGTAGGGTAGGGAGAGGTGGTAGACCACCCCTTAACCCCCGAAAGTAGCTATTTCGTCGCACAAGCTTAGTTCTAAGTTTGTCACCTAATTCTTCTTAAATTGTTCGTACAATATTAGCTTTACCAGCAAAACAAACCAAGTAGTCCTGTGGGATTATTCTGAAAACATCGGATGTCGGAATCGACAACATTCAATAGAGATTTCTACGAGCGTTTATCATGCTTACTAAGACTTATTTAGGTACTAAGCCAGTTCCTGAAATCTACGTAGGTAGGCATTTGTCGGATTCTCCATTGAAAGTCTCCGATTCTGACATCCGATGGTTTCAGAATAACCCCACTGTACCTATGTATGTATGTTCGTATGAGCTAGTGGCTAACTCTATTGACGGAGTTTTTAGGCCGCCTAAAGGCCTCAAGCCGGGACCGACTGTTCAACGTGCCCTCCGAAGCACGGAAGCGCTCAGCTCGTAATGCCACTGCGGTCACCCATCCCAATTTGTGACCGCGCATATCCTTGCTTAACTTTAACGATCAATCAAGAACGCCTAAGCATGCTACGCTACTAGCGCTTCATAACCTCACTGGAGATACCTAATCCTACCTATTATAAATAGGTAGGTACATTGTAATGTAGTATATTTGTATACATTTGGTATATTTTGGTGTATTTGGTGGACGCGTATAATGATAGACAGACAGTCTTCATGTTTGGATGCGTGTTTACTGGGCTGAGGTTTAATGAGTTGTCCCTTTACAATGTATATGGCAACTATATTATAAACTACTAGCTGCCGCCCGCGGCTTCGCTCGCGTGGTACCCGGATAAAAAATAGCCTATATGTTAATCCAGTACATGTACTATGTATATTCCAAGTTTCGTTCAGATCCGTTCAGCCGTTTAGGCGTGATTGAGGCACAAACATCCAAACATCCAAACTCACAAACTTTCGCATTTATAATATAAGTAAGATGTTAAGTAACAAATATGCTCATACGTTTGTACTTCTTCTATGTCGTTCTGCCCGTGGCTTCACTTGCGTTCTACCCGGATTGCAGGTGTCCGTGGGCGGCGGTAATCACCTACCATCAGGTGAGCCGCTTGCTGGTTTGCCCCCCTCTTCCATTAAAAAATCCGCCATCGCCTGAATCGCTTCAAGTTGAGTAAGCGTGAAAGCCAGACGAACAAACGAGCCCACATTCCCATCGAGCGTGATTCACTGCTCTAGGACGCGGCACTTGAAGGATATTGCACTTTTGCTACCACAGTATAGGCCATACTTCCACTACCTATGTTATCTTGTGCTCACGCTGGCTATTTTCTACCGGATCAAGATCTTCTGGCAACAGTTGGCGTGGCCTGACGTTGTGGGATGCTATACATTTGTTGCTAAAATTGTTGATGTTATTTTCGAGCTTTGCTGACACACTGGTGTGTCTAGATTTTAAATTATTTTAATCCCATTATTCTTTTTATCTTACTCTTCTTTTATCAACTTTTACCTTCACAAACGGGACGCTGTAGTGCCCGGGACGAATTAAGATGGAGTAGGCTTGCTCAGCACCTATTCCATCTACTCAGCTTAGTCGGCCTTGTCCACAGGAAAGACATGGTCAAAACGTGTGGAGCTGACTAAGCCACGGGTTTCCTCACGATGTTTTCCTTCACCGTTTGAGAGTACTGGTATAGCGCACATAAATTTTTGGCACGAAAAATCCATTGGTACACGACCGGACCCACGACCTTAGGATCGGAAGGCGGGTCACTACCAACTAGACCACCAGTGATACGCGATAATGTAGCCGACTGATGCATATATTTTTATTACAGTCTCTAGTACGGAAAACTCATGGTTACCTTATTACCATTCATACAAAAGATCCTTTGTCGGGAGCGAGTAAAACTTGTATTCGAAAGAGGAGGCATAAAACCTCGCGAACAAAGGCCCAGGCCATCGGAACAGTATCGCGCCGAGTGCGGCCACTCGACATACATTCATTTGTGCTACTACGGGCCCCACGGCGTACTACTCGATTATAACTCACTTTTCTGTTTTGTACAGATTATTATAATTATTACCTATATCTTGAAAATCACCGAGTGATAAAAAATCACCAAAATAATCCATTTACATTGATTGTTTTTCAATTTCGTAGTCTTGAATGTCATTTGGAGACTTCAAAATCCTACTAATAATATTATAAATGCGAAAGTTTGAGAGGATATATGTTTTTGCCTCAAACACGCCTAAATGGCTACAACGCGAGCAAAGCCGCGGGCGGCAGTAAGTAAAAAATAAATAATTTTTTAAATCACCAAACAGTCGCAGTCACCACTCAAGAACTCGTTTACCCCAGCGGTTTGTTACTTAAGTTAGGTTTATGTAAGTAGTTAAGTTTTGTTATAAGTAGAGATTAATTTATTCTTAGTTTTTATTCTTAAAAACCCTCAAACAAAAAAAAACCCAGTGGTTGTTGGTTCTTCGGCAGATATCTGTCATAACACCAGTCGAGTAATAATCGAGTTCCAATAGTTAATTCATCTCGTTATTGCTGAAAACGGTGGGGTGGAAACCACGACTGCGCTCGCTAAATTTGTAGACAATTGTTTTGCATAAAGCAACTGCACACTGAATCCGGTGTACGTACATATAGCTCTCTCAATTTATGCGACAGTTGTTGCTAATTGAACAAGTTCGAAGCGACAGTTGCTTTGTTTTTACCTGACTGCAAATGAGTCTAAGTTTTTAGTAGGGTTCCTTACCTGAAGGGTCCCAACGGGACCCTATTACCAAGCCTCCGATGTCCGTCCGTCCGTCTGTCAGCGAGTCATATCTCATGAACCCTAAGTAAAGAGTCGATTTTTTTACAAAGTGTGTACAGCGCTGTAATAACAGATAATAATGTACATTTACGGTACGGAACCCTTCGTGTGCGCATTCAAATCGCACTTGACTGGTTTTTTCACAATCAGATGATACGCATGGTGATTCCCCAACTCATTCGCATTCGTACTGCCTTTGGGTTGGTAGGCATCGATTTAAATGTACATATTTTTCGGGCTGCCTTCCGACCGACTAACCGCATTGAACCTTTGACTCTTGAAATAAGCTTTGTAAGTAAAATGAACTTTATGCCGTTGGTTTAACATTCAATTTTATGTAGACAAGCTATTATAAGACAACGAAAATAATATGGCCAAATTCTGACTTATAGTCTAAGCGTTATGAAGGTGTAAATTCAACGTAGAATGAAGAAGTTTTGAATGTTATTTTGTTCTATCTAGCCCTTTCTAGATTTTATTCAATCCCGTCAGAGGTTTTGGCAAGGCCGGAATGAAACTTCAGGTTGTTAGTGTCATTTAATCTGTGGCTCGGAGGACTATTCCACAGATTCTATTTCCGGCCGGAGACGTTTGGAAATATCTATGAAGCCGTATCTTACCTACCCACATTTTATCTCAAAATGGGAAGCGACGAGTATACTTCAAAGCACATTTTTGAGACGTTTTGCGATAGACGATATTCACGATATTCATTTGTCGTATCATCATCATCATTATAGAAAGAACAAAAAAGGGATTTGTTGTTTAAAAAAAACGACTACTACTTGTTTCTTTCGTTCTACTTTTCACCTACTGTGTCACTTGTTCTTTCGAACCAATAGGTTGGAAGGAGTTTAAAAGTTTTTTTTTTAAGAGGCGGCCGGTCATAAAACACCTTAGCCAAAACTCTTACAGCATGATCCAAGGAACATGCTGTGCCGACCCAACATAGAGTGGGATGAGGGCAGGAAGATGATGATGATGAGGTTGGAAGGAGTTTAAAATGCGCCTCAAAGGTTCCTTTCGTGCACTTTTTTGAACTTTCAGGTTCTACAACATACCGGTTTCCTTACGATGTTTTCCATCACTGTTTGAGAGTGATAGTGCACATGAATAGAAAAATCCATTGGTTCGCGACCGGAATATAACCCAGGACATCATTTGTTTTTCTTGTGTTCCCTTTTATTTAGCCTTGCCCTGTTCGTTTTTTGGGCCAAATTTAGTAATTGAAAATTGCACACACAGCATGCATAAGTACAAAAGGATGAAACAACAACAAAATAAGTTAAATACAGAGTGAGATAAGAATATAAATTAATTATGTACAAATTGTAATGTACTTCGAAAGGTGCCTTTGAGGAGCACTTTTAATCCTTTCACCGCGCTGGTTTGAAAGAACTAGTGACACGACTAGATAGATAAATGTACAGATAAAATAATCAAAGTTAATGTATACTTAATCAAAGTGAAATACAGTTATGTTATCGATGCAAGATACGAGTAACATCACTGTCTAAATAATTGTGTTCGGCAAGTTCTCAGACAAGAACTGGTGGAACTTATTAATATTTGAAGAGAATGTCTGTCTATTTGAGTACAATAACTATGGAGAGCTTCGCTGATCCTTGGCAGGGGGGAGTTAATGCCAAGAACAGTAGTGCGAAGTGGTGGGGCTAGGAGTGGGATTGGACGACGACGAATTCCACGAGGGACTCTCAAATATATTTTACTAGCTGTCGCCTGCGGCTTCGCTCGCGTGGTACCCGGATAAAAAATAGCTTATAATGTTTATCCAGCACATGTACTATGTATATTCCAAGTTTTATTCAAATCCGTTCAACCGTTTAGGCCTGATTGAGGCATAAATTTTCACATTTATAATATACTCTGCTCGCGGCTACGCTCGCGTGGTACCCGGATAAAAATAGCTTAACAAAAACCTATATGTTAATCCAATACATGTACTATGTATATTCCAAAGTCAAATGTTTCATTCAAATCCGTTCAGGCGTTTAGGCGTGAAAGAGTAACAAACATCCATACATCCATAATTACAAACTTTCGCGTTTATAATATTAGTAGGATTTAATCTTCAATATATTCACAAACCATCAGGAAGTAGGATACGATTCTTCAAAGTGTGCGATCTTCCTAGTCTAACGTAGAGCCAGACAAATGGGTGCATTACTCTTTGCCCTGGGCGTTTCTTTTAGTATTTTTTACAGTGTTAACGACAATCGTAAGGGCGCTTTCATAAAGGAACAAGTTATCGGTATGGATCTTGGTACGGGTCGGTACAGAGAACTAATTCTCGGAAAAAAGACAGTCACAAAAAATTACAAATGTGTTGATTTTTCTTTTTTTACTCGTATTACCACTTAGGTCAAATTCGTTCTAGGACCATTTTTGGTTTTCATTCAAAGCACGAAGTTTGCCGAGACGCTCAATATTTGTTGTACTACTGTACTGCTTTGGTTGTATTTTGTTTGTTACAGTTTTATCTACAAGAGTTAGGTCTTTGGTCGCTACAAATAGTGTTTGCATAAACAGGCAGATTCTTCGGTTCAAGTCGATACAGATGCCGTCCCTTTCACACATAAGGTAAGCACTGTATATGTGAAAGAGACAGCAGTAGTACCGAATTACCTGTCTCGCGGACTGCTTCTTTCTGCAAGCACCCTTATGCCGGCTTTTAGCTATGATTAATTAATATCGGACTGGCTAAATGACGGTCATTTGGGACTGATGAGCTCGATAATTATTGGTGTAGTGCGAAAGACTGTGGTGATTTATAGGGTTCCGTGTATGAAGGGTGCTAACGAGACCCTATTACTAAGCCTCCGTTGTCTGTCCATCTGATCGGCTGTCAGCGGGCTGTGTCTCATGAACCGTATAGGTAGCGAGTTGAAATTTTCGAGTGTATTTCTGTTACTAGTAATAAAAAGTTATCGGGGATCCATACAAGAAATATTTATGTACCTACATGTCCAATGGTACGGAACCCTTCGTGTGAGAATTTGACGGTTTTTTTTACTTTATTTACATATGTTGGATGTATTAATATTTATTTGTTTTAGACGAGGTTTACACAGTAGTGGCGTAGACGTGGCGTAGAGGTTTTTTATATGATTAGAAGTATTCTGTAATGTCTTCAGCAGCGCGCTTCGTTGTCAAACATCACACAAGTCTTGCAAGTTCATCTTCGCTACGTCTCCGCCAATCGCCATATATACAGGTGTTCCATGGCTATGCCACACGGAGGAAAAGTACCTTAAATATCGTAGATAGAAAATTTTACTAAAACAAGACTTCATTTTGTTTTTAAAAACAGTTCGTACTGCATTAAATTTCCTGTCTGAACCTGTTTCCTTGTCAATATTTTAAATTAAATGGTATTATTTAATGATCTTCCTTCTTTTTAAGATTTAGAAGAAAAACATCCTTATTATTGAGTATATCGATCGGCATAGTAAAATTACAGTGTTATTTTTTCACATTTGACGGGTTCGATTCCCAGATAGGCGATTATGTAAAAATACTATATATAGTATTAGATTATTAGTATTATTAGATTATATTTGAATTCAGTTCGAATCATACTAATATTATAAAGAGGAAAGATTTTTATGTTTTTTTTGTTTGTTTGTAACGAATAGGCTCCGAAACAACTGGACCGATTTAAAAAAATCTTTCACCAATAGAAAGCTACATTATCAGGGACTAGGAGGCTATAATTTATTTTCAAAAAATTAGGGATCCATAAGAAAATTGCAATATTGTAACCCAAGGTAGAAAACCCAAAATAGTTTTAGGCGTGCGCTGCGAAAACTATTGATTATAGAACAAAATAATGCACTACACGCGTACAAGTCGTGGGCAACAGCTAGTTGTTTATAAAATGATAATGAAGTCTTCTTTTAGTAAAATTTTCTATCTACGGTATTTAAGGTATCTTTTATTTTATTAAGTTTCCTTGTGACATAGCCGTGGGACATTCTGTATAGGTAGGTACCTATAAGTCGTACTTAAAGTTGACGAGGCTTGATAATAAGATTTAAAATTGTATTCAGTTGTATTCAGGGGTCGCTTGTAAACACGTTAAAGGTTAAAAGTCGTAGTTAGCTTGAGCCCCTCTGCAGCTACGGCTTGAAAACTAGAGCTTTACAGTTTGCAACAGTAGTGTCCACTTGATCCGCTCTGTAAATCAGATTTATCCACATAGAGTAAGCACGTACACTCGTACAGTAATGCCACAAATATTGTGCGCTTCGGCCAATTTTGTGCTTTGTATGAAAACCGAATTTGTCCGAATAGTCAACTTATAACTACTGAACCAACCCTTAATTTTAATTAATATGTGTCTACATAATTATTGTAACATCTCCAAATTGCGTTAGTTCGTATTTAAGAAGCTAGACTAAAATTGCCGAGGCGCACAATATTTTTGGTACTACTGTATGTAGATTCACACATTCACACAGAAAGGGCAAAGGACGTAGCCTACCTTTTGTGCAAAATCAATGTGAACGAAGTACGGGCAACAGATAGTTACAAAAACATCTGTTTTAGTTTCGATAGGTACCTAGTGTGGTGTCAAACCTATGTAGCTATATTCTATGTCAAAAATACAGTCTTTGTTAAAAACATTTTCATACAGGCAATACATAACAAATTGATAAGTAATGCCTGTATAGAAAATGATTATCTCACTTTCACGACAAAAGCTTTGACAGTTCTTTCCTTCCTGAGATACCTACTATGAATTTGGACAGGGGTGGCAAAAATTACACCCGGGCAGTCTTTCTCGTCTCAGTGTTACTGAAAATAGACCCAAATCGATATACCGATATTGTAAGTCCATCGAGCTTGGGCCGTTGTCCGAGAAACCCGAGCCTGCTATTTTGAACAAAAATTGCGCATTTTTAAAAATGAGGGAACAAATGAACATATATGTACATACCCACGTGATCAAATTCATGACCTCTCTCTTTTGCTTTGTCGTAGTCGGTTTGAGAGCACTGGTGGTCTAGTTTGTCATAAGGTCGTTGCTTCAAATCCGGTCGCGTACCAATGGATTTTTCTGTGAATTTATATGCGCTATACCAGTAGAAAGGGTGAAGGAAAACATCGTGAGCAAACCCGCGGTTTAGTCAGCTCCGCACGTATTGACCATGTCTTTTCTGTGGACAAGGCCGATTAACCTGAGAGGATGGAATAGCTGAGCAAGCCTACTCCATCTTAATTCGTCCCGGGCACTACAGCGTCCCGTTTGTGAAGGTAAAAGGTGCCTCCTGACGCTGTATAAATCATCTACTATAGATGGTAAAAGGCCTTAGAGTCTGGTAAATACAAAAATAGAAGTAAACGCCGGCATAACTTATACTATAATAATTACAAAAGTAGATACAACGTTATCTAGCGCCTGAAGTTAAAATTAAATAACCCGCCGGTTGGCACTTAAATACAGAAATGGGGTATTTCCCCTGATAAGTGCACACTTACCTTTAATTATTATTCTTTATGAAGGGTTACTGGGGTATTGTAATTTTGTGTTACCATTTTATTGTTGCTTGTGGAAATTTACTTATGCCCAAAAATAAATTGAATATACCTATGGAACAACCTGTTTAAAATGATATTATCTAGTAGCGAGTTTTACCAGAACACATAGATATAATACTACATACCTGTGTGTTCTGGTAAAACTCGCGTTGTGTGAAACAGGGTGAGCCGGTGTTCGACGAGCCAGTACATCAGGTAATCGCGTTTGATAAGCAGCCAGGCGTGTGTGAACGCTCCTTTACCTGCCTATTTATATAACCGCCAATATAACGAGGATGAAGGGGTTTCTATCGATGGATAGGTATATTATTATGCTAGGTTTTCTAACATTATTCTCTCCAACATGATGAATCTATATGGGCGATGGGCTGATCACCTGTCACCATGATTCAATAATCCATCTTGGGAGTCTTGGATCAGAAGTGGCTGCAAGTTTCTTATGATTACTTGTGGCTCTGCCCACCCCGTTAGGGATACGGGCGTGATAATATGTATGTATGTACGTGTTTTCAAACAATTCCTACCTGTAGTTTAATTATTTTGAAAAAAAAAACGATGTTCTCTTATTTTTCCCTAGAGTGAAAAAAGCCACTTTGATCGCACTTCAACCCTTTACCACACTGGTTAATCCTGGGTCGTATCTCAAAATATTCAATTTTACACCAGAACCACAAAACCTTTATTTACAGCAATTAGTCGTGTGAACAGTAAAAAACTAGGAAAAAATCAAGGGCGTATCATAAAATTTTTCACCGCAGAAAGACGAGACATAGACCATTCGACGCGGCTTTTTTTGCTTATCAAAAATCAAGTTTTAAGTCATTTAGGCCATTTTTTGAGATACGACATTTCCGCTTTCTGCCGTCGATATACATAGTTTCAATACAATAAAATGTTAGTACCTACACAACCACTCGGGGTAAATAAGGCTAAGTAGACCGCAAGTGGTTCTAAGTGGGTCCAGATGGAGTGATTTGTGTTACTTAGACCGAGTATCGACCAAATGTCATGCTCGAGCCGCACGAGGCTAGTTTTATAAGCAAAGCTAATAACTTATGTCCTTTTCCAATATTCTACTTACGGACGACAGATCGTCCATTACTATAGCAATGTTATTTTTCTGACGAAATGGCACATTAATTAAAGATCGTCGTCTGTTAGTAGAATATTTGAACCGGGAAATAGTGTTAGAACTAAGTGTAGGGATGATAGGAGAGCATATTTATACATACGTACACGCCCATATCCTTAATGGGGTGGGCAGAGCCACAAGTTTACATAAGAAAACTTGCAGCCACTTCTGATTTAAAGTCCCAGTCCTACATATGGAGAGCCTATTCATCCCTACTATATTTCTTCATTCTTCAGAGGAGCAGGTTAATTATATACGTCCGTTTTCCATGTACATACTAAATATAATTAAATTTGCACTTTAAAGTATTACCTACATGACTGAACCTAGCGAGCGGGGAGTAACGACTGGCGACTTACTTTGCTTATATACAAAAGTTACTTGTCCCCGATTACTTGTGGTGACATAGCCACCACTCTCTTAGATTAGAGAAACAAACGGAAGAAGAAGCAATAAGGTAAAATAAACAAATGGCGAATCTTGTATTATAAATTCGAAAGTTTGTGGGTGAGATATAATCCTGACTGAAATAAGCGTTCCCGAAACACAAAGATAGCCCGTTCTAACAAAATTGGAGCAGTTTTTTAGTGTTTCTTCAATATTTTTGAGATTGGTAATTCAAAAGAACAATTCAAATCAACATTACCCTTTTAGTTTTTTAGAGTTGTTTCCATTTTTGTACAAAATGTTGAAAACTCGAAGAATGTTTCTAACATTTAGGAATTTGTAAACTAAGCCAAAACTTCTATTGTTACGAACAAGTTGACAATGGGTGCATAGGGGCTTCCGTATTACAGCCGGACAGCCAAGTAAATCCTATCTTGACTTTTGCTGGTCTGAAATTAGGGTTGGGTTGAGAAAAAGGAACATAAATTAGAAGATTTTTGAAGCCCAAAAAAATTGTTAGAGAAAACTCCTCAGCAGTCTTCTTAACCTCGACTTGTCATATCACACTGGTTCTTAGGAATCTAAAAACATACTTGTTTCGTGGTCGCGTTTTGCAGTAAATCTCAATCGGTGAGAGCAGCAGTGGTCTAGTAGCGACCCCGCCTTTCGATGAACGAACTTATGAACGTCAGTAAATAAATATTTTGTGGACATTTCACACAGCGCCATCTAGCCCCAAACTAAGCAAAGCTTGTACTATGGAAACCAGATAGCTTATAGAATACTTCCATACTTTTTTTTGTAAACACATATTTATTACAACACCCAGACCCGGAAGAAATATTTGCAGAACATACAAACATTTCTCCCGCTACGGGAATCGAATCCACGCCTCTTGCTTCTCACTCGAGCACTCGCCCGCCACGCCACCGAGGTCGTCAGTCAGTCGGTAATGTAAGAGTTTTATATATTTAGACAGAACAGAAGTCGTCCGTTCCAAACTTTAAAGAGGATTTCAATTTTACCTCAGAGTCCCCGAACAAGATTGTAATAACGCGGTTAGAGCTTTTGTTTTGCCACTTTGTATGCAAGTTCTGGTTTTATACGACACTGCACGGCGACGTTAGTTAGTTTAGTTTCAGCTTGTGACTGTAATTTGAACGAAACATACGGCTTTGAGTTTGACTGGGGAATGCTTGGCTAACAAACTTAGCACTGATTTCAGCAATTATTTTCATTTATGGTTCTTGGAAGACAATTATTTATTTATGTATGTTAGTCTGTAAGGTATTTATTAATATGGGCCAAGACATTGTATCTTTTGTACAATTTGTTCTATGTTGCATGAAATAAAGAGTTTATAATTACCTATTATATTATTTATTTGGCAGATTGGCAATATTTTTTTACAGAGAAAGAAGAAAGAAGCAGCATATAATAATATGGAGTAGATAGAAGTGTAGGTAAGTTAGCAGGTAAGCAGCATTTGACTACCTATTCGCTACTACCTACAGCAACTCATATATATTCTGTCTATAGCTTAAAACAAAAGCATGAAATTTCCTAAACATTTTTCCCCAAACCGCGGGATGAATAAGCAATTTCGTCTAATTAATAAATTCCGTGGAGGAAAATACTAAAGTAAAAGTTCGAAAGCCTTTACAATATTACGAAACTGCCGAGAGCCTGAATGATTCCTCCAACTTATTGGACGAAATTCTTGAATTAAAACTTTAGAATAGTGAATGAACTTGTTCTACGATCCCGTAGAACTTGTACTAGCTGATGTAAGTTCGTACCTCGGTGGCGTGGCGGGTGAGTTAGTTGGCTGAGAAGCAAGAGGTGCGGGTCCGATTCTCGCTGCGGGAAAAATGTTTGTATGTTCTGCAAATATTTCTTCCGGGTCTGTGTGTTGTAGTATTATAAGTATGGATTTACAAAAAAAAAGTGTGTAAGTATTCTATCAGCCATCAAGTGCCCGAAGTACAAGCTTTGCTTAGTTTGGGGCTAGATGGCGCTGTGTGAAATGTCCACAAATATTTATTTATTTGTATTTATTTACTTATTTACATACGGTGAATTCAAACTGGCAGTGATTTCAGTCAAACTCGACAAAAATTATGTCAAGTGCCTTTGAGGTGCACTTTTAATCTTTTTACCACACTGGTTCGTAAGGATTTGTGAGGCAAGGTTCTCCTTCTTCTAAGTTCTTCTGAACTTCGAAAAATATACTGGAAATTACAGCGTAAGTAATGTTTTGTCATAATGAAGTATGAAACCATTAGGCAACCCTTTCAGGGCAAACAGGTGAGGTCACTAATGGGCTGTTTGCCTACACCTGCCGCCCTGTTATCCAGGATTAGGCCCGCGATTTATGATTGGTCAGAATTAGAACCACTCCTTAATACGCCTGTGTCCCGCGGCTAGACTTCTTGTATATCCTGATGATTTTCTAGGTTCTATTCTACGTTACTGGTGGTCTAGTGGTATCGGCCTCTCCTTCCGATTCTAATGTCATAGGATCGTGCAACAAACGGTGTTTCTATTAAAAAGAACGTGCGCTATACTGTCGTTTTTGTCAATATAACCCATTCTCATGTCCAGTGTCCACTCACGCTTGACCAAATTTACTATTTCAAAATCGTTTTCACAAAAAAAAGTGCAAATACATAGTTCCAAATACACTTTTCCTGTATCTTCTTCTGATTTCCGATTTCCACATGCTGTCCCAATTAAAAATAAACGGTCTGTATATTTATGTTGTGTCAACCAAATTGAATTTTCGCACATTCCCACAAAGCCTTTCCATCTGACCTAATTCAAAACAAAATCACATAAAGGATAACGAACACACGTATCGGTAATGTCATTTCCATGTTTATGTACCCATTAAATTCAGTTGCGTCTCTCCTTAGGGAGTGTCAAATGTGGGTAGTTTAGATCTAAATATATAAATTTTATGTTACTGACTGAATGGCAATCAATGCACAGCTGGAAAGTCCTCGAAGCATGAAACTTAGAAGGTATATTCCTCTTATGGCGTAGGGGTGCAGTAAGAACTTAACTTCTAGAGGAAGCAGTTGGAAGTTAAAGTTAGTATGAAATAAGTCGACGTGAACAATCGCGGTGCGTATCACTAGTGTTGACATAATTTACAAGGTGTGTTTTGGTTCGTACCCTCTGGCTATTAGGACATTAACCTTTACAAATGGGGTATTTTATAGGCGCGAAAGCCTACAGGCTATGTTTTTTATGCTTGTAAAAGCGCGCCCTTAACACATTAGTTTGTTAATTTCGTATAAGACTAAAAACGTACTAGTGTGTAAAATCGGGTCTGATACTCTAGTTCGAATGACGTTACCTCGATGTTCATTTTCTATATTTGGGCCGTTACTGTCATGGTATAAAGAAAACCAAACATCTGTAATTATTTAATTACTAGTTTCCACCTGCGGCTTCGTTCGCGTGGTACCAGGATAAAAAGTAGCCTATGTGTTATTCCAGCACACATATTATGTATGTTCCAAGTTTCATTCCAATCCTTTCAGCCGTTACGGCGTGAGGCACAAACATCGTCACATCCTCACAAACTTTCGCATTTATAATATTAGTAGGATTTGCTTGTATTTTTTTTGTTTGTAGAAAAAATAAAAGCTGAGTTCTCTATGCTTCTAAAATTTTTTGGTCTTTTAAGGTTTGTACCCGAAGGTTGCCAACGGGTCCCTATTACTAACCATAACATCTAGAACCGTAATAGGAAAAGACTTGATATTTTCAGAGTGTATTGCCGCTATAACAACAAATAACAGAATTAATCGACGCAATGCTTTCTTATGAATGGGACAGACTTTTTTCTCAGTACAATAATGACACTTTACGTATGTTTCTGGATAAGATTACATGGAATCACAATATCTATTGTCCTATGAAGTCCAAACGAATAATTAACAGACCAAAATGTCCATGGATAAATGACGAAATTATAAAAGTACAGAAAGACATTAATGATTTATACGTCATGAAACGACAATACCCGGAAATTATATTACAAAGTGGTATTATTAATAGAAAAACTAAATATAGAAATGACTTAATTAAACAGGTAAAAATAGGTTACGTAGAAAACCGCATTAAAAATGCAAAAAATCCTAAAAAGGAAGTCTGGAATATAATAAAAGAGGATACTAATCAGGTCTCAAGTGATTGGAATTGGAAATTAGTTGAAGAGTCGTCCGGCAAACAAATTGAAAGTGAACGCATCGCAGACTATATTAATGATTATTTTGTTTCAATTGCTCATGAACTTCAGAAATCTAATCACCCTAACATTCAGCAAGCACTAAATTTCTTACGTAACCATGTCACTAATCAGAGTGAGCTTCGTTTTGAGTGTATATCACATGATAAACTACTTTTACTAGCAAAAAAGAAAATTAACAATTCGGACACTAAAGATTTATACGATCTCTCAGGGAATCTTGTATATCAGATGATCATCTCTCTGGGTGATCATTTTCTCTTCTTGTTTAATAATGTTCTAACATCTAGCTATTATCCAAATGTTTTAAAGAAAGTCAAATTAACACCATTATACAAAGGCAAAGGAAATACTGACAAAGTTCAGAATTACAGACCTATTGCAATTGTACCCACTATATCTAAAATTATTGAATCTGTTATAGCAGACGAAATTTTAAAACACTTAACTGATAATAAACTTCTTTCTGAATGTCAACATGCATATAGAGCAGGTAGATCCACCATATCAGCTACCCACCGATTTATCGATGTAGTGGTGAGTCATTTGGAATCTAAGAAAAAAGTAGCGGCGGTATTGTTAGACCTATCCAAAGCTTTCGATTCTGTTAATCATAACCTTTTGTTGGAGAAACTTAAAATATACGGATTGAACTATAACAGCTTAGAACTTGTGCAATCCTTTCTCAAAGATAGGGAACAGACCGTAGAAGTTAAAATTGAAGGTAAGCGGTTCAGATCAACGCCACGATTTTCCGAAATAGGGGTTCCACAGGGATCATCACTAGGAAACACACTATTTTTAGTGTTTTTAAATGATATCGCTTACATAAATATCGAGGGGGAGATAATACAATACGCCGATGATACTACTATAGTTTTGTCAGCAGAAACCAACGAAGAGTTGCAGGCAAGAATCAGGGACACAATAGCCACAGTGATAACATGGTTTGAGTTAAATGGTTTAAAATTGAATCGCGAGAAAACCAACATTATTTTTTTCAACACTACATCCCCCAATCAAAAACCTTTTCCAGTAGATTTGATGGATGGAAACATTATTGTAACTTCCAACTCAGTAAAACTATTGGGTTTTCAAATTGACCCTGTTCTCTCTTGGAAGCAACACATTGACACAACATGCAAGAAAATGGGGAGAGGAATATATGCACTCAAACAACTAAGACCAATCTCATCGGAAAAATCATTAAAAGAAGTATATTACGCATACATTCACTCTATTATGTCCTACGGTATTATTCTATGGGGATCCTCATCCGACTACGAGCGTGTCTTAAAATTGCAGAAGCGCGCCATTAGAGTGTTAGCGGGGGTCAAGTACAGGGATTCATGTCGCGATCTCTTTAAGCAATTAAAAATATTAACATCAGTGTCAGTCTATATACTCGAGGTTATAAAGTATGTCAGGTTACATTTAAGCGAGTACACTGTAATAGGCACCAATAGTACCCGTAGCATGCGTAACAAATTAGTTTTGGGATCCATACACCACCGACTGAACATCACTGAAAAACTTCCTAAGTTAATGGGACAAAAGCTATATAATAAAATCCCCCTAAACTTAAAATCCATAGAAAACGACGTCAGATTCATCAACGAGGTAAAGAAACTCCTTTTAAGCAAATCCCTATACAGTGTCAAAGAATTTTTATGCTCAGATTATAGCCATTTATCTAGTTCTGCACATGCCAATTAATCCATCATTTACCTTAGTACTTAGTACCTTTTTATATTAAAAATATTTATTCAATTTAAAGTCCTACCTATTTCTAATAATTCCTGTTTCTTTTTTCCTGTGTTCTATGACGAGTCATAGCTTGTGCACTTAATATAAGTACCTACTTATTTAATTATTTTGTTAATGTGTCTCATTCTATGATAATAAAGATATTCTATTCTATTCTATTCTATTCTATTCTAATAATAATAAAAAAACGGGGTCCGCATACAAAAAACATTTTTTTAACGTTCGTAATCGATCATCGAAGTTACCTATTTAAAAAGTTCAAATAGTAAAAGTTATAGATATTATTAAAAAGTACCTACGTAACCCTTCGTATGCTGATATTGGACTCTCACTAGGTAAGCGTAGGTATCTAGGTAAAAGTGGCCATGTACATGGCCACTTTTACCTAGATACCTAGACCTATACAGGTCTACCAATATCTGATGGCAAAAAACAATATTTCTTGCTTGCGATCGAAGAGGTTTCATTTCTCCCCGAGCATGTCGTAAAAGTCGACTAAGGGATAAGTATCCTCCAACATGATGAGATACAATAAGCAAGTATTCCCAAGGAGGGTTGACGTCAGGCAGGCGGCCGGTCATAAAACACCTTAGCCAAAACTCTTACAACATGATCCAAGGTTCATGCTGTGCCGACCCCACATAGAGTGGGATAAGGGCAGAAAGATGATGATGATGATGATCGAAGAGGTTTCTTCGACATTTTCACCACTTTTTACAGGAAATTTTAAGCCAAACTAAAAACAATTCCTCGAAATTTCAGTTGACAGATGCAATTTTTTGTTGCCATATGAAAATCGCAATTTTTAAATATTTTTCGGCCATCAAATCCTGGTAGACCTATAGTTATGGTTAAGAGTAGCCTTACGGCTAATACCTGGTGGCCTTATTTGTAAAAGTAAAGTTACTTTACGGGTAAAAGTTGCCCCAGGTTAATTACATTTGTAATAGCTTAGCCCACCAACTCCATCCTGTCTGGCCTAGATTTAGATTTAATTATGAAAAAACTTTCTCGTTTTTACTCCCGTTTTAGTACAGATCTTATCCTAAAATACCGTATCCTGAATCCCTTGGCTTTACAAAGTAATATTGTTGCCAGGGAGTAAGGGATATTTTAACTTTAGCAAGCACATACTTTTTAGCAACGGCCTTTAGATAGCCCGACTGTTTCTTTTGTACCTATTTTGTAAATTATATTTGTAACTAGCTGCCGCCCGAGGCTCGCTCACGTGGTACCCAGATAAAAAATAGCCTATATTATGTTAATCCAGTACTATGTATATTCCAATTTCCAAGTTTCATTCAAATCCGTTCAGCCGTTTAGGCGTGATTGAGGCACAAACATCCAAACATCCAAACTCACAAACTTTCGCATTTATAATATAAGTAAGATATAAGTAAGATAGTTGTAAGTTTCCTTCTGTTAATAAAGATTAGGAACTGTTTAGATTATTTTAGCTTAAACTTGTTCTAAAAGCTCATAAATTGTGAAATACTAATTGCAGCTCTCAGCTCGCGACCAAGACTAATAATAATAATAATAAACTTTATTTCAGGCAACAAACTTAAGAAATATTTGCAGAACATGCAAACATTTCTTCCGGCCTCGGTGGCGTGGCGGGCGATTGCTCGGCGGAGACGCAAGAGGCGCGGGTTCGATTCCCGATGCCGAAGAAAAGTTTGCGTGTTCTGCGAATATTTTTTCCGGGTATTGTGGTACCATGGTACTCGTAGTTTCTGATAACCACGATACAGGGAATCCTAGTGTGGGGTCAGGACTATGTATGTGACTGTTGGGTGTTATATATTATTATTTATTTATTTCTTCCGCAGCGGGAATCGAATGCGGTACGTTGTATCGCACAGCATCAATATTGATTTCATTAAGATGCATATTGCTCGAGCTGCAAGTATGATTGGATCAGGTTATTGCCAATCAAGGCTCATCCGATATCCACATTATGGCAACAACAAGCATAGCGTGTACCACAAATATTGTGCGCCTCGGCAATTTTTGTCTAGCTTCTGAAATACGAACTAACGCGATGATATAATAACAAACAACTCTAACAACAAACTCAGACTACCCCCAAATAAAACTGCGCTATTTAACAAGAGTGTATTATGCAAGGCTATCAGTGTGTACAACCATTTACCAACACCTTTACTAGATACATCAAATGTTACAGTATTCAAAGTGAGACTAAAGAAATCATTGCTGGAAAAGGCTTATTATTCTACCCATGATTATTTAAATGATAAGAATATTGACTTGTAATTAAATAAAAATATGACATTATTAGATATGATTATTAGACTTCGTTTTAAATAAATTAATATTATATAATGAATATTGCATGCGTACTACGCTGAATATGGCTGCTCTAATAGAGTATGGCAAACATCTGTACAAACCTATATTACGCAATAAATGATTTATGATTTATGAATAAAGATATGTTACAATAATTATGTAGATAGGGTGCTCATTTTTTCTAAAGCGTTGGTTCAATTCTTATTTTAACGATAAATTCAGACAAATCGGTTTTCATACAAAGCACGAAGTTTACCGAGGCGGTATTGTGGTACTACTGTACTTTGAAAAGTTCCCATGCACAAAGTTTTTCGATGTTTACTAAAGTGTTTCAGCTTAGATAAAAACGTTCAAATTTAGCGCGATTACCATCCTGGTTTTTGTATTCATAATGGGAATATTAAGTATTTCCAATAATTACTTTTAAAAAACATTAGCTTCTAAAAAAGATAATTCGGAAACCACTTTAGAAGTCGTCCAATAACCAGAGAACCTGAAAATTGAAAGTTTATTTAATGGAAATGGTAAAAATCCATTTATATTCATGCACGAAAATGCCTTCACTCAAATCTATTTTCATCTGCCAATATTATTATGGCACCTACTCTGGTATCCACAATAGTAACTTTTGACAGATTGACTTTTGACGATCCTCAGAACAGCAAATCAACTTCGTTTGAGGACACCGTGTTGCTTGCTTGCGTGACGTTTACTGGTATTTTGATCAGTAATTTATTCACGCAGGGATGAAACAGATTAAAAAAAATACAGATTGACTTTTTTGTTTAGTTTAGTAGTAGTTTAGTTTAGTAGTAGTTTAGTTTAGTAGTAGTTTAGTTTAGTGTAAGTGTCGACTAGTGCCTTAAAATTGTATGTTGATTTTTGTGACAAAATAAATATTTTTCTTTCTTTCTTATTCAGAAGTAACTTTACGGCAATATTATCAAGGACTAGCTGCCGCCCGCGGCTTCGCTCGCGTGGTGCCCGGATAAAAATAGCCTATAATTATGTTGATCCAGCACATGTACTATGTATATTCCAAATATTCATTCAAATCCATTCAGTAGTTTTTGCGTGAAAGAGTAACAATCATCCATAGATCCATACATATTAACCTTCATCATCATCATCATCAGCCCACGTCAGTCCACTGCTGGACATAGGCCTCTCCCATGGCACGCCACTGAGCTCGATCTTCAGCTCTCCTCCAATCCCTGCCCACTGCCTTACGAATATCATCGCCCCACCTAGCTACAGGGCGCCCTACACTACATTTTCCGCATACAAACCTTCGCGTTTATAATATTAGTAAGGATAGTAAGGATATGTCAAAAGGAGCTTCACACGTTGTCGGTAAAGTGAACAGACGTAGATTCGTGTTGAAATGATTGCATTCCCAGAGCCCTCCA
The DNA here is from genome assembly GCA_949320045.1 of Scotopteryx bipunctaria. Taxonomy (NCBI): domain Eukaryota; kingdom Metazoa; phylum Arthropoda; class Insecta; order Lepidoptera; family Geometridae; genus Scotopteryx; species Scotopteryx bipunctaria. The sequence continues at coordinate 7,473,630 of OX439461.1, read as the reverse complement.
CTCCCCTCGCTGTCAGCGCCAGAGCGCCCGTCACTCCCGGCCGAGTTGTTCATTTGCCGATGGAGAGGTAAAGTTAACCCTTTTATGGGACTAAAAACGTTTCATTAGCTTTTATTTTATATAATTTTTTTAAGCGCTCGTGGCGTAGCATTCTTTGGCGCTCTTGATTGATCGTTAAAGTTAAGCAACGATATGCGCGGTCACCAATTAGGATGGGTGATCGCAAGTGGCATTATGAGCTGAGCGCTTCTGTGCTTCGGAGGGCACGTTAAAACAGTCGGTCTCGGCTTTTAAGTCGTTAAGCCATGACGGAGGCCTTTACGCGGCCTAAAAACTCCGTCACTAGAGTTGGCCACTAGCTCATACGAACATACATACCTACATACAATAGCTATAAGCGATTTCTTAGCGTGACTTCCAACTGGAAAAAGAACCTTGATTTGGTTATAATTTTTTTCGTACTTATGTCTCACGTTTATTATGAGGCGGATGTGTATTTAAATGCGCTAAGGATAGAAAAATCCGGAACTGAAATGATTTATTATTAAATGGATATAAGCTTACATAAAAAACTCAAAGCAACTCTTAAATATACCTACTCTTAGATTACTATAAATGGATCATAGAATAGAATGTCATTGAAAATGTCGATGTGCTGGAAGAGAAGGAAGCTTTTGTCTTGCAGTGGTAAATATGTCTCACGGATGAATACTTTGATGGTACTATATAAATAAACTAAATGGTCTATAATATTAATTCTTAAGGGATTGGTGCTTCTCAGATTTGCTGCAATAATTTTTGTGGATGATTTTACTTTTGTTTGGCCATTTATTTGATTATGATTTCGTCTTGTCACTTTGTGACACGGCTGTGTTTGTGTAATATAACATTCCTATAGGTACTAAGTAGGTATACTTTAAAGGTTCTTTTCTTGCAAACGTTGCATGTCTTCGAATGTTTGGTTAGGACAAAGGACGGGTCAGTGTTCGACCCTTTTCACTATAAACCGCTTACCCTCTGGTCACTTCTAAAAATACTTGACACTTTTAAACCATACAATCACATTTTTTTTTGCGTTTTTGTAAGATTAACATTAAATAGGTATCTAAGTAGTTTTGATCCCACACTAGGATTCCCTGCATTGTGGGTATCAGAAACTATGAGTACCTACCTACTATGGTACCACAACACCTAAACCCGGAAAAAATATTTGCAGAATATGACATTTCTCGCGCAATGAGAATCGAACTTGCGCCTCTTGTGTCCCAACCGAACACTCTCCCACGCTACCTGTGCCAAATGATACGTAAGTGGTTTTAAATAAAATCGCTTGCAAGCAAAAATAAACTTTCAAAAGTTGGTTGTTAAAAACTAGTGAACAAGCGAAAACGTAGGTACGAGTAACTAAGTACTAGGAGAACAAAGAAACGAAGAGTTGCATCGAACCGCTGACACGAACGTTTAAGTGCCTCTCGCTGTAATCTGCGACGATGCTAATGAGTTTCCAGCTCTGCTAGCTTTTATTCTCCTGGTAGCTTTAATTCCAGAGTTTTGCAAATAGAGCTTCAAACGCTACAAAATAACTCCAAATGAACGCGGAACCCGCAGACAATGGCTTTCGCAAACATTTCTGCGAAATTTTAGCAATTTTTTCCAATTACGCATTTTTTTAGGTGCGGGGAGCTAAAAATACAAATATTGTTTCATAGAAGTGCAACTCCCTATAGGGATAACTGCTAGAAATGTATAACTAGTAATTCTCTACGCCAGCCGTAGAGCATACGTTACAGTAGTCTATGCTATGGTAACGGTAATCGGTATGGTATCCATCGTGAGGAACCAACATGATCTTAAAAAGTTCGAAGAAATTGGTCAAATAAGTACCTACATAAAACTGTCCATTTTACACTACGAGTAATAGACGAAATATACATTATAATGATGTATGTCTGTTCGTATGAGCTAGTGGCCAACTCTTGTGACGGAGTTTTTAGGCCGCCTAAAGGCCTCCGTCATGACTTAACGACTTCAAAGCCGGAACCGACAATTTAACGTGCCCTCCGAAGCACGGAAGCGCTCGTAATGCCACTAAAATATAACATAGTTAAATAATGCTGTATGCAACCACAAGTACCGACATTTGGCGACATCGATTTTAGTAAAATCCGCTATTGCTTAGTATCAACCTCTTTTAGCGCTCATTTGTTGGTTGTGGTACCATGGTACTCGCAGTTTCTGATACCTACGACACAGGGAATCCAAGTGTGGGGTAAGGACTATGTATGTGACTGTTGGGTGTTATTTTTTTTTTTATTTCAGTTTATTTAAACAGAAGAGGAGTTACCGTTCTCTAAGCTAACTTCCATTATATTGCTTTGATTGCGCTTATATTTAGCGCGTAGATAACATTTGCGTTTCATTTGCAGTCACAACATAAAAGGTGATTGGCATTAGCTATTAAATTTGATGGTCTGTGTGACGTACTGTCAATTTAATTGATGGAACATTTCATACGTATTCACCGTGTGGTTGAAATTATTTATACGGACGTTATCTCTTGATTGGATGGCCCGCAGCATTATGCGTACTCGCATAATTATTTACAGTTATATAAATTATAAAATAAATAAAAAAATAAAATCACTTTATTTCAAGCAACTTAGTGGCTCATAACAGTGGTAGTAAATATTAAAAAAAATTAAAGAAACTTTATAAATAAAATTTATTATAACTTGTATTACTTGTAAGTTTGTATTAGTTAATTAATATTATATCTTGTACCTATAAGGTAATTTGTAAGATAAATAAACCAATCAGTTTGAAAATTAAACAGTTATTTGATAGGTAATTAGAAAATAATCCTACTAATATTATTAACGCGAAAGTTTGTATGTATGGATGTTTGTTACTCTTTCACGCCTAAACGGCTGAACGGGTTTGAATGAAACCTTGGAATATACATAGTACATGTACTGGATTAACATATAGGCTATTTTTTATCCGGCTACCACGCTAGCGAAGCCGCGGGCGGCAGCTAGTATCTCCATATTCCTTTTCCAATAAGAATGTTTAAAAGTCCTTTCATATTTAATTTATGAGAAGCGTTGATTAATTTGCAGCAGAGCGTCACATTCCACTAGCAAATTAAACGAGCTCAAAAGAATTCCTCCATTTACTGAAGCATGGGAAAGGGAACCTTCCAATTCGTAGAAAAACGAATCTGGTCTGTTTAAGGCGCGGTGGAATCAGGTTTTTATCGAACACCAGTTCCTGGGGTCATCCAGTTGGTGATAATGCGTAGAATGACCTTTTGAAATGGTGTTAGACCACAATACAAATATTTACAGAACATCTCAGACCAAATAAAAAGAAAAGACGCCGCCACGCGAACAACAAAAGTGAAGCCACATAAAACCATGCTCCTGCATACTTGCGTGTATGTTTACTAACATACACGCTTACGCACACACCTACACTAAAACCATGCTCATCGCTCAAAAGTCGTCTTCTAGTAAACTTAAAATTTAAAAATAGAATTATGCCTTCCTGTGTAGTGAATACTTGTAAAAACAGCAGCAAATCACAAAAAGTCTCACGGAATCATTATTTACTTGTAAGTACTTCAAATAACATCGTTTCTTAATTATTATACTATGAATTTTAGGATACTTGGAACACAAAACCTCAAAACCTTGACACACACAAATAGGTAAAAAGGTGGCTTCACTTTTGTGTTCGCGGCGCGGCGTCTTTTCTTTTTATTTGGTGTGAGCAGAACATGTAAACATTTAATTCACCGCGAGAGGCGCTGCTGGCGCCGCCGCGCTGGTTCGATTTGATTGATGTTTGCTGATGTTTGTTTCCCACTGCTTGAGAAATATTTGTATGTTCTGAAAATATTCACAAAAAAGTATTTTGAAAATTATATTTGTAAGTTTCTTTCTGTTTATAAGTTAATTTTTTATTTAATTTCACTTAAAGTAAACACTTGTTACACATAATATTGTGCCTGAAAACCTTATTAGGTTTGAGTATGCACTCACATTCGTCAAAAATATACAATGTACTTTGGTAGGTACTTACGTAGGGCCATATTATATCAGCCATCTGGTTCCTTTAGTACAAGCTTTGCTTAGTTTGGGGCTAGATGGCGCTGTGTCAAATGTCCACATTATATTTATTTATTAATGCCTCGATCAGTGACGTCTGAAGGGATAAAAATAAAATTCTAATTCCAAAACTTCTTCAGAAGCTAGCAAACATAAGCACATAAACTGGTGCTAACACCGAAAGAGGTCAATTTTCACTGCAATTTCATTATTGGACTAGTAACTAAATAAAACCTAGGTACCGTGCACCACTACCTATTGTGCCAATCCGCTTTTTCTAAAAAGAACTCTGATTGTTTTTATAGTGCCGACTGGTACACACACACACAAACACACATACACACACACACACACACACACTAACACAACATGTACGTAGGTACTCATAGCAAATAACAGTCAACATTGAAACACAATTATTTTTTCTTATTATGCTTTGTATAAACAATAATATTTAAAACAAGCCTTAAATTTTACCATCTAAGAGCAAGATCTTCTAACATAAGTATCATAATATACTTAAAACAGGGTCTTAAACACTGATGTTACAATAAAAGGTACAATACCAATACTAGGTACCCGTGTGTTATTAGTACTTTCGAACCAGTGTGGTGAAAGGGTTGAAATTCTCAAAGCTACTTCTATCGTGCACAAATGAAAAACAATATAATTATGGTCGTGGCCAAGCCCCAATGCGCGTCTGGCCTTCTCAGTGGGTTTACCCGTCAAAGCCAAGCTACATTATATCCTACAATATCTCCATGACAAACTACCGCACAAAGCTATCTAAATCCCATTACAAACTACCTACTTATCATGTTTAATGTAAAAGAATAAGCCGAAGAGAAACGACACAAAACGATTGTACATTTCTACCTCGGAAGCTACTCGCTACCATAACAATATCTCAGCTTTTAAACTGCAATAAGTTTCCTGTAAAAAGCTGGAATATTTTAAAAAGTCCGCCGACATTGTCATCTGTAATCGTATATTCTCATGTGCATGTACAGAGTGTCTTATATTTATTAAATTCTTAGCTAGAAATTATCAAATGATTTTTTTAGATGACCTAGGCCGATCGATACCTGTTTTATAGTTCACAACTAAATCTGTTATCTAGGAACTGATGGTTTTTTTAGGAGTAAGGTCTCTTATCAGGGCTAAGATAATGTGTCTAACACTCCCCAGGTGAAGAGGAATTTAGGCCGTCTTTGGTACGATTATACCAAATCTGTTATCGGCCAAAGTATGGTAGGACGTCGTCGACAGAACTCGGCCGATCATATATTGATGAAATCGGACGAATGATGCTGGTTTTTATTTATTCATCAAAACGGTATCAAACGGTACAAATTCTGGTTAGTGGTGTTCTTAAACCTGAATTATGTTGATCCAAACACTAGATTTTCGATAACAAAGACTATAAACATTATATAAATCTATCAATACCTAGCTACCATAAACTAAGTAAGCGAAACACCCGATGCTATGTCGTGATCGTCGTTGATACACACTAAAATAGTTAACTTGGCACATACATATCTGCCAATGTGCAGAAGCAGCATTCAAGAACCAATCGGTCGAGTTCGATCGACGACGTTCGACCACACTTCGGCCGATGGATTGGGTGTACTCGTACCGTTACATAGCCTGCAGTTTTATGTGTCACTGAATACGATAAATATGAGTATAAAGAAGAGCACGATAAAGATGCCACAGATAGAAGTAAGGGTCTGTGCTCCACCCCGATACTTTAGTACCGGAAAGAATCCTCTAAGTTTCGTTAACTGTGCAAATTTTAATTAAGCAAATAACGATTAAAGAACAAATTCCTAGAACATTTTATACTAAAAAGTTAAGAAAATTAGCCGTCGTTTTAACATTTTAAAACGGTAATGGGCCTGCTTCCCAGTGAAATCAGAATGAGTTTAGTTACGCCCTACATTTAGGGTTTTCGCCCATTATGAAATATTTATTATGAAAAAAAAAGTCACATACAAACTTTTGACAGGATTTTGCTTGAATACAGCGAATCTATGCTTGAAACGTGATTTGAGTTTGAAAGTTGTTTTTGAACCCTTGATATTATAAATGTGAAAGTAACCTTTTCACGCTTAAACCGCTGTAGATTTGGATATTCGGCTACCTTTTTACCCGACTACGGTGAAGCAAAAAGGAGGGTTATGTCTCAAGAAAAAGTTCAAAAATATGTGTCAATAGCACGAAATCCTTTGGCGCACTTTAAATCCTTTCGCCACACTGGTTCGCAAAAACTATTGACACTAGTAGTAGTCTCAAGAAAATGCGTTCGAGCGGGCAACAGTTAGTTCTGTAAGTACCTCATTTTGTTTTAGTTTATTCTGCCCTATAATTTGTACTTAATTTAGTAATAGGTAATCACGTTTTGCTTGACCGATCTCCCGCGAGACAGGCCTGGCCTAGTGCGGGGATCACAAAAATAATAGTATAGTAACTTAAAACACGTGTAAAATTTATTTTGATAAACAAATAAATAAAAAAATATTTATTTTCACACAGCGCCATCTAGTCCCAAACTAAGCAACGCTTTTACTAGGAGAACCAAATGCCTGATGAAATAATAATGTAGATACTTTTTTTGTTTGTAAATACATACTTATAATACAAACACCTAGACTCGGGAGAAATATTTGCAGAACACAAACATTTCTCCCGTAGCAGGAATCGAATCCATGCTTATTGCGTCTCAGCCGAGCACTCGCCCGCTACGCGACCGAGGTTGTCAAAATAAATCTATTTTTTTAGCTTTTGTACAGGCCTTAACATGATACCATTATTCACCCGGGTAGCGTGGACACCCTGTATATGGACGTGAAACTCATATAACTCTACATTCGCTATCTTGAAGGTGCATTTTCCACCTACACGGTAATTCCCCCGGCCATTTATCATCATTCGCGAGGCACCTTTGAAAACTAGTTAAAGTTTTATACAACGTGTAACATAATGTCCCTATAAGCCCGAAAGGGGTGTATTCAGACCGAGCACTTGAATACATTGACGTGTGCAAAAGTTCAATACATCATATTTGAAATTCCAATACAATTAAAAACAAATTATTTCATGAGAAATTTGTGACAACCCTATGTGTTTGTTTACCATTTGCGTAGGTAACAAACACACGCGCACCCTCCTATCGCGTCGGACCCACACATACGCAGACAATTGAACGCGCGGCAAGTTTCAAAAAGTACCTAGGTGTAATCAAATCACCAAAGTTTTCGTAAGAATTTGCAATTTTTTTAATTCTACGTAGAAATTAAAGTCGAAGATTAAAATCACGATATCTTTCACACATAAAAAAACAACTACCTACCTACATCTACCTAGGTAGTTAAGTTACCTAAGGACCTAGGTACAGGAAAAGTTAAGTTATACCTTTTCTTCCTTCTTCTTGGTTGGCTCGGAACACGGCTAATTGACATGGTAGGTATTAGGTAGGTATGTAGGTACCTAGGTTGGTATTACTGGTACACATTCACATTCACATTCACAATCACAAAATTATTTTTGTCATTTTTTATTAGTAAGCTAAGTACTAATGGGGTACCTACTAGGTAGGGTGATAGGTTAGGTACCTATCATCATACCTACCTATCACTGAATTTTATCACTGTTGACACACACAGTAGGTACTCGGTATCCATCAAAGGGAAGTAGGTACAACACACCACCGAATTCCCGGTCTTCCCTCACTGGTGCGCCGGTGGAAAGATCCCGTCGAGAGAAGACGGTTCCCCAATCCCAGAAAATAGCCCGTAAGATGGCAATGGCCGCCCTGGATAACGCTCTCTGTAGAGCTGAAGCGCCGCTACTAAGCTATTAATTATTTGGTGCTGCTCCAACACACACACACAACACCATATCATAATACTCACCGTTTGAGTACAAAGCCGACATCGTATCGTACGTTAATTAGTTACGCGAACCGAGAGATTGCTTGTTGCAGTTGTTGCAAGGAACGAATGCTAATTGCGACTGATAAAACCCGATCTGTTTTGCGACCAAAAGTAGGTACCTATTGCCGAAAGCCGAATTTTTAGGGTTCCTTGTCTGGGGTAACCCACTAAATACCGATTGGGAAAAAAAAGGAAAAAAACTTCACCATACATCTACTACTACTACTACTGTCGTCGTGTCCGTGTCGCTAGCTCTTTTGAACCAGTGTGGTGGAAGGATTAGAGTGCACCTTGAAGGTTCCTTTCGTACACTTTGACACACGTCTATGACATGCCTGGTTTCCTCACGAGGTTTTCCTTCACCGTTTGAGAGCATTGATATTGCACACATAAATTTCGAATCGAAAAATCCATAGATTCAAACTCACGACTTAAGGATGGGAAGGCGGGGTTCATACCAATATGCTACCATGTGCTCCATCCACATTTGCTACTAGGTACCTACCTACTTACATAATAACCTACCAACAATTACGTAGTTCAATCAAGAAAAGTAAAAAACAAATAAACCTACGGAACCAATTTGATTTTATTAAACAAACGCTTGCGGTGCGGTGTCGGTTGACGGTTGCGGATTTTGAATTTAGCAAAGGCACCGACAGCCAATTAGGGCAAGGTGCCATCCCACTTATTGTTGTTGTGGTTTCAATGCAACCAATGACAAATAGGCTGTTCACGATGAAAATGAAGATTAGTAAGACAGATAAGTCACAACCTTTGACTTTAGTGCCCAAGTAGGTAGGTACAAAATTGCATTGAAAAATGCTCCAACGAATATTGGAATAATACATCGTTGGAAAAACTAAAGTGGAATAGGGTCACGGCTTTATCCTCAGGCACGGTAGACCTCTTCTCATACTTCTTGTTACCTACTGAAGATGCTTTTAAGGCCCGAGTAGGTAGGTACAAAATTGAGTAGGTATCACGGCTTTATCCTCAGGCACGGTAGACATCCTCTCATACTCCTTGGCACCCACTGAGGATACCTTTAAGGCCCGAGTAGGTAGATACAAAATTGAGTAGGTAAGGTACCTATCTCCTATACTAGGTACTTAACAAAGAGATCTGAAAGGATGTTTACGGTGCCTAGGGATTTTAGTCGTGATGTGACCTTACATTTTAATTACCTACCAATAAATACCAAGGTACCCCTAGGCCTTCAAAAAAAAATAGAAATTACTTATTAAGCCACCTCGTTATTAGGTAAGTAGGTAGGCATTTTACTAATGGTGTCTGTTCTGTTACCTGTTTCATCTAGAGTTCACACTTAAAGGTCAAAAAACAGCTGTAAGTAGGGATGCCTCATGTTGTGTCAAGTTACGTATTGGAGCAAAGTTTAAGAGACATTTCATGAATGAAAACCTTTGAAATTTTAAAAGTCGTTGAACAAACGTTGTTCGCAATGACGTATAGAACACCCCCGTTTCGGGCTTATAGGGACATTATGTTACACGTTGTATAATACGTAGTTGTACGTTTATTTTGCATACACATACATATTATCACGCCCGTATTTCTAATGGGGTGGGCAGAGCCACAAGTAAAAAACAGGCTGTGGATGATGATAATGATGTATATTGCCTGTCTCATTATTGGAAAAACTGTCACCCTTTTAATTCACTCAATTACTCACGCAATTTGCAAAATATTGGCGTACTTGCAGTCTGCTTGCATTTGCTCCATTTAACGTACTAAAATACCCTCAAAATATTGTATTTCGCATTGAAGATGCCAAAATTAATAACTGTTACATAAGGCTTTTTGTGCCACCTTTGTTTGCTTCAATATACTTAAGTACTTAATGGGTCTTTGCGACCCCACAAACAAATTGGGGTGCTTTATTAAAACTCGCCTTATGGGTTCCAATACTTCAACATGTGTACGAAAATTGTTTTTTTCATATTCATTTTAATTAAATTGCTTCTCTGCTGGAATGGGAGTAAATAAAAAATATAGAACGCATCCAGCTGCTTCTCTTCCCGAGCGTGTCGTAAAAGTCGACTAAGGGATTATCCTCTCCAACATGATGAACCATCTATATGGGCGATGGTCTGATCACCTGTCACCATGGTTCATAATATTCATTTTGGGACTTTGAACCAGGAATGACTACAGGTTTTTTATGACTTGTTATATTGTGTGTGTGTGTGTGTGTGTGTGTGTGTGTGTATTTTAACTTATTTTTGCTGAACTGGACTTTTAAAACTGGCTGAAATTTTAGAGAAACTTGTTTTGTCAATCTCGTATGAGGTAATCCACCTACATTTTTTAGGAAGAAACAGAAAATGTTGAGATACGTGTCATAGTCAAAATATGAGAAACTAGCTGCCGTCCGCGGCTTCGCTCGCGTGGTACCCGGACAAAAAATAGCCTATATGTTAATCCAGTACATGTACTATGTATATTCCAAGTTTAATTCAAATCCGTTCAGCCGTTTAGGCGTGATTGAGGCACAAACATCCAAACTCACAAACTTTCGCATTTATAATATAAGTAAGATATACTCTTACAGCATATTTTTGGCACGCACGAATATTTTATTTAATGTCAATGTTTCAGGTTTTGCTCCCTAAAAATGAGCAAAAAATGTAGTTGTGTAGTGTATTAGGTTTTTTAAGTATGAAAGTTTTCAAAGCTCAATGGATGTTCTGCGTTCTGTGTCGGAAGTTCTCAATGGATGTTGGATGGAGTTAATTCGTTCAATAGCAGCTCTCGCTCCGGAATAAATCCAATTTAAACGGACAATGGTAAGGGCTTTTGCACTTTTGCATGATGGGTGCATTCAGCGTGATCCTTACAAGCCTCAATTTATAAAAACACTTCTGTTGTTGACGCCCACAATGGCATGGCCGTTTAGTTCTCGACTGAGACGCAAGAGGGTTCAATTCCCAGAGCGGGATAAATGTTTGCATGTTCTGCAGATATTGTATGTTATGTCCATGATCTCGATCTTTCTGATTTTAAGGAATAAATAAATTTTGAATTTGATTTCTTTCGGGTCTGGTGTTGTTCGGGTGTTGAAGTACCATGACATTCATAGTTTCTGATACCCACAAATAGGGGAATATTAGTGTGGGGTCAGAAATGAGTCCTGCAAATATGGCCGGTAAATATGCGTGTTGTCGTGCAGAAAAAAAACGATGCGCTCAAAAACAGTTCTAGTACAAGAAAACAGCCAAGTTGTGACCGCGCACAACGTTGCTTAACTTCAACGATCAATCAAGAACGTCTAAGCAAGCTACGCCACGAGCGCCTCTACTCAGTAAATTTAGTGAAGACAGCATCGTAATATTACTAGTACTCGTATATCTATCTTGTCGTGTCACTGGTTCTTTCAAACAAGTGTAGTGAAAGGGATTTAAAGTGCGCCTCAAAGGCTACTTTCAGGCACTATTTTCAAACTTTTATGTTCTACGACATGCCGGTTTCCTCAGAATGTTTTCCTTCACCGTTTGAGAGTACTAATTCTAATTGTCATTCATGTTACGGGAACAAATATCTGCACTGACGTCCCGCGGTGGGGTGTATTGTGCATTATCCCCCCTGCTAACCCTCCCCCAGCCAGCCCAACTCCTTGAAGTACCGGAGGACTTTGAGATGTTGGCAGCAGTGTTCCAATACCCTCGATGATGTTGAGGCTTGGTAGTGTAGATGAGGTCTGAGAGCACTAGTATAGAGCACATTTTATCGAACAGAACAGTCCATTAGTAGTTCATAGACAATACTTGAAATATGGACGTCTCATGATTTGAATATTGCTGAGTCACAGATGTCTATTGCCAAAGTTGGAAAGCATCTCTGCTATATTTACTTGCTGATGATCCTCAAAATATATATACTTAACTCATAACTCAGAATTGCATAAGTTTTGGACGTTTTTAATACGTCTGTTACTTAAAAAGGAAATACGTCTCTGTTTTGCTAACATAAACATATCTTACCTAATTATTATAGTTCTTAAGTTCTGCAAGCTTCGACACTAGCCTAAAATATATTTACACAAGCTGCCGCCCGCGGCTTCGCTCGTGTGGTAACCGGATAAAAAGTAGCCTATATGTTATTCCAGCACACATACTATATATAATCCAAGTTTCATCTAAATCCGTTCAGCAGTTTAGGCGTGATTGAGGCACAAACGTATATCCACAAATCCTCACAAACTTCGCATTTATAATACAAGTAATATTTGTATTTAGAAATGTTATTAGAATAAGTTATTTAACTCGCTATCTATAATCATAATCATTTATTCATAATTTCAGGTACATAACGATCTTAAAAACTATTTGCTCATCCAAAACCTGCCTTTACAGGCGTATGAATATCAAACATTTATTATAATTATTATTATACTATTTTCGAAATATAAAAGAAATCTATCTATAATATAAAAATGAATCGCAAAATGTGTTGGTAAGCGCATAACTCAACAACGCCTGGACCAATTTGGCCAAATCTTTTTTTAAAATGTTCGTTGAAGTTCAAGGATGGTTTTTACGGCGAGAAAAATTAGAATTTTTGCTGGAAAAACCTATATGTTTATCCCCGAGCGAAGCCGGGGCGAGTCGCTAGTAAACCTATAATAATCCTATTCTATAATAAACTAAAATGTGAACATTTATTTTAATTTGATCTCTGAAATAGTGGCATTCCGTTGGATTATTGAAATAATTCGGCGCCGCTGATCCGACGCGGCAAATGAAGCACAAATTGGACAATTTAATACGAAACTCACGGTAATCCAATGCAGGCAGGAATATTACCAAATAATAAATACCCGATCTAACATTTCAAACTTATTAATGGTTTTCATTAAAATACGTATTATAAACTGGTGTACATAGCTAATACAGGATAATAGTTTTATTAAATTACAAATATATCAACTTATTACAAACTGAGGGACAAAGGCGTCGGGGTCGGCCGAGGAAGCGTTGGCGGGAGTCGGGACGAACGCAATGAGAGGATGGTGGGAGAAGGCTCAGGATAGGGATGTTCTGGAAGTGTTTGGGAGAGACCTTTGCCCAGCAGTGGGAAGAAATGGGTTGTAAAATAATTACAAACTGCATTTGATATTTGTAAACTGAAAATAAAATCTCTAACAATTATTTTTTGACGACCTCGGTGGCGTGGTGGGCGAGTGCTTGGCGGCAACGCGAGAGGTACGGGCTATTTGAAGAATTTAAATTATGAAAAAATATAAATGTTATAGCAAAAAATCTGAACATTTTTCAACAAAAACAGATGAAAACGGCTTGAATGAACAAACAAGATTACAAAAGCATCGTTTAAAATGATTTTTGTAATAAAAGCGGCACATACAGCCAATAAATACACAACACAGCGCTGTCCGAAGCGTTGTCAATATTTACAGCGATGCCGACGACGACGGTGACGTCATTAACTGAGTGATACACACGGACACAAAGGATAGCGATCACTTAATTCTAATTCTATAAATTCCAGTTCTATAAGTTCTATTTTTTCACATCGTGTTCGTCATACGTATTTTTTCACATAATTATCAAAAAGTCAGCTTTATGATAATTATGTAAAAGAGTACGTGAAAATGTGTTTGAAAACTATGTCGTATTTTGAAATTATGTCTATTAAAACGTACGGCTGCTTAGCACTAAAATATTTATTTCGTAAAAGGTATCGGCGAGTTTTTCTGTTGTTTGGATAATTGAGTTAAAATTAAATTTCCACGAAATGTAAAATTTTTCTAACAATTTGGGCGGTACCATGCAATAGTTTGGACACCCAGGTATCACTATACCAATACCGTTCGTCTACATTCTTCACTTTTGAATTTGGTTAAAAACCAGTAAGCAATCCGAGACAACACTGATCAAAAATGGCGAAATAATTTGGGGTTGCAACTACCCTATGTATTTCACAGCGCATCTACGAAAAATAATTTCGGAAAATGAACAAACCTAATGTAAACTAAGTCCAAGAAAACTAAATTGTATTTCTGAATTATTTTCTTTCTTTCAGTCAGTAAAACAGAGAAAAACTACACTTAATACAAAGTTCAATAAGGACAGCTGCCTTCAACGCATAAACTTTGCGAGATGTTTTATATAGAGTTGTCCAGTGTTACCCTTAGGGCTTAAATAGACAAACTGTAGCGAACAGCGACGGTACTTGGCATAATTCATAACAGCTGAGCCAGGGCCAGATATGAACTTCTAGCAAACAGGGTGTAATGAACTTAATGTAGCTACTCTAGAATATCTACTGGAAATAATTTAATGAAGTTAGAAAATTATTTGTGAGATTGAAGACGTGTTTGGCCAGATGTAATAATATTTTCAAGTTAAGGGTTAATAAAACCGGTCAAGTGCGAGTCGAATTCGCACACGAAGGGTTCCGTACCATCGTACATTAAACAATGTTTCTTTTATGGGACTCCCTTTTGTTTTTTTATTATTTGTTGTTATAGCAGCCATAGAAATACACTCTGTGCGAAGTATAACTCTGTACCTAGTTCATGGCATACAGGCCGCTGACAGAAGGACGGACTGACGGATGACAGACAGCGGAGTCTTAGTAAAAGGGTTCCGTTGACACCTTTCTGGTACGGGACCCTAAAATTATTATTAAAACCCCCACTCTTTAAAAACAGTGTTAGTACATTTCGTGGTTATATTCATTTGTAACTTTTGTATCAGTGAACATTATTTTTATCTAAGTGTGCAATAGCGGATTTTGCTTACCAAATTGATGTAGAATTCTCTTGTTAGTTAATAAAATGTGTTTATAAAAAAACATTTAACATCTTTCCTTTGGTTCTTCAAAATGTCTAGAAAATAAACACGACTAAAAAAACATCTTGAAAAATCCATATTTCGCGTATGTTTTAATTTAAAATCTTAGGAACCCTACAATAACTCTTTCTTTATTTATTTTCCAAAACTAACTTTAATCGGCGCCTTTTAGTCTACTGATTCCCAAAAAGGGACATCCAAGGATTTGAAATCCTGAAGGCCGAGAATAGCCCAACCACAATGTACAAATAATTTATTCCCGCGATCTATAAATATCTTCATAAGCATCTTTGAGACCCTTCCCAGACCCCGGTTATGTGTTATCGTGAATAACCGCTTACGGACACGTCAGCATTACCGATACGTCAGCATTACCGATAACTGCAAACAAAGGCCCATATTTCAAGAGGGGAAAAGGAAATGTACCGAAAGCACGGATGATAGGGTTGTTATTGAAAAATCAGAAAACCGCATGAAATTGTGAATTTATTGGAAAAGTCCATGCATTTAAATCAAGTTGTATGTTGTGCCAGCCGTGTGAACCGAACTGAACGAATGGAACACGAACGAATAAAATACGTTTTAGGTAACTTACAACTAAAAATAAAACAGTTTAACAATACTTAAGAGTACATCAAATGTGTTCTTTGATACAAAATATTTCTTAAATGCCTAACTTCAGTCAAAATAGAATTTTAAATACAGCACATTAGAGTTTATTTCACATTGCAGGATGATTGTGAGTTTCTCCCAGCCTAAGCCAACTAGGCCTTTCGCGGTTTACCAACAAAAGCCTCAGAAATAAGGCAAATAGGGCATTACCGTATTAGTTTAGTTTTAATCTCCTTACAAAGGATGTACAAAGGAAAGTCTGAATTCTACCAACAGTCGTGTTTGTGAAGCTGAAAGCTGTAAGAGAGATTAGATCGGTATTATAGTTTACGCATACTGACATATGCGGCGTAACCAGACAATAGCAAGTACAGTCTACTGCAAAAACCCTATGTACATTTAATAGCTTTAAAAATACTCTAATTGTTCGAAAAATACGTTGCAATAATAAAATTAAAATAACTTTTATAAATCCGAAACGGAACCCTTCGTGTGCGAATTAAACTCGCACTTGATACTTACATGTACCTCCATAAATGTTTCTAGCATGGGGCCCCCTTTTACTTTATTATTTGTTGTTCTAGCTGCAATAGAAATACACACTATGAAAATTTCAACTCTCTACCTATTACGGTTCATGGGATACAGACCGCTGACAGACAGACGGACAGCGGAGGCTTAGTAATAGGATCCCGTTGGCACCCTTCGGGTACGGAACCCTAAAACGAATACTAATAGGTATATAATACTTGATCGGCTTTACTTATGTAGTTATGATGGCAAGTTAAGCTGTTAATCTCCTCTATATTTAAAGCTAGCATACATTTTATCAAAGTATAATCCCATGCGAGAAGATCAACCATTAAAAGAAGCTAGCTGCCGCCCGCGGCTTCGCTCGCGTGGTACCCGGATAAAAAGTAACCCGGATAAAAGGATATGTTATTCCAGCACATCATGTCCTATGTATATTCCAAGTTTCATTCAAATCCATTCAGCCGTTACGGCGTGATTGAGGCACAAACATACTACCTCACATCTATACATCATCACAAACTTTTGTATTTATAATATTAGTAGGATGAAAATGAAGTCAGTTTTCTGTCCAAGTTATATTTTATCACAAAAACTCACTCACTGTTTTTTTTAGTTTGTTTTGTACATACTTTTATTGTTAAGTTATGGCACCTTTTTCGAAGTAAGTATATTTATTGTTTAAATTTTATTGCAGGTGACTGTACCTATACACTCTAGGCTAGGTGCTCGTTTGTATTTATGTAATTTAGAATTCAACAACGAGCAGCCAACCAAAATATTAATGAATATCCAGATTAATATTATCCTCTATTCTTGGAACAATATTGATGCTGGGTGTGCTCACATAGGTTTATTATATTCGTAGAATACTCCATTATAGAGCCTATAATAAACAGTACCTTCAATGCTACATTATCATCACCATCATCAGCCTATAAAAATCCACTGCTGGACATAGAACCGTCCATTATACGTCCACGTCGAGCGATTTTGTGTTGCCTCCATTCACCAACCTGCAACTTTCATAATGTCTTCGGTTCATAGGGTGAAAGGCCGTCTCACAGTTCATTCCCCGTTCTGTTAAATACGAGTACTTGGCTCAGTACAAACACTGGTATTTTCCAGCTAAATAGTACTGTAATTTTCCAGCAACAGTCAGTCCTTTTTTGTAGCACAACAAAGAGCCAGACAGATACAGTGAAGCCAAAGACAGAGCTTCCCAGGGGCATTGCCGTAGCTATTTATCTATTAGCGAATCAGAGATAGAACCCTGGCACAATGCCAGCGACTTATGCATTCATGGGGCGACTGAACAGGTAGCCTGCCGGCTCGGGGTAACCCTTTAGTAGGTAACGGGAAGTAAAAAGCTTTGCCGCTTAGAAAGATTGGAGTCGCTAAGGTTGTGAGTTTGGATCCCGACTTGCCAATAGATATTTGCATTCGTTATGATAAAGCTAGCTTGCGACGGGGGTTTTGTTCGCGTTGTACTCTGATAAAAAGCTTTTAATGATGTGTGCTGTGATAATAGTCTTAAACGGCGAAGAAAAACATGGCAAGGTAAAAGTTTTGAAGAAATGTGCCAAATGTATGAAAATGATCATTTTAAGATGATTCTTTTACCAATCTGGATTGATGATGAGCATCATCTTCCCGACCTTATCCCACTCTATATGGGGTCGACACAGCATGTTTTCCATTCCTCTTTATCAGCCGTCATTTTGTCATTTTTTTTTACCTTTTCTTACCTATGTCTTCTTTCAAACAATCCATCCACTTTTTATTTGGCCTACCTCTACCTCTAAAAGCTTTAAATCCATCCACATTCATATTCATAACTTTCCTCGCAACATGACTTACATCCCTCCTCAGGACATGCCTATACCACACTAGCCTGGTTCGAAATAACTAACTGAAAACACACAACCTTAAATATTTTTTATAGATCGGTACTACCAACACTTATTTTATTAGTTATTTTAATCTAAATTAGTGAAGAATAAGTTATTATTTGTTGTTTTTACAGGTTCATCATCATCATCATCTTCCTACTCTATGTGGGGCCGGCACAGCATGATCCTTGGATCATACTGTAAATGTTTTGGCTAAGGTGTTTTATGACCGGCCGCCTGCCTGACGTCAACCCTCCTTGGGAATACTTGCTTATTCTATCTCTCAGGTTCATAACTCTCATTTTACTTCACGAAGTTGAGTAAAAACAAGAAAGGATACTTTAATAGGTACCATTATTTCGAACAGCATTTCAGTCAGAAGTGCCTTTTAGTCCAGACTTATGATACAAAGTATCGTACCGTTTGAAGCACAAATGATTCCCCTAACCGTTTCTTTTTACGTCTTTTTTCTCGCATTTCTTGCCACAAATGTCTTTTGTCTGTACGTTCTCATTATTTCGTACATTGTGTAAAGAACACTTAAATATGTCTGCCTCAAACTCTGAAATGTAATTCTGTTTTGTTTACAAAAGCTTGTAAGTTTGTTTGATCTAACTTGTGCCGATGAGTTGAGGGTTTCGAGGACTTACCAAACAGTAAGAATCATTGTATTTAATTGAAATAACACGCTGGTTTAAATTTAATTTCAAACTGTGGTTGTTGTACAGATCGGAAGTTTACTTATTCAGAATTTTGTAATTACTTATTCCAAGTATTTAATACATACATAATAGTACCACGCCCGTATCCCTAATGGGGTGGTCAAAATCACACGTAATCATCATAAGAAAACTTGCAGCTACTTCTGATCCAAGACTCCCAAGATGGATATGGTGAACTATGGTGACAGGTGATCATCCCATCGCCCATATAGGTCCATCAAGTTGTTGAGGATACTAGGTACTCCTTAGTCGACTTTTACGACAATAAACTTTTTTAATTTTTGAACCAAGCATAAATGAAATATTGAACATTCCGCTATGGCTGGTGATATATCAGCTATAACTATTCAAATTGGAGCATCGGTATCGACCAGTCATAGGCAAAGCATTAGCTATGAGTAACCAGGGTACATAACCTGAATAAGTAAGTAAGTTCGTATGAGCTAGTGGCCAGCTCTTGTGACGGAGTTTTTAGGCCGCCTAAAAGCCTCCGTCATGGCTTAACGACTTAAAAGCCGGGACCGACAATTTAACGTGCCCTCCGAGGCACGGAAGCGCTCAGCTCGTAATGCCACTTGCGGTCACCCATCCCGATTGTGACCGCGCACAGGGTTGCTTAACTTCAACAATCAATCAAGATCGTCTTAGCAAGCTTCGCCACGAGCGCTTCAATAACCTGAATAATTTCATATGACCTCTACAGCGTGGTGGGTGAGACACAAAGGTGCGGGTTCGCTTCCTACTGTGGGAGAAGTACTTGCACGTTCTGCATTTTAACTATTGGGTGTTATTTTACCTGACTTTAACCCTTAAAGGGGGGTAAAATAGGGTTTCAAACTTTGCATGAAAACTTTTCACCGGCCGGTGCGATTTACTTGAAGCTCGGTTTAGATACTTTAAATCCTTACTAATATTATAAACACCGTCACTAGAGTTGGCCACTAGCTCATACGAACATACATAGATAACGTGAAAGTTTGTATGTATGGATGTTTGTTACTCTTTCAAGTAAAAACTACTGAATGGATTTCAATGAAACTTGGCATATAAATACATAGTACATGTGCTGGATTAACATATCAGCTATTTTTTGTCCGGGTACCACATGAACGAAGTCGCGGGCGGTAGCTAGCAAAACATAAATGGCAAGTGTTTCAGGACTTTCAAAATAACCCTCTAAAAGGGGTAAAATGGGGTGTGAAAATTTTCACTACGCGAGTGTAGCCGCGCGTGTGAGCAAGTTTATTTATAAGAAGAAAAAGATAGATCTAACACAGTTTTAAACTATGATGATATGGTAGATGGTCGATATGTTACGGACATTATTGGATATGGTAAACCAAGAATTTTAATTTAAAATACCTACCAATACTTTATGTTCCCCATAAAATTTAATCAGTTTCAAGTCTCATTAAAGCCTTCCTCATACTAATTTGCGAAGCTGTAAAATGTTTGCTATGGGTTTAGGGTACTTTTATTGAGTTTAACCTTTCTAAATTATATTAAAACTCAGTAAATAACTCGTAGTACCTACTAAGTCTTGGCATTTTATGAGTTTGGCCTTACCATCAAATATTACTATTACTATAAATTCTTTCAATGGTGTGAAAGAATGTAAAGTGAAACAAAGACTAAGACTTTTTTAAATAGAAAATAAAACAAGAAAAGCAACAACAGCTAGGTACAGTCTGTAAGCTCAACGGATCTAGGCAGTCTTGAAGTTAGTCGTTTGACAAACTGTCTAATTAGCTACCTACTTGCCCGTCGAAAGAACAATTTACCAATGACCTAGACTGCCGCTCACACGGAATTATTAATGACTCCAGTCAGTTGGGTTTATACCGATCTAAATTTAGACGCGCGGTACGCTGACACGCTTTTTCCATTGGTGGATTTCCGTGAAAAATGAATCTTTATGAAGTAATTTTTTGTAAATACTTTGAACGAATCTCACAATCATGTTATATAGAACACTAGCTGCCTCCCGCGGCTTAGCTCGCGTGATATCCAGATAAAAAATGGCCTATATGTAATCCAGCACATGTACTATGTATATTCCAAGTTTCAATCAAATCTGTTCAGCCGTTTAGGCGTGATTGAGGAACAAACATCCAAACTCACAAACTTTCTTTTGCACTGACTAAGCAGCGGAAGGTTCGTAGAGATATGAAAACAAGCAAAACTACTGATATTTTCTGCATTCTCTTTGAATTAAAATTTACAAAACAATGTTCGACTTTTAAACTGCCCATAGCTATTCCAAGACCCAACTGCATAACAATCTGTCTTGAAAGTTGGTGAATATCAGAAAACTGAATAAGTTAATTGCATAATGAAGTTATGGCGTTTCTGGCGAGCCGAGTGCCAGCTAATTCGCGAAGCCACTGCAGCTGGAATTAAGATTCCCTGTAGAGCCGGCGCAAAATGGAAGATAATGCCGAGCATTCAGAAACTTGCATCATCAAAGTTGAATAGTTTTATATTCATTAAAACAACCTACTAATAATCTTTTTATTGTGTAGGTGTGCATTGAGAAAGGAATTCTCGAAATTCAACACGAAAAACGCTTCGACAACATCAGAAAGTTTATAAGAGAAAAAAACTACGGAAACATACGTATTATATTTTAATAATAGGTTTAGCACTAAAGATTATTAGCTTGACGATTTGCCCGTTTAATAGTAAAATGCATCTATTAAAATTGTTATTTTCGCGCATTTTTTTTAAGTTCCGCGACGATTTGAGTCAATTACAGCTTGCGGCAAAGTTATAGATTACGGGCTATTTTGGTAACAGAGGCCTTATTCACCATTACCGAACAAAACATAACGCAGGCAAGTTTGTGGAATCACCGCGTTATCGTATTCTATAATGACAATTTTGTTTTGTAAAAACGCGACGCGGAGCTTTATAAACATGTCACGAGCTGTCAAGTTTCGTTTGGTCATTAAAAATAAGGGGCCAGGAGGAGTAAGAATCGGCTGTAAATCGCTATAGACTTAGACCGCACTGCCCATGCCGCCGGCGCCGGACACGAGACGGAACGCCTCCGGGAGATAAACAGCTAATCCGCAGTCCCCGCCGAGGTTTACTGTGAAATATTACTCACTGCTCTTTCTTTTGTAAGCCTTACGATGGTGCTAATGTTTTAGCCAATTTGTACAGGGTGACAGAAAAAATGTGCAAAAAACTAAACCTTTTGTTATTGATTTTTGCGAAATGCGAATGCATAGGCCAGACTGTCTCTGCTGAACTGGGAGTAAAGAGAAAACGTACAAAGCGTCCAGCTATTCTCTCCGAGCATGTCGTACAAGTCGACAAAGGGATATTGTCCCCTCGAACATGATGGACCATCTATATGCATACCATATCCATCTTGGGACTTTAAATTAGTGAGCTTTGCTCACCCCATTAGGGATACGGGCGTGATAATATGATATAAATAACACCCAACAGTCACATACATAGTCCTGACCCCACACTAGGATTTCCTGTGTCGTGGGTATCAGAAACTACGGGTACCACAACACCCAGACTCGGAAGAAATATTTGCAGAATATGCAAACAATTCTTCCGCAGCAGGAATCGAACCCGCGCCTCTTGCGTCTCTGCCGAGCAATCCCCCGCCACGCCACCAAGGCCGTATATAATGTAATTATCTTTGCTCAGTTTTATCTAATTGTACTAATTATCCTACATATCAACCTACTCTGAAAAAAGCTGCTTACTATCGTTTGTTTTCATCAGTTTTGAGTGTTGTTTTTTTACACCTTGTATGACTTTTTGCAGAGTGTCGAGTAAATGGAACTAACTAGTGAGGCGGACAAAGGAAATAGCTGTCATTTATTGTGATCTTTCGAGGACAGGACCTTTTCTGTGAAGCACCATTATTATAGATATTTATAATATATAATATCACTCTCGTATCTCTAATAGGGTGGGCAGAGTTACAAGTAATCATAAGAAAACTTGCAGTCACTTCTGATTCAAAGTCCCAAGATGGGTTTTATTGAACCATGGTGATGGGTAATCAGCCCATCGCCCATATAGATGGTCCATTAAGTTGGAGAGTATACTATCCCTTAGTCGACTTTACGACATGCTTTAGGAGAGAAGCACTTGGACGCATTCTATGTGTCTAAAAATATGTATAATGTAGCTACACTAAAACAAAACTAAGTAAATCTAGAAGTAGCCTTATTGCGAACAATCCGCCCTATCGTCCTATCGACTATCTGTCTAGTCGTGTCACAAGTTCTTTCGAACCTGTGTATCGAAAGAATTTAAAGTGCGCCTCAAAGTCTCCTCAAAGGCCTTATCGACAAAAACTGCTAAGTGCAGCGCTGTAAATATAACGATTGCCGACAGGCTAGAATAGCAAAATGAGACTGAAACTGGAAAGTAAACTGTTAGTATGTGGAAACTTAGATCGTAATTATGACGGGTAACTCTCGTTTTGTTGTCTTCTTTAATAGAGACTGCACCTTATTTAGGATGTAAATAAATTACTTAACAATTCAGTGCGGACGCATGGACGGTAACAATTTAATAATTAATTTACATTAGATTATGTTCACGAGATGAGTTTTCGAAGGTAACATCCTTCAAACCAACTTGAACCCTAACACTTCAGCATACATTTGAAATTTCTGTAACTATCCAAATCATAATTGGAATTACGCGTGTGGACAGGGTAAATTGGACGTTATGTTTGTGGCGTAGAGCTTAAAGTGGGGTGGGGTAAGGAGTAATTTATATTTGCAATGGCCAACAGCCGGTAAAGTGGTTGATCTCATGAATAGTAACCGTTTAGAGTTTACGAGAGGGACTAACCGTGTTGGTATCTACAATGAACATCGTGAACTGACAAAGGTAAGGAACAGGGGAGCAAACGAGGACTAATTACTGAGTAGGTACTGAGAACAGACTAACAGTTAGACCAGCTGAACCACAAATCTATAGTTTATTTTTAGCTTAACTAAAAGCGGGGTTAGTTCTGTGTTTTGAGATCAAGTTACGAGACGAAACAAGCCGACAAAAGCGGCGGCTTTTCGCAACATATTGGCGTGCATTTTTAAACAAATAGCTAGATTACATTCGATTTTTGTTGGAGTTCACATGTTTACTGTAAATACCTAGCTCTAAACCAGCCTAAAACTGGGTTTCTAAGGCATCAGTCATTATCAGTGACTATCTATACTTATACTATAATTATATTACAGGACTAACTTCCGCTGTTCCGATTTTTTTCTTCCAATACAATGAAATAATCCTTACATGAAACTGAGTCGAACCGCATTAAAAAAAATATCAAAGTTACTCATTTTAATGGACAACTCGCGCTTGACCAAAAAATTTACTATGTCAAAATTGTTTCCACAAAAAATACTTTGGTTCCTATGGCAGTCTTCCTGTATCTTCTATGGTTTCGGATTTCCCCATACTGTCCCAGTTAAAAAAAAATTCTATATCCAAGTGTCGACGTGCCGTATGAGAAGGAGCATTACAGTCACTAAGTGTGATGCCTATATATAGTCAAAGAGAAAAAGATCATCATCATCATCATTTCAGCCACTCATCATCGTCTCCGCCCACTGCTGGGCATAGGCCTCCTCTTTATTACGCCATTCTCTCCGATCCCTCGCGAATCTCATCCAATGATTCCCGGCTATGTTCACGATGTCATTCGACCATCGGGCGGGTGGTCTGCCTCTTGGCCGTTGAGCGTCTCGGGGCCACCATTCAGTGATCGCCTTCGTCCATCTTCCGTCGTCCCTTCTAGCCAAGAAAAAGATAATTCATGAATTTAGGTCATTAATAATAATCACTTCTCTTTCATTTTTCAAGTGCGGTAATAAATCGTATTTCTGCTAACGAGCTTTTTGACAAACAACTAACATTATACTATACGTGAATGTAATAGATGTTATCTACGAATCTACGAAGTTTAACATATATCTTACTTATATTATAAAATTGAAAAGCTTTTGTTTGCTTGAAATTACCAGCGTAAACTTCAAAACGCAACGATAGCGCGTGCTAACTTTACCTGTGCTGCCATCTAGTATTATTATAAACGCGAAAGTTTGTAAAGATGTTTGGATGTTTGTGCCTCAATCACGCCTAAACAGCTGAACGGATTTGAATGAAACTTGTAATAAACATGGTACATGTACTGGATTAACATAAAGGCTAATTTTTATCCGGATACCAAGCGAGCGAAGCCGCGGGCGGCAGCTAGTATATTATATTTTTTTAAAGAATTTCTTCATAGTATATTCATGAGGGCGTTATAGCCGCAACAATGCCTAGTGGGCGACAAGAATGAAATTAATTTAGGGTATTTACGGTATTTACTTTGCTCTTGTCAAGATACGAATTCTGACAACGCATCTATTTTAATCATAAGATTACTAGCTGCCGCCCGCGGCTTCGCTCGCGTTGTACCCGGATAAAAATTGCCTATATGTTACACGTATTATGTATATTCCAAGTTTCATTCAAATCCGTTAACCGATTAGGCGTGATTGAGACATCCAAACATCCTCATAAACTTTCGCATTTTATACTCTTATGTAATATAAAGTTAGATAGCCGAATTTTTCTCGATGATGTTTTAGTTCACTTTTTAGGAGTACCGACTGCGAAAATGAGCGATTCAACTCGACTGACCGACTGCGAAAATGTATGAAAAGTCATTCACCACATTATTGACCCTTTCGAATGACATTTTATACATTTTCGTAAGATTCACTCTGTTGCGCCGTCACTGATAAGCTGCCATTGAAGCTTGCTTCGAATACCTTTATGTATACAGCAATAGGCAGTAATCTCAAAACGATTCTAAATAAACTGCATCAACTAAGTATTACCGCATCGAACTTCCTCAAACAAAGGAAACCGGATCGGAGAACAGCCGGATCCGGGCGGCGCACGGCGCAATATCCGCGATGGGACTGCCTTATAAATAACGGGAGTTCGACGGCAACAGACGGTGCGGGAAATTCTGCCTGAATGAATCGGTTTTGAAGCTTACGTTTTAATTTACACCTCCGATTGGCCAATGATAACCAGTAAATTCCAACCAGTAGTTTTTATTGTGTTATTGTTGACGTGTTTTCTACTCGCACTTTTTATTTGTTATTTTGTAGGTGAGAACCATAGTGTTTAGATAAACCTAACGTAGACTTACAAACACTCAACATCGTATTCCTGCCCTTATCCCACTCTATGTGGGTTCGGCACAGCATGATGCTTGGATCATGCTGTAAGAGTTTTGGCTTACAAACACTATTAACCAATATTTGTTAAAAAATCATGAAAATAAATATATTTATCTATCTATCAAACTTGAATATTTTATCATTGGTCACTCAATTTATTACTTTATGTTCGATTTTGAGTATCAATCAAGTATTTTAAAACAGTATTTTGCATTAGAAAAATATAATTTACAAAATACAAAAGTAACAGTCGGGCTATCTAAAGGCCGTTGCAAACGGTCTATAGATAGCTCACCTGATCCAGCTCATCAGACGGTGGAAGCGTGCTCAAGACGCTGGCCGCATTACCACGCTGAATGGCAATACTGATCCGTTGAGCAAAATAAGAACCAGCTCTTGGATCGCGCATCGGTTCGATCAGACGCCCCAAAATAATTTTGAAAATACGGTGGGCACCCCCCCCCCCCACACGTTTATTTAGAAAAATAAAATATGTTATTCGGTCAACCAGAGAGATCTCTAGCTTACGTACATATTATCATGCTCGTATTCCTAACGGGGTGGGCAGAGCCACAAGTAATCATTAGAAAACTTGCAGCCACTCCTGATTCAAAGTCCCAAGATGGATATGGTGAACCATGGTGACAGGTGATCAGCCCATCGACTATTAGATGGTCCATCATGTTGGATAGGATACTACTCCTCAGTCGACTTTTACGACATGCTCGGGGAGAGAAGCTGGACGCATTCTTTGTTTTTCCTTTACTTCCAGTCCAGCAGAGAAGTTATTAATCTTTACTTCCGCATAGTTCAAATAGATGTCTTCAAAGCCTTAAATAGTGGAGCAATTACACCATAAATTATTATCCAGACAAAAGGCAAAGAAGCCGAGAAGGGAAGTTGCCAAACGGTTTATTGTTATGACCTAGACTGTTTCTGGCAACACCAGCAGAGACAGTTTATATTGTAAAGAAAAATGCAATGCTGGGTATAGTAAGCATTGTAAAAACTTTAATTCAAAGTATCGTTATTTTGTAACCGGCCAGCAGATATACAAAACTGTTGTGTGAGACAGTTACTCAGTTAACTAAGCTGGTAGGTAAGTTCGTACGAGCAAGTGGCCAAGTCTTGTGACGGAGTTTTTAGGCCGCCTAAAGGTCTCCGTCATGCCAAGACCGACTTATCGCTATGTGATATTTATGTGCCTCAAAACATGGCGTAACAGATGAACATACATACCAAATAAATAAATAGATGGTCCATCATGTTGGAGAGGATACTATCCCTTAGTCAACTTTTAAGACATGCTCAGGGAGAGAAACATCTGAACACGTTCTATGTGTTTTCTTCACTACAGTTGAGAAATATAAATGAAACTTGGAATAGGTATACAATAGAGCATGTGCTAGATTATATACTACATTTTATGCGAGCGAAGCCGCGGTCAGACAGTAATTTATAAAGTTTAAAAATTATGAACAAATTAAAAACCTTTTCAATAACAGCAAAGTAAAACGGTTACTGAACCACTGAAGTTCTGCAACAAGTTAAACTTCCATAATGAGTTTCGAGCTCACAGAAAAATATCCACTTCGCTGAAGACGCTATAATTTTACTAAGAGCTAGCAATTCGTAGTGTTTCTAGTTAAAACGAATAGAATAATATTAAAATAATGTGCGCCTCATTTTATTCATTGAAGCTCAGGTACTTCTCAGAAGATGGTATAGGTACTGGGCAAGCCTACTCCATCTTAATTCGTCCCGTGCACTACAGCATCCCGTTAGTGAAGGTAAAAATTGCCTCCTGACGCTTTATAAATCATCTACTAGATGGTAAAAAGGCCTTTTTCATTCATTCATGTGTAAACTGTTGGTGAACCTAATAAATAAATAAATTTGTCTTCTTGATTTTTTTTCTATTATTCTAGTATGTGTGGGCGTGGCTAATCACTTGACAAGTTTGGATAAGCATCATTTAGTAAAATAGAGTAAAATGCGGAACGAACTAAGGAGCTTTACTAAATTACTCGTAATCGGATAACGTAAAAACGCAATAGGCCACTTGAAATTAACTTAAAACTTAGTTAACAGTTTAGTTACCACTTAATCACTTAATACGTATAAACCAATCTTGGGATACGAGCGTGATAATTATGTATGTATTTATGAACAAACTATCTGCCGCTAGTAATATTATAAAGTGGACAGATTTTTTGTTTTTTTGTTTGTTTGTAACGAATAGGCTCCGAAACTACTGGGGCGATTTCAAAAATTCTTTCAATAATATAAAGCTACATTATCAGGGACCAGTATAGCTATAATATATTTTCAAAAAAATTAGGGATCCGTTAGAAAATTGCAATTGTAACCCAAGGTAGAAAACCCAAAATAGTTTTTGGCGTGCGCTGCGAAAACTATTGATTATAGAACAAAATAATGTACTACACGCGTACGAAGTCGCGGGCAACAGCTAGTTTATAATATAGTAGGAAGTAAGATTGTACAACACTATTCTATAATGATGTTAATGCAAAGTACAATGCACATTTCCGTTTCGTGCCGAATCCAAAGGGGATTCCAATCGGAATGTCACAAGGCGCTGTAACACTCATTATAAAGCATTGCGGTAATGAGCAAAGAAGCGTTTTGTCGCAGTGCTGTGAATACAGATTACTCACTTTTATAGACATTGAAATTATACAAAGCGTCCCAGGACTGTGCACAAAAGGTATTAAAATGAAAAATTATTTAGTAGTTTATGGAAGTAGGGAAGTTTCACTCAAGCTCGGTTCCAATATTCTTTAACGTTCGATGGATCGTTCACTACCATGTTCTTTTGTTTTTATTGATACTACACAATGCAAACGACAAGATAAGTGTGTCTTTCCTAGCCGGTTTCGGCTGCGGCGACTACAAATTGAAAAAGGCTGTATCATGTTGTGTGAGGGCTTCGCTGTTCTGCCCTCTGATGCGCTCTAATGTGGCTTGTGTACCCAATTTTATTAATAAAGGTCCGAGCACATCTGGGGCACATCAGTACTCCTCCGACGTAATTGTAAGCAATGGCTGCCGGTGGTCTAGCTTTCAGCTCATCCCGTTTTTGATCAGATTCAAGACGACGCTTCTCTTCAAACTCATTCACCTTTAGGTGAATTCGCTGTCTCCATTCCGTACGCTTTGCTGCAATCTCCTCCCATTTAGCAGGCTCAAGTTTGCATCGCTTCATGTGTCTTTTCAGAACATCCTTGTATCTCAAGTACTGGCCACCGCTTTTACGCTTACCGTATTGGAGTTCTGAATAGAAGATGCGCTTCGCCAATCTACTCTCTGTCATACGAGACACATGTCCACACCAGCGAAGCTGTCGCCTCATAAGATACACCTCAATGCCTCCGATATTTGCGCGTCTCAGCACGTTTGTGTTCCTGATATGGTCTGACCATCTGATGTTCATGATGTCACGGAGGCATTTGAGATGAAATCTATCGAGTATACGAATGTGCTTGCGGTATAGAACCCAGGTTTCAGAAGAGTAAAGGAGGTTGGGCAGCACTACTGACATGTAAACACTGACTTTGGTGGCGAGTTTTATATCGTGCGAACGGAATACCTTGGCCCGTAATTTACCATAAGCTGCAGCAGCAGCTCCTATTCTGCTATTTATTTCAGCATCTAGGTCCCACTTAGATGTTATTGTGCTACCAAGATATTTGAATTTTTCGACACGCTTTAAAACCTCCATGCCAATGCGTGCATTTAAAAGAGAGTTATTAGGTGCATTCATGGTCATAATCTCTGTCTTTTTGACACTAATTTTTAGACCAAATTTAATACATGCATCGTCAAGTTTTGACATAAGGTTTTGCAAACCCACCATTGTGTCTGTAATAAAACATAGGTCATCAGCGTACATAATCTCTGTTATGATGGTATGAGAGACTTTGGTGGTGGATTTGAGTCTGGACAGGTTAAACAGTCCACCATTCATACGGAAACGAATATGAATTCCCTCGGACAAGTCTTGAAGGGCCTCGCGGACTACAACAGCGAAATATAATGCAAACAGAGTAGGTGCTAGAACACAGCCTTGCTTAACACCACAGGTGACAGAAAATACCTCTGACTGCTCGCCGTTTGCTGTAACACAACAAGTCATGTCATCATGCAGTAGTCGCAGCAACCTCACAAATTTATCCGGACAGCCTAGTTTAAACAGCACAAGCCATAGCGCATCGCGAGGAACACTATCAAACGCCTTTTCAAGATCAACAAAACATAAGAACATTGGTCGATCTTGTTCCCTGCTCTTCTCTACAAGTTGACGTAAAGAGAAGATGGCTTCGCATGTCCCTCTCCCTGGCCGGAAGCCAAACTGACTTTCGGGAAGTATTGATTCTGACACAGGTAACAGGCGATTCAGGAGTATTCTCGCAAACACTTTACCCGGAGTTGATAAAAGTGATATGCCTCTATAAGAATTGCAGTCGGAGCGATCTCCTTTATTCTTATACAGAGAGCATATACGAGAGATCTTAAAGCAATCCGGAACCTGCTCTTCCTCCCACATACGCACAAATAGCTTCCACAGAGTAACATGCAGATTCTCGCCTCCATATTTGAGAATTTCTCCGCAGATGCCATCAACGCCTATTGCTCTCTTATTCTGTTGCTGTTTAATTGCAAAAACAGCTTCATCGAGTGTGGGAGGACTCACAAGCTCGGTTTTCAATGGTACGTCAGAGAGAGAGTGTATGAATTGCAGATCAGCTGAGCGATCGACGTTGAGTAGTTGTTTAAAGTGTTGTGCCCAACGATTCAAGACGTCATCTCTATTGTTTAAAGGAATGCCATCTAGTGACTTTATGGGCACCGAGCTGTGGTTGGCCGGACGTGTAAGCTTTCGAACCTCATCATAGAAAGTTCCCAGTTGATTGGTGTCTGATAGCCATTGCAGATAAAGTGATTTTTCTTGCCACCACTTGTCTTTGGCTTCTCTGGTTACTTTTCGTATCTGAGAGTTACTGTTTTTGATACGCTCTAATAAGCACACTTGGTGATTATTGTTACCTAACTCATTGAGAAGTTTCCGGTGTTTCCTAAATGCATCAGCGAATACACTGTCATTATCATCGAACCAGTCCTCATGCTTGTGGGCCTTGAGTCCCAAAGCCTGAGTACTTATTTCAATGAGATTTGTTGATAGTGTCTGCCAGATGGTCTTAAGGTCACCTTTTTCAACATCTAGCGATTCCAGAGCAATATCTAGAGCTTGAATGTAAGCCTCTCGCTTCGGAATATGTTGGAGATTATCAACGTTCGTGCGCACAGGTTTAACAATATTCCTTCTACGGGGAAGACGAAGACACAATTTTAGCTTCGTTATAACAAGCCGATGATCGGTCCAGCAGTGTGCGCCACGCATGACGCGGGTTACCTTCACCTGTCCAATATCTCTTCGCCGCACAATAGCGTAGTCGATAAGATGCCAATGCTTCGATCGTGGATGCATCCAGGTGGTTTTGTGCTTAGCCGGGAGTCGGAAATAAGTGTTTGTGATCGTTAAATCAAACAGAGCACAAAGGCTGAGCAAAAGTTGTCCGTTGCTATTCATATTTCCTATCCCGTGCCTACCAATAACGTTCGGCCAGGCCTCAAAATCACGCCCCACTCTCGCATTAAAATCTCCTAGTAGGAGGATTTGCTCACGTGGTCGGATTTTTGTTAGAGTTTGTGTCAGCTCTTCGTAAAATTTATCTTTAATTTCATCGGATTTATCTAGAGTAGGTGCATACACACTTACTAAGTTTAAAAAGTTGTTGTTTGCAAGATGAAGTCTCAGCGTTATAACACGATCCGATGTGTAAGTTGGAAATTCCTTTAGCCGTTTAGCAATTTCAGTTTTGATCGCGAAACCAACTCCCGAGCGTCGTGGTTCATGTGAAGCGGTACCCTTCCAGAAAAAAGTGTAACCGCCTCCATTCTCCACGAGTTCGCCTACTTCAGCAAGGTGTGTTTCGCTGAGAGCAGCTATGTCAATATTGTAGCGATATAGCTCTCTTGCCACTACAGCTGTCTTTCGCTCCGGGCATGAGTTACCATCACGATCAAGAAGGGTGCGTACGTTCCATGCACCGAAAATAAGATTTGATGTTCTTGGTTGGGTTTTGTTTATTTTCTTTGAATTTCGACCACGCCAAATGGGTTGCACAGGCAGCTGTGGTTACTACCTCCCGAATTAAAAGGAGCAAACAATTTTTGGAGCACCTTTTCTAGCTCCCTCCCCGGCTGAGCGAGGAAAGCAGTGTCTCCCTAAATAGGGCTGCTTTGTCACACAGGGTGCTGCCCAATCAACGTTGTTGCTCCGGTGCAACGCAGAAACGACCACTCTCCCCGTGCCGCCTGTGTGCAGACCTCAGACAAAGCCCGACTTGCAAGGCCAGACCTCTCTACTTTAGTCCATCGCCACAGGGCTGTTATTTCTCGAAAGCCATTATTCAGAAGCAGTCCGTTGCGCAGGAGATATTATGGTGCGTAAGCGCGCGCGCACACGCAGACGCACCCTCTCGTCCCCCCTCTCCTTTTCCCGATGGAACGGATAGCCGCTACGATCAGAGGAGAGTTGGGATGCAGTGTCTAGGTGACGATATTCAAACCCTTATCGTCTCCTTTAAGGCCTTCCACATTGCCTTGCTATCTTGCCACCGAGGGTGGATTGCCAGTATGGCCAAGATAGACTTTAGTGCACTGGGCGGGGGATGACCGCCAAATAACTTGGATACCGAAGTAACCAAGCCCCCTTTGCCAGGTTTCGCCCACGAGCCGACGTGGTTTCCGGGGTGTGGCCGCTGCATGCAGGACAGCTTCTTGGAGCCACTGGCAAGAGATTTCTGAATTATAACGAGTTTATACTGATACAGACACCCTTGCGGGTCGACTGACTGTATCAAACGCTATGAATCCAATACACCCCAAGATAAGATAAGACAAGATAAGTAAACTTATTGTAGGTAGATAGAATTTTTGTGGTATATAAATGTATGTATGAATAATGTTTTTCATAAACTAAACATAAGATAGCTTTAAAATCATGGCGTTAAGCGCAAATATACCACTTTGGTAGAATATTTTTTGAAGTAAGGATAAAAACTGACCTTAAAAATGGCTGCTTTTGCACTTAGGTACCACTAGTGTGAATGTTCAAAGAAAGCTTGAATCAGAATCACCCCGCTACGACGTTGCTACGTGTCTACGTGTGCTACGGAGGGTCTACGAGGAGGCTTTTGACGCGCACTTAAAATCCTTTCACCACACTAGTGCAAAGAACTAGTGATGCGACTAGAAGTACAAGTCCTACGTGGAGTGAATCAGCTTTGTATGCGCTGTGGCTGGAGTCACGCCAGGCGGTCTCTTGTGATTTTATTTCTAGTCTTTAAGAATCCCACAAAAGCGCAAGCTAACATTTTTGCAGTAAAAAGTGCAATCACGCTTCAGTACTCAAGAGCTTCCGTTTCGTGTAATTAGATGCAGTTGTTCGAGGTGCATCCAGGCTGTTTTATTGCTCTTCATAGATTCTAAAGACTTATTGTTTATTTCTCGTAGTAAGTTGTTTAGATGATGATTCTCTCTTAAAACTAAAGTTTGTATTTTTTTCAGAAACTCAATTGAAAATCTAATAAAAAGTAAGTTCAGAAACTAAAACTCGGCTATTAAAAATTAACGCTCTTTAGCGCGTCATTAAGATATTAAGAAGAAAATATTCTCATCTGAAATTGTTATGTAGCCAGAGAGAATGGATCAATATCATCTATTCAGCCGTTACAAACTTAAAAAGATCCTCACAAAACTTTATAATATAGATTTGACTTAATACAGAGAAACCAAAACAGAATCAATAATTCGGAAAATATTTGCAGTGTGTAGTGGTAACGTGTGATTTTCATTCCCCCAACATTTATAGTCATGATAACATTTTACTGTATTCCCAAACTTTGTTTTGTTCGAAGTCAAATTATGTAAACCGAAATCCTCCCTCTAAGTTCTAAACACAGTGAAATGAACCGTATAAGCGGACAGGGACGATGCTAGGAGCCGAGAAGGACAAAAACAGATGGTAATATCTATTTTCTATATATTTTGCAATAAAGAAACTTACAACTAATACAAATATAAGTTACAACATGATGGATCATCTATTATGAGCGATGGGCTGATCACCTGTCACTATGATTCAACATATCCATCTTGAGGCTTTTGAATCAGGAGTGGCTACAAATTTTCTTATGATTACTTGTGGTTCTACCCACCACAGTAGGGATACGGGCGTGATAATATGTGTATATGTACAAACAAAGTACAAAAGAAACGGTCGGGCTATCTAAAGCCCATTGCAAACGGTCTATAGATAGCTCATCTGATACAGCTCATCAGACGGTGGAAGCGTGCCCAAGACCGTGGGCTCTTGGAACGTCAGCTCTTGGATCACGCATCGCTTCACCCCGCCACCCTGAAAGAATTTTGAAATCGTGGTGGGCACCCGTGCTCCACGGAACTAGAATAGAATAGACAGGAAAAACGACCAAAAAAATCCCAATCACTTTTTTTCTTTACCTGAAATAGGTTAGCTTTTGACCATACTCTATCTGACGTTAAGTAACAGCGTGGTCTAAGATGGAGCACGCTTACCCAGAAGGAACCTATTGATTCTCGATTTGAAGATCACTCTTTTAATAGGACGTAGCTCACAGCAAAAAACTCGTGTCTTGTAATCTTGTATACGCCAAGTCTTATGTATACGACTAGCCGGCCAAAAGTAGTTCAGATGCATTACAAAGTTACCTGCGAAAGAGAATATTTTATGTCGATCAGAAAAGTCCACGAAGTGCACGAGCCTTTTGAACCCCTAGACCTTAGGATCGGCTAGCACTTGCACCAGAGCAATGGTGCTGCCTGTTTGGTGTATAAGTAGATGATGAAGTCTTGGCTCTCTTTCCTAAGCCACAGCTCTGTGAAAAGACGAATAAAAGGGCTAATAAATTGAAACGAGCGATTCCACGCGCGATTTCCCGCGCCACAATGAACTCGTGGATTTTAATGTGTTGGAAAACTTAGCTTCCAATCGATTTCTTTCACAGATAAAGCTTTCTGCAAGCAAAATGTTAGTAGACACTTATTGGCAGCGACGCTCGGTTTGTAGAGTTGCAGATGCCTATACTATGGTGGTCGCTAATCATCAACCAACATACAAGAGTACGGCCCCGCCTTCCGATACTAAGGTCATGGGTTCAAAACCAGTCGTGCACTAGTTCTTTCGAACCGGTGTGGTGAAAGGATATCTAGATGTAATGCTAAGTAATTCGATCAATAAACGTTATTATTACTATTCCTCTTACGGTGTTGGGTTGCACTAAGATGGGAAATCAAGAATTCAACTCCTACATGACGCAGGGGGAAATAAAGTCAGTACGAAAATAACTCTTTGCGGACAAAGTCACGGGGAGTTTGGTACAAACATAATTCCACAGAGGTTTCCTAACTTCAGCATTTTTGTGATGTTTATTGATACAAACTTTTTACTTACGTCGGTCTGGCCTGTAATAAGCATTGAGCCCTTTGGAATTCATATGTTCTCCAACCAAACATTCGTTTTATAAAACATAAAAACATATTTTATTATTGTAGTCTGAAATATTGATTATGAGTAAAACAAAGAGTCATGGAGAGAACCATGCTCGGCATTACTTCTCGATAAAATTCGAAACTCTGAGATCGGACGTTGGACGAAAGTCCAAGACATCTGTAGTCGAGCAATAAATCTTAAGTGGAGTTTAGCTGGATTACTGGCTAGACGTGATGACGGCGGCTGGGGTGCCTGTGGCCGAGGACAGGCAGAAGAAATCCAGAACGTCCGATAGCGTGTTGAGTCGATGACATCGAAGAAGTCGCTGGCAAGACCTGGACAAGAGACGCATAGGACCAAAGAGGCTGTCAAAATCGAAAGGAAATTCTGAAATTATGATGATGGATTTATAAACAATACCCACGGTAAAGTTAACTCTTCAAATAACGAACTGGCTGTCAAAAGTGTACAATAGAAAGACGCACAAAGGCTTCGATTTCGCGACACCTTTCGCGTCAGCCTTCAACGTCAGGGGTTAAAATATCGACTGAAAATCACGTTCAATCTTTACAAAATTCAAAAGTACTTTATTCCTTCAGATTGATAGAATCATTTAGACACGTATTAAACCTACGGCGAATTTACGCCTATTCGTAACGCGACCAAGCGTGGAAGATAACAGGCTATTTTGGGAAATAATCCTTTTGCAATCATATAACGAGTTGGAGCATTATTCAGTCCCAAGATTTCTTATCTTTACAAAATTCGAACTAAATTATTTGTTTATTGCTTTACTAATAAATGGGTACCTACCACCACCACCTACTCGAATGTAAAAAGTCAATTTATTTACAAAATGATTGAATAAGAACTTATTTATGACATTTATAGTGAAATGAATTAATCAATAGTTTGTGGTAAGGAAATAGTTTGAGTGAATGTTTAGATATAATATTGGTGTGACTAACATGTTTTCACTCAGAAAATATAATCGAGAGGAGTACAATTTATTGGGCTTTTAAAAAGTACTTACACAACTAGTATTTTCCTGAAAATCCTTTTGACCAATTGGTACGCCCAGAGCAGTTTTATCTTTTCACACTATTGTCCCGGCTGGAATAAAAAGCACCAGGACTGCATGAAATATAGCAAGACCCTTTATGCCTCTCGTTTTAACATGAAAAATATCGCTTTGAAAACATGTTCGCCTGGTAGCAATGCGTCAAAATACGGTTTTAGTTTTGAATGTTTGAATGGGTTTGTTCGCTGATTATAAAGAATTTATTGTATAAAATACAGCAATAAACTAGTGGAAAGCCTCTTGGCTTTGTTCGCGTTGATTTATTTTCATACAAACTTCATATTCCTGCTGCATAAGAGTAGGATGCCATATAAAAGGGCTTTAATTTTTACTTTTCAAAATAGTTTTTATTTTTATTTTAGGATGGTTTATGAAATAAAACGAATAAAGTAAAATTTGAATACCGTTGTAACCTGAGCTCCCTTCTGCCAGAGTTCTGATGACTTCGTAGTTCAGGTTATACTGGAGATTAGCTAGATGGCGGTATCATTGTGATTAGCAGTGGTTGTGTTTGCTACGTCTCCTATAACTACTAGTTATATAGGTTCTCCTTTCGGCCGAGCTATAAGACCGAGTTATAAGACTTTATTGTCTAGAAATACATACGTACATAATTATCGCGCCCATATCCCTAATAGGGTGGGCAGAGCCACCAAGTAAACATACTCGTTATAGTAGAAGGAAAAGACGAAGAGAGCAGACCCCACCATCAGATGGGAATAATACTGATTAGGAGAGAGAAAGAGAGAAAGAGAAATTGCCTAATAAGTCGTTAGGCCACTAACTGTTCTTCGCTTGTCTTTTTCTATATCGAATTAATAGTCATCAACAGTAGTAATTAGCAGTAGTAATTAGTGAGAGTTGAATCCGCATACGAAGGGCTCCGTACATAAAAAATTCAGGGCCGCCTTTTATTTTATTTATATTCTTTGTTATTATAGCGGCAATAGAAATACACACTCTGTGAAAATGTTATCCTATTATGGTACATATAGAGGCTTATTAATAGGGTCCCGTTGGCACCCTTAGGGTACGGAACCCTGAATTACAGACAATTAATGTAAAGGCATGAAAGCAACTCCTATTTTTTTCTCTTTTCCTTGTACCCTGGTAAAAATAACAAGCGATTCGTCTACGGATCCTAGATAAAACAAAAGACAGTAAGGGTTTCAGATATTATCGTATTCTCCCATTCGTATGTTATCCTGGTAGTTGTGGATAAGGGAAATTCTATGAATTGTAGATACCAGGAGCACGTTCTAATCAGCTTTATTTGGTGATACAATTTATTGACGTTGATATTTCCTTAATACAATATGTCTTGATGTTTCATATCTTGATAGTATTATAGCCGCATAACTACGAGTATTTGGATGTATTATTTACGGTATCAGAAAGTAATTTATTGAATTTTATGGTAAAGCGAAAATTCCTAAAATTTGTTCGTTTCTTACGATATTTCCGCAATACTCCCCATGTAAAATCCATGTTAGATTCCTGTCTAACAGTACCTACCCAAATGGACCTCAAACACTTACCTACTCGTACATAAAAAAAATAACACACAATAGTTACATAGCTACACAGTTCTAACCCCACACTAGTATTCACTGTGTTCTGGGTATCAGAAACTACGAGAAATCCCACCAACAAAACCCTGAACAAATATTAGCAAACATGCCAACATCCCGCTGCGAAAATCGAATCCGCACCTCGGAATTTCGCCCGCTACACCACCAAAGTACTCAAATAATTCAAAGTAAAATTTTCTCGCATTAAAAGGGGCACACATCCACTGTGACCATGCAAAGGAACTCGGAAATAATATTTTCTCTACAAGCACAATAAGCTTCACGAAGGCTTTGTGTTGCTGTAGCCTTATTACATTCACCAGGCCACAGGCCGGAAACTATTCGGATAGGGCCAAAACAGATAACATATATCATATTTATATCACTACTATTTCTCTGCTGGACTGCAAAGAAAAAGCATAGAATGCGTTCAGCTGCTTCTCTCCCCGAGCATGATGTTAAAGTTGACTAAGGGATAGTGTCCTTTCCAATATGATAGACCACCTATATGGGCGATGAGCATCACCTGTCACCATGGCTTACCATATCTATCTTAGGACTAAATCAGAAGTGGCCACCCCATTGGGGATACGGGCGTGATAATATGTATGTATATTAATATCACAGTTCATTTCGGTCTACAATCGGCTGTGTTCAGCCATAATCAGACGGGTTCTGGGCTGGGGAGTTGGTACTAGGTGCCCGTTGATTGATATTTTGGGGTTAGTCTCTTCTGTCGAGATCATAGTCAACGCCTAATATGAAACATATATTTTCAATGAATTACACACACACAAGAGCGCTATAGGCAGAATCGTGAACGAGAAACTGCGCGAGGCGCATTGAATAATATTTTTTTTAAGAAGGTCGAATGGGCCATGTAAATGAGGTTCTATAGGCACTTTTTGGTTTTGGGTCGAATCTTGTAGGTCCAGTGGGTACTAGATCGATTTGTCGAATCGCCAAACCCGGCTGTCTCGCTCAAACCGCGCTGCTCAGCTATGGTGTGTGTGTTGCTTTTATGGGAATAACGTAAAAATATTTTTTTACCGTTTAAACAGTTTAGGTTGCAATCGTATACATGTGAAAGGCACGTAGACTGGAGTGTTATGTATTTCCTTTGTGTGATATTAATACCAATATGTACGAATCTATAGTTATATCTATCTATAGTC
The DNA here is from genome assembly GCA_949320045.1 of Scotopteryx bipunctaria. Classification (NCBI taxonomy): domain Eukaryota; kingdom Metazoa; phylum Arthropoda; class Insecta; order Lepidoptera; family Geometridae; genus Scotopteryx; species Scotopteryx bipunctaria. The sequence continues at coordinate 7,434,327 of OX439461.1, read as the reverse complement.
ACTGTTCTTGTAATGTTTGAAGTTCCTATAGGTATGTATGTTCCCTACTGTTCCACTATCTGAATGAGTTGGTGGTAGTCTTAAGATTGTATCTACCTAAAATCATGTAAATCATTAAACTTATAATAATATAAATGGGCGATGTAATGAGTGAGATTTTTGCGATACGACGCTACCTCACGGTTTTGCGTTACGGCTACCAAAAATTATCTTCGAAAAAAAGAATCCACAAAAAATAACGCGGTATTAATAAAAACCTGTGGAATAAGCCAAATAAGCGGGTAAATGTGGCGTTTGTGAATGTTTTATTTATTTAGCAGTTACCCGTGTAATAACGGGACGTACGCTCGGGAATGTTGCTATTTGCTGTGTCACCTTTTGTTTTTGTGCTGATAAACCGAAAATAACGGTACATATACCCAATATGAAAGTTACTTGTGTACCAGGGGTCACGAATAATCGTGGTCACATAAGTGTGGTGACTGTTTACTTCAAAGTAAGACAACGTTACTTCAAAGAATTTACTAGAGCACTCGTGGTCTAGTGGTAGACTCTGCCTTTTAATCCTAAGGTCGTTGGTTCGAATCCGGGTAACTGAGGGATCTTTCTGTTTTAGTGTAATAATAGATCCTAAAATATGTAATATTTTCTTATTTGTTCTTATTCTAATGTCAATCCATGCGGTCGAAAAAACCTCCGATTTAACAAATAACAAAAATTCTCATATATTTATTACAAAGTGATAGAAGAACGATTTTTGATCAAAACGTTGAATATAGATTTTTAAAATCAAAGTAGTTGTGATTTTGTGTTATTTCCATAACTACGGAGTACGGCGAAACAAAACGGAGGGTTATGATTTTAACCAGTACATAATGTCGGTGGATCATATGCCGTCTTACCCAAAACGTTATAATTTCTCACACTGCTATTGTTTTGTTAGGTTACGAACATGGCTATCCTCTAAACTTTACTATGAATATGTATTATCATCATTTTCCTGCCCTTATCCCACTAGGTGGGGTCGGCACACCGTGTTTCCCTCTTCCATTTTCTCCTATCACTCGTCATCTCTGCACTCACTTCTTTCACACGCATATCCTCTTTCACACAATCCATCCATCTTTTCCTTGGCCTTCCTCTAGCAGTATATCCATCCACATTCATATTCATCACTCGCCTTGTAACATGACTTACTTCTCTCCGCATAACATGCCCATACCACGCATATACTATGAATACGTATTAAATACATTAAAATACATTACGTGTAAGTTGTTTATTTAATAGACGATAAATATTGAAAAGTTTGTACATAACAATATCAGATGAGAATATTTTCTTGATTTTTCAGTCGGGTTTTAGTTTTTGAACTTACTTTTTATTGACATACTAGCTGCCGCCCGCGGCTTCGCTCGCGTGGTACCGTTAATCTGAGCTACGTTACGTTTTATAACTTTCTGCCTCGATTCGTGAACTAGTAAACATTGCAAAAAATCAGCACGACAGAGGTCAAGCGACGAAGCTAATGAACAAATGACCAGCGCAATGGGATAATGACCGGTAGCACAGTACCTACTCCTCTTCGGATTATACCAGGCTAGTACCTACCAACTATTTTTTAACAATACTTGGTACATAATATAATCCCGTAATAAATATTTTAAATATTTGTGGACATTTCACACAGCGCCATCTAGCCTCAAACTAAGCAAAGCTTGTACTATAGGCACCAGATGGCTGATAGAATACCTTTAAACTTTTTTTGTAAATAAGTACATCATTATCATACTTTATCATATGTATGTAAGTTTACCTTTTATTCTGGGTGTTATAATATTATGTATTACTAGCTATTGCCCGCGACTTCGTACGCCTGTAGTACATTATTTTGTTCTGTAATCAATAGTTTTCCCAGCGCACGCCAAAAACTATTTTGGGTTTTCTACCTTGGATTACAATATTGCAATTTTCTTACGGATCCCAATTTTTTTTTAAAATATAATAATTAATAGCTTTCTATTGGTGAAAGAATTTTTGAAATCGGTCCAGTAGTTTCGGAGCCTATTCGTTACAAACAAACAAAAGAAACCTTGCTCTTTATAACATTAGCATTAAATAACCTCAGATACGTGCATTCTAGATTTGTACAATACAACTTCAAGTGGCAAGTTTTGCTTACGGACACTGTATGCGGCAAAATGATTGATTTCTTACGTTACAAAAGGTTACATAGTTTACAAAACACAAAGACAAGATGGTATTATATGATAATGTCATAAATCTAATGGTATAGGATGGTAATGTAGGTTAGGTACGATAAATGATGATGAGCTATGAGAACAACTATAATACCTACATATTACTACCACGCCCGTATCCCTAATGGAGTGAACAGAGCTAAAAGTAATCATAAGAAAAGCAGAAACTCCTGATTTAAGTCCCAAGATGGATATTGTGAACTATGGTGACAGGTGATCAGCCCATCGCCCATATAGATGGTCCATCATGTTGGCGAAGATACTATCCCTTAGTCGACTTTTACGACATGCTCGGGGAGAGAAACAGCTGGACGCATTCAATGTATTTTCTTTACTCCCAGTCCAACAGAGAAGTAGGTATATAATGTACAAATTAATTAGGTAGCTACAAAGTCTATTAAACTAAACAATTACAAACGAAGTTAGCTCAAGTCCCTCGAGTGAGACAATGATGACAATATTACAAAGAGGTGTAGGGTTTACAAAAGTCATTCCTCATCAAGGCGAATTTAACATTAAATAACAATTAATTACACTAATAAATAACAAATGAAAAGTAAGTATATTATCACGCCCGTATCCGTAATGGGGTGGGCAGAGCCACAAGTAGTCATAAGAAAACTTGTAGCCACTTCTGATTTAGTCCTAAGATAGATATATGGTAAGCCATGGTGACAGGTGATCAGCCCATCGCCCATATAGATGGTCCATCATGTTTAGGAGGATACTATCCCTTAGTCGACTTTTACGACATGCTTGGGGAGAGAAGCAGCTGAACGGCTTCTACGTTTTTTTACTCCCAGTCCAGCATACTACACATGTGAGGAAAATAAAAAAATCTTCATCAATAAAAAAAAATCAGTAGAATCTTTTTGCCTTTTGGCATTATAATATTAAAATAGGTTACCGACCAAGGAAATTTTAAGTAGCACTTAATATCAGTATATTAAACAAAATTTTTAAAAAATTGCACATTAACAATGCATTTCCATAGAACTATTCTGCCCACCTAGCGCGTTAGAAATGGTTTTTCATACATTTCCCCTCCCGCATATTTGTATTGTATGACAGTAATGACATATGTTCTCCCCTGTTATATAAGTAATATGAACTGAATTTCCGAGCAGGTGTAGCATAAAACACTTTTAATTTTCTGCAAATTCCCGGCTTTACAAGTTAGCCTATATTTCTAACTTTAATATTGAGGGTGAGTTCAAATTAGCCTTCAAACGAACCGCACAGTTCGCTGCCTTTACTTAAAACATACACCCTGTTTTGCTCCACATTACCTCACCTTGTGTACCTAATCTAATGTATATATAACTAGCTGCCGCCCGCGGTTTCGCTCGCGTGGTACCCGGATAAAAAATAGCCAATATGTTAATCCAGCACATGTACTATGTATGTTCCATGTTTCATTAAAATCCGTTTTGCCGTTTGGACGTGATTGAGGCACAAACATACAAACATCCTCACAAACTTTCACATTTATTATATAGTAGGATAGGATAAGATGCTTTCGTGACTGACTGACTGACTGACTGATTGGCTGACATGTCAACGCACAGCCTAATCCTAAGTCCCAGAAACATGAAACTTTGAAGGTGTAAGGTTGAACCTCAGACCAAATAAAAAGAAAAGACGCAACAAAAGTGAAGCCACCATTTTATCTATGTGTGTGTCGATGGTTTTGAGGTTTTGTGTTCCAAGTAACCTAAAATTCATAGTATAATAAATAAGAAACGATGTTGTTTGAAGTACTTACAAGTGAAAAGTGACTCCGTGATGCTTTTTATCTGATTTACTTCTGTTTTTACAAGTTTTCATTACACAGGAAGGCATTCTATTTTTATGACTCGTGACGTACTGAGAGCGATGAGCATGGTTTTAGTGTAGGTGTGTGCGTGAGCGTGTATGTTTTCTTGCAGGAGCACGGTTTTGTGTGGCTTCACTTTAGTTGTTCGCTTTTTATTTGGTCTGAGGTTTGAACTAAGAAAGGAATTCCCGAAACACTCCTGAAGGACGTAGCGGGAAGATGAAGTTTAAAATGAAACTCAACGCGGACGTAGTCCCGAGAGGCTTCTCTAGTATTCACTACGTCCTCTATTTAAGCCTAAAATTATATCAGTGGCTGTACCAAGTTTTCCCAAAACAACCGCTGGCGACGACAGTAGTAAAAAATATATACTTATACTTATGAAAACTGTCATAAGAAAAAACTAAGGCTGAAGCGCTCGTGACGTAGCTTGCTTAGACGTTCTTGATTGCAACGTTGTGCGCGGTCACAATTGGGATGGATGACGGCAAGTGGCATTACGAGCTGAGCGCTTCCGTGCTTCGGAGGGCACGTTAAATTGTCGGTCCCGGCTTTTAAGTGGTTAAGCCATGACGATCTTTAGGAGGCCTATAAATTCCGTCACTAGCTCATACGAACTTACTTAAAAGGCCTTTTACCATTTATACTAGAAGATTTATACAGCATCAGGAGGCAACTTTTGCCCACAATAACGGGACGCTGAAATGCCTGGGACGAATTAGAATAGGCTTGCCCAACACGTATTCCATCCTCTCAGCTTAGTCGGCCTTGTCCACAGGAAAGACATGGTTAACACGTGCGGAGCTGACTGAGCTGCGAGTTTCCTCACGATGTTTTCCTTCACCGTTGCCCTACGAACATTACAGAAACAGTGAGGTAGGAATAGGTGAGAATCCATTTTGAATCTAGAACATGTTTCCGTTGTGGTGCTACTACTAATTACTGGTCACCAGTTATTTCGAACCAGTGTGCTGAAAGGATTTAAAGCGCTTTTCAAAGGCTTTCGTGACATATGTGCGTCTGTAGCGCTGAACTGTTTCTCTACAATATTTGACTGCAGTAGCTAGCGTGTTTATTCTGGAAATTCCCATGGGAAGCCCCAGATCAATAGCCTTATTTATTAGTTTTATGATCCTATGAAATCGGTGTTAGCTATCGTAAACGGTTGTTCTTCGACCCGACTTATATAAAAGACAGAATGTCGGATATAAAACTTTATACCTGATGGATTTATTGTGTTCCTATCTTCGGATTTGCTAGTTTGGTTACCAGGGTAAAAATAGTAGCCTATATAAACGAATGAATAAAATATGTTATTAATGAATGAATGAATGACTACCTAAGTTAAGGTCACGAACTTTCTGTATTCCAAGTTACATTAAAATCGCTTTAAAATCCTGTGGGTGTGATTGAGTTAGAAACATCATTACTTTCGCTAGATATTAAACGGATATCTTAGCGTGGTACCGAATAAGGGGCATTTAATAATTACGTGAGGTGATTTTGGCGATTTTTCTAACCCCTCCACCCTCCCCCCTTGGTGAGATGTCGTGAGATTTTGCTCGATCCTCTTCCCCCACCCCTAGTCTCACGTGAAGTTTTTGCTTATTTTTAATGTAAATAAGTTAATTTGTGCTTGATTGCGTTGGATTCATTTAAAACAAAAACTTTTTTTATGATTTATCTACACCTACTATATTTTAGTGAAGAAAATTTGTTTACTTAATTTAACTCAGTTTTCTCATAATTTTACACTATTTCTTGCTGGTAAAAATTACGTGATATTTGCCGAGACCCCCCCTTACCCCCATGTGAGATTGGGTGAGGTTCGGTTCGACCCCCTCCCCCCCCTTAACGCCTCACGTAATTAATGGACGCCCCCTTAAGAAGAAACCAAAGAAAAAGCCAAATAGTTAAATGTTCCAACTTTCATTCAACTCGTTCAGCCGTTATACGCCTATGATTAAACCACATTCATACAAACATCCTTACCTTCTGATTTATAAGGATAAACATGAAACAAGCTTATATAGTTGTTGTGAACTCACAATGTTGATTTGGGTCAAATCTTGGAAAGTAATTTTGAGATAATATCGGCTTCTCTATAGATTCGATGATGCTTCCATGATTTTCAATACATTACTTATAAAATATGGTTTTGTTTGGGTAGACCAATGTTATAGAAAATCAACAATAGGATTAAAATAACCCACTTAAATATGACTGCACGTGTAAGCATTAAAAAATCTCATTCGTTTTTACGAAGACGGACTGGGCTGGACTGGGAGTAAAGAAAAAAACATAGAATGCGTCCAGATGCTTCTCTCCCCGAGCATGTCTTAAAAGTCGACTAAGGGATAGTATCCTCCAACATGATGAGATACAATAAGCAAGTATTCCCAAGAAGGGTTGACGTCAGGCAGGCGGCCGGTCATAAAACACCTTAGCCAAAACTCTTACAGCATGATCCAAGGATCATGCTGTGCCGACCCCACATAGAGTGGTCTAAGGGCAGGAAGATAATGATGAAGACCTTTTATCAAATCAAAAGCTAATTTATAGTTTCACTGAATAAAGAATGCTAATATGATTGCCTATACCATCCACATTAGACAAGAGTCTGTAAAGTGAGAACCCATACGAACGATCGAAGATTATTCGCCTCGGTTTGATACATACATAATATCATGCCTGTATCCCTTATGGGGTGGGCAGTACCAAAAGTAATCATAAGAAAACTTGCAGCCACTCCTGATTCAAAGTCCCAAAATAGATATGATGAACCCGTATTGTAACAGGTGATCAGCCCATCGCCCAGGTAAAAATAAATTGCAAAGGGTCCTTTCCTATTTTTAACAAATAAACGCTGGAATTGTTTCCTAAATCAATAATTACTTTGAAAGTAAACAATTACGGTTTACCTTTCAAGAGGTTCACGAATAACTTGGTGCCGATTTAATAACGTAACTGCTTCAAATTAATAATACCTAAGTATACTAGTAGAAGGCCATGCGACTTTGCACGCATTGATTTAATTTCATACAAACTTTTTTTTTTCACTGCGTCCTCCTAAAGTAAAGGAGATGTTTCACAAATGTATGGAATCTAGGCCTGGTCGGTATAGTACACTTTATTATTTTGCTTTATTCAATGCATGTTCCTAAAATACCTTTCTCACGGAGGGCAACACAAATCATACAACAATATGGCTGTGCGGTATTGAGTAAAATGTTTTGACAGCTGTTGAATTTGACAACTAGGTAAAATGGTAACATTTTGTTTGAGTGGAATCGAAATGTTCATAATGCAGCTGTCAAACTGTCAAAATACTTTTGATAGTGGCAGCTACGAACTATTTCACTGTCATAACCGCCCAGGATAATGTTACCATTGTAAAAAATCTTTGCATTTTAAACATTTTTCTTGATTTTCAGTCAGTCAGTAACGTAAAAGTTTTATATATCAGATTTAAGCTATTTGCTTTGGAACGTTCGCACCATACTTAATGAAAACATAACTCGTATTTTAAGCTTTATGTATTTTGATGAATAACCATTACTCAACGTCGACGAATTAATGCGTACAAATCTTCTAAATATATAAAACTCTTACTTAACTGCCTGACTGACAATCACAGCCTAAATCTTAGTCCTAAATGCATAAGTTATATAGCACTAGGTAGTCTAGTGGTAGCAACCCCGCTTCCGATCCTAAACTCATGAGTTCAAATCCGATTGTGCACCAATGGATTTTTCTGTTCGTAACTTTATGTGCGCTATACCAGCATTCTCAAACGGTGAAGGAAAACATCGACCATAATAAGTTCGAAAGTATGTAAGTGCACGGAAGGAGCCTTTGAGGCGCACTTTAAATCCTTCACCACACTGGTTCAAAAGAACTAGTGACATGACTAGTAGTAGTAGTAGAGGTTATATTAATCTTATGGTGTAGGGGGTAAAAGAATGGAATAATAAAGAAATTCTCGAAATTCAATTCCGAGAAGAAGAAGCGAGAAGTGGAAATAGTATGATGACGGCCTGGTGGCGTGGCGGGCGATTGCTCGACAGAGACGCAAGAGGCGCGGGTTCGATTCCCGCTGCGGAAGAAATATTTGCATGATCTGTAAATATTTCTTCCGGGTCTGGGTGTTGTGGTACAATGGTACTCGTAGTTTCTGATATCCACGACACAGAAAATCCTAGTGTGGGATCAGGACTATGTATGTGACTGTTGGGTGTTATTTATTTATTTATTTATGTGTGCTGGAATAACATTTAGGCTACTTTTCATCGGGATATCACGAGCGAAGCCGCGGGCGGCAGCTAGTACCTATATATTTTATTATCATAAGATATTAAAATAAATTGTAAAAGAACAGTATTGACTAAGATTTGTTCAGCAAGGTCAAAAATATGATAGAGTCTTGTCCGAAAGGAGGTACGTAGACTAACAGTGAACTATGTCGTCGATGACCTTATTTTAATGATAAGTGTGTGATTCAGAACTTAGTATAACCGTAGGTGTGCGTTGGGCGTAGAAATCTTACAGTAACATTTTAAAATGCGTGAAAATCCCTTACAAAATTCTTACATTTTTAGAAATAGAGGCTAATAGCTAGAGGAAAATTCGAAATGAACAGAGTGGGCCAATTTTAAACCCTAATAGCTTTTTAAATATCAGCCTAAACCGCAACTTTTTTAATAAGTCCTCTCAATGGACTAGCCGGTGGATTAACTACCGAACTTTAGCCGTAAAACAGTTAAAAAAAACTGTAACTGCCCGCATTTGAATAAGTAACGAGAGTCTAAAAAGAGAATGAATATTTAAACGCACTCACCTGATGGCTGTAACCTCCTTTGTCCCGGTTGAAGGAACTTAAAAAATAAAGCACTGAATTTAAAATTGGAATGGAACTTCAGAAAAATTCGGCGCACGCACGTCTGTCTGTGCCGACCGCCGGACGGAGACTGAAATAAAAGGTGTTCTGAAATCTGAGGGAGGATTCAGCCCTGCACAGCTCTATCATTCATTCTTTGCTGAGTCGGAATAAAGTCCGATTCCTCTAATTTCCGTCGCATTTGACCTTTTTCGTATCTTTTGGGCAATTGAAAATGTTCAAAGGATATTCGACTGTGTCAGAAGAGCGTAAGGTCACTTTATGATTGTTTTTTAGATTTATTGACTTGGACCAGTGAAATAATCGACTGAATGGTTACTGCCTGCATTTTATCATGATCTAAAATGCTATAAGTATCTACATGGATATTTCATACATCCTTTAATGTATGAAATCCGCTCATCGGTATTTTATATTAGAATTATTTCTTCTTTCTTTCTTTCTTTCATTAGAAAATTATTGGATACGATAACACGGTGACTCCACGAAGATGCCCGCGTTTGCCCGCGTAACGTTTTGTTTGGTCACCGTGAATTAGGGGTCTGCTTAGTTCTCCTGGGTGGACCATGGACACTTGGACACAATGTGGTCCGCCTCAATTTGCATGCATGATTTCTAGTTCTACAATAGTTTAACTTTCCCTACGAGCTAAAAGAGCATCGATCTTTTGTTATAGAACTTTAACTATCCGACTGATGCCTATCCAATTAAAAGTTATTACTACGTATTTTTTTATATTCTTCGTAATAAGATTTGTAACAAAAATACTTCTCTGTTCCCCTACATCTTTCTCGGGGGATGGACAAGGATTCCCACTTTACACGTCGGTTTTTAGGGTTCCGTACCCGAAGGGTGCCAATGGGACTCTATTACTAAGCCTCCGCTGTCCGTCCATCCATCAGTCCGTCCGTCTATCTGTTTGCGGGCTGTATCTCATGAACCGTAATAGATAGAGAGTTGAAATTTCACACAGACTGTGTTTCTATTGCCGCTATAAGAACAAATCAAACAAAAGTGAAGTAGCTAAAAGCTGAGTTACAGCTGACCTTTTGGCAACTTTTTTCTGAATGACAAAGCAACCAGGACATGTGTTATGTAGGTTAGGTCTGTATATGTATTTTCTTCTCTCTTTTTACCCTATTCTCTGTCATTTAATTTTTCATTCCTTTTTTTATGTGTACCTATGTTGCCATTCAATTACTTTCTTTCTTTCTAAATCAAAATCGAACTCAATGTAAGTACTTTTTCAATAGAATCGGTAGGATCACTAAGTCGTCTTAAATCTACGTTAAATTTACGCCTGTTCGTAATCGTAACGCGATCAGGCGTGGAGGCAGGCAAGAAACCACGCTTGGCTATTTTTTTAGATAATCCTACTTATAAATGCGAATGTTTGTGAGGATGTGTGGATGTGACGATGTTGTGCTTCAATCACGCCGTAACGACTGAACGGATTTGAATGAAACTTGGAATACACATAGTATGTATGCTGAAATAACATATAGGCTACTATTTGTTTGGATACCACGCGAGCGTCGCAGGTGAAAGCTAGTTATCCCTTTACAATCTTGTTTATAAAACGAGTTGAAGTTAAATAATAAAAAGACAGACGGGGGCCTCATACAAGAAACATTTGTGTAGGTACATGTGCAATGGTACGGAACCCTTTGTGTGCGAATTCGTCTGGCACTTGACCGGTTTTTATTTAGAACCATTGGGTCACGTCCTAGGGAATTGCCTGTCTCAGCTTGAATAGGTTCGTGGGTATTTTATTGAATCTAGATTGAAACGTTTTCAATGGCTGTCTCTTGACTAGTAGGTAGGTAGAAGTAATAAGGCCTTCTATACTAAACGATTTACTTATACAGCGACGATTTTTAATGGGGTGGATTTTCCCAGCACTAGTTACCATCCTCTTATGCCAGAGAAGGGTTATTTTTAGTTTTTTATTTAAGTTTTATAATTGTCGACTAAAAATTGTTAACAACACTATACTTACTTAACACACTACTAAATAAACAACATAAAACGTTATTTTGTTTATTTAGTCAACTTTTCAAAAGTTCCTGTATTTTTGTTGTATGTAATTTCGTTGATTTTTTTCTTTGTATAATTAAAAACTTTATTAGTGTAATTAAAATTGACTTTTATTTCTTAACTTCATTAAAAATAGTTTATTTCAACAACCATAAGCTTGAAAATAATTATTTCCGAACAAAACACTACAAAAGAGTGCATTATAGTCTGCATAGGGCATATGTACCCTACTACATAGGTACCTAATGTAACTTTTTTGACCACATCCTCGCCGGGTTAACAGGTGTATTTTCAGAGTATTTTTAAGACGTACCTATATAGACACGTCTTTAATGTATTGTATCCTCGTGATTTTGTGGAATTAACTGAATTTGACTTTGACTGAGCTTAGTCAGTCTACTTTATCCACAAGAAAGAAATGGTCAATACATAGGGTGCGGGTTTCCTCACGATGTTTTCCAGTCTAGATAAGAGCGTGTTATCTCAACACTCTGAAACTCGACATATGTTATAACAAGTCTGGGCAAAACCCATACAACTATACATAGCATACTCGTGTCACTGGCTTTTTCAAGGTTTTTTAGTGTGGTGAAAGGTTATCGCGCTTCAAAGAGGCCCAAGAAAGAGAAAGTCCAAAACAAAAATGGTAAACCATCTCTTTGAGTTTGCGTAAAATATTTGTACTCCAAGAAAAGGCCCAACATTGTTTCTTCCAAACTGTTTTGAATGAAACCCTGAATTTGGAAACTTTAAATTTTATTCCGGAAGTTTTGGGATGTTTTGTGTTTCCTTTGAAATTATACGAGATTCTCAGAAGGGCGGCGCAGCAAAACAATGAAATTCTCGTTTCCTATAATGCAAGGAGTTCCACTTCTTGAATGCTTTTTCTGGTTGGTTGGATGGAATCTAACCCTCGAGATACAGTTTTACACTAGTTCGAGGGTCAGCCGAAATCCTCATCACCCAGACTTGTCGTCAATGGGACGGTCCACGCGTGTATATAGTGTATATAATATATAATGTTAAGTTTAGTTTAGTTTAGTTTTACTACATACTTCTTTTTTTCTACTTTTTAGTTATTATTTAGGTTGCCAGTCAAATATCGCTTCTAGCGATAAGGCCGCCAATTGTGGATACCGGAATAACTATGTAAACTTTTGTAATTTTTATGTTTTTTTTTTTTGTTGGTATACACAATAAAGTATTATCTTATCTTATCTCTTATCTTATCTTATTCTGTGGGATTTTACGGCGGAAACTAGCCAACTACGGTGTAACATTTGAACGTGGTTAATATGTTTATATATGTATGTATATGTATATTCATCATCATCATCATTTCAGCCCGTCTCCGCCCACTGCTGGGCATAGGCCTCCTCTTTATTACGCCATTCTCTCCGATCCCTCGCGAATCTCATCCAATGATTCCCGGCTATGTTCACGATGTCATTTGACCATCGGGCGGGTGGTCTATGTATATTAATCAAACTTATTTCACACAAACTTAAAGTAATTGCTACAGACCTCACCCATTGTTTGTAATTACAGATTTCAACAGAGTTTAAATTATCAGACGGTTCTGCCAATTTATAGGGAAGACAGGATAATCGTGGAACAGCTGGATCACACATCCGTTTTAATATCTATCATAAGGCACAATTGCAATATTTTTAGGGTTTCGTACCCGAAGGGTGCCAACGGGACTTTATCACTAAGCCTATGCTGTCCGTCCGTCCGTCCGTCCGTCTGTCAGCGGGCTGAATCTCATGAAACATAATAGGTAGAGTTGAAATTTTCTATTGCCGCTTTAAGAACAAATAAAAGAAGGAAGTAACTGCCGTCCTTATCTTTTTAAAGTTTTAACCTGTCCATCCAAATGTTGCCTGGAAGAGATCGCTTTAAGCGATAAGGCCGCCCATTGTGTTACCATGTCTTTCCTGTGGTTGGGCGACTAAGCTGAGATGATGGAATAGGTGCTGGGCAAGCCTATTCCATTTTAATTCGGGGCTCTACAGCGTCCCGTTTGTGAAGGTAAAAGTTGTTTCCTGACGCTGTATAAATCATCTACTATAGATGGTAAGACTTTTAGGTAGTGGTGTAGCTGTAACTAAACTAAGCTGTAGATCAAGGGATGAATATTGACATTTATGTTGTCTTTGATCTCAATAATGAGTTGGTTTGGTTGATTGAGGTTGAGACCGCTATTGCTTCAGTGCAAACTTGTAGGTATTCATGTTTTAATAGGGAGGTCGGTAACCTTTTTGACCCCCTTTGAATGAAAGTTACATCACATTCATTCATTATAGATTGAGCATTGACAAAATTCATAATGAATAATAATAATAAGTATTTGAGAACATATTACACAGCACCATCTAGCCCCAAACTGAGCAAAGCTTGTACTATGGTAACCAGATGGCTGATACAATACTTATAATACTTTATTTATTTTTTTGTAAATACATACTCATGATAACACCCAGATCCGGAAGAAATATTTGCAGAGCATGCAATATCAAGTCTACTTTTTATCTTGCAAAACGATCCCAAATGGGAAAAGGATGTAAAAGAATAAACAAGATAACGCTTAAATCCTACTTTGACATTAATTTATGACAAGACAGTTAATTTGACATTTATAAAATTTTGTCAATTATCAAAATGTCATTCATATCAATGAATGACATTGACATTGTCTTGCAGGGCTGTGGGTAAGGGCATCTAGCTGGTGCTATATACATTTTTGTTGAGCAGACAACGTTGCGGGTTACAGGTAGTACTTCATAAAACAAAAATATTTCTAAGGTACAGTTAGGTAGTTCAAACTTTTCACCGCAATATGACACGACTTGTAGATATAATAGTAGGTACGTACGTCACATGTCTAGGTATGCTTACCTTATTTTCTACATAGGACTTACAATTACTTCATTACACGGTAGAGTACAGCGGTCACCGTCCCTCGAGCCCACACTACGTAACCTACATTATACATAATTAAACTTCTCTTTTTAAATGAAATGAAACCCCGAGTTTGTTTGCTTCGGGACTTTACACGGAGCTGTACAAAGAACCAGTAATTAACAGAGGATTGTTTATTAAACTGAAGCTTTTGTTTGTAGCTACCAACGATCCACGCGCTTTATTTCTGACTTGTCCTCTGCAATTTGTAAAGAACAGTGATGGATTTCATAAAATTTATTTATTTTGGATCACCAACTAAAGTCATACAATCTTGCTGAAGCTATACATAAATCAATCTAATCTAATCTACGTGACTTTAATATAATGATCTATTAATTATAGGTGACCACTGCATGCACATAAATAAAACTTATTTAAAATTAATTAAATGCCATAAATTAATTTATAACCATAATTTCTACATCATTTTCTTACACTTTATCACAACACTAGTCAGCAACTATTGAATGAAACGCATTGAAATAACTTAAGTAACGTATGCCTTTGTAATCTACTGACGTGCATCTAAGACAGTGACTAGAGTTCGGCCAAAATCAGCGGATTTCTGGATGTGTTAGATTAGACGCAAATGTTTTGAAAAACGATAGGTATCTAGGTAGGTATATTTAAGTCATCATCATCTTCCTGCCCTTATCCCAATCTATGTGGGGTCGGCACAGCATGATCCTGGATCATGCTGTAAGAGTTTTGGCTAAGGTGTTTTATAACCGGCCGCCTGCCTGACGTCAACCCTCCTTGGGAATACTTGCTTATTGTATCTCATCATGTTGGAGGATACTATCCCTTAGTCGACTTTTACGACATGCTCAAATGGTGAAGGAAAACATCGTGAGGAAACCCGCGGCTTCATCAGCTCCGCACGTATTGACCATATCTTTCCTGTGGACAAGGTAAGACTGAGAGGATGGAATTGGTGCTGGGCAAGCCTACTCCATCTTAATTCGTCCCGGGCACTACAGCGTCCCGTTTGTGAAGGTAAAGTTGCCTCCTGACGCTGTATAAATCATCTACTATAGATGGTAAAAGGCCTTAGTTAAAGTTCGCGTTCCTAATACTACGTGGAGCACTATACAAATGTATTGTGAGTACTCTGAGGTGACGTAACGCGTAGGGAACAAAGCGCCTTACTTTATACTGTCGACGCAAGTGGGAGTAAGATGAAGACATTAATATTATTTATCTCTGCTACGAAGCTTAAATAGTCACTTAGAGACAGCAATAAAATGAAGATATTTTTATGATGAACCCTGGAATAGGAATTGCTGGTTTATTCACTGGCAAAGAATAAGTTTAAACTTGCCACATGACTGCGGATTGCAAATTGAATAGTTATTTCGTATCTGTGTCACAGTGTAGATAAAAAGAGAGATTTTTAAAGCTTTTTATTGACAACCTCGGTTTTGTGGCGGGCGCTCAGCTGAGACGCAAGAGGTGCGGGTTCGATTTCCGCTACGGGAGAAATGTTTGTACTCGTATGTTATGTAAATAATTCTTCTGGGTCTGAGTGTTGTAGTATTATATAAACGTACCTACGTATTTACAAAAAAAAAGGATAAAAGTATTTTATCAACAATCCGGTCCCCATAGTAGCTTTGCTTAGTTTGGGGCTAGATGGAGCTGTGTAAAATGTCCACAAATATTTATTTATTTATTTTACAGAAAAATATAAAAATAAAGATAAAAATGTTTAACAAATGTATGGAGCTTAGGCCTGGTCAGTGTTCACTTGTATAAAAATCCTAATAACTTTGGACTTAGAACTAAATTTGAACCTTAGGATCGGAAGGCGGTGTCGCTTCCACTAGGCCACAAGTGCTCTCAATGAAAGTCGTCTACTGATCTCTCCGAGCTATGTCCCACGTGGAACCGCGGGGGACCGAGCGAGCTATGAATACTAAAGCGAAAATATAAACAATGTCGTTAGCGCGCTCCTCCGCGATCGCGTTTATCCATGTATGGAAACTAAGTCTCGTTTTCACCTTATTTTCTTAAGCTATTCATGTTTATCGCTTCAACTATATTTATTTATTGAGGCACACAAAACAGAATACAATCAGATACACTCATAATAGTAATAAAAACATGCATAATTTTATAAACTAGACTGTATCCTAAAAACATGTGTACACAACATGATTATTAAAGCAGTAGGTACTTAGTTTAGATATGAGATAGGTAATAAAAATAAATGTTAGCTTTACTGAGAAAGCTCGATTAATACTAATGGAAAAACTAGTGTAATTTTAAAGCACACTCTTTAGAAAGAGTGGCTAAAACAACTATAGTAGATATAACGGATGTAGACGCAATTAATGTTATGATAGTAAATCAAATTGGCAAAAAATTGAAAAATTGGCTACTTGATAAATGTTTTTACTCCATCGACGAATATTTAAATAGTTCTTGACACTAAATTATGTATAATTATATTTTGACATTCTTAAAATGATTTTAACATTACATTTAATTAGGACTTAACAATAGAATATAATTTATTAACATTTACGATTAACATATTTGCATGCCAAAGACTTTGGTAGGACATAGATTGGACTGATGTATTTTTAAGACCATTATTATTTAAACACATTTGTTCGTGCAAATAAATGTCATTTATCATTATCATTTATCATTAAAATCATCATTTCCCTGCCCTTGTCTCACTTTGTGCGGGGTCGGCACAATATGTATTCTTCTTCCATTTCCCTCTGTCAGAAGTCATTTCAACACTCACTCTTTTCTTACTCATGTCATCTTTCACACAGTCCATCCATCTTAACTTTGGCCTACCTCTAATGTTATGATAGTAAATGATACTAAATATTTATACACGACCTCGGTGGCGTAGTGGGCGAATGTACGGTTGAGACGCAAGAGGTGCGTTCGATTCCCGCTGTGTGAGAAATGCTTGCATGATCTGCAAATATTTCTCTTTGGATTGGATGTTGTGGTATCATAGTAGGTAGGTATTTGTAGTTTCAGATGCCATCGACACAGGGAATCCTAGTATACGGTCAGAACTATGTATGTGCCTGTTGGGTGTTAGATATTTGTCGCATCACTCGTTCAAAAGGTCCCATGTAAACTTTGACGCCATATTTTACCCCCTTTTAAGGGTTGTTATGAAAAATCCTGAAGCACGTATTCATTTATTATGCATTTATAGTGTTGTTTCAAGAAAATCGCACTGAGCGTTAAAAATCTGGTACCTATGGGAAATTCCGAAAAATCCTGCCTTAGTGGTGGGCTTTATAAGCTACCTTCCAAATTTCAACTTTCTAGCATCAGTAGTTTGGCCTGTACGTTCATTTAAAAAAAGGCTATTGCTTATTTACACATAAATATACAGATTTATCACAGTTACAAGCTTCGAGCTTTTGTTTCACAATTCATTTACAAAAGGTTTAGGGTAGGTGCTGAAAAAGGATTAGTATTGGTGGCGAATGTTAAATTCCTCGTTTTTTCGCGTTTGTTTTGTTTCAGACGAATGTTATTATGTGACCTTAGGGTTAAGTATAAAAAATACATAAAATACGCTTGCAAAATTTTCAGCAAAATATTGTAATATGTCTGAAAACTTTATGCGCTTATACATCAGGCAAAATACACCTACATATTCGTAATTTATAACTGGCAGCGGCCGCCATTTTGTAAATATACGAACACTAAAGCTCATAGTGATGTGACACATGATGATGCCTTCCTACGATGTTTTGAGGCTTTACAAACTACCTACTCAACGTAAAATATATGTAAACATGGTAATTCTGTAGAATTACGAACATAATAGCTTTTTTGTAGCCTCTGTTTTTATTTAACGCTGGGAAACGCCCGAGGGCATAGAACTAAGGCCTTTTACCATCTATAGTAGATGATCGGCGTTGGGAGGTAACTTTTACCTTCACAAACGGAACGCTGTAGTGCCCGGGACGAATTAAAATAGAGTATTAGGCTTGCCTAGCACCTATTCCATCCTGTTTTTTCTTCATTCTTAGTCCAGCAGAGAAGTATTGAAGGTGTTATAGTATTATATTATAGTCTGGGAAAACTCATAGTAGAGCATAGAGCTTCTTCTTATTCCACCATAATATTGAAGCGCTCGTAGGGTATCTTGCTCAGACTTTCTTGATTGATCGTTGAAGTTAAGCAACGTTGTGTGCGGTCACAATTGGGATGGGTGACTGCAGATGGCATTACGAGCTGAGCGCTTTAGTGCTTCGAAGGACACGTTTTGTCGGTCCCGGCTTTTCGTTAAGCCATGACGGAGGCCTTTAGGGGGCCTAAAAACTCCGTCACAAGAGCTAAGAAGGTACCTTGATGGCTACATTATGTATAGGCACCTATAATCAGTTGATCTGTATAACACAACATAATGCTGAGTCGGACCCAATTTGTAGCAGCGCAGTATGACGACTGCGAGACACTCCATTTCTAAAGTAGGTTTTTTTTAATTTCTGTTTTTCTTTGTTTTTGTGTTGAGTGAATCTTTATTGTTTTTTTTGTCCCTGTGTGTTGTTGTTACAAATTAATGTTTTTCTTTCTATGTTTTTTTTATCTATCGACATAACTTAGGTATAAGGGGATTAGTGTCCCATCCCTAGTATCGGGTTTGCACATGGGTTATACGAGGCATGTGAGTGGCCGCCTCGTCTCAACTGAGACTGCATACGACTTTCAAGCCAAGCCGCATGTAACGCATGTTACATTTTACCTGCCAACATGCTGCTCGCACGAAATTATTTTGCATATTTTGCTGTTCTGTGTACTTAGGTGCGGTGTGGCTATCTACATATTTTATGGAGATAGATTTGCCCACCAAATTGGATGTCACTAACCAGATTATCTATGAAAGTTGTAAGTTCCTTATTTAGCTTTAATAATAAGTAATAATGATTAGATATTTAGAAATAGAAATAGGTTATTTACTACCAGAGTAAATAAATCGAAGTCATATTGTGAACGAATCTATGTATATCAAAATAATATTTCACTAAATATTGCACTAAAAATGACAATGACTGCTGCGTGACCAAACGACAAACAATAATTTTACTATAAAAAAATACTTTTGTTAACAAGCTTTTACATCATATAAGTTGTAAATAGTATAATATTATACTCGTAAATTTATGGGTCCGATTTAATTTAGAGTTTATTTTCTTCTTTTTAGAGCATTTAAATAAAAGCTTGTTTTTTTAATATGTTTTACACTATTTTTTTTATTTGATAAAGCTAGATCCTACCAGGTGATTTAATAAAAGGAGGTATCCTTCAAAACTCGAAAGAAGGCGAGGTCGTGGTCGGCCAAGAAGGCATTAGCGGTGGATGGTGGGAGAGTTTGAAGGACCGAGATGGTTAGCAGAGTCTTGGGGAGACCTTTGCCCAGCAATGGTATGACATAGGTTAATTAAAATAAAGAAAAATCTTCCTTAAAGTTGGTTCACAACTAAAGCTTTTGAGAGTCTATATTACCTAGATGACTAGATATATAGATTTCCCGAATCCAACTAGAATGAAATTACTTATTACACAACTGACATGTCTCAAATTGTATCCATGTACATTAATCTCGTATTTAATACGGGAGAAATATCCCGAGACTAGTATCGCTAGAGATGTCGAGCGAAGTCAAGCGGCATCACACAAGTCTGGCAACATTGCGAGCATACTATATGAACGAAATAAGTGTGCGTATTGTGGCCAGACTTATCGCGCGATGGCGGGTGAAGTCCATCGATTGATTTCACCCGACCGCACACCTTTTTAGTCTACATGGTTTGCGTGCAATATTGGCGGCCTTGGTGGCGTGGCGGGCGAATGCTTTGCTGAGATGCGAGAGGCGCGGGTTCGATTCCCACTGCGGGAGAAATGTTTGCATGTTCTGAAAAGATTTCTTTCGGGTCAAGGTGTTGTGGTAACATGATAGTCGTAGTTTCTGATACCAACGCACAGGGAAACCTAGTGCGCAGTCAGGACTCTTATGTGGGTGTTATTTATTTATTGAATGCTGCTAGATTTGTCTCTTATCTTCGCTCGCTCGTGATATCAGTCGACATCATCAAAAAAAAACAGTAAAAGTGGATGAAGTTATGCCCACAATGTTCCCAGGCCTGTCGTAGGATGTCGAGTGACGTCACAGTTTGCGCGCAATCTTGCCAGACTTGTCTCTTGTCTCGATCTCTAGTGATACGTGTCGCCGGACATTTGTCTCTTGGTGAATACGAGGCTTATCGCTAGCAAAGCCCCGGTTATGCCTGACCCTAATAGATGAATATTGATATAATCGTGAGCTACATGTATTCGCCTTGTCAGCACATTATGGTAATAGCCTGAGCAACTGAGTTACTTCAGTACCACTTAGACAAGCTTAGATTAATTATTAAGACTAATACTAGGCTCCGCACGCGGTTACAATCGTGTGTTACTATAATGAGAACAGTTAAAAAATCGAAATTACCCTTTTTTATATAGTAGGTAATATCGTAGTTGGTAGACTATTTATCATCATTTATCATCTATGTGGAGTATCTTTATCTCAGTACAGTATTACCACAAATATTGTGCGCCTCGGCAATTTTCGTCTAGCTTCTGATATACAAACTAACGCGATGAAGATAATGTAATATAGAGATGATACAATAATTATGTAGGTAGATAGGTACTTATTTTTTTAAAGGTTTGGTTCAGTTATTATTAGTTGACTATTAGTTGCATGTTCGGACAAATTCGGTTGTCATACAAAGCACGAACTTTGCCAAGGCGCACAATATTTGTGGTACTACTGTACTTACTCCTTTCCTGAAGGAATTTCCTGAAGCGCTCGTGGCGTAGCTTGCTTAGACGTTGTTGATTGATCGCTGAAGTTAAACAGCAAGTGGCATTACGAGCTGCGCTTCCGTGCTTCGGAGGGCGCGTTAAATTGTCGGTCCCAGGTTTTAAGTCGTTAAGCCATAACGGAGGCCTTTAGTCGGCCTAAAAACTCCGTCACAAGAGTTGGCCACTAGCTCATATGAAATTACTTACTCCTTTCCTGGCCATGTCCTCTTTCTAACAGATGTAACAAAAAGAGACACGAAAAGAGTCCTTTAGGCGCTTTTTAATTCTTACACCACACTGTTTCAAAAGAACTGACAAGAGTAGCAGTAGGTAGTCTATACTAATATTATAAAGAGGAATTTTTTTTTGTTTTTTTGTTTGTAACGAATAGGCTCCGAAACTACTAGACCGATTTCAAAAATTCTTAATCATCAATAGAAAGCTACATTATCAGGGTCCAGTATAGGCTGTAATAAATTATTCAAAAAAATTTAGGGATCCGTAAAAAAATTGCAATATTGTAGCCCAAGGTAGAAAACCCAAAATAGTTTTTGGCGTGCGCTGCGAAAACTACTGATTATAGAACAAAATAATGTACTACACGCGTACGAAGTCGCGGGCAACAGCTAGTATTTAAATAAATCAAGTATGATCAATAATTATGCTCATTTAACGCATTAAGATCAAAAAGAGTACTTAAACATTGTGTATGATATAACCCAACGCGTGTCTGTCCCACGTGGCAGGGGCAAGGTGTGAATACATTGGCTGTGCATAAAGCCTGGCTGTAGGTACAGTGCAACCCGTGTCTTTTTCACGTGGCAGGCAATGGAGGTGTGAACGCCTTGGCTGCATAAAGACTGGCTGTATCAGAGCGGATGCAAGAACAGAGCACTCAGCGCCCTCGATAATGTATTACGTCTAGCACTTTGTGGGAATGTGGTGCATTTAGTAACGGACACACAGATTTTGAAAATTTATTTACTCACTAGCTGCGGCCCGCAGCTTCGCTCGCGTGGTATTCGGATAAAAAGTAGCCTATATGTTAATCCAGTACATGTACTATGTATATTCCAAGTTTCATTCAAATCCGTTCAGCCGTTTAGGCGTGATTGAGGCACAAACATCCAAACATCCAAACTCACAAACTTTCGCATTTATAATATAAGTAAGAAGTAAGATTATATTGCGTTAATATTGTATAAAAATTGTTAAAAAATTCTTTAAATAGCATATTATTTTTAGTTTGGGGCTAGATGGTGCTGTGTAAAATGTCCACAAAGTATTTATTTATTTAATTACACACAGTTACAAAGAATAACATATTACTTTTGTATTATGCTTTTTTAAACAATTTTTTTTAAGTTTTGTTTTGTTTTGTTTAATCTATAAGACAAAAATGCTTGGGACTGAATAATGCTCCAACTCGTTTAATAAACATGATAGCAAAGGGATCATTTAAAAAAAAAAGACAGCCAAGCGTGGTTTCTTGGCTAGTATCTTCCACGCTTGGTCGCGTTTCGAACAGGCGTAGATTAGGCGTAGACGAAAACGTAGATTTAGACGATTTAAAGTGATCCCTACCCAATCTATTGAATAAAGTATATTAAGTTTGAGTTTGAGATTGCCATTCAGCTTCTGTTGATCTGGATCAGGTGGGTTAAAAAGGTTACTTTATCCGATCTGCTTCTGAATTGGATAACGTACGATTTATCAAAAATCCGACCATTTTACGTTCAAATATGAATTCTAATCGGAATCCTAAATATTAATATATAAATATTATAATGTATGTATGTTTGTATGAGCTAGTGGCTAACTCTAGGGACGGAGTTTTTAGGCCGCCTAAATGCCTCCGTTATGGTTTAACGACTTAAAAGCAGGGACCGACTGTTTAACTTGCCCTTCGAAGCACGGAGCGCTCAGCTCGTAATGCCACTTGCGGTCACCCATCCCAATTTGTGACCGCGCATATCGTTGCTTAACTTTAACGATCAATCAAGAACGCCTAAGCAAGCTACGCGACGAGCGCTTCTAACAACGGAACTAGTATCACTAGTAGTAGTTGTGTGTTTGTTCGTCCGTGTGTCTCTTGAATTAAACTTTCAACGGCGGCCCCAAGTTTCGCTCACGCCCGCGGCTTCGCTTTGCTACGAGTGGCGCCTAATTTATATCCATTACTGATTGTGAGCTGTCGATCCAGCGGCTTAGATCCTTTGTAGAATTTGAGGTAATTTCGATCCACATCTGAAGTGATGCGAAAGTTCTCTAAGTGGCTGCTGCTAAGTCGTGTTTGTCTGGTTGCAAACTGGCTTTGATTCACTAAGCTAAGTGAATAACTACTAAGGCCTTTACCATCTATAGTAGATGATTTATACAGCGATAGAGGCAACTTTTGCCTTCACAAACGAGACGCTGTAGTGCCCGGGACGAATTAAGATGGAGTAGGCCTGCCCAGCACTTATTACCACAAGAATGACATGGTCGCCTTCCAAACCTAAGGTCATGGATTCAAATCCGGTCGTGTCCTAATGGATTTTTCTGTGCGAAAAATGTATGTGCGCTATACAAGTACTCTCAGGTGAAGGTAAACCTCGTGAGGAAACCGGGGGCTTAGTCAGCTCCGTACGTGTCTATGTCTTTCCTGTGGACAAGGCCGACTAAGCTGAGAGGGTGGAATAGGTGCTGGGCAAGCCTACTCCATCTTAATCCGTCCCGGGCACTACAGCGTCCCGTTTGTGAAGGTAAAAGTTACCTCCTGACGCTGTATAAATCATCTACTAAAGATGGTAAAAGGCCTTAATTTTTTTTTATTTAAAAAGTAATCAAAGTTAATCCGGGACACGTAGAGCTAAGTCAAAGGAACCCTCTACACGCAGCAAGTGCATTGATTTCTGCCCGTGGACTTGTTTTTCTTCCGTTCCACCTTAGTGAAACCCTCGTCGTCTTACCAAGTCTTTTTAGGCTGCAGAGCGCTAAAAAAAATATTTTGTTACTTCGATGACCCCATAATAACACCATTTGAAATTTCAGTACGAATCCAAGGTTTGTAAATTCTCCTCACAAATTCATACAGATGTTCATAATGACATTATTGGGTGGTCATCAAAGTAACAAAACAAGAAGGTTGACGACTATGAACGGTAAATTCACTTTATTAAAAACGCTAGAAATATTGCTGAATTCCATAAAACATTTCAACATTTACCTTTGCCGTGCAGTAAAGATTTTTCCCATTCATCCACTGACCTCTATTTTCTAATTTCGATGCTGGATGGAACGAAAACATTGAAAGCCATGGAACTAGCATTCCGCACAAAAAATGCTTTCTCTCATATCCGAGAATATATAAAACTCTTACGTTACTGACTGACTGACTGACAGTCTGCTTGACTGACTGACACGCACGGCATCCTATCCTACTATATTATAAATGTTATATATATCGTCTCATTCCACGGCTCTTGGACTGGTGACCCGAGGCCGTTGGTTATGTATATCGTCTCATTCCACGGCTCTTGGACTGGTGACCCGAGGCCGTTGGTTATGTATATCGTCTCATTCCACAGCTCTTGGACTGGTGACCCGAGGCCGTTGGTTATGTATATCGTCTCATTCCACAGCTCTTGGACTGGTGACCCGAGGCCGTTGGTTATATAAATCGTCTCTTGTATATGTGTGACGCGTTGCGTTAATATGAATGGCGTAAGCCGTAATAGACCATAATGGTCAACGCGAACAAAACCGCGGGGTGTTTCACTAACCCGTGATATTGGAATAGAACTGAAAAAAACAGAATAGGAATTTATGCAGGTAACTGAATTGAATTGGGCTAGCACGTTTGTGCGTAGTGGTGCACTGATTCTACACACAGATTTTGTAGAGGAAAACGCGGAATGAGAGATTTCTGTACGTCGAACATTTTAAACAATTTGCAACTGACTGTTGCCAGTAGTTTTGTAGCATGCCATTAAGGAACTAACGAAACTCAAGTAGACAAAACGCCCTGTGCAAATATTCTAAAATTAGACAACTGATCGTTCATTACTATAGCCAATATTGACTATAACAATATTGATATCTGTCAAAAAGCTCCATACAATTTTTGACAAAAAAAACAACGTTGCCATGATAATGAATAATCCGTCGTCCGATAGTAGAATATTGAAAATTTGAAACTCACTTGACCGGTTTTTTCTATAATCAAGATAAGTATGGTTATATCTAGCCAAACTGATAGTAGTAGCTACCTATGTATGTATGTTCGTATAAGCTAGTGGCCAACTCTAGTGACGGAGTTTTTAGGCCGCCTAAAGGCCTCCGTCATGGCTTAACGACTTAAAAGCCGGATCGACTGTTATTTTTAGCTACCTAAAGAAAGAACCAGTAGTTCTTGAAACATCAGAAATTCCATAGAACTACAACATTCTCACAACTTCAAGTCCCATATCTAATTACCAAAGCTCAGCGTGTCTAAGGCTATCACTGAATCTTGGAACACAGTGCAGGCAGATGTCAGTTACATAAGTATTGTTAGATCATGAAAAGTACGTACATTTCGTTATACAACGTTTATGTCACCGCAAAATTGTAAATACCGGTAAATTATGTTATATCTCGCAAGATTGTAAACTGTCGAAAGATTGTGAATACATACTGCTTACAATTTAACTGCTGTAAATTTCTGGCGCTTCGGCGGCCGCTCTCGTTGATCGTTTTTCACTAACTAACCTAACATACTAATTTCGATCTAGACAGATGCTCGACAGTTTAGATCGCGAAATTATAATCTAAATTTTACGGTGACATGTAGGTATGTAGAGCACCAAGGAGTGTTTTACTTTGAGTGTTTTACATAAAACACTAGCCAAAACTTTTACAGCATGATCCAGATCATGCTGTGCTGACCCCTCATAGAGTGGGATAAAGGCAGGAAGATGATGATGATGATGTATGTAGAGCACCTGTAACACAAACCTTTCTCAGGCACAAAACACAAAGTCTCTCACAAAACTGGTTTACACTGAAGTTGTGGAATAATTAATAGACCTAATACTCATACATCAAGAAACCTTTTTGAGATAAATGAAAATTAAGAAAAATTGTTACCGGATACTTTGTGTACAAAGGCTTATGTTTACAAAATGCAAAAGGAGTTAACTATTTCCAAAAAAAACAATAAAATATAATAAAAAACACCCAACAGTCACATACATAGTCCTGACCCCATACTAGGATTCCCTGTGTCGTGGGTATCAGAAACTACGAGTACCATGGTACCACAACACCCAGACCCGGAAGAAATATTTGCAGAACATGCAAACATTTCTTTCACAGCGGGATCGAACCCGCACCTCTTGCATCTCCGCCGAGCAATCGCCCGCCACGCCACCGAGGCCGTCAAATTATTGCGATTCTACTCGCACACCCATAATTAAGCAGATTTTTTGATTTTTCATAGTAAAGGGATGGTTTGGTATATTTTGAACAATTATATCACTAAAAATACAAATATTTTTATAAATGGTTAGCTTTGCAAGGGAATGATTTAGGGAGGTTATTTTATTTTACAGTACCTAATTTTCGTCCAATTTATGCACCTAAAAAACTATTATTATAGCTCAATGCAATCAACGAGCCTTCTAAATACAGTTGTTCTACTGCTTTTTAAACAGATAGAACTTAAACTGTGGATTTTCCGAAGCTAGATCAGATTAAAGAACGTCGAACAAGAAGACTTTGATCGGACACTATCGGAATCCGCTAGACCCGGTTTACTTTTCACAGCAGCTTCCAAATCTAAGCTTAGCTTAGCTATGGTTTTTGTAATCTTCATGCCACACAATCTAGCAACGGAAATTCGTATACCCGGTTCCAATATTCTACTAACGACCGACGGATCGTTAATGACGACCGAGAAATGTTTGTGTTCTGCAAACATTTCTTCCGGGCCTGGCTATTGTATTATTATGTATTTTAAGTATGTATTTACAAAAAAAAGTATGGAAGCGTTCTATCAGCCATCTGGTGTCCATGGTAAAAGCTTTGCTTAGTTTGGGACTAGATGGCGCTGTGTGAAATGTCCACAAATATTTTATTATTACTTGGGGCTCATCCCATTAGGGATACGGGCGTGATGATATGTATGTTTTCTCTAAACGTTGAGACCAAAAGAGTGCGATGAATACATTTATTTTCTTTTCCTCCCTACATGTTATAAATGTAAGTATCTACTCAATAAATGCATGTGAAGTGTGCTAAGTCACTGGCCGGATGCGCCATAACATCTATTTCAACTATAATAAAAGAGCAATTTTCCGAGCGTCGAGAGAGCATATAAACACAAGTGCTCTAACAGACAACGAATGGTAGGTACTACCGAGTATGATACTAGCTTTTAACATCTATACATCGTCAACAACTTTTGCCTACACTGACAAGACTTAAGATAGGAATAGAGTACTGGTGGTCTAGTGGTAGTGATCCCGCTCTACAATCCTAAGGTCGTGGGCTCGACTTGGAATATACATAGTACGTGTGCTGGATTAACATATAGGCTATTTTTATCCAGGTACCACGCGAGCGAAGCCGCGGGCAGCAACTAGTTATTCCATAAAGATACAGCTGTACACTAGGAAAAGTCACACACAACTACAATACAATTTAAATAGTATCTACTTATGTCATAAATAACATAAATCCTACTAATATTATAAATGCGAAAGTTTGTGAGGATGTGAGGATGTGTGGATGTGACGATGTATGTTTGTGCATCAACCACGCCGTAACGGCTGAACGGATTTAAATGAAACTTGGAATATACGTAGCATGCTGGAATAACATATAGGCTACTTTTTACCTAGATACCACGCGAGTGAAGCTACGAGCGAAAGCTAGTACCTACCTAATATAAATAAAATAAAAATTAAAAACGACACTTTCACCACACTGGTTCGAAAGAACTAGCGACACAACTAGCAGACCTTAACGCAAGTGTGAGTTCGAATCCCCAGTGGATATATACGAGTATGAAATCTATAATATAAAAATGAATCGCAAAATGTGTTGGTAAGCGCATAACTCAACAACGCCTGGACCAATTTGGCCAAATCTTTTTTTAAAATGTTCGTTGAAGTTCAAGGATGGTTTTTACGGCGAGAAAAATTAGAATTATTGCTGGAAAAACCCTAAAAATAGCCCTTTTCTTTTTCCCATGCAAATGACGAATGAACAGGACGAAGTCTGTCGGGTCAGCTAGTTTAATAATAAAGTTGGGTAGTTCGTTTCGCAGTGAGCTCAAGTCGTAATGTGTTATCATTCGTAGCTCAATTACTTACAGCAGTTGGTAGTTGAAATTCAATTTAGAGCTAATGAGAATGTACATACATACATACATATTATCACGCCCGTATCACTAAGGCAGAGCTACAAGTAAACATAAGAAAACTTGCAATCACTTCTGATTTTGTCCTAAAATGGATATAAACCATGGTGACAGGTGATCAGCCCATCGCCCATATGGGTGGTGCATCATGTTGGAGAGGATACTATCCCTTAGTCGACTTTAACGACATGCTCGGGGAGCGAAGAAGCTGGACGCATTCTATGCTTTTTCTTTACTTTCAGTCCATCAGAGAAGTAGAGTGAGAATGTTATCTGTTCATTTTGCTCCATGGCAGTTCACGCCATGTTCGTACTGCACAATTTGATCTATTACTAAGGCCTTTTACCATCCATATTAGATGATTTATACAGCGTCAGGAGGCAACTTTTATCTTCACTTAAGGGACGGTGTAGTGCCCGGAACGAATTTTATTGATGGAGTAGGCTTGCCCAGCACCTATACCATCCTCTCAGCTTAGTCGGCCTTATTCACAGGAAAGACATGGTCAATACGTGCGGAGCTGACTAAGCCGCGGGTTTCTTCACGATGTTTTCCTTCACCGTTTGAGAGTAGGTACGGGCGCTACGGTTCACTAAAAAAAAATCCATCGGTACACGACCAGATTAGAACCCATGACCTTAGGATTGGAAGGCGGAGTCATTACCACTAGACCACCAATGCTCAACTATTGCTAATAACACGGTTCTTAAAACAGTGTGGTGTAAGGATTAAAGTGCTCTAAATAGAGCAAAAAGTATGGCCTAAGTAACGTAACTTTTTTCTATTTTATTTAAATATTTATGACATAAATATATACATGACTATTACAAAATACTTAGACATAAGTTACGTATTTCACTTATTTCTAACAATCTTTGTGGGTGTCGACTTAGAAATTAAATTTCTGGGTATTTCGGTTGAAGTTACGTGTAGGAGTCGGAAGTCAAGCATCGTATCTTTGGAACTGGATCAGTATCACTAGATACGTCGTTACAGCACCAATCACCTGAAATAAAAAATGTGATATAAAAACGAGCAAAAATCACACTTAAGTTAAGTGCCTAAGGTCTAGTTTTGATACAAAAGCTTACTGTAGGCCTTTAAAGCCTCAATATTACAAAATTATTTAGGTATGCATCAGGTGGCAATTTTTGCCAACCCTAATTGCTCTTAGCACTATTTAATACAAAATCTTACTAATATTATAAATGCGAAAGTTGTTTGTTAATTGTTTGTTACCACTCATCTCCGTAATCACTGATCCGATTTTTATGAAATTTAAAAAGTTAAATAGTTTAGCTCATGGAATAACACACAGGTTAATGTAATTTTCAAAAATCTACAATTGTAATTTATAGGGGTTAAACATATTCGCTCAAAACTTAGTAGTGCAATTAGCTCGAAACTTGGTTAGAACACTTTAAATATAAAATCGATAGACAATAATGTGCTTCAAAATAACCCTCAAAAAGGGGTAAAATGGGGATATCATTTACTCCACGCGAGCGAAGACGCGCAGGTAAACTAGTATGATATATTTTCATTTTTATATAAGCACCATAATTTTGTGTACGACACTACACAAAGATTAATTCTTATGCAACACAAAAATATTCGTAGCGCTTTTACGCAGCGTAGCAGCGAAATTCGAATAATGCCAATAATGCTCCGTTTTCACTAGGGGACATTATGTCCCGCGACACTGTCGCCCGACACAAATTCTAACACGCGACGTCGCCGCGTCGTCGCAGGGGACTTCATTTGACATAGCAGTCAACATCTACCTCCGTGTCGCGAGACATATCACTAGTCGATGCTGAGCGTCGACACGCGCGACTTTAGTGTCCCTCGACATTCGCCCGACAGGTTTTGCTAAATGTTTATTAACGCGTATCACGCTGTGGTCTAACGAACGAGATACTAATCACCACTTGGTAGTGTGAACAAGGCAAAATTAAATGTCGAGCGACATTGTCCCGCAAAGTCGCAGAGACATACCACGTAAATGTCCCGCGTTATCTCTGCGACATGTCCCCTAATGAAAACTCAGCCTCTCTTTCATTGCCAAAAAAACGAAAAGGTTTTAGAATGAACAAAAGCTGGAGCAAAGGTTTAAAAAAGTTGTCCTATCTTAGTTTTAGCATACGCCAAGAGATGGCGCTGTGACCAAGCTTTCGCACTAGGTGCCGTTTCGAAGAACTAAAATCAAGAATTAGCCTATTCTTATAATTAGCTCACTAGGGCGTTCGACTTACATTTTACATAACAATTTACATTTTACATATTTACATACATCTTACATAATAATATACGGGATCGATACCTGTACTATTTTAGTCTTTGGTGTTAATTTATTATGATACTACGAAATAGGGGTTATTCCTCTAAAACCCCTTAAAAGTTGTGCATGCTCGTAACCTTTAGCGGTAAGTTTATAATTCCTTACATTAACCTGAGAACAGCGTTGTGGGCTGCATTATTACCAAAACCAGGTACTAGTTTTATATAAAACTATATTACTTCGTAAGTTATATTTTACAATGTAGCTCTTTTTTGTTCCCTTTAATAAACAAAAAAAATCTTCATAAAAAGCTTACAAAGATAAAATAAAATAAAGCAAATTATAGCCATGCGAAGCTCATTCAAAACAGCACTCCTCACAAAGCAAACTTAATATTTAATTTTTCGACGCGTCTTGTCTCTGCGAGGAATGTCAACTTTCTGTGCACACTGTGTAACGTCTATTTAGTGGTAAATTGAAAATGGACTTCTGGAAAATCACGCTTGATTTAATCAACTATATTAGTTTATTATGTTATATGTCTTACTGAAGCGACCAGCGGCCGGTCGAGCGTGCACATCCCCATGGGGGAGTAGCTGACGGACTGCAGCAGGAGCTGGCGTGAGAACAGCTCCAGGCGGGACGGCAGCACGCCGGTCGAGGGCGCCGCGTTCATCAGCCGGCAGATCAGGCTCTCTGTTCTTCTGCCCTGGAACCAATGATTACTTTACTGCCCTCCTAGTGAAGAACGCAGTAACTAGCATTTTTGACTAAAATGAGCGAAGCGCTCGTGGCGTAGCTTGCTTAGACGTTCTTGATTGATCGTTGAAGTTAAGCAACGTTCTAATTCTAATTCTAATTAATGTTAGGGGAACAGAGATCTGCACTGACGTCCCGCGATGGGGTGTATTGTGCATTATACCCATGCTAATCCTCCCCCCGTTTGGTTAAGCAACGTTGTGCGCGGTCACAATTGGGATGGATGACCGCAAGTGGCATTACGAGCTGAGCGCTTCCATGCTTCGGAGGGCACGTTAAATTGTCGGTCCCGGCTTTAAAGTCGTTAAACCGTGACGGAGGCCTTTAGGCGGTCTAAAAACTCCGTCACAAGAGTTGGCCACTAGCTCATACGAACTTACTTACTTTACTAAAATTAGTTAGATACATATTCGGAATCGCCTAACGAAATACAACATTCTGTTTTCATTTTTATTCAAAATATGTTTGACATAGTTACTGCGTTCTTCACTAGGAGGGCAGTTTAGGTATCTACGTGAATTAGAGCAAGGTAAAGACTGATCAAACTCCGATTTCATCAAAGTTTATTAATTTCGGCGTTCGAATGTACTTATGTATGTTTGTAGGTACCTCTGCTATGGTGTAGTGGCAGGGTTCCACCACGACGAGCATCCGCAGCATGTGCGTCAGGCACCACAGGAACTGCAGCACCAGGAAATGCACCCGGTTCGTTGACACAACTGGAAGACAAACAATATTACAGCTTCATAATCACTACATTGTATAAAACAAAGTCGCTTCCCGCTGTCTGTCCCTATGTATACTTATAACTTTAAAACTACGCAACAGATTTTGATGCGGTTTTTTTTAATAGATAGAGTTATTCAAGAGGAAAGTTTCTATGTATAATACATGCATAATATAGTAGCGAAACACTGTTAATTTTAGAGGTTTCTAATGTGATGTCGTAAATAATCATTTTTTTGCGCTTACATAGCAAACGCTGGCTGAACCTTACGAGATAGATCAAAATAAAATACTACAGTATTGTACACCTTAAAAAGGTCTACAAAAAAGTTCGCGATGGCATGTGTCTATCTTTTAGGGATAACACACAATAACCATTTTTTATCCTTTACTTTTTACGAGAAATAATCGCTTATTTACGAAGCGATTTTAAGCAATACAGCATTAATCCATAAGTACATTGTGCATGTAATATAGATCAATATGGCCTTTTACAGCATATAATTTAAATGATTATTTTCGAAGACATTACAGATTTAAAATGCAGGGACATATCGGTTGCGGCGGCACCGATCTGTTGTATATTTAGTATCAGCATTGCACCCGTGCGAAGCCGGGTCGGGTCGCTAGTATTATAAAAAAATCGGGCCTGGCCGGTGGTATGTATTATGTAACTGTTTTTTTTAATAAATAAATAACACCCAACAGTCACATACATAGTCCTGACCCCCACACTAGGATTCCCTGTGTCGTGTTGGGTGATATAGTACCTACTTACTTATCTCCATAATAAGGAAGTACGGCGTGACGATGAGGTGCAACAGCGTTGATATCAGCACCACGACTAACGGCAATCCGTAGCTGCTATCAACGCGTCTCACCACGTCGCAGAGCGCGCCGTGCAAGGACGCCAGCCGCCGCACCGCCTCGCACGGAGACACGGCGAGCCGGGCTATACCCCGCACTGAACAGGACAACAGAACTCTAAAACAGTAATCCACAGGAAGCTCCAATAACATACTAATACTAAGACCTTTTCCAAACATCCTCACAAACTTTCACATTTTGTAATTTTAGTAGGATATAATTAATTGAAAATATAACAACGCGTTTACACAAATGTCAGGCGCGGTCCGAAAGGGGGGGGGTCACAGGAGACATGACCCCCCCCCCCCAAATCGTACACGTCAAATTGAAAAATCTTCTGAAAATTTGCAAAATATAAAGAAGCAATTTTCTGCCGCTAGCCGCGATGCCAATAAAAATAGAAGGCTTCCATTTGTTTCATGTGTGCAATAAAATTGTTTATTGTGCAATAAAATCTGATTTACTAGACATATTCTATTATTAGTGACCCCCTCCAACATTTCAGGCTGCGATCGCGCCTGGCCACTTGCACGTAAACCGCGTCAGACCTGTCTTCCTGATGACAATGGGCTGTTCCCGCCTCCTCATGGTGTCCACCAGCAGGCTGACGTTGGCTGCACGCTGCACGTCCGCCGGCGCCACGCGGATCGCGTAGATGTTCATCGGAGACGAGCTCGTCGACTTCTCTACTAAAATTAATTCACATTAATTCACATTTAGCCCCTCCCCTATACGAGTATAGGTAACAATCTTTACTACTCTACTGCCGGGATTGTCGCAGGAGTCCGGGGGAGCCATTTGGAATATAGAAGTTGAGGTTGCAATGGGCAATTGGTCAAAGAACAGACAACCGTTAGGGAATAAAGCGAACTTACAAGCCACAGTGACGTTCCTAGCAGTCAGCGCGAGCGCGTCGTTGACGGCCTGGAAGCGCGCGCGCACCGACAACGCCGTGAACGCGAACTGCAACTCCAGGATGACCACCACGTACCACAGCAGGTAGAAGCCGATGTAGTTCGTCACCACGTCCCCTGGAATATAAAGGCCTTTTACCATCTATAGTAGATGATGAATACACCGTCAGGAGGCAACTTTTACATACACTAACGGGACGCTGTAGTGTCCGGGACGAATTAAGATGGAGTAGGCTTGCCCAGCACCTAGGATCCACATGGACCATAATATCTGC
This sequence comes from Scotopteryx bipunctaria, assembly GCA_949320045.1. NCBI lineage: Eukaryota > Metazoa > Arthropoda > Insecta > Lepidoptera > Geometridae > Scotopteryx > Scotopteryx bipunctaria. The sequence goes on along the minus strand of OX439461.1, from coordinate 7,400,309 downwards.
TAGCACACCACTCTTTCCGATCCTGCACTTACTGAATCCAGAGAGTTGTAAACATTTTAGACCTTTCGAGGCTGAACGAACGAATAGACAAACAGACAAACCTGCCACTATGGGTTACAAACTTGGACGAATAAACACACATTCGTCCAAGATCACAAATTTAGGAATACTACAAGGGTTCCTTTAGACTTCAGAATCCTAGGATACCAGTAGGATTCCTTGTGTCTAGGTTATCGGAAACATGGAGTGCCATGCTACCAGTTGCTTAGTTTAAGAAGCTCACATTGTCTCTCCAGCTTCTGCGCCTGCATCGCGTAGAAGCAGAAGTCGTCCGCCAGCAGCACGGAGAAGAAGATGAGGATGGCTAGCAGAAGGACGTAAAGCTTGCGCTCCGTCACGATCGAATACTGCCCGCCTATGCTGTTGTCCACCTGAAGAAATAACAATGTTTTAGATATTTTTTTATTACTCGCGGTTTTGCTAGCAAAATACGATTTTTTCTTACTAACCCCATTCGAGCAGAACTGCGTTGATAGTCAGTTAGTCAACTTTACAAGAGTTTTTGAAATATTTTTATATTAGCCCTATCTCACTATGCTTTCATTCGTCGTTTTGACCAATTGTTTGTGTGAACATCAACATGTAGATGTTCACACAAACAATTCCAAAAAAAATCCTCTATAATATTATTGGTGTAGATTCTACACCAATAATATTATAGAGGAAAGATTTTTTTGTTTGTAACGAATAGGCTCCGAAACTACTGAACCGATTTGAAAAATTCTTTCACCCGTAGATAGCTACATTATTACAGAATAACATAGGGTATAATTTATTTTCGAAAAAATTAGGGATCCTTACTAAAGCTCCAATAATGTAACCCGAGGTGTAAAAAATTGACCTAAAAATCCTAATTTGTTAAATACCCGTGCGAAGCCGGGGCGCGCTGCTAGTAATTTTTAAAACGTATGAAATTATAATGATTAGCTCATATTAAATGGAGATAAGCTTACAGAAAAAAACCCAAAACGCTTAACTACTTTAAATTCACATAACTTAAATATACTCTTAGATTATTATAAATGGACCATAGACTGTCATTGAAAATGTCTGTATACAGGAACTGGTAGAGAAAAGCATTAAATAAGTCCAACGCTCGCAAATTATGGCGCGCTTTTTGCGTGGAGGGTTCGTGCTGGATGAAAGGAGAACAACATGTATATCAGTATAGTCCATTTAAACTCTGCTGGTATTCCCAAGCCGCTACCTTCGGATCGTTCGAAAATACTTCGAAAGGAGGAAGTAGGTACCTTCCACCAAGCCAAGACAGCTCAGCAGAGAAACCATTAGTTCGTTTTAAGACTACTCACAGCAGCGACATTGTCCATGAACTTGAGCATGTTCCTCATCCTCTTAGGCGCGCCGTAGACGCCCGCGCCGGCGGTCGCGACCACGACCAACACGTCGCAAGTCGACACGACCTGCGACATACGCGAAGACATGCGCACCGACCGCTCCACGCCTACATTTACCTCCGCTACCAGCCCGAATATTGTGCATATTACTGGAAGAGGAAAATCAGCTGTTGATTTGCATTGTATGTTGTATTATTTCATGTTTTCCATCTCTGTTCTTCTGTCTATTGAATAGTTCGACTACAGATAGAAAACAGAGCTCAGATCACCGACCGCAGGTAAGGTCCCCAAATGGCTGGCGACGTTACCTCGTTGGATAGCTATACTTATCCTTTGTCCGAGGTAAGCGCCAGACCTTTGGTCATTTGGTCTTCTGTCTTACCCTATTGTTATTTTTTTGTGTGTCTAGTGTTTTGTGTTCTCTGTGTATTGTGTGTCAAATAAACAATACCTATTATATTTTAAATAAAAGACTTACCCCCGAATACTCAAACGCGACTCAGAGTTGAGCACGTATCAAGTCACGGTTTTTTGACAGTTTTTGATGAAAATCTGTCAAAAACTCGTCACTTGAGACGTGCTCAACTCTGAGATGCGTTTGAGTATTAGGGAGTTAGATACCTAAAATAGTGACCAGGATGTAGCTGTAGACGCACATCGCGCTAGAAATGCTGACGGTGAAGCCATTGGGTTTCGCTTCGAATTTCAGCGGCGCCAGCCCGAAGAAACTGGATATCTGCCAAAAAATAGATTTATCGTCATCATCAACATTTCTTCAGCCTGTTAATGTTCACTGCTGAACAGGCTTTTCCAATATACATCCAGGACACACGATTTTGTGGTGTCTCCATGACCTTTATCAGCATTTGTTGGGAAATTCCAACTTGGAGATCTTAACAGTTACGGTGACTGTTTTCAATTGCTCCCAGAATCTGAATACCCAAAGGCAAAGCTGGCCAAATGAAAATCTTATAACTTTCCTTTTACTTATGTGTCAAAAATCTACCACACAAGTCTCTCGCAAAACAGGTCTTGCATAAACTTCTTTAACATCCAAAATATTACTACTGTAAAAACGAACCTTGTGAGAGAGAATGAATAAAGATTTTATTAGTATTACTAGCTGCCGCCCGCGGCTTCGCTCGCGTGGTATCTGGATAAAAATAGCCAATATGTTAATCCAGTACATGTACAATGTATATTCCAAGTTTCATTCGAATCCGTTCAGCCGTTTAGGCGTGATTGAGGCACAAACATCCAAACATCCTCACAAACTTTCGAACTAGATGGCAGCACAGGTAAAGTTAGTACGCGCTATCGTTGCGTTTTGAGCTTTACGCAGGTAATTTCAAGCAAACTAAAACTCTTCAATTTTATAATATAAGTAAGATTATTATCAGGCACCGTACCAGAATGAATGACGGAAACAAAGGAAGTCTTACACCCAGTAATCAGGTATTGAGCTATAGCCATCCACGTGATTTGTTTTTTTACCCTAAGTATGAATGCGTGTGCGCCGCCGACCATGCAGTTGGTCCTATCCGGGGCTCGCTCCGACTGGTTCGGAGCTGTCTCTGAAGCTATGTCCTCCACCTTTGTAGACTCCAGACCTGGTAACAAGCGACAGTGATATACACATGTTATCTACATCAGGTTATAATATCTAGCTAATCTATATAATAAGGAGGTGGACTACTGGCAGGGGCTGGGGGAGGATAAGGAGAAGGAGGGGCATGGCCAGATGGATGAGGACAGGTTACTGATAGAAACTGTTATCTTGAATGCTTGTTAGATATTAGCTTAGATCATAATGTATTTTGACACTCTACTTACCCCCGAATACTCAAACGCATCTCAAAGTTGAGCACGTCTCAAGTGACGAGTTTTTGACGATTTTCATCAAAAACTGTCAAAAAACCGTGACCTGAGACGTGCTCAACTCTGAGTCGCGTTTGAGTATTCGGGGGTAAGATGTACTAACATTGCTTCGTAACACTTTTGGCATTGACATTAATTATTGTAAGTAGTTATTTATTCTCATACATGCCGCTCTTGTTTGACAGAATAACTAGAACCTCCTCGGTCTTGTTCCAAATTTAAACTGTGAGAAAAACAAAAGAAAGTTTTTCAAAAATATATTGGAATACAAACATGCTTTTATAATTTCCTGTATTTTGAAGTATTTTGCTCTCATATTACTGAATAAGTACATGCGAGTGTATTTTGTGGTTTTAATTAGTTTTAAATTTCTCTGCTGGCTTTAAGTATAGAAAAAGCATAAAATGCGTCCAGCTGCTGTTCTCCCCGAGCATGTCGTAAAAGTCGACTAAGGGCTTAGTAAGAGATAGTTTCTCTATCCCAACCACCAGGTCAATAGGTTTTTTTTTACTTTGACTTTGACATATACCCAGCCAGTGGGTGAATGTAATGATGATGAGTTTGTCGAGATTTCGTGTGTCGCGATTTATCGCACTAAAATGAAAGGCCCTATTCAGGAACTTTGATGCGACGGTGCGAAAGACATACGATATCTTGACGATTTCGCCACGAATCTGTGATAAGGTTTTTCTTTTGTTCGTTTTGTAGAAAGATAGAAAGAAAGAAACTATTTATTTGGTTCACAAATATAAAAAAAAATTACACAGCTAAAACAAAACAAAAAAAAAAGAAATAATAAAAAATTGTGAGCCAAAAAGGCAACCACTCAACGTGTGCTGCAGAGCCCGGAAGCAACTACAGCGCTGTTCTTCCGTGGCACAGCGCTGTTCTTCCGTGAAATGCATCGAAATAGTGTGTTTTAAACATTCGTAGTTATCGTTCACCATTACCAAACCTCAATACCGGGGTCCTATTGAAAGAAATAAAACAATCAGGTTCTTTTTTATTTTGTTGCTGAGAATGTAATCCGCTCCGGTGATTCCAAAATTATTTTAGGAAGTGAAATGTAGTTGTTTATAAAAAAAATGAGAAAACTTTAGTTTATCAACTAGTCCTCAGTAGTGATCGATCACAACATGAGAGCACGCAGACTGTAGAGTGTACTCAATCATGTCTTATCTATCATGTAAGTGGCTCTAAACTTTTTAATTAACTCTTTTCAACAGGTAGGTACCTATCTAGTAGATAAACCCCGGAAAAAACATGTTGTCAATTATTATTATTTTTTCCTGGTATTAAGCGACGGAAAATGGACATACCCCAGAATACTCAAACGCGACTCAGAGTTGAGCACGTCTCAAGTAACGGTTTTTTGGCAGTTTTTAATGAAAATCTGTCAAAAACTCGCCACTTGAGACCTCCTCAACTCTGAGATGCGTTTGAGTATTCGGGGGAAAGGCCATTACAGAATGGTCAAGATACGATACGAGCCTTAAATCCTTTCACCACACTGGTTCGAAAGAACTAGTGACACGATGGTAGTACAGAATGGTGGCCTCCGAGACGCTCAACGGCCAAGAGGCAGTCTGTGGTCGAATGACATCGTGAACATAGTCGAAAATAGTGGATGAGACTCGCGAAGGATCGCAGAGAATGGCGTGATAGAGGAGGCATGAGCCCACTAGTGGGCGGTATGGGCTAATGGTCGCAGGTTGTCATAGTTTTTTTTAAAGCATAGATGAAATCATTATGTCTAAACTAGGCTAGAAGCCTATACGATAAGAAATATGCATTGGATAGAAGCATTAAAAGCAGCACAAAACGACAGACGTTCCGGAAGTAAATTGGGGAATCCTGCGTACAGCACTAGACTTTTATAGGCTGATGATCATTATGAAACACCTAAAAACAGATAATTTTATCCATTTTCAAAATTGATCTAACTTTTTTTCGACGAAGAAAGTAATGAGGTTATTTAAATTTGATGATTGTTTAACTGATACCTACCAAAAACTTTTTGTAGACGTAGAAAAGTAATGAGCCTTACAATTTTCCATAATTGTTTACATTGTTTGAAGGTATAATGTAAGTTACTAACTTTTACCTACTAAGTTCCTTAATGTTATTGTATAGAACACACCTAAGTGTAATTTGATAAAAGAAATATAACGTGTGTCAATAAGAAACTCTTTACTTTATTAGGTCGATACTTTACCACAAGGGGCAGAGACCTTCACACGGATAGTTGGTATATTATGTTATGTAGATAATGTGACAAATCCGCCTTCCGATCCAAAGGTCGTAAGTTCAAACCCGGTCGTGTACCAATGGATTTTTCTGTGCGAAAAATGTATGTGCGCTATACCAGTACTCTCAAATGGTGAAGGAAAACATCGCAATGAAACCCGCGGCTTAGTCAGCTCCGCACGTATTCACCATGTCTTTCCTGTGGACAAGGCCGACTAAGCTGAGAGGATGGAATAGGTGCTGGGCAAGCCTACTCCATCTTAATTCGTCCCGGGCACTACAGCGTCCCGTTTGTGAAGGTAAAATTTGCCTCCTGACGCTACCAACTAGACCACCAGTGCTCACGTTTAAGAGTACAACACAAAAAACATGATAACACCTTTACAACATTTGTGATTCACGAGTGGTATTGCTTTGTTGTTCGCTGTTTATTATCTTTATCTAGGACACAGTTACATTATTACGATACTGATTGAAGTATGCCGACGCATTAGATATACAAGGATAATGATTAGCTTGACCATGAATTTTGGGAGATTTTCCAAATACTCACTTATACAAAACTCTGACGTTACTGAATGAGCTTAAAGCCGGCTTTCCGCCGCAAGCGTACCGGGCTCTATATGACCCCGTTTGACTTGCAAGAGCAATCTGCATACTTGTATCCAACAAAATAGTCGAGCAGAAAGGATTAAGAAGTCGAGAAGGAGTTGAAATTAACTCATTTTCCTTTAAAATCTTTGTTGGTGGAAATGTAAACCTATTTCATTAAAAATGAAGCACCCGTGGCGTATATTGAAGTTAAACAACGTTATGTGCGGTCACAATTTGGATTAGTAGTTAGACATTAGCCGCGCAAACCTCAGAATGGAAACAAACTTCGTTTATAAACGCAAACATTGATGTTTTCGAATGTCAAAAATATTTACATTGATTCACGTTCTTACTCATATTGATCATGGTTTTACGTAGTTAAAAAGATATTTATGAAGAGGAAAATAGAATTCAATTGATAAACACACAAAAGTTATTTTCATTCAAAATATTGTTGGAGTGTCATGTCACGTGTCACTTGGATTTTTATCGAAGCTATAGTACCTACAACGTGTTAACCTTAAATAATGCATTATCTTGCCCTATATTATTTAAAAGAAACCAACTACGATGATAAATGATATAAACTCCTTCGTATACTTTTTTTATTGTAAATACATAATAATTCTACAACACCCAGACCCGGAAGAAATATTTGCAGAACATATAAACATGTCTCCCGCAGCGGGGATCGAACCCGCGCCTCTTACGTCTCAGCCGGACACTCGCCCGCCACGCCACCGAGGTTATAATCATAATCATTTATTCATAAAAGTTTCGGGTTGCATAAATGTAAGCGCAAAAAAATGTGTTTATTTACGACATCACATTAGAAATCTCTAAAATTATCAGTGTTTCTCTACTATAATATGCATGTATACAAATAAACCTTTCTCTTGAATCACTCTATCTATTAAAAGAAAACCGCATCAAAATCCGTTGCGTAGTTTTAAAGATCTAAGCATACATAGACAGCGGGAAGCGACTTTGTTTTATACTATGTAGTGAAGTAGGAATCTACTTGCGATAAGTTTTGCATGTCTATCTGACACCGATTTTCACCACACAGGTAATAAATAAAAAATATAATAACTATAGGATGAAATAATTCATTAAACTAACTTTAATTGCAATGAACACGCGAGTTCCATTGATTTCTGATGATTCAGAGGTTATAGAAGAAGCATTTAGTGCAGTGTTAATTAAACAATCTACAATTAGAAATTAAGCTTTACCTAGGTACCACCTACAATGTTGTGAATTCTAAAATAGAACGACCAAGATTTGTTACAAACGTTACAATGATTCTAAGGCCTTTACCATATTATACTGGTGATTTCCGGAGGCAACTTTTGCCTACGCTAACGGGACGCTGACGGTAGCAAATGGATACCTGGTCTCTGCCTACCCCTGTAAAGGAAAACGTCACGAGGAAACCCGCAGCTTAATCAGCTCCGCACGTATTGACCATGTCTTTCCTGTGGATAAGGCCGAATAAGCTTTCAACGTTCTGTTAGTGTAGGTAAGTAAGCAAGTTCGTGAGCTAGTGGCCAACTCTTGTGACGGAGTTTTTAGGCCGCCTAAAGGCCTGCGTCATGGCTTAACGACTTAAAAGCCGGGACCGACAATTTAACGTACCCTCCGAAGCACGGAAGCGCTCAGCTCGTAATGCCACTTGCGGTCACCTATCCCAATTGTTACCGCGCACAACGTTGCTTAACTTCAACGATCAACTAACAACGTGTAAGCAAGCTACGGGTAAAAGTTGCTTTCTGACGCTAGACAAATCAATTGCATGACGAAGGCTGACCCCCAAATACTCAAACGCATTTCAAAGTTGAGCACGTCTCAAATGACGAATTTTTGACAGATTTTCATCAGAAACTGTCAAAAAACCATGAGTTGAGACGTGCTCAACTCTGAGTCGCGTTTGAGTAATCGGGGGTTAGTTAAGTTTTGTCAAATTAAGTTTAATTATCATCATAATCAGCATATAGAAGTCTCCCCAATATACTTTTTATACTCAGGCAATTGCCATAGTCACCACGCTTGGCAGGCGGATTGATGACTGGAAAGAGATGGTAAGTCCTCAGGTGGATGTTGCTCATCCCCTTTATCATCCAAATTAAGTTTCGTTTAGGAAATTGCACAAAAGAATTGACAGCAATGTATAAATCTCTTTAAATAAGTCTGTTCACATGACACGTTCACTCTGGATAGATGTTTATGCAATGTCAATTGAATTTCAAACATTGTTGTTACGATTTACGTTTTATTTTGCTTGAATATATCAATGTTGTATGAAATGGCAACCGTATTTAATAATTTGTCTTTGATACTATGATTTAGAGTCCCGCGCTGTTTAATTCTGTTGTTTTTAATTAAGTATGTACTGAAATAAAATAATAAAACAATGTTCCACCAAGTAACTAGGTATTCTAAAATGTACAATGTACTTACCCATCAGTAAAAACACCGTCAAAATACAAACAGAAAAAAGTTACAAATTTATTTAGTTACATCGTAAACAAAATAATTTTGAAAAACTCATTTATCGCATTATGTAATTGAATTTACAATTAGTTTGATTTTTTAACCCGTAATTAACCAGGCACGCATAACATAAAAACGATTGCAAATAGCAATTTTTTCACGAAATTGATTTTGAAATACCAGGCGGCCAGAAAGGCGAGGAGATGCGGGGCAGGCGGAATCCGACTGACGGACTCGTAAACAAAGTTCGCCGGGTCATATCAACGTAATGTGCTATGAAAATAAAACGATTATCATGAAAAATGTTTGTTCACTCGCTGAAAGCTTGATGGGATATGATTTTATTTTGAAATTGGTTTTGCTAAGCTAAAATTTGTAGTAGGATTAAAATTGTTTCTCTATGAAGATTTTATGAATCCTTATTTAATACTTAAAATTAATGTGGACGTAATAAAAAAACAATGTAGTAGTATAAATCATCTACTAGGTATAGATGGTAAAAGGCCTTGCTTTTTTGGCTCTTTAGTCGACTGGCCCCGCTCGAACTGGCCCCTAGAGTTCAGTTAACCTAATGCATGTTTTGAATTGGTCAACTGGCCCCGCTTACAGAATTTGTTATTAGAATAGACAAGAAGAAAAGTGTTTCAACTTTTGTCGATATTATCATGGATTCAAAATTTCATAGAGAGCCTGAAACCTGAAACCATAGAGAGAAAAAAAAAGATTGACTATGCAATAAACGAACTACTTAGCGGCAATATAACTGTAGGCCATTGTTTAGAGGAATTAAAGTTTTAATTTTTTATATATTTTTAAGGCTGATCCTAAGGTACATTTTTTGTATATTAGTTATTAAGGACATTCAATCAAAGAGCAAGTTTTATGTTAGCATGTGATCATTAATGAAGCGACTGTGATTTTTAAGTATCTTTTTTAATTTGGTTTTAGTGTATAATGGATAGTTCTAAGTAAGCATTATTCAAAAGACTCGTTTACAAATGTTTTAAATTTTACTTTGTATATTGTTGATTTTGAATAGTTCTGAGTCACACTAAAAAACTTATTCCCAAACGTAACAAACGCCTCACATCAACTCTATACTGAAAATGGGACATGAAGACCTTCGGATAATGGTGGGTATCATCACAGTACACTGTGAGTTGAATCACCACCTTTTGAAAATAGGAGCAACGGAGAGCGGTCTCTGTCGTGGATGCTTCCAAGAGGATGAAACTGTGGAGCACGTGACACTCCACTGTTCCCAAAGTCCTTCTGCGTTACTTCAAGGAGTTGTGCTGGCTGGGGGAGGGTTAGCAGGGGATAATGCACAATACACCCCACCGCGAGACGTCAGTGCAGATCTTTGTTTCCCTAACATCAATTAGAATTAGAATTAGTTCTGAGTAAGCAAGCATTTATCAAAATGCTGATTTTTAAATATTTTAATTTTATGTTGTTGATTAGTTGATTAGAATACTTCTGATAAAGCATTTTTGTTTATCTTGAATACGTTTTGTACACATCAGTACACGGATTTGAATTTAGACAATAGATTTTTTGTTCAAATTAGTAATGGGGCCAGTCGACTAAGAAAAGTAATAAATTAAATGCATTTAGGTCAACTGGCCCCGTAGGGCCAGTTTTCTCCGGGGCCAGTCGACTAAAGAGCCATTTATACACCGTCAGGAGGCAACTTTTACCTTTACAAACGGGACGCTGTAGTGCCCGGGACGAATTAAGATGGAGTAGGCTTGCCCAGCACCTATTCCATCCTCTCAGCTTAGTCGGCCTTGTCCACAGGAAAGACATGGTCAATACGTGCGGAGCTAACTAAGCCGCGGGTTTCCTCACGATGTTTTCCTTCACCGTTTGAGAGTATAGCGCACATAATTTTTTTGCACAGAAAAATTCATTGGTACACGACTGGATTTGAACCCAAAACCTTTGAATCGGAAGGCGGGGTAAACGAACTAGACATTAGCTGTAGGTACAAGTAAAAATTGTTGAAGGCGTTGTCTTTGAAGACATAATTTCCATTCTTGTTTACAAAGCCACTGCCACTCTATGAAGGTCACCAACCTAATTCTGAAAGGATTAAAATGCGATTAGCAGAGATTGATGGCCATCGTATTATAATAATCATCATCATCATCTTCCTGCCCTAATCCCACTCTATGTGGGGTCGGCGGTTCCTGGGATCATGCTGTAAGAGTAAATACTAAGAGTAATATCATCGTATTATAATAATACCTTTATAGACATTTTCAAAAATCTTTAAATGTAGTCTAAAATATAAGGGAATGTTTCTAAAACTAGATATCTTCTGTATTTAAAGTACTTTTCTTACAGGTACCATCAGAAAATTCCAATATTTCCCGTCTTGCTACTGGGCCTGTCGGTAGTATAGCGGGATTTTTTGACCGTGTCACTACTGGTAAGACCTCTGGCAACGAACGTATCTTACCTATGTATCTACACCTGAGGCGATAAGCAAAAAAATACTAAAAAATGCGGTAACATTGCATGGTAATATTGAATAGTATGGTAATATGCAGATAAAACTGAAACTGGTGCAGCAAAACAGCAAATAACTCATCGAAACGCATGTCAAACATTAATGTCTAAAAATAGAAAACTTTGCAAACCATTACGCCGTGAACACTTAAGCAATAATGACGATCGGATTGTTCCTGATGTTTATCTCTACTATCTACGCAAACCCGCTTGAAAACGTCCAAATAAACAACTTCGATGTTTTTCAACAACAAACAAACCAGATGGAGCTTTACAAAGACTCTCTCATCAAGAACTTGATCGTTACAAGTGACAATCTGAAACTGCTTTTCAATATGAAACGTTCTGACATATCAAAAACAAATGAGGTCTACCCGCCAGACTATAGCTATGACTTTGACGAAACGTATTGGACAAGAGAAACACCAATGGATCCTTTGAAGCTGAAGATGAAAAGGCAAATCGGGGGGCTGGGAGGCGCAGGTGGGGACACCCAGGTGGTTCTAGGAACATTCCAGGCTATGATGAGGCCCATGTCCACTAGTGATATACCGGGGCTAGGGCAGAACTCTGCTCAGAACAGTGAAGAGAAAGAAAATTCAGCACAAAACAGTGAAATAAATGAGACAGAAAATTCTGATAAGTAGTAGTTTCTAAGATATATTGAATTATTTCGTTTTGCGCTTGTTAAGAGGATTGTCAGCCATTGAAATATATTTTGTTGTACCTATATTCGTTTACAAATACCTTTCCACGGTCCCATAGAGTGCCGTGGGTGCTTTACTAGCACCCTGGTATAACACCCAAACCCGAAATAAATATTTACAAATCATGCAAACATTTAATTCTGCAACGGAAATCCGTATGTGGGTATTTTAATTCAAATAATTTATATACGCCTATTACCACGCCCATATCCCTAATGGGGTAAGCAGAGCCACAAGTAATCATAAGAAAACCTACAGCCGCTGATTTAAAGTCCTAAGACGGATATGGTGAACCATAGTAACAGGTGATCAGCCCATCGTATAGATGGTACATCTTGTTGGAGAGGATACTATCCCTTAGTCGACTTTTACGACATGCTCGGGGAGAGAAGCAGCTGGACGCATTCCATGTTTTTTCTTTACTCCCAGTCCAGCAGGGAGATACTACTTATTGAGGGGAAATTTATATAATCATGAAGAATTTGACTTTAATCCAAGTCATTTAGGCATTTAATAAAACTTCTTCGAATATGATTGTTTAGGACAAAATAGCATCATACAAAAAAACACATAAATATTCACACCACTTTTCCTTGTTTGTTGTTTTTTTTTGTTCGAAAATCTGTGGGAGAGCACGTAAAGACAGCAAGATCTTTAGATCTTTACCAAGAGCATAATTGAGCATATAACCTATCATTCAAGAATTCAGGCTATTATATCCTAAATTGCTAGACAATCCCGGCCGGTAATATCGTAATGCGATTTTGCGACAATCCCGTCGAAAAATCATAGCGGGATTGACGCAACATGCGACCAACACAAAATAAATGAATGTTGCAAAATCGCATGCGATATTGCCGATGGGAATTGTCGCGCCGCAGATGACTGTTTTTCCTTACCTATGTATATGAAACATTATTTGGTCTTTATTATCTCTACTCTAGTAGTGTCACTGTGGTGAAAGGAGTTAAAGTTTTTTTTTGAAGACTCCATTGGTGCACGACCGGATTTGAACCCATGACCTTAGGATCGGAAAGGGTCACTACCACTAGACCACCAGTGCTCTAACTAGATCATAAAGTGCTCTCAGTCTTTATTATAAACAACATTAGGAGTCGTTTAACCATACAATTCATTCTGATAGCCATCAAAATCAAACATCGTTACTGAAACATTAATAACATAATTTCCAAAAAGTCTGACAATTATACAAACACCGAAAACGATTAACGAATTAGTTTTTACAGAGCTTTATCCTCTAGATAGGATTCCTCAGTCTTCAACCCTTTAAAGACATTATATCCATTTGTATATAATAGACTTTTATAACTAGGTAACATTATGGAATAACATTTATTTATCAGAAAGAACTTAAAACTAATACATTATTTACAAATACAATTTACAAAATACAAAAGAAACAGTCGGGCTGTCTAAAGACCATTGCAAAAGCGGTCTAAAGTTAGCTCACCTGATCCAGATCAACAGAAGGTGGAATCGTGTTATGGAATTGCAAATTGAGTAGGTAAATTAATTTATCTGATAACTAGTTTCGCTCCTCTTACCATAATAGATGTATCTAACCTACGGTGTATGTTATTCGAATTAAGTCATCCTCACAGTATGCGGGACGACATTACCCACCGGGATTGTCGCAGCTGTGTGGGGAAGCCTTAATGGATATGTAGCTATTCCAAGTTACATCTAAATCCGTTCAGTTCTCTTATATTATGATCGTGTCATCACATTAAAAAAACCGGTCAAGTGCGAGTCGAATGGCACACGAAGGGTTCCGTACCATCGTACATGTACGTAAAAGTTTCTTGTATGGGACCCCCTTTTTTATTTGTTGTTATAGCGGCAATAAAAATACACACTCAATGCAAATTTCAACTTTCTACCTATTACGGTTCATGAGATACAGCCCGCTGACAGACAGACGGACGGACAGACGATGGATTGTCATCGGAGGCGTTAGTAATAGGGAACCGTTGGCACCCTTCGGGTATGGAACCCTAAAAACGCCACAAATTTTCGGATAGTTACTAAAATATTAGAAAGGTATACATAATGTGGCTTATCCATTAAAACTCTATCCAAGAGGCTAAGGCTAAGCAAATAGCAACGGAAATGGTAGAAATATCGTGGATGTTTTTATTCTTCTTTATTTTTACAATACGGCCGATCCACCTTACGCGTCAGAAGTGTACCTATGATCATTCAATATTCACCAATCGTGTAGAGCACGTTTTGTTACTGCCCTCCGTCTATACAAATATTCATAAATCAGTGATCTAAGGGCATCTAAGTTGCAACGCCGGCGTCGCACATATCACGTGCTTAATTTATCTTCTTACTGGTGCGGTCTCAGACCAAATAAAAAGAAAAGACGGCGCGCCGCGAACAACCAAAGTGAAGCCACCTTTTTATGTGTGTCGAAGGTTTTGGGGTGTTGTGTTCCAAGTAACCTAAAATTTATAGTTTAATAATTAAGAAACGATGTTATTTGAAGTACGTACAAGTGAAAAGTGATTCCGTGAGACTTTTCATGTGATTTGCTGATGTTTTTACAAGTTTTTACTACACAGGAAGGCATAATTCTATTTTTAGTAATTCTCGTATCGTACTAAGAGCGATGAGCATGGTTTTAGTGTAGGTGTGTGCGTGAGCGTTTACTTGTAGGAGCACGGTTTTCTGTGGCTTCACTTTTGTTGTTCGCGGCGCGCCGTCTTTTCTTTTTATCTGGTCTGAGCTGGTGCGGTAAACGGTCGTAGTTTGCGTCGTCCTAACACGCTAGATAGTTGACGGCTTTCGACCTGCAGCTGTCCTGCTGCAAGTCCTGTTACAACCGTGCGACAGCAATCCGACACCAAACGCTTAAATTGAAGACCCCTAAACTGCTGCGATTGACAATCTCGCTGTTTGCAATGGGATTGGGGCAAAATTGGGTTTGCTATCGATAGGTCTAATGCTCGGTTCGAAAATTGTACTGACGGTTCGTTCAGTAGGTGCTTTCTCAACTATTTTATCTGTTGAAAAGCGCCACACATTTTTTGGCAAAAAAACGTTGCTATGAATGGTCTGTCATCAGTTAATAGAACATTGAAACCCGGCGTAGGGTTAACAAAATCTCCATAAGATAAATTCGCCGCATTGCGAAGTTACCGGCCGGAATTGTCGCAGCAGTGTCAGGGAGGCTTCAACAATGGACGCGAAGGAAGAGGCGTCTGTGTCTGGAGCCCTGGCGGTTGTACTGCAAATGTCTCGAGTTGTCGGCATAGCGCCGCTGCGATTCGCAAAGCAAAGCGGTGGTGGATGGAGCATCAGCCTTTCGACGGGTTGGCATGTCTATGGATGTGTTGTAGCTACTTTCATGAGTACGTATTAAGTATAGCTAGCTTATTCAACGTAGAGTTTCTAAATAATCTTAGTGAGTGAAGCACAAGAACGGATTCGTTACTCCAGACTTGGTCAGCGGGAATTGTAGGTAGATATATAGACGGTATAAGGAAGTGCCGCAATTGAAGAAACTGCCCTAATTGTATATGTTAGTTTTAAGTATACACGAGTTTTAAGAGCACTGGTGGTTTAGTTGGTAGTGACCCCGCCTTCCGATCCTAAACGGTCGTGGGTTTAAACCCTGTCGCGTACCAATGGATTTTTCTGTGCGAAAAATTTATGTGCGCTATACCAGTAGTCCTGGGCACTACAGCGTCCCGTTTGTGAAGGTAAAAGTTGCCTCATGACGCTGTATAGATCATCTACTATCGATGGTAAAAGGCCTTAGTTTTTTTAAGTATATTATTTCATATGTATTCTATAAGGTAGGTGTGTCTATAAGGTATATATTAATATGGGCCAACAACAGTATAATGTTTTGCATAATATTGTTTTGTAGCCTGAAATAAAAAAAAAATATTTTTATCTACATATTTATTTCTTTTCTTTTCTTAGTTTTTAAGTTTTTAACATTAAATATTATAAAAAAAAACTTTAGTATCATTAGTAATTTCAAAGTTTAAAATACTTCTGACATGCTATTTCAGCAATTTTTTTCGTAGTACTTCTTCTAGGATGGTATAATAGCTGTTCGTTGATTGTTAGGCAATAACGTAAAAGTTTTATGTTTTAGACTTGTAATAATAAATAAACTGGTGTAAGGATAATAACTTATTCCAGATATCGTAACCTCTATAGCTATGATGCAGGACTTCATGTTGGATAAGTGCAAGTCGATCCGCATGCAGACTGACATGCGGCGTGTGGTATGGATCCTCGATGCCTCTGTCATGATGACGCTGGTCTTCCACGGGGTCTTCGCAGCCCCGAGGCATCTCCAGACTGTCATACACAGCTTGAATCAACTGCAAAAGGTTGTCCTTTAGATCTTTAATACACCTGGACTTCTCTTCTGGGTTGGGAATAAAGAAATAACACAGAATGCGTCCAGCTGCTTTTCTCCCCGAGCATGTCGTAAAAGTCGACTAAGGGATAGTATCCTCCAACATGATGAGATACAATAAGCAAGTATTCCCAAGGAAGGTTGACGTTAGGCAGGCGGCCGGTCATAAAACACCTTAGCCAAAACTCGTACACCATGATCCATAGATCATGCTGTGCCGACCCCACAACATAGAGTGGGATAAGGGCAGGATGATGATGATCTATATTCCACCTCTCTCTAGCCAAAGGTTTGCTGGAAGTAAACTCTTTGGAGGGTTAAGCTCGCCTTTGTACATGTCCTTAGGTACTTTATGTCTGTGTTTTATGTGTTTTATGTGCTTTATATGTATATGTACAATTATTAAGAGTAAAAAAAGGAAAACATCCCGAGGACAGCTGCAATCCACAGGAATGCCCATGGTCAAAACCTACGTAGACAGACTTATAAAAACCAGCAAACATGATGGAGTTAAACCATCAAGCGCCTTTGGTAAACTTTATTGTAATAGCGTAGAATCCTTGACTATTTTTTACCCGACTACGGCGAAGCAAAAAGGAGGGTTATGATTTTGACTGGTAAAAAGGTAGATTAATGTTCATTTGTTCCTTTATGGCTTCTGAACTACTTTATTATAATTTGACAAATGAGGTATCGTTGGAAGCGTATCGATCTTGGGTACCTCGATCTATCGATCGTCCGCTGATCTATAGGCTATGTGACGTCACATTAAATTGAATATAGCGTCCTCTAGAGGGCATATAGTCATGAACTAATATTTTTTCAGATAAACAGAAAACTAAGCGTGCCTCAGACAAAGAGAAAAGAGATCATCTTGTCTGTCATAATGGTTTTATGGATAGTGGCTGTAATAATAATGACTTTGTTTGACAATTCGATGCAGTTATCAATAGTACAAGCAGAAAAATGCTTTGGTATGTATCTATCAATCTAGTCTCAGAACAGCAAATCAACTTAATCTAGTAAGTAGTCCAATTCCAAGAGATAGAAAATCACTATTTACCAATATTTTATTTTAAAATAATAAGCAAAATAGCTAATTGCAAAGCATGCCTTAAATAATTGCTTCATTTTTGACAAAATAAGTTTGTGACAGTGCAACCAAAGAGCATAGAACACTACGTGATCGCAATATGTCAAAAAAGTTACTTAATAAAAGTACAGTTTTTATTTATTTTATTTTATTTTTATTTTATAATATAGTATAAATATAGTTATTATAAATATATATAGTTGTTATAAATGTTCCACATTTATAACTTTTTGATCTATTCTATATTAGCATTTTTGTCAATTTGCGACAGTTGCAACTTGTCATAAAAGTTTCGTAATACAGTCATTACTAATGAATCTGATATTTCAGAAATACTGTACATACAGTACTTGTGCTACTACTTCTGCTACTGGTTGATGCAGCTGCAAATATTTCAGTTTGTGTTGATCGTACTGCACATTCGACAGAGTTTTATAGCTGTGAATAAGAAGTTAGAGGAAATTGTGCAAGGTAAAAGTCTTTTTTTATATTTAATATTATATTTTCATTTTATTCACTCAGGTACTTCTCTGCTGGACTGGAAGTTAAGAAAAAGCATAGAATGAGTCCAGCTGCTTCTCTCACGAGCATGTAAAAGTCAACCAAGGAATAGTATCCTCTCCAACATGATGGACCATTTATATGGGCGATGGACTGATCACCTGTCACCATGGTTCACCTTATCCATCTTAGGACTTTAAATCATGTTGTGGCTTTTCCCACCTCATTACGGATACGGGCGTGATGATATGTATGTAATGTATGTTCTTTTATTTCCGGAAAACGACCTCGCGGTGATCACATTCAAGATGGAATGACAAGATTGATGTCTACTTAAAGAACTGGTCCACAGTGGCTCAGAATAAGGATGACTTTTCCCTGCAGCGGGACTCTACAGGCTCTAATAACAATAACATTTTGTCTAAGAAATAGTGTTATGTATCTTTGAAATTTATCCAATCTTTTAAACCATTAAAAGCATTAGGTACTAATAGTTTTTTTAATTAGTTATTTTAAATAAATGTGTATTCTGTAGAAGTTGCATTTTTATTAGAATAGGTATGTATCCAATTTTGTGTTTTGCTTACAGGAATGTCTGATTTAAAGAAAGCTCTGTCGATATTTCCTGAAACTGCTTTCGTAGTGAACAAAAAGCATAAGATTACTGCGAATATTGTCAAGAATGTAAAAACAGGTATTTTATATTTCGATGTAAACATAAACCACTCAAAAACTTAGGAAGTTTAGGTGTCCTAAGCAAAGACAGCCAGGCTCCGTCTGTATTCAAATGATTATTTTTTTCCATTTGGGATTTTTTTGCTAATCAGTTCCTAGAAATCTGAAGTTATAAGCAAAATATATTTAAAACACCTTTCTTCTAATATTGATCAAAAATTAACTGAGATGGAAACAAAATACTTTTTCCACAGTTGACCAGTTTTCTGAACAAGTCCATGAGGCAGTCCGTCGTCTCTCGCTAATATACCTGTCAATATGCGACGTCACGAGAGAGACGGATATACGCTATGGTTCAATACTGATGCTGTTACTCGGATCCTTTTTGCTGCATATGACTATCACGCCGTATTATTTGATCAACAATTTTTGTACGTATGATACCAAGCCTACAAAACATATAAGCGAGTCTAAGGGTGGTTCTATGAAAATATACAACTAGGTGTACATAGGAAGGTTGTGTTCTTATAGTGGATACATAATTTTAAGCTGAAAGAGGGGAATGGAAGAGAAAAACATATTATGCCGACACTAAATGTGAAATAAGGGCATGGTGGTGATAACAATGATTTTAGTTTATGTGTAGATATGCTTTTATTACATAATTTGTTGTCAAGTTGCGACAATCGCACCCTTTAAAACACAACCGTACTTCGTTTTTCTGATGTACAGTAATGAACAGCTTGTATTGACAGAATGCCACAGTCGCAAATTGTCAAAAAAGTTACAAAATAAGCAAGTGGCCGGCGGCGACTTGAAAGTTCTGAAATTACGTGACATCACCGCGATGGCGCTAGCTATGTGTTCTTATTGTTTTCAGTTCACAACAGCAGCGATAAAACCAGCCTATATTATTGCAATCTAATACTTCAATGCGTATGGTGTGTGTTCCATTGCGGGTGTCTGCTGATGGTGATAGAACCGTGCCACTTAACTCTTCAAGAGGTATTGTAACAATTTATCTATAATATCTATATACTTAGACAAATAAGCATTTTTCTGCAATCAACGTACAGGGCAAACTACTGAAGCTAGAAAGCCGAAATTTGGAAAGTAGCTTCGTTCTATAGCAAAACCACTCACGAAGGCGGATTTTTTTTTATTCTTCCCTAAAGGGATGAAAAGGAGGACAACGTTTGTAAGGAACTTTTTAACGCGAAGAGCGATTTTTTCGAAACTCGGTCTGAATACTATAAATGCAAAATAAATGGACACCTAATTCAGATTTTTTAAAAACCACCCTCAAAAAGGGGTAAAATTGGGTCTCAAAATTTACACTACTCGTGAAGCCGATGAGATGCGTCTCAAAAAGGATCCTTTTCATTGTACAACTTGCCAGTTTCCTTACGACGTTTTCCTTCACCCTTTGAGAGTATTGGTAAATCGCACGCTTAAAATCCAATAGTGACGAGGTATCCACGAGCTTAAATCGGGGAAGGAAGTAAACCACTAGACCAGAGCAACGGCGTTTCTCTAGTTACTTTAAATACACCAATATCAATAGCCAGTCTCTCCTGGATTTCATATTGAATGCAACGCGTGTCTTGTCTTCCAGCTGATGGTGACACGAGTGCACCTCAGCCAATTGATGCGTCACGCCAGTTCACCCAGCGACCCGCTGGCCGTGGAGCTGGAGCTGTTCTCCAGACAACTCGTACTGAACCAGGTGTCATACTCACCGCTCCAAATTACTACTCTCAGTAGGAGTCTAGTGGCTTCGGTATGTTGGAAATAATTACCTTTTTACTATTAATAATATGTGGATATTATTTCATGTCAATAACATTAACTTCTCTGCTAGACTGGGAGTAAAGAATTAACATAGAATGCGTCCAGCTGCTTCTCTCCTTGAGCATATCGTAAAAGTCGACTAAGGGATAGTATCCTCTCCAACATGATGCAATAAGCAAGCATACAATAAGCAAGTATTCCCAAGGAGGGTTGACGTCAGACAGGCGGCCGGTCATAAAACACCTTAGCCAAAACTTTTACACCATGATCCAAAGATCATGCTGTGCCGACCCCACATAGAGTGGGATAGGGGCAGCAAGATGATGATGATTATTTCATGTCACACTGTGGCAACTATCTACTTATTACGGTTCATGAGATACAGCCCGCTGACAGACGGACGGACGGACGGACGGACAGCGGGGGCTTAGTAATAGGGTTAATGGCACCCTTCGGTTACGGAACCCTAAAACTGAATAGGTCTAGTGATAAAATCAGGCTAGTAATTTCTATTCCTGAGTGGTGGGGACTTGATCTGTATTGATCCCATGCTAATCTGCTGGCAAATCTAACTCAATGTTTTGATCTATAAAAAAGAGATCAAAATGTTCAGGATTATCAAAAATACACAACAAATACAATTATTGTCTCTGCTATACGTTTAGAGGTCTCCACGCATCGCTACGCTCACAGTGCTCCTAGGTGTTATGATTACCACAGATCTATATTTGATTGCATATTATTATAAAGTCCATGATTACATCCCATTATAAAAAAAATATAGGTTTTTTAACATACACAGTTCAATTTCAAAAATATTGTTATCTGTTTCAGGTACTCGGCACCATTATAACCTACTTGGTTGTAATTGTACAACTCTAACACATTTTATTTTTACAACACGCTTGTGACACAAATTAACATTTTCAAAGTATAATTTAAATTTATTGACTCTCAACTTGCTCTTTTCTTATTATGTTCTTCAATAGCTTGTTCGGTCTTGATTGCCTGTTCCTCGACCTCTTCAGGAGATAACTGAAATAAACTCCAATTTATCGACCCTAGGAACTTTTCATCAATGTTCACATTTCTCTTTTTATCTTTCTTGCTATCCTTACTTCTATTTTTATTTGTTTTTGATTTAGTTTTACCTTTCTTTTTTTCATCATTTTTACTTGCTTTGGGGTTCTTTTTAGATTGTAATTTGTCTATTGTAGCAGCATTATTGTTTACGTTTAAATCAATGCGTTCTGTTGGTATTATATCAGGTATGTATGTAGTAATAAAATCAGGAATGTCTGTAGTTGGAAAATCAACCAAACGTTGATCAACATTATCAGTATGTTTCTCATTTCCAAAGTCATCTGTAACGTGTCTTTTTTTCAAATTATTTTCATCGTTAAACAAATTATCATCGCATTTTTCTACTTCTTTTTTTCTTCTATCATCCCCCTCACAGGTGTCTGTTAGTGTTTGTTGGAAGAATGTGACATCATCTCTTTCTAGAATCTCCGGTCGTTCTTCAAGTATTTCTAGAAGGTATTCAAAAAGTGTTGGTATGTTGTAAAATATTTGGTCGTACTCTTCTCCGAGTACCCCTTCAGTAGCTTCTTCACTGGACTCTAGTGAAAATATTTTATTAATAAACAAAACTTTTAATGAATTTAAAGAAACTCTAAAAATATTTCGAAGTCTTCTAGAATTACTTTATTTTGAGGGTATGGTTGCTATAATATAAAGTTATCAAAAAAATTAGAACTAGCAAAACTAATTACAAACCTACATTGAACAGATAGATGACACTGAATATAACTCACCATCACATTTTCCCAATATGAGTTTTAGTAAAAATACTAGAAAAACACCATAACATCGTCTCTCCATTTCTAAGCTATGCGACTTTGTGTTCAAACTTCTTCAACTCAGAATATTAAACGCTCTATACATATTCAAACAACTTAATTTTCTAGGTGATTAGATAGGGAAAATTCATAATTATACCTTTAGGTACAATGAATGGTTATGAACTAATTCCTAGCTGTAAGTATCTACGTGACTTTGTAGATTATAATTTAGTAATTAGATTAGGACCTACTTGTTTTTCATTGGTTACAAAGACTTTGATTCGTCATCATCATCCACAGCCCGTCTTTGCCCACTGCTAGACATAGGCCTCCTATAAGACTACATTGTCTACCCATCTTGCTGTTGGATTTCCTACATTTCTATAGCCATACATCGGCCACCATTCAATTATCGACTTACTCCACCGGTCGTCACCACGCCTCGCAATAAGTCGCATAATGCGGTTCCAATATTTTATGCTTTAGTAAGTCTTCAAATTTCCGCGCATGGCTCTCTGTGCAACTCTTATCTTGTACACAGACTCCATGCCTTTTTCGTGAGCGTCCACGTCTCAGCACCGGAGGTCACGGTGGGCAGAATACATTGGTTAAATAAGCGACTTTTATTAACAAAGCCAATGCATCACTCAACATGGGGCTATCAAACTTACCCGTAATGATATTCAGTAACCTAGTTTTGTGTACTCTACCAGTTCATAGGTTCGCGTGTCTCATATCAAACGAAGGAGAGATTATTAGTAATTGTCGAACTGCACTCTATAATTAATAAACTGTATAAAACATGAAGAATGAGCTGAAGACACCAACACTTCAACATGTTTGCTGCCAAGACCTGTCTAGTTTTGGGATTCGTCGGTAAGAACTTATTCCTCATTTTTTTAAAGAAATATTTGCAGTTGATATAAAAAAGAAACATTATCACTCCTCGTGATAACAACAACCTACCACATAGATGTTAATAACATGTTTTTCCAAAGTTATTAAAGATAACTTTTGGGTTCAAAGATAACACTAACTCAGGATCAAGTTACCTAATGCTAACCTAGGACTTTCTTCTCTACGGGGACATTGTAGTGTTTTTTTTTTCTCAGTGGCGAGAGTCTCATTCACACTTGTCGGGTTTTTTAGATTTGGGTTCTAGAATAAAATTGTATGAAATTTTTTGTTTTGCTATTTCAGCCTTACAAACAGCGTATGGGCACCGCTTCATGAGATCTCCTGATAAGATGGAGATAGACATCCCTAACCGGGAGCCAGAGAGCGGCGAGTACCAGGAAGATATGAACAAGGAGGTGGACTACTGGCAGGGGCTGGGAGAGGATAAGGAGAAGGAGGGGCATGGCCAGATGGATGAGGACAGGTTACTGATAGAAACTGTTATCTTGAATGCTTGTTAGATATTAGCTTAGATCATATGTATTTTGACACTCGACTTACCCCCGAATACTCAAACGCATCTCAAAGTTGAGCACGTGTCAAATTTCGATTTAGAGTTCCGTACCCGAAAGGTGCCAACCCTATTACTAAACCTCCGCTGTTCTTCGTCAGTCCGTCAGTCCGTCCGTTCGTCCTTCCGTCTGTCAGCGGGCTGTAGGTATCTCATGAACCGTAGATAAGAGTAAAAATAAATGAAATTTAAGAAATAAAAGGGGGTCCATACAAAAACATTTTTAACGTAAGATGGTACGGAACCCTTTCTAGGCTCGCACTTGACCGGTTTTTTTTTTGCCGAAAATGGTTGATTCCATTATTGATCCTAATCGGTCGAGAGTAAGACCTCTGCTTGTTTTTCTGATCGGAAACCCAAAAAAGAACTAAAAGTCTAAACAACGTTAACATGAAAATCTTATATACCTAGTAGGTAGGTAATACCCAAGTCATTTTGATCACAAAAGGCCAACTGGCCAGAGTCAAAGCCACAGCAATTTAACTATCCCTAATGTTACAGAGAAAAAAACGAAGAAACATACCACCAAGAAAAGGAACACCACCAAACAAATCAAGAAGCATACAACAAAGAGATGAACCAGACCTACCAATCAGACAAGGACAAACTCGACTCCCACAACCAGAACAACCAGGACCATTACCAGGATCACCATGATAACGCCTTTCCAACTACAGTTCCGGATATGACAGAGTCGGATACAGGAGATCGGTATGAAGACAAAGGAAATGAGTATAAGGAAGAAGGAGAGGATGCTGTGTACAACTATGAGCCGGGGCAAAACAACCCTACGATTACTTATACTAGGGACTGATGGCAGAGATGATAAGGATAGAATCGAATACAACTTTGGCAACCTAAACGTTAGTTTTGAATAGGATAAGTATTTATTTAAATAATATACTTAGAGGGTGTAAAGCAAAACGATTTTTATTCCTTATTCAGAATTTACTCGTTTAACTAAATCATCTGTTAATGTGAAAATTCCTTTCCAACATTATGAAGCACCTTTATGAGCGATGGGCTGATCACCTGTCACCATGGTTCACCATATTCATCTTGGTACTCTCAGATCAGGAGTGGCTACCAGTTTTCTTATGATTACTTGTGACTGCGGATTGGAGCGTGATAATGTGAAAAATCTAAGAAATATTCAATCGGGTACTTATGATAGCCAAGAAGAGAAAAAGAGATAATAAAGATAAAAGCCGTATTAACTACCCCGACTTTCGACCCGAAGGTCGAGAATTCGAATCACGGACAGTTTTTTAAGGACCTTTAAAACACCCAAACAGTACCTATGGTTGGTTGTCCTGAAAAAGGTCTAAGTGACTGATAGCTAAAGAACCAGTGTGCAGATAGGATTGTAGTGCTCTATGCCATGTAGATAAGTGTACCCGTCGATAAACATCCATATAATACTCCAATTACTCAATAATCGACCTATTTGTGGAGCGAATTACTAAAAGCAGTAGGTTTCCGGGGTACTCTACAGATTGGAAGAAATTAATTAAAGTAGGTATGTTGTCGTAATCATGGCAATCAACGGACCAATTTCTACCATGAAAGCAGAGATGGCCAACATTTTGACATAATAATAGATGATTTCAAAATTACAGTAGGTACAAAATGTAAAACACAACAGAAATTACTTTTTCATAAACAAGTTATTTAAAATGTCAATACGCACGTCCTGACATTTTAAGTAAACGAAACGTTGACATTTAAAAAAACTAGAAACGGATTCCTTCCGGTTACAACGTTCGCTAAGCCACGACTGACCTGTACTTAGCAGACCTGTCTTTTTACGTAGGCAGTTAATGAAAATTCGTAAAACTGAAAAAACACGATTTACAGTTCCTATCATTTATTTAATATTTATTGCACAAATCAAAAGAGAAATATACAATAGGTGGGCTTAATGTCAAAGCATTTTCCATTGCATGTTTTTATGCTAAAATATCAAAACTTACTTTTATGCTAGACTTACTCCCAGTAAAGAAAAAACATAGAATGTGTTCAACTGCTCTCCCCGAGCATTTTGTAAAAGTAACTAAGGGATGGTATCCTCTTCAACATGATAGGCCATTTATATGGGTGATGGGCTGATCATCTATCATCATGGTTCACCATATCCATCTTGAGTTGAGGATCTGCCCACCCCATTAGGGATACAGGTGTGATTTTATGTATTGTATATACCTACCTACATAAAAACTGTTGGCAACACCTGTCCAATTCGAATCTCGCTGTATTTATACCACACAAACTAAACTACACACAACACAAGTGCTGAAAAATGGCCAGAGTACTATTATACTGTCTCCTGGCTACATTCGCCGTAGTGACCTTCTGTGCGAAGACCACAGACCCTAAAATTGATAAAACTGAAACCCCAGCTATGAAGGATATGAGGGATTCGAGAGTAGATTATGATGTGATGGACGTAATGAAAGACTGCAATGAAACTTTCAGGATTGAAATGTGTAAGTTAGTCCTCTACCTACTGTTTCACCCACCACTCCCTTTTCTATAAACGGACTGTCATCAGTACCTTAATAAGCCCCAATTTGCATATCAAGTTTTGACAAGCGAATAGGGAAAGTAAAGTTTTACAAAAAGATGCGTACTCTTTTTAATTATAATAGTTTAGACTTCAGAGACCACAAAACAAAGGTTTTATCTTTTTTTATTTTGTGTAGTTTGTTCACAATATTTTCTTTAATACCGATGATGGTGACTTTTAGTATTAATCGAGCGCAAAAAATGGCGTCTTCTAAAAGCTATAAAGCTAAGAGCATAAATGACTATTCAGGTGTAGGGATGTGCAGAATGTCACCAAGGGCATTTAAAAAATATTGAAAACGAACTACGCAATGTCAAAAAGTGAAAACTTCGGTTTCGTGGTTTTTAGAGTCTAATATTCGAAGAGTAATTATGCACCTTTTTGGAAAATATTACTCTCCCTATTGTAACAATTTTTGACTTTGCTTTGCGTTATTTTTGTGCCGGACACGGATAAGGGTTCACTTACTAGTATGAGATGGAGTGCCAGATGGAGACCGTTAGATAACTCTGGTAACTACGGGCAATTATCTTTCTAGGGTATTGAGTATATATATGTAATTTACAAAAAAAAGTATTAAATTATTCTATCAGTCATCTTGTTCCCATAGTACAAGCTTTGCTTAGTTTGGGGCTAGATTTTGCTGTGTGATATGTCCGCAAATATTTATTTGTTTATATTTATTGCATTTTATATTATTTTCAGCTTATTTGGAATCCCTCAATCAAAGTGGCAGTTTTCCGGATGAAACTGATAAAACGCCTAAGGTAAGTTTTGCGAAATTTCAGACTGGCTACGAGGCAACTGGACACATTCTATGTTTTTTCTTTACTCCCACTCCAGCAGAAAAGTTTTAAGTAAAGGAAGGGTGTTATTTGTTTGTTTTATATTCACAGTGCTACCTTCGATGTGTCCTGGAGAATTTGGATATAGCCTCGACTGAGGGAGAGTTCGATCCGGAGAGAACTGCAGAGATCTTCGCGGGAAAACGCAACGGGGTACCCATGGACAGCATCAATGAGATCGCAATGCTGTGCGCCGAACGAAGTAAAGTCATTTCACCAGGTTTATATCGACGGAAGAAAGCGATTTTGTCGGATATCAAAATATTCAATTTTACATCAGAGCCAAAAAACCTTTATGAACAGCAATTAGTCGTGTAAACAGTAAAAAAACTAAGAAAAATCAAGGGAGTATCATACAATTTTTCATCATAGAAAGACGAGACATAGACCAATCGACGCTGCTTTTTTTGCTTATCAACAATCAAGTTTTAAGTCATTTAGGCCATTTTTTGATATACGACATTTCCGCTTTCTGCCGTCGATATTGATCGTCATTGCTTGCAACTCAGTATAAATATTTGCATAATTTGCAAATTAAAAAAATTATATGCTTATTTTCAAAAACAACCCCTCAAATGGGGTGTAACAGGGTGTTCAAGTTGTTATGACTAATGAGAACTTTTCAACGGGTTGTCCGATTTGCTTCAAACTTGGTATGGATTCTTTAAATAGAAATTGATAACGAATTTACAAGTTTAGTACGCCAAAGAAGTGCAATGTTGTTCAATCAAACACGAGATGCACCCAAAAGTCTACACCACGCGAGTGACACCGCGGGCGTCAGCTAGTCTTCTTATAAATTAAAAGTATGAAGGTACTTTTCACTCGCGTATCCCTAATGGGGTTGGCAGAGTCACAAGTAATCATAAGAAAACTTGCAGCCACTCCTGATTCAAAGTTCAAAGATGGATATAATGAACCATGGTGACAGGTGATCAGCCCATCGCCCATATAGAAAGTCCATCATTTTGGAGAGGATACTATCCCTCAGTCAACTTTTACGACATGCTCGGGGAGAGAAGCAGCTGCACACATTCTATGTTTTTTCTATATAAATATTATAATATTTTCAGGTGAAACATGCAAGTGCGAGAGGGCATACAACTACCTTAAATGTCTATTCTCAATGGAGATAGAAAGATACGAAAAGAACTAACGAAATAGTCGAAAATTTAAGAACAAAGATAATTTCTCAACAAGAAAAAGGCAACGGTAAATTCATAGCATTCATACTTCTAGTTCCACTGTACCAGAAAACATCATCATCATTATTACCACCACAGTCTCTTCAGGACTTCTACTGGACAAATATTTAATCAAGGAAGATTTCTAGATTTTCCAGGATCACCTTGGATCGATTTATAGCAACCACGGACATCCCGCGAACATCAAAAGTCATGAGATTATGACAGAGTTGTTAATGTCGATTTTGCTGTGTATTTTCCTAAAATAAACTTAATTTGATAGCTCTAAAATGATAGCGATCTCTGTTATCTCAATGTATAAGAAAGGGACGCAAATATTTTTACATACATACATATTATCACGCCCGTATCCTAAATGAGGTGGGCAGAGCCACAAGCAGCCATAAGAAAACTTACAGCCACTTCTGATTTAAAGTCCTACGATGGATATGATGAACCATGGTGACAGGTGATCAGCCCATCGCTCATTATAGGTGGTTCATCATGTTGGGCAGGATACTATCCCTAAGTCGACTTTTACGACATGCTCGGGGAAGAGAAGCAGCTAAAAAACATAGAACTTTTTTAATATTTTTAGGACTGTCAAATTAAGTTTAAGAAAATGCCCAACCTCGCCCAACCGAATCGATACTACTATGTAATTATTTTGAAAAGTTGCGCCCGGCACGCTGTCAAAACATGCAATCTCGCATCATGAAAACGTTGCGTATTTTCGGCTTTTGGCGTTCGTCTGTCACAACTCGTCCAAATGTTATGGTTTGTTCATGTAGTTGTTTTAGTGCAGATCAAATAAATGACCATGTGTAACTATTTTGTGATTTGTTTTATTTGATTATACTCAACAAAGAAATTTCAATAAAAAATGGTACATATAATCGCCAAATTTATTAAAATTACTTAAACCAATCATATTTTAACACTCAATATAAAATCTAAGACTAGTCAAACGTAACTTATATCAACTTACAGCCTTAGATCGGGGTGAATGGAAAAAGGAAAGGCCTTTGCCCAAGTGGGATCCAGCGGGCTTGTAAGATCATATTAGTTAAACTTATAATTAGCAGATCTTTTACAAAAGGTAGACATAGAGAAATAGACAAAATGTAGACAGCTTGTCTAATACGATTGTTCTGCAACAGAAGCCCTGTTTCCGAATAGATTGAAGATACCATTAACCCAACCTGACTGCGGTTCCCTGAAAAATAAATAATTGAATCTTTTATTTCAATTTTTTACGCTCCTGTGAAAGAGAGCAATGTATTTGAGATGAATGTATGTATAAATAAATCCTACTATTCTACTATATTATAAATGTGAAAGTTTGTGAGGATGTATGTTTGTGCCTCAATCACGCCTAAACGGCTGAACGGATTCGAATGAAGCTTAGAATATACATAGTACATATGCTGGATTAACATGAAGGCTATTTTTTATCCGGGTACCATGCGAGTGAAGCCGCGGGCGGCAGCTAGTAAACAAATAAAATACTCACTCTTTCTTGCATTTGTACATGCTATTAACTTTCCGAACATCGCCACGGCTCAATCCTTCTCTCTGGCCAACTTTGACGCCACCCATCTACAATTATATAAATAATATAAAAAAATTAAGCAATTACAATAACCAGGTAAGATAAAGTCGTAGAGATAGTATTAAACTAGCATATTCTTTCAGCGCTCTTCACCTGTCACCGTAGACTTTTCAGCTATGATAGGTAATCATAGCTGAAAAAGTCTATGGTGTGATCTATATTATCTATCTAATCGTGTCACTAGTTATTTCAAACAAGTGTGGTGAAAGGATTAAAGTGCGCCTCAAAGGCACTTGTTCGTGCACTTGACACATACTTTCGAACTTTTAGGATCTACGACATGCCGGTTTCCTAACGATGTTTTCCTTTACTGTTTGAGAGTACATTAGTACCTATTAGTTATTAGTAGGTACCTATAGCGCATATAAATTTTTGGAATAGAAAAATCCATTAGCGCACGACCGGATTTGAACCCACGACCTTAGGATCGGAAGGCGGGGTCACTAGACCACCAGGGATGTCTCTTATGTCATGAAGTTCCATCGAGCAGTTAAATGCTCGATGTGAAGTTCACTTTATAACTTTAAACTATCATGGTTATAAGCAATATTAGCACTTATAACGTGATATTTACCACGATTCTTTTGTTGAGTTTTCCGATATTTCAGCGCAGTTTTATGTTCGTATGAGCTAGTGGCCAACTCTAGTGACGGAGTTTTTAGGCCGCCTAAAGGCCTCCGTCATGGCTTAACGACTTAAAAGCCGGGACCGACTGTTTAACGTGCCCTCCGAAGCACAGAAGCGCTCAGCTCGTAATGCCACTTGCGGTCACCCATCCCAATTTGTGACCGCACATATCGTTGGTAAACTTTAACGATCAATCAAGTACGCCTAAGCAAGCTACGCCACGAGCGCTTCGGCGCAGTTGCATGGCGCCATGAACTGATACATACTGAACTGAAGTAAAAACTCAACAAAGTTTACCTTAGGCTCGATGGTCTTCTGCGAGTTCTTAGAGAAGGCGTACTCTGAGTAATGCATAACGCTGTTGTAGTCGTAGGGAACGCCGTAGCCGTCCGCGCTCTTGCTATCGGCTTTTCTGAAGTTGTTCTCCGCGCCTGGAACAAATTGTAAAGTTGGGCATATGCCTTTGCTATCTTATTTATGGTAGAATGCTACGCTGCTACGGCGTAGCAGTTACCAGTTACATCATCGGGCTTCGGCAAACTTGTCGCGTTGAGTGACGAGTAAATAAACTAACTAATCGTGTCAATCTTAAAAACCAGTGTGGTGAAAGGATTCAAAATGTAGAAGGTAATAAAGGCTGTATCTATACTAATATTATAAAGCTGCAGAGTTTGTTTGTTTGTTTGTTTGAACGCGCTAATCTCTGGAACTACTGGTCCGATTTGAATGATTCTTTCAGTGTTGGGTAGTCCATTTATCGAGGAAGGCTATAGGCTATGTTTTTTTTCTTTCAAAATTAGGGATCCGTAATAAAATTGCTATTTTGTAACACAAGGTGTAAAATCGAAAACCTATTTTTGCGTGCGCTGCAAAAACTATTGACAATAGAACAAAATGATGTACTACGGGTTTGTAGATCCCATTAAGACCTACAAAAAAGTCCGCGAGAACATATATCTAGCTATCATGGTTTAAGCACAATAACCGATTTTGTGTTCCAAATAATTATGAAATCGTCTGAAGAAAAAAAACTACGTTAAATATGTATCGTAATATTAATCTTTATCGAAATTAATCATTATGTTATCAAGAGTATTTATGTAGAAGTAAAATACTTTTTGTTTCATCTCAATCGGATATTTCGTTTAAAAGTTATTACGTGTGTAAGATGTTAAGAGTTGGTACCTATTAATGAGTTATGGGCCATATTCCATTTATTGAGGGATGCTATAATATAGGCAATATTTTATCTCGGTATTTCCACAGAAACGAGAAAAACGCGGGTGAAACCGCGGAGCACAGCTAGTTCAAGAATAATGCTCAAGCCGATATCATGAAATGACTTCTTAAGCAATAGCTGCCGACGTGCTTCGCGAACTGTACTGCTTACCTGGGTTGATGTTGCCGTAGCGCACGTAGGCGAAGTCGTCTCTGCTCTGCTCATGCATGTAGCCGATGGTGACCAACCTACCTATCCCCTATACCTACACCTTGGTATACCCATCACTCGAGCACCAGAGGGACGCAAGATGACGTATGACGGTGAGCGGTGGTGCCGCTAACGTCTGACGACATCGCCAGATTGCATTGCCAGCCGCACCGCTGACGCTCCTCACGAACTACGTTCAGCGTTCATGCTATACAACAGTAGTAGCTTGGATAAGACCTGGTCCTCTGTATTCAAGCAGCTACTAAACAGAAGCTCTGACCTGGCTTAATGTTGCCGTAGCGCACGAAGACGAAGTCCTCACGCTCCTGGCAGCTATGCTCATGCATGAAAATTCAGACTTCCTTTTTGACAACCATCTGTACTGTATAAGCTTGGTGTTTGAGGATTAGTCAACTAGTAAGTCTGTTGGTAGTGCTCACCTGTCTTGATGTTGCCGTAGCGTATGTAGACGAAGTCGTCGCGCTCGGGGCGGCTCTGCTCGTGCATGAAGCCGATGGCGTGCAGCAGCTCGTGCAGCACCGTGCCCTTGCGCGACACGCAGCCCGGAATCTGCAGGTTCACTTCCTGGCGACCGCCTGTGCCAAGATAATTAGATACTGGTGGAAATTCCACACTGCGCCGTCTACCTCTTGGAGATCTATAGAATGCCAAAAGAACCAGTTCCAATGCTCTAACCCCTATACTAAATAAAGCTATGGGAACAAGATGGTTGATAAAACCACATATTTTATTATCATTATAAGCCTTAATGTCCCATTACTGGGCTATAGCCTTTTTCCTCTTTTCGCATTCAGATCTTTCTTGAATGAATGTTGGCCAGTCTTCCAGCTGCTCGTTCAAATGGTCCCACCATTTTCTGCGTGGTTTGCCGCTTTGCCGTTTAACGTTTAAAAAGTCTCAAGAAACCGGGCCCACAATTAGTCCTGCTTGCGGCAGACATGGCTGGCCCAGTCCCACTTCAGTTTGGCAGATTCCTGGCCGACGTCTTGAATTTAGGTACTCCCAGACATTGGAGTATCATAAGGGGTTCGAGAAAAGAGCCTATTTGGAGCACACTTTAGCCTTTTCAGCTTTGACACGAGAAGTAAAAAGGTTTACAAATTGCCGTAAATCCTTACCAATCCGTCCGACACTAGACCAGCAGCCTGTGCTCTTGCCCTGGATGACGAGGTAATCTTGCTGACCGGAGTGAGGCACGAACCGAAGGCACGTGAGCCGGTGGTAGTCCGCTATTGCTTTCATTATCGTGTCGTGCTGCTCTTGCGCTGGAAGGACAAACAGTGAGTTGTAGCACCAAAATCCAAAAGTCTTGACCTTGTCTTTCCAAGATTGTTTACTGAACTTTTTGTGTTTTTCTTTGAAAGTAGCTGTTGAGTATAGTGAAGAAATAAGCCACTGGGATTTATCCCGTAGAAAGTTTACCTCTCTGGGATGTGATAAACGCTTCACTGACTTTTTTCTCCTGTTGGTTATACTATAAAGGTTCGACTTGCATACCGGTATCCAAAAATAGAATACGTAGCTTTATAATATTTTAGTAAACTTACTAAATGATCCCTCAATGCGGTATGGGACGTGTCCATTGGTCCAGAGCAGGGCTTGCTCCCGGACGCCGTTCCTTGCGTAAGGGCCACGTGGGATCAGGATGTCACCCTCGCCATACTCGCCCATCTCTTCAGGGTTCATGAGAGACGACTCATTCCATGTCGAGAGATTGTCCCCTGGAAATAAAAATTAGCTATGGTGATAATATGCTGCAGCAAGATGGGCAGACGATATGGTGAAAATCGTGGACTTAGGATGCACAAGACTAGCACAGAACCGTGATGGATGGCACAAAGGGAAGCTTATGCTCAGCAGTGGATAAAGTCGAGCTTTGGATGATGATGATGTGTGATAATGGAATTGAAAAGTAGGTAATAAGGTTTAACTTACAGATTTGACAAAAATATCTTACGCTAAAGCATGATGCTTCGCTACAAGATGTTATGGTGTTGGCGAGATCATAACAAAAATTTCAAGCGTTTCCAGGAGGATCTATGCCCAATGCTCCGTGTAATAAAGGGATCATCACGGTGACGGTCGACACAAAAAAGTAAATCAAATGGTAAAATGTTCGTCCAAGCATGGAATGAGATATGCCGTCCAATCTATTGTTTAATTATGGTCCAGTTGGGTTATTGATAGATCTGGATACCTTGAGTAGGTTAATTGGAAAAGTCTAAACAAATGTAAATGGAAATATGCAGAGCTATCAGAAACAGCATAAAAGAGATAAGAACATAACGCGCGGAAGCAGCCGTCACTGGATCCTGTATTTCACACCAGCTATCGGAGCTGCTGACAGCTGGCGCGAAAACATGACAGCGACAACTTATCGATAATTATAATTAACCTAATTTTGTAAAGAAGTTGTTTGAATTAACACTGCTCACACATGCTCTGTAGAATGAAGATAAATTACATTG
Organism: Scotopteryx bipunctaria; assembly: GCA_949320045.1. NCBI lineage: Eukaryota > Metazoa > Arthropoda > Insecta > Lepidoptera > Geometridae > Scotopteryx > Scotopteryx bipunctaria. Next base: position 7,365,935 of record OX439461.1, on the reverse strand, counting down.
AATCAATAACTAAAGGTAGGTAATACAAATATACTGAACTTATAACTAGGTGACTTAAATCTAGTCTCTTTTAATTATAGCTGAACAATGAAATAAATCATTATTAAATGAAAATTGGCTCCGAATCCGAATCCACCTCAACAAATTCTATGATGTGTCAACCCATTTTGCCCCACTGCTGGGCAAAGGTCTCTTCCAATCACTTCCAGACATCTCTATCCTGAGCCTTCTCCCACCATCCTCTTTTGAAGGCATCGAGTTCGTCTCATTAGAACATAGTACCTATTATAGAAGGGCAAATAAATTTCCACAGAATCTTTGAAAGAAACTGTTTTAGATTACTAATTTTAAAAACCTTGAAAACTTGGCATTTAAAAGCTTACGATTAGATGGATAAATTACTTACCACTTGAAATACTCGGCACCCCAAAAGCCTCCGGTCCCAAGACTGTCAGATCTATGGTCTTATCTCCATCTATAGTATTGTCGTCTATATCTTGAGCGACGATCTCCACCGCATCATCGTCTATTGGCAAAGCGTGGTAAGAAGACAGCAGAAATATTAGATAAACTAGTTTTAATGTAAACATTTTGGTAAGTTTCCCTCTCTGTGTCTGTTTTCTCCTTTTGTTGTCTTGAAATAGATCTTTTCTTCACGACGCTCTCAAATTATTATTTTTCTGGTTTTTAACTCCCAGGTCTTTCCTTCACTAGGATGTTTTTCTGTTATAACTGATCTTGTCACAATGTAGTTATTAGAATTAATCTTCAGGTTGATTTAATAAAACACACTACCGAGCTTGAGTAAAGCACAAGAAAGTGTGATGTGAAATTCGCGAACATCGTATTTATATCGGAAAATTTACGAGGATCAGTCATAGTAAATAGAGGCGTAGAATATGTGGTAGTAGCAAGTTCATTACTCCCGCTTCCTGATAAAGGATGTTCCGGCGAAAATGTACATCGATAAGAGAAACCTTGAAAATCGTGTTTTTGTAGTTTTGTAAAATGTACCTAAGTACCTAGAAAGAAAACCTTGGTGCGGACATCGTATGTCTGTTTGGTTGAAAATGGGTATCGTTCCCGCAATTTTAATTTTAACAGGCTAGTTTGATTCATATCGGTGCTAAATAGTGAAATCCCTATAAACAATTTATAATAGTGGAACCAAAATTGCCCCTTGGGCCACACCGGCAAAAGTTTACGATTTGACAGTTGAGCTTAGTACCTAAGGTATATTTCTAATTTTATTAGGGTTTCATGTACGAAAAGTCTAGAATTAGTACCTACATAATTTTAGTAGGTTAACCCCCGAATACTCAAACGCGCCTCAGAATTGAGCACGTCTCAACTCACGGTTGTTTGACAGTTTCTAATGAAAATCTGTCAGAAAATCGACATTTGAGACGTGCTCAACTTTGAGATGCGTTTGAGTATTCGGGGGAAAGACACAATTTTGGTAATCGTATACATATAACATAATAATAACTAAGTTTAGTTCGTTGACATAGCGAAGGCTATCTAGTGCGGAAGGATTTGCAGTGCAAATGCAGTGGACGGAATTTCTGAGGAAATCGCAAGGAAAACTGTAATCTTAAACAGTCATAATCGTCGCCGAAAACGGATTTTTCCACGTTATCACAGGAAACTGAATGTTCGATATGCATAAATAAGTATATTAAGGTGGTACCTACACAAATCAAGGCTTTTCTTGAATAGGTACCTACTACGCGATTCTTTTTTAATTGTCGAGTGAACTTAGGTACACCTTACCTGACGTATCTACAATCAGAAACAAAGATCAACTTTTCATGATTTTAAATCTCAAATTCTATGACTTTCCAGTAAAACCAAAGATTTAGCAACTCTTATTGGTAAACGTCCGAATGGTTCTGAGAACATCGTTCATCGAACTTTTACCACCATTTAATCTTAAGATTTCGCTCAAAGACACTGTAAATGTTGAAAAAGACATGACATAGCGGTGTTAGGCGCATATAGATAATTAGAAAAATAAGTAACTTCACTCAACATTTCTGGGCTTCGCATGCCTCGCGTGTTAGTGGCCGCTACTCTAACCTAACCTAACTGAATTCGCTCTGGGTGGATAAATCGACTTACGAGCTCATAGCGAGCAAGAAAGAAGTAGGTAGGTACTCATTTATTCTCAAGCCAAGATTTACCAGCTGGTAAAACCGAGCTTTTACTGAGTTGTAATAGTAAAAGTTCGAAAAATCGACTTTTTTATAAATCCATACATTTACCAACACATGTCAGTAAATCCTAGTACTTACTGGTAAAACCTTAGATTAACCAGCATACGGGCTTTGTTAACTTTGAAATAAACATACGGGCTTTTAACATACACATTGGAAGCTATGCTTTGCCCTTGCCTTTTAAGTTTGGTTTTTACAAACATATAATGAGAATCGGCGCACGTAGGCGCGAAAGAAGTAGGTACCTATGTCATGATCGTAGCAAATGGCGATCTGTGATCTCTACCTACCCCTTTGGGAAACTTAACTAAATTTGATAGCTCTAAAATTATAACGATCCCTGTTATCTCAATGTATAAGAAAGGGACGCCAATATTTTTAGGACTGGCAAATTAGATGAGTTTAAGAAAATGCCCTACAGAAATGTCCACAAACCTAATAAGAAAAAAAGATATAGTTTGAAAAATGGATGTCTGAAAATCCATGGGGGAGACCTTTGTACAGCA